>OX421867.1:5000000-6250000 GCA_949127965.1 Pandemis corylana | reverse complement strand
ATAAATAAATTATTTCACCTGTAATTTTCGACAGTAATTTATTTTATTCAAAACGCAATCGGTGTTCAGCGTAAGCGTATGAAATGAACTGACTATACTTTATGAAAATATAAAAATTGATACCTTTATACAATTTGATAAAACTCAATTGTGTGTCATATAAACGCCATTGTTCACCGTTTCACAAGGACTACCTGCGGATACTACTTTTTGCTTCGTTCCTTTATTTACCATTGATTCATGATGTGTAACGTCTCTATTTAATCGTCTTCATTAGGTGTAGAACCTGAGTTCATGTCTCAACATGAGTTTAAATAAGCGGTGAACAATTTGTTAACCAAAGCTGCATTCGGCGTGAACTTTATGAACTCTCGTACGAAAAGTGAGACGAAATATAAACGTGTAACAATGTCAGTGAGTTCACTTGATGGCTTCGGTTGCAGAAAACTGGAGCTCGCCTAAAGATATTCTCGAACCCGGCGCCGCAGAGCACGGAGCGTGTGGTGCAGCTGGTCGGCGGGCCCGACGCCGTCGCCGCGGCCGTGCGCGAGGTGCTCGACCTCGTGCGAGAGGTAAGGCAACCACCAACACACCGGCTCATACTGACTCACCAGGCCCGAAGCCTCGGCGCTCCGTACCAATCATTTTCAGGTTATTTTCTGGTTAACGGAGTCGCGTCTCGCATTTCAGGTCCCCATCAAAGGCCCCGTCCAGAATTATGATCCCCACAACTACGATGACTTTTATGCTGACGAATACGGCGGCTTCGGCAACGGCCAGGGCGGCGGCGGACCGCGTGGCGGAGGCCCTCCGCGCGGGCCGCCCCGCGGGGGCCCC
The DNA here is from genome assembly GCA_949127965.1 of Pandemis corylana. Lineage (NCBI taxonomy): Eukaryota > Metazoa > Arthropoda > Insecta > Lepidoptera > Tortricidae > Pandemis > Pandemis corylana. The sequence goes on along the minus strand of OX421867.1, from coordinate 6,249,163 downwards.
CCGCCCCGGGGCATGCCCCCCATGGGCCCCGGCGGCCGCGGCCCGCCCCCGCCGCGCGGTGGCCCGCCCATGGGCCGCAGCGGCCCGCCCGGCCCCAGGGGCGGCTTTAACGACTTTCCCGGCCCCGGAGGCCCCGGCCCCAGGGGCAACTTCAACGGTCCCCCTCGTGGAGGCGGTTTCGGCGGTGGGAACTTTGGCGGCAGCTTCGGCGGCGGCCGGGGCGGCGGCGGCGGCGGCGGTGGCGGCGGCGGAGGCAACTTCAGCAATGATGGCAACCAGCAGGAGACCACTACGCAAGTCACCATTCCGAAAGATGTGAGTGTATTCGATATATTCGATATCACGAAATATTTGGGAGCTCTTTTTGTCCTAGACGTTACCTTAGACACTATACTGATCGTTTCCAGCTGGCCGGTGCGATAATCGGCAAAGCGGGGTCGCGGATCCGCAAGATTCGTGCGGAGTCGGGCGCCGGCATTGAGATCGCAGAGCCGCTGCCCGGCTCCAGCGACCGCATCATCACCATCACCGGCACGCCGCAGCGCATACAGATGGCGCAGTATTTGCTGCAACAGAGGTTAGACCGCATCCCCCGCGAGCAATACTAACGTTTAATACTCTTTATTTAACACTAGGCGGGCAAATATAGGGTAGACAAACGATTAATAAGAGTAATTTGGTAACTTTGCTAAACTTGCGTCTTTGCAGTGGGAAAATCCATTACTTTTTGCGTTTACTTGAGATGAGAAAAACGACTTAAGTAGCGTCAGCGTCTAATTTCGTGCCTGCCGAGACTTCAAAATAGAGTCAATGTCTCTGTAGTCCCACTACTGGTTAGTTGGCTTGCCGGGCCAAAAGAGGCACATGACGGAGCAGCTTAGAGATAAGTTATCGTAACTAGCCTAAGGTTGCTCAACCCTATGCCCGCGGGCCACATTGTGCCCCGCCGACCATTTTTAAATGGCCCTCGCAAGCCAGAAAATACCTGTCTAGTTGAGAGTCCGTGTACCACCGTGTGTCGTATTGGCCCGCCAGAAATACTTGGATTTTCTATTTCGCCCGACTGATAAAAAGTTGAGCAGCCTTGCTTTAGTCGATACCTCCCGGCTCGACAAGCCGACGAGCCATGGGTGACAGCTTTACGATACTTCATAACGCATGGTATCTTTGTCAGCTCTACTTCGCCATCACTAACACAGCATTGTTTTGACACTAGAATGTTTGAAGAATTCCCTGAGTTGGCACCAAACAAGGCTAAGATGTAGTAAAGTTTGTTGATCGGCTTCGACTGTGACGTCGATGTCGTTATGTGCAGGTAAAGAAGTAATGGGTTCTTTGTAAAAGTAGTATTCCATTTGTTTCTTTCTGGGGGATCTTCAGAAAACTATTTCTAAAAGTATTTTGTTGTCATTAATAGTACATTATGTATTAAGGGCGGTAAGTAAGGTATCACGATCGAGGCTCTGGTAGAAGCCCGAAGTCGAAAACTGAGGGCTTTCTGAGTCGAGGTTCGTAATTCCCGTCCCGCCCTTGAAGCATACAATGTTTTTCATCACATTTGCAAGTAAAAAAAAAAGCGAGAAAAATCTGTGAGCGTATAGGCTGTGTAGCGTGGATTATTTATTAGGCAATTAATTATTGTGTAACATAGTAATTTAGATTTACGTGCAGCTCATTATGTTTCTTGTTACGCCTTCCATGTAAATAATTTTAAGTATTTCTAGCTGATACCTCATAACCATTAATCTATTTGTCATTCTCAATTGTATCGTAACCAGCTTAATAATAACTCATACACTTGTGCTAACAAGAATGTGGTAAATAACAATGTTTTAGGTGTGTGTTCACAACTAACTGGCGTCGCCTGCCGTGCATTGTTTGGAAGACTAGTGATTTTGTTGTTTGATTATTTAACAAAAAATCACTAATCTGCCTACAAAGTATCGGAGCTAACTTCGGACGAAGACCTGTCTTCATGCTGTCTCCTGCCTTTAATTATACTAACTTGTGTTTTTATGTACAGCCTATTAAGATGTTTTTTTTTTGTAATCATTCTGCCAAAATCTCATTTTGTGTAACAAGAGAATACATCCTATCCATAATCCTGATAGCTCATACTGGTGCTCATCCTTCTGGCTCTTAATGCATCACTTTTCATGCGGTCCCCTACACTCACAGTAAAGGTATTATTTTCTTATCTGTTCTGTCATCACATTGGAAATACCTTTTCCAGGGTTCTAAAGGCCTTGCTTTTACGTACCAAATGTGTATCTCTAATAACTCATCTTTCGTACATACTATTTATTCATACAATTTTATTGAACTGCATGATGTGTCCATAATTTGTGGTTTCTTCACAAAACTATATTTAGCCGTACACTAATTTTTCGTAATTTATTTGGCAGTGTGCACGAGAGCAACCCGAGCCTCGGCCGCGGCAACTTCTGATCGCACCCTTCACTCTGTCGCATGGAGTGGAGCAACCACCGCAGTTGAATCCATACTGATCCACCTAGACATAAATCATGTACAATAGCGCCTCGAGGCTCACGTGATACGTCTCGTATTTACAGAACTAAGTGTAATTCTAAGGGGAGGAATGCATTTATCATAATTTATGTACAATAACAGAAATTTATGTAAGATTGTGTCAATAATTTGATGAATTTGTTACATCGATGTATTTTTAAGTAAATAGAAATAGAATTAATGAAGTTTATTTTGCGAGAACGTTGTTTTATTTGTACTGTCCTACACAATGTGATTAATTGTGATTCATAAGGAACCATAATAACGCAAACGTAACAAGGTGCTTAAAATAACGACTTTATTATTTACAACAGACAGTTGATTTTAAATAAAACTTTATTGGCAGATAATATTTTTCAAAATTGAATGCATCGTAGATAAAAACGATTGCTTATCTGCGAAAAAAGGTGCTTCAAAAGGTAGGTTGTTAATGAGATCGGGACTGGCAAAAATTTCAAAGTACATGGGTAGTACATAACATAAATCAATTATTAACATGAAATTAAAGCAAGATTTGAATTTCATGCTTACCTGAATATTATTTATTTTCCGCAAGGTAAAATATTTGACGATGATCAGGTAGCCTAGGTTGTTAATGAACAGCCGAATAAAGAGTTGGATTGGAAACTGCTTAACTTAACAGACTTCAACACACTAAACCAGCTAAAATCACTATGTTGACGGGGAAGAACCAAAATTTCCTATCTTACAAATTTTAATTATTGTAATTTGATTTCTTTTAAAGAGATAGGTCTTGGCTCTTCACCGTTGATGAGTTTTCTTGTGATTCTGCTTTCAGTCTCAAAATCAACTTTACCACTAATATGATGAAACTATGGAATTTAGCACTAACACCCTAATGCTAGACACCTTCCTTCCAGTAATTGACCTTTAATGCTATGAATTATGGTTGAAAGTGTTGGTTATTGGTTCTTGTGGGTCATTGGTGCCACTATGCTATATCGTCGGCCTAATTCGCAAACCTCGTAACTCAATCTGCTGACCAAATTTTACTGGAGGCAAAAAAGTTCACTACCTAAAATTTTGCATGAAGACTTGCTAAGTTTTTTTCTACATAATGTTAAGTTAAATTTAGCCGTCAGATTGTTAAAACCTATTTTATTTTAAGTCACCTGAACCTGGAAAATTTTGAGTTACTAAGTTTTTCTTGAAAATTTTATAAAGCCTTAAAAATTGGGAGTTGAGACTTTGAGAGATGTTATAAAAATATAGGGTAGGTAATTACACTAAAACACATCAGTTTTAATTCTTTTAATGTACTTTTTTTTGCTTTAACTATAATTCCATACATTTCCTTCCTTTTTCCCCTTGAAAAATTTTTGACCCTTTTCCCAGTTATTTTTGTTTATTTTTTTCCTAATTTGCATTTTTTTATTTACCTTTGATCTTTTTCGTCTTGGAACAGTGACATTAGTTTCTGCTGTAATAGTGCGCTTACGACCCTTTAGTCCCATCTCGTAGCCAGATTTTGTAGGTGGCTTCCAAATGGGAGAAATATTCCCGATTCGAAGCTCGCTATGAAACGGGAATTCTTAAGTCCCACCTCGTAGCCAGGTTTTGACGCTGGCTTCTAAATGGGAGAAATACCTAATCCCGATTCAAAGCTGGCTACAAACGGAAATTCTCAAGTTCTAATCCAATCTGCCCTGCTGTTTTTTAATCTTAAAGGACAGTGACTTTTTCAAACTGCATGTGCAGCGACCTTTTATTTAATTAGGATTAGAAAATGGTTCGATAAACGTTTCTTATTGCATAGGTAGCCACCAAATCTAGCTACAAGATGGGAAAATCATTCCCAAAATCATACCAACCTTGCTATAATATGGGAGACTACGTTTCGCATTTTGTACCTAGCTATCAAATTTGGCTACGAGATGGGAAAATCGTTCCCATTTGGTAGCTAGCTACAAGATCATTTCATAGCTATCATTTTGTAGCTAGCTACCAAAACTGGCTACGAGATGCGACTAAAGGGCTCTGAGAACTACCTATACTGACGATTTACTCTTCAGTGTAATTGGTAAAATACACATTTTAGGCGGCAAAGCTGCTGGTTCAAGATGTGGTAAGCGGAAAGGGGATTTTTTGAGGCAACTAGCTGGTGACTCATTAATTTCAGGCTGCACGGTTGATGAGTGGATACAAGGCGGTGTAGGGTTCTGCGATCTAAAACAAATTTCTTTTAAGATGAATAGTGCTCTTCCTGAACTAAAGTTCCATCCATTGTACTGGCTTACATCGAAAAACAAAGAAATTGAAGCAAACCTTGTATGACCAAAACATGGTTTAAAAAAATGGAGTTACGAGGTATGGGGAAATTACGGGCACAAGAGGCATTTCATCTTAATCCTCTAGGTTGGCAACGCATCTGCAATCCCTCTGGGGTTGCGGGTGTCTATGGGCAGTGGTGATCACTTACCATCAGGTGACCCACTTGCTCGTTTGCCTTCCTATTCACATAAAAAAAAAAAAAAATGCAAATTAGGCCGACAATATAATATTACACAAATATTATGTTATGCATTTTCAATTCAACACATATGTTCATGGGTCTGGTTGAAATCTCCTTTTTTGAAGTCAGTTAAAAACAGAATAGTACTTGTATAAGATAATTTATTTCAAGAATCACAAATGTATATTCTTAAAATACAGTTAATATAAAATTTATAAAATACCACCACAGCTTAAAGCTCTTTGATCAGATCAAGTATCCAAATTTTATTGTCATGGTGGTGAACTTGATGCCAAGGTGGTTTTGTTTACAGCCAACTCATTTACCATTTTATGTGGAACAATCACATTATGTGTTACAATATGTACATTTCTGAAAATATACACCAGAGGAATCAAACCTAAGAGCAGGACACAACATAGTAGGTGATACCATTTCAAACCGAAATCTGCACCATGGGATGTTAGTTCTTTCACAACCACTGTCTCAACTGACTCTCTTGGTTTACTTGGTAATAATTGGGTATCTTCTGAAACGGACTCCACTGGTTCTACATCTGTGTAAGGAACAACTGAGGGTGCTAGAGTACTGTTCAATACAATAGCATTACAGTCTATAGCAAAGTCATTGTTTGAATTTATTTCTTTGTCTTCACATTGATTGATACTTGTCTGTGGAAGTCCAGTGTGATTATTTACTAAAGAATAATTAGAGCTTAGAGTATTTCTAGATGTTGAGGGCACATTATCTAGTGAGGCTGGCAGCCTTTCTGTCAGCACTGAGTATGGCGTAACGGGAACCTTGATGGTTCTTCGTGCAAATATTTCATTATCCTTATGTATTTGATTAATTCTCTTCAATTCTGATATCTGTAAGACAAAACCTTTTTTAAGAAACAAACAAGTTTTTTTCCTAAAGTAGATGCCTTCTGAACAAACAAGTTATTGTAGTACATAAGATAACATGACAACTTCATCAAGCTGATAAGGTAAGATAAAGTACCACTATTGTTAAGAAGGAAACTGTTGTGTACCTGCCTTATTTCATTAGCATTACAAATGACAAACCAGGAGCGAAATAAAATTCAGAAGACAAATTCAATTATCTAGATAGAATTAAAAAAAAATAACTAAACTTACGGAGCAATAGAATCTTAGCGCAATGGCTTGTAACGTGTCTCCTTCCTGAATTTGGGCTTCAATAAAATGATCTTGCGTCTTCATTCTGTGTAAGGGGATTTCGGCTGAATCTATTCCTTCTTCTTTCTTCGCATTCATGGTATATCCCATCAGCTCATCCCCGTGCATAAGGCGCGTCCTGGTAAACACATTTGACAACTTACGTTAAACACGTAAACATTAAACTGGATTTCTTTGCTACTTGTACACGCTTTTCTACACATACCTTTGTTTCATCTTTAAATACATTAATAACTAGCATGACCTACTAGTAACGTAAATCTACCTTCAAATCTCTGAATTTTATGCATTAAAAAACTATATTAAAACTAAACAGCTGTTCCAGTTGTTGAACAAGGAAGTAACTTCACAACTTTACTTGAGATTTTCGCTTTCTTCCTTCACTCACTATTTGGAATTTTGACGTCAGTCAGTCAACCATAGACGAAATTATGTGACTTTTATATTCCGTTTAATTCTTGTAGTGCCACGAACACACAAATAATAGTTTACATTTACATTTACACAAACAAACAAGCAGACGCAATGAATCAAACAACAAACGTCAAACGCATGTCAAAGGTCAAATTCCTAAAAAATTCACACGTATTGTGGGAGTTTACGAAAATGTTTGAGGTTCGTGTCCTTTGATGTGCGTTAAGGAACCGACGCAGCTTGGAAAAACGCAAATGCAGCGAAAACTTTGCACATACATTCGCAAATGTGATGCTTCACATTTGGGTTCGCATTATGTGCACATAATTATGTGTGCATATGTGAGTACCGGCATCACTTCTGGACGAACGAAGAACGAAAATCTAATAAAATATAAATACATACTTTCTTGGTTTACAGTCCGATCCACACGTTTCCGAAAATAGCTCTTCTTATTGACATGAATGTTACAATTGACTTTTTCTTCGGCCTTATTTATTGAGGAAAAAGAAAAAGACAAAAACAGATTAGGCTGTATGGACCTGTTTCTTTTGCTTTCCCTCTGAAAATAAAAGGGGGAGAATTAACAAAAAAAAAGTTTAATGATTGATTTTGACAGTTAAATGCTTATCTGCCTTCCAAATTTTAGGATTTCTTGTGTTACTATTGTTTCAGATGCTAATGATTTTATTAAATAAGTGGCTAGCCCTATAATAATTATATCTAGTGTGTTTTATTCACAACAGTACGAGAAACTCAATAATGCTGATCATACTTGCTGATTTCGGTAAAACGAGCCAGTGAAAAATGAGTTTGAACAACTTATTTTCGTTTTAGAGTTGTTTATGTTGGATTTTTAAATCGTCTTCATGTTGATTCTATGCCACAATTATTTTCGTGTGACACATAACAAAAATGACAACGAAGATATCCAACACTTTAGCAAAAAGAAGTTTGTATTTGGGCTGTTCATCCTTTTACTGGTGGATGTGTTGTGGGTGGTGTCGTCTGAGCTGACAAAGGTATTTCATTTATTTAGTTCCTTCATAAATAATCCTTTAAACATACAACATACGTTTACACATACCAAGTAATGATGCATTGTCAAAATCTAACCTAAACACATTTAACTACGAAAATGTTAATTAATTTCCACATATTTCTTTTCAGTACATATATGTAGAGCAGAAGATAGATAGACCATTCCTGGTAACATATGTACGGAGCTCTCTGCTGTTTGTTTACCTGGTGGTACTGTGCTTCTCCCCGCCAACCAGGGATCCATGCCGCCCTGCTGACTATACCGTGAGTTTTAGGTGGTCCTAGTGTGATCATTTGGACCTTCAAATTCTGCCAGCCACAGCCACCTTTGCCTACAATTCTGTGCACACTTAATTCCTGTGTAAATTTTGAAAAATCCTGAGTTTGAATTACTTTTTAGCAGACCTTAAATGGGTGGTTTCACAAAAATTGGGTAACTCAACAATGACATCAGTCAATAAAATGTCAAATTTTTACAATTGCTATTTTCTTTTTAACATCTTTTTTAGCTTCTATAGCTATGGTTATATACCCCAGTGAATTATAGTACGGGGTGATTGTTACACCCTGTAGATGCTATGTTTCTCTATTAAACGTATTTGCCATTTCCCTTCAATGTCATTATAAACGGATTCCACTGTATATCTCAACTTTCATAGTATAATATTCTCAGTTGTTGTGAAAAAAAACTGTGTTCAGTTTTATTCATCAGTCCGTTGTGTGTAGTTTGAACTCGAATTTCCCGCAAAATATTGGCGACTCAAATTAAAATCCGCATTAAAACTCAAGATTTACTATAGTTAGCTGTGCACAGACACCATTTTTCTGCTGCCATTACTGTGCCAGTGTTAGAAGTGCGTTTGTCATGTAATGTAAACACATTGCAATCCAGTCAACATTTCAGTCCTATGGTGAATTGTTATTTCCTCGTAAATCTGTGTTATACTTTAATTTATACATAGTTTGTTTTGATATACACACACACATATCTTATGAAGTTGTGTGTTTTATCTTATAAAGTTACGTGTTTTATCAGTCCCCTGGTCAAATAAAAAAAATCTAAATATCTCAGCATCCACTCAAAAAAGTGACTGGCCACATCACAAGATACTAAGATACATTATATTCATTGGATTAGCTATCTTATATACCCGAATTTGTAGGAATTTGATTAAAAAACTATCATAAACAAAATATCCCGAGAAGTTACCCAACTTTTGTACATTCGCCCAAATGCATATTTAATTTCAAAACAGAAATAAATCCCATTTATTCTCTATTCCGTGGGAATTTCGAAAACTCCTTTCCTAGTGCACCTCTATGATAGTCAAGGAATATGGCTGCAAAATTTCAAGTTTGTAGATAGGTATAGTGGTTTAGGCTGGGCATTGTCTGTCAGTCAATCAGTTATTCTAAAAAATGACAAAGAATTTCACTTCAGTGCTCACATCATATTATCAACTTTTCATTATGGTTTTATCAAGATAGTAAGTACATAGTTGATAAAACTTACATGTTAGATTAGAAAGTAGGTATAAACACTTCATTACATGATAATAAAGATTTAGTGAACTTGAACTTAAGTTAGATAAAGTCTATATGGTTTTTTTCAGCAATTACTAGAGCCCACTGCTGAGGCGGATGATGATACATTTTTTACTGAATCAAATAACAGCTTGGTAAGTATAGTATGTATCTAGTATATGGAGTGCTACTTATCTGTTTAAAATTAATGTTGTTAAGTTAACCTTTTACAAGTCGTTTTGTTGTAATTATAGCAACTTTCTGAAATGTAGAGATGGGAGGGCCAGCCAGACATCCTGCTTATGTGAAAGTGTCTGGTTAGTAGTGGAAATGTAAGGGGTCCCCAAATGCAATTTTCCTTAAAATTAATGCATTTCATGTAGATTTCAAACAATAATATGGGGTAGCCAACATTAAACTGAAACTATTACTAAGCTAAGATGATATTCTTATTTTTTGAGAAACATTTTGCGTTTGAGTTGATAAACCAAGGTATAAATGTGGTTTAAACCCAAAAACAATCATTTACTGGCTTTTCTTCAAATAGTTTGATCATTAACCCCCAGGAACTTTTTTCGAGATGTTACCATCACACACTTGTTAGAATATAGAATAGAACAATAAGTTTTGAATACAAGGTTTAATTACTTACAGAAAATTGAAGATAGAACAATAACTTTTGAATACAAGGTTTAATTACTTACTTACAGAAAATTTCCATCTGTACCTAAAATCTAGATATAACCTTAGTAAATGCGAGTCAGTATTTATTATATTAGTAACAAAGCCATCGTTGTTTGATCTACGGCTTCTCGAGCAGTGGATGGTTGATTCAAATCCAGGCGCCTACTTCGGGATTTATAATGCGACACTACGTAACTATGCACCTGCCGAGGTATTCAGGATTAATTTTAACACACAGTATAGGGTGAAGATGATGATTTAGTCAATTGTGTTTCGTTTTGAAGGGTGACTCGACTTTCGTGCCAGTACGCGCGGGAGAGACCACCGACAGCGACGATGCGGCACCCAGGGCCGTGCGTTTCAATAAAGTCGCTGAGGTATGATGCTTAACTTATCTATCTACTAATATAATATGTAGTGAATAAGTAAACGCAAAGGTTGGTGAAGAAAGATGGATGAACTTTGTAAGGATATTTGTTGTTCTTTCACTTAAAAATTACAGAATAGATCACAGATAAGTTTACTCTCATTATTCTATTTTTGTCCTGAAAAATTGTTTTGTTGTAAGAAAAGAGCACAAAATAATGGTTTTAAAAGTTAATAAATCATTTGTTGTTGAAGCTAATTTATTAAATGCTTTACTTGGGACTTAATAATTAACTAGAACTGGTACGGTAATTAATTTTTAAAAGTATTATTGAGGTAGTTTTGAATAGCAAAGATAAAACTCGTTTCTATACTGTATGGTAGGTAACCTACCAAGGGTTTATAGATTTCAATTTTCACATTCGCTCTAGGTATGTGTTAAGGATGCCTTTTTGTGTTTAATTTAAATGACATACAAGCTGTACCTAATGAAATGAAGAATTATATTTTGTAAGTACGGGTAAATGGAATACTTATCTCACTTAAGACTTCAATTGCAAACACAACTTGAAGTTTTTGTCAAAAGTTTCATTTTAATGCAACCTTTTTTGGTGACTGTACTTGTACTGTCATCTGTCCAACATTCAGTACCAAATTTCAAGTTAATCGGACCAACCCTTGAAGAGTTTCCTCCTGCGGAGACAATCCTAGCTGGGTCATCAGAACTCTACTACTAGATTATTGTATTGTCATCCGACTTACTCAAGTAGGTATGCAAAATTTCCGCTCAATCGGTTGAAGATATATCTGCTTTAAAATTGAGTTGCAAGAATCCACCCGGACAAACATACATTGCTTGTAACTTGTAGCTTGTAACTTATTACTAGTTACTAGTTACTAGTTAATGTAGCTTTGCTTTTGGTATAATGGACCTTCTGACCGATTTCCGCCATGGCGACCACTTCGACTCTCAGACAGTTTGATGCCTGTGCGCGCGAAGGTGGCTTATGCAGCCAGCCAATGATCGAGGTAAAACTTCGTTAACAATGAAGGCTCGTGAGCACACCGCTGGGCGTTGACAAAATGGTAGCAAATGGCAACATGCTGGCGAGTTTTTAATTCATCGCGTTTAGCGTCGAGATCAACTAAACGCTGCTCTTCAAAATCGCGAACTGTATGTTTTCCGAGCTTATGCGTCGGCTTCTGTTAAATCTCAATATTTCATTCCTTTACTTCTTTCATCAATTTTGTTCTATTAGGTATAAAATGGTAACTTGGCAGTAACGTAAGCACGTGTCAGACGGGACCTATAGACCGACCGCTTAAATGAGTCCTCGCCCTTGCGGCACAGGGGCGTGGGGTAAAAGGGGGCAGAGAGAGGTGCGGGCGGCAGGCGCACTACCCGCCCGCACAGCTCTGTCTCCTTTGTCGTCTTACCCCGCGGCCCTGTACCCGCGCGGGCGAGGACTCATTTAAGCGGTCGGCCTATAGACCTCGGTATCTCGAATCATGCGATAGGGTAGACGTACAAAAGTAGTATTGTGTTAGGTGCGAGTGATGTCGGCGGCGCAGGCGGGCGAGGCGCTGCTGGCGCGGCTGTCGTGGGCGGCGTCCGTGCGGGCCAGCGAGGTGGCGCAGCGCCGCGCCGCCGCGCACGCCACCAGGCGACACCTCCGCATGGCGCTGCTGTTTGCTGTGCCGGTACGTGTCCACACACAGCACGAGCTGGCCAGGCGGGCGCGGCTGTCGTGGGCGGCACGACTACCAAATGAGAGATCACAGTCCTACAAGATAAAATGTCTCTTTCTGCGTTGATTAGTTCTCCGGTTCTGGAACTCCGCTGATGTCAGACGTATCGTAAGTTTGGCAAAGTTTTAAGAGTAATTCGGAGGTATCGTTGCAGTGGTTCGCCTCTAACTACCTGTACCGGCTGAGCCTGCGCGGCGCGCGCTCGGGCTCGGCGACGCTGCTGGCGTCGGGCGCGGGCGCGCTGGCGCTGGCGCTGGGCGCCGCCGGCCGCGCGCCCGCCGACCGCCTCACGCTGCCCAAGCTGCTCGGCGTGCTGCTCACCGCCATAGCGCTCGTGAGTCACGCACACACCCACAACTCTAACTACCTGTACCGGCTGAGCCTGCGCGGCGCGCGCTCGGGCTCGGCGACGCTGCTGGCGTCGGGCGCGGGCGCGCTGGCGCTGGCGCTGGGCGCCGCCGGCCGCGCGCCCGCCGACCGCCTCACGCTGCCCAAGCTGCTCGGCGTGCTGCTCACCGCCATAGCGCTCGTGAGTCACGCACACACCCACAACTCTAACTACCTGTACCGGCTGAGCCTGCGCGGCGCGCGCTCGGGCTCGGCGACGCTGCTGGCGTCGGGCGCGGGCGCGCTGGCGCTGGCGCTGGGCGCCGCCGGCCGCGCGCCCGCCGACCGCCTCACGCTGCCCAAGCTGCTCGGCGTGCTGCTCACCGCCATAGCGCTCGTGAGTCACGCACACACCCACAACTTTCTTATCTATCTATAGTACATTGTGCACCGAGGGCGGTAACAAGAGGATTGCTGACGAGAGTCTACTAGAAGCCCGACGTTGAAGGCGGACGGCTTTTGATGACTCGAGTTTATAATCTCCTTACTGCCCGTGATACACACAATTTTTTCATCACAATTGCGAGGAGACTGAAATAAAAAAATATATATATCAAAAAAACAAGCTTGGAACCACAAAATTACCCGCGAACGACACCAATCAACATTTTTATGCCAATAGTGTGAAAATATCATCCGCCATCTTGGATCCAAAAAATTATGCTTAAATTGGGCTCAGAACCACCAAATTACTCGAAAACGACGATGTTTAAATGATTGATTGATTGAACGACACCCATCATCAGTTTTAGTGTCAATAGTGTCAAAATGTCATCCGCCATCTTGGATCCAAAAAATGATGCTAAATTTGGGCTCAGAACCACCAAATTAGTCGAAAACGACACCCATCAACATTTTTAGTGTCAAAATGTCATCCGCCATCTTGGATCCAAAAAATTGTAACAAAATCGGACCAGAACCACCACATTACTCGTAAACGACACCCATCAACATTTTTAGTATCAAATATGAATCGGTTCATACAAATGTACGAGATGTTCCCACTGCGTACTGTGAATCGACGTACAGCGAGCTGAAGGTGTGTGTGCGCGTGTCGTGCAGGTGGTGGTGTGCGTGTCGGAGGGCCGCGGCGACTGGGCGGGCGTGCTGGCCGCGCTGGGCGCCGCGCTGGCGTACGCGCTGCACCTGCTGCTGTTCCGCCGCGAGCTGCGCAAGGGCGACGGCATCAACTCGCCGCTGCTCGTCGGTACGTACTCGACCTGGCTCCGACCAATTTAGCGCACGTAATGAGACTATACATTATACGATTCCTCCTCGAGCGAAGTGCATCGTTAACCTGAACGTTTGTTGTGAAGGAATTCAGGTTTCTCAATTTCCGGGCGTTTCCAGGGTTGGTGGGGTGCGCGTGCGGCTGCATAGGCTGGGCGCTGGGAGGAGTCCTGGCGGCGACCGGCGTGGAGCGCGCGTCGCTGCCGCCGCCGCCCGCCTGGTCCTGGCTGCTGCTGGACGCGGCGCTGGGTCCGCTGCTGCTGGAGTCGCTGTGGCTCTGGTAACCCCCTACTCGCTGCTAGGCGACAGACGAGAGAGTGTGCCAGCAGTACGAGCGTTGTGTGTGTGTGTGGCAGGGGCCGGTCGCTGACGTCCCCGTACGTGGCGACGCTGGCGCTGGGGCTGCTGCTGCCGCTGGCGGCGGGCTGGGAGCTGGCGGCGGCGGGCGGCGCAGAGAGTGTGCCAGCAGTACGAGCGTTGTGTGTGTGTGTGGCAGGGGCCGGTCGCTGACGTCCCCGTACGTGGCGACGCTGGCGCTGGGGCTGCTGCTGCCGCTGGCGGCGGGCTGGGAGCTGGCGGCGGCGGGCGGCGCAGAGAGTGTGCCAGCAGTACGAGCGTTGTGTGTGTGTGTGGCAGGGGCCGGTCGCTGACGTCCCCGTACGTGGCGACGCTGGCGCTGGGGCTGCTGCTGCCGCTGGCGGCGGGCTGGGAGCTGGCGGCGGCGGGCGGCGCAGAGAGTGTGCCAGCAGTACGAGCGTTGTGTGTGTGTGTGGCAGGGGCCGGTCGCTGACGTCCCCGTACGTGGCGACGCTGGCGCTGGGGCTGCTGCTGCCGCTGGCGGCGGGCTGGGAGCTGGCGGCGGCGGGCGGCGCAGAGAGTGTGCCAGCAGTACGAGCGTTGTGTGTGTGTGTGGCAGGGGCCGGTCGCTGACGTCCCCGTACGTGGCGACGCTGGCGCTGGGGCTGCTGCTGCCGCTGGCGGCGGGCTGGGAGCTGGCGGCGGCGGGCGGCGCAGAGAGTGTGCCAGCAGTACGAGCGTTGTGTGTGTGTGTGGCAGGGGCCGGTCGCTGACGTCCCCGTACGTGGCGACGCTGGCGCTGGGGCTGCTGCTGCCGCTGGCGGCGGGCTGGGAGCTGGCGGCGGCGGGCGGCGCAGAGAGTGTGCCAGCAGTACGAGCGTTGTGTGTGTGTGTGGCAGGGGCCGGTCGCTGACGTCCCCGTACGTGGCGACGCTGGCGCTGGGGCTGCTGCTGCCGCTGGCGGCGGGCTGGGAGCTGGCGGCGGCGGGCGGCGCAGAGAGTGTGCCAGCAGTACGAGCGTTGTGTGTGTGTGTGGCAGGGGCCGGTCGCTGACGTCCCCGTACGTGGCGACGCTGGCGCTGGGGCTGCTGCTGCCGCTGGCGGCGGGCTGGGAGCTGGCGGCGGCGGGCGGCGCAGAGAGTGTGCCAGCAGTACGAGCGTTGTGTGTGTGTGTGGCAGGGGCCGGTCGCTGACGTCCCCGTACGTGGCGACGCTGGCGCTGGGGCTGCTGCTGCCGCTGGCGGCGGGCTGGGAGCTGGCGGCGGCGGGCGGCGCAGAGAGTGTGCCAGCAGTACGAGCGTTGTGTGTGTGTGTGGCAGGGGCCGGTCGCTGACGTCCCCGTACGTGGCGACGCTGGCGCTGGGGCTGCTGCTGCCGCTGGCGGCGGGCTGGGAGCTGGCGGCGGCGGGCGGCGCAGAGAGTGTGCCAGCAGTACGAGCGTTGTGTGTGTGTGTGGCAGGGGCCGGTCGCTGACGTCCCCGTACGTGGCGACGCTGGCGCTGGGGCTGCTGCTGCCGCTGGCGGCGGGCTGGGAGCTGGCGGCGGCGGGCGGCGCAGAGAGTGTGCCAGCAGTACGAGCGTTGTGTGTGTGTGTGGCAGGGGCCGGTCGCTGACGTCCCCGTACGTGGCGACGCTGGCGCTGGGGCTGCTGCTGCCGCTGGCGGCGGGCTGGGAGCTGGCGGCGGCGGGCGGCGCAGAGAGTGTGCCAGCAGTACGAGCGTTGTGTGTGTGTGTGGCAGGGGCCGGTCGCTGACGTCCCCGTACGTGGCGACGCTGGCGCTGGGGCTGCTGCTGCCGCTGGCGGCGGGCTGGGAGCTGGCGGCGGCGGGCGGCGCAGAGAGTGTGCCAGCAGTACGAGCGTTGTGTGTGTGTGTGGCAGGGGCCGGTCGCTGACGTCCCCGTACGTGGCGACGCTGGCGCTGGGGCTGCTGCTGCCGCTGGCGGCGGGCTGGGAGCTGGCGGCGGCGGGCGGCGCAGAGAGTGTGCCAGCAGTACGAGCGTTGTGTGTGTGTGTGGCAGGGGCCGGTCGCTGACGTCCCCGTACGTGGCGACGCTGGCGCTGGGGCTGCTGCTGCCGCTGGCGGCGGGCTGGGAGCTGGCGGCGGCGGGCGGCGCAGAGAGTGTGCCAGCAGTACGAGCGTTGTGTGTGTGTGTGGCAGGGGCCGGTCGCTGACGTCCCCGTACGTGGCGACGCTGGCGCTGGGGCTGCTGCTGCCGCTGGCGGCGGGCTGGGAGCTGGCGGCGGCGGGCGGCGCAGAGAGTGTGCCAGCAGTACGAGCGTTGTGTGTGTGTGTGGCAGGGGCCGGTCGCTGACGTCCCCGTACGTGGCGACGCTGGCGCTGGGGCTGCTGCTGCCGCTGGCGGCGGGCTGGGAGCTGGCGGCGGCGGGCGGCGCAGAGAGTGTGCCAGCAGTACGAGCGTTGTGTGTGTGTGTGGCAGGGGCCGGTCGCTGACGTCCCCGTACGTGGCGACGCTGGCGCTGGGGCTGCTGCTGCCGCTGGCGGCGGGCTGGGAGCTGGCGGCGGCGGGCGGCGCAGAGAGTGTGCCAGCAGTACGAGCGTTGTGTGTGTGTGTGGCAGGGGCCGGTCGCTGACGTCCCCGTACGTGGCGACGCTGGCGCTGGGGCTGCTGCTGCCGCTGGCGGCGGGCTGGGAGCTGGCGGCGGCGGGCGGCGCAGAGAGTGTGCCAGCAGTACGAGCGTTGTGTGTGTGTGTGGCAGGGGCCGGTCGCTGACGTCCCCGTACGTGGCGACGCTGGCGCTGGGGCTGCTGCTGCCGCTGGCGGCGGGCTGGGAGCTGGCGGCGGCGGGCGGCGCAGAGAGTGTGCCAGCAGTACGAGCGTTGTGTGTGTGTGTGGCAGGGGCCGGTCGCTGACGTCCCCGTACGTGGCGACGCTGGCGCTGGGGCTGCTGCTGCCGCTGGCGGCGGGCTGGGAGCTGGCGGCGGCGGGCGGCGCAGAGAGTGTGCCAGCAGTACGAGCGTTGTGTGTGTGTGTGGCAGGGGCCGGTCGCTGACGTCCCCGTACGTGGCGACGCTGGCGCTGGGGCTGCTGCTGCCGCTGGCGGCGGGCTGGGAGCTGGCGGCGGCGGGCGGCGCAGAGAGTGTGCCAGCAGTACGAGCGTTGTGTGTGTGTGTGGCAGGGGCCGGTCGCTGACGTCCCCGTACGTGGCGACGCTGGCGCTGGGGCTGCTGCTGCCGCTGGCGGCGGGCTGGGAGCTGGCGGCGGCGGGCGGCGCAGAGAGTGTGCCAGCAGTACGAGCGTTGTGTGTGTGTGTGGCAGGGGCCGGTCGCTGACGTCCCCGTACGTGGCGACGCTGGCGCTGGGGCTGCTGCTGCCGCTGGCGGCGGGCTGGGAGCTGGCGGCGGCGGGCGGCGCAGAGAGTGTGCCAGCAGTACGAGCGTTGTGTGTGTGTGTGGCAGGGGCCGGTCGCTGACGTCCCCGTACGTGGCGACGCTGGCGCTGGGGCTGCTGCTGCCGCTGGCGGCGGGCTGGGAGCTGGCGGCGGCGGGCGGCGCAGAGAGTGTGCCAGCAGTACGAGCGTTGTGTGTGTGTGTGGCAGGGGCCGGTCGCTGACGTCCCCGTACGTGGCGACGCTGGCGCTGGGGCTGCTGCTGCCGCTGGCGGCGGGCTGGGAGCTGGCGGCGGCGGGCGGCGCAGAGAGTGTGCCAGCAGTACGAGCGTTGTGTGTGTGTGTGGCAGGGGCCGGTCGCTGACGTCCCCGTACGTGGCGACGCTGGCGCTGGGGCTGCTGCTGCCGCTGGCGGCGGGCTGGGAGCTGGCGGCGGCGGGCGGCGCAGAGAGTGTGCCAGCAGTACGAGCGTTGTGTGTGTGTGTGGCAGGGGCCGGTCGCTGACGTCCCCGTACGTGGCGACGCTGGCGCTGGGGCTGCTGCTGCCGCTGGCGGCGGGCTGGGAGCTGGCGGCGGCGGGCGGCGCAGAGAGTGTGCCAGCAGTACGAGCGTTGTGTGTGTGTGTGGCAGGGGCCGGTCGCTGACGTCCCCGTACGTGGCGACGCTGGCGCTGGGGCTGCTGCTGCCGCTGGCGGCGGGCTGGGAGCTGGCGGCGGCGGGCGGCGCAGAGAGTGTGCCAGCAGTACGAGCGTTGTGTGTGTGTGTGGCAGGGGCCGGTCGCTGACGTCCCCGTACGTGGCGACGCTGGCGCTGGGGCTGCTGCTGCCGCTGGCGGCGGGCTGGGAGCTGGCGGCGGCGGGCGGCGCAGAGAGTGTGCCAGCAGTACGAGCGTTGTGTGTGTGTGTGGCAGGGGCCGGTCGCTGACGTCCCCGTACGTGGCGACGCTGGCGCTGGGGCTGCTGCTGCCGCTGGCGGCGGGCTGGGAGCTGGCGGCGGCGGGCGGCGCAGAGAGTGTGCCAGCAGTACGAGCGTTGTGTGTGTGTGTGGCAGGGGCCGGTCGCTGACGTCCCCGTACGTGGCGACGCTGGCGCTGGGGCTGCTGCTGCCGCTGGCGGCGGGCTGGGAGCTGGCGGCGGCGGGCGGCGCAGAGAGTGTGCCAGCAGTACGAGCGTTGTGTGTGTGTGTGGCAGGGGCCGGTCGCTGACGTCCCCGTACGTGGCGACGCTGGCGCTGGGGCTGCTGCTGCCGCTGGCGGCGGGCTGGGAGCTGGCGGCGGCGGGCGGCGCAGAGAGTGTGCCAGCAGTACGAGCGTTGTGTGTGTGTGTGGCAGGGGCCGGTCGCTGACGTCCCCGTACGTGGCGACGCTGGCGCTGGGGCTGCTGCTGCCGCTGGCGGCGGGCTGGGAGCTGGCGGCGGCGGGCGGCGCGTGGCGCGCGGCGGCCGGGCTGCTGGCGGGGCTGGGCTGGGCGCTGGGCGCCGCTGACGTGGCGCCCGCGCTCGTCTGGCTGCAGGCCAAGTTGAGGACCGACGGCTTCTCGTGAGTTATCGCCTCCCGCTACCAGTCTCGATCCTCGTTACAGCGTCTTCGCATTATCCGATCCGAAATCGGTATAGGTCGCCGATACGATATCTAGGCGAGTAATAGTGGGAACAATCCACGAGGGGATAATACACTGTATTATGTCACGGGCGCGATATTGAATCCGGAGCGCGACGAAGGACGCTAGATCTAACTCCCAAGCGCAGCGAGGGTGTTTTGATTTGAATTAAGATTGAGTTCTAAGAGGAGTGAAATACATAGCTGTTTTTAGAATAAAATTAAGAATTAATAAAAAAATAAACTAAGAAAATCCATTTGTTTATAACAAATTGTTTATTAAATAAACAAATAAAAAATGAAAAAAAAAACAATCTTTAAGAACAATACAATTTATGATTTTTAGAGAAAAAATGGTTGCTTAATATTTATTATTTATATTTTGTGGTAAAAAACGATTGTTAATTAAGAAATGCATTTTATAGCAATAAATAATTTTTTTAAGGAATGATTTTTTTCTTAAAAATCATAATTTATATCGACAAGTAGATTAGGAAAAAAAAATTGTTGATTATCTTATAAACAATGCATTTGTTTATAACAATTATTTAAACAATCGCGGTAAAAAATTAAAAAATATATTTTCATGTAACTTTTAACTGTTAGAAATCATAAAATTTGAAATATATGAAAAAAACTTTTTTTTAATTACTTTTATGCAGTTTTTATTTTTTTAATGTTTTCGATTGTTAATAAAAAAGTGGAAAATTAACATTTTTGAATTTTACCAACGGGGATCTATTTTTATGCCTTTTAAGAATAACTCCACGAAGTGAATAAAATCCTAGAGTTTTAGTTTAATAATAATCAGGTTTTTTCTGTTAACATTCTATTTAGAAAAAGTTGTTAATTAACTAATGCATAACTAATGGAAAAAAGGGGATAAAATTTTTCGCCGACGGATTATTGTTTATTTATATATCCCAATAGTACTAAAAAAAATTTATTCTTTAATATTCATATTTAATATGTTAAAATGATTTTTATTGTTACCGTGTCCTGGTGACAAATCACGAGCGGAAGCTAGACTACCTGCTTTTCGCGCTATTTTCAGGGCTCCGTAAAAATTATAAATAT
Source organism: Pandemis corylana (assembly GCA_949127965.1). Taxonomy (NCBI): domain Eukaryota; kingdom Metazoa; phylum Arthropoda; class Insecta; order Lepidoptera; family Tortricidae; genus Pandemis; species Pandemis corylana. The sequence continues at coordinate 6,229,247 of OX421867.1, read as the reverse complement.
TAAAGATACAGTTCCGGGAGGTAGGACTTTTTTTTAGGAAATTTCGTCCTCTTTTCAGATATTTTTTCAAATTTCCAATATCTTTGATAGTTTTCGAGATATTAAAAAAAAAAACCAAACCCTTACTTTTTTTTATTGTTTATAACTTTTGCAATTTTCGTCGGCCCCTTTTGGAATTTTTCCTTAAACTTTCTGCATAATATTCCGAATCGAATGACACCTTGATCGTAATTTTCGGAGACTATACAATTATTTCACCCAAAAAGGTACATGTTGACCAGACTATAACGCGTATCTTTCGTTCCAAAATCTCCACTTTCGGAGCCGTGCAATTAATACGAAATTAGACTTTTAGTGTATAACAATAAGAACTATGAGAAGTGAGAGTCGTATTCATATTACTAACCGGTGTTATAATAAATTTAACCGATATGTTGGCGGCACCATCGGACGCCCGTGAGGTCGGACGTATGTTTGAATGTGTGCTAGACAAAGTAGAGTCTGTGTAAGCAGAGCCCGATTTGCGACGGCCATTATGAATCGGAACGATTAGGTCGGAAAATTTTGTGAAAACGGCACATAGTATCGGTTATCGGATATCGGCTGTTGTCGTCCGACACCGATATCGGATTGGATTACGTGAAGACGATCTTATTCCCCGCGGCGAATATTGTTATGGAGATTATCATCTCGAAATCAACTTTTTGTTGAAAAGAAATCGGCATGACGAGTCTGGTCTAGGCAGAGTTGTTGCGACTTACTCTTCTGTTCTAATAATCGTGGACGGATAGATAATAGCGTTCGACCTGAGCGATCGAAACGCTCGAACTTCAATAAATTATTTAATTCAATTAGCACGAGCGTCGTTTTTTCGCTTGAACCTCTCTTTGCGTTCTTTATTGACTTGCCATCAGAAAAAACGCTGGAACATGGCGCGCAAGCTTTAAAATATCTGATATCTGATACTCGCATACTAAATAACGACCTGGGTAATGCTGTTCTCGTAACCGACCTGACGTCAAAACTATACCTACGCCCGAACAATAAAACTAAAGGGGCTTTCTTTTCTAGCTTTTAACGCATTCGCCGTCAGCTTCAGGTCCGAGACTACTTTAGGTGCCACGATCGCACAAGTGCGTTCAAATAGCTTTAAGATTGTGACAGCGGCACTGTTCGAAAGTCACGAAAACGTATATATGCATTCCCGGCAGCGAATGTGTTAAAATTCGCGTTACCTACTAACTTTACCTTTTTGATGACAGAGTTATAAGAAATATCCCGGATTTGGATGAGCAGTCGGAAGCGCTGATGTCTTCAGATGAGCCGACGTAGCGAGGCACCGCCTCTTCGCGCGAGCACCGGCTTGATGCGAACACTCCTTATTACCTAGTCTGAACTCTGACGTAACATAAAGTAAGTACGACTGTTTCAACAGTAGCTATCAGCAATCGACGCAGTCGTTGTCGATTTCGGTGAAAATCATATTTACGCCATAGACATGGGAGATATAGGTTTAGAACTATTTGAGAGCCAGGGTAAGTGAAGTACGGTTATATCACTGGTGGTGATCACCTGGTGTCTCTTTCTGATATTAATCTACCGCGAGGCGAGCTCTTACTTAATTATTTTTTCTCAACGTGTATTTAGTTTCGAGCCAGTCTGTTGCCTTTTTCAGCATTTTTTGGATGAATGACCGAAACATCACTACTTCGCTACACCTCATAATAATGTGTTTATTTGACGTCTAGTGCGAAGATTCCCATGGCTATCGTTAAAACAGAAGTACTGCACTGTGTTAGTAGATGTTATACACTTCCTCACTCGTATGACACCATTTTTATTAGAATATCTTTTACGAGTTTTGTGTCTAAAATTTTAAATATAATCGTATCCTTTTTTACTAAAGTAGCATTTACATTGAAACTTTGCATCTTAACCGTAGAGTAAACGACATTCCAAATAGTTGTTGTTATTTATTACTTTTAGATGTATACAGTAATATGTTATAGAGACAGGTTGATATTGCCGTAAGTGTGAGCTTTGATTTGTGTAACTGTAGATGTCATTTCAAGTAATGTGTTATATTTTCTTGTTCATTGTCGTTTGAACTCACTTTTATACTCATTTTGAAACCAATATGTGCTTCAGTACTTTAACTCTAGCTCTTGTATGTATTTTGTCTGGATTTTAATATCTTTTCTCTTAAACATGTAAATATTTACAAAATGTATTTGTTGTAAGTTATAACTTATACTTAATGTTTTGCTGTCATTATGATGATTAGCGATGTGACGCTACCGTTTTAGTAAGCAGTCGCCGACACTGTTTATTGATCAACAGTGCACCTTGTAACAGGGTTAGTAATATTCTCGAATGGTCACTGCCGTTAGACAAGACATGTCAGCATTTACTATGTATGTGTCTCGTCTAAGGAGTCAGCTACGAGTGTTGGTGACTGTGCCGTTTGCGTTTACGAATTCAACATACAGAGTGGAAATAACTAATCAGTGGTGTGCGACACAGTGCTTTCACTATTAAATTTGTCTTCATGTAACTTTCTTGGCACTTAAATGAAAAACAGTAAAAATATAAAATTTGATTTTGAGTATAAATTAAGTATATTTCAATATAAGTATGCGACATGCTTAGTCCGATTCTGATTACTTATTAAAAATTTAAACGATTTTTTTTTTCGCAAGCTGTTTTATTCATCGTCGATTGTGATATTTCTTTGATTGTTTGTTTAAGTCCCCTTCAAATCTTGCAAGCTTGCACTTCCTTTTAATTGAAATTCGATGACAATGTAATAAAAAGTAGTTACCGTTTGCAAAAGAAAATTGCTTATTATAATTCTTTTTAATGCAACAATTCCGCCGGTCGCAATTATTTCCCACTCTGTACATTGGTATTTATTTACAATTACTTTCATGAATGACATTATTTTCTTACTCTATATCTGTGCCTTTTTGTATAATCTCAAGATATCCTTTATATGGATTATTATTTCGTACAGCTAGATCTTGTATATATTATAGACAGACTGTTATTTTAGCTTTTAATAGCGTTGGATACTTAATATTGTTGGAAATCATTATGACGAACGTAATGTTACCTATTTAATTATGTAATATCGCGCAAATTGCTCCGCTTAAACCTTCGATCAATAATACAACTAGATTCAAGGTCCCATACAAAATCAAAGCGAAAAAGTGGCCGTGTTGCTTATGCTTATAGCTATATCTGTTTTACCTTCTTTATTAACGTAAAATAAACCTTAAGTCTAAGCAACAAAGATCCAAATAATTATAACTGTATATAATACTTACGACGTTTCGTCACAAGACCTGCGAAAGCGTTCGATAAACAAAAGAACTACCTTCGTTTCAAAAAGATGTCATTCTATTTGAGGAACAGGGTAATAATGGAGTCGCAATTAAGTATATAACTCGATTTTTTTTTAATTTGACAGATATTTACAAATACAAATATTAACATGAATTTTAATAATTAAGCCTATCTACGTTCCACTGCTGGACACAGGCTTCCTTTAACAACGAGAGGGATTGGGCCATAGTTCCCACGCAGGCCCAGCCAGGCAACAGCCTTAGTAGCCTAGTTATTCGACCTACCGCCTCTCAAGCAGAAAGTCGTGGTTTCAAACCAGGCCTCGCACCTCCTGAGTTTTTCGGAATCTATGTGCAAAATTTAATTTGAAATTTACTATAAGCTAATGGTGAGGAAACCTGCACAGATCGGCGAAGAACTTAAATGATGGCTGTGAAATTATCCGTTTATTAATTACCCTTAAATAAATTTATTTTGTTATATAGCTGTCTTTTAGAGCAGTTTTTTTCCTGAGAGGATTCTTTTTTACATATATATTCGGCTAATTCCAGTTATGTCGAATTTGGCAACATGAATCGAACCTATTGGCAGAGTGCAAAGCGGGTGGAGGGGGTAGCCTAAACGATCACAGCGCTCGCTACGGCTAAAATTGTCATTTTTGTCGCTGACCTGAGCTGTCAAATCCATATTGCAGTAAACATTTTCTAATCGTTTTTGAGATAAAAATATGGTCCTGGTAAGATGTGTTGTTGTGAATTGTAATAACACCTAGAAGAATAGCGACTGTAAATTTTACCAATTTCCAAGACCATGGTGGAAACGAGACCAAAGAAATAAGTGGATATTTGCCGTAAGAAAAAAAAAAGTAAGTTACCTAACCTCTAAAATTTCACTGAAAACAACAATTTTAATGTTATTGGCAATAATGTTACTGACTACCACTGTCCAAAATTGTGTGATATAGTAAAATAACACAAGATTTCATGAATATTTTTCACAATATTTACTTACTTCTTGTTTGACAGCGGTGACAATATTGTCCATAATGGCCGCCTATCACGTGGCGCTGTCGTCGCGCACGGTCCCAATAGCAGATTTTTGTAAGGCCTGTAAAGTTCTTCTTCTTTTTCTCTCGCGACAATAGTTATCCATTCCGCACAGCAAAAAAGATCACTAGGAAATCTACAAAAAGACATAATATATATTTTATTTTAAAACGAGAACTACTCCATGAATTTCTTGTTCTAAAACCACCGATTATTGTCAAGATGGTGGCCCAGCATTGGCCAAACAATAAATTATTGATTTTAAAATGTAAACTGCAAATTTTTACGTACTTTATGAAATACTGACTTGTACTTACTTAAAGAAAGATATTCCTTCCGAAACCTTAGTGTTTCGGTGGCTGTTTTTGCAATTTTTGAACGCACATTGTGGCATTTTGACACGTCCTCACGTTGGCCGAGGTTGGCGCATACTGTCAGAAATAAGGCCACAAATTTATTTTGTGGCCTTATTTCTCGGAGCCGTTTTTAGAGCTATCACAGTGAATCTAGTTTTATTGTTGATCGAAGGCTTAAACGGAGATTTTAAACTTGTTCTATTAAGTATTTTTTTTGTACACATGCATGGAATTGAATTAGAGTACCAATCTGTTGTCCAAATCAACCCTGATAATTATTATTTTCAGTCATTAATTTTCTTTTTTGCGAAGGCAATAATAATAATAATATCACTTAACCAAGTAGTTTTAGGTCACCACGAGGGGTTTGTGAAATTTGTATTTACATCACTTAGTTCTTAAGTCGTGTTGCTTTAATTGATTAAATTATGGATCCAGAAAAGTGTGTAGCTGCTTATGATTTACAGTCAATTCGAGATCTTCTCAGCTGATACGATAAGTAGTCGCCTCATAACTATAATATACTCTTAAACCAACAGGACAATGTGTCACAATATAGCGGCGCTATAATTTATTTCAAATATTGCCGACTAAAAGCAACACCGAGATAACTTAGGAAATATGTCTCACTGTATATCCATCAGTAAACTAACTGTCGATGAATAATTATTTAGATAAGTCTTACAGGAATATAAGTGTTTAAGATATCAAGTGTAAGTAGTCATGTTTAGCATTAACAGATTCAAACGAGTGCTAAATAATATGGTGGCAATCCACTTCTTGTTCCGCATTGGAGAGTTCGGGAGAACGAAAGAGCGACGGATATTATTGGGAACCTAAATACTAAACAATTTGTAAACGGCTGCCGTGTGTATATGATTAATAGTGTCCGCGGTAGAAAGGAACAGTTCCTAAGCTACATGTTATAGTTTGAAATTAAAAATAAAGTAGCTACACCACATCCACATGTAGTGTAAAGGGCAAGTAATACCCCTTTACATTGACTTGTTAGGTTAGGTTAGGTAGGTAGCGGGAGATGTCTAGAATAGGACAACCGCGAAGGTTAATTGAGTTTATTCAACTGATTATTTATACAATTCAATGTTATAACGTAAACTAAATATAGGTATCTAATAGCTGACGCGTGTGAACCGGTGCGTCAGCACTAAAAGGTAGTACGTAGGTACTCGTACATGTACCTTGGGATTCTTTCCTATCCCCGACACAAATATCGCTTACCAACTTTTTCCTTTCATCCGTGACACAGTTTAGTTTCGGTTACGATTTTAAATACTGTGTGTAGAAATTAATTATATGAGAACTACATACGCTTTTCACACGCAGCTAACACACAAATAACGCTATTGAGCTCTTGATTTGTTACTGACTGTACTGTTTTATACTTTGCTACTAAGTGCGACTTAAATAATGAAATGCGCAAAAAAACATGAACAAAAATTTTCATCGTTGTTCAGCAGTGGGACATAATATGTAGGCTGGAGATGATGATGGTTCAGATTAATGCCGGCAGGCTCTTTTCGACGCGTCTAAATTAACTGAGTCCTACTCATTTTGACGCCTACCGCTGTTATGTAAAGATGTAGGGTAGATATGTAATCCCAAGTTAAAAAAATATTGTCTTCTAGAAGATCTCTGCTCTGGATGCAGAACCTTTGTAAAATACCTTTGTATAGTAAACATTGACAGTATTATATGGATCATGTGAGTTACAAGAGAAGTGGCAATATATTTTATTATTACTGTGATTTTTTTCATTTTACGTAAACGAAACCTATTATTTCATTAAGTAATTAACTAAGCTCCCATTTAAGATGGATCGAATAACATTGATGTTACATCAACTCCTACCCTCAATTGTAAATAATTAAGTGTCAGACGGCCAAACTGTCAATTTGATGCCGCGTCCATGTTGCTTGTACTCTTGTGTCTTACTTGTGGGAATTTAGACATGCGTGCCTGGTACTTGTACAAAGGGATGCGACGTCGGAAACCTCCTTGAGAGATCTAGCTTTACAGTTCCCGTCTAACACATTGACATTTAATTTTAAGTGATGATGTAATTTTATATTGAATGATCAAATAAACAAAACAAAAACAGGCTCTTGGCCTCACGGGAGGGCGGGGGGGTAAGGGTAACGCTTAGACAGGTGCACCCTGGGCAACGACGGTTAATTTATTTATTTAGTAAGTTAGTTAACTGTTGGCTAATTTCCGACTGGGGAGAGGGATGGTAAGGTGAACCCAATTCGTTGCGGGGGATCTGAGCCAGCGGGTCCAGAAATGGACCCGAAGTGAGGACGGCGCCTTTGAGCACCTTTTTGACGGAGGCGAACCTGAGCCAAGTACCTGCAGCGAAAAGAGAGGGCACGCCTTTTTGGACGGGGGCGAAAGCTCACCGTCGGAGCGGTGCGACCTACGGGTTGCGGTCGCTGAGCGGAGTGACTTCGGTCACTGCCGGTCGACACGTTAGAATTATACATATAAACCTTCCTCGTAAATCATTCTATCTATACTAAAAAAAAACCGCATCAAAATCCGTTGCGTAGTTTTAAAGATCTAAGCATACAAAGGGACAGGCAGACAGCGGAAAGCGACTTTGTTTTATACTGTGTAATGATGATGATACGGACTTGTCATTCACCATTGAACAAACGCCCCTAAAGACGAGTTTGCGGTTTGCGAGATGGCGCTACTGTTGTGCATGGTCACGGTGCCAATAAACCTGAATTAATTCCTATTCGTTACATCTTTTTTTTTTGGATGTTGCCATTCAAAAGTTATGAGAGGAACGGGCAGCTAAATGCGGTCGTAGTCCTAGATTTTGTGGCAGTTATAGAAGTTTTTCAAATTCTGATTTTACTATTGTCATTGATTGATATAAGAAAAGAATCATCAAAATCGGTCCACGCGTTTGGTTTCCACTTGGTGCTCCATATAGAGACGAACATGCCTATAAAGTTATAAACTGTCAAATATCTTAACCCTCCTTTGCGTCGCACAGTCTGGTAAAAAAGCGAATTATTATTGCATCACTAGCTAGAAACCATTTGAGTTATTACTACGTAAACTCAATGCTAGAAACCGGTATAATCGTAACTGTCAGATTTGGTGTTATCAAACGGCACGGCACTATTTATTTAATAACCTCCAAATGGCGGGGATAGGAAAGATATAAAATAAAAAGCTAATAACGTAAATATTGATAATTGTGCCTCAAAACGTGCAAGAATGTCGCGTATAATAAATTATGGCATTAAACATTTGTATGCCGCATCAAAAGCTAAGGGTATTTACTTAACGAATAATTTTGCAGTAATCCACAATGTTAGGAATAGCAGTAGCACCACACAAACCCCGGACTCGATCATTAACAATTTAACCGATTGGGAAGCACTAAACAAAAAGAAAAAGATAAGTAAAGCTATGAAATCTTATTTAGAACGGGCTCAAGAACATGACGAATTTATGAAAAGGCAAGAGTTCGAATACAAGATAGGTAAGAGACATCTCGCTAACATGATGGGCGAAGATCCTGAGACATTCACGCAGAAAGACGTGGACAGAGCGATTGAGTACCTGTTTCCAAGCGGCATCTACGACCCCGCCGCCCGGCCACTAATGAAACCTCCAGAAGAAGTTTTCCCTGCTCGCAAAGCTGCGGAGTTTGATGAAGCTGGCAGACCCCACCACTTTTTGTTCTACACCGGAAAACCCAATTACTACAAGCTGCTTTATGACACAGTTGAGAGTATACAAGATTTGTACAAGTTCCAAGATAGAGTAACCAGAAAACAAGCTACACCTGATCCTAGTGCTGCTATGAATCTTTTAAGCAGTGTCTGGCTCAGTAAAGACCAGCTGGAACAAACTTTAGTGGAACAGCTTTCAGATCTTGAATATGACAACTTTATAGTAGCCATGGAAAGACTTGTGTCATTACCCCATTCATATAAACACAAAGAGTTCATTGAGAAGTATCGTAAACCATTAGTATCTCAAAAATTTGCTCTGGAGATACCCAAACCCTCTTACGATGAAGAAGGACGAGCGTTTGTTACTACGTATGAATGCTTGAGGAAGAAAGCAAGGGGTGATGTTACTATCAAGTCACCTGGCACTGGGAAAATTATAATTAATGGGAAAGACTTGACATACTTTAAAGACATTCAGCCGAGAGAACAAGTTATGTTTCCATTAGTGTTCACAGGATTGCAGGATCGAGTGGATGTAGAATGTAACATTGAGGGTGGGGGACCATCAGGGCAGTCAGGGGCAATAAGATGGGGTATTGCATGGGGTCTTCGGAGTTTTGTGAACAAGGAGATGTTGGAGCAGATGCAGGTCGCGGGGCTGCTGACGCGCGACCACCGCCGCCGCGAGCGCAAGAAGCCCGGCCAGCCTGGAGCCCGAAAGAAACCTACATGGAAGAAGCGTTAATGTTTCCCTGTTAATTAAAAAATCTGAATATACTTTAGTATTAGTAATTTTTTTGTTATTCATATCTTTTTTCACATATCAACCTCAATCACAATTACGGCTGCAATCTTTTAAATTTGACAAACGGGACAAAAACGTAAAATCCCCGAAATTTGGAGCTCAAAATCCCACATTTAGATTTTATTTTTAATTTAGTTTATTTAGTCATAATAAAAAATAGGTCAAATAGTCGTATATTATTTATTTATTAATTTCCGAACAAACTTAACTTAATTTAGTTATTATTCACAAAAATCTGTGTGAGAATCGTATTCAAAACAAAATAGAAGCATTTTTTGGATTTGAAATTCTTCAGTCGCGCTGCCGCCCGTAGGCGGCCAAGACCAGAAAAATTCGAACGCGGACTAGAAACAAAACCTAACCCAGGCGCTCTCCGGACGCTCTCTACAGTAGGACAAATCTGAGGAAATCCGGACGGATAGCAGCCCTAATCACAATGACCCAATATGACCATTTGTTTTGGATTGTCTATGTATATTATTATTGTTGTATTTGTAATTTGTCCTCTGAGTTACATGAGTGATTTGGTTAGCTGGAAGAGATCCCTTTTTAGGGATGAGCTCGCCATTGTGCTTTTTTCTTGTTTGTTGTTTTATTTTCATTCAGCTAGTGCTATATCCTTAGGCGTGATACCTGCCCTCCAGTTAGACTGAGACTAGCTGAACGACCGCAGTCATTCTGCGTCAAGTATCTTGGGTTTTACTTGGATCTAAGAATGACCTGGAAAGTTCACATAAAACACAAACGAGGAGAAGTAAAGTATGAACAATTGCTTTCACAAGAAAAGCTTAAATTTGACTCTTAGTACCCCACGCCTCGCACGGTCCCAAGAAAAGGTTTAGGGTCCCAACCCACTGGGGTGCCATGGCGACGTCTGCTACGTATCCTATACAAATTGGATGTTGCGTTACCGTCGCAAAGTGTGTTTGGATATGGTCTATGTTAATAATACATACTGTAGCTGGCGAAGCCGTCATGGCATCTCAAGTGGGTTAGGGCCCTAGGACTATCATCTTAGGAAATGTTTTAAAATCGCACATACATACATAATCAAATCACGTCTGTATACCTTACGGAGTAGACAGAGCCTAAGGTACCAAGACCTACAGGCCACGTTTAGCAAGATTGTGGGCGTACCTATAGGTGGAAAATGGAATCAAAATAATGATTGGTTGCTAGCCGCATCGCCTATAACATGATTCCTATGATTTTCGCCCATTCCCTTGATGAGCTTTTACCAACTGCACGGGAAGAGAAGCACCTGGTACATTCAATGTATTTTTCCTTTGCCCCAGACCAGCATGGAAGTTTGGATTTAAAATCGCCCAAGCGCAAAAACGCCAAAAAATCTGGTTTCTTATACATATGGGGACTTATTTAATTTTAAATTTATTACATTTTTATTATTACTTGTTATAGCGACCATAGTAGGTAGTACTAAAATTACATTAAGATTACGGTTCAAGAGAGCCCTGTGACGAACGGACACAAAGTTAAGCCTTACTAATGGGGCCCTGATGGCACCATTTGGGCTCCTTTTTATTTTACTATGCTTTGGCTATGGATACGGTATGGAACACTAAAAATACACATTATTATAGTGAGATGTAACTACGCTAGTCATAATAGGTCAATGTATTTATTATAAACAAAATATTGTAAAATAAAACACATTTTAGGTCATTTAAAAAATACATTTAAATATTCAAATCAACCTTTTCTCTTGTAACTTTTTTTCATAGACTTTTTCCGCCCACCTATTTTCTTTCTGAACATTTGATTTTTCCTTTCAGTGTTATGAATTCTCTTCATCATTACAGATTTCAGTTCTCTTCGTTCCTTCGGCGCATCCCTCGATGTCACTTTGCTGAAGAATGCTAAACCATCTACAAAGAAAATTTCTCATATTATATTCATCATTTTCGTTAAGGTGGCGTTAGACCAAAACGAGCGAATGCTCATTCTATCCCCCACTCCAGCAAATTAGTTCTGTACACAACAAATTTGCCAGTGGGGAATAGAATCAGCATTCGCTCGTTTGGTCTAAACCCACCGTAAGACTGATATTTTTTTGTTAAAGATTCCTCGTAGCTCTAGTGCCAACTGTAATCGATCACTTTTCTTGAAGCTATGTTAAAAATAACAAAGCAAATTGTTACCTCTCAGACGGTTGTCTTCTTTAGAAAAGAATAAGTTCTCTTTCCACACTGACTTAACTTCAGCAACTTCTGGTAAATTATTCTGAGGATCTAATTTTTTGTTTTCACCAGCATCTTCCTCTCCCTCAGATTCAGAAGAATCATACACAAATGGGTTCTTTTCGCCAGGATCTAGAGGATTTTTTACTTTTTGCTGCTTTTGTGGCTGTAGTGGCACATAATTTTTATCATGATCCTCCTGGTCTGTAAAGTAAGTGATAGTGATAAGAACACAGAACAAAGATTTTTTTTCTTTTTCTATGGATAAGAAAGACATAAATATATAGTAACTCCAAAAATATGTAATATTGGAGCATAGCATCCCATATTTTTGTAAGGTATACCTTTGGATGTAATATCCTCGTCATTGTCTCTAGCAAAAAGATTCCTCAAACTGAAGCCTGTAGCTGGTTGCTCAAAAGCATCCTTAGTGATTTCACTTTTATAAAATTGTTCCTTTGAAACTTCTATTTTTGGCACTTCTTGCACTGGCTGTGGAGGTTCAGGCATTTCCTTTGTTTTGGATTTTTTCGATTTTTTTGTATCTTGCTTGACTTCTTCTATTGGAATAACAAATTTTGCATGTTCTGGGTTCATGGGATCAAATCGAATCATTCCCATGTTGGGTCTGTAACATAGCATAAGACTGGTTAATTTACATATTTATGTATTTGATTTCCATTCTTTACACAAAATAAAGATAATTTCTGTAAGTTTTTCAAAAAAAAATACTGGGTATATCATAGATCTTTTAGGTTTGCATATAGGTACCTTCACACTTGACACCACTTTTGTGTAAGTCTTAAAAGCAAATACAATCCATCAATAGAATTTAATATTAATATTAGCACTTATCACTACATAGTATAAAACAAAGTCGCTTTCCGCTGTCTGTGTCTGTGTGTTCCTATGTATGCTTAGATCTTTAAAACTACGCAACAGATTTTGATGCGGTTTTTTTATAGATAGTGATTCAAGAGGAAGGTTTATATAATAATCTTGGGACAATTGACACCTATTGACCTAGCCCCAACCTAAGCAAAGCTTGTAATATGGGCACTAGACAACGGATAAACATACTTATATAGATAAATACATACTTAAATACATATTAAACATCCAAGACTCGAGAACAAACATTCGTATTTTTCATACAAATATCTGCCCCGACCGGGGATCGAACCCGGGACACAGTAAATAAATAGACAAGTATGGAAGCTAGGCATACTTTTTGAAATAAATACCTACGCTCCGTTAGAGCGTTAGGGTTGTCGATTTAATTTATATAAAATTGTAAAGATTTTTGTTTAGTTAGCGCTATAATACCAGCTAGTATCTAACGCCTGTTTTAAAGTAACTAGCTACACTTAATTAAGAGTATTAGGGTTGGCACCCTTAATTTGTCTAAAAAAAAGACAAACGTTTATTTGGTTTCTATGATGGACACGGCACCATAAAACTGTTTTTTTTCTAATACTTTGTAAATTAATAAAGCTACTTTGCAATTTATATGTTGTCTCTGACAACAACATCGAAAAGATAAAATAGGTAATTAAAAAGTTAAAAATGGCGGCTACTTTTTCTCATTCCGTTAACGGATTCGATGTCTGAGACTAACCATATCCCCAGATATCGATTTTGAAAGCAATCGGTCGAATAACTAAAAAGTTCAAAATGGCGGCTACTTTTTCTCATTCCGTCCACGGATTCGATGTCGGAGACCAACCGGATACCCAGATATCGATTTTGAAAACAATCGGTCGAATAACTAAAAAGTTCAAGATGGCGGCTACTTTTTCTCATTCCGTTAACGGATTCGATGTCTGAGACTAATAGGGAGCTGGCGAGCATTTCGGTATATGATTTGCACACGTTTCACGTCGAGGTGGAGTGCAGTTTAAATCATTACGAATCGATTTGGTTCAATCAATTAAGGTCCTATGTCGCTGCGTTTTCGCGTCACAGCGGATTGAAGTTGCTTAAAAAAATGGGGGTATTAAGTCATTTGCACATGTCTGCTTCTGGAGTTCATTGGTCACAATCATCTTGAAAACGAAGAAAATCGAAGAGGCAGACATTCAGGACTGCATTATCATGGGACGGAGTTGTAAAAATGTAAAAAAAAAACTCTACTAAGTCATTTGCACACGGTTCTCATTGCGCCCATTCGATTCACCATGACTCCGTGGATTCGAAAAAAAATGTGGCAGACACTGCTCACTGATTTTCAGCTGTATAACTGTTTGAAATTCACGGAATCAAGGGACAGCAGGTACACACTGCAAAGCTATTCGGTAAGCAGGATAGATACCTACGGCGCGAGCGTGCGTAGGTGCTTACCTGATTATATTGCCGTGTGTACCTATTGCATGGGATTATTGTTATTGTTTAGTTTTATTCTTATAATTTTGTTTAATATTATTCTCTAAACTCACGGTAACGATTAAACTTCTGGAGCTGAAATCTATGCAATCATATTTTTTCTCAATGCCAACCAGAAACGAAATGCACTTGGAACTTTTATTAGAAAGTAATTTTTTTTAATTGCATGCTTGAATGTAATCTGAATAGGAACAGTTTTTAACATTTTTTAATCACGTTTTATTTGTGTAAAATACGTAGATTTTTAACTAAGACTCCATTTATTATTAATATAAAAAAAGATAATATTTAGCAAGCGTCGTCATCGCTGGTATCCGAGAAACTTTGCCAATTATCCTTGTCGGCGCTCTCATCCATGTCTCCTTCCTCGTCTGATTTCCCACGGGATAAAAATACGACTATTTATAACTCGAGAACGGCTGAACCGATTTGGCTGAAAATTGGTAGGGAGGCAGCTTAGAACCAGGAGACAGACATAGGATACTTTTTATCCCGATTTTCCCACGGGATTGAAAAATTCCGAACTGTTGTACTAATAAAGCTACAGACTCAAGAATCAAACGGTCTGCCTTTGGAATATCAGAGGCCTGAACGTCTGCCTCATCGATTTTCTTGGTTTTCATAAGGAATTCAAACATCAGTCCAAGAGGCAGACGTGTGCGCATAATATAGCACACCTTTTTTTTTTACATTTTTGAAACGCTGTAAATTTACAACGCAGCGCCACCATGGTGGCAGACTATTTTTCCGTGGTTCTTCTCATTGTTTTTGATCGAACGATTCAAATCTGCCAAGTGTGCACTTCATTTACAATTTTTTAAATTAAAAAAATAAATACACAAAAGTCAGAGCCCTGGATGTCTGCCTTATCGATTTTTCGTGTTTCCAGGATGACTGTGATCATCAGCCCCAGAGGCAGACGTGTGCGCATAATATAGCACACCCTTTTTTTTTACATTTTTGAAACGCTGTAAATTTACAACGCAGCGTCACCAGGTGGCAGACTAGGTCCTTGATGTTTCTTAGGGCATAAATATCACTATTAATAACGTCTGCCTTGTGTGCTGATCATATAGAAATTTTGCTCGCCAGCTCCCTAACTATAACCATATCCCCAGATATCGATTTTGAAAGCAATCTGTCAAATAATGAAAAAGTTATGTATAGGTAAAGTACGTATCGGTATTTGGCAAGACATCCTTCAAATGTAGTCCTCCTATATATATATAACAGTAGGTATATTATAGATGCAAGATGATACCGACGAAAGTCCGTAGTGGAATTTTCACCAAAAACGCGCTCCATAATACCTATACGGCAACTACTTTATCATTTAAACAGCCTAACGTTTTATTTAACAGAAAAAGCATTTTATTTAATAATAATATATTCTTATCTTTCAACATCAGCAGGGAGTTTAAAAAACGAAAGCTCCAGTTGTGAAAAAGTCGAGTTCAAGCAGCCATACACTGCGCAATACGCTCTTGGCATGTTTAACACGAAAAAGATCGCGGACTGTCTGGGCGCACGTAATAGACAACCGCTCGACTCAACGCGGCACTCGCGACTGACGGCACCACGAGGTCCCCTTAGGGGCCGTGTAAAGCGCGCGCCTGTGTGCGTGTTTCGTTTCAACCGATTTGTTCGTAGTTCCCTTACTGCTTTAGCTTATATATATACTGTGCCCGGGACCTCAAGCTTCATTAGTCAGGTTCTCTAACCACAGGGCCATCCGGTCGTATATGTATAATTCTACGCAGATGAAGTCGCAGGCGTAAGCTAGTGTAAGATAAAACTATGTTAATTCAGGAATAGCAGTTCTATTAGTGATATAGTATTAGTCAATAAAAATAAATACGATTATTATTCATATCTAATACCATAATAACGAGCAATTCTTGTAAAATCTGAATCTCGGGAATGGTTTCATGATTTTCTAGAAATTTTGTAGGTATGTAGGGGGTTTCGGGGCAATAAATCGTTCTAGCTAGTTTTCCTTTTTAGAAAACGTAGCAAAAAAAAACGAGTAAAGCTCGGTCATCCAGGTGCTATAAGGACTAATGAGTAAAGACGAATGAAATTAATAGTTGCAGTCATAATACTTACTTTGATTTTTTATCTTTCTCAGGTTTAGTTGCATTCGATTTTATAGACACTCCAAGAACATCCTCCAATATCTTTATCTGTTTGGATTTTTCATCATCCTGAGTGACATCTATTTGTTCCCCAGGGCTTTCCTCGGTTTTCTCGTCATTTTCTTCTTCTGACTGGTCATCTTCAATGAACCTTTCATCTAAGACAAAGCGTTTGTCAGATTTGTACCTCGATTGCAAATCTAAAACCTTAAAATTCACCTAGTGAGATCTTACGACTACACTGCTAATATGCACAAGATAAAATTAAGAGAACTATTACCTTTTGTCCCTTCTTGCCTTCATACTGTTTCTTTATCTCAAAGTTGACACCACCATCACTATCTTCATCATCAAAGAGTGTTGTTTTTTTTTCTTGACTTTTCATTTCTGAACTTTTTGATGTTTTGTGAATCTGTGGTTCATCATCTTCATTGTCTGAGAACCTTAATTTCTTGTTGGATACCTTGTCCTAAAATAGTACCAATACATTTATTTAGTAAGTAAGTTATTTATAATATAGGTATAGAATGAGTTGAGTATCTCACTATATTTTATGTATCATTTTGTTTGCTGACAAACTACTAAAGACGACTAAAGTCTAAAGGCCATGGCAGGGTAAGGGAACTTCTTGTGCCGTAATAGCTTTTCCGCTTGATTTTTTTTTCTGATGATAGGTCACGACGTTAGTAAGTGCTATACTAAATTTCAGCTTTCTCCTTTTCTTATTTTTGAAGAAAAAAAAAAAGATAAATGAATTTTCATGAATATCTCCGCTTTAATGGAACGAATAATTTCGTGCTTCATACATATAAATACACTTAGCTAAGACATAATAATTATTTCACTATAAGCCGCATGACATTCCATATAAAAAAATAAAAATAGATGTTGACATTTAAAAAAAAAATGATTTTACTTATAAGATAGAGACCCCTCCAATTTTTTTACTTATCATATTAATTTTAATTCACTTTAACATATATTTAATTCAAGCTTCTAGCATTGGTGCATCGTAACAAGAGAAAGGCTCGACCCAATCGTCCTCGTCACTATTTTCATTAAATACAATACTTAAGCCTTTTTTAAACAGATTGCTCAGTGTCTCGGCTGGTCTTGGTATTTTATTTAAAAACCTACCATGTGATAAATAATACACAATTGCAAGAAGGTTTAATTTCATTTAGTTTCATTACGTAAAGGGGACATACCAACTTTTTTAAATAATATTGTTACGATGCACCAATGCTAGAAGCTTGAATTAAATATATTTTATAGTTAATTAAAATTGCTATGATAAGTCTATGATAAGTAAAAAAATTTGAGGTGTCTATCTCATAAGTAACAAAATATTTTTTTGAAAAATGTCAACACATCTATTTTTATTTTTTTATTTGGAATGTCATGCGGCTTATAGTGACATATTATGTCTTAGCTAAGTGTATTATATATATGTATGAAGCCCGAAATTATTCGTTCCATTAAAGCGGAGATATTCATGAAAATTCATTTATCTCATTTTTTTTTCTTCAAACATAAGAAGAGGAGAATGCTGAAATTTAGTATAGCACTTACTAACGTCGTGACCTATCGTCAGAAAAAAAAACAAGCGGAAAAGCCATTAACGCACAAGATGTTCCCTTACCCTGCCATGGCCTTTGGTACATTACAGGCATTTTTGTGATCCCAACGGAATAAGTGATCACTTTTGAGGCAGTAAATTAGAAAATGCATTGCCCTTATTTCCAAAACTTTCAGCTTAAAATTATGACAGACTGCAAACAGTCAAGACCCAAGACATTTATAAGAAGGTTTTAGTTTTTCTTTTTGAGGTCTAGTTTGTAAAAAATCCAGAAATAAGTAAGCAGACAACCTTTACAATTGAATTTAATTTAGGTTGATGTACTTACTATACCAATTAGTCCAGTTTTAATGATTTCTTGTTTATTCTTGAATTCCTGTCTTTTCATATGCATGGATTCCATTCTCTTTTTGTCTGCTTCTTGCTTTTTTTTGTCTCCTATTGAAAGACTTCTTGGTTGTGTGAACCCATCATCAGGTGGAATATCTAATGTAGGGTTTCTTTCAAATATTTTCTTTATTGTCCAGTTTCTTTCCACCTGTACGCCATTTTGGCTAGTGTCAACTTTCCTTTTCTTGGGGTTCAGTTTATCACCTAATTTGATGACAGGCTGCTTCTTTGAAACTTCTTTAATTTCCTTCTGGAGAAATAAAAATTTACATGTTTCAGTTCACCAAAAAAAGAAAAACAACCAGTTCATCATGCTACTACACAAAAGCTTACCTTAACTTTAAATAAAAATAAAGTGTTATATTACATTTGAAAAAATGTTATTGTAAGTTAATAATTAATTTTAATTATTAAATTATTATTAATTATTAACTTACTTACAATAACATTTTTTCAAATAAAATGTTACCTTTTCATTCTCCTTCTTTTCGACTTGTTGTCTTTCTCTTTGAAGTCGCTCCAAAAAGCTCTCTCTGGCTCTGGTGACATAGAGTCTGCTGCCCTCAAAATCATTACTACTGAAATATTTAATACCTGAAAAAAGTCATAGTACATCAAAAACTAAACAAAGTATAAAAATTTTGGAATGTATCAAATGATTCAATATACATATCCAAGGGCTATAAATATATATATTACCAATATGTATGCATATTACCAAGAGGTCAAAAACATCTATTATTAGACACCTTTATGCCACAAACAAGAATAATACGCACTCGCTTGAAGGCGTATTGGCTCGATGGATCCTCTTAAATGAATGTGATGTGTTTTGTAGCTTGTGTCTGTATGTATATATTTATATATTACATAGTATATTTTATTTATTCTGTATTAGTTTATCGTATTTATCTATTATGTGTAGTTTATTATTATATCTTACATTATTTAAAATTTAGACATTTAAGATTATTTTAGGTTTCAATCGGTTCTTTTACTTTTTCTGTGTCTACTCTTGCTTAATACTTATGTCCTGTCAATCGGACAAAGGTTAACTAGAAGAGATCCCTTTTAGGGATAAGTTGGCCTTTGTGCATGTGTGTTGTCCTGTATTCATCTTTTTCTTGTGTTTTATGTACAATAAAGAGTTATACATACATACATAATATTATGTATGTGAAATTTCTAACTTTTCAGGATCATGTAAAAATCGTTTTTTGAATATTTTTTCTATTGAACTGATGTGGTGCTTTCCATAATTGATGAAACTAGTTTGATGATGAAATATTTACTAAGTTTATTTTTTAGTCTTTCTTTCTTTCTTTCTTTCTAAATCAAATGCAGCGTTAAGTTATAAAGTGCATATTTAAGGCGATATGAGTTTGAGTCAGATAGTCGATGTCTTTAAAAATGTAATATGGGTTTGTCAACATAATGATTTGCTGCTAAATTAGAAGTAATCGCTTTCCTACAATTCATTTGTCAAGGGATGTTTCACATTAAAATAATATTAAACAGTATATTTTTTTATTATAAATATATTTTATTTAGGACAGTTTGTAGGTTTCGCCCACACAAAGCTCACAATACAAATCATACAAGTCATAATAATTAGAATTCGCCCCTCTGTCATCAAAATATTCCTTGGTGGTCCCGCAATAGATGTAGTTCTTTAAGAGCATTATTCCCTCTTTTTGGATGTTAAATCCAATGGCCCACGGAATCAATTTCATCCTAATTGAAACTAAAAATTGTGTGGGTGATATTAAACAAAACATTTGTAACTTAACGTTTTGTTTTTCATATAGTTCAAATAGAAAATAAGAACATAATTTATTATTATTATTATTATTATTATATGTATATTTATTTTTGTCTCAAGTTAGGTTTTTATATATTATTATTATTATTATAATGTCAAATGACGGAAGAAGAAGTAAAAAGAACGAAAAATTAATTATACAATTACTGTTTAGCTTTTGAACAAATTTGACGAAGAAATGTGACATGCAGACTTATTTATTTTTATTTATTTATTATGATAATTTTTAATTATACTATGCATACCTACATCTATTTATATTAAACTTGTAAGTGCATAACTAATAATTGTAACAAGGTAAGTTTATGCAGAGTATACACAGCAAATTTGTAAACCAACCAATAAAAGAAAAGGAAAAATTAATTATACAATTACCGTTTGGCGTTTTGACAAATTTGACATGCAGACTTATTTATTTATTATGATAATTTTTAATTATGCTATGCATACATCTATTTATATTAAACTTGTAAGTGCTTAACTAATAATTGTAATAAGGCAAGTTTATGCAGAGTACGCCGCAAATGCGTAAACCAACCAATATAAGAGGTTATGTTAGAAATTTAAAAATTGGTCCCAGTTACGAGTTTGAGTTTTATCACATAATATAAGAACTAGATGTTTCATGGTTATAAGCGATTGTGATAACATGCATAGTGATATTATACACAATCTAAAGGAATTATCTCAATTTCGTCAAAATTTCATATACTAGGTTGAGTCAGAGTACCGTCAATATATTTGATATGATGGCTGTAACAATATTTATGCCCTCGACTGTATATACATCATTAGTGCAATACTGATACCAATAGGTATATGTGTAAACAAAATACCAATCTGCCAAAAGTGTGGACTACTTGTGTTAGAAACAGGCTAGATTAGAATGTTCCCTATAGAGCAAACTTTTGTAAGACGGAAGTTAATTATTCAATATTATGCATGGTCGGCCAAATACGCAGCCTACCAGTTTTCATCCAACTTCCAATCAAATGAAAAAGTTGCTAAAGTCGAACTTTCAAGTTAACAGCCATGTCTTATCAACATCATATTTTGTGATGTGCAAAGGATTTTTAACCTTAGGGTGGTAGACCACATATATGGCTGATGGTACCAAATGCAACAACTAGCAACAAGCTTGCAAACTTGCTTGCAAATTGAAATACCTACTAGACAACATTTTGGTATAATTCTCTGAGCTCATAGTTACAGTTTCTGTGGCATCAACACAAACAAATTATGACAAATGGACACATGGATTAATAACAGTGCAGGGTTCAGAATGTGTGTCTGTAAAGTAAATTGATGATTCCAATATATTGGTGTTAAATGCATGTCTAATCCAAATTTAAAACAAATATTTGATCACTATGTGCTTATTTTTCAATCAAGCTGTGTCAAGTTTTGGAGAATGAGCAATAATATAATAAAGGAACTTTCACTGGGTCACTCACCTCCATGAATATTTGGTATGCTCAACAGGGCCCACAGTAACCCATTTTAATTTTAAAATTAGACGAAACTGTTTAACTTATTTCGTGAATTTACTTTGACTAGAATATTACTTACATGATTCCACGTCACTATTCGCGCCAGATAACGTGACAAATGCAAATTTTTTAGGATCATTTTCCACAGCAGATTTACTTTTAATATCCATGTTGGTCACTTCTCCATAATTTGAAAATGCGGAGTGTAGATCATTTTCCTTGAAGTTGTTCGGAAGATTTCCGACAAAAAGTCGGGTTTCGAACATTTTTAGTTCAGTATTTAATGTGAGCTCAATTTCAATATATTAAATTCATTAAAAAAATCAGTAAAAATATGTTCTGTTTTTAGATAGCAATTTTAGAGGTTAACCATCTTTTAAAAATGACATATGTAGTGAAGTGAAGAGGAGCGTGTAACTTCAACTTCAACTTTTTGTATAATGGCAACCGGTTGCTTTTAGTTGACAACCACTATTGCCAATGACTCCTGACAGCAGCAAAGTATATACAGTGTTTGACCGGTTTTTAATTTTGATTCCTAAGCGGTAGTTGTAGTTGCGTGTGTTTGTTGAACACCTGTAATGGACATATACAGTACGTACAGACATCACAAAACATTTATACGATTACAGAACGCAAACAATAAACAATGACAAAGGGAGGTACAAAAGCGGGAGAAAGCACCTAAAGTTAGAGTTTTTCTTTGCTAATGTACTTAAACCTGAGTGTGTAAATTATACTCTGAAGTCTCGCGCGCGATGCGGTAATTAAATTCCAAAAAAACTACCATTGTGCTGCCATTAGAATGAAATAGTTTTACACCAGTAAACTTTTATTTTTCGAAATGACGTACGTACATTTTATGAATTTGTGATTTGTAAAGCTAATATTGAATTCAACTGCCGTTTCGTACGTCTTCATGCAAGATATTAACGTGATTGTATTCATAATGCTCTTTCACTGTCAGTTCAAAGTGTCAATAGTTATCCTCACCTAACTCACTACACTACTAAAATCCTCCCACAAGTCGCTTGAAACTAGACAAACACTTGATACCAGAAATAGTGAGACATTATAGACTGCGAGAGGACTTTACAACTACATACATTATACGTGGCTGTATAGGCTTTGAACTATTAGCCTTTCTGGTGACAAAAAATTAAAAAAAAAGATCTCTCTATGCCTGCCAAACACACTTCAAATCAAAAATTCGTTATGTTTGTTTGCAATGTAAATGATTCGAAGACTCGAAGATTATCTGGTTTTCCTAAATAATAAATAAATAACTATAAAATAATTCCCGTGACTCGTTGTAAACATACGTTGTGAAGAGAACTCCGAAGTGCGTAGACATGTGTTTTCATGATCACGAATATGCCAATCCATGAGATGTAACTTGTGAGAAGAGACTTTCGAGACCGAATTAACTTCATGTTTTTTCCTTGAATATGAATAGCACTGGTAATGTTTTTAAGTTCAACGCTAACAATATGGTAAGTATAAAATCTATTACATGCTGGATTTATTTAATATTACTTTGTCTTGGTATCCGAAATGTTTATCTTAGTGACATTTCATATATATGTATTTCTGTCTCCGTTTTGCAGATAGTGCGTGCTAAGGGTCCTAATATGGACAAAAACATAAGTTCAAGTTTTCGTTCAAACTTGCTGTCTTCCACAATGAATTTGCCAAGGAATTTTGAAAGGCAAGGTTATACGGAATTATTAAGCAGTCAAAGAAGTATGGTCTACGGACGGGAACTATCACCCACTGCGTCTGTCCGAAGTGATTTTCAGCCCAGGAATTTCCATCAGCCATTCAATCAGGGTTATTCTCAAATGTCCGCCTATAATGGCAGAGGAGGGTCTCCTGTCTCACTGCGCAGTATAGGTAAGATTTTGAATATGTACTGTACTATCCTCCTTATTATAAAACTTGTGATTCTGATGTTTTAAGCACTACATTATTAAAAATGTCTGTGCTCTGGAGTCTGTAAATTTGATTTAGTTGATGTTGATAATGCACCTAGTTGACCCCTGATTATTTGTATTGGATGTATAGCAAGTCTAAAATTTTCAGATTCCACTGCTAGTGTAGCAACGGACATTGCTCAAGGAATTAAAAATGGTAATTTCAACAAATATGAATGGCGATTAATTCTACAAGCAGTCAACAACAAAAGGAAACATAATTTTAGGAGAAGGGCTGAAAAGAGAAGAAAAACTAAGTCCTATTTTCGTAATATGAGGAACAGATCTGAAGATGATTCTGGAGAGCAAGGAAGTGGTTCTTCAATGAGTAGTGATGATTGTATGTCTACACGAACTGGTTTCAGTAGGAGACTTGACAGAAACTATAAGGAAAATGTCCCTCAGAGCTTACCCAGCTTAGATTCCAGGTCCATAGAAACAAATTTCAGAAATGACATAAGAGACACAAGACAATATCCAGGGTATGTTAAAGAAAACTCATCAAGAAGAGATCCAGCAAATTCTGAACTTCAACAAATCATGCAAAGCAAACCTAATAACATATTTAATTCACAGAAGAATCACAAAATTACATTCTCTTCTCATGGTAATATTCTAAGTGGACCAAGAAATGTATCTTCCTCCCAAAGTAACATTAATATCCAAGAAAATGAGCCTTCTTCAGAAAGAAATACTTTAAACACTTCTGTTTATTCTACCAAAAGCTTGCAAAACTCAACAGTAACATTTCAGAAGGACCGTTTTAAAAGTGTATTTCAGTTCTCATCTCAAAGAATTAACAAGACTCTTATGCCTATTGAAGAGCTTAAGAAAAACAAAATGTTAAATAAAAATGTAAATAACAATTACACCAAAAGAAATCAAACAAGTGTTATGGAAGATAACAGCTCAGAAGATGATACTATATTTCTGGATACAACCAAAAGGCCTAAAACTGTGTCCAAAAACAATAATGCCAGACAAAAAAGGAATGTTGAATGTCTAGATGATGTGCCAGTGTCTGCTAAAAAGAAATGTAAAACAACTACTCTCAATAACAATAAAGCTGGACAGAAAACCCAAAATATTGATGGAAATAATGATTTTGTTTTTGCTAAACCACAGTTTCCTGTTAGAAAAAAGCCTATTGAGAAACTCATTTCAAAATCTGCAGAACCTTTTACGGATCTTGCCTTTAATGTTCCAGAAGGTAATACACATGAACAAGCAGTTGTAGCTCCCATCCAAGAAAAAGAAGCAGAATCTGCAGAAACGTCACAGCTCACTAATAGTGATGTATCTATGAGGCCAAGCTTTATAAAGAGAAAATTGTTCACTCAGACACTTGATATCACTGAAAGAAAAAATAATAGCAGTGAAAGCTTATCTATAGATAGCCCTCAAAACAACATCTACAGTGCATTGTTACAAGAAAAACATAAGACAAGAAAACTAGCGTCCAGCCAGTCATTACTTAGCCGTGATGTCAATCAAGATGACAATAATCTTTTAGATTTGATTCATAAAATAGTACCACCAAGTCAAGTAAATACCACTAATATTGCCAAGCAGTCTCATACAAGATCTATTACAAGAGCCAATAAAAACAAAACTGCTAGTGATGGGGATGATAAATGGGACATTACTTCAATATTATCAACATGCAATAATGACAGTGTAAGTGATACTTACACAGATGATGAAATATTTAAAGTTAATGATGGGAATAAAACCAGTAAAATAAATAAATGTCAAGAAAAAGTTAATCCCAAACCAGGTAAAGCAATTAGTGACAAAAAGAAAACAAATAATATATCCGAAATCAATAAGGATACAATGACAAAATGCAATGTGGTTGTCCATAAATTGACAATGGTACCACCACCTCCCACACAGATGAAATCCCCTGTTAGATCAGGTAAGTTTAGGTTTACTAAGTATCCAAATTTGTATAAATTAAGTAGTTGGTAAGACAGTGGGACTAGTAATTAAACCTGTGCCAAGGTAATCTATATCACACATTATTCCAAAATGAGTAATTTGTTTTAAAAATACAAAGATGACAAGATGCTCTCAGTGAGAGAAGAATTTACTAACGTCAAGAATAAATACAGGGAACGGCTAGAAAACCAATACCCTTGCACAACAGCTCACAATTACCAACTATGTTAAACACCTTAAAAGAAAAGACATCTTGTAGTGTGGAGAACTACAAGATGTGGAGAACTACTAGTGTAGATGTCCTCACTGGGGGACACACTCTGAATGAGAGAAGCATGAAACAGATCGGCTAAAAGTGAATGCACTGGTTGCCAGATGCAATATACAAAAAAACAAAAACCAAAATGAGTAATTTTGTGTTTTTACTTTACTTTACTGCCACTAATAGTTGAACTGTATCACTAAAATATTTAAATTTATTGTCTAACAAATAGGTATTTATCTCATTTTAAACTTGTAAGCCAGTGTTTTCTATCAGAACTCCCAGAAGATGCACAGAGCCCCTCTATGATGCCATGAAAGACTGAAAAAAATAATTTGAAGTAAAAGTTTGACTCGGAGTTACAATGGAAAAAAAATGTTTTCAAATTAATTTTTATCATTTTTATTATTTCTAGGTCCCGCAAAAAAGGTAACATTGAGCAACAGTCGGATTGATGCTTTCTGGAACACAGATGCTGAAAGTGACTATGAATGTCCTGCAACACCCCGACGCCAGACTGAGAAAGACTTGCACGGTAGGACACCTGACTCAATGATTGATTTGAATGAAGTGATTTACATTTATACTAGTTCTCAGTCCCTTATTAATCACATAATCTCCTCTTTCACAGCTACATCAAATAATAATAGTAACAAACCCAACCCAAAACAAAGTAGTATAAAAAGATTTCTTGAAGTTGGACCAAACAGTTCCACAAATAAAATATCTATGAATACCAAAACACAGATAAGTTCTTTAGCTGTGAATAAGAATGATACTACTCTAGTTAAAGCACTTAAAAAGCAAACAAACGAAAAAATAACTATAAAAACGAGCACAGAAACCCGAATAATAAAGAACACTAAGTATAAAGAAGCTCAACCTGAACAAGTGGATAAAATTAAAAAAGCACCTGCAGCCAAAATGGTAAAGACGAGGAGACAAACTAAACATCTATCTGCTATAGAAGATTCATGTTCCTCAAAAGATGATTTACCAGTTGGAACAAATTGCAGTGAAATTAACAGTAAGCAGACCAATATGAAAAAAACAAAGGAGAAGATTACTAAAACACACATTGCATCAGAAAGTACAAAAAAAAGAAACAAAAGTTTAAACAACAGTAGATCCCAGATAGACATTACAAAAAAGCCAAACCTGCAAAAAAAAGCTAACCATCAATCTCGGTCTAAAACTAAACTACATGATGATATTGAGGATATTCAGAATGGCACAATATCCAAAGTTTTAAGATCGAGAATTATTGATTTATCATCTTCATTCAATTCTGATAAATTTGAACTTACCGGCTTATCTCTCGCCAGGAAATCTCGAACACCAAGTAAAAGGATATCTTTCAATAAATCCAGAAATACCATTATTAAGAAAGGCAGAAACAAAAAATAGTCTATTTTTATTTTATTATCTTTCCAGTTTAAAATATAAAATAAAATATTTTCAAGCAGTAAAGAGAAAGCCGTAAAGTAGGTATGTAGATAATATATGTCAGGCTTGCTGCCCGAAAATATGAAACTTTTTTAGTAATCAGACTTGTAGTATATTTTTGTTTTATTTTAATGTTATTTCTAAAACTGTCATAAAATTATGTGTCTAATTTAGAATATTTATTAAGTACAATGTTACGTAATTAGGTTCAACCCAATACAATTTCTGAAGATAAATGCTTTTTAAAATGTAAAATGCCAAAAATGGAATCTGTATTTCACATGCTTTTTATCAAAAGAGTTTAGTTAGACTAAAAAACAATAGAGGGATGGTTAAAATAGCAACACTAACGTACAGTCGCGAACTGGGATTGTTGAGCCACTTACCAATGTTTGTAACTTGGCCGTGTAATGCAAATCGGCTAGCTGTCAGCTAGTCAGTAACATCGGCCATTGATTACACGGCTAAATTG
The DNA here is from genome assembly GCA_949127965.1 of Pandemis corylana. Classification (NCBI taxonomy): domain Eukaryota; kingdom Metazoa; phylum Arthropoda; class Insecta; order Lepidoptera; family Tortricidae; genus Pandemis; species Pandemis corylana. The sequence goes on along the minus strand of OX421867.1, from coordinate 6,201,892 downwards.
CGAACAATGGCAAGTGGCTCGACAATCCTGGTTCGCGACTGTACATCAGTTTGACTTTGACTTGCCGTAGCTTACCACGGTAACAATAAGTTAGTTAATGAAGGCATGTGATTTTGTAGATCGTCGGATAAGGTTGATATTCGTATTGCACAAGCTTTCAGAACTTGAGACTATTATCCCTCTACTCTACTTTCTAGTTGTAGGATTTTATTATACATATAGTGGTCGTGTTAGCCTTCCCAAAAGTTTGCTTAAGTTTAGCAACTGAAAATTAAGATTATAATTGTGTATAAGTAGGTAATGATTTTGTTTTTGAAATGTAAATATCTTCCACATTCAATATTTTTATTAGTACTCGGTACCTATGAGAGGTTTAATTATACATGAATTAATTATGTTTTTTGTGGCGAACCTATAAAGTGTGTGGACTCATACTTTGGTCTTTGGATTTGGCTTTTTTTTAGTTTTGTAGTTAGTGACTGCAAACTATATTTGGTGGTTAGAAAACATCCCAACCTATCAAGTTTATATCATGTTTTATTTTCTCATTGATGTAAATATGTAATAGTAAAGAGATATCATATTGGAATAAAAATAAGAATCATATAGTCGAAATTTTATGTACAAATCAATTTAAGACTTATCACCAATGTATTACGTTCTTTTTCACTTCAATTTAAGTTATAGGGCACTTCGGTCCGGCGCTGTCTCTGTTACACCAGTTTATGGTCGCCCTTCTAGAAAGAGGTACACTCTCTTTAGAGTTAGTCCCATAAGGACCGGGTTTTTTGTATATATTGGTTCTTCCTGTAGTAACTACTTATTACTTCCACGCGAAATAAGGTTTAAAGCTTCACAGTTCCAATACATAAATTTAAATAAGGTTTAAAGCTACACATTTCCAATACATAAATTTCAATACTAAATAGTTTTCTTATTCCAGCAAGACAGCCTTTTTAATTTTTTCTCATAAAAACCGACCAAGTGCGGTTCGGACTTGCGCACCAAGGGTTTCGTACGAATCCAGCAAGTGAATGTAAAATCCAGTGTAAGCAGCCCTGCTCGTAAGCAAAATGTAGGCTAAGTGAGGTCATTTTATATTGGTTACTTACATAGACAGACCCACGTAAAAAAAATAGATTTTTAGATTTATTTCATTACTTGTACTTTTAGAACTACCTTCGTACCAAAGGACATGGCAGGGTAAGGGAACATCTTCTGCCTTAATAGCTTTTCCGCTTGATTTTTTTTCTGATGATAGGTCACAAATTGAGAAGAATGCTGAAATTTGTGACCTATCATCAGAAAAAAAATCAAGCGGAAAAGCTACTAAGGCAGATGTTCCCTTACCCTGCCATGGCCTTTCGAATTTCTAGGACAATTGGGACGTACGTCATAGGTTTTTGGTAGGTCGGCAATTTGTATGGAAACACATTTTCTAAATGACTGTATCTTTTGATTAAGTTGACTACAGAAGGTTCGTATTTTCAAAGCTCTAAGGGACCGCAGACCTCAGTATTTGGTATCAATTTCAATTATAATATCTCTACGCGTTCCTTTGAAAAATACAGACAGACACAGACAAACAACGAAGTGATCGGTTCCTTTTTCTTTATAGGTACGGAACCTTAATAACTATAGAATGAAGAAATGACTCAACATTTCCTATTTATATCAATGATAATATATTTTGTTCAACTCTAGTACGATCCGTGAACTCCTAGAACGACATTCGGTTTTGTCTTGCTGTCTTACTCGCTCTTATGGGCGTGATACTTGAATCGGCCGAGTATCAGAAACCCGAATGTCGTTCTAAGAGCTCACGGACTGTATCATGCTTGACCTTGTGTTGACCAGGAAGAATGCAGAATTGCCGCAGTATGGCGGGTTTATTTAAGAAAATGTCATATCTACTCTGTTGGTAATATGATGTAAACTTTGTTTGTATGTGAGGAAGTAATCTTTGGAACTACTTGTAGAAATAGATGTTACCCTATACCCTATCCTGGTTTTACCCCTGGAGTTGCAAAGTTCGCGCAGGAGACGAAGTTGCGGGCAACAGTAACTAAAAGACCAATTATTGCACAGTCGTTTTACTTTAGACTGCGATTTACTTGATGAAATATTATGATTAAATGTAATAAACTGGAAGTTGTTTTTTTCTCTTGGATTTTAAGTTTTTGTCATTCGTTTCCAGAATACCGTCATGGGTTGCTTGCTATTATTGTTGTTAACTTAAGTTCAGCGTTAGCCGAACTAGTTTCACAAATAAGTAGGTACGTGTTGCTAGACAGAGAAAATGTAATCGATACAACTCAGTGTTAATAAGGAGAATGGAGAAAGATGGGAGAAAGCCTCTATTTTTCTATGGGAGAAAGCGACTTAAGAAGTAAAGAGATACATGTGCTGAAATGCGTAATTTTAAACTACAAAATCTAAATGTAAATAAAAGTTTTTGTTAAATAACCAATTGATTTTTCCACCGTGATTCGGTAGTAGAATATTGCTTGAAGGGACCGCGGGGATTTCTATTCTCCGTGGTCCCTTCAATTCAAGGGACTAAGAGAGGGACCATGGGTAACAAGGGACAACTTTTTTACAAAAAGTCTTCTAAATACACACTATATACATGTCACATTCAAGCATTTTACGGGCGTTTATGCACCCCAAATAGAGAATAAAAAGCTATTATAATAAAGATTTAATTATTTATTTGATAAGACATTTACAATCTGAATCCAGAGGCAACTGAAAATCAGATGTTTAAGGCAATTTATATATGCAAAAGTAAAATATTGTTTGACTCTTCATCAACATTCATTGTTGAACGTTAAACAACACAAGTCGTGGGCATCAACCTCAATTTCCGTGTTAGCACTTCGTTAAAATGTTAAATGAATTTTATTTTATATTTCTACTGATATTATATGTATAGATAATAGTGAATCCGGTATGATGCAATTTGTTCAGGCAAAATGCACAGCACGTACACAATCTCACATTCTGAGCCGATATAGTTACGACAAACTAACGCAAAACATAAATTACATACACATATAATAAATACAGGACCAATACCAATAACTAAGGACCTAAATTGAAGATTAGTATTACGCGATAAATTCAAAGTACAAAATACTGAATTCACCTCCATTGTCGGTTATGGAGATGTTCTGTTCTGACTTTATACAGGACGGACAGAACCAAAATTTTGACAAAGCAAATGAAATAAAATATACTATACGCGAGTCTGTGTTACGCTATATTTTATACAGATTTAGGTTCTCTTTACTTAATTGTAGGTATAAGATACGTTTACGATTTTCACATAATGCTATCTCCTTAATAGACTAAATTTTCATTTAAATGCATTATCTTACTCAAGTGTCAAGAGTGCAGCGCAATGCTGTAACTTCAATTAAAATATCTAAACACCAAATAAAATAAAATACTTATAACTACATTTTATTCGGAAAGCGTTAAATATAATCCTGTTATTTGTGTTGTGTAAAACATCAGAACTTGCACACAGTATTTTTGTACCAATACAGCGAATGGGTATTGCAATTGCAACAGCAGAGCAGGCTGAATCAAGGCATTAATTAATAAGAGGCTCATCAAATGCAAAGATACGACGTGGCATTCAGTCAGACTATCGTTCGTAATCTATGAATCTACTCATACATGTACCTTTAGGCTAGTGTAATATTGCGAGGACCGCTCATCTAGTAGGAATATACATTCGACATTATTTTGATCTAGCCTTTGTGCAAGCATGCCAACAAAGGTTAACAGTATAAGTAACGACTCTATTGAAAACGGTTTTAGCCAAATAATTTTCGTGTATTGTTTCACCATGTATCACACGACACGCCTATCATAAAACAATGTTTGTTGTACGTTACGATGACTACTCATTAAATCCCATATTAAAAATCTTATATCAATTAATGTCCTTTAGTCTCTACATTTTATACTAATGAATGAGGGAGGACCAAAAATCCGAACGTTTTTCTATTTTCCACAGCTCGCTAGAACAGTGCAGTTACATGCCAAACTTGCAAATTTTATTTCGTTATTCGTGACCGATGCGTACGACGGACGGCTGTACATACAACACCGAGCCATCAGATCTAACTTTAATCACATAATATTGAAGTAGATAAAGCATAGATTTACCATTAATATATTTTCGGCAACTGGCAATTTCAACAGAATTAAACAAGTACATAACATTAAACATCTAATAATTAACAACCTATTAAATGCATGTTAGTAGGCACCAGTGGCCAATAGTGATAAATAAAAGGACATTAAGCACACATTTTGCACCACATTGCACAGTTAACAACCTCACGCTCCTATAGAGAAAACAATACAAGATTTATACCATCGAAATAACTTACACAGAAGTAGACAGACAATCAGTCGAGAAACCATGCTCCCAATATGTATAGGAATGTACTTAGCTATAACACAGCCACATGCATAGCAGCATTAGCAGCCGTGGCGATTAACCAGAATTTCTTTAAAATAAATTACGATTATCGAGTCAAATGTATAAAGTCAGTTGTAATCGTAATACTCATAATTAATCATTAATTGGGCCACTGGTTCCATATCAATTTAGTGCTTTACACGTGTGCCGAATTCCTCACAACTGTGCGAGCCTCCATTTGGAGTGACAAGAGTCAAAGCGACTCGGAGTATCTAACTTAGTCATAGACAAGCATTGCGGGGCTAGGTACTTAGGTGTGATGCGGCTTCGACTGAGAATTGTTGGTTTAATCAGCGTGAAACGCACTGGAACAGTAACTTACAGTCACGACTCATTGGCTGTGAAATACTAAGCACTCGATACTGTGGATGTTCGTTAAGCAAGATAATTTCGAGTTTATAATATACAAAGAGTACTATGACGCGCATAGATGTGAGTTGCGGAGTACGTGCTATTCAATACTCGTCCTCCTCGGGTGGGTGCGGGTTGTCGCCGTCTATTTCCTCGGGAGGCGCAAATCCGTCCTGTAACGCCATTTTGTAAAATTGTTAATAAACGTTAAATATACTGCAAACTTAAATGAGCTCTCTACGCCTGCGTTATCACTGTCATCAGATAGTACTTTAGGATCCGTGCACTGAGTCACTGGTGGCGGCGACGAGCCGTGAGTTGCGGGCGCGGTTAGTGGAGCATATAATTATAATTATGGTATCGCTGTATCGTGTGCGTTTCAAAGGCAACTTCCTGTGGCGATACTTCCCGAGATTTTTTACTACTAGGTAGTACATCTACCTCCCTTTGCGATTGAAAGTTAAAAAAAAAAACCAAAATTATTAAATATATTTACACGTCGTAAACATCTCTCCTTCACCGTGATGCATGATACTTTGTTTTTATTTTTCAAAAATATTAGAGCGTCTCGACCGCCAAAATCTTAAGGAATCATGTTATAGGCGATGAGGGTAGCAACCTATCACTATTTTGATTCCCCTTTCCACCTATACGCCCACAATCATGCTAAACGAGGCTTTAAGGTTTTGTTGCCTTAGGCTCTGTCTACCCCGTAAGGGATAAAGACTTGATTTATGTATGTATGTCTCGACCGCTCGGGTCAATCATCATTATCCTCCCACAAGTATTACCGCAACGAAAGGACAAGTCGCAATGATCAAACTAAACTCGGTGATTTATGGACGCCCCATAAAGCCACACGATGCGGGAGTAGTCTGACCCGCCAGAAACCAATGTCGGATCCTTGTCGTTGCCACAGCTTGTCCCGTAGCTCTTAGGGTGTTATCACACTCATGGATTCAATCGATTGGTGTGATGACACCCTTAGCTTGCGGTGGTGGCTAATGGTTATTGCCACTACTGGCCCAGTAGGTACGCCTCTGCTCTGATAACGCAGCTGCAGCGAAAGATTTTAGTATTTGTACGCGCAATGTGATACAACTTTGGTGTTACAGAACCGGTAAAAAAAAAGCAGTAAAGCCAATGACGTAATGCATAATGAAATTAACAATTGTGAACATTTTCTCTTAGTGCCAGAACACTAACGATGTGAGTACGGCTATAACAAGGATAGAGGATAATATAAAACATTAATACTCAGCGACTTAGTGGCTAATTTCGTTGAGAATTCATTATTGTATTTCATCTATTTAAAGACGTGATTTGTGTATGTATGTATGTATATATGTATCTATTTATATCATCCTCAGACCCTTATTAAAAATAACATGTTGACAAATTAAGTTCAATCAATAAAATAATGCATATGTATTAAACTTGTTTACAAAGCTGTCAAGATACATGATTTCGTGTGCGAGTTTTTAAAAGATTTCTTTAAAAATATTTATATTTTAAAGAGAACAAAAAAATTCGTCTAATCTTCAGTTACCTCAGTCGCATATAAGATATCCAGAATCTTCTGAATGATTGGGCCATTTTGCTGTTCTTCCATCTCTTGACAGATCACCTCTATATCCCTGAGTTTCCCGAAGTAGAAGTCTCTTTCCTTCTCGAGGCCGTCAACTGTGGCTTTTAGCTCATTTACCTGTACAACAACATTGATTTTAATATCAGAATTAATAATCATTTGTAATGTAAATTAACCAATAATTAATTTGCTGTAGTTTACACTATTTTTTTACTGGCATGCTTCAAACAATTTGTCCTCTTCACTTTTAATTAGTAAAATCAACAAAAACCAATATTAGAATTCATACAGGAGTTCAATAGAATGGTGCCCAATACAGAGCATCCAATTCTGAATATCATCAGTGATATACTGATTACCATACTAGCGCTAAATAGCTTTATCAATCAAAAACTAAACATTAACTATCAATATCTGCTTCGTCGACTCTAGTCAGTCTTGAACTTGAACCAGCTAATTAGATTACAGCAATCGCTGCAGTGATTTACCTGAATTTCCTCCAGACAAATTTCCTTCTCTTTCTACTCTACTTAAAAATCTAATGAATCATAGTAAATGTAGTGTCAAGCATAAAGAACTGCACAAATTACCTGGAGATTGAGTTCGTCGAGAGCTTTTGAGTCGCCCTTCGCACTTTGGTTTAACCTGGACAGGTTGACAGGAGGCGACCGCACCGCGCTGTTCGCTTTGCCGACTGTTGGGAAAGTAACATCATATTATTAATATTATCACAAACTACGTTTTTAACACTAGTTTTAAAGAAGTCCATAATCTCTGAAAAGTGCAAGTATGGTTTGGTATTCTTTTTTTATGTTTCGATTTGAGATACGAGCTTTTTCCAAAGTAGTGACGATAGGCAACATGTATTTAATTTACTGGTGCACATAGCACTTATGACTAGAGACGGTGACAGGAGCTTTTCCTTCAGCCCATAAAAATTACGATTTGATTACCAATGTTTCATTGAGTGGGTGTTTCGCATTAGCCTGGGGGTATGTTTCGAATATATATGTAAAATATATATATATGTATGAGTGTGTGATATGTAAAGCTGCGTATCGCCTTCGCGCGGCAAGTCGAACATTGGCGCGCTCAAACGTGCCGCGCGACGAACCAGTTAATGTCGGTTTTTGACGGCGCGGCAAAGGACTGTCAGTGCGTTTTGCGCGCGAAGTTGGGACGGATTTCTGTATTTTTCGGTTGATGGATCGCTACCACCGACTTGTGCGCAAAACATAGGTTTGCCGCGGTTGAAAAATGCTAGCGCGGCGGCCGCGCGATTTCGATACGCAGCTTAAGGCAACTCACGTCATAAGTGCTCTGTAACACTTAATACATAGTTTACATGTTGTTTTTTATTTTTGGAAGTGCTTTTTCGCATCTTTATAATGGTTTCGCCAACTCGGTGTTTTTCTGTCTAAACAACGCTTCCTTTTCATTTAATACTGTGATGTACATATATATATGCATATAACTTACGTGTATTGCAATGATGTAAATTTCACTAGAGGTAGGTATTTACAGAAAAATACAAGTACCAAATATTAAAGAAAACAGAAATGGGACAGGTATTGTGAATATTTACACAACTGCATAGGAATACATAGTAATTACAATAAAATGTATGTCGTGAGTTAAATTAAAGTGAACTACAGTAGCAAGTATAGTGATAAGTAGGTATAATGATATATTAATAAGCGAAAATATAAAAATAAGTATACTAAACAAAGTACCCATCAAAATTTACAACAATTAAAGAATAATAAATATTTTCTCAATTATAATAATATAATCTTTCACTTATTATATGCAATGGTTCATATAGTAATAATCAAAATATTGAATATAAGTACTTGATAAAAAAGTTGCTTTTAAAATTAAATGTATTCATTGTAGTCATGATCATGAAGCATAACTAAGGCATAATAAAGAAAAACAAATAGTACTGGTTTGGGGTCTAGCTGGCACCCTGGCCACAGGCGCCGCAGGCTTCTTGGCGGCGCCGCGCGGCGCCGAGGCGCCCCCGTGCCCCATCGGCAGCCCCTCGCGCTGCGCCAGCGCGTCATATTCCGTGCCTCCGTAGTTGGCATCAAAGAATTTCTTGAACCATTGCAAAAACTCAAAGTTATCCTGGAAGCGACCCTTCACCAGTTTGTCAATGGGTACTATCTACAAAAGAAAAAAAGTGGAAAGTAAAATAAAATGAATCGACACGATCTACTGTGGCGGCCGGGCCGGGGACGGTACGCGGAGCGACGCCACACTGAGAAAGTTAGGTTTAGTAGAGTGGGACGTGGCAAGAGATAGAGTACTTTTCTGAGTGTGGGTCGGTTAGGGCGTGCGTAGTAGTGGGCTGATGCATACTGCCCGAGTGCAGCGCGGGCGCGGCGCGGCGAGCGCGCGGCGCCACGGGCGCGGGCGCCAGCGCGCCGGCGCACAGCGGCACGCCGCTCTCGCACGCGCCCGAGCCGATGGTGAAGCCGCCGCGGGCGTCGAACGCGTCATACTCGCGCCCGTCATAGTTTGCATCGAAAAACTTTTTAAACCACTGTAAAAACTCAAAGTTGTCTTGAAACCTCCCCTTGATCAGCTTGTCCACTGGTATTACCTACAAAAAGTGCGTTTTTAGGAAATACATCTTAATAAAGTCAAAGTATGCAGTGCACAAGCACACATTCAATCTCATCTCCAGTCCTCGGAACATTTGGCCAAAATCAAATAACTGAAAATTTAAATCAAGCAAACCTTACTACAAGCATAACAAATCAATCTTTCTCTCCTAGCCTAGTGATCACAATGGATTTTATTTGATAACAACAATACATTCGTGATTATCTGTTGACTTTAACAGCGTACACACTGTACACTGTACTGTATTAACTGATGACTTTATCTCTTACACTTGCTTGAACCATAATTAGCACTAGTTTTTCAAAATAGATTTTTACCTACATACACAAATCACATCTACATATATCCCTTATGGGAGCCTGAAGTAACAAGACCTAAAGGCCACATTTAGCACCGTTGTGAATCAAAATAGTGATGGGTTGCTAGCCGCACCGCCTTTAACATGATTACTAAGAATTTCGTTCATTTAATCAATGGGCTTTTACCATCTATGCGGGACGAGAAGCCACTGGTACATTCTATGTATTTCCTTTGCTCCCAGACCAGCATGGAAGTAGATTTTTACACCCTTCGTCAAAAGGCCACTCCACTACCAATCTGAAGATTATGACATTATTACTAAATCCTAATTCTAGTGAAAATAGCTTGCTGTTTAGGAAGTGCAGGATTGACATCGTGGTAAATATTACTATTTCACTGTTTCTCTGAACTAACAGGTAAACCTTCATGTCTAAACATGACTAATAATGACTAACAGCTTGAGTACAAATAACATATTTATCATTAAATTAATCAATATTCAGAACTTGAGTCATTATTTCATTAATTAACCGTTTGATATATTGACATAATGCACCAACTAGATCAAGTTCAATATTTAATATCCAATCAACATCTATCATACATATTGTGTATGCTGAGTTCAGGACTAGAATGATAGTTAGCATTTTTAATTGTTGTCAAACACTTAGTTTAGACAAACAAAGTTGAACAATGAACAAACTTTGTGTTTGAAATTGTTAGACACAAGCAATATTAATTTGAAACCAACTCATATGCAATGGTTGATCATGAAACAAACATTTTGTTTAAAATACTAATTTGGCTATAGAAGTGTGGGCTTTCTTCATAAATATATTCAATTTTTCTACCAATATAAGAATTGCACACCAGATTATTTTATCAGTTAAATACTTAATTTAAGATATTAACCCTATATTTAATGACTTGTATAGAAGTGGGGATGCCCATCTGTGATTGTGATTTTAGTATAAAATAAAACCACAAAACTAGCTGAGATAAAATCTAGTACATAAATTCGACCTGGATATACTATTTACCCAGGCCATTACCAGCAATAGATTAATAAAAGATAAAAAGATAACTTACCTTGTCAACTTGCATTTTTTTAAATGCTGCTTGTAAAATTTTGAAGTTTTGTATGTACTCATGTTCTAGATTTGTTTTGAATTTGATACGTTTCATGGGAACACTGCCTTGGAACAGCATATCCATGAATTGGCAGTAGGCGGCGCCCGTACACAGCTCTTCGATCTTGGCGAAGCTTGACTGAAGGCAATCGTTCACCCACGCCAGCATGTCGTGCCGGGACAAGTTCTCCGACGTCACGTTCGTCGAATACACGTTCACTGCCATCTTTCTAAGCTATTCTCGCTGCTGCAACCGAAGCTCATAATATAAAAACCGACCAACCCAAATAAACTGAACGAAAAAAAGCCGATCTAAAAATAGGCCGTCCCATATCCATTGAATCTACCATCTACATCACAAATTTCAACACAAAAGCATTTAACTAAAATTGATGGAAAAACTTTACTTTATTGATAATTTTAATCGCGGTCGTAGTCAAAATAACAGTAAAACTTCTCAACGGCGGATGTGGTTATGATGACAGGCATCGAGGACGACTCATCAAAATTCTCCCGATTGACATTTGGGTCGGCATATTGTTTGCGCATCTAATTTGTGTTAATGCATTACGTACCTGTATTCACTAAAATCTTGCAGATTTACTTATATCAATTACTGATAAATATATTGAGCAAAGTAGTAAAAGCGTTAGAATTTTTGTCCGAAACGCTCGCCTTTTTACCTTTTTCAGAATTTAACCATAGACTAGACAGAACGAGAGCGATTAAGTTCACGCATCAGCAAAAAGTTGTAAACCGATTTTTACCGATAAAAAAATATCAATCAAATGCTTTTGTGATTATAACCTCGCGCAAAGTACATAAAAATACATGGGAATTCAATCTCGTGACATAGTCGCCTCCCACACATAAATTGACGTGGTCAAGATAAATACGTAAAAGCGCCTTTAATTTATAGATGTATTTTCAAATTCAATTTTATGAGATTTATATTTATATAGTAACATATAAGAAGTTTGTGCATTATAAACGATGAATGAGATTTGCAAAATAATTTGTTTGTAACTGCTTGTGGCCGAGGTTTGTAGCTACGATGATTGATGAATAAAACTGATGCTGGATGAAATTCTACCAAAATGTCCTAATTCATTACGATCATCCTATTCTTACAAATCGAAGTAAATTCAATTCAAATATAGAGAAAGAAAATAGCCTAATCCTTGTTGGGGGTTCATTTAGTGCAGGGGTCGCCAAATGGCGGACCGCGGTCCGCATCCGGACCGCCGACCCTACTACCCCCGACTAAATTTTAGTGGAACGCACCCTCAATGTCAAGGTTTTTAGACAAACTTTTTTAGAAATGTTCATTGCGCATTTCGGTCTGTCTCGCTTTCTGGCCTTATACTCCGAAATTCGATTTTCGAACTTCGTGTCATACCGTCCCTTTCACTCTCAAATTAATGACTGTTAGTGTGAGCGGAACGGAACGAAACGAACTTCGAAAATCGAATTTCGGAGTAGCCCCTCTGGGGAGCTTCTCCAAAATTAGGTTTTCGAAGTTTGTTTCATGACGTTTCGCTCACACTAATACTAATAGTCATTTTTGAGAGTGAGAAGGAAGGTATAACGCGAAGCGTTCTTCGCATTTCGGAGTAGCCCCCTGCTTTGTTTTGTTTATCATCCTCTGTCTTCTTATGTCATAATTGTCATTTCAAATGACTAGACTAGATAATGTCGTGAATGCTGATTCCTTTAATTACTTCGATAATTTTCATTGATAAGTTTTATAGTAATAATATTACAGAAATTCGTATAACATGTCGATTAATGATGAAAGGAGTAGTAACGATGAAATTGAAACAAGTGTTACCACGAATACTATTAGTGAACTGCCCGGTAGACCATTTAGGATTACAATGGAAGTTCCATTATTTTTTACGCTAATGGGCATATCCCTTTCAGGTAATTTGACTTTCACCACATAGTATAAAACAAAGTCGCTTTCCCATGTCCGTCCGTATATATGCTTAGATCTTTAAAACTACGCAACGGATTTTGATGCTTTTTTTTTATTTATTTATTTAATGCAATTCACATGTCACAGGTACAGTAGAGAGAAGGCAATATGCACAATATAACATATGAAACCCTGTTGGGCGCAGCATTTTGGAGAGGAAGAGATAGGCCGAAGTTACATAAAAGAAACGAATTGTCTATACATTATGTGGAACTAGACTTAAACTATACTATAAAATAAACTATTTCAAAAATGAGTGTCGATTATACAATATTATAACATTACAATGTCATTAATCTTAGTACAATATAATTAAAGAATAGAATTAAAAGTATGAATAGGTATATCCGGAGTAGGTATGTCAAATATTAGATATTAGAATTTTAAATAGACAGTGATTCAAGAGGAAGGTTTATACGTAGTAACTAGCTTCTGAATTATACATATAAACCTGCGTCTTGAATCACTATCTATTAAAAAAAACTGCATCAAAATCCGTTGCGTAGTTTTAAAAATCTGATCGTAAATAGGAACAGACTGACAGACAGCGAAATTGTTTTATACTATGTAGTGATATACATACATAATTTACCGTGTGTAGCAGCCGCCGGGGCGGGTTGCTTGTATTTCATATGATGGACTTTAGACGACGTCTTACTGAAAAACGATGTATTTCTATTCTGTTTCAGTGATAGCTATAAACAATATTCTTCTGTACCGAACTTGCGTCCATACTTTAAATTATAGCAGAGATGAATGCAAAGGATTTCTTCTGCCGGATAAAACCAACGAGACACAACAATTGGAAAAGGAAGTTCAGAGATATGCAACATTTATTTCAATGGTGAGAACAATTTTAGAAGCATTGGTACCTGCTGTTCTATCCTTATTTCTTGGTGTCTGGTCAGACACCCATGGCAGGAAGCCTCTAGTAGTTTGGCCTCTATTTGGTAAGTAGATTTCTATATTTGAACTATCTCAAATGTTAAATTAGAGTAGTATTTTTTTATTGTTTCTTTTCAATATTTTGTTCTTTCTTTATTTTAATTGGCATTAAATCGTAATAATTATGCAATATCATTGTTTCTAGGCCTTACAATAACATCCATGTTGACTGTGGTGTACAGCATGCTAGATGACTATGGCCCATGGTGGTTTATTCTGGCTGTTATACCATTCTCACTAACAGGAGGTTTCACTGTGCTAATTACTGGAGCTTATTGCTATATCAGTGATATTACAACAACTGAGAGAAGAACATTTAGGTAGTGTAAAATTCTTCATTCATTAATTTTTAATTTATTTTCCTATAGTCTCTATGTTAAAGAACATGTAAGGATAAGATGGTATTGGTTCATCACTTTCGCTTTTGGAGTTCAAAAAAGAAAAAAAAACACACAAGGTAATGTACAACCCTTAACTTCCTGGTTGTACATCAACATATTTTCTGGCAAAATTTGTTATATTTTTAGGTGCAATAGTGCTTAACATGGTAACACCTAAACCTATTCATATATGTATGAGTAAATAGGGGAATACCCTTTGACAGCGGAATTTTGAACACATTATTGAATTAGTGAACAAATGTATGTACTATGTCTACATACTTAATGTGTAATACAAGCTTAATGGGTACACATAAAGATTGATTTAAGTTGGATTGAAGTATCACTTAAAAATAGGCAAACAATAGTAGATTGTACACCTAGGGGATGAAGCACTGTATTATGGCACGGGCGCGATATTGAATCCTGAGCGCAGCAAAGGACTAGATTTAACTCCCGAGCATAGCAAGTGTTATGAGTTAATTCCTGAGCGTAGCGAGGGAATTAAGATCGAGTCCTGAGTGGAGCGAAGCATTTAAGCGCACCCAAGACATAAACAGTTTTATCTCTCTATACTCTACTTTTCTCACCTTTTGCGAGACAATAAAAACCAAGGTAACTAGAAAAAGAATTTAATTAAAACAACAGTAAAACAAAATGTTCAGTTCTATGTGTGTAATATTACATCGTCAGCAAACACTGGCCGCTTTTGTTTTATTTGAAATTTGTTTCATTCGTTCGGAAATCGAACGCCGCTTGCCGTGGCGTGGCTATCTCGATTTTCGGAGCCGTGCGATTTTTACGAAATTGGACTAAGAATATAGTAATAAGAACTATGAAAAGTCAGAATCATATTACTAACCTACGGGTTATAATGAATTTCAGTACAATATTACTACCCGGTGAAAGCCAAGGGCTATAATGACTTACTTTGAGTAAGGTTTACATGATATATAATTAGCCATTGTCGAGCAGGTGGTGTGAAAAGTTCATTAAGTTATGGAACACTGCATGAATCCATCTTTTCCCCTAGTTAGAATGACTTGAAATCTGGTATGGATAACTAGATTAGCTGACAATGCAACCTGAGTCAATAGTCAGAGAAAAAACTTGTTATAAATAAATAACCACCTGTGACTTGTCTGGTTCTTTATTGAATAAAGTTTTCTTAACAACATTGTTCTATTTTTTTCAGGATGACATTGCTAGAAGCAACATTTTCAGCAGGCAGTATCATTGGTGCTCTGTCGAGCTCATACTTACTTCGCTGTGTGGGTAACGTGTACCTACTGCTGATAGTAACAGCATTGTATGTTATTGGATATGCATTCACAAATGTCTACTTAAATGAGTCCTTGACTGGGGCATTGCGGGTAAGGCTTCCACAAAATTTGTAGTTTCTCTCCCTCAAATTGAGTCTTGAAATACAAAATTTTTTTCAGGGTGGTCTTTGCTCAGTATTAGATTTCCTTCTTGTGAAGGAAATGATCAATGAGTGCTTTAAGCGTCGACCAAATAATGGAAGGGCGCAGATTCTCCTGCTGACATTTGCAAATGCTTTAACAATATTCATACTTTATGGCACTTCCAACCTTGACTACTTATACACAAGAGAGAAGCTTCACTGGGCAATGAAAGAGTATAGCTTATATTCAGGAGCCAGTACAATGATTTCTTTCATTGGATCCTTCTTGGGAATAGCGTTTTTACAGAATTGTCTGGGCATAAGCGATGTGGCATTAGCAATTATGTCGTTCATGTCTTCTGTGGCTCATTGCTTGATAATAACATTTGCAGTAACGTCATGGCACATGTACTTTGGTAAGTGAAATAAATTTAATAGATGTTGAGATAAATAATACTATACGGAGCAATCTAATCCCTCAAATAGTTAAATGTCTAATGGCAATTTTTGTTTTGAAATTCTCTTTTATAATTATGTGTTATATCAAAAAAATGATGATGCCAAGCAAATAATTCAATAAAGACTAAATAAAAACACCATTGTGTTCGCAACAATCCCACTAGTTTCGGTCTTTTTACAAAACTTTTAAGTGTGGGGATCGTTTCCGACTTAAGATCGTGAATACCGTTTATTTTTTAGTCTTTATAAATCAGGTTTCACGAGATTTTAAACAATTAATTCTATGTTAGTTATTTTCTTTTACATCTTAGAAATATTTTATACTGTTGCAGGTGCCACAGTGTCCTTCTTAAGAGTGATATCGGCTCCACTGATAAGGTCCCACTTGACGAAGGTTTTGCCTCTCGAAGACATCGCGAAGGTCTTCGCCCTGTTATGCGCTATGGAGGCAATCTGCCCGATAATCGCTCCAGTTATGTACAACTCGCTTTACGGGTACACACTGTATACTTTCCCTGGCGCTTTTTATGTGCTAAGTGCCAGTATCAATGGAGTCTGTATTGTATTGTTGGGGTGAGTTGATTTGAAGTCACTGGTACCTGTGCATTTTTTTAAATAAGTCTTCGTATGTCCAGATAATTTGGCAAATTTTGAACGCCAACAACGTCTGTAGTTGTGAAGAGCTGTTTGGTCAATATTCGGAATATTTACGGCGTTTTTATTCGTCGTTGTCCTGTCAGCAAATATTGAAAATACTCAAAGTATTTCTTTATTAACACGAATGACATTACAGATACTGAGTCTAATTTGAAATACGTATGTATTATTGTGGTACCTGGGCAACCAAGCAAAGCCATATCCAAAACTCGGAAAAACATATGATTTTATACAGATAAGACCTAGTTAGATTGATTTCTGGGGCTCAAAAACCATTACATAGCTCATTCGTGTGATCGACATTATAAGGATATTATAGTTAGGGAGCTGGCGAGATCTACTTATGATTATTATTTTTAGCATAAGCTTACATTACTATATGTATATGAATGTAACTATATTAAAATGATTTACAACTTCTAAACTAAATAGTTGAACAGGTACATTTCGCGTAACACATTGATTTGTGTCTCATAATATTCACTTGTTAACTAGAGATAAACTGAGATAACAATTTGAAAAAAAGAAGCACAGAATGTGAGTGTTATGGTTACTAAGTTATGATAATTTGTTTTAGATTCGTCCAATACTTCAGATGGAACTCTACGTCATATCAGCCACTGCAAGCGTCTCTGTAAATATACAGTGTCGATATACAAGCGACTGTGATACGTACATCGAATTGATCCTGACTCCGATTACATAGGTATAAGCATCAAATTAGGTAACTAAGACACCGTACGTTAACATATATTTAATTTGGGACGGATAATATTTACGACATTACAAACAAAGCAGACTCTAGCAGCTTCTTGTTTAAGGTAATAATATAAGCGGGGTACTCATCTGGGAGGCGAAGTGAAGGCGTTTGTACCAATACCGATTAGCAATTAAGTCTACGAATAATAATAAGTCAAGAAGCGTAACTAAGCCCGAAAAATAATTCCACGCGAAGTGAACCGCAGGGGGCGGGTCTTAAAATATGTACCGCGCGGCGAATTAGTTCGGCCGGGACGCTCGAGCCGTTATCGTGACGTTATCATTGTATTTTTGCGCTAATACATTAGAAAAATATGCCATCGTGTTGTGTGAAGTGGTGTAGAAGCCATTCAGGTATGAAAAATAGAGGACTCACCTTTCATATGTATGTAGGTAAATAAATATTTTAGGACACCATACTTGACGACTCTGGATGCATGCGATCCACGCACCCTTCCCTTACCGCAAGTAGGCGGACACAATCACGACGCGCGGACTAATCGCGTGCAAGTATTGTCTGTCTGAGTGACAGATGTTACGTTTGCATTGCTGTTAGTTTGTGTGCGTAAGTGGAATGACAATCGAAGCGGCAACTGTTAGGGGCCGTCCATTAATCACGTGATCTTTTTTTTAAGCATTTTTTAACCCCCCCCTCCCCCTTGGTGATACATGGTGAGGTTTAAGACTACCCCCCCACCCCCCATCCAACATCACGTGTATTTTTCGTATCTACAAAAAATCTTACATTTTTTAGAACTAGAATTGTCTTGCGCGCGCAAGCGCGCGTGTTGAATTTATATATTAATTTGGTATCGTATATGTCATGATATATTTTTGTGTCATTTTACTATAATACATGTAACTGTAATTTAAAAATCGCGTTTGAAAAAATAATGAAAAAATAAATACACCTGATATCTTACTACAATTGTGACATTTCGTGATTTTTGTCAAACCCCTGCCCCCCCTTTCAAGCCTCACGTGATTAATGGACGCCCCTTAGGGAATTACGCTTCTTGACTTATTATTCGTAGAATTAAGTTGTATTTTAAAAGTATATTGCAAATTTATCGTTACAAAGTCACAAAGAATGTACTTAGAAAGTTAGGTTTTATGAATGGCACATATTTTCGACACGATTGATACGGAAATATTACCAACGTAGGTAAGTTATATATATATATATATATATATTGAAGTCAATAAAAAAAAAAGAATAATAATTATACAACACATCATATGTCAGCAATCTAATATCTCATTTGCTTTTGTTAATTGCCGCCGCGGCTCCGCAGATGCTGCATAAATGTAAAAAATAATGGCGCAAAAAAAAAAAACTGTGTTTATTTAATCTACCTCAATGCTATGAATTTGAGACATACTGTTTTTAAGTTGACCAAGGAATTTCGCTATGGTAAAAAACTAGTGTGACGAATACACATAGCTTTTGGTGTGGTTAAAAAAATGCTTTTGCGGCTGTAAGGAACCAAAAATGTTTAGGTACCTACACGTTAACATAAATATCTACTATTTAAATTTGAATAAATTGTACTTTACAATAATTTGTCAATCGTTTAATTTTTCCAGCTCGGCTTTTATGCATTTATTATGTTTAGTTTGTATCTAAAGTGTCAAATATATACAAATATATTTATATAAACATGTATGTTTGTTAAAAAATAATTTTTTTGACCGAATGAACTTTTTTAGGTGACTACCTACAATACGATTGAAATCTGTTAACGATTCGGCCAACCTCGGTAATTGTCGTGAATCCCTCAACTCTCACATAGAGTTATCAATTTACAGATATGACCTTTAATTATATTACTCGTTGTCTTATTGAATACAATACAAGAACGATATGAGCAACAAAACCTCCTTTGTAGCTCAAAACTAACACAAATATGAGATATCAACAAAAATCGGTTGAAGTCGGTTTAAAAAAATTTAATTTGGTGATTATTATCAATTATTAATCCGACGTAATATCGTACTGTTACTTACATCAAACAGTAACTTATGTATATGTATTTTTTTATATAATGTATACAAGTATAGCTTCAATAAATAATGAATGTTCAAATTCATAAATTTCTTAGGTCTACCGGTTAGTAATGTCATCTTGGCAGGTGCTATACATTGCGTTTATGATACTTCAAATTGAATGCTACCTAAAAGAAATCGCGGTAATGTATTTCGTGTCATTTCCGTCTCCGGATTTAGGCAATGATACCCGAGAAAAGCCGAATCGTTAACTAATTTTAATCGTATTGTACCTACTTACTTGCACGATTTACATTTTTTGAAACGTAGAATGGACTTGCGTTTGACGACAATCACGCCTGATGGTAAGCGAAGATGGGGTCTAAGATGGAGCACACGAGCCATTCACCGTCATTAAATCTGCATCAAAAAAATTGCGTGGGATAAAAAATATTCAAGACAATCCGACCACGGGAAGTAGGTGAAATTCGACAACTCTGTCTGTCTGCTACCTTTTCACACTTAAACCACTGAATAATAGCTGGAATTTGGTATACAGATAGTTTCAGTCCCGGGGAAGGACAGGATAGTTTTTATCCCGGAAACTAGCGTTCCTACTAGATAGCGTTAAGTTAAAGGAATTCTGTGCAGACAACAGGCGCAACAGCTAGTAATAAATAAGTTTTTGCTAAATAAAAATGAGTATTTAGAGCAGCATATTCACAGATAGATCGATTTTCAACTTTTTTAGCGTCACTGGTCGGTTTGCACGATATAGGGTTAAAAAAAATTATAGCTGTGTGCGTGCCAAAGAAAAATAAGCGTTAATTACTCCTTTCAATTTGAGAATCACTGGGTTCACTTAGGCTTGTAAGTTAAATGGTCTAGTCTGTCTCGCCCTAACACACGCGTATTACATCGCTCTTTTTGTTACGTTGCCGAGATATTACTTAGTAGGTACAACTACAATGTACTTAAGAGTATTTACCTGAATGATGAATGTCCAAATATTGACAAGGCTTTATTACAAAGACTTACGAGCATGTTACGAAATATACGATCAATTGTACAATGCATAATTAATCCATTAATAAATTAATGAATAAATGAATTTTGTTGCTACGCTATGTCTGACGCTGACTGTACGGTGGTACAATAAGTTTTTGTAAACGTCATGTAGTTGATAAAAAAACGAGTAAATACGGCCTTGGAGCGGGGCAATCCGTAATCAGTCATACATGGTTGCCTTTATTTTCGTAATTTAGATTTAGTGTTGTGCTCGTCTCGTTACGACTAGTAATACCTGTGACATTTTCTATGTAGCATAATATTTGCACAGGGGCGGATCGTATTATCAACAAAATTATCAGTTTTTCAACGTATTTACTAGATATGTATATAATAGATAATGGTGAGTCATCAATTGATTCCATCAATATAACGGATGACTTTGCATTACATTAAACAAATTTCAGTGGAAGAAGTCGATTTCAGTCGTTGAATAAAATTAAAAATGACGGACGACGAAAGAAACGTTATTGTTGAAAATGAACATTCTGAAAGCGTTTTTGAGCCTCGGAGACCATTCAAGATGACGATAGAAGTGCCGGTGTTTCTAACGTCGCTGAGCATATCTTTATCTGGTGAGTGTTTTTTTATTTCTTACTCTGCGTTTAGTTGTACAGTATTGTTAGAATAAAAGCACTGATCACCGGTATTTAAGGATATAACCTTTCTAAGATATTAATACATCGCTCTTTCTCATGCGACCATTGCGGGGGAGGCCACAGACCTCGGACCATATCGTATTGGGCTACAAGTCAATGTTCAGATAGCAGGCTATCATTATGTACAGTCGAGGGCATAAACATCGATCATACATACAGCCATCGTGTCAATTGTATGTATGTAACTAACCTACTTAACCACGGACCTGGGGCCCGATTTTTGAAAGCACATCACTTGAAAGTACCAATCGAAAGCGGTATAAATCAGATTATATCTCCAAAACTAAAGTTTCGACTAGTTCACAAGATTGATGAGAGCTGTGATTGTCTTCTATGCTACTAGTATTTCAAATTCAGCACAATTTTTCACCACTTTCGAGTGGTATTTTCACACATGTTCTTTCAAAAATCAGGCCCCTGTAGTAGTGGATGGCGCAGGCCAACCTATCTTGCTTGCCTTCCAAACTTTGAAAAGTTGAGTTTGCCTGAATCAGTCAGTCTCGTATACGCGGAAGTAAATAAAAAATCGGGCGGCTGACAGAATGCAGCCATTTTCAACTGAAATGTGCCGATGACAATTTAAAACCATCAACGTGCGTTTCGTGGTAGGTATAAGGTTCCGTGCTAATGCGACATCTGTTGAATTTACCCTCATTTAGGTACCTAATACTTATGTTTAGCGATATTTTTTTAAGCAAGGCAAGTGAATCATCTGATAGTACATGAGTGAGCCGTAGGACTGGACATCTACAACACTAGAGGATTGCAGATGCGTTGCCAGCCTAGATAGCTAAAATAGAAACCTAATTTGCCAACCAGTAATTTCACCGCCTTCATCGGCTGTCTTACCTGGAACACAGCAGCGTAAAAAATGCTGCTTGGATTTTTGCTAGTTTGGGTGTTATTTTTTTTTAAATTATATATTAATTGACGAATTGCGGCTTCGAAGCAGCTTTTGATCATAGCGACTTTTTAGATGGTTATCATTTTTTCAGTTTTTTGTCAACATTAAGAATTTCTTTCGTAACTCGTGCGGTTAAAGCAACGATTAAAGAATGAGACTTATTTAAATTTTGTAACACAAACTTATTTACATAATGTTCTAATTAATTTTCTTCTATTATGTACTTATTCTGTGACTCAGTGGTCATCTGTTTCATGAATTTTATCGCGCTATCTTAATAGTATCATAAGTATACTTTAAACATGGCTTAAAATATATCAAGTCTACCCGCGATCATAAGGCACCGAGCGTCGAAATATCGGGAAGACATTATAGGTTAGATATCGCGATCAACATGCCGTAGAAAATATGAATGACAAAAGACCTTGCCATACTTCTTAAGTGGGTCACAAAATGAACATGGAGAGTGGAGAGGACTATAATCATGTCTATATCACACGCAGACCTCTGATAGTTGGAAGCTCTACCCTAGGAGACGAGGACAATTACGTAATAAGTACTTAGTTACCTAAGAAAAAAGAGATCAATAGTCGAATCGTACCTACTCTGCTCTGATGAAGTTGCGGGAAGCCCAAGGCTGCGGGTAGCACAAAACCGATCGTCGTGGACTCCTTGGAGAAGGCTCGTGTTCAGCTGTAGATCTTCCGACTGATAAGATAATGGTTTTTTTTATCTTACAGGGGCTGCAGTCTACAACATTTTTCTGTATCGCACGTGCGTGCATAGTCTGAATCATAGCAAAGAAGAATGCCAAGCATTTCTTCTCGCAGACAAAAATGTATCTCTCGATTTGGAGGGTGAGGTGCAGAAATATGTTACGTTAATATCAATGGTAAGGATGACCATCGAAGCGATAGTGCCCACCATACTATCCCTGTTTATTGGTGTTTGGTCAGACACTCATGGCAGAAAACCCCTGGTGGTGTGGCCACTGTTTGGTAAGCCTTTAAAGTTTAATACCTACTCTATTAAGATAATTCGTATTTTTTAAGGTTCCAAATTTCAAAAGGATGTGATGAACCCTTACAGGATCTCTTCTTTGTCTGTCTGTTTATTTTCTGCCTTTTTTCCCTCGAACACGTGGATGTATTAAGTTGAAATTGATATGAAATACCTATTCTAGTAATAATAATCAAGTACTTAGGTGTAGGTACGATCAAAATGGGTGTATTAAAATTAACACAGATATTATAATACATTTATTTATTTATTTATTTATTTAATGTAAATATATTTACACGGCATTACAGTTATAAAAACCAATACACCGAGAAACAACAATTTATAAACTAATGACAAAGTTTAAATCACTTAAGAACACTGGATTGCCTAACATCCATCATCTCGCAAAATCTCAAACATTCAGAGCACACAGTCGGCCTTCGCCACGCGAGCAGGTACATAATATACCTACGTAACGTACATATATAACTTCTAGCAACAATGAAAACTCACCGCTCTACCGGTTGGGGGTAATCTAGTGACCGTACAGTTATAAGTATGAATTATTTTGCAGACTCATTTCTAGTTCTCATGATCATCGTTTAACTTACAGGATTCATGTGGTCCTCGATGCTTATCGTAGTATACAGCATGGTAGATGGCCTCGGTCCGTGGTGGATGCTTGGCATCTCAATGCCTCTCTCTTTGTGTGGGGGTTACACCATGTTGCTCACAGGGGCTTACTGCTATATGAGTGATATTACTACAAAGGAGAAACGTTCACTTAGGTAACACACACTCAACTATTGTATCGTAGCGTTAGTACGTAGAAAAGCCATACTACATGACAGCAGCGGCCGCGTAAAGTATAAGAAAAGAGAATGAATTAATGTAGGGTTTGAAAGCCGTTTTTGTATCGCAAAATATTATGAAATTTACGTTTTGGCAAATAAAATGTATCTAAATTAATTCAGTAGGCCTGTCCAAGCATGTTACTCCCTGATGTTTAATAATCTTTTGCCTTGCGGTTGGCAACAAACGCCTGCCGCGCTCGACGAAGCGGCGAACAGCGCCGCACCGTGGTGAAAACCCGAACCAACCAGTCCGCTCAGCGCGCAAACACGGCGGCATGCGCTCTCAGAATGATTCGGCTTTTTTATTATGAATGAGATGTGATTTCGGAACAATATAACTCTTAAACTACCTATTTACTGTGTGTGATAACGTGGAAACCAGAGTAGTGCACTGGTGCTTGGTTTCAACTTCGGCGGCGGCAGCATCAACATCACCACGCGGGCTGGCGGTTCCTCCCAAGGTATTTAGATTGTTTCATATCGGGGTCTGACATGCTTGGACTAACATTTGGGAATACCTATATAAAACACAGTACATTGAGCTATCGAAGGGGGGTATGTTAAATTCAACATACTTTTTGGTCCATCGAACCGTAAAACGGTTACGTACCTACCTATACCTACCTGTGGTTTTCTTGTTAGAAAATTTGTTTGTTATTCGGTTTAATTAATCTGGTGTCGGCTTCGGATAATTCGGTTATATGGTGGTTAGGTACATAAAATTCGGCTATACGGTTACTATTCGGTTTGTTTACATTTACGCGGTAAAAAGTGTCTATTGTGGTGTGTAAATATTTTATGCCTAGTGTATTACTTATATGTAGTTTGTTTCGGAACTCGGAATCGGTGGTTTATTCGGTTTTATTCGGCTAGCATAAATACGGTTTTATTCGGTGATTTTAGGTTATCCTACATACGTACCTACTTACGTTTCGTAATTTACGGGAATAAACAAAATGGCGAAAGCCAGCGAAGTCAAGTTCAAAATTGAATGCGAATGGTTTGAACATTCTATTACTATGAGTAAATCAAGTGAATACTCATCAGGTGTATTATCGGTTCGGCTCAGAAAATTAGAGGATCATTACGAAAAATTATCGGCGGCTTACGAGAACCTCTTAAATATCGTAACAGACGAAAATGCGACGGCTAGCTATGATGCTCGTTTCAAAATGGCTACTATTCAGTATAATGAGCTAGATGCGATTTTAGCTAAATTTCCCAATTCGGACGGCTCCTACACGACAACGGAAAGTGCAGTACACTCTCGTCTGCCTGTGTTAGATTTAGATAATTTTGAGGGAAACGTGTTTGAATGGTTCAGCTTCATAAGCTTGTATAATTCGTTAGTTTTGTCAAGAAAAGACTTGTCGAAAACAGAGAAGTATCATTACTTTTTCTCACATGTTCATAAAGAACCGCGCACGCTTATACAACATTTGTCTATGACTGATGAGTCATTAGATACTGCGCTGGAAATCTTAAAATCTCGGTATGAAAATAAAAGAATGATTATTGATAGGCATCTTTCCCGTTTGATTCATTTGTCCCCTGTGTCAAATAGTCAAAACCTGCGCGTAGGCATGTTGAATCCACTCTTGGAATCCGTACGGTCTCTTAAAAATTTGGGACTTACAATTGACGATTATTTTCTAGTGTACATGTGCATGTCTAAATTACCTATCGATTTAAAAACACGGTTTGAGCAAAGGTATGGTGGCGTTAAAAACGATCTACCTACATTCGGAAATTTCATTACGTTCTTACAAAACGAATGTCATTTTATTGATACCACCAATCACTCGGCAACGGCAGCGACTTCGGTAAACTTCGGTCAACCTCGGAAAACGAACTTCACTCCGCGTGAACAAAATAGGTCGTTCGACAAAAGCGGGTGCGCGTTTTGCAATAATCAATTGCATAAAATTACGGATTGTTATAAATTTCAGAATTTGTCACGTGATGACAGACGCGGTTTAATTAAATCTAAAAATTTGTGTTTTAGATGTTTCGGAAGCCATTCGGCTATTTCTTGCAAACGGAATGTACCGTGTATGTACTGCAATAATACCGGTCATAACAAAATGATTTGTACGTTTGCTGCACCTCGCAATGAGAACGCTTATGTTAAGGCTGCAGGCAAAGTAGAATCGCCTCAAAACAAAAAATTTAATCATGTTTCGGTCGGTGTAGTTGATAACTTTGATCAACAAAATAATAACGGATATGATGATGATGATGACTTCAGTCGGAATGAAAATCGGTGCACTCGTTACGAGCGCATGTACAATAGCGCCCCAGCGACAGCCGCGCACTGTGACAAACATGGCGGCTGCGCGAGCCGCGCTGTTTCCCGCGAAATTGTTCGCCAACGTTCAGTGTCGCCACCTAGTGTGCGACGCTCGCCTCATGCCCAATAGCAATTACAGCAAAAGAATAGTAATGTCGCTTCGCTCACTATACCTAAAGTTGTAGAAAATGTTTTGTTACCTACGGTGATTGTTTATGTTAGGTCAGCTTGCGGTGTTTATGTTCCCGCTCGCGCCTTATCAGATTCGGGCTCGCAGATCACTATAACACGGAATTGTTTTGTAAATACTCTTTGCTTGAAGCGGCATAACTGTTCTATACCCATTGTCGGCGTCGGCGGCAATAGTACAAAGTTAAGTGACAAAATGGTTATTATTAATTTCAAGTCAAAACTTGACTCGAATTCGGTCCTAACGGTTTCGGCGGCGGTCATGACGACTCCTACGTCTTATATTTCTAAGCAGTTGTCGTCAACTTATGAATGCAAGTTATCGGATTCTAACTTCGCACATTTGTCAAAGATAGACATTATTTTCGGATGTGATATTTTAGGCGAGATTTTAAATAACGGAAAAATACGGTCGGATGCGAACGGTCCATACGCCTTGGATACTATTTGTGATTATGCTTTATTCGGTCCAGTTAGAGAAAATACTATTTCGGTTTCGGTTCCTGTCAACAATTCGGTTTCGGTCTCTAAAGACAATTCGGTTTCGGTCTCTAACGATAATTCGGTTTCGGTTTCTAACAATAATTCGGTTTCTAACAACAATTCGGTTTCGGTATCTAAAAACAATTCGGTATCAAATGATAATTCGGTTTCGGTATCTAAAAACAATTCGGTATCAAATGATAATTCGGTTTCGGTCTCTAATAACAATTCGGTTTCGGTATTAAATGACGGTTCGGTTTCGGTATCAAATAACGGTTCGGTTTCGGTATCAGGTAACGGTTCAGTTTCGGTATCTGATAAAATGAATGTTTCGGTTTCGGTTTCAAACTCATTAAATAAGAGTTCGGTTAAAAATATTTCGGATTTACCTCACATTTCGGGTGACAGGCTTTTGGTTTCAAATACGGTTACGGATGTTACAATTTTTTCGGGAAGTTCTCTGATTGAGACGGTGGAACGGTTTTGGGCTTCGGAAGAGCCGCCTTCGGTTAAAATTATTAAGGATCCACTGGATATTGAATGTGAAAACTTGTTTACGGAAACAACAACTCGCGGTACGGACGGAAAATATATGGTGCGCTTACCAACTTATACCTACTCATTCTCGGCTCGGTGACTCCCGGCAAATGGCGTACCGACGGTTTCAGGCGTTGGAAAAACGTTTTCAGTTACAACCGGAATTTAAAAATAAATATTGTGAATTTATAAATGAATACATCGGTCTCGGACATATGCAAAAATCAGATTTTCGGAATTACAACGACGAACATTATTTTTTAGCACATCACGGCGTCTTTAAAATTTCGGGAGATACTTCAAAAATAAGAGTAGTTTTTGACGGTAGCGGTAAAACTTCTAACGGTGTCGCTTTGAATGACTGCCTGTATGCTGGTGAAAGGCTGCAGAATGATATCACTAAAATTATTTTGAATTTTCGGTTTCCAGTTTTCGTATTTATAACGGACATACGTATGATGTTTAGACAAACTTGGATTCATCCAGACGATCGGCGATATCAGTTAATTCTCTGGAGAGAGAATAGTTCGGCACCTGTAACTGTTTATGAATTAACTACAAATACTTACGGACTCAAATCTAGTCCTTTTGTTGCAAATCGGTGTTTACTTCAATTGGCGGAAGACGAAGGTGACAAGTTCCCTAGGGCTGCGAAACTAATACGTCACAATTGTTACGTAGATGATCTGAACGGCGGTGCAGATACCCTAGAGGAAGCTGTTGAGATTAGGAACGAACTGATAACGATGATGCAGACGGCAAATTGCGAATTACGCAAATGGTCATCTAATGACCCTAGAATTTTACAGGGGGTTCCCGAGGAACACTGTGAAATGCCGTCCGATTTTGATAAAAATGATAAATTCGGGTGCGTTAAAGTTTTAGGCGTACAATGGGACCCTAAATCGGATACTTTTACTTACACGGTTAACTTACCTTCGGAGAAACGTATTACTCGTCGAGTTATTTTAGCATCCACGGCTAAATTGTTTGATCCTCTCGGGTGGATCTGTCCGGTAGTATTTCGAGCAAAACTACTACTTCAGAGTTTGCTTAGCAGTGGTGATGGTAAACCTATCGAATGGGACTCCCCTGCTCCAGATGATCTTGTTCGGAAATGGCAAGAATTTCTTTCGGATATACCAAATCTATCTAAACTTTCAATACCACGTTGTATTAAATCGGACGGTAATAAAAACAATAAATACACTTTACACGGCTTTTGTGACGGATCAATGTCGGGTTTCGGTGCGGTTGTGTATTTACGGACAGAAGATGAGAATAATAAAGTAACTATTCGGATTTTAATGGCTAAGTCTCGCGTAGCCCC
Source organism: Pandemis corylana (assembly GCA_949127965.1). NCBI lineage: Eukaryota > Metazoa > Arthropoda > Insecta > Lepidoptera > Tortricidae > Pandemis > Pandemis corylana. Next base: position 6,173,509 of record OX421867.1, on the reverse strand, counting down.
ATTAAAGAAAAAACTTACCATACCTCATCTTGAACTTGAAGGTGCTTGCCTTTTGGTAACACTAATTAATCATGTTTATGACATATTAACCAATAATCTCTCTATGAAAATAGATAATGTATACGGATGGTGCGACAGCACAATTGTTTTGGCTTGGATTAAAACTTCTCCACATAAACTCAAAGTTTTTGAAGGAAATCGGGTTTCAAGAATAATTTCCTCTAAAGCACCTATCACATGGAAACATGTACCTACGGAACAAAATTGTGCAGATGCTGCATCTCGCGGTACCTCGGCTAAAGAATTTGTTAACTCATCCGCTCTGGTGGCATCCTGCTTGGTTGTGTCTTTCTTCTAAAACCTGGCCACACTCCGGTCCAGAGTTTCCTGACACCTTACTTCCTGGTATAAAATCTAAAGTTACAGCAAATGTTTTAGTTTCGGACAAACAATCGGTTACGGTTCTTAATTTACTTGACAGATATAGTTCTTATGAAAAATTAATTAACGTCACGGGTTTCATATTACGGTTTATCCATAATTGTAAAAATCCATCTTCAAAAAATTTAAACAAAAATCTCTCGGTAATTGAACGTAGAAATGCCATTAAACATTTGATTAATTCGGAACAGCAAAATGCATTTAGTGAAGAAATAGAAGCTCTTCAAACAAACTTAAAAGTTAAATCAAGTCTGAAGAAACTTAACTTATTCCTGGATTCAGACAATTTGATTAGAGTCGGTGGTAGAATCAAACACTCTGATTTACCTTACAATGCTAAGCATCCACTTTTGCTCCCGGGGAAGGGTAGGCTTGTACAGCTACTCGTTGAACATTTTCATAAAACCTACTGTCATGTCGGTGCAAACGCATTAGCAGCAATTCTATCTCTAAATTATTGGATTTTATCGGTTAGACGTTTAACACGCACGGTCACGTTTAAATGCGTACAATGTTATAAAACACGGCCACATTTAGTACAACCATTTATGTCGGATCTACCACGTGATCGCGTTAGAGCATTACGGCCCTTTCAGAGTGTAGGGACGGACTTCGCAGGTCCATTTTACATAAAGTCCAGTTCTCTTAGAAACGCACGGATTGAGAAATGTTACCTCTGCGTCTTTGTATGTCTTGTGACAAAAGCGGTACATCTAGAGGTCGTTTCTGGATTATCGGTAGAAGCTTTCGTTGACACCTTTACTAGATTTGTATCTAGACGTGGTTTGCCCTCTCTTGTAAGATCAGATTGCGGAACTAATTTCACCGGAACGGATAAATATTTGAAGGATTTATATGTGTATATTCGTGATAATAGCTCAGATATTAGCAAAGAACTAGCTAAATCTAATGTGACTTGGTTATTTAACCCCCCAAGTAGTCCGAATATGGGCGGTTTGTTTGAGGCGGCTGTTAAGACGTCTAAGATGCACATGTCACGAGTTCTCGGTGAACAAAAATTAACCTTCGAGCAACTTACTACTTTCTTCGCTCGTGTGGAAGCTGTCATGAATTCGAGACCCTTAACTCCACTAAGTTCTGATCCAAACGATTTAGACGTGTTAACACCCGGACATTTTCTGATCGGTGAATCGCTAGTTTCCCTGCCTGAGTATAACTATGATGACGTTAAAATTAGTAGACTCAATAGATTTCAATTACTTCAACGGCTCTCGCAACATTTTTGGATAAGATGGCGAAACGAATACTTACACACCTTACAGTTACGGCACAAGTGGAATGATCATACCACATCTCCAAAGGTTAATGATTTAGTATTGATAAAAGAAGACAATAGCCCTCCTTTGGAATGGAAACGGGGTAGAATAATAAGTTTAATGCCCGGTAAAGATGGGATCGTACGGGTAGTTCAGTTGCGAACCCAAAAGAGTACCTTAATCAGACCCGTTTCTAAACTTAGCAAACTTCCACTTGATGATTAGGTCAACCAAGCTACATCTTGGTTGGGGGGGGGAGTGTATGTCCAAGCATGTTACTCCCTGATGTTTAATAATCTTTTGCCTTGCGGTTGGCAACAAACGCCTGCCGCGCTCGACGAAGCGGCGAACAGCGCCGCACCGTGGTGAAAACCCGAACCAACCAGTCCGCTCAGCGCGCAAACACGGCGGCATGCGCTCTCAGAATGATTCGGCTTTTTTATTATGAATGAGATGTGATTTCGGAACAATATAACTCTTAAACTACCTATTTACTGTGTGTGATAACGTGGAAACCAGAGTAGTGCACTGGTGCTTGGTTTCAACTTCGGCGGCGGCAGCATCAACATCACCACGCGGGCTGGCGGTTCCTCCCAAGGTATTTAGATTGTTTCATATCGGGGTCTGACATGCTTGGACTAACATTTGGGAATACCTATATAAAACACAGTACATTGAGCTATCGAAGGGGGGTATGTTAAATTCAACAAGGCCTTAGTTTAAGCGTAACAGAGATTAAATGACACATACATGATTTGGTTTTAACGATAGCTTGATTGTTTCAGAATGTTGCTGTTAGACGGAACATACGCAGGAGGAACCATGGTGGGCTCTATTACGAGTGCTCACCTATTGAGGGCCGTGGGCAATGTGTACATGCTACTCATTATAGCAGCTATAAATGTATTTGCTTATGTCCATGCCTTGCTATACATAAAGGAATCCTTGCCCGGAGCAATCAAGGTATTTTTATTTTTAGACTGATAGAGTGGCTCGACTCAAATCATAGCAAATAAACATTTTTGAATAAATAAACCCACCTACAAAAAAACCGCGAAATAACAATCTGTAGATTTTGATTCAAAATCGGGGTACGCTAAGTACCTAATGATCTGTTTCGAGTAGATGCAAAGGCCAAAATAGGTGCACTCCGGTTATGGCTGCTACGCATTTCGATGCGCTGATCGGAGAGGATTCGTCCAGAGTCTGGTACCCCATAATATTTAAATGTAAATATCTACTACATAGGTAGGTATAACTACAAATTGTCCTACTAATATTATTATTTTTGATGCACAAAGGTTTTTCACTATGTAAATCTGTAAACTCTTTAGTTTTGCGTATTTAATGTATGGTTTCAATATTTATCCATAGGAAACTGTAAGTCTAGATTTTACAAAAAAATAATTGTAATACATAATATGTCTCTTATAGCTATATATTATATACCTAGCTATAAGAGACTGTTTGTTTCTAAATAAATAAATGCGAAAGTTTGTGTGGATGGATGGATGTGACGTTGTATGTGTGCATGTTTGTTACTTCTTCACGCTGAAACGACTTGACGGATTTGCACAAAATTTGGAACGGAGATAGCTGGTACTCTAAATTAACACATACGCTACTTTTTATCCCGGAAAATGGCATAGTTTCCGCAGGATAGCGATAAACATGTCAAAGGTCGTAGCTGCCTAGAGTCGCAACGTAAATAATGATTACAGAATATACCATCAACATCAGTTTTTAAGTCTAATTCTACACGGACGAAGTCGCGGGCAGAAGCTAGTAAACCATAATAATGTAAGCAACTAAAGAGAGTGTGTTCTACTGTATTCCGCGCTTTCACTCACAGCTTTGTAGCTTGTGATCTTGGACCTCCCTTCTATCACGCTGTGGTTATGTAATATTACTAATATCTATTTTATTTTTAGGGAGGGTTAAGCACCGTGTTAAACGTCCGCTACGTAAAACAAATGGTTATTGAATGCTTAAAGGCGAGGCCAAACAATGCAAGAGCACAGATCCTTCTGCTCGCCTTTGCAAATACCTTCGTATTGTTCATAGGTTACGGCGCTTACAATTTGGAGTACTTATACTCAAGGCAGAAACTACATTGGGCAATGTCCGATTACACTTTGTATTCGGGTTTAAGTACCTTGATAGCTTTTGTGGGTGGTTTTGTGGGAGTTGCGTTCTTGCAGAAGTGTATCGGCGTGAGCGACGTCGTTATGGTGATCGTGGCGTTGGTGTCGTCCGTGGCAGATTGTTTGATCAAATCATTGGCTGTTTTAACATGGCATATGTATTTAGGTAAGTGTCAATTCCGTTAATAACTAGCTGTTGCCCGCGACTCCCCCGTCTGCGCAGAATCCGCTTATCGCTATACCACGGGAACTATGCAATTTTCCGGGATAAAAAGTAGCATATGTTTTAATCTAGGGTACTTACTAGCTATCTCCGTTCCAAATTTGATACAAATCCGTCAAGTCACTTTAGCGTGAAGAAGGAACATTACAAGGAACATACGTTACATACTCACTCACACACATCTTCACAAACTTTCGCATTTATAATTACCTACATTAGTAGGATTACAGTGGCTCGTTTCTCGAACCTACAAGTTGAAATTTTTCAAGTCTAAACTAACACTTTGTTGTTAACATTGGTCAAATTCCAGCCACTGATTGGTTGATTGGACCAATGTTGCTAGTTTGGACTTGAGAGATCGTAATTTGTAGCTTCGAGAAACGTGCCATAGGTGTTTTTGTTGTTTGGCTATATTATTTCTTTGTTCAAGCTATTTAATCTGAACTTTTTCCTATTTTAATCCCAGCTTCGGTTTCTTTTACAGTAGCAAATAAAGATATAAACATAATATATTACACTTGAGGCAAAGCGGCTAGCAATCCTTCACTATTTTTGTTCCCCTTTCCACCTATACGCCCCAATCATATGCTAAACGTAGCCTTTATCTTGTTACCTTGAGCTCTGTCTACCCCGTAAGGGATAAAGACGTGATTTATGTGTGTATTAGGACTTGAGGCCGTCCGAAGAGAAGTGGCTTAACTTCACGAAAGTAACAACAATAATAACGTTTATTTTATGAAACTCCTCTTCTCATGACCTAATAGAGCTCACGGGAGGTTTTTGGTCAGTAGGTATATAAGTTATTTCGACTGTTTCAGCTTCATCTATATCTGTCATGAAGGGACTATCAGGATCACTGATAAGGTCCTTTTTGTCTAAAATATTACCAATGGAAGACACGGCGAAGCTTTTCGCCCTATTGAACGTGCTGGACGCGGTTTGTCCGATGCTGGCCCCAATTGTGTATAGTACGCTTTACAGTTCCACAATTACTACGTTCCCGGGCGCTTTCTACATGTTAAGTGCCAGTATTTATGCAGTATGCTCAGTCCTGCTAGGGTAAGACAAATAAAAATACTGTTTGTTAATACCCATTTATTTTTGTCCATTTTGCCATAGATATTGCCAAATTCCTAGTCGACCGTTAGAATTTCATAAATTAGGTATCACTTGCAGCATACGGTAACCTTCTTGAGTGACTTGGAATAGGTACACAGTAACGAATTTAACGCGTTATTAGCAACGAGTTATTAATAGTCTCCTTTCCATCTTGCATCCTTTAGGTCTTGTTACCTTAAGCTCTGTCTACCCCGTAAGGGATAATGACATGATTTATGTGTGTATGTATGTGTATATATCTATTAGTAGTATGGACGCGATAAAATTTTGCGAGCTAACCTTGGTAAAGTAAAGTCTGTAAAAATGCCATGTTCGTGAGATTCACTGTTTCAAAACTAAGCAAATGGATTTCGTTAAGGATCGTATCGTAATTGTATACTATACTATTATTTAAATTCTTTTTTTTTCCTTTTAGATTTGTGCAATACTTCAGGTGGAAGTCGTCAATATCGTACCAACGAGTACAAGAAGATCTATAGATAAGTATAACTTAAACAACTGTGATAAGGACGTGATTACTGTGACTCACCTGCTACTTAAGGAGTCTTAAGTGTTTTTTTGTTTGGTGAGTCGATATATGTAGTTAATTAAAATTTTATAATTAGGTACTTATCTATTACTTATTTTATTCCTCGATGACGCATGGAGTTTCCAAAATTAGGTTTAAACAACATAATGATAAATAGCCGTAGTAATTGCATTTTTATTTATTTGATCAATTTTGACCTTATGGTAGCAGAGTATCTGTTGTGGGTTTAGGTATACGTTGAATAAATGAAATATTGTAATCAAAATAGGTCTCGATGTCACTGAGAATCGGAACCCAGGTCAAACTGGATATCTTCAGCGCTCTCATGACAGACCTCACATAATTAGTGGTTCTTTCATCGATTATTTATAGGTACTCAAAATATTTATATGAACGATATTTATATTGAGAACAGTATGGGCCATCAATACACTATTTGCGCACAATATTGTACGTCACAACACACAGAACTTTTAAATTGGCCGCGCTATTCCGGTCTCGACTTTCGTTAGCCAGACTATATTATAAATAGGTACTTAGGATTAAACGTTGTACACTAGTATAAGCATTAACTAAGCATCAAGCTCAAATTATCAAAAATGTCTGTCGGAATTAGCGTCTCATTGACTGATTGTAATTTGTAAATAATTTCAGATTTTGGACAGGTCACCCTTAATTGGCATTGTTCATTTTTTTTAAGCTGTGCTTTTAACACCTTTATTCGATAAAATGGACTATTTCAAGCAACTAATTTGAATATTATGCTTTTACGTAGCTTTGTTAATTAATAATAAATATTTTTTCGCTGTTTGATAATTCGTGAATTTAGACAGAATCCCAATCGCCTTCGTTCGGCTGGCTATAAAAAAAACGGCTTTGTCTATGGTTTTGTAGATTTGACAGTGACACGTGACAGTTGCCGTAGCCAAACTTTTTTCTTCATTTTTGTGGCAATCATTCGATGCTGGATTCTGTCTAAAAACCCGGTCGTTCGGTCAAACAAAGGTTCAAAGTACTTTTACAAAAATATCTGCAATCATAAAGTATTTTTGAAATCGGACAAGATAAATCGAATAATTGATGGTTTTCCTCGAAATGGTTTTCGTATTGGAGCATACTAAAAAAAATGAACAATGCCAATTATCTTAATCCGAGTTCCTTTACGACCATCTATTTTAAATAAGTGTAAAATTAGCTTCTTACAGTGCGATAGCATTTAAAAAGACCTTCGGGTCTGTTTTGCTGTCTCACTCATTCTTATGGGTTTGATACTTGAATCGGCCGATCGTACCCGAAACCCGAATGTCGTTCTAGGAGCTCACCGACTGTACCTGCAGTTGATTCAACGTCGAAGTAGGTACAGTACTGTGTAGGTACGACACGAATCTAAAACGAAAAAGAAAACAGTGATTCCAACCGTCCAACCAAACCTATTAATTAGGCAGGCAAAAGTTACGCAATTACCAAACTCTTACTATAGGGGCTATAGTTATGCGAGTAAAACCATACGCGCTGTTACTTACCCTAACAAGACAATACAAGCTCCACATATACAAGTACTGAGCAAAAAAACAGCTCCTGAGTACGTCTCAAGAGTGGCATTATACAGCAAGCTGAACACAGGAGGCGCTATTACGGGGCTAAACGCAGTTAACACTCCTATGATGCCGTAGATTTTCGCTGTGTCTTCAATGGGCAATATTTTGGACAAATATGACCTTATAAGGGGTAATACAAGTCCCTGCAGCAGAGACAATGCTGAACCTGAAACATTTTTTTAAAACAAAAATACTATTAATCCACGCAAAGTATATAGATCACAAGTATCAACAGTAACTTACCTAAGTACATTTGCCAGGGGCGTGATGCTACTGCTGGGACCAAGTAACTGACAGCCGCGGAAGCCACCGACACAACTATCAGGATCTCGTCACTAATATGTAAATACATTTGCAAGCACACCACACACGCGATACATCCAAAAAATGTTAAAACTGTGTCTATGCTGAAATATAAAGTATAATCAGCCATTGTCCATTTAAACTTTTGTCTCGTGTACAAGTATTCCAAGTTAGAAAGGCCTAGATCACTACACTCCATCAAAGTATTGACGGCAGTGAGAATTATAATTTGACCCCGCACATTATTTGGGCGATGTTTAAAGAAATCGCTAAACATCTTTGTTACATGGCGAACGACGAATAGTGACTTTATTCCCCCCTGAAAAAGTAAACATGTATGTTAAAAATAATAATAGTTAAGTATGCTTTTGCTGAGAATGAGCCTGTACAAGTGTGAATAGAGCTTTCCCATGACATTTCGTTGAATTCCATGCGGTTATCAACTTTAACAACATTTGAATAAGGTTCTTATTTATAAAACAATTTAATCTGACAACTGCATTGTATACACACGTAAAATGTTATTAAAGTTGATAACCGGATGGAATTCAACGAAATGTCAGTCATGGGAAAACTTTATTCACTGCACTGTAACTAGACTGATACTACTGGCGAATCAGTTGCACCTAATTAGGTATATAGAAGTAATCTAGTATGTGTATAAGTAATTGTTTGATTTTTATATCCAATGAATCACTATGGTTCTGTGATGGCACGTTCATAGACAATAATTATTATTGTTTTCATAAAATTACACATTCTCCATCCCAGGCGTTGGGTGGGTGGAACTGCGCCATAGTCAAGGGCATCAAAATAATACTTAAATAGTACCAAAATATAATACTTATTGGGTGTTCATACGCAAACATTTTTCGGGCAAAAACGTTAATTGGAATTAACGAATTTATTTATAAATGTAGATTTTGGTTTCTTAGTAGGTACGTTACGCAATGCGACTTTTTAATAATTTGGTCTTCTATGCGTGAACGAAATATGTAAACGAAAGACTAGCAAAATACCTTGGTTGCTCCCGGTAAGGATTCCTTTATACAAATCACTGCGAAGGCCAGAGCAACAAAATGCAGTAATGTAGCGATATATAGTAAGTATACGTATCCCACAGCTTCCACTAGAGGCGAACTTGCCATAGAACCGACTATAACGCCTCCTGCAAGTATTGCACTTAACAATGTCATTCTGAAACAAATTTAATGATCTAAGTAACCGTATCTTGAAATTACGTGACCGGAAAAACAAAATACATATTTCCTCTGTCAGTAGATTTTAATGTAATAGAGATAGCGAGGTAAGTTCTGAGATATTTCTCTAATATTAGATGCATTTACGTAGTCGACACCGGGCCGTAAGAAAGAAACGCGGATCTATAGGTATTTTGTCCCATGAAATTGAACTTCCGAAAGTACCTACTTTCCTGAAACTGTAAGTTTTTTTTTAATTGATAGTTAACTAACCCAACGTTATCTAATACATGGTCTTTATGATGACTTTCCAAAATCACTGAAAGATTCACGATTTAATGTGTTCAACAAAGAAAAAATTACTAACAAAAATTATGAGACAAAAAAAAAACAAAAAAACTTAAAACACTAACAATAACAATAGGTACAACCTAAATATCTTTATTGGTACACATATTTAGGCTTGGCACCGACCTCAACCAGATCCGTAGGTAAGATACATTATAGCAGTAATATTTTTTTAAATAATAGGTAGATATAATATAGTTTAGACCAGCAGCATTGTCAATTGGTTATTGCTGGATAAACGCAGTTGCGTACTCTTTTCTTTTTGAGTTAAATAATAAAGAATTCCGTTTATTTTTCGCTTTTTACTTTTAGTTTAAATTTTTTTTAAGTTTGTGTATTTTTCACTTTTTAGTGGTTTGTAGCCAAAGTGCATCTCACTACGATTCCATTAAGCCCAAACACGGCTTAGCTACATTGTTTTAGGACAGAGTTCCGTTGCCTATCTTCTGGCTTCAGCATCATATCAGTTTGAAAAAATTATCAACTTAAAGCTTCTTCTTCTTAGTCGCATATCTATATTCATCGAGCAGTGGCGTAACTATAGGGTAGCAGGGGTAGGAGACGGAGTCGTGCCACGAGTGCGGCGCGGCGGAGGACACGGCACAGCACACGCTGGAGCTGTGCCCCGCCTGGTCCGAGCAGCGCCGCACTCTGGTGGCGACTATCGGCGGCGACCTCTCACTTCCCGGCGTAGTGTACGCCATGGTCGGGAGTGAGGGGTCCTGGGAGGCCGTCGCGGAGAGGGGATGAGAGGAGATGGGGCGGGAGCGCGAGAATGACCCCCTCGCGCCCCCGCTCCGGCGCAGACGGACGGGGAGGAGGCGGCGGCAGTTTGCTGCTGCCTTCCCCTAGTGGTGCCTGCTGGCGGGGGATGGGGATCCCCTGCTAGCGCGTAGAGGCCCACGAGTCTAGGGGGGCCAAGTATTCCCGTCCCGGCCCCCCTCTCTCGGCGCGGGAGCCCCGGCGTTTAGGCTGGGGCGGCCGGCGGGGCGTGCGTGGTGACAACATTATGCTCCCACGGCGCCCCTCCAATGGCAGAGAGGGAATACCGGCGGTTTTTTAGTGGGTAGGCCTCCTCCGCTTCCCCCCACTCGAAGGGAGGGGCCGGGGAGGAGAGTCCCACATAACTTCCGCGCCGTCCCCACGGCGCGGTCGTATGCGTAACGCATTTTTCCGCCGCAAAAAAAAAAAAAAAAGGGTAGCAGGGGTGGCTAAATGCCAGGGGCCCCTAGCTCTACGGGGCCCCGACTGAGTTGGCTTAGAGCACAGAATGGACGCTGATGATGCACTTCTTTATATTGAGGAAGGAGCCCTATCTGACGAATTTGCTGCGGGCCCCGGACGTTATAGTTACGCCATGTCATCGAGATCACATAGCCGCGCGAGCATACTTAGCTTTGACGAGTTCCTTGCCTATCAGGGGTCTTCTTCATCAGGTCCAGTCCATCAAACTATAATTTCTGAATGTACTTGATTTGGGGTCAAAAATGTCAAAATCGCTATAGGTGTGCTTATAAAATTTGAGGGTTGCCCTCGATTTCTCGAGATCCTGATTTGGTGTCAATGGGACCACCTTGGAGCTATACTCTTTCAAATAAAAAAAGAATTTTGAAAATCGGTCTACAATTGAAGGAGTAATCGGTGTAGTACATACATAAAAAAAAATACATACAGTCGAACATAGAACCTCCTCCTTTTTTGAAGTCGGTTCAAAAAGGAACCCGAAGAACCGCTTTACCTTACCCATACTTATTGTTAACCGCAACCATGAATATTTAAATACCTAAGTGACCTCTTTTCTGTTGTTACAACATCGCTGATATAGCAATAGACTCCAGTGGCTAATATAGTCGTCCCACCAAACAGTGACCTGGGAAGTGCAGTAACTAGGAACCACCATGGGCCGATACCATCTAGCATGCTGTTTATAGCAGTGAACAGTGATGCCATCACGAGACCTGAAAAGTAAGATCCTCGCTTTGGAAACAGTCGATATGACATCTTCTGAAGGATCTAGAAAGCCCCTCACTGACAAACAGACAGCGCAACGGATATTTTAAATCGCTTCTGATAGAAAGAGGATATTTCAAAAATGTCTGTCTACGGTCGTTCGAACCAAATAGGAGCTCTGCAGTGGTATATACACTAACAGTCCCTTGGTTCGTGAGATTCGGCCCGCTAATCGACATGTTAAAACACTTACCAATAAGTGGGCATATAATTAACGGTTTTCTGCCGTGGGCATCTGACCAGTCCCCAACGAAAAGTGACAGGATAACAGGCACTATTGTGTTTAAGATTGTAATCGCCATTAAAATCTGTGTTACATTTTTTTGTACGTCTTCTTCCAACTTATGAGTTACATTAGTTTTGTCTGGCAAAAGAAATCCACTACACTCCTCTTTGGTATAATAACAATGATGTGTGCAAGTGCGATACAGGAGAATGTTGTCAATAGTAACATCTGAAAACGGTAAAGAGTATCATAAGCTAGTTAGGATTAGGTACGTGTACCACGTATACACATGTAGACTGATGAGGACGTGGTGAAAATCGCGGGAATCTGTTTCTGCTGGTAGCTCAAAACCGACCATTGTGGAATGGCTCTGGTCTTGTGGACGCTTCTGGCGGACATGATTCTTGGCACAGTGATATTGCCGGCGATGTCATATAAAAAAAGAGTACCATTTACCGGAAAGGGAAATACCAGCTGTTGTCAAAAATACCGGTAATTCCACTGTTATCTTGAATGGCATCCGGGGTCGCATCATGGTACTGCGCGCCTGTGTTAATCCAACCACTGATTCACGTCTAATGTGACGTTTTTCAAGAATATTACTTTCCAAGTCCTCACTTTAACGTACAACGAAACAAACGATCATTACGAGGATGTATGATGATTTTATTAGTTATTGCATAGTAAATAATTATCTTTTTAAATTATTTAAATGTCAGGTGGTTTAGTACTAGAGTTGGTGTCCTTCTGGGTTTCCCCGATTTTTTTCTAGTTTGCAAGGCTTCCGCGCGGGCTTTTTACGAAGTGTCCGGGTGAAACATAGGTAAAAGTAGACCAGTCTTATTATTTGTTCTAAACACTGCTGCTGCTGGTTCGATCACTTTAAACTAATCCTTACTATCCTTACTAATATTATAAATGCGAAAGTAAATCTGTCTCTCTGTTACCTTTTCACGCTTAAATCGCTGGGCCGATTAAGTTGAAATTTGGTATACAGATAGTTTAAATCCCGGGAAAGGACATAGGATAGTTTTTATCCCGGAAAATTGCATAGTTCCCGCGGGATAGCACAGCCCAAACCACTGGAATTTTTCAAATTTAAGGTGGAACAAAGTTCGCCGGGTCAGCTAGTGTTTCCATAAATTGATGTTCAAAGTGTAATGCGTCAAAGGGATGACTAAATCCAATTTAACAGCGGAAAATCTTAGAGAAATTATCAATCACACCAATCTAACCATCTGCTGAAATATTCCAGGAACAATTTTAAGACACCTTGAATCTCCTACACTACACCATCTATCTGCTGTCGCCATCAGATACTTCGGAGCTGTGTAAGCGCAGATTAGTGAATCAAATCAAATAAACCCAACTTTTTTTGAAATATTATCTTTTTCTGAACACCAAAAATACGAGTATTTAGATGTGAACGACAGATTTGATTATATTGTCAGGGGTACGGTGGGTCTGAAGTTTTGACCCCCCGAAAAAAATACTGCCATTACTTCGAATTACTAAAATAAAATATATTAATATACGAAAATAGGTATGTTAGGTTAGTTAGGTATCTTCAATTGCCCGAAGGGCAAAATACTCAAGTCGAAATCCAGGTGGACAAACTGGAGGTGGACCACGGGCCACGGGTAAGACAGGTCTGAAGGATGTATCTTGTTCACTAGTCGAATATTCAATTTGAGCTGCAATTTAAACACAACACCTTATACACTCAAATTTTAACACTTTCGAAGTGTTTCAAAAATCTAGCGAGCACGGCATTTCAAATTTGTATGGGATAGGCAAAATAAAACATTAAATATTTTAAATCTCAAGCGATCGTTTAATAAACCTCTTCATATTAAAAACAAAAACGAGGTCCTTAACAAAATGAGTACAAATTTAACATTTTTAAACCAACACACTTAGGTACTCTTAAAAATTTGGAATTTTTGAAGTACAATGAAAAATTACTTAAATTCGTTATTATTGCCTAAGCAAATCTAAACCTAACTATTTGAACTGATTACTGCCCATGGCTAATGAGGCTCATCATGCGACAAGCATACTGACGGCTTGGCACAGCTTTGTAGTGTTCCCGATGAAGATTGATCATTTAATTGCCTTTGCAATGCTTATTACTTATTATAGACAAGCTTCAAAGTAGTAACCAACTTACATAGTTGTAAGCTCGACTGTGAAGTCGCTTTCTCGACTCCTAGCAACCAACCTTCCTCTCATATTGACTAACAAGGCAAAATTGCTGCACTACTCGAGCAAAACTATCCCTTTCGTAAGCAGCGTGGAATTGGAGTAATTACGGCCAGATCAGCACGGGCGGCAACGCAGCGAGCGTTTTTTCTGTTGATTGCGTGCGCTGCCAGGTAACCAGTGCGAAGTCTCGGCTGCGCAATCTACTGAGAAAACGCTCGACATCGCTATGCCGCTTTCGACTTTTCAAAATTGTACCTCGCAGTCAGCATACGCCAGCGTTCAGAACCTACACTTATTCTTAAATCATCACAGATTACGAAGACACATTCTAACATTTAAAGATATATTTGTACAAGCCGGAAATTTTAATTGCCACACAGGTTTATTTTACAATGCGAGTTTTATACAAGGTGAGATTCAGTGTAGATTAGTAAATATTACTAAATAAAAGCCGACGAAAGAGAACCAGAGTCAGTATGTAGACGAGTCAGATAGATGGTACTTTACAAAATCTAGATAAACCTATAAATATAACTCAACTCTATATTAAAATTTAAACTGAGCAACTTTAATAATAACATCACAGAAGGACTGGGCTTCAATAAAAATAACTTGACCAAATAGTCGGAAGAAAACAGAAAAACTACGGACAGTAACTTAAAAAAAAAAATAACATGTAACCTTAAAACTATGAAGTACAACAAAATTATACCCGTGGCATTACAATAATTGTGTAATGTTTTGTCTATTGATGCTGGAATATAATCTTAAAATTAATTTCTTATTTCTAAAATACTTGTCAATATTGTGGCAGTCTTTAAGTTATGACGGTAATTTATAAACTATAGATACTTATTATTTAGTAGCGTGTTTTACAAGTTACTCCGTCATGGAGTACGTTAAATTCTACGTTTTGTAGTCACTCAGCATAGCTGAAACATTAACAACGGCACCAGCACCAATAAATCAAATGTCCACGCGGCGTCGTCAACAACTCCCGCCCTACCATTCTTCCTCAGGCTCCTGGCCTCCGGAGACCGCAGCAGACGCGTCATTGAAATTCTATGATCAAAGAAATAAATATTAGCATTTGTGACACTTTACCGCCGCACCCAGCCACGTCAATTAACAAACAACTATTTCCAATTGACGTCACCGAGTATGGCTGTTAGAATGATTATAATCAAATAGTTATAAATATGAACAAAATCAGCTTGATTAATGATTGAATAATTAATACCTGGTTTCCATCCGTCCACTTTGGAAAAAACAAACATTTAATTTAACTTTAAAAAAAAAAAACCATTTATTTTTGACAGGCGCGTTGCGAATCGACGTCGCATAAGCGCACGCAATCTACACTGTCTATGTGATAGTAGGCAGCGCTAGCTAACCCTAGTAACTATCTACAGCCTACAGCCATAATATGCTCCTCGCGCTGCCCCGATGTAGCCTTCCATGTCTCCCATAACTGACGGAGCAGGATTCTGGACGTGATTAACGTGGCTACACTACGAGGCGCTCTAAGATAGGTAGTTGTCGGTCGGATTGTTTTGTTTTATTGTTACACTAGTTAACATCATCGTTAAATTCAAATGATAGCATATACCTATAATCCAATAGCCACACAATATGAAAAAAAAAAAAAAAAATGTTTTCTAATCCCTACTAATATTATAAATGCGATAGTAACTCTGCTCCGTCTTTTTGTTACCTTTTCACGCTTAAACCACTGAACCGAATTAGTTGAAATTTGGTATAAAGATAGTTTCAGTCTCAGGGAAGGACATAGGATAGATTTTATACCGGAAAACAGGTTCCCGCGGGATAGCGATAAGAGAAGTCTGCGCGGACGAAGTCGCGGGCAACAGCCAGTATTATATTATATTCTATGGTAGGTAGGTATACTTACTCTGACGTCACTGCCGCCGTATTTGTTACCCTTATACGTGGCAGTGCCTCCACCTTGCAAGAAGTCTGGTATTGGTTGTTCGGCTTGCCGTAGAATTTTGGCCAAGTCAGCCACTAAGCCCGCATCCTATAAATTTAAAAACCAAAATTAAGTTCCATTTAAATTTTTAAATTAGGCATTGGCATCATGTCGAAGCGAGGCAGGAATATTATTAAAAAAAATAATATTCCAGGTATAGTTATTAATAACGACGCTTCGCTTAATGCTTGGGAAGAATAATTAATTAATATTTAGACACCAAAATGTCTAGACCTTTTTGGTAGTGTGCTTACTTGATCGGCATCAAAGAAAGATACAGCTTTTCCCCTGTTACCAACGCGCCCGGTACGCCCGATTCTGTGCACATATTCATCTATGCTCTTTGGAAGATCGTAATTGACTACTATGTCAACGTTTTTGATATCTGAAAATAAAACGATTTAACATTTTATAGTACTTTCATGGAATTCTTTATCAGTATAATATAAATAGTTAAAGCATGAATCATTCATCTCAGATACGGAACATGGTCTCATCAAACATGTTGCGCTGCTGTAATACTCACCGAGGCCGCGAGCTGCCACAGCTGTGGCCACCAGAATGCAGTGATGGCCGCTCTTGAAGTTCTGCAGGGCCAACTCCCTCTCGCGCTGCATGCGGTCTCCATGGATGGACGACGTCAACATCTGCTGCTCAGAGAGCACAGCGGCTATGAAATCGGCGTTGCGCTTCGTTTCTACGAACACTAGGACGCGCTTGCCGTCTGAAATAGAAAGCAGTTTGAGAAAACTAAGCTTGCACAGACAGACACACACCACACACAAAAATAGACAGGCTATACATGCATTTCTAGATAAGAACGTTATAATCTTACCGTTTTCTTCGATCAATTTCTTGAGCGTGTTTTGTTTTTCATATTTCGTGACTTCATGGAATATTTGTTCGACGTCGGCGCTAGCGCCTCCGACGATGCCGACGGCCACGAACAGGTAATTGTTTAAAAAGCGACCGGCCAAGTGTTGGATGTCCTCGGGGAAGGTCGCAGAGAACATGAGAGTTTGACGCTGATCCTAAAAGTTTTAATTTTGATGTAATTTATTATTAAGTACAGTCCTATTTTTTTAATGTCTCTCGGCAAACTTCGTAAATATTTCACTTTCGAGTTGTGTAGTCAGCCTCATATAGTTCGATGCACCCAAGTCGGTCAAATAGTTCGGTACACCATAGAAATAGTATAGTGTGTCCAAATTTTTGGTCACTTTGATGTTTTATACTATATGCCGCTGACTGTACTGTGAACATTTGACACTAGCTTTCTGTTGTGTAACAGAGACTACTGCTCTTTAATCATACTCTGTAAACGGGTCTATTCGAGTCGTTCAGCAATGCCCTTATTAAGCCATAACTTTACTCACTATCGCCGAAGGCCGCCTTAGTCAGTTAGTTTCCTATCAGGGAGAAGTATTCCAAAATAAGTAGTCCTTACCAATGCAACCATGGAGGCATGTTGCATCATCTTCTCGACGCTCGGCATGAATCCCATGTCGAGCATGCGGTCGGCTTCGTCTAGTACTACGAACCGAATACTGTCGAACGAAACACGATTGCGATCGACGAAGTCATGCAGACGGCCCGGCGTCGCAACCAAGATATGGCATCCCCTCTGTAAGACACACAAAAGTGGTGTTTGTCAAAGAACTCCGTAACATATATTTCAGTTTAAAATAAGTTTTTACTAAAAAAAAACATTTTTTTTGCCGACTACTTGTATTGTCATCTATCTTAGATAATGTTACCAAATTTCAAGGCAATCCAACCACTAAAAATATCTTGACTTACGACATTTGACGAAAATAAATAAACAACCATAAACAGGTCAAGGAAAAGTTTTATTCATATTTTAGCTGAAGATACTTACAGCTATGTTGTCTCCTTGGTGTCGCACAGCCGTTCCTCCGTAGGCCACGGCTATCTTCAGGATGGAGCCATGAGCGAATTTTCTAGCCTCATTGAAGATCTGGAGCGTCAACTCGCGTGTCGGTGACACTATTACCACCTAAAATGAAAATACAATACTTAAAGCACAGGCCTATCGTAACGACGTATTCTCATTAAAATAGTAGGAAAAGATTAACAAAGCAACACGAGAGAAGATATCCTTCAGAACGTGATGCAGTAAGCTACACACGATTTTAAATATTGATGTCAGTTAAGGGGATACAATACCAACATTAATGTAAATAATATTTTTAAAATATTCTATTGTTTTATTTACCTGGGGTTGTGCACAGCCACCGACCGACACCAATTCGCGCGTGTCCTGAAGAAGTGTGTTGATGATCGGCAGAAGGAATGCAGCCTAAAAAATATCACAATTAGTAAGTCAAGATTATCCAAATCACTCAAACTCAAAATCATTCGCAAGTTCTAAATAAAAATAAAAACAAGCATTACCGTTTTTCCCGAACCAGTCTGAGCGCATCCCATCAAATCTCTGCCGCCCATGATTATTGGAATAGCATACTTCTGAATGGGTGTTGGCTTTTTGTAGCCTGATTTTAGTATGTTATCTAAGACATACTTTCTAAAGTTCGCGGTTTCAAAGCTATCTATAGGCCGCGGCGTGTTCTCACCGCTCACCTGAAATACACAAAGGATGTCACTCGAATTAGTGTAATCGTTAATGTTATCATTATAGTACATTACTGTAGCGGCCGGGAACTGAGGATTGCCGGCCGAGTTACTTATAGATGGCAGTGTCAACGAGGCCATCTAGAAATACGAGGCCGACCATTTCTGTTCATGGGCAAGGCTTGTAAACAGGTAGAAAAATTTGAACACCTGCTATGGGTGGTGTAGGGGTATAGCACGCGTCACGGAATTCCCGGCCATAGCTTTACTTTTCGGATTTTTCTGTGTTCTAATTTTCAGTGACATTTAGAAATTTAATTTCTAACGGTAAAACCGTAAAAGTAAAAATAAAAATCAAGAAATAAAAATTATTGATTCATTTGATAGTAGAATAACTTACTTTAACGGCAATATTATCGAACTTGTCGAAGTTGATGCCAGAGCTTATGGTGCTTCCGAAGATCTCTTCTTCATTATCAGTCGGTTCAGGAGGCACGTAAGTGACTGGGGGCTTCTTGGGTTCGCCGTTCTCGTCTAACTCGGGCTCTTCCCGCTCGGCGCGGTCTCCGTCGCGGTCTCCGCGGTCGCCGCCGCCGCCGCGCCCGCGCCCTCCCCTGCCCCCGCGGCCGCGACCCCTGCCCCGCTCGCCTCTGTCCCCTCTGTCGCCGTCATTGTAGTCATCACCTTGTTAGTAACCAAACAAAATCCTTGTTCAGAGCAAACTGTACAGCTATTGTTCTATAACTTTTTATCACCAGAACTTGATTTTCATATGGTTGTTTTGTTAAACGTGGTCTTTAGGTCTTAGGCTCTGTCTACCCCGTAAGGGATAAAGACGTGATTTACGTTCAGTGTTATCTCACAAGTATACCTTTGTCACATGGCAGTGAAATTAGAATGGGACATTTTAGAGATGTCTCCATGCCATGGATAAATATTTCAAATTGATTCACTGGGTAATAAAAACAAAATGCTTGACTACAAAAATATTGATTAGTTCCCGATTCGTCGGAAATATTAATTATACAATAAAATCAGTAAGGGAAAGAAAGCGTGTGGATATATTTTATTATTGTATGAATTAAAATTAAGTTGCCATTGTCACGATAGAACATAACTTCAATTACTAGAGATTGATTTGATTCACATAATTTACATTTATAAAAATTTACCTACCGAAATGTCTGCATGTTATTTAATAGGTAAATAAAGCCGCGAGAGTTATTTAGTTTTCCTTAATCAAAGAAATCCGACGAATCGGGAAC
Organism: Pandemis corylana; assembly: GCA_949127965.1. Lineage (NCBI taxonomy): Eukaryota > Metazoa > Arthropoda > Insecta > Lepidoptera > Tortricidae > Pandemis > Pandemis corylana. Next base: position 6,154,040 of record OX421867.1, on the reverse strand, counting down.
TAAATGAAAATATTTAAATAAAAAGAAGAAAACATGCCTTGAAACTCCAGCAACAGACTTTCGTTTGAATCAAATACAGCAAACGGGGACATTTTTTGTGTGATAATTGTAATTTTGGTCTGTCCCAGTCCCAGGTGCTGTAATGTGTGTATATTCTCTATTTGTGTGTCTTGCAAAAAGGAATAAATGTCTTCATTCTTTCTTTCTGTATTTAATGGAATTTAATGGAAACGAAATTGTGTTGCTGGAGTTTCAGGACTCGTTCTTATTTTACTAATTTTGCAGTCGGGTTTTGTTTTTAAATCATTTAGTTTACTTTACCTTTCTTAGCTATAACTACGAGTTGGCATTTCAGAATTATAATAATAATAATAATAATATAGCCTTTTTATTCCGAATTCGCTACAACTTCATTTTTTGTTGTTGTTGTAGTTGTTTTATTATTAAATTGTCGCATAATTCGGCGTGCCTCATGGCATAGGCCTCCTCCGTGTATTGAAGGGTTTGGGCTATTAGTTCCCACGCGCGCCCAGTGCGGATTGGGAACTTAACACACACCATTGAATTTCTTCGCAGATGTGTGCAAGGTTTCCTCACGATGTTTTCCTTCACCGATAAGCTCATGGCAAATTTCAAATGTAATTTTCGCACATAAATTCCGAAAAACTCAGAGGTGCGCGCGCCCGGGATTTGAACCCACGACGCTCTGCTTGAGAGGCCACAGGTCAAACCACTAGGCTACCACGGCTTTTTGTTTTTTTTCAGAATTAATAATTACTAAAAACCTAAACGTGATTGCCAAAGACACCCTATTCTACTTGAGGATTTAGAAAAAAAAACTTGCAGAAAGGGCATAAAATCCCCCATTTATATATATTTTTAATTGTATTTACCCAGTGACACTGGCATCATCACGTATCATATATCAAAAAGCAGTTAACCGTAGTTACGGCAAATTATAACCTTCCTTTTGGGCTCCGCCGCAGTTGGGTTGGGTAAAAAAAGTTATTACCGAACAGAACACTAACATATACATCACACATAAGAAAGAATAACAAGGCCGATTGACACACAAACCTTTAGGGTGATAAAGGAAATTCTTGCTTGGCTATAATTCTATGGCAAAGTATGTAGAAGAGATTGGATTTTTAAAATTAAGACTACACTTAACTTTAACTTGAAAATAAACAAATTTAAGAGAGTAGTGTTCAAGTGTATTCTAATTATTAAAAACTTGAGATACCTAGTAAATATCTGTTTCCACTTTGCAAGTTTTTGTAACATGAACCCCACTTAAGTGTTTCTGTCCTTGCACTCAAACCCACTTACGAGAAAAGACACTTATTCTTGACACGATTTGCAAATGAAACAAGACCCAAAAACATAAATGTAATGATGAAGTAAGCAAGGAAGTAAGTAAATGCTTTATTGTACAAATATTAAAAAACAGAGACAAATCACAAAAAAGACCTTAAATATATGCACCAAGGCGAACTTATCCCTATAAGGGGTCTCTACCAGTTAACCTTTGAGTAAATGGGAGGAGCATGAAGCGAGAGACCGACAAAGAGCGAGTTTAAAATAAATGAAGTTGTATGAAAGTGACCTTTTTGTTAGTTAATCTATTATGATTATAGGTTGAAATTAATAGCGCAGGTAGCCAACAAAATATACGGGATAAGGGGATTTGGTGATAGGTACCTAATTCAAAAGATTCACGATTCCTCATTACTTTACATAATATTAATTCTTACAAAAGTAGGAGCCACTTGGATGAATTTCTTAGACATTTTCATAGGTAGGTAGGTACATAGCTAAGATAAGTTACCAAGTAGGTATACCTACTTATGTAATGTAACTTACCACCATTAGTATCATTGTCGTCGCGCGGCTCCCAGCCGCCGCCGCCGCCGCGCCCGCCCCTGCCCCCGCGCCCGCCCCTCCCTCCGCGGCCCCCGCGGCCTCGTCTGTCACCGTACCCATTATGAGACTCGGATTTATAATCTGTAAATTAAACAAAGTTTAAGTAGTTTACGCCTACAACCACGTGATGAACGTATTTTGTAAAAAAAATCGAGCAGATCTATCAAAACATCAGCATAGAAAAAAATATTAAGAAAAACTTCTTATTGCGGTTGGTGATTAAATAGAGATTGTTTGACATGTTCACACAAACACTTCATTATTTCAGTAACCACTAGGACTGAACAAACCTAATTTAGCAAATGCATTTCCCCTCGTTTCAGCATAAGTCTTGAAAAATGATAAATATTTTAGCTCTTACCATCCTCTTCTGTTGCAAATGATTGGAATCCTCTGCCCATAGAGAGACTATGTCCCTCGTCTACATTGCTGTCATAATGGTTCGAGTTGGTGCGTACCGGCGGAGGCACTACTACCGCCTAGAATAGGGTAACATCACAAATATATATTATAACATTAACTAGGATGAGGGTAGATAGAACCTAAAATTATAATTGGCATAGTTACTGAGCATACACTGATCTTGAATGCAAAAGAAATAATTATCGAATCTTCCACTATGTATCTAACTTCAATAACAAGAAATTTGACTTAGACCAATAAAGTTAGTCTATTAACAGACGTCTAGTTCAAACAGTTATACCTATTCATCTGTTTTCGTTCTGTTCTGTTCGCAATCAGCCGTTTCCGTCCTAAAGTGATAGTACAATCAATTGTGTAATATAACTTGGTTTCTACTAAACAATATTAATCAAATTAAGATTCTTGGAAACAACAACTGCCAACCCGCAGGATCGAATCAGTGCCTCTGATTGGCTAAGTTGTTTTAGCAAGAAAAGAAATTATAATGTGCGCTTGAAAAGCTAACCAACCACAAAGTATGTACTTAATTGATACTTACGACCTCTCCAGAGTCATCCCACTCATCATCCATGTTCTGAAAATATAAACATAAATACACTTGCAGAGCATACCAATACAAAACAATTGGTCTAATCTAGATTATTTATTAGAATTAAGAAGATTAAATAGATGCAAGTAATAATGTTTCGATATTCATGGTTAACCGAAAATAAAACATTTCTTTAGTAAAACTAACGACGGCCTACCTGCTCAAGCTCAATGTGCTTTTAGTAGGTATTGGAACTATGGGTGTGTAGGTAGACCAGAAAGTACTAATAATTCCCTATAGGTCCCTATTAAAAAAAGGGGAACCGAGTTATGAGTAGTGGAATAAATAAAGTGATGGCGGGAACTATCCCATCGATAACGTTATGAATTTTAAGAAGTACATATTAAACTGTGTCGCCAATAAACGCGTGAGCGGTCAAGTTGAGACGCAAAATGTTTAAAATTTTGCAAAAAAGGACAATACCTATAAAGACAGAAAAACGCGGGATTGTTGGCATTGGTAACTAAACTCTCAAAATTAAGTTAGTTACAATAACAAAGTTAGTTTACAACAACTTCGATTTAAAGCATATTTAACGTTCTATTCGAAAATAATTTTCAAACCGGCTTTGCACGTGCATCAAAAAACGGTTTTAGTATTATGTTTATAAGCAAAGAAAATATATATGGCAATGTAATATACTTACATAGAATTATATTGTTTGGATAGCTGTAAGTTGCTAGCCAAATGCCACTTTCCAACCAAATGCTGAACAAAGAACAAATATCAGCAACAAAATAGCAATGGCGACGGGTGCCGGTGAAGAGAAGAGAAGACAGAAGAGGAAACAAAAAGGGCAAGTAAGGCGACTCTCTGTCAGTGTTGCCATATAGTAGATTCAGAAAATCTGTACATCGAACTAAAATTGTGGAGCGTGGATTAAATAAGTGGTAAAAATATACAATTCCGTTCGAAATCCCTACTTGACTCATTATCCTAAATTGGAGAGAAAATGTATATTTTCAAGCCATGTCATTCGGTGTTCTAAAAGCTTTTTAGTTGCCTAACTAAGGGTTCTGGCCAATGACGGATTACATAGTGGTATCTAGGCACCGTTTAAATATGAATTTTACTTCTTACCAACATTAATCTTCAAATATAACAAATAACTACAGCAAAAGCAAAAAAAAACCGATGGTCTATAAAGTCGGTTTACGGACGATAGTTTCACGTGATCACGTCTTATAGAAATAGAAACATTCGAACTGCTAGCTCTGACGTCACGCGAGAAGATTGTGCCTCTCTATCGCTTGTTCGCGGAACGTGACAATAAGTCATGCTTTTTTGTAAGTGCAGCCGGCGTTCATCATATTTATAAGACGTTATTACGTCAAAAGGTTAGTTCTTTCTATGATATGTATTTAATAAAAATAATAATTATTCACTAAAATGGATACGCAACAAAGGTGACGAAATTAAGTTATCTTATTCAATGATGTTTGTACCTAATTATTTTCAACTGCTCCAAAACATATAACCGTAATGATTTAACTCTAATAAATGTTATGATAGGCATTATGATAATATAATTATCACAATTTCTATGATAAAAATTATGAAGATCGTTATCATCATCATCATCATGAAATCGTTGTTTTGTTATTTCCCAGGGTCGGCTTTCATTAGACAGACATAGAATGTGCTTTTTTCTCCGTACAATTTGCTGAAATTCCGAGTGCATACGGAGAAATCCGTACATAAGGCAACACTGTGCTTCTTTTAGTGAAACTCATAGACAATATATTTAGGTTTTATATTATAAAGCAGCTTGAATGATTTAGCTTCGAATGGAATTAGCTCCGATTCACAAACCCGTATCTAAAGGGGCTTCTAAACGGGCCATGTTTTGCTGCAATTTGTGGCTGCAACACAGTGGCCCGGCAACATTGCAAGCAATACCAGCCAGACTACGCAATATTGCAGTAATGTCCCGGCCATATAGCCAAACATGTTTTGTATTGACACTTATGGCCGATATTGCCCCGATGGGTTGCCGGACGATCGCTAGGCGATCGATTTTACTGCAATATTGCTCGGCCAGTTCTATTGCTGTTTCAGTCGCTCTCTTGGTTTATGACACAGTGTATCTTTTTCTACGCGACATGACATGAAGTTTGCTGTGAATGACGCCGTGATGCTATATTCAGTGCTTTGCGATCAGCTGCATGAGTTGTTATTGTTATTTATCGAGGGTATGCTGCCAAAATGACTTCTACGTGGTCTAATGAGATAACTATTGACTTCATTAATGAAGTACATTTACACCCTGAGTTGTGGGATATAAAAACCGGAATATACAATTTGCTGTCCTCATATTTGTATCTTTTTTTTTAATATTTGGTCCTATTTTATTTAAAAGAAAGTCGAAATCACCCTTTGACATTCTCGTAAAGTTTTTAAATAATTTACTATCAAGGCTTACTTCTAGACTCAAATTATCCAAAGTTTCACGCCTATTTAAATAAGGTCTAATCCACAACCTCTCGTTTTTCTTTTACTTCTTTTTTAAAATGAGATAAGCTGCCGCCACAAGTGTTATCTCGTCAGCCATTGTTGCCGGTTTGTGTAGCCCGTTTAAAGAGTCTGCATCATGAGCCATACTATTGCAGACATAAATGCACACATTGCCCAGCCATACATTGCTCGGCCATCAGTTGCAATAAAATATTTTTGTGATGGCCGGGAAATTAGTTGCCGATAGTGCAGCCACAAATTGCAGCAAAACATGGCCCGTTTAGAAGCCCCTTAATAAGGTGGCTCGGTCGTTTTGAAATAAAACAAAGAAGACAAATTACAGAGCAAATTATGACAAAGCTGAATGTCGATTGCAGTTCGGTGTACTTTTATGGCCCGATATATTTCGTAACGCGTTAACGACTGCGATTATAAAACATTAATGACATTATAAAAGTGATCATTGTTTGTTTCGTAACGCTTGAAGTTGCTTCTCACTCATTTATGCGGTTCGACACTGACCTTATGCCGTGCGTCCCTGTGGATTGTTTTATAAAAAAAAATAAGCAAAAATAAGTGAACTAGATTGTTTTCGTTTTGAAATGCCACGGTGAAATATATTTTATTTATCTTTTACTGCTCACAAATCAGCACTGTTGCAAACCAAAAAATACCGGTTATACTTTACGAGTATGTTACATCACTAGCTTATCTTGACAACTGCCCTGAGCCCTGACAACAAAAATAAAAAAATTAAGCGTAGTGGTGACGGTGACCTTAGTTTGTTAGATATAAAAATAAACATTAATTATTGAAGATTCCTTATTTAAACATATTTCCTAAAGTCTTTAAATTACAATATGATGAAATATTTACGGGACTGAAGGAACCCCAAGTGCATCGAATTTGATCTGTGTGTTATCCTGTTAGCGTCCTCTTGTTTTTTATGTTGTTTGTGCATTCGTGAACGATGGAAGGAGGAGAGACTGTTAAAGTGTCTGTAGTGATTGATCCCAAACCTAAGGTGATACCTTGCTCGAGCACTTTTACCGCGGAGGAGTTGTGTATATTATTATGTAAACAGTACAAGATACCACCATTAACCCGTACTTTGTTTGCATTGAGAGTCAGAGGAAAAAATTACTTTCTTAAAGATAACACAAAAGTTTTGTCAAGCACGAGAGATTATGAGCTGCGAATTCGTTACAAGGTTTGTACCCATCATATTGTTCACTCTATTCAGTCTGAACAATTTTATTCTTTAGTCAAAATAATTCAAGGGTATTCAGATTTCTAGCTAGAATGTCATAATGCCAGGTCGCGGCAATAGCCCAGGCTAATGCTACTTTTAGAGCCTCTCTAATTGATGAACTAATACCCATTTTTTCAAAAACTGACTAATAATGATCTGTTCAATTGGGGCTGGGAGCCTTTTAATATATGCAGGGATAGCCTTCAGGGCATGCCGGGATAGGGCTTCAACTCAAAAAGCCCTTTTATAGATCAGCCACTGTTTTTTTTAATGCAGGTACCAAGGATAGGACTTCTCATAACTCTGGATGAGACCACATATGATTACTACTTTCAACAAGCACGGAATGACGTGTTTGAGAATAAGATACCAGAGGTCAGGTATCCGGAACACAAGCCTGACCTACTGGGGCTGGGGATCACGGACATGTAAGTCTTTTCAAATTTTATATAATATTATGATTGATAATTTTTTTCTTTTTGAACATTGAAGAATTGATAAACTAATCATTTATTTACCTGAAATATTGTGATAAAATGATGTAAAAATATGGACTTAATTTTTTTTTACTGTTACTTTTAATACTTTCAATTGTCTGATAAAAAAAAGTTTATTCTATGAGAATGGTGTAAAGAGATATTTTTTACTTGACTTTTCATATTGTACCAGTTTATTTTTCAAATTTTAAAATTAAAATTTTTCATAATACCTAAAAGTGCAGGAGTGCAGCAGTTAGTCTCAGTTGTTCAAATTGTCAGTTGGAAAAATAGTTACTGAAATTGAATCAAATAATGAAATAGGAATTCTCTAATTGATAAGGCTTAATATTGTGAGCAAAAAGAAGTTAGGATTAAACCTGCATGATTAATTGTCTCCATAATTTACCAAAAATACAAAAACTGGTAAAGTATACATGGTATACATGCATCTACCTACTGTTTTAGTAGAATATTTGTTAGAAAAAGGAAACAATATTGATGAAGAAATTCTGGAGACATATTTTTGAAAAAAGTAAGGTATCCTCCAAAATTCAACTTTGTGAAGAACTTGACAGTCTTGACACAATGAGGGATGGGCAGGGCAATCATCAAATTTAGACATTGTCTTTTATATAAAATACAAGATATAAATATATTCCAACACACAAGGTCAATTTAAAACATTGCATGTTAAAAACATTTTATGATCTTTGAAATAGATAAAAGGCTATAAAATGTGTTTACACATGTCAGTTAAAGTATGTGGAATGAACATTTATGTCATCAAAGACATTTCATTTGCAGAGTGATGTCTTCATAACATGCTATCACTGCTGTTTGTATATGTATTATAGTTCAAAACTGAAACAAAAGACAAGCATAATAAAATACTCATTAGCATAAAACTGTGGCAGCTTTTTGATAACATGTTTTGTTTTATTTAAGATTTTTTGTTGATTTTAATATTGTCTACTTTGTTCTTTGTTTCTGTATTGTTTTGTACTGATTTGTGGTGTTCAATAAAGAGTATTTGTATTGTATTGTATTGTATTTATAAACAAACCATGTAGACACAATTACACCAAACGTAAGAAAACATAAAGAAAAGTTGTTGTTATACAACTTTACTTTACATTATAAACAATAATGATAAACCTATTCTATTCTCATCTGATAGTTTACTTGTCTCGAAGAACCGAAACATAAAAAATGGACAAAATACCACATTTTATTTTAATTAGGTCTCAGCATGAGACTAGGTGCGACCGGGTTTACGACTTTATATTCTAAAACATTTTTCTTGTTGATTTACTTTTGGTATGAAAAAACTATGTTCCAAAAAATCAAATCATGACCTCTGTTTGAAACCGCCACAGACGACTAAGCATGCTTGTGCTTAGTCGGTTGTAGAAACTGCCCTGGAGATATAGTATCGAGATTTTCCAGGAGCAACTACAACACATTGCATTTGCAGACTCTTTCTCACGCGTAAGTACTTATGCTCGACTTGCGCGTAAACGTGGGATACTAATATACAGTAATATATATGTTTTTCGCTGTCCAAATAAGTATAGGACTAACAACGCGCATAGTTAGGTACTCTGGCGTATGTAGATGAGTGCGTCTTACTGCGTCAATAAAAAACGACGCAATGAGTGTCGAGCGAGAAAACTGTACGCTTACTTTACATGCATGATGTAGGTAAGGTACTGTCTGATTTTGATACTCTAACTTGGAAAGTTGGAATAGATTGAGGCCCAAATATTGTTTATTCATATTAAGTAAGTAAAAAGACCATAAAACTAATAAAGAAATTACGAAATCAACGATGGAACATTAAAGTCCCTAAATAGGTATTACTGAAAATTAAATTAAACATGCTAATTAAAAATCAGTCAAAACATTAGCAAAACATTTTATTATGTGTAATTTGTATATTTGTATGCAAGAATTATGGTAAATTGAGTAATAAAATATTATAATGTATAATATTTCGATAGCAACATTAGCGTATCCTGTTCGGCGACTCGACAGCGATACAATAATGGCCTATAAAGTTTAATTGCTTCTACAAGGAAACAATGGAGCTTCTTAATCACATACATTTACAGAGTAATCTTCATTGTTCAGTTGTAATTAGTTTAGGAAGCATTTTATCGAACTGCCTGTAAATACTAAATTGTATTTGTTCTGCTTAATACGTAGTACTTTCATATGCCGGTCTCTTTTGTAGAAAAGAAATTCATATGCGCCAAAAACTTACACTTACATATAACTTGATACTTCAAATGTTTTTGTTTTTTTTAACACCTGAAAAATAGTTGTTTCTATTACAGCTTAACAAAATAACCAAATAAAGTATGATTTTGATAGAAGAGCAGGTAGAGAGCGTCTATTAAATGCAGATGCTGTGGATAATATCGGAGCGGCTAAGGGTTTTGGAAATACCATAGCTAGCTGTGTAAATTTAAAAAAAATGCAGCATCTTAACGGACTCTCTGACGTCACCACAGGACCTTCTGTAATAACATAATTACGTAAATTTACGTCATTCGATAAGCATTGTCATGTACAAATAAAATTATTAACTACATACTAGCCTTCCGTCCGCTGCTTCGCCCGCGATAAACTAATTTTCCCGTAGGAAAAGGTATTTTCCCGCGGTAAAAAGTAGCCTATGTCACTCAGTGATAATGTCGCTTTCTAACGGCAAAAGAATTTTTGAAATCGGTCCAGTAGTTTCGGAGCCTATTCAATGCAAACAAACAAACAAACAAATAAACAATCAAATTTTTCCTCTTTATAATATTAGTATAGATGATAAGATTCTATGGTGGTTAAAAAAATAAATTTAATGACTGTACGTCTGTACGAGCAAGTCCGCTTACTTATGACATGGCACCACGACCTTTTTCGCTCGTAGCTTAAGAGGACCTTAACATCGTCAGCGGACAGCGGTCTTAATCGTATCGTCCTTCTGTTAGTCATTGTTATATAATGTTTGATGAAGTCTGTTAAGGCTGTTCTCAATTAAAGCCAAATTTATCCGTTTTTTATTTGGTTTGCGACTGGAAGAGTATAGTGTGGAAGAATTGGAAGATTATATAGATCCGTGAGTTTTTTTTCTTTTGTTTACAGGACACGAGCAGTTTTAGAGAACAAAAAGTCGCAGAGCGAGGTCATAAGAAATTATAAAAAACACATACCCAAAGTAATAGTGAGAAAGCACGGGTCCCACCCCAAAAAGTACGCGTACGACTCACTACCCAATCTGATCTCAGTCGGAAATAGCGTTAAGTAAGTATTAATCTTATTGATACCTAATAATAACAACGTTTTGGTAGTCTAAAGAGTATAGTAAAGTAAAGGTAGGTTTTACGCAAGAACGGAGGTCCGAAAATCTTAAAGGTTTTTTTTTCACGTTTTCGTTTTTAATCGTTTTGCTACTTACTATACATCAAAATCTTACTGCTGCTATTGCCTATTACGGATTGGAGAGCTAGAGTTTTTTATTACTAGACTACCTAGAAGGAAATAATAAATGTGATTCGCAATTAATGTTGATGTTAATGATTAGCAGTTGCCCGCAATTCTGTCTGCGGATGAATGTGGATAGTGCAGTTTTCTTTCAGTGAAATTTGTTTTACAATCGGCGCCGTAGTTCCAGAGATTATGCCTTACATACAAACACGCAAATAGCAAACTTTACCTCTTATGTATATTTATTTATTCAAGACATGTCGTAACATCTTACATTCTAGTATCCATAAGTTTAGATATTTAGGTCCAGAAAAGCGCTGAGAGACTACCGTACACTCATAGTAACAGCTCAAGTAGATAGATGCCTTTGCTAGGGCTAGGTATATCTCGCATGACGTGAATTTCAAAGTGATCTAGTTACTTCATAACAAGGCAGAATTGAGTAAGATATTAAGTAAGGTCGCCATACTTAAATTATATTTTTTTTGGCGGTGGAATATCTGAAATAGTCAGAATAGTAGCTAGTTTGATGAAATAAAAAACATTATCATTAGGTACATGGAAGTTTTACTGCGCTACTCAAGGTCTTTTTGAACACGGAGTCCCATATAAACATACTTCATAGAAATCCAATTAAGCTTGACTTTACAAATAGTATTGCTATTGTACATTTTAAGGCCGGGTATTCCTGCGAAAGTAGGCATTTGGCGCTGTCAAGACCGCGCGTCAAATACATCGCGCGGGCTCAGCGGCTGTGAACTCTCATGACCCGGCAGCGTCACAGTAAAGAAATAAAACTTTATTTTGACTTTTGTAACGCATTTATTATGATCAATTTTTAGTAACTACCTAATTAATATGAATTTGAATAAATAGGTAATAAAAGAATAATTAATAGTCAAACTTACAGTAGAATGCATTATAATTAAAACCGCAGAATTACAAAAACCCTGAAAAATCCTTATTTAATTAGATATTTTGTTACTATGGGCCTCAAATGCCTGAAATAATTGGTAGGTACATTATTATTTATCTATGAAACAACCAATATTGAACTAAAGAAACATGTGTCTCAATACATACCTAGGGTGCTTTGGGGTAATTGCGAAATTGGGTATATTCCGAAAGTTTATAATAAATACCAAACGCCGCGATATTCTCTTACTGGCTACATTGCTTTAGACACCATTGTTATCGGTTTTGATGCTCCAATCGCCGTTCGTCGCTGCTAGCGTGAGTGTGAGCAACGTGCCATCTCGACAGACAAGTGGTTTTCGCGCCTTTTTGGGTGATTCGCAATAACCCCAACACTCTTTTCTCGGAACCCAGGTAAGTTACTAAAATAATTGTTTTTTAGTATTATAGATTGTCGTTTTTTACTAATGATTGCAGGGAACACGAAGTCCGAGTGATGTTTTTATTTAGTTTCGGAAATACCCCTCTGGGGTTATTACGATATACATATAACCCAATCTAATATTTTCATAGAAATGGCCAGTGGTTCTCAAACTAGGTATTTAGGACAAAGAAATATTAAAATATGTCAGGTCCATATTTTCTTGCAATATTCATTCTTAAGGTGTTATAATGACAATTCAAATTTTCTTCTATGCACTGTGTTAAAATCGTCGGTATTCTCATTCATTCTTTCAACTTAATCCATCCATCCATACGTAATAGTAGGGCATTTCACATTAAGGTCACTTAGGCGAATGCTAAATTTAGTGTATAATATTGTACCAAATTAATCACCAGCGCCTTCTTTTTCAGAGTCATTGTGCCTCAAATGTATGTCAGAAAAAGAATAAAAATATAAACGTCTCAAGATTTGGCTACAGCCGTGGTTCTATTACGTTTAAGTTTTTTGTAAAACATTAAAGTTATTTCTCAGTTAAATGAGATTTTTTACAACTTTAAATAATACATATCTGTATGAAATGTTGAGAATCACTTCCTTGTACCGGGGTAAATCCGAAGTAATCTATCCGAAATGACCATAAAAGCGAAACTATTACAAAGTTACAAATATTACAGTAAGGGGCAATTACAAATGAAAAATAATTATAAACCATCAGTTTATAAGTAGTAAGGTCTACTTTTCAACTATTTCGGAATTACCCGGCCATATCTCGTATTTCCCCCAAATGTTCGAAAACGGGACACATTACAATAAATATGCATAAACAACACACAACAGCGTATTTCTGTGTGTAATGTCTACTAACCATAAGTATTTTCAAGAGTTACGAAAATAAAGGCAGCAAAATTGATGTCGTATACTCAACTTGTAAAAATTTCTATCGTAATTACCCCAATGCACCTTATTTAGTTCATTACGGTGAAACTAAAGCACACACGTACGCGTAACAATAATTCGAATAACAAACTTAAGAGTACCTACATAAGTTGCGCGCAAAACTAGATCTAGGGTTTGTCTTCGTCATCTACACCCTGTATAAATATAACACAAATAGATAGAAATTAGCATGATCTCTTAAACAAATCGAGTAAGGTGCATTGGGGTAATTACGATAGAAATTTTGACGAGTTTAGTACACGACATCATTTCAGTGAAAAAATCATTCTATTTTTAAATTTTCTGCCTTTATTTTCGTAACTCTTGAAAATTGGTGAACAAAAAAAATACGCTCTTGTTTCTTTTTTATGCATATTTATTGTCATGTCTCCCGTTTTTGGACATTTGGGGGAAATACGAAATATGGCCGGGTAATTCCGAAATAGTTGAAAAGTAGACATTACTACTTATAAACTGATGGTTTATTTATTTTTCATTTTGTAATTACCCCTTACTTGTAATATTTGTAACTTTGTTAATAGTTTCGCTTTTACGGTTATTTCGAATAGATTACTTCGGATTTACCCCGGTAAAAGGAAGTGGTTCTCAACATTTCGTACAGATACGTATTATTTTAAGTAATAAAAAAACTCATTTAACTGAGAAATAACTTTATTGTTTTACAAAAAACTTAAACGTAATAGAACCACGGCCGTAGCCAAATCTTGAGACGTATATATAATAATAATAATAATAATATAGCCTTTTTATTCCGAATTCGCTACAGTTTCATTTTTTTTTTGTTGTTGTTTTATTATTAAATTGTCGCGTAATTCGGCGTGCCTCATGGCATAGGCCTCCTCCGTGTATTGGAGGGTTTGGGCTATAGTTCCCACGCGCGCCCAGTGCGGATTGGGAACTTAACACACACCATTGAATTTCTTCGCTGATGTGTGCAAGGTTTCCTCACGATGTTTTCCTTCACCGAAAAGCTCATAGCAAATTTCAAATGTAATTTTCGCACATAAATTCCGAAAAACTCAGAGGTGCGCGCCCGGGATTTGAACCCACGACACTCTGCTTGAGAGGCCACAGATTAAACCACTAGGCTACCACGACGTATATATATTGTTATTCTATTTGTGACATACATTCGAGGCATAATGACCCTGAAAAAGAAGCCGCTGGTGATTAATTTGGTACAATATTATACACTAAATTTAGCCCGCGCATTCGCCTATGTGACTTTATGTGAAATGTCCTACTATTATGTATGGATGGATGGATTAAGTTGAAAGAATGAATGAGAATAACGACGATTTTAATACAGTACTATGTACATAGAAGAAAATTTAGATTGTCATTATAATACCTTAAGGTATAGTATAGGACAATATAAGGTATACCTTATATAATAATACCTTGAAATATTTCTTTATCCTAAATACCTAGTTCGAGAACCACTGGCCATTTCTATGAAAATATTAGGTTGGGTTATATGTGTATCGTAATAACCCCAGAGGGGTATTTCCGAAACTAAATAAAAAACATCACTCGGACTTCGTGTTCCCTGCAATCAATAGTAAAAAACGATAATCTATAATACCTACTAAAAAACTATTATTTTTATAACTTACCTGGGTTCCAAGAAAAGAGTGTTGGGGTTATTGCGAATCACACAAAAAGGCGCGAAAATCACTTGTCTATCGAGATGGCATGTCGCTCACACACGCTAGCAGCGACGAACGGCGATTGGAGCATCAAAGCCAATCGGCGACAATGGCGTTTAAAGCAATGTAGCCAGTAAGAGAATATCGCGGCGTTTGGTATTTATTATTATAAACTTTCGGAATATATACCCAATTTCGCAATTACCCCAAAGCACCCTATATCGTTTCAGTCTTCGTCATCGCGTTAAATATACCTACCCGGTATATTTGGGTTGTTTATTACAGCGGCAATGTCCTTGTCTGTTTCTTGAGGTTGCCCCAGTGACCTACACTAAAAAGTAAATGGAGTAATTGTATTTACTTACATAGTTACTTTACGTTTTCAAACGGCAGGCAGAGGTACCGATAGAGACAAAATATGCATTATCAAAAATCGTAGCGATCTTCAGTTGTTATACTGATATTTTTATACTATGGCACTATGACCGTAATTTTAAGCATAATATTTTTATAAATTATCTACCAATCAGAAATGGAGATAAAATGAAATATAATTTAACTTATTCAATTTCGATATGTTGACAAAATTATATTAATATTTACTTCGTCACATAATCTTTGGAGTGCATTCTTTTTATTTGTTATTTTTATAGCTTTGCACGACTTTTTTCGTTTGCGTTGTTTATTGCCCATCATAAATAACTTTCAACAATTATATAAATTCGTCAAAAACTGCGTCTTTGGTGCACGAAACTGTCGCGGATAAAACTGACACAGGTCCGTCGTCCGCAAGCGCCA
This sequence comes from Pandemis corylana, assembly GCA_949127965.1. Lineage (NCBI taxonomy): Eukaryota > Metazoa > Arthropoda > Insecta > Lepidoptera > Tortricidae > Pandemis > Pandemis corylana. The sequence goes on along the minus strand of OX421867.1, from coordinate 6,138,676 downwards.
GCGCGCGACTGATCGGGCTTGCCGAGCCTCCGCGCTCGCACATTTTGTAGGTATTTGGACATAGTAATTAAGATAATCATTTTATCTGTTCAAACTCTGCGAATTTGTCTACAAATATGTAATGGCTTTAGTTTAGTACAAAATTTTAATTAAAAATGTCAATAGTTTAGTCATAATATTGAAAATGCTTTACGAAAAGAGGTAACTTTGGTTTTTTTTTCTATCGAGTCAAGTTCATTAGATCGTGTAACTGAATGCGACTTTGTCTATACTATATCCTTAAGTAATACATATATTTTTTTCAGATTTTTAAACCCTATTTTGTACGTCTGAGATGGTTTTTAAAAACTCTAAAACGCGGCCTCTGTTGGACTACCTAGCCTTAAGCATTGCGGTAATCAGTTCCTGTAGCCGAAAGTTATTGGAGCATAAACTTTAAATAAACTGTCAACAATGGTTGTTTATTGGTGCTACGCACGGGCAATCGAGTCGACGCTAAGTGCTCTGTATAAGTGGGCAAGCGTGATATTGCATCGGTGTCTCGATAGGGGTATCAGTGCCCCTTCGTAACGGCTTGGAGCTAAAAATAGTAGCATTTCCTGCTGTTAACTTTATAAGTTTCACAGCTTAAATGAATGCGTTCGTCTACGGAATTACGTTTCGGAATTTTGTGTAACAGCTAAGATAGGATTTCCTAGTCGTCACTTAATTATAGTAAAGATATTTATGGAAAGAATGTTAAGACAAGAGAAGTCTAAAACAATGGCCCTCCGTATTATTTTCTTGCCCGCATTTTTTCGGCTTGACGTCCTTAAAAAACTTTTGACAGTTATAACTTACTAGCTGTTGCCCGCGGCTTCGCTCCCGTTTTTTTTTCTTCTAAATTTCAATATGAAAAATAGATAGTAGCCGATTCTCAGACCTACTGAATACGCATATAAAATTTGGTAAGAATCGGTAAAGCCGTTTCGGAGGAGTACGGGAACGAACATTGTGACACGAGAATTTTATATATAAGATAATTCAAGCATTTTCAACAGATGCCAAATGCTTTATCAACGAATGCTAGTTGCGGTACTTTAAGCTCTCAATTTATGGTCCGAGAGCTAGTAGACATCTTAAAGTAGGTATTTGAGGCAGCGCAAAAACTCGTGCAATACTTTATGATGTCTCTGAACACAAAATGAGAGCGGGCTCAAGGCTGGTAGGGCCACTGAATACATAATAACATGTGTTTGTGCCACGATGAGATTTTGGCAGTATATTAATCGCAATTAAAAAAACCTAGTAAGCCAGTTTTTTTTTTCGATGGGACTTACTTGCCAGAATACCGAGGATGTTATTTAAAAGTACCTATCTGATGTGAGCCTGTTTAATGAAGCAGTTAACACAACATTGAGTTTTCCGGCATCAGAAAACGCAGTACGAATATACAGGTTTGAGAAATACTCCTTTGCTGCCAGGGAATCTGGTAGTGTTTGATGAACTGACCCAAGATACATCCAATGAGGCTGGCATAGTCACACAAGTGCACTTAAGCCTCGTAAAAATATTAGCTACCTAGGTTTAAAAAAAAAGTACCTATAGGATCGGGTCAATCTCACTACCCTACAGCCAGATCTATGTTTTACATGCATAAATCACGTCTTTATCCCTTACGGGGTAGACAGGGTCTAAAGTAACAAGACCTAAAGGCCACGTTTAGCTTGATTGAGGGCGTATAGGTGGAAAGGGGAATCAAAATAGTGAAGGGTTGCTAGCCGCATCGCCTATAACATGATTTCTAAGATTTTCGGCAACTCCCTTGATGGGCTTTTACCATCTGCGCGAGAAGAGAAGCAACTGGTACAGTCTATGTTTTTTCTTTGCTCCCAGACCAGGATGGAAGTATCTGTGTTTAGAAATAAAGGAAGCATTAAGTATACCTACAAGTTTTACGCCGCAAATACTAACTCCGAAATATCTTCCATGGCTTATTTGATGTCTAAGGGCAATATAACCCTCGATAACTCGGAAGTGTACAGTGATAGTGACGATTAAATGATCGAGTTGAAACGATAGTTAAAAATGTTTTTTATGTTATATAATGATTTCAGTTACGTGAAGAAGGTATACCTACAGCATCTGTATGGCTTGGCGCCTAATTATTTGGCAGAAGAGTTTGAAAACGTGCTGTGGCAGAATGGCAGTGACGTGGTTTCGGTGCAGATTGTTGTCACGCCTTTTCACCCCCACGAGCCCGGGATCAGGATTTACAACAATGTTACTAGAAAGGTAAATTCCAACAACAACAAAAGGACAATCAACTACCGGTTATCTATTACTTACACTATTTATAACTTCGTCATGATATTATTTTCTTTTGCCGTTCGTTTGGGCAGAAAAATCAAACTGGCATTATTTAAATATATAGTTTTCTTCAATATACTTGGCTAAAACTTGGACACACACGAATGTTGAGTTGACTCGACTACATGATAATTTCGAGACTATCTTTAACCTTGCCGGTTCCAAGTTGTTCGACTTTCCTGTTGACAGGAGGAAATTCGACAACCTAAAAATGTGCCCAAAATACCTATCATAATTTAATTTGAAACCGTATGGGTATAACGGTACAATTGAATTCATCTATTCGCGGAATAAAACAAAAGTAATAAATGTATTCAAGTGTTGTGCGAGTAGTGACGTCAACAGTTATTTGTATATCTCTGTAGCAAGTGCATCAAGGTTATCTTTAAATTTTGTTTTGCCTTGTTTTGAGTACCTATATTTTCAGTAAAATCTTGTTAATACGATTCTGATGGACAACCCAAAAAACTCGTATAATGCTTGCAAGCGTATGATGCGGGAAAAAAGCTAGTACAGTACATACGAGTATGTTTGTTTAAGCTACATTTGTAATTTTGTTTCCAGTGGTTTCACATGTGCACCATAGAAGAACTGATTTATTTGACGCGAAACGGTGAGAATTCCTTAGAAGTTTCGAGAAGAGGCACACCTTTGTTTTTCAAATTCAAATCTGAGGAACAACTGTCTTCATTCATCTCAGTTTGTGATGGCTACTACAGGTAATTAAGTTCTACTCAAATAAGTAGTTCAAACTTTGAACTTAAGTACCACGCATGTTAAAAAAATATTTACCTACCATGAAAACAGAAGAACTATTTTTATTGAGCATGGCCTTAGACCACGGACGGATCTGTATTTTATAGTCGTAAAAACGTCATACCATTGATTGTTATTGTCAGTCGAACTCGCCTATACAAGTCGGCCGACAGAATCTAAAGTTGACATGCTTAGTTCTCTCCTAATGTTCTCATTCATATCTCACCATCAAATTAATTTTATCGACCTCAATATAAATCTGTGTACAAGACCATCTAGCTGATATCAATTACTCAGTAAAAAGCTAGGACCAGTTCTTTGGAGCTAGAGCTGCTATACTGCAGACTGTTGGTGACACTAAAAAAGCTTCACGCTTCAAACTTAATCACTCGATTTATGTGTAACGTTAAGGGTTAAATTGGCATACATATAAAAAAAACCATTTCATTCCATTTTTAAATTTATAATTTTCTAGGTTGATGGTAAAATGGACTTTTAACTTGTCCAAAGACGACGAAACCCCATCTTTAAAAGAATTGCAGAGGATAAAATGCCACGGCCCCGTAGGGTAAGTGCACTGACAGTTTTAAAGCTTTGCGGAAGCTATTTTGTGCAATAAAATATAAATTTTTACCAACATTACTTTCCAGCGGTGCGTTCTCGTATCGGAAACTGGAGGAAAAGAGAGCAAAGAAGCACGGCTGCTATATTTTAAGACAATGTCAGGACGATTACAACCTTTATTATTTAGACGTCTGTACAAAAAACAGGTAATTATTTGATTTATTTTCGTTTGTGTGAATTTTAAAAGACTCCATACAACATACATATGTCACGTCTTTATCCCTTACGTGGTAGACAGAGCCTAAGGTAACAAAACCTTAAGGCCATGTCTAGCATGATTACAAACCCACAGCAACAACAACTTACCCTTCTTCAAAATTTCATTGAAATTCACTCACTTTTGTAACCCGGAGATATAACAATTTGTTTTTCTTGCAGCACCACGGAAACGTACCGTATAGAATTTCATGGACACTGTTATGTATTCAATGAACAAGAGTTCACGAGTATCGAGAGGATAATCAATTATCATCAAAATCCTGATGGCAGAATATTTTTGAATGAATGTATACCACCATCTGAATATGGTAAGTTGGCTATTCCATTAGAACCCACAAGTATGTGCTTTACCATTTATTATGTCAATTCCTTAAGATATTAAGTATAGTATATTCATTAAGTAGGAATTATCGAAACTGGTTTGTATTGCGACTTTGCGTGTTCATTTTCGCATATTTTCAGCTATACTGCCTTTATTTTGGACTATTACAATTTCTCGTTTTTCCATGTATAGACAAATCACAGTTGCTGCTGTGTGGCGAACCGCAGAAGAAAGGTGTGAGAATCGACCAGGCAGAGTTGCAGGAGATACTGAAAGATAACAAGAGCCCGCGCTGTCTGCCTAGCAAAGATATACTGCTATACACTGGTAACATTAAAATTACTATAATCTTCAACTTAAAACTCTTTTTGTTTCTGGTTCAGCACCTGGTAGCAATCGGTTGCTTTTTTTTTGTGTCGGCGTTTATTTAGTTGCTGGTTTCGTACCTTCAGTGTTTTAGAAATTATTGCCATGTTGCCCCTTCATTGAGTTCACGTGCACTAGGGTAGGGTTGCCAGATAGTCGGGAGTGTGCTGGTTCCATCCGACGTGTATGTGATATCCTAGATACTTGTCCAGCTTAAAAACCGAAAAAGAAACGAAAACACTTGTCTGGATATTGTGGTCTTCCGATCTGGCAACTCTAATTGTAGCGCCCCGTCCACGCGCTATCCTAACGCTGACATTCGCAAAGTTCACAAGCATTTTAATTTATTCTTAAACTAATGTATATTTTTAAAATTATAGGTTCTGAAAAAATCGGTTCCGAGGGTCTGACGGCGACGTTTAAAGCGTTATGGAGACTCGACGAAACCAAGAAACTCGTTGTCGCGTTCAAAACCTTACAGAGAGAAAAGACTACTGACTATTTAAAGGTAAGATCTTCAGAAAACAACAATACTCGCTGCAGTTGCCCATATAGTAAAAAAGTTCTTTGGTAATAAAAAAAAACAATTTGTTATGTGAGGTTTCTTATATCAAAGTCAAATTTTCTCTTTATATCAGGAGCTGATATTGATATCTGTGTCGATGTCCAATATAGCCAAAATATCAGTAATTTTGCTAGTTTCTTTTTTGTTCCAATACTTACGTGAAAGCGAGTCGATCCACATAAAAAAATAATGTACGGAAATGACAAACCGATACCCAAACATCGGAATTGTATTGGTATCCCATTAACGATATCTAAACAAATAGGTTTTACAGTGTCTGCTTTAGATAGTCGAATGGCCGTTGAAAATTATAACTATTATAATATAAGCATGCTTTTTAGACTGAGACTCGTAGCTTCTAATTACAACTCAATTGATATTGAATTGAACTTTTTTCTTTGTAGGATTTTATAGAGTTGGCCAGCAATTGGGCGTGTGTGCAATCCTGTGCGATAGTACGGCTGTACGGGATCACGCTCAGCTCCCCGACTGCTATGGTGTTGGAATACTTGCCGTATGGACCTTTTGATGACTACCTCAGGTAACTTTTGGATACTTCTGTAGATAATATTTGAGTGTTGCGTAGCGTCTTAAATGGTTGATTATTTGAGTCGGCGGTATGAACTATCCGTGGGGTCCCGTAAAATAATCCTCTAGGCGACGGTGGAAAAAAGAGACTCGGTGGGACTTATTTTGCTTTACATCTTTCTTGTGACTTATTTCTTAGTAAACGAATGAATCTATTTGAATTTAAGACTCGATGTAGCTAAACCAAAAAGATCGAATAAATTAAATTATCTATCTTCTAATGTCACCGTTCGTTAACGCTTTGATAAAGTCGGAAGCCAGTCAGCAAACGGCTCGATTATTTCTCTTACTCCTCGTATGCTGAAGATAGACGTCTTTGTAAGGAAGTCGCGTGTCGACTAAGGGCGGATGTGCACCTACACTTACAAGCTAGAGCGTACAGTGGGGGGTCGCTATGCTAGGCAGCGCATACAAATCGTAGCGTAAGCGCTATCCTCCCGCTGCCTACGCACGCCATTGCTCGTAAGTAAACGTCATATAGCTTTGATAACATGTGCGTATGTGTAACAGGGAGCACGGCGAGACCGTGCCGGTGCTGGCGCTGAAGAAGGTGTCGGCGACGCTGGCGCGGGCGCTGTGGGACCTCAGCGAGGCCGGCGTGGTGCACGGCTACTTGCGGTGCTCGCGGCTGCTGCTGGCCGCGCGCGACGCCGAGCGGCTCACCGTCAAGCTGGCCGGGCCCTCGCTGCACCGCTACACCCAGCGCGAGTGAGTCCTCTGTCATGTGTACTATCGAACGATTTGATTCCCGACCCACCGCAGAACGTTCTCACGGTAGACGTCACATGATTATCCTTGTCGATTCAAAGTAACGTCATTATAACTTTTACTGTGAGAGGGCTCCGCAATGGGTCAGGGATCAATCTGTTCCACGGTACGAGTTCTTTTATTTACCTTGTAATGTATGTATGCTCGAGGAGTTTAGCCTTTATGAAACGTCGTTTTGACACGCTGCGAAGGGTTGGGAAACACTAAAATGCAATTGTTTCACCGTGACAGCGTTCCATGTATGCTCAACAATTGAAGTCCTCAAATCTTGAAAGTCAAATTTGACCCAAGCGGTCCGATTGACGTGAAATTCTCATACCTGCTGTGTAAGTCCGATAATAATACAACAATTTGGTAACTAAATTCTGGTGGTCCGGCTATTACCGTCTTCACAGGAGGTAACCTTCGACGGTACGTCCATTTTTAACTTAAAATTGTAGGCTAGAGTTATGAAAGCATATAATCCATATCGATTTTATGTTACCTACTGATATACTTATATTGTTAAATTATCTTTCTTCAGTGTCCACTGGATGCCGGTGGAGTTCTTCTCGGACATGAGCCTGGCCAAGCGGTCCGTGGTCGGCGACATCTGGGCCTTCGCTACCACCCTCTGGGAGGTGTTCTCGTACGGACAGTCGCCCACCGACACCAACCCAGTGCTCACCGCGAGGGTAAGATATTGTTAAATCCGACTAATATTGTAAATGCGGAAGTTTGTGAGTACGCATGTTTGTTTGTTATTCTTTCACGCCAGAACGGTTGGGCAGATCTGGATCATATTTGGCACAGAGATAGATATAGTCTGGAATTACACATAGGCTACTTTTGATCCCGGAAAATTGCGTAGTTCCCACAGGACAGTGATAAATTCTTTGCAGACGAAGTTGCGAGCAACGGCTGGTAAATCGGTTGATAAATGCGACTAGAGAAGAACAGACAGTGTCGGTCAGCCGGACAGATAGACTACAAGCCGAGCTCAGAAATGACGGCATGGCGCTCAGAGTTATTTTATGATATGGGGCCGTCCATTAATCATGTGATGTTTTTATAGCACTTTTACCCCCCCCCCCCCCCCTCTCCCTCGGTGATACGCGGTGAGGTTTAAAACTACCTACAAAGAATTAAAAAAAAATTGGAATATTATCTTTAAATACAGGTATAAAAGTATAATCTAACTTTATTCTAGAAAATTAAGGAACATGATAAAAATGTCTAGACAGAAAGGTTGCAGGCTGGCAACGGCAACTCAAGGTCACACTACACGCCGCTTTTCGGTTTAAAAATCGCGCGTTTGACGAATAAATAAATGCACGTGATATCTTACTACAACCCCCCCCCCCCCCCTCTTGTGATATTTCGTGATCTTTGCCGAACCCCCCCCCCTTTCGGAGCCTCACGTGATTAATGGACGGCCCCTATAGTAACAGCCTTCTAAGCTTCATTCACGCTGGTTCATTTCACATGTTTTTTTTTCCATGGGCTTGTAGTCTAAAATATACGAATACGCAATATTACCCAATGTGTAACGGAGACGCTTCGCCCGGTCAATAATATATTATTGTCGACAGAGCTACGAAATGGGCGATCGTTTGCTGCGGCCGGCGCGCTGCCCGAGCGAGGTGTGGGCGCTCCTGCGGCCGTGCTGGCAGCCCGACCCGCCGCGCCCGCAGGGCATCATGCGGGACATCAACCATATGCTACACGCAGGTATGCTAATTACTACGTCGCCATGCAAACAAGTGTCTTATTCTCCACTACATCACGACCCGCTGCCCGGCGACCTCGTCCACATAAAATTAGATAGATAGATAGATCTATACGCGATAGATACAAACTTTATTCACAACAAACACATGCAAAGCTCAAATTAAAAGGAAACCAAAATCACACAAAAAAAAACTTCAAACAGGCGCTTAACAATACGTTGTAGCAATTCCTTTACAGTTTATCTATTCTGTTACGTGGGCCTCCGCGACAATTACACTAGATTCAACTTTGAGACCACACCAAGATAACGATGTTGAAAACAATCGACTCAAAAACCAAAAATTTAAATATGGCGGCCACTTTTTCCATTTTTGATAACGGATTCATGTTTGGGGATCACTCGGATCCTCAGATATCGACTCGAGAAACAATCAGCCCAAAAACGAAATATTTCAATATGGCGGTCACTTCTTCCATTTTTGATAACGGATACGTGTTTAGAGACCACTCAGATCCTCAGATATCGATTTTGAAAGAAATCGGTCGAAAAACTGAAGATTTCAAAATGGCGGCTGCTTTTTTCATTTTTAATAACGGATTCATGTCTGGGGACCACTCGGATCCTCTGATATCGATTTTGAAAAAAAATCGGTCCGAAAACTAATGATTTCAATATGGCGGCCACTTTTTCCATTTTTGATAACGGATTCATATTCGGGGACCACTCGGATCCTAAAATATCCATTTTGAAAACAATCGGCCCAAAAAGTAATGATTTCAATATAGCGGCCACTTTTTCCATTTTTAATGACGGATTTATGTTTGGGGACCACTTGGACTCTCAGACAGATATCGATTTTGAAAACAATTGGTCCAAAAACTAAAGATTTTAAAATGAGGGCCACTTTTTCCATTTTTGATAACGGATCCATATTTGGGGACCACTCGGATCCTCAGATCGATTTTGAAAGCAATCAGGTGGAAAAAATTTACTTATATTCTGTACCTTAACCGCAGAAAGAAGAAGAGAGAAAGCAAAGGTTAACTTTCACATTCAGAAACGACAATTAACATAATAAAGAACTATTTATTTCTTTGTATCTCTGACTGCGTGCGGCAGGGATGATAAATCCAAACTTGAACTTGATCCGTGACCACGGTAAAACAGTAAAGTTCTCAATTTCCACCGTCAATCAATACAATTGACAGGGCAATTAAAGTTAACTTTCGCACTCAGAGAAGTCGATTAAGTTCTTATAATCATAATTTTAACTGACGGCACACGTTCAAGTTTTACTATATTCTGCAATAATAATTTACGTTGCGACTCTAGACAGCTACTTACACCTTTGACATGTTTATAGCTATGCCGCGGGAACTATTCAATTTTCCGGGAGAAAAAGTACCCTATGTTTTTATCTAGGGCACCAACTATCTTCGTTCCAAATTTTATTCAAACCCGTCCAGTCGTTTTAGTGTGCAGAAGGAACAAACATACTCACTGACTCACATCGTCACATCGTCACAAACTTTCGCATTTAGAATGTTAGTAGGAAGTAGGATTCAAATCCATTTTAACGCATTTGTAATCAAACCAATTTCATTTAAATTCCCACACGATCACTCCACTCATTGTATACAATTAACATCACATCCATCGGAATGTTGAAGGATCATACTTGATATTATCTCACGACATACAACGATTATAAGTGCGGACAGGGCGAGTTGGAAATCTATGGGAGAGGCATTTGCCCAGCAGAGGGACGCTACTCCAGGCTAACAAAAAAAAAACGATTATTAAATTTTATACGAATTTGCGAGGGAGTTGTTTTTTTTATAAAACCGTTCAAATGGATTGAAATGAACTATACATGTCATGTAGAATGTCAGAGACATACATTTGGTCTTGTATGGTGCCGTTGTCACTTGAATTTTTCATGTTTTTTTATTTTGGTCGGGGAGTGCGGAATATAATAAATTGTATAATTTTGTTGCAGAATATTTGCCGATTCACCAATACGAAGAACCAAAGATTTCTCTCAACAATATGGACCACGCGGAGACCGTTTCGAGTAAGTCTCCCAGACAAAATGTTTGTTTTACTTTTATAAAATACAGTTTAACATTGTATATTTCTTTGCAGGCGACAGGTTTATTCCGAGTGAGAGCGATGCGGGAAGCAATAAGTCGCTGATCTCGGTGGATAGCAGCGGCGTACCATCGATCAATGGAACAATGTCTGATCAGTACAATAGTTCTGTAAGTTATTTTTTTAGAGAATTAATCAGGGATAAAGACGTGATTTATGTATGTATGTATGTATGTATTAATCAGTTCTCAGCTTACATGAAAGTAAAAAAGCACACGACAGGTTTTCATCTTATATTACGTACCCTGACAAAGGATCTCGTTGTACCACAGGTACATTTTACTCACACAAACGAAGTTACACGGCGAACATAGTCAACTAACACAGTAAACATGCTTAAAGCGGAACTTAGCTAGTCTGAAAGTGTTGCTGTTTTCTCTTCGCGAGTTATTTATATGACCAACAAAAGCACACAAAACCATGGTACCTTTAATTCGCCTAGGATCACAATTATGCTTACCCTGATTGACAATGCAATTGTTAATGCCAATGATAGAGCTCTGTTCAGCTGCGTACAGATCACGCGCGGCAAACGCACGAACATCGACTCGTGTAGCGGTCGCTCGCACAGAAGACGGGGTAGCCCCGCGTAAACTGTACGCGCCTTTAATGATGCTGTTGCAGAGTAGGAGGAATCATAGGAAAATACATACACACACATATCACGTCTATATCCCTTACGGTGTAGACAGAGCCTAAGATAACAAGAACTAAAGGCCACGTTTAGCATGAGTGTGTGCGTATAGATGGAAAGGGGAACCAAGGTAGTGATGGGTTGCTATTGCTAACCGTATCGTCTATATCTATAACATGATTCCTAAGATATTCGTCCATTCCCTGGTCTGTGCGGGAAGAGAAGCAACTGGTACATTCTAAGATGTTTCTTCGCTCCCTGAACGACCTGGAAGTCAATATAAAAGGAAATTAATTCAATATCGGTCTGGTTTGACGGTAAATAATGTGTTGTATATTGTTCCAGTTCGGTGACAACCGCAGCTTCAAGTCTCTGGGCAGCATGGCGGGCATGGCGGGGCTGGGCGGGCTGCGCGGCGGGCTGTCGGCGCGCTCGCTGGCGGCGGCGCCCGACGAGTGCCTGCCCGGCGCCGCGCCGCGCCTTATGGAGTCCATCGTGTCGCAGGGCAAGACGTATCTCGTCACACTGAACAGGAAGATAGGCAGCGTGAGTACACAGTATCGACGTCAAACTTAACATCCCTCTTATTGCGCCGGGGGTTAAAAAAGTATGTCAATGAAATAGAATTCCGACGAACTGAGAGCCAGTAGCGGCTGGGTGGCAGTATAGGCAAAATGCCACGAGATCTGATGAATTTTGAAGATCTGGAAAAAACAACTATCTTATGTACGTAATTGAAACTTAGTATACTAGTTTTTTACGTGGCTTGTGCATAATGCCTGATTATGTACAGTTGCATACATAACTTTATCTAGGTACATTCACATCATAAGTTGTCTACAATAAACGTTTTCACATCAAAATACGTAGGTAACATTATTTTCTGTTCTTAGAAAGTTCGAAACGGATGAAACAACTGACATTTATATATTTTTTTTATAATATTCTAAAACTAGACATAGTGATTTTTTTTTATGTTAGAGAGGCCAGACAAACGAACTAGTGGTCATCTGATGCTAAATGATCACCACTGTCCATAGACACCCGCAGCGCTTTACGCGATGCCAGTGCGTTGTCGGCCCTACAGAAAATTGTACACTCGCCTCTTAAAGGCACCCAGGTCGTAACTCGATGGGAAGACCCCAGCGGGAAGCTCGTTCCAGATTTTGCAAGTTCGTGGCAAAATTTTTGTTATTTAAGATGTTCGAAATTTGAATGTAATCAGAGTATTGATATTGATACTCTATAGTTAACATTATAATACAACCACGGATACAGGTTTCTTAATATAGGCCATTTGCTTATCGTTCCTGAACATATTGTAGGGAAATTATGATATGGATGTAGATAAATACATTATAATATTTGGCCGTCCGAGGTTTGACCTTTCGCGGTCCGCTTGTTGCCGACCGTTGCCCTAGAGATTAGTGTCGCCATCCTCGGGAGCTGTTGGTAAGGACGACGCTTATCAGTGTTGTATGTGCAGGGTAACTACGGGCACGTGTACAAGGGCGTGATGGAGTGCGACCACCAGGAGTCTGACCGCAAGGAGGTGGCTGTCAAGAAGCTCACGCGCAACGCCGCTGAGCGGAACTCCACGCTCTACGAGGACTTCAAGAATGAGCTCGAGATCATGAAGGTAATGGGATTTGAATAGGATGCTCGATAATAGGGTATTTGACACCAACAATCAGTTGACATACATTTTATGAGCTCTCCGAACGCGACTCCACCGTCGATTTTGTAATTATATTGACTAAAGAAGATTTTAAACTGTCGGAATTTATAAGCTCATTTCTTCAAAGATTTTTCCGGAAAATAGGTCGTTAAGATCATCTTAACTAGAGACAAATAAAATTATTCTCAAATTAATCTGTGACTCCCGCCTAACTTCCGTGAATCGGGCTTGTATCTTCAGTTGATATCTGTTCACAATGGGACCAATGGAGAAACTAGAAAAGGGAGGTATTCACCCAGCAGTCTGATAATTCTCCGTTTAGAAACATTTATGCTCACAACAACACAACATTTACACACAACAGCTCCTCTTCGATAACACGTACCATTTGCTAACGTTGCTTGTCTGTCCCCAGTCTCTAGTGCACGCGAACATCGTAGAGATCCTTGGCTATTCGTGGGTGGGCGGTGGCGACGTGCTGATCGTAATGGAGTACCTAGAGGAGGGCTCGCTCAACTACTATCTCAAGTTCCAGGGGGACAAGCTGCGCGCCGCGCACCTTCTCAAGTACTGCCTGGACATTGCCTCCGTGAGTACTGACACCGGCAACGACGTATATGTATAGAGAGGGGGGGGGGGGGGGTACGATTTTAAAATCTCTCTCCCCTCCTCTGATTCGACGGTTTTTTCTTAAAAGGAGTGTAACATTACAAAATTAATGGTTGGATAAAAAAATAATTAAACACAGCAAACGAGGGCTGCTTACGAAGTGTTAATTGTATTAAAATACACATCGAACGTCTCGTCTAGCTTGGCTAAATAGTAAAGCTAGTTTGAATCTTATGTCTTTGCATTGTAAATATTTTTTACACTTCTACCCTCGTCAGCTATAGCCGACATTGGTGTTCAAAATAGTCAAATTGAAGGTAGAGTTCCATATTAATGGACGTTACCACGTCAATAATTTCATGCAATAATTGATTGACACTTCGTGAATACTCGTGTTTCCGAGTTTACCCGATATCATTATTCACTACATCTGTATCTAACATCTAAACGGTATGTTTTAACCATCAGGCCATGGATCACGTATCTTCGAAGGGCATAGTGCACCGCGATCTGGCGACGCGCAACATCCTAGTGGTGAATAAGTACCACGTGAAAATATCGGACTTCGGACTTGCGCGCATTCTGCCGCGGGAGGAGAACGAATACCGCCTCAAGACGCTGCGGCTCCTGCCTGTTAACTGGTCAGTACTAAAAAAAAACATAAGATTTCGTATCGGTTCACAATTTCATCTCTTACTCACAGGAATTTTTTTCATCTGCTAAAGACTAATAGACTAGGCTTGAAAGGCCTCATTAGCGTGACTAATTTAATACTACTAATATTATCAATACGAAATTTTGTGAGTGTGTAGGTTTGTTACACATTTCATGATGATACTGCTAGACGGATTTGGGTGAAATAAATGTTGGAGAACAAATAAGAAGTGCCTATATATGAAATGTATAGTGTCCGAGAAACCGAGTAAAATGAAAAAAATATTGGTCAGTTTGACTTATTGGTTGGTTATTAAATACATACATACATACATACATAAATCACGTCTTTATTCCTTACGGGGTATACAGAGCCTAAGGTAACAATACCTAAAGACCACGTTTAGCATTATTAAATAATATGACATAATGGTTTTACAGTAAGGAAACTTCCATGTTATGGTTTATTGAGACCTGCTACTACTTCTGCTACTTTCTGCTAACAATCAATTCCAGCTAAACAAGCCAAGTCAGCCAGCGTATTTTTTTGGAGGCTGTATATAAATAGTGCTGTATATATACTGGCTGCAGCTGTAATCTCATTATAATGTAATTTAAATTGTAGTCTCAGTCGTGTATTTGCTTTTTAATTTTGACTAATTTTATAATAATTAAAATTGGTTACTTATTTCCACGTTATCTCATCTGTCGTATCCAGGTACGCTCCTGAATCGGCGGTGGAGCCGTATCACTTCTCGATGAAGAGCGACGTCTGGTCGTACGGCGTGACGGCGTGGGAAATATTCACGCGAGCAAACGTAGAGGTGCCCAAGTTTGACTCCGAGAAACCGCAGGAGAGGGCGTCTTGGTATGTTCATTAACGAATTATTAACTTCTCACCTAATTGTGCATACAACAGGTTTTCCGAATACGTCCTTTTGGGTGGATGTACAGTACACCGTTTCGTTTTCTCAAATTATCAAATGATACTCAACAAACTGTTTTAGGAAAGTTGGTTATGAATTAACCCTTTTGGACTCCAAGCTTAGCTAAATAGTAAAGCCAGTTTGAAACCTATGCCTTTGCATATAAATCACTTTTACTATCTGTCGAATACAGCCAACTTTGGCTTTCAAAAGGTTGAAAACTACTTTACGACTTTTTACTTACTACACTACATTTTTAATTATTGTACAGTTTCCCGAACCCGAAAGACTGCCCCTGGGAGATATACGAGCACCTCATAAAAATCTGCTGGAAGCTCGATCCGAAGCAGCGTCCGTCGTTCATCAACCTCGTACGCACTTGCAAGAGGTTCATGGAAGAATACAAGTGAACCGTTGCTTCATAAGAACGGTTTATCACATCACTAACCGGCAGTGTGTAGTGCAGCGCGGACGACCTAAGGAGGCTTTAGGTTTCAGAAAGCATACAATATTTACGGGTAGTGCAGTTTATATTATACCATTGAATGGATCCCGTGAGAGTATGTGCTTGTCTGCGGCGCTCCGTGTAATGCCTAAGCTGTCTGGGCCAAATTTGCCTGACTTGCCCTATGTTATATTATATTGCGTGCATTGGTTTGGCCTTATTTTAAAACAATTTGAGCTGATACGCGAAATTAGATCGATTTAAAAATTGAGTGAAACAGATTTTAGATCAAATATAAATTTACAACAAAGAACGAGTGAATTATTTATGTAACTTGTACACCTTCATTTTGTACTCAATTTTTGAGATCGTTTCACTCAAATCATGTTTTAAATATGCCGTTGTAAGTTTTATGTTACTGTACAAGTTTATATTTAATTTTATCATTTTGTGGTTCCTCAAAGCATTTCATCATGTATTTTTTTCATCGATTCATTTATTATTTAATTTATTTTTAAGTGGTTAACTCATAATGTTTGTTGACATGAATTAAGTGAAGTAATCGTTGCAATATAGTTTTAATTTATAATGAGATCTTATTGTTAATATAGTTACAGTTAAGTATTTGTACCGGATGAATGGCTTAACAGATGTCATGGTTGCGTCAGCGCGACAGTCGCACCGAGATAAGACTGCTCAACAGATAGAACTATGTCCATCTAAATCAGTAGAGGCTATGTTAGGTTGTTCATCCAACATTTTATTAATCAATGTAATATTATAATCTGAATATTAAATCCGACACCTGCATTTTATATAGATGTGCAATTGTTATATGTGTCCATATATTATTATGTGTTGTAGTGACGACAAGTATTTACCTACTTGAATTAAAATTGTACAAATTATGTTATCTTGAATGTTTAAAATTTAAGCTGAAATTAATTAGCTTAAGTATGTTTTGGAGGGGACTTTTCTCATTGACTAGTAGTGTGTAGCCGTAAAAATAACTCCATGCAATGTTTGTGGGGTAACTATGACGGAGTACGAAAGTGCTAAACATTTTTTGGGCTCGGACCGTTCTTTGGTCGAGAAATTTTAAGAGATTGTATTCAAAACATCGGACTGTATAACATCACAAAGTTGAAATACATCGGCTAGGGATAGTGCTAGTTTATGATGAGAGTTCCGGTGCGGCTAGTATAATTGATTGGTCTCGCCTCGCTTAGTCGCTTACGGTTTTGAGTGACAATCGAGAAACGATCCATCGTGCTCGCTGTTCTGAGCTGGTTGTTTAATAATTTAATTTCACTAGTCCAACTTGTACTAGAAAAATCTCTGCAGTCAATGTGAGAATTGTTTTACACCACTTTTTAACCTAGTGTAACCCTTCTGACTTTTGTACGGGCCAGAAATATTGGTACAGTGACTTGGGTACTGATATAGTAGACGATTAAGTGCTTTCTTGAAGTCTCGTCCAAATTGTATTAACTGACGAATAATTCCTCTGTTATCTATGGAACAAGATGCCTTTGGCCTATTGCAGCGTACGGTTTGTTCCCCTAATAGCGGTTTAAGAAGTTTTTCCGCTTATCTGCTCGCGCGAACTGGTTAGGATACTGCATTTGATTTTTTAAAAACGTAGCATTTGTTTAGACGCGTATGCTAACTAGACGCTCAAAAAAGCCTGACGGAAAACTTTTAGTAATTTTCATCACTGCAGTAGCCAAGCAAGGTTCGGAATGGTTACACAAACTTATTATACCAAAGATGATATTAAATGGTCGTTTAATTACAAATATAGAACAAATTACTTTTTAAATGATATTAAATGTATATTATTAATGTTGTAGTTTTGATCAATTCTGCAATTTACTATTGTGAGAGTTGCATGTAGGTAAGCTTTTAACGTAATTATTAATTATTGGTGTGTTGTGACAAAACGTGTATCGTTGCAATTTATTCGATGTTTTAAAAAAAATGAGATTGTCTTGTGTTGATAAATGATGAGGTTAATTTTTAACGCTGAGACTGAAAAATTAAGAGGAATTATGGTGCTGTGTGGAAAGTCGGTCTTATATTATACTGTTGACCATTTCGAGATATAAAGTAGATAGAGAGAGACATACGGTGTTATGCGGGGATTGTAGTGTTGTACTGTACGTAATATAAAACAACTGAATAAGTCATTGATAAAACGTGAATGTTTAGATCAGTCTTGCATGAATTGTTTCTCTAAAATATTTATACACTGTCCTATTCTTTAATACGATTTTAAAGATTCTTTTGTATCATTATTTTACGGTTTACTTTTTGAACATTATGGTCCTAAAGGATATTGGAGATTGGAATAAACATCGTTAAGTTTAAGTGACTACTGTATATTACGATCCTCATTTGAGCAGTTTTGGTCCAATCTATGGTGATGCATGCTTCAAGAAACTACTTGTAAGTACCCCGATTGAAGCTTTATTAAAATGTCAGTCTTCATTTTCTCATGAGAATGGGGCAGATGCGAAAGTTACTAAAGTATGACTTTAATGGTTGACAATAAAGGTGTCCAAAACTTTGTACTTACATTAATCTAAACGTGTCGAAATGTAATTCTTACACATGTCTTCAATTGTAACTCTGTCAATTAGTGCTGGAAACAATTATTAATAAACACCATAAGTAAATTGGAAGTTAAAAACTTGACATTTATTTAATTAATTTTCTAAAAGTATAAACCAGCTTGTGACACGCCTGATGGTCTGATTACCGTAGCTTTTAGATATTCATTAAAAAAAAAGATGGAAAGTGTGTTGATGGTCAACAAGATTTAGAAGGTAAAGTGTGAACGAGAAGACTGGATATATATGTATGTGGGCCAATGAGACCAGTTTACTTCACAAGTTATGTATGACTTAGTGATGGTAGGGTAGGAATAGTCCGCTTGTTCCCCGTACATAACTATTTTACAATACCAGGACATTCTAAGGTAAAATAAAGACTATTTCTAAATTAAAACGAACATGTTCGCGACTTTGGGGTGGCCCAAGGGCCACCCCCGCCGCACCTAAACCTAAATAAATCCAAATTAATCATCTTACATTGGTTTTACCTGTGCCGGTTATGTAACTTGGTTATGTACGGGGAACAAGCTGAAAAGTCAACGTTTTAAATATTTCAGTTTCTACTAGAAGAGCTTTAAATGTACCGTTTATGCATATTTTAATGACTAGCCGGAATCGCAGCATACCTTTTTCATTTTCAACCGATTTACAGTGAGGTGAACATTATACCCGATTATACTTGTTTTAACTGTAAGATTATTCTACGTGAAATCAACACCTTCTGTTCCACGGGCGAACCTACGGGTATTGTCGACCTCAACTGTTAACAATTGCGTGTTTTGCACTGACTGTGTTCATAATCTTGAGCTCAGTTATTGTTTGTTAATGTACATTACACCCCCGAAGGTGGTGAAATAAAGAATACCCTAAGATCGCAGGAACTTGTCGCACGAGCCAAAGGCGAGGGCGATAAACATGCGACCTGAGGCTTTCTTTGTCACCGCCCGAGGTGTGTACACAATTTTACGTCTTCCCCTGGCCAGGAAGTGGAAATTTCCGCTCGCGTAGCGGCCGGTAAATTGCTACTTACGGCCCGGGGCGACGTAAAAATGTTTTCATGGCGGCGGTGGTTCTATAATTTAGGCTGATCATAAGAAACGGTTGACCCGATCTTCCTAGACTTGTCGGGAAATATGAAATAAAGAGAAAGAAATGAAATAAATGAAAACGAAAGCAACGAAAATTTGAGAACTTTATAAGTTTTGAATTGTATGTTTTGCGAGAGTAATTAAATATATGTCTGATTTGTGTTAGTAAATATTCAGTTGCCAGTTTTTAAGTAGACCTTTTACTGTTAAATTAATATTATTATGTGTAAGTATAATATTATATCGTTAAGTGTTAAAGCGGAGTGAGTGAGTTTCTTTAAGTATAACAATATCAATAGTTTGCATTACATTATCTAAAGCTGGAAACAACAGTGGTACGTTTTCTGCATGCATAGACTGGTTATTTATATGTACAAAATTTGATTGAGTACTTTTACATTTCACGCTATGTGCCGCGTTGGTTTAGCGGTTAATTAATAGATTGGTTTACTTTAGAAACCGCTCACTCACTATGAAAACACAACTCTCAATGTCAATGATCATGGAGTTCCATTTTAAATTATTTCTTCCTCAGATCAAACATGGTAAAAATACATATTTACCTCCAAATGTCACTGGAGTATGTTGATTTTTGATTTAATTAATTGTTGATTTACTCGAAATGAATATGAAGCAAGAACTGAAGTCAAAACTGAAGATAGTATTTAAGGGGTACTTTTTATCTTATAAAATTATGCAAATAATTTAATATCATGTATGTATTTTTCAACTAGTTACAACAAATGTGACATGACTGGTAGTCTGAATATTTTGGACTAATGCAATGCGTTTGTTTTGTCTTTGAGCGATAAATCACGTTAGCTATATGTATGAATATGTTAATAATTATGATTGTATGCTGGAATGCAACAATTGACCCATTGGATGCAAAACTGTTGCAAGTAGCTTTATATTTTGTGTAGTGTACAAAGGTGTCATGTCCAATGGCTTGATTATTTATTAGGTTTTCGCCCTGTTTTACACTGAGTGAAATTGCACCAACTTTGTTATTTGCCATACATTTAAAAAATAAATCTATTAATTATTAGTACAAAGTGTTTTTTCTCTTTATTGATTATAGACGCATTTTACTATAAAATTAAATATAGTCTACTGTATAAATCAAAAACATGTCTAGAACCATAAAATTTCAGTAAGTAATTGATGATGAGTCAGAACTCAAAAGAATATGTCTGTATAAAATTCACAATGTTTCGATGCTTGATAACAATTATTATTATCACGATTTTAATATTAATAATAGTTCACAATCTACGGGCATGGTTTTACGTCATTGTTTTAAGAAAAATAATCTTACTTACCTCTACGCTTCCTAATGTGTTTTTTAGAAACTTTTTCTTGTAACTGTAGTTTCCGCAATTTATTGACTAAAAACAGTCGTCAATCATGTTTATTTATGCCTCTATGCGATTTACGTTTTTGTCGAAAAAAGCTAAGGAAGTTTTTGAGTACAAAGCGGACATACCGACTCTCACTCTAGTTTTCGTTATATATAATATATATAAATATGTATGTATATATTTAAACTCTTTATTGTGCAATATATATATATATGTGTGTATGTATATGCACATTTTTTTTGCTTTTTTATAATCAACTAAAGCATCGACTACTGAGGTACAAACTATAACATCAAGGAAAAAGACAAATGCACAAAGATGTAGAGAATATCGTGAGAGAAAGAAATTACAAAATACAATGGTACAAAACATAAAAAAATATTATTATAACTTAAAAAAAAAACAATTCCTTCGCTAATTAATCGAAAGGAACTTCGTTCCATCCGGGTGACCCTTGACACCTCTCAAGTTTTTTTTAATATTTTCACGTTACAAGCGTGTAAAGTTTATAATACCTACACTTCTCCGCAGGATCGTAAGTAGCAATAGGAGATACGATAGTTTAATTTAAATTACGAGATCACAAACAAAGGTAGACATTGGCTTGAATCTATACATATAATAAAATCGTTGAGACCAAAAAATCTGTACATTGAAGATTTAAAAAAAAAACCGACCAGGGTGACTTAAAATCGGTAACTGAACATATTAAAACCATTTTTAAAATTTTTGTTTGTTTGTTTGTTTGTTTGTTTGACTGAGCATCACGTAAAAACTACTGAACGGATATTAATGAAATGTTCACAAATCGATTCCAATTAATTCAGAATAGGATATAGGCTACAGAAATTTTGGAAAATTTTGGAAAAAGGGGGTGAAAAGGGGGGTTAAAGTTTGTATGAAAAAAGAAAATGAGATTGTTCTAGAATCATGAAACTCAGAATAAATGCTTAGTAATAAAAATAAAGAAATACCTGTTTTAGCATTTTTTTAAAATCTCATCCAGAGATGCAAAAAAGAGGGTTTTGTGTTTAAAATTAATTAACTTCATACACCTATACAATAAAAGCCAATGAAGTGTAACCTTTTAAAGTTACTACATAATACTTCCAATTTAATACAGGTAAATATAATTTCTCAGTTTTCTTGAAATTTGATTTTTGAGGTGATTACGCACAAAATAGCGGAACTCAAGAAAATCAGCTTTCCTCGGTATAAGTAGTTGGTAATAGTTACAAACATAATAATACTACGAAGAAAATAGATAGATGCAAATGTACATAAGACATATAGCCGGAAAAGCATGTCAATTGTGAAAAAACATTAATATAATAATTACATGCTGTACAGGCATTTTTTCAACGAAGAGATTTTTGTCAAACCTAAATCAACCTAAATTGGCGTCCTAAATTGTGTTCTTTACCTAACACCTAAAGTTCAATATGCAATACCGTTACTTTTGTTTTTATTTATTGCGCAATTATTCACAACGCGTTCGGTTTTTGAACGCACTCTTATTTGAAAACCTGATATTAATATGAGGGCGGCGTGAAACGCTTGGCTGTATGTTCTTGGTACCTTTGCCTATAAAAAGCAAAACCAAAGGGCGCGTTTACGCCTGCGCTACGAACATGTCAGAATTTTATTGTGAAAAGTTGGTGTTTTTAGTATGAATCTGACAGCGAGCGAACCTAAACTGAATCGCATTAAGACATCATGACAACTATGGCAAGGCCCCTGTAGGTAATTAATTTGTAGAATGATAATAAGTGTTAATAATCTGTAATTACGTACCTACTTAAACCAAGAAAATAAATTAAAAAAGCTTCTGCTAGAAAAAAATGAGTCGCAAAATATTAATTAAAACGGATTAGTAAATGAATTGTTAGTCGTAAGGTAAAAACAGGTAAACATTTATGTATTATTTGGTTAGAATAGATTTAATTTTTTAAATTAATCAGGGTACAAATATCGTTAAAGTGAGCGCAGTATTCGCCAATAAGCGTCATAGTTTGGCGAAATTAATAGTGATGTAATTAAAACTGTACTTAGCTTTTTTGAATAAAGAAACTATAAACAAAACTATAAATAAAACTATTTGTAAAATAAAGTATAAATAAATGTGACGAGTCATTAACCAGTTTGCACTTGATTTTTTTTCAAGATTCCGTGTCGCAAATTATTATTTTCATGACGTAATTCTAAAAGTATAGTTTCGTACATACTTTCAGTGGTTCATGTGACGAAGTTAATAGTCATAATAATAATAATTTTGATATCGAGAAAAGCCGTAAGTATCACAAAAACACACGCGGACGAAGTCGCGGGCAACAGCTAGTTGTGAATAATTTAATTCTGCAAGGCAAACGAATTCTATGCAGGCGAAGTCCCAGGCAACACCTAGGTAGTAAATAATACCTATTGGTATGTATAACGATATCTTGATATTATTGTAGATTAGTAAGTAGGTGGCCACGATACCCCTGTCAATGTTGGACACTCCCACAAATGGACATAAAATTAATGAGAAGCGACCAGGGTAAATCGTTGACAAATGATGAAAACATCTATTTGTATACGAAAGCTGGCGACGGAAAATGTACAAATAGATCCATTTGGTAACAAACGGAAATGTGGGTTTTTCCTGAAAGAACACTTCCTGGTAATCTTTTTGTTGTTGAGATTTTTCATTTATGATTGTATTTGTATAGGCACTTAGCGTATATTAGGTTCTTAATCGAAATTTAAGATTAAATAGTAAGTAATAGGTGGCTAATTAATAAATCATGAACTTTTTACCCGGCTACGGCGTAGCCGAAAGGAAGGGCAATGATTTTGGAAGTCAATGTATGTACATATGCTTGTATGCTACACCGTAGCGCTTAAGCTAGGACCTACTGAACCTGCACGGTCTTATTGTCTAAGGGAAAACAGGCCCAGCGTACGGGCCCTCCCCTTCTTGGCGCGGTCCTGGCAGTGGCATCCCACTGAGTCCCCATCCCCATCACACCGGATTGAGGCAACGCCGGAGAGTTTTTTAATTCGGGTAGGTATACCCCTTCGGGGGGGAGTCCCACATAACCCTAGGCATCCGCGTGCCTAGGGCATCCGTAAAGATTTCCTCTCCATTTTCAATGAATGATGGAATTTAAGCCTCAGATTAGAATCTGAGTTAAGTAGGTATAGGTGAAAAACTTGTCAATTTTATAATTTGGAACATCAATTTGTCTATTCGCACACATTACTCACACAGACAACAGGTCATTTACTTAAGTTTTTCACTAATATTACTGTTGGAAGTAAAACTCTTAAAGAATTTTAGGTTTGCTGTATTTGAGATGACCTTTAACCAACAGACATTAGAAAAACAAAACTTGCTTCAAAAATGAGACGTTTAGTAAAATTCATTATAAAGCTACAAAGAGTCCGCAACAATTACGATGTATTTAAAAGCTCAAGGATTGATTAAGTCCCACTACCTATCAGCCAGGTCCGTGTTTTTTTTTGAGTTTAGATATTATGCAGGAAGTATGTTTTTATGCTGCCTCAAAGACCTTATTCATTGTTTTCCACCTCGAATGATATTTTTAGTTCAGTTCAAGTTCGTTGGGTAAAGCTTTAATTAGAAAACTGTATAAGTTACAGATTTCATCCGGTTTAATCTAACTAGTGTTTATACCGACTGGAAAGCTAAAAAAAATTCTTCTGCCTTTCCAGAATTGACAGGCAAAACGAATTGAATGATGTTTGTACCCTTTTATTAATACATATTATCAGCAGATGAAAAAATATAGAGATGAATAGTAAACAAACAACACAAACTTGTGCAAACTGCAGCACGCATCAATTATTTTTTCCACCGTTAACTTTGTAGTTGTAAATTGCAGCGTGGAACATCAGACGTGAAATATTACGACACCTACCGCGAGTTCACGTGAGATTTGTGGCTATCCTAACAGGATTAGCTGCTTTTGTTTTGATTGAGGTGAAAGAGTCACTGGCCCCTGAATGTTTCCATTATTTATGAGTTATGGTGGCAAGAACGAGGGGCATGGTATGTTTGGTTTATTATGGACCTGGGCTACAAGGTTACATGACTGTGAACTCATTGTGACATAAGTAGGAACTGTAGGTAGGTTTTATTTAACCAAAGCTATAGGTAATAATAGTACTTCAAATTCAAAAGTTTATTGGTAAAAACACAGACCAAATAAAAGTAGCTAAAGACGAAGTTCTAAGAACGGCAAATTGAGTTCGGTTTAAACTATGTCTTGCCTCGTACTCGTGTTCGTAGCTCAACTAGATTGTTTGGCAGAGTTTTGGTTGTACCTACTTGTCTGTCTGAGTAAACTGTGCGCGCAAGCCAAGGCGTAACTAGTTTTAACCGGCCTTACGTTGCCTCTCACAGAACTCTTTGGTTATGGGTATCTGTACCATCCCTCTATTCTTCAGTCAAAATACGGCGCTTTCTTTTTAACCCTTTGTGATATTACTATTAGGTACAGAATGGTTTATCAGTTCTTACATCTTACAACGCAAACAAAAAGGTACTGACAGTTTAATAACCAGAAAGCGTATATTTTGTATGAGTTAGGGCACAAATATTATTATAACCTTGATTTACTCCGCATTAATGTAGATATTAGAGAGGAGGCATTGGAATAGAATAGATACACAGAGAGCTTCTCAGAGGCGTTAATGTCCCGATTGTTTATTAAATACATCCAACGGATGCAGAAGAGATAAATCGAAAGCGGATTCACCTCGCCTTGCGTGCACTATACGACAGGAGATTGTTGGTAATTGCAGTACCTACCTATGCAACTAGGTATGTGGATTACCTACATGGCGGCATGGACCTTCAATTTGCGTACCTACAGTGCGGTTGACAGGCGTGAAATTGTGTTATAAGCTCGCGATAAATTTTAGGAAACTGATGTGACAATGTGAAATCTAACTATTTGTATAGGTACTGCCTGTTATCCGGTTTAATATATCTACATGTGTGGACGTGTGGAAACTGAGAAAATCATATAAGTTGACTTTATGCTAATTTAACTTCACGCACGACTGCTGACGTACCCTTCAAGGCTGTGTTCCTGGAATTCCTGCTGTTTCAGGCAGTTTTGCCTTCAGTAGTCTGCAATATAAAATGCAAAGTATTTACTCAAAACAACTTTTAAAGTACACGATACTTTGCGTCTTTAATCTTTAAGTTTCGATTTTCATATTATCATCATGTCATTTTAATATCAGTACCTAACTAGTGAATGTAAATGAGACACAAATGTACCTATCTAATAGTTATAAATGAAGAGTTTTCGACATATTACTTTTACTATCAAATGAATCAAGAAATTTTATTTCTTGATTTTTATGTTTTACTTTTTCGGTTTTACCGTTAGAAATTAAATTTCTAAATGTCAGTGAAAATTAGAACACAGAAAAATCCGAAAAATAAAAGTAAGTAAGTAAATTTTCGGATTTTTCTACTAGAAATTTAATTTCTAAATGTCAGTGAAAATTAGAACACAGAAAAATCCGAAAAATAAAAGTAAGTAAGTAAATTTTCGGATTTTTCTGTTCTAATTTTCACTGACATTTAGAAATATTACTTTTATTACAACAAAATTTGCGCCAAGCGCTTCCAAATGTTAAGCCAATGCCAATCGTCACTTTAACTCGTAGTTATAAAATATACATACATACATACATACATACCGTCACGCCTCTTTCCCACAGGGGTAGGCAGAGACAATAGGGTATAAAATATGGTCCAATTAATTGTTAGTTTTGTTCGTGTGAGCGGGATATGTAGCGTAAAATAAATTAATATTGAATAAACCGGGAAACGTGTGCGAGAGCACGACGGAGGGCTGTCGAGTCGGTAGGCTAATGACCATCCACTCTGTGGAGTGCGGATATAAAAATAATATCATCCGAACACACTACAATAGAGTTGTTTCAAGTACCTAAGGTCGGTGAGGTTTTAATAATTCACAGAGAGAAGACAAAATGGGTACTGCGAACTGCGAAGCCACTAGGAGTTACGTTTTATCGTGAGCAGGTATGATGCTATTAGAATTGTATTCTACTCGTGCTGGTATTGAAGTGACTTATAAGTGCTATATTAAGTACCAACTAAATGCTGAAATAAAAACTTTGACTATATTCAAATTTAGACTTCTTTCTCATTTACCTAATGCACATGAAAGTTGTAAGGGCCACTTTCTATTCAATTATCACCATTTTTTTGTTAAGTGCGGCAAGGGTTTCACCGTTCCCTACTGTTTGCTGTCGGTGTGAAAACGTACGTACAGTCTAAGTAAATTCAGATTTAAATAATTTCAATGGCTTAACACGTTCACTGCGTCATGAGATCTCAAACATCTCCTATGGGCTTTTCAATCAGTGCGGCGCACGATTTCATATTTCGTACCCCTGTGTGGTGACTAATAGCAGCTGAATTATTACGTGTATGACGGAGACAAATATAGAAACTGGCTTCCTGCTGAAAGATTAGCTCATCTATGTACTAAAAAAAAATTGGACATCGATTAGGTACACTGAGTAATAAATTCGTACTTTCGATGAGTTGTGAGATCTTTTGAGTCTCCTAAATTGCAGGCCTCGTAGCCGCAAGGAGGGTAGAGCGAGCGCACATTTTGATTTAGTGTTGTTCAAGTATCGAAGCAATTGATTACGAAAAAAAAAATCGTTAAAACCTGCAAATTTAGTGCGGCAGTACTTCTTATGCCGAGCGAAATAATTGATGATTTTTAATAAATTGGGAGTTTAAAAAGTACAAATTTAGTAAACTTAATATCCAATCTATGAATTAATCCATTTTAGGTAGACTGCGTAACTATGAGTTAAGTTTATTTTCCTTCTCTCACGGCAAAATGTATCCTAGCTCAAGTAATAATGAAGTTATGTGTTTTCAGCTACTGCAAAACACTTCCCTTCATTTTTTCGTTATTCTTAAAATATAAAACTACTTATCGACTGTCAACGTTTTATTTCAATCTCATCACTAGACCGTTCACAATCTGCATGAGATACAATGGATACCCTATGTTTGTTTCGTATTTACTCACTATCTATATATCTAAACCATATGCGAACTCGTTTAAAGATATGATGGATTATCTTCAACCGTAAATAAAATCATAAGGATACGTGGTTTTTTGAGTGATATCTCATAGTTATTGTATAGTTATAGTGATATAGGTATAGTTGTAGTGATAGTGATTCCACTTTCCAACGCCACTTTGTTTTATATTAATAAAACAAAGTCGCTTTCTCTGTCCCTATGTCCCTATGTATGTTTATATCTTCAAAACTACACAACGGATTTTGATGCGGTTTTTTTAATAGATAGAGTTATTCAAGAGGAAGGTTTTTATGTATAATTCTACGCAGACAAAGTCGCGGGCAGAAGCTAGTCATCCGTAAAATCCTAAAGGCCATATTATCCTAAAAAAATATTGAATGTAATGGAGCGAAAACTAGTAAGTAGATATAATCTCTTAATGTTTAAATTCATGTTGTGATTGTAAAGTATAATCCTTTGACCCTTACTGACGTTGAAATAATTAGTATTGAAAACGAAAAGGTTGTATAGTAAGGAAAATTATTGCTCGTTTTTCCTCTCATTGTCATGATATTATTGCAATAGATTTTCATTGCTTAAAGCCTCTCGTCAAGGGCTGTATTCCTTACCATTATTAAATTGGTTGACTACGTAAATACAAATGAGACACAGCATTCACTTTTATACATAGACGTTGTTGAACGAACCCTGAAGACGGTTAAATGCACAAGAAAAAGCAAAAGCACAGTATATAGCGTCATCAAGGGATTATGTAACATAATGACAAGCCCTGTGGAGTATCGTTGTAGGAAGAAGCGCATTGTTATCCAGAATTCATCGCCCATAAAGAGGACAGTTATCACTACCATAAATTCCCATTTGCAACGTTCACAAGCCTTCAACAGTTTAGCGAGTGCCTGCTTCTTCATTATTAAATTTTTCCTTCGTAAACCGAAAAATAGCGGAGCTTCATTAAAGTTAGTATTTACACGGAAACCTCTAATTCTTCTTTTTATGATAAACATGGTCAATTGATATGGACGAATCGGTTAGTCGGTTAGTGTCCGTCCGTCCGTCTGTCATAATATCCATCAATATTATCCATAATTATTATCATATTCATATTGTAACAGGCAACTTCGGAACCCTACACGTTCTTGGCCGGTTTTTACTCTTACAAGAGACGTGTACCTATGTAGTAAATATATAGGAACTAAACTTAGGTATGGTAGTGTTTAGTACCTATCACCTCTTATTTTGGCACAATCGTATCGCTTCGTACGTAGGTCCTACTGCGGGCAACAAGTGTGTATACATAATGCATATTTAAAACAGTAGATAGAAAATATAAGACATATTTCTTAAAAACCACTTTTGGGGTTGGTTGCCCAACTTGCTTGTTTGCGACCAATTATCTCCAGGCATATTGAAGTGCCAAGTTCAGCTGCAAGACACCCAAGGAATTGTCACAATAAAACAATAAGCACCCATTTAGTTGACCATTAATTGCCGCTCATTACTAGGAACGATTCCCCGCCACACCTGCGTCCAATTCGAAAGTGCCAGCGAAAACGTACCTTTAATCAATAATTACTAAAATGTCGTTGTATACACAAGCTCAGTTGATGGAATGGGCCGTCCATTTAGGGGTAATAATGGAACTGGCCAGTCGTTCTACAAGTTTAGTGAACATTCGATATGATTGATTTAATTTGAACAATTTTGTGCTCGGAGGAGTTCCTTTGTGGAAATCCATATCTATATGGATTTCCACAAATAGGTACCTACTTATGAAAAAAAAACTGTCGAGTCTAAACTTCTATAGTAAAGTTTCGATCCTAAAAATCTTTAGACTATAGTGTCCCCTGCCTGGGAGCGTAGTAGTATTCTCACCTGTCGCTCACGGTGTCTTTTTCTAATTTACTTGATTACCTGGTTCGCGCCTCTATCGCTAGACTGAAATTAAATACGGAAGTGACGTTCTTCGTGCCGTCGTCATATTTTTAACACAATGTGTATACCTAGTTCTGTAAATATATAGTTTCGGGGATTTGCCATCCCTCGGCTGATCTGGATGTGCGCAAACTGCCGGTTCTGTAGTACTCATACTGTGATACACCTCAACATTTCGATATAACGATAGTCTATTTATTTGGCAACGCTGTAAGGATTACAGGACAGCCAGGTTTCGATGTATGCTCTGGCGCATTCCTCTCTCATAGGTGTACTGTATGCCTACTCTGATGTGCTGGTATAAAATTAATATATAAGGGACAGACGCGAACGATGCGGTGACTGACACTTGTGATTGATGTACATACGTCAAATGGGTACTCAACTCAATGTATTCTACCGCTAATGAATGTGCCATCGCCTTGTCTTGTCTTGGTGTGAACTGACCCTAATTTAAATTTAAATTAGCATATAAAATTCTATGTAACCGAAGACAGCCGTAGCGCGCACCGGTTTTGTAATCACTGCTTGAGAGGTGGACGTAAGGATCAACCTTTCCGCTACCATGGCTTACTTACAAAAGTAACAAAGGGAGGTATATCTTACTTTCAGGGTAAAAGTATTCATTACCGGTTCTTGCAAATCTTTACTGATTTTGAAATCTGGAGCCTACGGCTCAATTTTTGAAAGCACATCACTCGGAATGTGGTGAAAAATCGTGATGAATATAAAATACGAGTGGAGTATAAGACTTCTTTTAATGCTTTAATCAATCCTGATATTTATCTACTATAAAGGGATTTATTTCAAAACGGATCAAGGCAACAACATTGTTAACTTAACTACTATCTAAATACAACAAATTGTTATAAAACTATAAATAAAAAGTTGCCCTAAATCGCTGCCCGGTAGCATGATGCCCAGAATGCTGGCAGCATTACCGCGTTGTATGGCAATGCTTACCCTTTGTGCTAAAAAAAACCAGCCCTCTGGTCACCCGAAGCTTCATTCAGCTTGGGCGACAACGACCCACATAGCCCGTGCGCACTTGGCCCCCACGGACCCATGGTTTCTACCCCAAATGGCTCAAACATGGCTTTATCTACTTATATAATCGAAAACTTATTTACTTTTTTGCAACACTTGTATGAAATTTTTTAAACGTTTCCCTGGCAGTTACTCCTGTTTGTGACGAACACAATACATTTCAATAATTCGGAAACCTGAAACTAAAAAAAACACGTATTTTAATATTGTCATGTAGCTTACATATTATGTAGAGTTAATTTTCCTTGTTCTTCAGTGCTGTTGAAACCCTCTTATTCGTTGAGTAGAACTCGTAACGTCGTTGAAGTTAGAAACCTTTCGGTCAATAGTTTCGTTAGAGCGGCACCCAATTGGATACACTTACACTTGGCAAGTAATCCAGTTTGCACAACTAAGAAAACGACACATTTCTGCTACGAAACGGCATTCTTGGGATGTACACACTTGTACATACTTACCAATGTTTGGCGACAGGTAACAGTGTTACACAATATCCCCAAGTACGTTTCAGTGAAAATAGAAACGGAGTGAGCTGTGACGTGCCAATTCAAAAGAAACATCCGGTATAAATGTAGTAGCCGCACACGCAAAATGTACTAAAAGCGAGGATTGCCTGAGATATTTTGCATAAGTCATCACTGCATAAAATCTTAAATGTGACATACTATAGGTACCTACCTATAATGTAAGCATTTATAATGTATTTTTATGCTGAGCACGTCATTGGGACGTATAGTTACATATATGTATAGGCATAGTTACATATATGATAATGTCTTTTTATGTGATAGGGGGAAAACGAGTATATGGATCGCCTGATGGAAAGCAATCACCGCGCTGCCCATGGACACCCATAACATAGGGGGGTTACGAGTGCGTCGGTTATAGTGGTATAATGACGATAATGACGAGTTAATAGATAAATCTAAATAATTTAATTTTTAAATCGATCGAATCGATCTTCAATCGACACGAATCTTTCTCTCTGCTTTATTAAATAGGTACTCTGTTGTCGTCTAGTGTCAAAGAAACTCAGACAGAACATGTTTCTCACCTTCACTCAAGGAAACCTTAGAGGGTGTGAATTCTTCTTCGGCAGCTAAAAATAAACAGAGAAACCTTTAGCTACATTCGCAATAGCTGAAAGGGAGGAAAAGATCGAGAACTTCTAGTATTACAAAGGCCCTGCTTCGGGAATAACCTCACTTTAGAGGCCACTCTCGTAACGATGTATATATAAATAGCGGACCTACCTATTGTATCCATTTCTTTCCCATTCGCATGCTGGTTAGAGAATAGTACAATGTCCATAACAAACACCAACATGTTATGCCTTTAGAAGAGGTATACAAACAGATATACGCGCGTATACAACTGAGTTAGATTGAGACAACCTCACTTTGAGACTGCTGAGGCACGAAGTGATTCGATCGAGCGTCTAATACATTGCGTGTATTGTGAACAATACTCGATTCCCTAACTAACAGTTACTAGATTGATAAATGAAAACACTGAACATGAGAAGAATTTAATAGTCATAGGTACTAAACATCGATATACTTAGGTAATTACTTATTTTTACAATAAGGGGACTATTCCCCTCTCTATAGATGTTTAAATGCAGTCATTGCTTTTTTAACCGATTTCTTAGGTAAGTACAGCTGGCCCGTAAATGTGAAACTTTCTGTGAGGCGCCCCTGGACCCCAACCTTATGTTTACAGGATTATTTGCTCAAAGTGCCTTGCCAAAAATTAAATAGGTACATAAAAGCTGGACCTGTTTAAACAATGTTTACTTCTTGCGCCATGATCGGTAAACACGTTACTTTGTACCGCTATCACGTTACGACCGACGATCGAATTAACAGAAACGATGGCTGCATGAAAAACAACTGTATTTACGAAGTGTTACATTAAAAGAAATGCAAATTAAATTTCTTAGGTTCATTTGTCCAAGTTTTAGGTAATATAATTTATGAAAAAGTATAGGACGTAAAAGTTTAAGCTACGGTCAGCGGGCAGATTAGCTTATTTTTTTTGGGTCTGCCTTCTAATTTGTGTTTGGCGTAGGTATAATTATGAGCACATTGTTTAGTCAAAGCTCCGTAATACTCGAACGTGCATTAATAAAACTTACTAAATACGAACGCTCTGTCAACATTAAAGCTGAAGCAACAGAAATGCGCATAATCGCATATCCAATTTTCTTCTAATATCCCGATACCAAAAGGACTGTAATAATAAAAATGTACAACGGCGTCAATATTTGGTGTAGGGTTGCGGATCAAAGGATGTTTATCATTATGTCGACTGGGGTTTGCACAAGTATCTCTCGTTACCATGTTGACATCACATTTATTTGACGGAGTTTTGTTTGATCGAGAACGGCCAGTGGCTTTGGTTCGGCAAACTAAATGTGCACGTTCCTAGTATCTAAATTAAAGTAGTTTCTCTAACTGTAATGATATTGTTCTACTATTTAATCTGAACTCTGACGCTAGACTTTTAATATGAACTTTTAATATGTTAAAGTTTGTAATGTCAGAAAAGATGGTTTGTAGCTTCATTGTAGGTATACTAGTAGTGCATGCAACTTAGTTTGCGTTTTGCGAGAACTTTGCACTTTTCCGGAATAAAAAGAAGCTCATGTTAATTAAGGATAGCGAAGTTTCTATTAGACACCACATACATACATAAATACATATTAATTACGCCTTTATTCCTTGCGGGGAAGATAGAGCTCAAGGCCAGCAAGATCACGTATAGCGTGATTAGGTACCAAATGAAAGAATTGTATGAATCGGTTCAGTAGTTTCTGAGATAATTCCCTACGCGCTTAAGTATAAACATACAAACAAACAATTTTTTTTATACATGTATTAAGTAATCTTTTATATTACTTAGTGGATAAATAATCTACTATTCTTTGTATTCTACTACTGTAAATAAAGAAGAAAATGTCAGAAAAAGAAGACGTTTACGTCTATTTTCGTCCTTTCCTGAAAGGGCAATTAGTTAGACCTAATCATAACTTTTTTAAAAGTTTGTCCTAACAGCGCGGACAGTCGACTTTTTTTAAAGAGGATTAAGTGTGATGACTTAAGAGAACATTTTGTTTAGCTCTGATTCTTGTTTGAATCCGCTACAATTAGGTCCGCCTGCACAGTTTGGGTTTAATATATAAAATTGTTAAACCTGGGTTAGGGATAACATTTGCATGCATTTTGTTAAAAATGAACTCTGGGATAGCAGTTAACTTGGAGTTATTTGTATAGTACCTACCTAATCGTAAACTCGTCTTAATGATAAAGAAAAAATATATTTAATTATTATAGGTAGGTACTTCAACGACGAGGAAACATTAAATAAATAGCTAAGTGACTCGTAATTTTTGTCGTTAGTATCCTACTTAGGTGTATTATAGTGTAATTTAATAAATTACTGAAACATTGTATATTTTATTAACGTAATTATTTTCATTATTAAAAATCTTGAACACGAGGATAGGTTCTTTAGACAATATTACCGTAAAGTTTTATCAACACAAATCATCTGTTATGTTTTCTATTGCACAAAGTATTGTTTTATGAAATCATGGTGAATTGTTTGGTTCCAACTTTCTCTGACTGTATTTTTCAATAAAAAAATATTTCTTGGTCGTCCGAATAGAGGTTGTAGATAGTTGTACATTACGTTCAACTGCGAATTTTTACTTTCTCTAGCTAAGAATTAGAATAGAATTGTATTAAGTATGTGCTGATACAGGTTTGTAAAGAAGCAGTCTTAATCATAACTTCAAACGAACGTCGAGTCGTATTGAATCCACGCCCCACTTCGATGTCACGTGAATGTTTAGTTACGTCAGTGCCTTCAGCACTCTTACGAAGCATGATTAGGTTTCGAGAGACACAAAGGCGTTCAATCTGAGTTCTAGCTGATATCTGGTTCAACAGTTCCGTCACGTTTCCAAATATCAACAATAGGATCGTCCCATGAGCCCTCTTCAGGACTAAATTCACTTTAGATGGAAACAATGTTAGAAACTTGACGACGTTAGTTGCTTCGTAGGCATTGATTGATGGTCTTTGGGACCCGAACACCCGATCGCTGGTCGAACTTTAGTTTTAACTACTTACATACTTTATATTGCGCAGTTTTGGCCCACGTCCGTCCAGTGAAAACATTATAACAGTAGTTAGGTTATTTGCAATATGTAAGGTGTAGTGGACCTCGTGGACACGAGACCGAGAAAGGACTAGAAACCTCATGGTTTGTAGTCACTTAACGCAATATTGTCCGTCTAAATAAAAGTTAAAGGTTACATTTAAAATAAAACAATGTATGTATGTTTTAATGTTTAAGAGTTATTGTATTGTATTGTATTGTAAAACACTTACTACTCTCTAAAACATCAGGACGTATTGTGTGTCGTATTAAATACAATGTATTCAGTTTAAACACCTGCTCTTGATTAAAAATAGCATCGTAAATTCCCAGGTGTTTTGTTTCCTAATTATGTAAGTAAGGAGCTTAACAAACCCCTGTCCTGATTCAAGCTCTATTTATATTCTCGAAATAATGTGATTTATTCGCAGATATATAATTGAAATTATTGGCTTTCACTTGACACGTGTCTCTACATATTCAGCGACACAATAGTATTTTGTACAATCGTTGCGTAAAAGGGGTTTTTAAGTTGCGTGCTGCGAGTAGGCCACGTGGCTCTACATATTCAGCGACAATAGTATTTTGTACAATCGTTGCGTAAAAGGGGTTTTTAAGTTGCGTGCTCCGAGTAGGCCACGTGGCTCTACATATTCAGCGACAATAGTATTTTGTACAATCGTTGCGTAAAAGGGGTTTTTAAGTTGCGTGCTCCGAGTAGGCCACGTGGCTTGCAAGATTTTAGGAAAGATTCACTCAAGGTTGAATAACTGTCATTTTGTAGGTATGACAATTCAAATGTTTTTTTTCCAAAGTACAAAATTTCAATTTAAACCCACATTCAAAATGTTTGTGTTAAATGACTGATGAAATTATATCAGTATTTCTAATTTCTATTAGATGATTTTAGAAGTACCTTTGAAACTCCACGTATGTTAGACAGTTTTAAGTAACATATTACATCCAGCCAAGACGAAACTTAGCGAGTTTGCTTGTACTGGGTCGAGTAAGTAAAAAAAGTGCTTTTTTCGTTAGGAGTTGTTGATGTACCTAATACCTAGTCATAGAGTCGAGTTTTTATCTAGATGAGGATATGCAAAGCAAAGATAAATTGTACTAGGAGACTTTCCTTATTGCCCTTCTGTTTCCGAACTAACTGTTCCTAACTTTTTTATCGCCCTTGAACTTTAACCAAGTTACAAATAGTTTTGATCGTTTTAGAAAGGTGCGAAAAACGCTTGCCGCATCTACGATTCCGTTTTTAGAGCGGAGCTGTTTTCCGCGTCAGTGTTATTTTTAGGGTTCCTTACGTCTTAATGAAAAAAGGAACCCTTACAAGATCACTCCGCTGTCCGTCTGTCGGTTTGTCTATCAAGACCCTTTTTCTCTGGAACGCGTATAGGTATAAAGTTGAAATTAATACGAAATTTTGAAGTCTGCGGGCCCATGAAACTGCAAAAAAAATTACCCCCCTTAGTTTACAAAATCAAAAGGTACTTCGTCATTAGAAAAGGTGTTTACATACAGATTGCCGTTTTGCCTAAACCCCTATAGAAATTTGGAATT
Organism: Pandemis corylana; assembly: GCA_949127965.1. Classification (NCBI taxonomy): domain Eukaryota; kingdom Metazoa; phylum Arthropoda; class Insecta; order Lepidoptera; family Tortricidae; genus Pandemis; species Pandemis corylana. The sequence continues at coordinate 6,102,424 of OX421867.1, read as the reverse complement.
CGGTATGAAGGTAGCTCTTCTAGCACAATGAATGAAATAAATTTTAAAATATTACTTCTTTATGTCTGTCTATGTAAGTAACCAATGTAAAATGACCTCACACTGTCTACATTTTGCTTAGGAGCAAGTCTCTGTTAACACAGGATTGTATATTCATTTACTGAATTTGTCCGGAACCATCGGTCCGCGATTCCGAATCGCACTTGGCCGGTTGTATAATAAAAAGTATATCTTTAAGGTCTGCAAAAATCATACACTTTTTTTCGTGTGTATATAATTAAATGATAAATTGATTTCTTCCTAACTAAGGATGCGTAGGCAAGAGATAACTTAATTTCCGACTAATCTCTATTTAACAAAACTAACTAAGTACTAACAAAACAACTTGTCAAATTTTGGTTGAATGAGTTTTGGTAAAAAAAAAATTGTCAGAGAGAGGCAGAAGCTAGTTTGGTTATAAATATATCCTAATGGACCTTTATGAAACCCAGCCATAATATGGCGAATAGTAAACATCATAAAGTTCATTAAAATCAAAATTAGGGAGTAATATTCACATGTACCTAACAGAATAACAACGCGTAGGCAGGTCAAAGCTAAAGCTAGCCGCGGTAAGGCTTTGTTATCCGAGACTGTTCATTACGGAGCTGGAGATATTTACGGAATCTTGTGGGGGAGGCAGTGCCGCAACCGTTTAGAAAGATTAGTTAATGATCCTGAGACACCATCGAGTGATTGAAAATCACTGGGTACATAGTATAAAACAAAGTCGTTTTCTCTGTCCTTATGTCCCTATGTATGCTTATATCTTCAAAACTACACAACGGATTTTGATGCGGTTTTTTAAATAGATAGAGTGATTCAAGAGGAAGGTTTTTATGTATAAGTCGCGGGCAGAAGCTAGTAGTAGGTAAATAGTTAAAGGCCAGGTACACTGACAACGGAAAAAAATAGGCTTATAAACATATTACAATCATTAACATCACAAATTATAATTATCATTTTACGAACGACGTTAAACTATGAAGAAATAATATCGAAAGTACAACCTAATAAAAACGACGGGCGTATTTGGGTGAAGAAATTTCGGATTTGGATTGGGCTAAAAGATCCCATAAGTATTTACAACTTTTATTTCTATCGCTTTTAGAGAAATAAAGTAGGTAACAGTAGTGGTTTCTGAAAGGATTTTGGCTGGTATTTTAATTAACAGTTTCATTGAACTTAATATACAGTTTGACAACAAATATAATGAGTTTCCCGCGCTACTAAAATTGGTATACTGCGCAGGTACATCGTGGAGCATTATTTTTGTTGTCAAACTGTAACAGTGTCTGAATATGTATTCATCCAAAAGTGATAAGAAGTCTCCAACATTTTTGCTGACTTTCAGTCCAGCGAGCTTGGAATAAAAGCCTCTAGATTATTCCTTCGATTTTCCTTAAAGGTTTTCTTCGGATTGGCTACTTTCGAGAACTTTTACGCTGGCGTAGTTTAATTTTATCTTCACCGTTTTATTTATTTTCCAATAATTTAATGACGAACCATTATTACATTTATTAAGTTGAAGTAAAGTGCACTCGTGTGATAAATTTGTTAAATGTCTTGTTTAACAGAATAGAACTGGGGCCCGATTTTTAAAAGCACATAGGTGTACGTGGAAATACCATTCGAAAGTTGGGAAAAATTATGCTGAATTACAGATCTAATTAATCTTGTCAACTAGTCGAAAATTTGAGCCATAGTTTTGTAGCAATACACAATTTTTTCCACTTTACAAATGGTACTTTCGAGTGATAAGATTTCAAAAATGGGGCACCAGATACTCGAATTGTTTGTCATCTGCGTAGCAACTAAAATTTGACGTAGGTAAATTAAAGTACATTCTCGATATACATACATCGCGATCTAAATTATTGTTTTTTTATCTCCACGCGCCTACCCAACTCGCTAAACGCGACACCATGGAAAGGTTTAAACGGTGAGAAAACATTTAAAAGAAAACAGGAACGGGGGCGAAGCCGTGGGAAACAGCCAGTCATAATCAATTAATGCTGATATTTATTTTTCAATAGCACTTACCAGCTTAGTGAAATCTCCATTTAAATACTTGAACTGGAGTTACCAGAGAAAGAAGTCTAATTTTATATCAATTTAATTTTAGCAAAATTTATGCCGTTGTGCAGATCGATAGCCATTATGATTAAGCCGTTGCTTAGAGTGAGGATTATTCGTTATAAGCCATCGAATCCCGTAGTAAGGGGTGACACGTGGTATTTCCCATAGCACTTTGATCTTGGTCATGCTCCGTCATTCCTCAAGTATTTATCAAAGAAATCTAATAACATTAGTGCGCTGGACTCGTTTGACCACTGCCTATTTAATTGCTTTTGAAACGTAGGTATTCAGGATTTTAGTAAAAGTTTGCGTTTTCTTGCAACTTTAATTAAAATATAACTGACGGCGTTTCACGTTGTTAAAAAAGCGAGGGGTGCGAGAATCCACGAATGAAACTGTGTTTGTTACGTGTGTTATAATTATGCATAATTTTACACATCATTTAGCAGGACATAGGGTATCGGGGAAGCGATTTTCATATTTATCTGAAACATTATTTAGAAAAATCGTAAGTACGTAGTTTACAGCATTTTATCAGTCAGGTATAGCCATCCACTGCTTTACTGCCATACTGATCTGGGAGCAAAGGAAAAACATAGAATGTACCAGTCGCTTCTCGTCCCGCGCTGATGGTAAAAGCCCATAGAGGGAATTGGCGCAATTCTTAGGAATCATGTTATAGGCGATGCGGCTAGTAACCCATCACTATTTTGATTCCCCTTTCCACCTATACGCCTACAATCTTGCTAAACTAGGCCTTTAGTTTTTGTTACCTCAGGCTGTGTATTCTCCGTAAGGGATACAGACGTGATTTGTGTATGTATGTATGTAGATAGGTATATCCAAATTACGTAATGATTAGGTTCATTAGATTATGTTACGTTTGTTTATATGATAAGACAACTAGTTTGAATAGGGTGTATCCAATCATTATTAATTGCTTTCAGCTTCATTTTGATTAATAATCAATTTGAATACCTACTCAACATAGAATGTAATGAAATTTATTTGGTAAATTCAATTTCTGCCTCAGGGGCAAAATTTTGTTTATTTTCGTATTTATTACATCACATTGATATTTCAATTCATTTATCGTTGATGACGAAGAGTTCGGAGAGTGATGGAGAGATCAATCTCCTTTTTTTATTTAGGTAAATAGAAAATCGACACTAAATAAGTACTTATTCAACTTTAATAGACGTCTTTGAGTGAATAAGACACGGGAGTCAGTAGAACCGTGCTTCGCCGTAACCAGGCACTGAACCCGACACAACGTTAACGAGCAAGGGGTGCTCCAGTTGTAAAAATTGCAATATAAAAATACTTTATGTCGCAATTTGCATAGCCTTGCCGTGACGCCGACTGTAATTTATACACGCTGATGATGTTGTCGCCGACAACCTCATAAAAAAACCTAAACCCTAAACCGTACGACTACGTTACTCGGAGTAGAAAAATAACGCAATACTTACAATTTTGTGATTATTGAGGCAGTTTGAAAATAAACTTGGAAAGTGGAAGCAAAATGGTTATCTTTTACTATGGTGCGCTGCGCTACGGCCACGGCATGAACTGCTTAGCTTTTATTAAACTTTGTTTCTTAGTGCGAATTATGCGAGAAAATTACGAATTAACGCTTACTGAGTTTATGATAATTTGTGTAAATTTTCGATGTAAAATCTTCATGCTTTACCTACAAAAATTATAGGTATCTTATAGGTAAGTATTGGTAACGAAGATAAGGGTAATAGATATGTCTTACTAGCTTCTGTTCGCGACTTCGTCTGCATAGAATTATACATAAAACCTTCCTCTTGAATCACTATCTATTAAAAAAACCGCATCAAAATCCGTTGCGTAGCTTTAAATATTTAAGCATACATAGGGACAGACAGACAGGCAGGCAGGAAAGCGACACCACAACCTTGCTCTGTATTTACTCGTAAAGGTAGGTACGAGTAGAAACGCATTTTCGTGGCTAGCTAGGCTTAGCGTTCCCGACCGCAAAAGTTTCCGTAGAGCGCACCGCCCACCTGCGATAAGGGGCAAGCGGGGCAGAATGGGCAATTCAATGGGGCACATGACCCTATTTCTATGAAAATATTTGCTTTACTACACGAATCAGGAAGTATGATAAGTTGTACCTAGTCGTGTATTGTATCCAAAGGATAAAGGGAATAAAAGATTGCTTACACTTTCTTAGCAAACAAATTGTGAAGGCGAAAACTGGAAAATGTGCAGCGGAGTATCGGTGTAGGGTGCGACTAAGGTGGGTCTCTAAGTGAATGTGTGAACAGGACGATCCAAGCAAATTGGTCCCTAGAGGACGATCTTTGTAGCAAAGTTCTCTCCGGAATACCACACAAAATAGTGTAACGGACTTAAAAAACCAATGTGATTTGTGTAATATCTTTTATTTAACTTTTATTAGAATCTAAGGCCGTGGGGCGAGGCGCGCGAGATATCGCAAAGGATCTATCTCTACGCGTCTGTCGGCTGTTTTGGAATAAAAAGCCGGTCAAGTTCGAGCTGCATTCGTGCACTGAGGGTTCCGTGTAAAATCAAAAGTTTTAACAAAAAATCTGTTCACTTTCAAATCCGAGTAAGTACGTACACACACGCATACACATACACAAATCACGTCTATATCCCTTACGGGGTAGACAGAGCCCATGGTAACAAGACCTAATGGCCACGTTTAGCATGATTGATGGCGTATACCTACCTAGATGGAAAAGGGAATCAAAATAGTGATGTGTTGCTAAGCAACATAACATAAGAAGGCAGTAAGTTACGTAGAGTAGCAAAAACATCAAGTACAAGTCTAAGCCTCCTTTAGATCACAATGAATGAACGTGTGTAGCTACAAGCAACTTGTATGGCTAACAAACCAACCTGTTTAAACTCATATATATGTGTTGTCAGCAACTTGTTTCCTTGAACGTGCCTGTTTTCTTCGCAGATAAAAGTGTTTGGCACAATCAACGTAAAGCAATGATCGGTCAGGGGCAATTCCCGGGCGGGTGTACGGTAAAAATAGCTCCTATAATACGTTCATTTTGCCCTTTTGTGTTGATCACAGCTTTGAGATTTTATTACAAAGTAGAGTAGCGTTTGACAAAAGTGATGGCACTGTTAGAAATTAAAAGCGACGATATATACATAATAGTGTTTTATGCTACGAATAATAATAAGTCAAGAAGCGTAACTAAGCCCGAAAAAACACTCCACGCGAAGTGGACCGCAGGGGGTGTGGCTTAATGTATGTACCGCGCGCCGAATTAGTTCGGCCGGGACGCTCGAGCCATTATCGTGACGTTATCATTGTATTTTTGCGCTAATACATTAGAAAAATATGCCATCGTGTTGTGTGAAGTGGTGTAGGAGCCATTCAGATATGAAAAATAGAAGACTCACCTTTCATACTATGTAAGTAAATAAATATTTTAGGACACCATACTTGACGACTCTGGATGCATGCGATCCACGCACCCTTCCTTTACCGCATGTGGGCGGAACCGACCAACGCGCGGACTAATCGCGTGCAAGAATTGTCCATCGGAGTGAGAGTGTTACGTTTGCATTGCTGTTACTTTGTGTGCGTAAGTGGAATGACAATCGAAGCGGCAACTGTTAGGGAATTACGCTTCTTGACTTATTATTATTCGTAGGTTTTATGGTTTAAACGTCAAATAAATATTTCAGCCCTAGGTATATCAAATAAAAACTTCAGATCAAGTTCTGCAAACGTCAAATTGAGGCGGATTTAAATTACGCGTCGCCGTGTACTATGTGTACATACAGTTGCCAAGTAAACTAGTGGAGCTACGCACACGCGTGCGAGGCAAGACGTACTTAAAACCCGCTCACTCTGTCTTTACTTTTTATTTGATCCGAGTTGTCAGCATTCTGTCGGTAGTCGGTACAATAATATTAAGCCTGTAGAAAATAAACGAGACCACGTGCGGGTAGTTGTAGAAAACTGGCACGGCTGAACAAATTTGATACACTCTGCTTGGGACCTCGATCGGTCGTTGCACTACGACAAAAATGTCGAGGTAGGTACATAAATAAACATGTTTTCGCGCGATATAGCTCCGTTTCAGTGTTTAAGTAAGATGTTGACTAATCCGCGCTAAACCGATGTTTAGAGACTTTGACCTTGCAAGGCTAAGCGACAATAGTACATTACACGCCGAGGGTGGTAAAATAAAGAATGTCTCAGATCGCAGGCTTTCTTTATCACCGCCCGTGGTGTGTACGCAATTTTACGTCTTCCCCTGGCCAGGAAGTGGAAATATCCGCTCGCGTAGCGTAAATTGCTACTTACAGCCCGGAGCGACGTACAATTTTATGTACAGTCAAGGGCATAAATATATATACGTTACGTTAAAAACATCTATACACTTTGATGCCATAAACAATAAGGCAGGTGACACATATATTTGACATTATGGGTGTATCGATATTTATACCCTTGACTGTACACGTAAGTACAGAATTCGTGCAAAATATTCTCATCGTTTTATCTCGGAAATGTTCGTATTTGTATGGTATTTGTGATGCATCATTCCAAAATAATCGTGTGTTCACGAAAGAACACACGAACCCACGATGGGAAAGGATTATTTACTACGTCTGTAAGCACATTACGTAGGAAATTAAAAGTAATTTGAGATAGTACATACATAGAAAACGCCCTCTAAACTTCATAAACTGTTAAAAGCTCTCAAGCTGTCTGTTAATACCTGTTATTCAATGTTTTTTATTTATGTTGAACGTAGGTAATGCCAATTGTAAGCATCAAAGCTTTGATTCGAATTAAATTCACACACAATACATTTCAATCGTTTATCGGAATATTCAAATCATGATTCGTAAATCGTAAACGCGTACGAATCTAATACCTAAACACTTTCCACTCGAGTAGGTATAAAAAAACGGTACCTCTAATATTCGTTCCCTCACGGCATACATGCAATTTTAAACAAATGAAAACAAAACCAAAGTATGGCAGTAAATTCAATTCAAATTAATACAGGGAAAGATGGCCATCAACTTATCGATGATTCTGCCAACCTCGAGGTTGGATAAGGCCAGTGTCAGCATATTTTTATTGCAAGAGGCGAATCCTTTTACAATAAAAATATGCACTCGACGCTACGAATAAGTCGTTATTATTTGTAGACTCGGCGGGACAAAAATTGGCCCTGTCTCCATACAAAATTATTATCTATCTTGCATATACAATGACATAATGAGGGCCACATTTTTTGACGCTGAGTATATTTGCATTGATTCTGACTAATAGGTGAACTTTTATAAAATCGAACCACTTAATTTATGATGAATCTGCAGTTACCTGCAACAAAATATAAATAGAAAACGTTTTTTTTCTGAATGTACGTACTTGCTTTTTATTGTTAAATGTTCACGATATTTTTCATTTCTCTGATACAATAATAAACAACCAAAATTGAAAGCCGTCAGACTGATAGACAGGGAAGAGGGCCGGGTTATATTAAAAAAATCACAATGAAACCGGGGGAACGACTGGTAATGTAAAAATATCAATTTCATTTTGACGAAGAAGCGACGAGAGATGATTTTTATTTCTCATAACTATAAGTATCAATATTTCATTCTGAGAAATATGTAATTACGACACACAAAACATCCTTCTCAATTCTCTCTCGCGTTTCTGGGGTATTTCTGAAATTCCTCGGCAAAGCTTTAACGGTAGAATTTGTTGAATTATTTTTCGCCGCGGTAAGCAAAACGTGCCAAATTACAAGTTTCGTTGACTTACAGAGTTAGGAGGCGTTTCCTTACCATTCTGAACGGAAGTTGCATGTCAGATTTTATTATCTGGAGCTGTACAAAGTGTCTGATTAGAATGGTCGGAAAAGGTAGAAGATGGTGACCATTTTGCTTATTTGTCAAAATTAGTTTTGGTAAGTATTTCGATAACTCCTGTTAGGCATCATAATAATCGTCGCAACATGAGTGAAATAAATTAAGATGTGCCTTTTTATCGTGAAAACGTATGTAGGTACTTACATTCGGCATGGGTAGAAGCCAATACTAATAACAGCATCGAAACTGCAAGGGACAAAATAAAATACTTAAAGGGTAATTTGTATCCAGTGTCCGAACTTACTTTTACTAACATGTTTATCACACCCGTAATAATCGAACAGGCGGACGACAGCATACCAAGTAGGTATTTTTATTAGTTGGAAGGAAAATATTTCAGTTACATCAAAATATCGAATTCGATGCGTAAACAATGAGAGTTGCAGACAGCTACCGCTAACATTTCGTAGTTGCATTGCAGCTCGGAGCCCAGGGGCCCGATTTTTGAAAGCACATGTGTGAAAATAACACTCGAAAGTGGTGAAAAATTATGCTGGATTTGAAATACGAGTAGCTTAGAAGACACTTACAGCTCTCATTAATCTTGTGAACTAGTCAAAACTTTGATAAGAGCTGTAGTTTAGAAGATATAAGCTGATTTATACCACTTTCGAGTGGTATTTTCACACATGTGCTTTCAAAAATCGGGCCCCAGAATCTTTCAGTCCGGCTAAATAATGGAGTGATAAAAATTGGAATTCAGCTGATTGGACAAGGCCGAACACTGATCTTTAAATATTCATTTATTGGTTTTTAATAATTTATCGAATCAAGCCGTACTTTGTATAGGTCTGTAAAACTGAAAACAAAAATTTGTTAAGCGTACTTTTACTCCACGCTTTTGCTTTGTTTATTATCATAAACATTGGCTTTAGGACATTGCTTAGTTACATTACTTACATTGATTGAACTTTTCGTGAGTTTTTGGAACTGATTTAAAACACAAGTCCATAGTAAAAGTTTATTGATTACTTCTGATCGCTATAACATTGATTTAATTGCAACCTTACGTGTAAGAGCAGTAACAGTGTATTCATCATTAGTTACAATAGTACATTTTTGAACAGTGGTGTTATTTTCTAAAAAAACCTTGTTCACAGATCCAGATACACTCGACTTACAACTGGACCCATTCGTTCGTACGTTAGGTATAATAGGCAGCAGGCATCTCAGAGATCGACCATCAAAAGCTAGAGCTAGACAATTGAAATTTTCACAGATGATTCTGTTGCCGCTATAACAACAAATACTAAAAACAGAATAAAATAAATATTTAAGGGGTCCCATACAACAAACGTAATTTTTTTGCCGTTTTTTAATTACCAACCAATTTAATATGCGAACGGACCAAAATGTGTTTTTGAGTCGCACTTGGCCGGTTTTTTTCTGTTTCTTGTTGTCGGTCTGTCCATTAGGAAAATAATAACATAAATTATACCTACCTCAGAATCAGTTTTTTTTTGCATTAGAAAGAAGGTAGATAAATCTTTTTACGAAATAAACAAGAGCAAGTAAAAATTATAAACAGGGATACAGTCAAGTGTATTGGTATCGTTCTATAAGTAACAGTTATTGATTTCTTAAAAGCGTTTTCCAATATAAATATAGATCAAGATCGCTTTCTCTAATTCTAAAAAAAAAATTACACTGCTGAGACTGAGACTATAATCTTAGGCAATTATAATTAGGTAACAACATCAAGGACTAGAATATACTTTACACTCTTTAACCTCATTATATCGTAACATATGAGGATGACTTGAGCTCTTTACAATTATAGCAACATCGAATGTTTTTTTACAGCATTTTGTCCAATAACTAAGTTACTGAAAAATCATACACCATTTCAATAAAGCGGTTTGTTTACACACTGTTCACAAATTCTATCTGAGCATATTTTCGTCAGCCCACACAATATTATTATTGCGTGATGGCTGAGGCTTCATAGTGTCAAAAGTGACTGCCTCTGAGCTATTCACGTACCCAGTACCCGGCTTTTCGTCTTTTTAATCTCTAATTGGATAACCGGCATATTGTCTCTTCGCTCTGAAAAGCAATTGCTAAATATATTTTTCAATACAGTTGCTCAAAGACTGCCCTTTTTTTTAGCTGTTTTGTGTGCGATTAAGTTCGTTTTTACGCACTAGTGCCATCTACTTTTCTATTTTTTTTAATTTGTACTCTCGACTACTTAGGTACCGAACAGTTATTATAATGTTAGTTTGTACCAAGACGTAATAAAACTAAAAACCTATTAATAATGTAAAATATCTAAATATTAAGATTTTAAAATATTTTATTACTAGCCTCTTCGTCATTATTTTTTTAAATATTGAATTTTTTAAATCAGTTCTTATTAAGGTGTCCGAAGGAATGGAATGGAATTGCGTGGGAATAGCTGACGAAACGCCTGTCAAAGTGGAGGCGATTTTCCACTTGCAAGCATGGTTTTTAAGGTTGTAAAGGCAACCAGTAGTTTTTGTGTTGATATAATTAAATTACTCTTACACACAAATAATCGAATATAATGATACTAAGGTAATGCACTTATTTGAAAAAAATCTATCATTGACTTGGCTGAATAACAAAAGCCATTGAAATATGAAAGCTAACAAAAACTCCTTTAAATATTTTATTGAATCAGGCGTTACTTTGCGGAGGTCCATTTCAATGAACAAAAAAATTTACCTTGCTACTCCGCTACTCACGTGCAAGATAACCAAGCCTGTGTGAAATATATATGTTTTTCATGCAAACCCTCCCTCCACTGCTGCCAATAAAACACATATAAATCCCACAAACTTAATTATCCCTTACACCACACAAACACTGACGCGTTTCGATCCCTCTACGGGATCATTATCAAAGTTTAATGAACACAACTGAATCAGGCGTTACTTTGCGGAGGTCCATTTCAATGAACAAAAAATTTTACCTTGCTACTCCGCTACTCACGTAGAGGGATCGAAACGCGTCAGTGTTTGTGTGGTGTAAGGGATAATTAAGTTTGTGGGATTTATATGTGTTTTATTGGCAGCAGTGGAGGGAGGGTTTGCATGAAAAACATATATATTTCACACAGGCTTGGTTATCTTGCACGTGAGTAGCGGAGTAGCAAGGTAAAATTTTTTGTTCATTAAAAACTCCTTTCATTTGAAAAAATGTTCACTGTCAAAGTTAGAACTTACTTTATTCTGTGATGTATTTTTTTTCGCAACTGTATTGAAAAATGTCATTCTCCACTCCTCCTGAGTATTGCCACTCGTCTTCGGCTCGTGGCAAGATATCTCGGGACTCGTGAAGACAAATAATGACAAACTTTCCGCACTAGCATCGAAATGTACTATTAGACGCTCCGAAAAAGGTAAATCTTTTCGTTATCTCCAGCTTTTTATATGTATTACCGTTAGGCACAGGCGTCCGCGTCTATTAAAATTTCTTCTACGTCAGAAAATGCAAACAATAATAAATGTACTGATTTAGACAACTTTCGGTAGACAAAGTCAAAGAAAATATTTTATGCTACCAAAGTTACTTTTATTATGAACTTTTTCGCTGACTGTAGTTTTTGTTGACTGTTCTTGCATTGCCATCCAGTCTACATTATGTGAGTGGAAGAGGGTCAATTTTGACTAGCAAGATTCTACTTCAGAACTTCTAAACAAATAATAGCAAACAAACATTAAATGAAAAATGAAAACTTGTCAGATGAGATGTGGTATGGTAATTATCATTTGTCCATGCAACTTATTACACAGTCATGAGACTCATGAGTATATCATCGTTCACAGTTAGAGGAAGTGTTCTCGCACTGCCGGAAGTGTATCCTGGACGGCTCGTCGCCCTCAAGGCAACGAGGTTTTGGCTCTGCAACAAACAACCAACATTACATTGAATAAAACATCAATCTAAAGTAAGCTGCAAATTTCCGGAGCCCACGGCACGTCTGTGCAAATATTCAAACACGATGCATTATTTTTATTTCAGATTCGGTTTCAACTCAGATTTGTTCTCAGTTCATACGGTAGGTAAATACAAATAGATGAAATGTTACCTACAAACTTCCTACTACCTGCTGCTACTGTAGCTGTATTCTCGAGCTGCGTATATGCTTAGCTAAGTGTCAAAATTCAAACACATTAGGAGTCAAAATGTGAGTGCACACACAGGTGTGAGTTAACTGCAACATTTCCTCAAGAAAAATAAGTTGTTGTAGGTACTAGAAAAACTCTGAACACTGCAGTTTCAATTAAATTCAAGGCGGAAACCGACAACAATTTTTTAATAGACAAAAGACCCCTAGAGCCGTCTCTAACTTTCTCAATTAAAAAAATCTACAACGCAGTAGTCAAGGCAGACAACCAAAGCCCCTCAAACAAAGCCAATCTGTGGATGCCGTTGTACATAACTATTGTCTGTTTTTAAAACTGCGTTGGAATGGCTAGGTTAGCTAAATCGTTAAAGAAAAAATACGAGATATACGAAAAAAACAAGAGAATTACTCATTAGATTAGACTCTAAACTGGGCTATAAGGCCTTGTCGTTTGCGAGTGTGATTTAACATGTCAGAAAAGTTTGACTACATTATACCTAATCTCTCAACAAAAATGCACTATTGATTATGGTAAAACCAAATCAACACTAAAGGTGCATGCAAAAATTAAAATCTCGTGTATCCCATGCTTCACCCATCCCACATAGCTTGTGTCAAATTAAGTTATTCTGTTAACTCATTCACTCACCCGAAGTTACCTTGACAGTTCAATAATCTATAAATAAGCGCGTTGAGTTAACAGATTAATCTAAGTTGACGCAAATGGATTCTAATTCAGGTTGTCGTCATACGTGTAATATATAATTTACACGCAGAACCCAAAAGCGTTACATATTTTAAATAAAAGGGTTAAGAACTTTTTTGAAGCCATAAAGGAATTAAAATGGTTAAATGGATCTATCAGTTTCGGTTTTCATGCATGCGATGGCTGTCATGAATTCATTTGCAAACCCAGGGAACACAAATGGATTCGCAAAATCATATTAGGTAAAACCTATTTGTTCATTTCTCCTACATTGGTTCACAAATGTTTGCGAGTCTTGCTTGCGGTGGACAGTGAAGGTAGTTTTATTAGTGCGATCAAATTATTTTACTTATATTCTTATTCTCATCCCACAATAACACAGCAGACGCCACGAAATCAGCAAACGATGAAACTTCAGTAACCTTCGCAATCAAGCGCGTATAATGTCGCGTATACGTAGGAGACTACGCGAAGGTTTCTGGTTCATGCCTTTTGAGTTTGCGTCTTTGAGGCTGACCCCGATCGAATAAATTAAAAAGATCACTTGTCGGTATTATACGTGTATGTGTGCATGTGAGTACCCAGCATTAGAAGTTAAAGTGAAAAAAAGCCAATGAAGGAGAACTATTAACTAAGTAACGAATACTTGAAACCGAAAAAAGTACTTAAAGCTCTGATTACTCACGACTGTAAGCAGCTGTTGTGGAGTTATCTTTTAATCTTTTCCGTGCACCTGCAGGGGGCAAGAAAAATCTCATGTTGAAGAAACAAAACATATCAAAGGGAAACAACAGGTTTTCCGACTTTGAGTTAATTTGATAGTGACGAAATACATTTTGACAGTGTTTTACAGAAAACAGTACTCACTCGTACTTGTACTGTTAGTGTTTTTTGCTTTGTTGTTGAAGATAAATATTGCTCGTCTTTTTCTAAGTATCTAAATATTTAAACTGTAGACATCAGCTACTTAACACTGTTCGGGTTACAAAGTACTATGACATGCGGTCAGGGGACATGCGCCAAAACAAACCAGGCAAGCTCGGTTAGCATAATCAGTCACAGCAAAATGGGTTTCAATATTTGAAGATTTGCTATAACAACGCGATTTTTAAAATAAAATCATTTGCTACTGATGTGGGAGTCATACGTACGTGTTTTGAATGTGTGAGTCGGAGTGGGAAGCCACCGGCGGTAACCATCGCGCCAGCGGCGGTTGCAGCACCATGTGGCGGAAGGTCTGTCTGAACTGCCGCGACATTGAGCAGTACAGCACGAAGTTAATAGCTCCGTTGAGTAGCGCCAGGAAATCCATCAATTCCCCGAACAAGTCGTAGCATCTCTTGAAGAAACACCAACCTAGCAAACCGCTCATCAGCCCCAGTATCCCCTGAGGCAATTCCGTAACCAGAAACAACAACAGCACAGCTAGAAGCATCTTGGTCGTCCGGTCTGTTCTCTTATCAGCCTTCAACTGTCTTTTAACCATCTTCTCCGCGGCCGGGCAACCGCTGTTATTTCTTAAGTTTTTCTGATGCCGATTGGCACTATATAAAGCTCGTATTAGCCATATACTTATGATTGTTAATATAGAACATGGCAGCAGTTTTATAATGACTCCATGCACCCAGAAATTGGCTTGGTACAGCCTTCCGTTAAACTCTGGGTCAACATGATACGCGATGCCTGGATTTCCATGTGCATCAGTTATGTTTTTTGTGTGAATGTCGAATACCTGAAAACGAAATACAATTAATGAATTACGCGTTCTATGTTAATAAGTGAGGTAGTCACTCGCCATCAATGGGGTACATTGTACTCACCATAAAAGTAGGCGCGCAGAGAATCGGTGGCAGTGTGAAACTAGTAAGTATGGCGATGCTACACCGTCTCTCTGTACAAAGTATATGACTTCTATCAGAGTATCTGAAAACAACAAGTATTTAAACCTCCTACCAAACTTAACCTCATTTAAACTTCTCATTTTATACAAAATTTCTTCGCCTCAGTGATACAGAAACATTTAATTAAATTTCTTAACCCTTTGATAAAAGGATTAGTCCACCGGATTAGGAACTCGTTTAAATTTTTATTATTCTCTTGAAAAATTGCGAGTTTACTTTCTTGTTTTATGAAACTTACTTGATAGCTATGTATCTCCATATAGCCAAGGATAGAGTGAGACATATTGATGCTGTGTGCATAATTTGTGCGAAATGCATGTGGAAAAGTAGATACATCGCCCAGGAATATGGAAAGTCTAACTTCTCCGGAAGTACCTTAAAAATAAAAGAAGAAGAGGATGCTTACAAATCAACACGGACGAATAAATCGTAACCTTCACTAATTAGGTACTTAGAAATATGTGCCTCTCACGTAAACCATAGATTTATTAGCGTACACTTGTGAGTACTAGCCTACACCAAGGTAAAGTAAACTCACAATTGCCTCGTCACCAATTGCTGAGTGCTGAAGAGGACAAAGAAGCTATTGTTCAATTTAGACAGTTAAGGTTCTCTTTGAACTAACACATTTCGTCTAGTACCTACGCAATAAATACAAATACACTTCAACCCGTACCACCACATGCGGGTCGTTAAATGTATACGCCGTGTAAGAGCCGCTTGTTTATTCGAAATTGTTCCGTGAATACACAAAATTATTAATATTCGGGAATATTACGGTTCTTGAAATAGTATATTCTACGAATCTACGGCGAACTGGGGCCCGATTTTTGAAAGCAGATTACTCGAAAATACCACTCGAAGATAATAAAAAAATGAGCTGATTTTGAGATACGAGTAGACTAAAAGAAAACAACAGCTCTCTTTGATCTAGTCAACTGTAAACCGACCGCTTAAATGAGTCCTCGCCCGTGCGGCATAGGGGTGCGGGGACAAAAGGGACCGAGAGAGGTGCGGGCGGGTAGTGCGCCTGCGGCCCGCACCTCTCTCGGCCCTCGCGGTCGTCCCACCCCGCGCCCCTGCACCGCGCGAGCGCGAACTCATTTAAGCGGTAGGTCTATAGACAAATGAATCATTTGAGCCGTAGTTTTGTAACAGTAAACGGATTTTCTCCACTTAGAGCGAAGTTTTAAAAAATAGGAGTCACATCAGATCAGCACTGCAGCAGGCTATACGATATTTTATTACGAGTGTATTTTTCGATTAGAATGAAATAAATCGCGAGACTATTAATAGCGCTCCAGCATCATCCTCATTCCACGCAAACGTATGTAGATACTAACGTAACGTATCGTAACGTACGTAACGTTGCAGTCAAAATGCAGTCCGTCTATAAAGGCCCTTAGTTTGGAACTGGGAAAATTGGTTTTGAATGCCCCAATATATATATAAGTAGTTACTTATACTCTGTTGCCTGCGACTACGAATAAATACGTCTGTGCAAAATTCGCTTATCGCAATCCCGCGGGAACGATGCGGTTTTCCGGGATAAAAACTATTGTATGTCCTTCCTTAGGCTCTGTCTACCCCGTAAGGGACGAAGACGTGATTTGTGTGCGTGTGTGTGTGTATGTCCTTCCTCGGTACTGAAACTATCTCTACACCAAATTTCAACTAATTCAGTTCAGCGATTTAAGCATGAAGAGGTAACGGACAGACAAATAGACAGACTCGCATTTACAATATTCCTACTAACTGTTCTAAGACTTCAGTAATCACGCGTCCCGGGAACTTTCCGGTTTTCCTTCCCGTGGTCTCAAATTATCTCCATAACAAATTTCACACTTTTTTATTATTATGAGTAAGGATAGTTACCAGATATCTGTAGATAGCAAAGGGGACGTATTCGAGCATGACGAAGACGTCAGCGACGGCGAGCCACTTGAGCAGACGATTAATCGGCGCCGCCGCCATGTCCTTTCTGGTCAGCACGGCAACATTCATGCAGTTGGCTATCACGCCTATCGTGCACACCTGCAACAGTAACAAATGACAAAAGTTTTAGGCCTGCTGACTATTGAGCTAGGACTAAAGACCTGGCGGCTTTATTGAATAAAGAACAAGTATAGATAAGAATCACTCTTCAAGAATATAATATATCTTGCACTTTGATCCGCGAATTATAAATTACACAGGCAATATAATAAAGATGCTCTTTTTATGCTGAACCTAAAATCTATTGTCAATGGTACTCGCTAAGGTTTTTTTTTTACTTTAAAAACGTTTAAAAAAATGAATATCATATTTTTATTTAGTTACGTTAAAAAATCTATTCAACGCGTTATTGCGTCCCCGATCAGAATAACGTGACTGGACTTGTCAAATATGGCGACACTACTGATTCCTAATTGGTAAAATATAATGTATACCTACCTGGAGCCTTACCACGACGTCTTAATGCGATTTAATTCCGAACCAAGTTGGATCGATCGCTGTCAGATCCATCCATCCAGCAGTCAGTGTCAAAAATTACAGCTAAAGAGTCGGAATTGAATAGCATTAAGACGTCATGGTAAGGCCCCTGGCCTCTAATCAGTTATCTGCTGCCTCATGATTCGTTACTAAAGATTTGACTAATTACAGACAGTTAATTTGGGGCTTGTCTATTTTATTTTCAGATTTTTGTCGGCGTTACTTAATTAAGATTATCAGAAGATGGCATTTAATCCAATACTTCTCACGGTTTCAGAAAAAAAAATGAAAAAGAGAAAAGTTGACTTTTTGCACGTCTCTCAAACTTAAATACTAATAAACTCCTTTGTATCGTGTAGTGAGTGTGAAAGAATGCAAAATACTCACTTAATATTTTGGATTTTCAATTATACGCGATTTAAACCGATTACCTAATTATACACAGTCACCTCTCTACTTTTAATGACTCTACAAAACTGTACCAAGTATTACATTATTTCTATATGTATGTATGTATGTATGTAAACTCTTTATTGTGCAAAATAAACATACGACAAATACAGTTGACAGACACTGAGATACATAATAATATATATAATTCAATTGATATGTAGTTCAATTTTGTATTTATTTTGCTGTCAAAACTTTCGTGAACGCTAATAGTTACATTCTATGAATCTGTCAGCCATACCTTCCTTATTGAAACAAATCGTAGTTTTGTAACATTTCATGAATAAGAGGACGTACACAGAATTGCTGCAAGTACCTACTTTAATTAGGTAGCCTTGTTAAGTAAAATTCTTGGAGCTTAATAATAAATCTACTTGATATTCTTATCTTTTCAGTCCTTAATGAAATCAGAAGCTGTCTGTGGGAGAAAGCAAGCTGAAAAGTCCTTAGTTTAAATAGAAATACCAAGAAACAAATATTCGTTACCTAAATAGTAGATATACGGCCAAGGCCAGATACGAAGTCAGCGCTGCCACAAGTCAAGTTTCCAAATCTATGTTACCAGTAAAAAAACTTTTAACTATTGCGCTAAAATCAATATATATGTGAGTCGCACCAAGTTACTTTTACAATAACATTAACTATTACCAACGATTGTTTTATATATATTTCATAGGTTTTCTGTCAAATATAAGTCCGTCAAAATAGGTTATGGTTAAAGTTATCGTTAAGCCGGTGATCATGTGCAAGCTGTCACCGTAACTTTTGCGCGTTTCAGTAACTAAAACCCCTGCGAGGACGTGGCTCGCGAGCCTGCTGCGCGCGGCACACCACGTCGACACCAGGGATTTTGGTTACCTGTAACACGCGACAGTTACGGTTACAGCTTGCACATGACCACGGCTTTAAAGCCCCTTGGTGCAACTCGCATTGTACGATTTACGTACGCAGTTGTAAATTAACCTTTTCGCCGCCACGTCAAATACAAGAGACGTCACACATACGCCAGACTTCTTTATTGGGACCGAGCGCGACGACAGCGCCACGTGACAGGCGGCCATTATGGACAATATTGTCACCGCTGTCAAACAAGAAATAAGTAAATATTGTGAAAAATATTATTGAAATCTTGTGTTATTTTACTATATTACACAATTTTGGACAATGGTAGTCAGTAACATTATTGCCAATAATATTAAAATTGTTGTTTTCAGTGAATCTTTAGAGGTTAGGTAACTTACTTTTTTTTTCTTACGGCAAATATCCACTTATTTCTTTGGTCTCGTTTCCACCATGGTCTTGGAAATTGGTAAAATTTACAGTCGCTATTCTTCTTGGTGTTATTACAATTCACAACAACACATCTTACCAGGACCATATTTTTATCTCAAAAACGATTAGAAAATGTTTACTGCAATATGAATTTGACAGCTCAAGTCAGCGACAAAAATGACAATTTTAGCCGTAGCGAGCGCTGTGATCGTTTAGGCTTCTCCCTCCACCCGCTTTGCACTCTGCCAATTGCGATGCCTTAAGTTGAACCTAAACCTCGAACGAAGGTTGCTTTTGCATTGAAGTAATGGACGTATATATGAGTCGTTGGCGTCGAAAAGGTTAATGTACTTTATGAATGAACTGACACAAGAAATAGATACTAAACGTGCAAGTGAAACACTTTTACTTCAGTGTAAATGTTGACAACCAATGCCCGGTTTTTTAGCAAATAATCTGACACAATGGTCTTGTAGGCAAAATAAAAATACATTTATCTGAACTAGCTTATACAATTTATGTTTATGACTGTTTGAATGAGAGAGTTAATTTTTAATCAACTTAGTTTGGTTGCTAACTACGCAAATAAAATAGCGTAAACAACTCTGTCAGTCAGATCATTTTAACGTCTATTACGCAACAAATGCTGCGATAATATTTTTAACATTTTTGAGTATTTTACTAACTTTCTTAAGGATTTTGATAAGATGAATGGGTTTGTTTAGTTACACCTTAACAGGTAGGTGATGCCGACATCGAATATAGGGTTTAGAATTATCTAGATGTACCTCGAAATATTAAAAATACAGGTTACATACGCGCGATATGAATATCATTCTGAAATAAATATCTACATTTATCACATAAAAATATTTAACGAAGGAGTAGATGTTGAATTAGAGTAGCTGTAATGTAATGTAATCCACCAAGATATTTAATTAGATTACCTACAATATTATTAACGTTATGAAAAATAACGACAAAATAAATAAAAACAATGAGGAAATTCTAGCAAAAACTTGAGTTTCTGATATATATTATGCCTATGCAAATGCAAGATTGTATAGATATTAGGTATGTTTACGCGGTGTGCTTTAAAATTTCAATATAAGTTCTTTTATGTAGGGTTTGCCCGACTTAATGAATTTTTGGTGTAGCTACTAAATGTAAATCTTAAGAAACAAATCTCGTTGTTATTTATCCAAAATATTGAACAGAGCTATAATTAATTCCAACATGGACTTTTAGGGCATCAAACAAAAGTTCATTTGAACATTTATTTAGAAAAATGTCAAAGTAACAAACCTAGTTCACGCCAATTTTTTCTTACGAATTTAAATATCTAAATTAATATTTTCTTACAGATGTTTATGATAACATTTAGCATTTTCATTAAAACAATAAATAACAATTTGAACGAAATAGACGGCTACTGATCATAAAATGGTGTAGAATGACGTGATTGTTTGGAGATGTCGATAAAATTAACGTATTTTATTTGTATTCTATTGGCTATTGTTTTAACAATTTGCTAAACTGTGGGTTTTACACATACTAATGACTTCATGGCACAGTTATCTGTGGCAGTCATTGTTTTCTCACTTAACTTAAGATGACATAAATTTCCAAAATTAGAAATACAAAATGCTTGGAAAGGTTTGAGATTTCAACCTGGATATTACCAAATAGACTAGTTAGTGTATAGTTTCTAACGTACTGCATTTAACGTACTTATTTTATTCTGGACACTAGCCAAATGCACCTTTTATTACACATAAATCGTCTTGATAATATACACACACACGAGGCGTTAAATAAATATTCACACAGCTACCCTAACTAGTACTCGTAAAGGTGTGTGGATATTTGGATACGTAATGACCTTTACTGTACGAATTAAGTGAACTAGGTATATTTAGGCTGCCTCTGTTTAGGCTTTTTTTCCCATGCGAACTTCTTGTTGACTGAATTAATCACAGGACTTAGAAATTTTTTAATGGAAATTTAAACAGGGAACAGATATGCGGTTGACTTTGTATTTAGAGTAATAGTATTTGAGATTAATAAAAATGAATAGCTTAAAAAGTGATCATAAATTAACTAACCTAAAAAAATCATTTTTAATACAAGCTTTTTTGGTGACAGTACTTTTTTATTAATTGTACTTCATTGTCATCTATCTCCTATATGTCTCCTGGCTGGGTCACCAGAATTTCATTACAAGATCATTGTATTGTCACCAGACTAACATAAGTGTGCCAAATTTTACGTTAATCCGACCACTGAAAGGAGGGCAAATTTCAATTACTAGATTTGACCCAAACAAACAAGCTTGTAAAAAAACAGATTTTATTGGGATGACAAAGGCGTATGTAAGAGGTGTCAGGACTTACCAGAAGACTAACGTATCCATGTATACCGTTGTATGCTTGGATGACCTCCCTAAAGTCCCCTTCGCAGTATCCACATGTGTCGGGACTAAGTGAGAGGTTCAGCCGATTCCGCGCATCATTCATCACCTTGTAGAGCAACGACTCCAAGTCTTCTCCCCCAGCATTTGCCTGCTTCCTCAGGACGGATACTATTTGAGACTGATTTAAGCTGTCGGAAGAATTACCCGATGCGGCAAGAATGTCTTGAAATATGTCCAAAAAGGTTTGCGGTTTGGTGGTCATTGTTACGAATTCCTTTTCTAGCTTCCCCATTATTTGTTGTTTCCGATTTTATCTATACGCTTGTTTGATTGTATGCTTCATTTATTCTTCACTCTTCAATCCATGCCATGTAAATCTGCAAGGAATTTTTTTGTTATTAACTGATATTTCAAAACACAGTTTAATGGTACCTAAATTAAAATATTTGAATTGAAGGCACGACACGGGTCCTTTTAGACACTTTGTTGCTAATGGGACATATTTTTATTTGTACACGCTCTTGATATAGAGTCATAAATTAAACGATATCAGGTACGATGAATCGTGATATTCAAATTATCGTTTTAGAGTTCGCACCATTGGATTCGGAAACTTATGTCGTCGGATAGATGTTTCAAAAATATTTAAATGAATCAGGCGTTACTTTGCGGTGGTCTATTTCAATGAACAAAAAAATTTATTTTTGTTCATTAAGTACATGTTTCAAACCATTTTTAGAATATTTTTTTGGTGAAATATTAAGTTAGTAACAGTTAGCGTTAAGGGTCCCCTCTCTTCCCGGATAAGTGGTTGGTTTTGGAAACATGAAAAATTTCACGGCAGTATTATAGATGCGAAAGTTTGTGAGGATGGATGGATGGATGTGACGACGTGAGTGTGTAATGTATGTTCCTGCTTCACGCTGAAATGACTAGGCGGATTTGGATCGAATTTGGAATGGAGATAGTTGGTACCCTAAATTAAAACATAGACTACTATTTATCCCGAAAAAAATCATAGTTCCCGCAGGATAGCGATAAACATGTCAAATGTCGTAGCTGCCCAGAGTCGCAACATAAATAATCATAATAATTATTGCAGAATACTATCAACATCAGTTCTTAAGTCTCATTCTACGCGGACGCAGTCGCGGGCAGAAGCTAGATAATAATATAAAGAATTAAAAAAGACAACTCTACGTAGGCTCTGCAAGTTAATGAGTATGTTATATGAGTAATAAGAGGAGGTTACCACAATCGTTTAATGCGTGCCAAGTTCTATTCAGAGTAAGGGACACAGTTATGCAGCCATATAGGGAGCTCTGTCCCTTACGCTGAATAGAATTTGGCGCGATTGTGGTAATCCCCCTGAACAGTCGCCCGAAATGTAAGTATGTAGGTACCTAATATTGAATAATTTGCTGCATATTAATAGGGAACACTTTTGTTTTGTTAAGTCATCTAATTTATACCTAGGCGTAAATGTAGTCATTCTGAGCAGACGTAACCCAAAAGTACTAAAATCTGAGAACAATATAGCGGTATTTAAAAAATAATAGTATGAAAAATAGATGTGCGATAAAAAATAATATACGTATTCCTCGTGTAGAAAGTAAATATTTTCTTGATATCTTAGTTCATTTGACCGTCTTATACGACTATTTTAACTCAGTATACATGTATTCAATAGCAGACCCATTATACCTATAGGTATTTATTTATACGTTCAAATGGAGGCGGTTTTAAAGTTACTTATATAATACCTGAAGTAGATAAAGGAAAAATGTAAGTATAGAAGTCCACTTGTTTTTACGGCTTTAAGTTGTCTAATAGATATTCAGATTATCTTATACAATGATTAGCAGCGTCCTTAGAAGGCATTTTAATCCGACAATTAGGTTATTACCCAATAGATTAATGAGCCATAACAATGTAAGGGTCATTACCCATTATAGAGTTACGATCGTAACAGTATCATTCTAGAAGTTTATTGGTTTCGTGTGCAGTGATCTTAGGACGCTAAACCAACTAGAGACGCCAACAAAAGCCCAACTCCTCTGTAAACAATCATAAGATCTGCGGTCATAACTATCCATTACAAGTGTGAATAACGTTTGCCCTCCTTCTAAAACCCAATCCATATCTAAAAGTATGCTTAGATATTTTTTATAGAAATAGGGAGGCACCTGATGTAAGCAATCATCGCCACCCGTGAGAACCAGCAACCCCAAGAGAGTTGCTGGTACGTTGTCAGCCATAGGAATAAAATTTACACTCTTTTCTTGAAGGGCCCGATGTCGTAGTCAGTTGGGAATACCGCCGATGTTAGCCGCCTCCACATTCTCAGAGGAGGTCACAATAAATGCCGCACGTAGGCAACGGACGGTTGTCTAACGTCCTTCGACGAGGAAGTGACGATGAAATCCTGATTTACATTACAGCATGAGGTGCGTAGTGTAATCCCGTGGCTGGTATTAGTATACACGCTCTCACAGCGCAATAATAGTTATTATTTTTACTGACTAATGATTGATTAATACGGGGTTTTAGCGTTTATCCGATGGCATATCATTAATTCATTGTTCACTACATCTAGGTACATTGTATATGCGTAATTATGACTGTGTGCGCGAAATTCAAATGACTTTCTGACAATTTCGTTTTCCACAGTAATTAGTTCTAATTTCGTCAAAAACTCTCAACGCTCAAAGACAAAGTTGTACTCGTATCAATATTACTTGAGGTAGAATGACTCTTACGCAAGAGCAGCAGTGCCGAACGTCAATTCATTACAGCAATTTTGGTCGTGTTTTGTCATTGGTTTCTAAGAACCTTGTGGTAAAAGTAATAAAAATCTTTACGTTACAGAAATAGTTGTACAGCTATAATATGATTAAATTACACCAGGTAAAGATCTCCAGTAGAAATTTTGCCGATACTGCCAATATTATTCCGGGTAACATGAGTTTTGAATTCTGGTTTAGGCTAAAATAAGGGTTTGGAAAGGTTTGGATAGAGCCCTAGCGGGCATGACATAGGTAGGTACTTATAATTACATGTCTTTGGTATGCATGATGCGTGTGATGCCTGCACAAGCAATCTACAAGATATCTGCAAGACTCGAGAACCAAAAGCTGCACTTCGTTCTAATACTTATTAAGTTCGTAATGCTTAGGCGTATTGCTAACATAAATGGAAACAGGTTTTCGTACAAACTTGATACCTTGCTGTCTAATGCACTCGGACGGAATCACTGTCACTTTCAATATCTCTTTCTGTCAAACGCTGCAGTATGAGAGTAGAAAGAGACGGTGAATGCGATCGCGAGTGCCCGTGCTTTAGACAATGTGACCTCGGGTATGAGGGCCATGGGTACAGTGCTTCTAGTTTCTTAATGTACTTGACAGTTGCAGTGTTCTGAACAAATATGAATGAAAAATAATGTTGTTGAGATCGAGAGCAAGTGCAACAGCTGCACCGAGTATCACTCTGCCCAAAGTACTCGCTCTCATCCCCAATAATGTACTTTTTCATTCTTATTTATTCGAAACACGGCAAACTGGCAAATACATAAAGATAATGGAAGCACTGTTAGCTCTTATAACCAAGGATCCAGTGCAGTTTGGTCGAAACTCCATCACTGATCTCTTATCACTGAGCTTGTCCTATAGCATAGCAATAAAAGCCTATGCTCTCTCTTTCTCTTGCTTAATCTCTCTTTCATAGAGAAAGATTGGTTCATTTACGAGCAACAACGGTTCTAATTAGTTCCAGGTTAATTCTGCTAAAGAGTTTGGTAGTGCAGTTGACACAAATACGAAATGTCACCAAGCAAGCACCCCAAACTGAGCGTTCTATGCGTCCATGACCGGCGCTCCGCGAGCGGGTAAACTAGAGCAGTAGTTTTGGTATCGTGGCCAATACGACTCGTGTTTTCCTTTGACTTTCAATCGTAAGCCGAGCCTTCAATTTCCATACTAGTGCATGCTCCTTTACGTAGCGCGTTGGACATCTTTATTTTCCAAGCTGAATTGCGTAAGAACCTTCAGAAGGTAATTTTCCATTTTCATGTAATTTTTATTTGGGTGCTATTGGTCGAGTGACGTCAAGCAAAAAGGGACTACTGCCTGAACAAGAACATTAAAAATGCGAATTGAGTGAGGCATCCTCTTTATTGACCGTAAATAAAGCAATTTGGCGGCATTTCGTAATACTGACGCCGCCGAATCTAAACACATTAAACGCGGCTAATTTTAACGCCGCAATTTACTCACCCACGCTATTTTTACCGTGTTTTCCATCAAATTTAAATTCATGAATGAAATAAATTGTAAATACGTAAGCATAGCAACTAAATTTAATTACTTGTCATGTTTAGGCACCTACCATAAATAAACCGACCAAGTGCGAATCTGATTCGCACATAAGGGGCATTACACAGCTATGAAAAATAAATTCATTTCATATGAAAAATTAACTTTAATATTACGGATCAGTGATTTTTGGTCCTTATCCTTTATTTGACTCACTTCCATTGTGTTAAGAGATGCAATTTCTTGCCTAATTTCGCGATTCTGTGACATCGAGAATTAGGTAGGTATTCTAATAAAAAAAATAGTTCAATTACTTTTTAATATTCGTGACAAATACAACGAGTTAATGAAGGTTTTAAAATTATAACACCCTATTCCTACAAGGGTAAAAAAAGGTTGTCCCAAGTCTCCAGATGTGTCCAGATGGTTGCGTACAGGGTAACAAATCAAAATATAATTCAAACTTAAGCGTTTCTGGCGACGAGGGATGATCCTATAATAACCTAAGAAATATGATTCTAAAATTATTATCCGACTTAGTTTCTGAGATTCCAATTGATTTGATTAAGGCGAAGGCTTTAGTCTGCGGAGGCGAATGCATTAAAACTAAACATTTCTAGTCTTTACTAAAGATTTTTATTTTTTTATTAGTCTATTATAGTGCCCCACTGGTGGGCAAAGCCTCCCCTTCTTTCTGCCACTCGTCCCTGTCTGCTAAAGATACACATAAAAATATATAGGTAGGTGTACTAACTACAGAGCCTCAATTCAGGAATGGTTGGCCAACTATAGCGAAGCCTAAGTGATGGCCAAGGTTAATTTGTTATTCGGCGTCGCTAAAAATTGACAACTCGCCGAGCATAAGCGATGAGAACGCGATGAGTCTTAATAGGCTATTTGGGGCGCTCCGTCAATCTTAGGTATCTAATAATGTATTTAATGCTAAAATGTCAAAGTCTACGGAAAACTAAAACCACTAAATCCCTCTTGGGGATTATCACAGTTCGGTTCTGCGTTGTCACTATTGTGAGCGAATCCGTTCTCTTTCCATCTTACGTCAAAACTTGGTCCTCTCACTGCGTATGCATCATTTAAATTTTTTGCGAGAAAATTCCACGTAAATTAATATAGTTTGTAAAATAAAAATGGTAAATTGATCCATTAGGTACCTACTTAATTAACGGAGCAGTTGGTAAACCGCCAGCTTACGTAAAATCTTCTTAGCTTATTATCTGTTTCAATAAGGAAAGCAAGGCTGACAGATCCATAGAATGTAACTTTTAGCGTTCCCGAAAGTTTTGACAGCAAAATAAATACAAAGTTGAATTACTTTACAAATAAATGTAGGTACGTATTAATTTACAAATAAATGATATTTCGATATAAGGGGTTTTTGTAGTAATTTAAAATTCTGACATTTTGCTCGCATATCAGAAAATGTTGTCTCGTTATGATTATGAATGACAGTGAAAATTTGTATGAATAATGTAATTAATTGTGATAATTAGTGATTTCCTTTGAAGATACTGATTAGCGAATTTGACAGCACTAATTAAGAGCCGCGTAACTTTGCCTGTGGGAGTCGTGTTCCATGTAATTACTAATGTAACGAATAATTATTTGGGTAAGTACTTTACAGTTTTGACATGCTTCTGTAAGGTTTAAAAGGTTAAAAAATATTCCAGTTTACGAGTATATGCACACCTTCCACTTTCCTATCATGAGAATAGTCGAAACCTTTTTAATACTCTTATAAGCTTGTAACTAATGAACAATTTAATTTGTACTTGCTCTCCATTATCTTAAAGTTTGGTATAGTACATTCACATTATTCATACTTTTTATTGCTATAACCACCACGGCATTTTTCATTCATATTTACGAAAGGTTTTGCTTGTATTTGCGGTAAAGAAACATGGGTATCAATCAATTTATTTAAATGTGATGCAATGTCGTTATTTTTACAGTCCATGAGGTCTTAGAATGACATTCGGGTTTGTCTTGCTGTCTCCCTGACTCGATTCAAGTATCAAACCCATAAGACTACTACTGATAGTACTGATGCTTATAGTTAGGGTGATTGCTCTTTTAGCTTTTTTTTTATGTCTATTCTCTATAGGTACTCTGGTTTCTGTTGTCCTGTCAATCGTTCGAAGGTTAACTGGAAGAGATTTAATGTGTTTTATGTACAATAAAGAATTATACATACATACCAATAGTCATTGAAACGCTGCTAGATCAACTCGCAAGAAAAATACGCCGCGCGCCGTTAAAACATCACCGGAATACGGGGTTTACTGGTTTTTTTGCTCCTTTGACGGAGTGAAAATAAAACATTCCATCTCATACGGAATATTTCAGGTAAATTTAACGAGTGCTATGTTAATTTCCTAACCCTTAGATAGAATTGACTTATTAGTAGGTATGCGGGTATCACAAAACTTATGATATGATAGAGATGATTTTTATTGTTCATATTAACTAAATTGTGTGAGGAGGCCTGTACCCTGTAGTGGGACGTATAACCTATATAAGCTGGAGACGACGATATTAATTAAGTATCTAATAATACAATAAAATAATATACATTTCTTAAGTAATTTACAATTTTAATATGACAGCGTCGCTGAAAATATACATGTTAAGTACTAAACATGCTAGTAAAACCGCAAGAGTATAATTACTTTAGCATGTCACTTTAACGGAAACAACTAAAAGTCTATGATATCTCCACTTGATTATAAAAGGACAACTTCTGAGTAACAAGAACTTGTTTTTGAGACTTGAGACAAGTTGATATGAACTAAGCTCTACAAAGTAAAGTAAAGTAGCTCGATAAACTTTAACTATGTTTTACGGAACTGATAATTGCTGAACGGGTTTGGACTCCATTACCTTCACTGTATTATGGAACGAATGGTAATTTCCCTGTAGGCCTATGCCTACCCATTTATTTTTCTCAACAGCCCTAACACGTTAGCATTTACGATACTGTGGATAGAGGCACCCATCCTTTCCACACTCTCAGGATTATACCGGGCCAGGAGTCTTATGTTTTGCCACGAGTGCGGCGCGAGTGAGGACCAGGCACAGCACACGTTGGAGCTGTGCCTTGCTTGGTCCCACCAGCGTCGCACTCTGGTGGCTACGATCGGCGGCGACCTCTTACTTCCCGGCGTAGTCTACGCCATGGTCGGGAGCGAGGGGTCCTGGGAGGCCGTCCCCTCCTTCTGCGAGGAAGTCATCTCGCAGAAGGAGGAGATGGAGCGGGAGCGGGAGAATGACCCCCTCGCGCCCCCGCTCCGGCGCAGACGGACGGGGAGGAGGCGGCGGCAGTTCGCCGCTGCCCTCCCCTAGTGGTGCCTGCTGGCGGGGGATGGGGATCCCTCGCTAGCCTGCAAAGGCCCACGAGTCTAGGGGGGACCAGGTATTCCCACCCCCCCCCCCCCTCTTGGCGCAGGAGCCCCGGCGTATAGGCTGGGGCGGCCAGTGGGGCGTACGTGGTGACACCCTCATGCTCCCGCGGCGCCCCCCCAATGGCAAAGAGGGAATACCGACGGGTTTTTAGTGGGTAGGCCTCCCCCGCCTCCTTCCACTTGGGAGGGGGGCCGGGAAGGAGAGTCCCACATAACTTCCGTAACGCATTATCCCGCCGCAAAAAAAAAAAACAGGAGTCATGTTATTGGTCGTGTGCTGACCAGTTGACCAGACACATGACTCCGTATAATACCTTCATAAATGAGAACGGGTCAGGTTATAATTGGGGTGTGATTCTCTAACTAAACGAAACATCCTTACATTCATCGCTGTGCTTGACAGACAGTCATTACTTATTTCTTTTGCGTGTAGGCATTATACAGAGTACTGTCACCGTCAACGATCGATTAATGTCAGGACATCTAGCTAGCCTGCCTCTGACGGACAAAGTTTGTTTTGATAAAATAATTAGACCGTGACAAAAACTCGTGGGCTCTCGGGTTTTATAATACAACCCGCACCTAATATTGGATCTCGGCTGTCAGCATTTATATTGAAAAGTTAATTGTGTCCAAGTACCTAATATCGGGTTGGCTTACTTAGAGTATGATAACGATTTCATTACAAGTACTACACGTATTTACATTGTACTTGCCGCTATCCGTGTGAATTGAAATAGTAATTGTTCACCGACTTTTCTAAAGACTATAAGAATCTAACGAGGTTTCGATGTTACTGACGAGTTTATCAGCAACTATAAGTTCCAGCCTTTTGTTCCAAAGACTTCTAATACCTACCTATAGATCCGATATGCCTGAAAGGTTGATCATTGTTAAATCGTTTTGAACCGACGAAAAAAAAACCGAAGGAGGTTCTCAATTCGACGCATAGGTATATGTTTTTTTATCTATGACCACGCATAACTTTTTAGAGTAGTCCGATTTTGATGCTGAGGCCTGGTTTGTTTTTCAACTTGTCTTACATTTTGATAATTGAGTCAAACGGCTCTTTTATTGCGCTTCTTCCATGCTGGTCTGGGAGTAAAGAAAAAACATAGAATGTACCAGTTGCTTCTCTTCTCACACAGATGGTAAACGCCCATCGAGGGAGTGAGCGAAAATCTTAGGAATCATGTTACAGGCGATGCGGCTACCCATCACTATTTTGATTCCCCTTTCCACTTACACGTCCACAGTCATGCTGAATGTGGCCTTTGGGTCTTAACTCAGGCTCTGTCTACTCCGTAAGAGATAAAGACGTGATTTATGTATGTAGGTACATACCTATGGACGTACTTCTATACGCAAGATAATGTTAGATCACAAAGGATGAGTTGCGTTGGATGAGAATACTTTCTACTTTTTAATCTAAACTTTCCTGCAGAACACTAACAACCCGCTACCAATTAATGTTTGGATCTAGCCTGGATGTTAATTATCATATTAACAAGCTAAATAACTTTAAACCAACTCATAAAAATCGTGCTCTGAAATCGAAATGAAAATTTTATAGACTTCCAGAGTGCGTAATATTAAAACCTACAAGTTGTTAAGAAACTTCGTAAATATTTACTTAAACATTTTTTTATTTCATTTCGAAATAAATCTACTTACATTAAATCACTTTAACTGCCACGCCGCGCCATTGCCTATTTAGGGTTAGCGGTTGAAGGGATTTGATGTGTAATTATTTCAAAATTAAACGGATAAATTTATTATGTTTAACATCCCAGATAGTGTGTCTACGATAATAATAATAAATATGTTTAACGCAAAAATAATGTATTGTTTACGAACCCCTTAAGTACCTAAGTAGGTTAGGTACCCTTTGAAACTTCGGACCGGAGGACTGCTGGATACCATTCTTGGAGTTCCGTAGGCTTATTATCTTACTCGCTCGCAATCGCCATAGTGTTCATTTTGACAGTTCTTGTATGAATGTGACAGCTAGCTGATTCCGATGCCAGTTGTCAGCCCATACATGAACTGTCAAAACGGACACGATGGTGATTGCGAGCGATTTACGTAATAAGCCTGCCGTTCTTAGAGACTGAAGCGTTATCGTCGGGTATCGACTAAGCGCAACCGGCTTTCTCTCTCGGCTCTCGGTTTTCTCTGCTCATTGCGTTTGCTGCCACCTTTGAGGATTTGTGCTATGTCACGCTACATTACCTACTTAATTCCTCAGACTGCCAGGTAGCCCATACTAACAAATAGATCGATAGGTACTTCGTTTGTCGTAAGTCAAACAGTCTCGGCGCTACGGTGGAACCGTTCCTGGGTAAACAGACACATATCTAATATATTCCATTTTACGTTACTATGTTAGTCAGATAATATAGTAGATTGTTCAACAAGGGACTAAAACAAGCCATAATAACACTAGATGTTTGAGTGCAGAACCCAAAAATAGTAACGAGTATTTACTACCAGCAGGTATTAGGTTCCCAAGAGTAATCCTAACACATCGCTCTTGTCAGACTAACCTGTAGGTACAGATATGATTTTCCTGCCCATTGATCTCCAAATAGATATATTGGCAAGAGAATACACAAAATGATCAATGACATGTACGTCAGTCGCGGACGTAAACAACCTACATAATACATGATGTAGGTCAACTCAATTAGGCAGAAAAGATGAGCACACGTAGCACGGGAAACCTAACCTTCTAGTTGGCTGCGGCTGGCAACTCACTGTCTGCCCGTAGGACCTATTTTGAAGTAACGCAGACGTAAACTTTACCTTCGAGGGACGACTGAATGTGAACGATGAAACACGCTTGTACCGTACGAGTTCACTCGGCCTAGGAAATTCAACCAATTTTAATCCCTATAGTGTTTTAAGTACTTGTGGGACACTGTATGTATGTATGTATGTACGTCCCACTACTGGGCACAGGCCTCCTCTCAGAATGAGAGGGCTTGGGCTATAGTTCCTACGCGGTCCCATTGCGGATTGGGAACTTCACACACACGATGTTTTTCCTTCACCGAAAAGCGCATGGTAAATTTCAAATGTAATTTCGAACGTAACTTCCGAAAAACTCAGAGGTAGCCTAATATTCGAACCCACGACCCTTTGCTTGAGAGGCCACAGGTCAAACCACTAAGCTACCACGTTTTTTCAAAAGTATGAACAGATGTTCAATTCAAATTACGAATTATGTAACTGTTAGTAGGTAGCACAGGGAACAGAGCCCTTGTCACCAATCAATCAAATGCCTTTGAGTCCATTCAGACGGTTGTAACAATACGGGAAATGTACAGTTAGCATGAGATGAGCCTATATGATATCCGAAAAGTATTTTATTTAATTTAATTTATATATAACTTACACTTTACAGATGCTATAAATTTTAATTCATATATAACTTAAACTTTACAGATGCTATAAGCAGCAATTTGAAAAAAAAAAAAAACAGGTTTTATATTACACAAAAGAACGAGGTTAGACGTGCTGTGGACAGAAGATAGGAAAGCTAGCATGCTAGCTTTTGATAGGAAGGGATGCCTGGTTCTAAAATTGTTCGTCGAGTTATATATTAAGTAATTGATTCTAAAGAATTTTTTATCCGAAATCGTTCAGAAGTGTGAGATCAACTCTCATTTCTTTTTAAATGAGGAAAATTTAGGTTCGTTTTATTGGATTACAAATTTTCTGCTTTAGTATATTGATTTTACTCATAGCTGTTGGCAACAGCGTACCTATACGTACACGGACCCAGTTATTTTGTATTTACTCGTAGCTATGGTTAAAAATGTTTAATTAATGTAGAAATATTTGTATAATAATGTAAGTTGTTACATAAACGTCGACCATCGACATTACTTAGTAATTCAGTCTATCAGGCACACGACACACCACTCTAAAAGGTCTTTGTGAAATCTAAACCGTAAAAGCAAAAATAATACCGGTAATTGGATACTGATAGATTTGCCGTGCAAAACAAAGCGGTAAATATGATATTCTTCCGGTATTGTCATAAACAAAATGAGGAAAATACCTATACGAAATATACGCAGAATATAACAAATCAGAAGAAAGAAAAATCTGTAAATTGAAGATATTTTTGAAACATTAATCTTGAGTTTCTTATGACGCGTTGACAGAATAATTTCAATGAATTTCAAAGAATAAGTTCAATGGTTTTTAGAAATTTTGTCTGTCTGTTTACACTATTCTTAAAAGCTACTAACCGTTATTTTGCCTTACATTATATTGAAAAGTGACAAGACACTAATAAAAAAAATGTACCTTAAAGCATTAATATTTCACAAATGAATCCCTCAATCGATATACGGATACGGTGACATAATATTTAAAAAGATTGCTTACTATAGAACTATGGGCACTAATATTGGAGATAGATGAATAAAAAACGACTTAATGTGTAGAGGGGGAATTATAAAACGTTCTACCTGATTGTCACCATGAATGAATGCATGAACAACCTTGCCAAACTATAGTTTTCTAGTACGAAGAGTTTCTAAACTAATAAGCCGAACGGTCGGACGGAACGGACAAGAACGGAAAGTAAAAAATTTACCAGTTTGTAAATAAAAACTATTTTGTTCATTTCTAAATGTCTGTGAAAATCAGAACACATAGAAAAATCCGAAAAGTAAAGCTATGGCCGGGAATCGAACCCGGATCCTCGTCATTCCGTGACGCGTGCTATACCACTACACCACCCATAGCAGGTGGGTAGTCTCCGAATTTTTCTACCTGTTACCGACCGTCACGTGACCTTTGTTACTATGCAAATTTTTTGTCGCTAAGCGTCATCTGTTTGAATGATGTGTCTGTACGACACAATTACAAACTCCCGTGGAACATCTACTGCTCACCAGGGACGAGAGAAGGCGCTGTTTTTCAAATGATAGGTACTATCAAATGAATCAAGAAATTTTTATTTCTTGATTTTTATGTTTTACTTTTACGGTTTTACCGTTAGAAATTAAATTTCTAACGGTAAAACCGTAAAAGTAAAACATAAAAATCAAGAAATAAAAATTTCTTGATTCATTTGATAGTACCTATTTTGTTCATATTTATAGGTTATCATAAATGTTTTTTACTCTGTCTGGTTAAAGACGGTGTGTAAGAATTTTATAGTTTGGCATTATGATCTAATTTAAGTAATACTAAATCTTGACAACATCGCGGGTGGGCACTTGGCTACCCATTAATTCTAGACATTGAAAAGTTTATTGATACAATGATTTACATATTAAAAACTAAAATTTGCAAGCACGTGGCTCTGCCAAGTTCTTGACTGCAAAAACTTATTTACACAAAACCAAATTCTAAAGTTCTAGCTAACGGAAATGAATTATAAGTTGTTGCAAAAGTTGTTTATTGAATTTTCGTAAAACATTTACGTTCACCACGTGCGTGTCATTATGATTTGTTGATTGACTCTTTACTGTGTAAATAGGAGTTTTATCTCAACAAATCGTTAAACTTCATAGACTTGGCACACGCGGTGATTTACGAATTTTGCATATACCTCTATTTTCGATGTTATGCACCTAACGATTTTCGTTCTAGTCGAAGTTCAGAAATAAAATATAGTATTGCTTTTTGAAAATAATAAAATAGAAAAATAAAACTAACAGTAAACAAAAGAGAATACAATAAATTTACTAAACTTTAATACCACAATACCAGGCGGGATAGAAGCCAAGAAGTTCCGAGGTCTCTACGTTCACCAAAGAAAATATATATACATACCTATTTAACGCATTTATGAGAGTGACTGCAAAGTAAGCTACTTGTTGTGTGCGAAATACCTGAAATCTCTTAGTAACGACCGAATTCTGTGAAAAAAAAGTGACGTCGGGTGAAACTACGCCATGCCTCATGCGCACGTGCATAGCTCTACAAGAGCGTTTATTGTTAGTTTATTTACTATGAAAAAATAGGCACCGCCACTTGCGGATAGAAACTTCAACAAACTGATTTGACTTTTTACCGTAAACGTGTTCGAGACGTACTTTGTGACCGAAAACTTACACTAATATAAGCATACTGTGCTTAGTGTCAGGGTCCTACCGTGGGACCATTTTTTACAAGTTCTTAAGACATTATTTATAACACAACTGTTGAAAGACCTACAAAAATCAAAGTCTAAAGTCTAAATAACAAAATTAAGGTAGTATTAACAGGACCTCAAGCCATAGGAAGATAGAGGTGACTCGATTCGGTACATTAGGACTCAGTACGTCAGTCAGGCTTGCACTTAACCGTTTTTTGCAGTTACAGTTTACGTGTCTTAACATTAGGTAAGAAATGGTTGATTATAATTTAATTAAAACGTCGTTTTCGTATAAGTCCCTGTTTTCATTCCACTCAGGCATATTTCAGTCCTGTAATGAGTATTTGTAAACGCCTGCGGAATTATGTACGCGAAGGGTAAAAGAATATCTGGAAACACTTTAAGAGGAATACAAATAAAATTTGTTCTGCTTGTGACATTTTGAGACAGCCCGTCTTCCCTGAGAAGCGGGCGTACTCGAGAATATCATTACTAATATACATATAAGGTACAAATAATTTCATGTTATACCCACAGGAGCTAAAGTTTTGGGTTTGTGTTTCCTGATCGTTCGGGTGAAAACTAAAGTTATCCACCTGTATTTCCATATCTCATATATTCTGTTATTGACTCGAACGCTATCACTACGTAAGTTATTTTTGTGAAATCTCCGAGATTGATAGCACGTTTAACATTAATATCAACAATAAACATAATTATCATTGAATTCAACCGCGAATTTTTAAACAGATACAGACTCAGATTCATTTATGATGCTACGTATGTAAATAAATTATAAGCATGCAATTAAAAACGATTAATTTATTCCAATGAACAACAAATATTTACCTTGCTACTCCGCTAATCAACTCACGGACCCGCTCAACTTACTTAATCAACTCACTTAGTCGCTTGATATGAATAGCTGAGTAGCAAGATAAATATTTTTTTCATACCACCTGCTCGACAATGGCTAATTATATATCATGTAAACCTTACTCAAAGTAACTCGTTATAGCCCTTGGCTTTAGCCGGGTAGTAATATTGTACTGGATTTCATTATAACCCGTAGGTTAGTAATATAAAATATATGAATATGATTCTTATTAGTATACTATTAAAGTCCAATTTCGTAAAAATCTCACGGCTCCGAAAATCAAGCGGCGTTCGATTTTCGAACGAATGAAACAAATTTCAAATAAAACAAAAGCGGCCAGTGTTTGCTGACGCTGTAATATTATACGCATAGGACTGCTAAGATTCCAAATAAAAATATTGCTGTATCATTACACAACTGGACTAATTTCTCAAACATAATTTTTTGCTTTTAATTTTGTTTTACTGTTGTTTTAATTAAATTCTTTTTCTAGTTACCTTGGTTTTTATTATCTCGCAAAAGGTGAGAAAACACCTCGGAGATAAAACTGTTGATGCCTTGGGTGCGATTAAATGCTTCGCTCCACTCAGGACTCAATATTAATTCCCTCGCTACGCTCAGGAATTAACTAAAAACACCCTCGCTACGCTCGGGAGTTAAATCTAGAGCCCTTCGCTGCTCTCAGTATTCAATATCGCGCCCGTGATATAATACAGTGCTTTATCCCCTCGGTGTACAATCTACTATTGTTAATTGAAATGGACCTCCGCAAAGTAACGCTTGATTCAATAAAATAATTTATTCCATTTAAATTGTCATGCTTGACTTCGATAGAAATTACGAAATAATAATAATTTCCCAAACTTATAACATCTTTAAAACGCATAACCTCGTCCACGTAGAATTAGGACCTACTTAATACTTTTTTTTTTGACTAAAAGCAAACATTAAAAAAAGGTTTAGATTTAGATTAGGGTTGATTTATTGACTGCTTGTTTTTGTATTTGTGTAAATAAATCTCTCTCTCTCTCTCTCTCTCTCTCTCTCTATCAAAGATAGTAAGCTGCGCGGATTACCCAGAGCTGCGCGAGGCAGCGTAACGGTGTGCGAGCAAAAAAAGGAGACGAAGAAAATCTATTCCGTTATTTTTTAATACAATGTCAAACCAAGGTATTGGTATTGCAGTTTTTGTTGGCTGCGCACAGCGCCGTGGAAAACCTGGAGGACTACGGTATATATAGAATGGTTATGCACTCCTGGATTTTTATGGACACGGTACAGATAGAAAGAAGAAGAATAATTAGGTTCGAGAATTCAACAATAAAAAATATTGTGTAAAATAATGGATTATTTTAGTCCCTGTCAAATTGTTTTCCACTCAAAGTTTGAAAAGTAGAACTTAGGGTTCCCAACATTACCGTTTTTAGGTATCAATCATTTTCTAGGGTACGAGCACACGACAGAGAACCTCGAAGCGGTACGGGAAATGGTATCGAATGAATATGGAATGAGCAAAATGACTTGGACAAGGACAAGTGACGTGAAAAGTTAGCGAAACCAAACGGAAACTTATCCACGGATGGATGAAAGGCGAGGTATAAAGCGTTAAAATTTAAGAGCAGAAAAAGCCATTCATATAATTACTTTTCACACCACCTGCTCGACAATGTCTAATTATATATCATGTAAACCTTACTCAAAGTAAGTCATTATAGCCCTTGGCTTTCGCCGGGTAGTAATATTGTACTGGATTTCATTATAACCCGTAGGTTAGTAATATGATTCTCACTTCTCATAGTTCTTATTCCTATACACTTAAAGTCCAATTTCGTAAAAATCGCACGGCTCCGAAAATCGAGACGGCCACGCCACGGCAAGCGGCGTTCGATTTTCGAACGAATGAAACAAATTTCAAATAAAACAAAAGCTGCCAGCCAGTATTTGCCGACGCTGTAACATTACACGCATAGAACTGCTAAGATTCCAAAATAAAAATATTGCTGTATCATCACACAACTGGACTAATTTCTCAAACTTAAATTTTTACTTTTAATTTTGTTTTACTGTTGTTTTAATTAAATTATTTTTCTAGTTACCTTGGTTTTTATTGTCTCGCAAAAGGTGAGAAAAGTAGAGTATACTCCTCGGAGATAAAACTGCATATGTCTTGGGTGCGCTTAAATGCTTCGCTCCACTCAGGACTCAATCTTAATTCCCTCGCTACGCTCAGGAATTAACTCATAACCCCCTCGCTACGCTCGGGAGTTAAATCTAGCCCTTTGCTGCGCTCAGCCTTCAATATCGCGCCCGTGACATAATACAGTGCTTTATCCCCTCGGTGTACAATCTACTATTACGACCGTCTCGTTTGTTGATTTTATTAGGCCAATAGATGTCTGGCCCTGCTACATGCGACTAGCTCCATGTTTGTATGTTCATCTTGATTCTTAATATTAAAAGTTTACCAGGATAGCAATTCGTATACGAATAGACTGACTGACGTTCATCACTCAAACGTATCTAATCTACTTACAAGTCCCACATAAAATAACGACTTAAATTTACAGTGTAGCTGAAATTACTGTGGACAAGTAAGTAAATAAATAGTGCTGATAACTAATGGTATTCTGATAGCTGAAGCGTGGTTAGGTACACAGATTACGTATGTACGTCTACCACTGGAATCACGGGAACTCAAGAGCGAGGTACACGTGTACCGCAGTCTCACTGCACCGGGAACCTGTTAATTGGTATAGTAAGTAAAAGCATACGCCCGATATTTTTTCAATGAAATGCCACGTTAGTACCAAAGTAGGCAGTAAGTACTTAAATAAAAACGAAAACTTAAAATAACTACAAAAGTAATGGCCAAGCAAAGCAAGCTTTGACTAAGACCATCTGTAGTCATTTACTGTGTTAATCTCTTTTATTTTTATATTAGGTAGTACATAAATACACTTAACATGTTTTTATACTACTTACTTTAAAATAGCTGTCAAGATTCAAGAAACCAAATGAAATATGTAAGTAACTGTAACTAAATACGACTACCAACTAACTTCACCAAGTACAAAGTATATAAATCATTCTGTTACTTCGTTGTGTTTAATTGTTGCAATAAAAAAACGTTTATAAATTTACCATCAAATTTAATGCAAAAATAGGTAGGTACACAAAGTTAAAAGCAAATTAAAGCAACTCTTACTTTTAGACTTACTTCTGATAAAAGTTCCAGAACTTTTAACACCGATCAATCACTCAATCACAAGCCACGCCTCAGAGTTTAAGTTATCCAAATTGTTCGTAGTCGCGACAGTACCCGCCGGGTGCGTGTCGTCCGGGAGAGCAAGCGACCGTGACTGATCAGTGGGAACGCGCGTTGTGTACTGCCATACTGTACTGCTAAACTGCTATACTGCCATACTACCGTACTGCCAATTCGAGCCCAGGTGCCAAGTGAAACGTCTTTGATTAGGGCGCAGAAACTATTCCAAACTGATGTGTTGCTTAGAGACACTACCTCGTGTTAGAGGATTCAATAGGGTTGTTGTTTATTGTCGAATTGAGAATGTAATTACTCTAGTTACGTAAATGCTTTCATGCTGGTCTGGGAGTAAAGAAAAAACATAGAATGTAACAGTTGCTTCTCTTCCCGCGCAGATGGTAAAAACCCATCGAGGGAATAGGCGATTATCTTAGGAATCATGCTATAGGCGATGCGGCTTGCAACCCATCACTATTTTGATTCCCCCTTTCCATCTAAATGCCCACAGTCATGCTAATCGTGGCCTTTAGGTCTTGTTACCTTAGGCTATGTCTACCCCATTAGGGATAAAGACGTGATTTGTGTATGTGTATGTATGTGTAAATATTTTTTCACTAAATCTCGCCGACTCGTTGCTCCCTTTTGATGCGAAAGAGGCTCTTAAGTATAAACAAACAAAGTTTGACATTCATAATAGGATATCAAGAGCGTCAAAGAGCTTTTCAATTATTTTGTCCCCTTGTCTAATTTTCCTGAAAATTGAATAACAATTTCATTACATTTTGTCACTTAGTCTATCAATCTTTTAGTTTTTTAAGAAAAAGATGGCGTGGCGTATACCAAGACGTCTAAGTGTTTTTTCCACAGACTTATCGAAGAAGTAGCTACAAAGATAAAGAATTGGACAAAATAATTATAATAACACCATCACTTGAACTTTACGCTAAGAGATTATGACATCTGTGCCGCCCCTCCGTTCTAACTCTAAATGGGTGTTTTATGTACAGTCAGGACGAGACTATAAATCACCTTTTTTCGGAACGCTGGTTTTCCTTCGCGGTGGAATGGCACAGGAAGTTTTGTTACGAGTTGTTAAACGCACATATAGGTATTCGGCTGGTCATTATAAAACCCTAGCCATTGCGGGCTTTCCTTAGGGTTTCGCGTGAAAATTGGTATCATTATTAAGAATGCGCATAATTTTCAAATTTAAGTACTTACTCCGTACAAAAATTATAATTTGTACGCTGAACGACCGACACCTTTGCGAAGTACGGTTTCTTTCAATTTTATCTGCTTTGCATTTAAACTCAACGATTTTTTTGTTATGCTGACTGCTACGCTTGCTGTGTAGGTACTAGGTAAGTACACATTCCAGAATAATGAGGATCTTGGTTCGATTCCCAGCTTTAACTTTACTTAAAAAAAAACAGTGTTCTAGTTTTGTTTATAAAAAATATCCATATACATGTCCGGAAAAATAATGATGCCAAATTTATATTCTCGGCGATCAGTGACGTGACAGTCAGTCAGTTTTGTGCTGATAAATTTTTGAATGACATTGAACATTGAACTATTTACGTATTTGTAAATATTTTTCCACAATTTACTAGAATACCTATATTTTTCCTATGACTTTACCGACCACGCCAAAGAGAAAGTAACTTAGCAATTGTTTTGCGGTTGTGCCTCGACAATGTTTTGGTACGTATATTTACATACAGAACCGGACAAATAAAAATTCCTTCCTCCTGTTGGAGCTCCTATTTGGGTATTTTTGGCCCTTGGGGCCTGCTGAAGATCTAACATAACCTAAACCTACCTCCCATTTATAATATTTATTTTGGTCTGTAGTGCCACGTAGTAGTGCCATGCGTAATACTCTCGAAAACGTACACAAGAGGCTTTATAGAGAGAGGCGAGGGGCTTTATAATGGATTGGAATGGAGATTAGCTCGGAAAATCCGAATGTCATCTTTGAGCTGAATTCATTGTTCATTCCAGTTCACCAATATCTATACAGCCGACTGTTCAAGAATATCTACACACAGCTCTTATTATCAGTTAAATAAGAACCGTGTTTGGGTATTTTTGAACAGTTGGCTGCATAGACATTGTAGAACACGACTGCATGTCGTGCAACTCAGGTGAATTGAGTCTATGTCCTTTGAGTAATGCTACTTCCATTTTCACAAAAAAACCATAGTGTCGCTGTGTAATTTACGAGTGTAGACGATGTAGAATTAAAAAATCCCCACTTTACGCATTGGAAAAGTAACTAATAATTTTATTTTTGAAGTCTATTTACTTTCTCGCCGTGATTATTTTTATATACGACAAGGAAGGGAAACGAGCAAGTGGGACACAAGTTGACACCCACACTAGAGGATTGCAGATGAGTTGCCAGCCTAGAGGTAAGATAGAATACCTCATGTGCCAGTAACTTCAGCGGCTATCCTACTCTAAACGCTGGAATACAG
The DNA here is from genome assembly GCA_949127965.1 of Pandemis corylana. Classification (NCBI taxonomy): domain Eukaryota; kingdom Metazoa; phylum Arthropoda; class Insecta; order Lepidoptera; family Tortricidae; genus Pandemis; species Pandemis corylana. Next base: position 6,060,632 of record OX421867.1, on the reverse strand, counting down.
CCAGCGCAAGCACTGCTGCTTGGCGGCAGGATAAGCGAGTAAAATGGTTGTAGCTATCCGGACGGACCTTGCGCGGGGTCCTACCATCCGCAAATATTAATCATTATACATCACTACATAGTATAAAACAAAGTCGCTTTCTCTGTCCCTATGTATGCTTATATCTTCAAAACTACACAACGGATTTTGATGCAGTTTTTTTTTAATAGATAGAGTGATTCAAGAGGAAGGTTTTTATGTATAATTCTACGCAGACGAAGTCGCGGGCAGAAGCTAGTTATACATAATCCAAATTCAAGCTTTCTAGTAGGTATAGTTGGAATCTTTGTAAGAGTCCCGATCTCATTAAAAGCCCACCCTTTGAACAAAACCATTGTATTCTATTGTGCCCTCAAGCTTAGTGCATAATAATCAGTTTAAAATGAACGGAGATATGAGATAAAATAGCTCATTAAAATAACGACTTTATTATTTACAACAGACAGTTTATTTTAAATAAAACTTTGTTGGCAGATAATATTTTACAAAATTGAATGCATCGTAGATAAGAAACAGTGGTTCATGGACTGTAACAAATAGATACTTGGAATTTATTTAGAATAAATTTATATTTATTTTTAGGCTTTAGATTTTGCAATTTGTAACAGATTCTTGTATCAGAGTCTTGTATCAGATTATTAATGATGGCTCTAAGAAATAAAGTTAAAATCTTAAGTTGTGTTTTTTTTCAACTACTATCACAAAACGGTACAATAATAAAGCAAAAAGATAGACAATCTATATGTAGTCGCCGACGGCAATTTACTCTATCCGAAAACTCAAGGCCAAACTACTTTAATATTAAAATTACTTTACTTTTGGATACTAGTTCATATTTACTTTTCATTTTGTTGGCAACAATCTAAATGTTGTGAAAATAACGCATAAACGAAGCAATTTTTCATTATAATTTTGTTATTCTACGCAAATTCCAAGTATCACCTTGTTGCAGTCCATGAACCTATACCCGATTGCATATCTGCGAAAAAAGGTGTTTCAAAAGGCGGGCTGTTCACGAGATCGGGACATTTACAAAAATTCCAAGTAGGTATAGGTATAGGACATAGCTCGCTCGCTGCCGAGACGGCTTATTCCTTTGAGCGAATCCATGCCAATTGTATTTCGCCAACTATACCAGTAGTAATACGAAAAGTACCTGTAGGCTTATTACCTAACTCGCTCGCAATCGCCATCGTGTTCATTTTGACAGTTCTATATGGACTGACAATTGGCATCGGCATCAGCTACCTGTCACATTCACACAAGAACTGTCAAAATGAATACGATGGCGATTGCGAGCGAGTTACGTAATAGGCTACTGGTGTAGTTTCTCTGGGTTAGCCCTTATAGAGAGGTAAGACCTATAAATGGATATGGTGGAACTATAAGGGTTTCGTGTCTACTTTGATTGCAGAACCCCAAAAAAGACATTCTACTCAATGATAAAATGAAAACGGGCCGTGGTCCGCCTGTTGGCGACCGTTGCTGCATACTGCTAGTCTCACTCAGTTATTCATAGCCATTCAAGGGATTAATGACGGTATTGTGGCACCGTTCCTGTTGCCAAGAGTTTAATACATATAATGATTGGCTTATTTCGGAGCAGGTTAAACAATTTATGACAATCTTGGTTGACTGTTATAAAGTTTGAAATCACATTTTTGAGCAGTAATGCCCGAGTTATTGCTATACGTATAGTACATTACATTCTAAGGGTGCGGAAATAAACAATGCCTCAGATCGCAGGAACTTCTCGCACGAGCCATAGGCGAGGGCGATAAACATGCGATCAAAGGCTATCTTTATCACCATCCCAGGTGTGTACACAATTTTACGTCTTCCCCTGGCCAGGAAGTGAAAATTTCCGCTCGCGTGACGGCTGGTAAATTGCTACTTACGACCCGGGGCGACGTAAAGTATTGTTCATTGCGCGTAATGATACAATACAATACAAATACTCTTTATTGAACACCACAAATCAGTACAAAACAATACAGAAACAAAGAACAAAGTAGACAATAGGCGGTCTTATCGCTTAATAGCGATCTCTTCCAGACAACCAAAAAGCTAAATAAGTTGGAGACAGTTTAAGTAGGTGGCGGAAACAAATAGACAGGATAAACGCAGGGATAATAAAAACAACAGTACCAACATAAATATAATACATAGCTAAATAAATAAAATAAAATAATTCATACATATACACATAACATAAAACTTAAGATAAAATAAATGTGAGAAAGAAGGCCATACAACAGAAAAGGATTTAATCAGAAGCAAAAAGAAAAGATAAGAAATAAAGAAATGATCAGAGGTCGTCGTTTTCAGAAAAAAGGCCAAAAGGGTATCCGCGATATAGTTCGTCAAAAACTACAACCCTAAAAATGCTCCCCCTTGTATAGTGCCCGGCTCAATGGTTCCCATTATGCTGGCTGTATTGCCTCGCTGGACAGTAATGGAAACCTAATGAACCAGCCACGACCCAGAGCGGGGCAGCCAACATCTTAATATTTAAAAAAAAACAAAATTAGAAAGTCAAGAAAGACCTGAAAATCAAGGATGTGCCTCCGAATCACTAATTAGTATAAAACAAAGTCGCTTTCCGTTGTCTATATGTCTGTCCCTATGTATGGTTAGATCTTTAAAACTACGCAACGGATTTTGATGCGGTTTTTTTAATAGATAGAGTGATTCATGAGGAAATTTTATATGCATAACTAGCGACCCGCCCCGGCTTCACACGGTATATTATGCATGTATTATACATATAAACCTTCCTCTTGAATCACTCTATCTATTAAAAAAACCGCATGAAAATCCGTTGTGTAGTTTTGAAGATATAAGCATACATCGGGACATGAGGACAGAAAAAGCGACTTTATTTTATACTATGTAGTGATTCTACGCAGACAAAGTCGCGGGCAGAAGCTAGTAAGGATATAAAACTATTAATAAAGAATTTTCGTTGTCGACGATCTTCTTCCGATTTTATTTTGGGTAAACTCGTACCCTCAACGTTTTTGGCCAAACTGAAATTTAAATCTTCGTTTTTACCGGTGGCTATTTTAAATCATTCATTCAGTAAATGTTTCTGTAAGCAATTCCATTTAATGTTATTAGAGAAAATTAAACTGATTTAATTGTTACTTTGAATCTCCGAAGCAACACAGTAGAGTTAATTTATAAGTTACAGGGGTGTCTCGCTTATATTATTTTCTTGTTTGTTAGAAGAGAAAAAAAATAATAGTGAAATTTGCAATAAACAAACACACAAACAAACAAACGACCTCTCCGTTCCGTCATGGGCAGTCAATTTTCATGTGCGTTCGGTAGGTAGGTAATAAATAGATAACACTTAAGTGATCATTCGATTGCTCCAAAAATATTTAATGTAATCAAATGTGAGTACCTATTGCTTTTTTTACACAAAAACCGGCCAAGTGCGACTCAGTTTCCAAAAACGCTTGTTCCCTGCAAATTCGGCAAATGAACATAAAATCCAGTGTTATATGACCCCTGCTCTTGACCAAATTGTAAGGAGGGTGAAGACATTTTATAATGGTTATTTCTAAACAGAAAGACATAATAAAATTAGATATATCTCACTAGTGCTGCTAGGTATAAGAGCTACCTTTATACCAAACTTCAAATTTGTGCAAGTGGAAGTACCTACCCCATACCATAGGTTTTGATGTGCCGTAAACGGTCATATATTTTTTGACGACAGATGACATTGACTGATGATAACGATGAATCATAAGTTATTTTAGGATTTCGTAGTTAGTTCATTTTATTAATTCATTCAATATAAAACCTCTTCCTTCCATGCTGGTCTGGGTGTAAAGAAAAAACATAGAATTTACTAGTTGCTTCTCTTCCCACGCAGATGGTAAAAGCCCATCGAGGGAATGGGCGAAAGTTTTAGGAATCATGTTATAGGCGTTGCGGCTAGCAACCCATCACTATTTTGATTTCCCTTTCCACCTATACGCCCTTAATCATGCTAAACGTGGCCTTAAGGTTTTGTTACCTTAGGCTCTGTCTACCCCGTAAGGGATAAAGACGTGATATATGTATGTATGTACATCTGTATGTTCAATATAAAAATACATTAGTTTCAGTAGTTAAATATGACTGAGTTCGTTTGATTTTGTTTATAATTATAAACACGAAGCCTAACCTTGTTCCGCTGTTTACGCGGGTGGAAAAAAATCCCCTAGCAGATTAGTGAGTACCTAATTTTTATTCATGGGCAATATTAAATTCCTCGGAGATGGGGGCCATGGGGGGGGGGGGGGGGGGGGGAACTAGGCCGGCAAAGCTTGTCAATAACATGATTACAGAAAACACTTGTTAGAGTGAAATAACACCCTAAATAGGACGGACTCGTGTTTCAAAACACTCGGCGCCAAATCGGACTTCCGAATTTCCGAGGCCGGCGCAAAATTAATTATGCGACAAGTACTTCCAGACGCAGGGAGCCCGAACCCTTTCCTTGAACCGTAAACACTGGAGTTTAATTATTTCCTATTGAAATTACTTAAAGACCACAAAAATTTCGAATCAATATGATTAATATAAAAACCTATTAGAAACAAAATCATCCTACTTACTGTAATCTTATTAACGTTTTTATTTCAATTGCAATGTAGGTCATTAAGTAAGTTATATAAAGTTTGCAATTCAGATTGACTTGTAATATTCGGTTTGACTTCAAATTTAGTAGTAAGTACATAATTGTGGGACTAAAGTAATAAAAAATGGCAATTTTGTCACCGTTTAAGTATAATATATATTTCGTTCTTTACATCACGTTACATCGAAATTTTACCGCTGACTGAATCTAAACTAAATCCTAAATATCTTACATACCGTCATCTCATTCTTCAAATCGAATATTCGTCGTCTCACTCATAATATCGTCCATCACCTTCACACCCTCTTACGTTCCATTCCATTTAATTATAAAATGTATATACAACGTGTTATATGAGCCACTGAAAACCTGAAACTTTATACCAGAATATACAGTTATCGATTCGATTCGATCGATTACACTACTACATTTTAATGTAGGTTGTATTTTTTTTCGTGCCCAGTTTAAAATTTACAAATGCAACAGTTCCTGCTGTATCATAATTCACAGCTAGACATACATACTACTTAGGTACACTGAATAATACTGGCTGATTATTTTGATGGTTTGATATGGTATTGTCAATGTTAGTATTCAACGAATTTAGAGTTACTAATCGACTTACGAATCGAGTTACGAATCGACGAGCAATAATATACGGATTAAAGAAAAAAAAACACCAAACTAATTCAAATAATATAAAAGCAGTTGGGGAGTCTGAGGTTTTCAGTAGGTGGTGTAACACGTTGTATAAAGCAAGTATAGTCAGCAGAAAAAGATGTTCTGTATTAATATATATATATATATATATATATATATATATATATGAGAAACTCGTTATCATAATTTGTAGATTTTCATGGACCTTGTGCGCCCGAGGGTCTTGAAAAATAAATCCGCACATTACATCCGGGCATAAGATCCCGTCATTTTGTTTTTTATTTATTCAAATCAAATAAAACGTATCATTTATCAAATTGGTTTGGTATCACAAAGTTTGGTGCCAAAAAGGACATGCATATAGCTACATATATATAGACTTGATAAACACTAAGCCTTCTTCGCGTCGCGCAGCCGAGTATAAAACACTTTAGGGCTGAAATAAATCAGATTGATTTTCATTTCAATTAACTGCAAAATTGATAAGGTTACGTTTACGTCAGAGTTCGCTGTTACCATTAGGTACATTAACATCTATAAATTCAAGTTATCATTGCGCTTGGCATGTAATCATAACTTGATTCTTTCTCTGGCAGGCATTACACCGAGCCAGGTGTAGAGTCATTCGGGTCAAGAGCACGCACTTTTTTTTTGATGGCCTCCCAGACCTATAAAGAAGTATATAATTGGCATGTTATGATATTAAATCTGTAGAATATTTAATAAATTTTCACTATTTAAGAAAATTTTCCATCAAGATTAATTAGTTTTAGCCCTACATAGGCTTAACTGAAAACTTTTCCAATGCGTAATCTTGACCCGATGTGTGGGTAAAATTACGCAAGTCTTAGGGTAAAGTTACGCACGCGGGGTAAACGTACGCAGTCATTCGGGTCAAGAGCACGCATTTTTTTTTTGATGGCCTCCCAGACCTATAAAGAATTGTATAATTGGCATGTTATGATATTAAATCTGTAGAATATTCAATAAATTTTCACTATTTAAGAAAATTTTCCATCAAGATTAATTAGTTTTAGCCCTACATAGGCTTAACTGAAAACTTTTCCAATGCGTACTCTTGACCAGATGTTTTTCGCCTTCATTATTTGGTCATCTGAGATGAGGGTCCGCTCAGGGGCCTTCCTTATGTAATTTCTCGGCCTTTGGTGTATTCTGAAAGATTGATTTTTTTTTGATATTTTTATTTCATTTGGGGTATAAGTACGCAACGGGGGTAAGTACGCGTGCGTACTATTAATCTCGTACTCTTACCCCAATCGGCAAATATACCAAATAATCAGTCACAACACACACGTTAAATACTTTTTACGAATATGATAAACTTACATAAAAACTACATTAAATGAACAATAGAAATATAGTAGACTTACTGGCACAGAGCTATCCATTTAACTACAGCACACTTTTCCGTGGCACAAAAATTAAACGAAATAAGCGTGCTACAAATATTCGGCGACGTGTCGCGACCAGTACTAAGATTGCGTCGGCGCGGCGTGTGGCTCCTAAACGGCGACAGTAGCGCCACTCTGTTTTACAAACACAGACCTCGGCCCCCCCACCCCTGTCGGAGATCGGACCACCGCGTACTTTTACCCACCGCGTGCTGTTACCCCGAATGACTCTAGGTGTCTGAAGTTGTTGGTCGTACGTTGCGTTGACCAATTGACCAAAGTCTGGCTGAGTCTGGTCACCAGACACGTAACTCCGCAGTGCACGAGTCGCGACTGTGTGGGTTTTACGAAATTAACGCTTAGTTGCAGAAATGCTGATCCTGCATCTAAAACCAATTAAATGCGCATTTAGTTGCAACCAAGCTTTTATTTTGGTATAAAGTAACTAGCAAAAGCAATTTTCCGTAATTGCAATATTGGAAATAAAAATAAACAGAGCTCGAGGGGAAAAACTATGCACATATTTAGAGTAGGTACAGGTTCTACCCGACGGTAATAAACATGATTCAGTAAACAAGCTTCTATGCAAACATCAATTATGTGATCATTCATATTTTGTGAATATTATATAAATAACTATTATGAAAAAATGAGACTTCAAAAACATAATGCACTTGGATTTGATTAAGGTCTGTTCACAGCCATACCTTCCTTACTGAAACAGACTTTTGAGATGAAAAGATAAGTTATTGTACTATCGTAATCTTTAATATATATAAATAAAAATTAATGTTGCTAAGCGCAAAACGTGAAAACGGCTGGATAATTTGGCATTTTTTTTATATTATCCTAAGTTCCACGGAATGTTTTTATGGAGAAAAAAAATTAAAAAAAAATGGAACAGGGGTCAAGCCGCGGAAAACAGCTAGTACTTAATATATACTCGGCGTGACCAAATTTGGCCCAGTCTTCTTACAATATTACGTGTAATCATGTGACGGTCAAATTTTTTGCCGCTAAGTTTGTATATTTATTTCGGGATCTTGCTGGATAAATATACATATTAAGTTACTTTTGCGATTGGCTACCTTCAAGACGAAAGGTCAAATTGAAAAAAAAAAAAGTTTTTAGTCCATTTTACATTTTGTTTTGATAAAATGAATTTTTGCAAAGTTTCTTGCGGAACATTTGTCTTGGCAATTTTGATTTTCATCTTGCAAAAGCGCGAAGCGGTCGCTAGCCAGTTTACTGTTTATCTCTTGGACGATGTCGAACACAGTCGATTTGTTCAGAGACGACATTGAGTTATTGCTGTATTGCCGTACCGGCCATTGACCTTTAGCTTCCACAAACCACAGCAGTTTCCATAATACATTGCATTAGTTAACATGCAAAGTGCCGGCGCAAATTGAACAATAGAACGATTCATTTATTAACGACTACAATAGCGTGCTCGTGCTAATATGCCATGTACAGTCGACGACATAAATATCGATACAGCCATCATGTCAAATATGTGTCACCGATCTCATTGTTTGTGGCATAAAGGTGTATAGATATTTTTGACGTACATATATTTAAGCCCTTGACTGTACTTCTGAACGGTCATTTTTACGTCATAAGTATGCTTAGTAAATTCTGAATCCTATGCTACACTTGTTTATCACACCGGGTAAGTTGTAATTTGCGCCGTGCCGAGGTATTTCTAAGGGGAAATTTGATTTTGCCAGCCATCTTGGTTCTCTCCCCGGAACTAAAAACTTTCGCCGTTAACCTCAAGGAGCTAATTAATTCAGATGTGAATCAAATCCTACTAATATTATAAACGCGAAAGTTGTAAGTGTGGATGGATGGATGGATGTTTGTTACTCTTTCACGCCAAAACGGCTGGACAGATCTGGATGAAATTTGGAACATAGATAGATTATAATCTGGAATGACACATACGCTACTTTTTATCCAGGAAAATTGCGTAATTCCTGCGGGATAGCGATAAACGAATTCTATGCAGACGAAGTTGCGGGCAACAGCTAGTAAATGTATAAATTTGAGTCTAAATTGAAATAGGTTTTTATGCAATAAGAAAGCAAAGTTAATTTCTGATGTGAGTGTTGATTTTGAATTCCGCCCGAGTAAGAGAAGGATTCTACAACTGAATCACCAGCGTAGCGAGTCATTCAAGGTTTTAATCCTGAGTGGAGCGAGGGGTTCAAGGACACGACATTAAAAAAATTTGGTCTCGTGTGACACTTACAATTTTTCACCTTAGCAGCGAGTACATTTTAACAATGCAATACAATACAAATACTCTTTATTGAACACCACAAATCAGTACAAAACAACTTAAGTGAAAAAAATTCAACAAGGTACATTTACCGAAACTGTTTGTTTTCAAAATAAATAATACCTATACTTCTCGTACACAATTTCACACTAACAATTTCTCGGACATAAAAAATAATAATTAATAAGTTACTTTGTCTCACGCTCGAAGCAAAATCGAGTTTTTTTCATTGTCTGGAATAAGCAAAACCCGCCTGTTGGAGGCCGTTTTTTGATTTTATTAATATTAAGCGAGTTTCATTCAGTATGCCACGAAACGACTACACACCGATCATATTAACTGCTTGCCTAACTTTGACTGGCCAAATAGTGCCGATTGAGTTGTACTTACAGGGTTGATTTTCTCACAGTTCCAAGGGGCCGCAGACCTCAAGTATTTGGTAATTATTACAACTTTATACCTCTCTCTACGCGTTCCTGAGAAAGTGTCTTGACGGAGACTTCCTTTTTTCCATAGGGGTACGGAACCCTAAAAATGATAAAGCACTTTATTGAGTAACTAAACATTTGTAACAGCGACACGTATTTAAAAAAAAATTTAGATTTGTAGTGGAGATGGAGGTGAGGCAATAAAACGTGTGAGTCACTTGCAAAAAACTATAATGAAGTATTAAAGTAAAGTAAACACACACACATTAGGTTATAAACACATTTAGGTAGGTACAAAAGTGAACCATGTAAAATTCGTAACCTCACGCGACGGTGGCGGCAAGCGGACTGGTCGCGTGTTATAGCGCGCGCGTCGGGAACGAGCGAACGTTAAACGAGCGAGAGCGACTGATTCAGTGGGCGCGTGAGAGAGTGAGACGGATGCATGAGCGCGATGCGCGGGATTTGTCGAAGCTACGTTACCAAGCTAACAGAAATTAAGAAGAGCGCGAAAGCGGTGCGCGAATGAGGCGGCGGTTTAGAGTACAAACCAGAGCAGCGGGTTTTCTTCCTACATACTCCCCCTTTTGACCAGGACAGTGCCCTCACCACTGGTCAAACAAAACCACCTTCTAATGCTTACGAGGCCGGCCTCTTCGTCTTGCCGGTGCGACAGGATGTGGAACCTCGAGTCCTTCACCCTCTCTGCTGTGGTAGCGCCTCAAGTCGGAGATGTGGTACTTCCCTACGATCTCATGAGGCTTCTCGGGAAATGCGACGCAGTAAGTAGTGGGACTCACCTTCTTACTTATCATGTAAGGCCCATCACGTTTCGGAGCGAACTTTGACGTGACGCCTTTCGAAGCACTGCTAAGGACGTGAGATTTCATAAGGACCAGATCACCAATTACGAGTTCGTCGTGTCGACGACGAAGATCCTTAGCAGCCTTTTGAATATCCTGCTGTTTCTCGATGGTTTCCTTACTTGAGCTGAGCGTATCTGCAAGTTTAAGCAGATAAGGTGTGATCTGTGGCACATAATTTTCCGCCATGATCACTGCACGGAGATCTGTTTGAACCTCCAGTGGCGACCTTAACTCACGAGCATAAGTAAGGTATGCAGGGGTCTGTTCTGTAGATTTGGTCCGCGAGGAGTTCAAAGCGAAACGAATCAAGGGGAGAGCTTCAGGCCATTTGTTATGATGATCCTGTACAAGGATTGCCAGCTGTGTTTTCAAATCGCGGTTCTTTCTCTCGACCGGATTTGCTTCTGCATGATACAATGGGATCAGGTTTTGCTTAACGCTCAGAGTGAACATCGCTTTTTGCATAACTTCCGCAATGAACTGCACACCATTATCTGAAATAATACGACGAGGAAAACCAAAACGTAAGAAAACTTCCTCAATCAATGTTTTGGCACAAACTTCAGCCGTGGCGTCAACGAGGGAAAATAGCTCTACCCATTTACTTGCGGTGTCTTCAACGATAAGCACCCATCTTTCTCCGTTGGCACCCTTCGGAAGTGGCCCAAACAAATCAACAGCCAACACTTCAAATCGTTGGGCTGGGACTGGAGTTTGCAGTAAACCGGTAGGTTTCTCATTTGACGGTTTAAACCTCTGACAATCAATGCATGTTTTCAGGTAATCAGCTACGAACCGACGCATGCCCGGAAAGTAGAACCGTCGTGAAATTCGATGCATAGTTCTATCCAGGCCTCCGTGACCCGAGGTAGCAGCGTCGTGGCATTCAATCATAACCTGCTTTCTTCTTTTTTCAGGTATTACCAGCTGCGGCTCTTCGGTCTCAACATCAGTATAGCGGTACAGGATTCCTTTACACATATGGTAACCTCTTTCAGTCCACCTATTAATCTCTAATTCGTCTTTTCCTTCCAGGCCATTGATGATCTTCGCTACTTCAGGGTCGGCGAGCTGGTCGTCACGCAGAGCGGCGGCTTCCCATCGCGGAGCTTCAATGATCACCGTGCAAATTCCGCAGGAATCACGAGCTTCATCTACGCACGGAGGGCGACTAAGTGAATCAGCAATAACGTTAGCCTTCCCTGGCGTGTAATCCACTTGAAGATCGAAGGATTGGAGCTTCATCGCCCAGCGTACCAGTCTTCCCGTCGGCGACTTCAAGGTAAGTAACCATTTTAGTGGCTGATGATCGCTAGCCACACGTACAGGATGTCCATCAATGAAACCACGGAACTTTTCAACCGCCCACACGACTGCAAGAGCTTCTCTTTCCGTTGTAGAGTAGTTGCGCTCGGCAGGTGCAAGGAGACGGCTGGCATACGCGATCGGACGTTCTTCACGATGAGACTCCCCCTGCAGCAAGGCCGCACCTAGTGCATAATTGCTGGCGTCGGTCCTGAGGACGAATGGAAGAGAATAGTCAGGTTGGATGAGTATTGGTGATGAAGTGAGTAGACGTTTCAGTTCGTTGAATGCGTTGACCTGAGCTTCCTTCCACAACCACGGCTGATCCTTCTTGGTGAGCATCGTTAGCGGCTGTGCAACTTGAGAAAACCCAGGAACGAACTTCCGAAACCAGGAACAAGTTTGTAAGAAGCTTTTCAGGTGTTTCACAGAGCTGGGTTCCTTCATGTCTGAGATCGCGTTGATCTTGTCTGGGTCTGGCGAGATTCCTTGAGGCGTGATGACGTGCCCCAGATATTTGACGCTTTCCCTCACAAATACGCATTTGGTGCGGTTGGCTCGCAAATTGAAAACACGTAAGCGGTCAAATACAGCACGTAAGTCTTCCAAATGTTGCGAGAAGCTGTCGGATATCAGGATCAGGTCGTCGATATACCCTAGAATAGTCAGGCCTTGAAGTGATGCACCAGATCGAAATCGGTCTATTAAACGCTGGAACGTGGCTGGCGCGTTCCGTAGTCCAAAAGGCATGCGCTTGAACCTGTGGACTCCGAACGGTGAAACGAACGCTGTTTTGTCTCGATCCTCCTCCTTGACTGAGACTTGCCAGTACCCGGAGCGAAGGTCAATAGTGCTCATATAACAGCTTTTACCTGTGTACTGCAACAAGTCATCAATAACGGGCAGTGGATAAGAGTCACTCTTTGTTACGGCGTTGAGTTTCCTGTAGTCCACGCAAAACCGAAAAGTTCCGTCTTTCTTCGGAACCAACAGAGCCGGTGCAGCCCATGGAGACTCGCATTCTTCAATAATGCCCTCGTTTAGCATCTTCTCTATTTCAACCTCCATGATGGCTTTTTTAGCTGGTGTAAGTCTATATGGCGGCGCGGCGATGGGTTTGTGGTCGTCCGTGTCGATACAATGTTCTGCGAACGGCGTTGGACCTCCCCCTTCTCTGAAGATGTCGTCATATTCCTGCAATGTTTCAGCCAGGATTGCCTTTTGGTTCGATGTCAGCATGGTACCTTCGTCACACCGAATAAGATCCGCGGTCGCATACCCTATATAAGATCTTGATGTCTCACACTGCAGAGGGTGAATGACCTTAGGTCGATCCGACATAAACCACATACTATCAGGAATGTTAATAACTAACCGCGCTTTTCGTATGAAATCGATTCCCAATAAAGTATCGTTATTGGTCGCGTCTGGCAAAATAACGAACGTAATCGGTATCACAGAGCCTTCTAGGTTTACTTCTACGTCAGCAAGTTTAACATCGATGTCATGCACTATACCGTCAGCGAGCTTTATCGTCATGCAACTATCGCGAAAAGGGTGCTGTAGTTTACGTAACAACGCGTAAAGACTAAAACCCGCGATACTACGTTTAGCCGCTGTATCCACCAAACCAGTGCCTCGAAAACCGGAAACTTCGAACCGAAGAATGGGACGTCCGCCGGTACCGTTATTCGACAAAGTAGGTACATCACGTGCGCGTTCCGCTTGCAACCCATCACCGTGTTGAACATTCTGCGATAAACTACTCTTTGACAATATATCAGTTTTACAAATGCATACATTCTGTTCTGTATTAATCTTTGGCACATCACATACATGTTTAATCTGACCTAAACTAATCTTTGACTGTTCAACACCGTGATACGTCTGTTCAGGTTTATTCTGTGACACAAGCTTAGAACTACCAGAAGATTTAGGAACATTATCGAAACAGTGATACATCCGCTGTTTATTATTCTGTGCCATAGTACTTGTACCTTTAGAGCAACATTTTGAAACATTAACGACGCAATGATGCATCGACTGTTTATCAGTCTGTGGCATGATATTGGTAGTAACAGAGGGACATTCCAAAACGTTATCGACACAGTGATGCATCTGTCGTTTATTACTTTGTGACACAATATTATTACTATCAGAAGGACATTGCAAAACATTATCGACACACTGATGCATCTGATGTTTATTACTCTGTGACACAATATTAGTACTATCAGAAGGACCTTGCAAAACATTATCGACACAGTGATGCATCTGCTGTTCATTACTCTGTGACACAATATTGGTACTAACAGAAGGACCTTGCAAAACATTATCGACACAGTGATGCATCTGCTGTTCATTACTCTGTGACACAATATTGGTACTAACAGAAGGACCTTGCAAAACATTATCGACACAGTGATGCATCTGCTGTTCATTACTCTGTGACACAATATTGGTACTAACAGAAGGACCTTGCAAAACATTATCGACACAGTGATGCATCTGCTGTTCATTACTCTGTGACACAATATTGGTACTAACAGAAGGACCTTGCAAAACATTATCGACACAGTGATGCATCTGCTGTTCATTACTCTGTGACACAATATTGGTACTAACAGAAGGACCTTGCAAAACATTATCGACACAGTGATGCATCTGCTGTTCATTACTCTGTGACACAATGTTAGTCGAATCATAATGCGTTAAGTTATCACTTCTAAAGTCACTATTAAACGAACAGAATGAATCCTTATGGTTGCAGTTATCACAATTAGCACGAATTACGCCCTTGGCGTTGCAACCAAAACAACGGATTTCCGTATGATCGATTTTATTTTTCGCTTTTAAACACTCACTACGTTCGTGGCCACTTCTACGACAGTAAACACAATAAAGTTTTTTACCTTGAGTCGTAGTCGGGCTTACCGCCGAAGTACGATCCTTTGCAGGCGGCGGGGTCGGCACGCTCGGCGCGCGGGCGGGGGGCGCCGGCGCGCGCGCGGCCGGCGGCGCGCGGAGCCCTACGCCCGCGGCGCTCGCGGCCGACGGCGGCGCTCGCGATCCGTTGCCGCCGTGATAAGTTTGAGCACGCGTATCGTTCTCGCTTGAACATGGAGCGCGCGACGAAGATGAACACGACGGGGCTTCGGCGAGCGATTCCTCGATGTTTATGGCTTTTTCTAGTAAATAATCAAGGTCACTTACAGATTCTCGCGTCAATCGTTTTCTTATTCGTTTGTCGAGTAAGCCATAAACTATATCAACCTGCATTCTGGCATCGACTGGATATGGAATCTTGGTTATTAAAGCACGAAGTCGCTCAATAAAAACTTCTGCCCGTTCTTCACCCTGCTCCGACGCGTAGATTTCTCTTAGCAATTTGTGGGGCGGCTTCGGCACGCCGAATCTGGCACGCAGCTTCTTAAGCGCGTCGTCCCACGTCAGGACCGTGGCGCGGACCCCGCGGAACCACAGCGCGGCCTCCTCCGCCAGGAGCATGGGCAGGCCGCGGAGCGCGTGCTGGTCGCTTACGTTGGTGGCTTCTTTGTACACCACTACGCTGTCTATGAATGCTTCTAACACGTCGGGGTCGCGACTCGCGCCAGTAAACCGAGCGGTGCAGTTGGCGAAGTTAGCATTCTGTGAAGCCATGAGACCCGCACAAGATGGCGACGGCGAAGGGGCTTGTCTTGCGAGTTCGCGATCGACGCGGCAACGAGGCTCTCGACCAATTGACGGTTGGATTCGGCCTGAGCCCTTGCGAACGCCGATAGGAACGACGAGAGCTGCCCTTCGGACATCGTGGGGTCGTCTTCAGAGTTCTGCATACTTTTGCGACGCGGCATTTTAGAATAGACAGTCAGTCAGTTACACTTACACACCACATTTTACACTTATCACTCATCACAATCCACTTTTCCACTGAGTTCGTGAGTTCGATCGAGCACGATACCTAACGACGCGATTCGCGGAAGGATAGGTAGGTACGCGTGCCGCTAGTTGTGCGCCAATGTAGTGGAGATGGAGGTGAGGCAATAAAACGTGTGAGTCACTTGCAAAAAACTATAATGAAGTATTAAAGTAAAGTAAACACACACACATTAGGTTATAAACACATTTAGGTAGGTACAAAAGTGAACCATGTAAAATTCGTAACCTCACGCGACGGTGGCGGCAAGCGGACTGGTCGCGTGTTATAGCGCGCGCGTCGGGAACGAGCGAACGTTAAACGAGCGAGAGCGACTGATTCAGTGGGCGCGTGAGAGAGTGAGACGGATGCATGAGCGCGATGCGCGGGATTTGTCGAAGCTACGTTACCAAGCTAACAGAAATTAAGAAGAGCGCGAAAGCGGTGCGCGAATGAGGCGGCGGTTTAGAGTACAAACCAGAGCAGCGGGTTTTCTTCCTACAGATTGCTTAAAGCAAAGTTAACTACGCACTTTAAAAATTGTAGGTAATGTGCCGGGTATTCAGTAATAAACTAAGAGAGAAGCTATAATCCAAAATTTGAAATTCAAAGTTCGCTATCATACTGTGCCTCTCACACTCCTGTTAATGACTATTGGTGTGAGCAGAGCAGCACGAAACGAACTTAGCATTTCTTTTTCCGGAGTATGCCTGCAGCTCGGAAGCACAGTAAATAAATAGACCAGTATGGAAGCTAGGCATACTTTTTGAAATAAATACCTACGCTCCGTTAGAGCGTTAGGGTTGTCGGTTTAATTTATATAAAATTGTAAAGATTTTTGTTTAGTTAGCGCTATAATAATAACTAGTAACGCCTGTTTCAAAGTAACTAGCTACACTTAATTAAGAGTATTAGGGTTGGCACCCTTAATTTGTCTAAAAAAAAAGACAAACGTTTATTTGGTTTCTATGATGGACACGGCACTATAAAACTGTTTTTTTCTAATTCTTTGTAAATTAATAGAGCTACTTTGCAATTTATATGTTGTCTCTGACAACAACATCGAAAAGATCCAATAGTTAATTAGAAAGTTAAAAATGGCGGCTACTTTTTTCATTTCGTTAACGGATTCGATGTCGGAGATCAACCATATCCCCAGATATCGATTTTGAAAACAATCGGTCGAATAATTAAAGAGTTCAAAATGGCGGCTACTTTTTCTCATTCCGTCCACGGATTCGATGTCGGAGACCAACCGGATACCCAGATATCTATTTTGAAAACAATCGGTCGAATAACTAAAAAGTTCAAGATGGCGGCTACTTTTTCTCATTCCGTCCACGGATTCGATGTCGGAGACCAACCGGATACCCAGATATCGATTTTGAAAACAATCGGTCGAATAACTAAAAAGTTCAAGATGGCGGCTACTTTTTTTCATTCCGTCCACGGATTCGATGTCGGAGACCAACCGGATACCCAGATATCGATTTTGAAAACAATCGGTCGAATAACTAAAAAGTTCAAGATGGCGGCTACTTTTTCCCATTCCGTTAACGGATTCGATGTCTGAGACTAACCGTATCCCCAGATCGATTTTGAAAGCAATCTGTCAAATAATGAAAAAGTTATGGTATAGGTAAAGTACGTATCGGTATTTGGCAAGACATCCTTCAAATGTAATCCTGTAATATAAAATAGTACTAGGTATATTATAGATGCAAGATGATACCGACGAAAGCCCGTAGTAGAATTTTCACCAAAAACGCGCTCCATAATATACGGCATCTACTTTATCATTTAAACAGCCTAACGTTTTATTTAACAGAAAAAGCATTTTATTTAATAATAATATATTCTTATCTTTCAACATCAGCAGGGAGTTTAAAAAACGAAAGCTCCGGTTGTGAAAAAGTCGAGTTCAAGCAGCCGTACACTGACTGCGCAATACGCTCTTGGCATGTTTAACACGAAAAAGATCGCGGACTGTCTGAGCGCACGTAACAAACAACCGCTCTACTCAACGCGGCACTCGCGACTGACGGCACTACGAGGTCCGCCCAGGGGCCGTGTAAAGCGCGCGCCTGTGTGCGTGTTTCGTTTCAACCGATTTGTTCGTAGATTCCTTACTGCTTTAGCTTATATATATACTGTGTCGGAAGGCTGCATTGTTTGCGCCAAGTCTTGCGGAATGCAGGAGCGGGGATGATCCTGCAGCATTAATTTAGCGACTCCACGGCGCAGAAAATAAGCGTCTATTAGTGCCAGTTTGCGCTTTATGAGGTTCAGCTGGAAATTAATGAGCTTTCTAGACTCTTGAATCACGGGGATAACGCTAAAGTAAACTTTTATGCACGTCTTTCGTTTTATCCGGTCATCGGTCGTGGTCCACCTCAGTACATCTAGGTGAACCAAGGGCAAATGACCATGGGCCGTGGTCCACCTCAAATAAAATCCATGTGAATGCTGCCATTATTTCGAATCACAGATTATTATTTTAATACAAAAATAGGTAGGTTACTTTAGTTAGGTATCTTCATTTGCCCGAAGGGTAAATACCCAGTAAAAGAGGCTCCGCCCTTGCGGGCTCAGTCGAAAACCATGTGGACAAACTGTAGGTGGACCACCAGCAAGAAAAAGTACCCGTGGCTCACCTAGGTGTACTGTGGTTGCCCAGCGGCAAGAAAAAGTGCCCGTGGTCCACCCAGGTGAACTAGGCGGGTGGACCACGACCGACGACTGATTTTATCATATCATAACGTGTCATAAAATAAGGCCTACGCCGCGTTTGTCTTTTTGTTCACAATAAACTCAAAATCGAGATTCACGAGGTAAGTTTGGAGTATAATATAACTTGTCAAGGTTTTGCGTCTGGAACACAAATTTTAATTCTGCGCGGACGAAGTCGCGGGCAACAGCTTCTTGTTTCTACGAAGTGACCTTGTTGTTTTACAAAAAAGGCGCTGAGTAGTTACTTGTATTATGCTGCACTGTCATTGGGAAATGCATATTGCATATTTTTTCGCTCGAAAAATGTGTCAAGTTCTTTAAAGTATAGGTAAATGATTAATTTCGTTGGGGAAAGTACAAACTTTCAATATTAAAGTTTTTTTAACGTAAAAAACTTTCTTATGATCTACATAGATGCCAATGGCGTGGCGTCAAGTTACCAGAAGGCAAGCCGAAGGGAATTTAACTAGCATTTTCCTCTAATTTTGCACAATAAAAGTGCAACTGCCTTAAAATAGGCAAGCCAGTAGGAATCGAGTTCTATGGACGCCACGCCTCTGATAGATACATACCCAACCCAGTTACATAGAGGACATTGCATTTAACATGTAATTAATAATAATTAAAACAAGTAAAATCAAAACTAAAGAACTTTTCAATCATACGTGTACCTAGTCTTAAATAAGGATGTGAAGACTAAATACCTTATTGCTACTGTATTTTGTTTGTATCTTTTTCCTCTAAAATAGTGCCTACTTATGCACTTAATATGTCATTGTTTTCGGTTTTTTTTGATGACGTCACCTCACATTACTTCACGGTAGTAAATTACTTAATACTTTTACTAAATCTTCAATAGAAATGAGGTCACCTATATTTAGTCACTTGACAAAATATCCTGTTAACATTGCGTTTAAATACTGGCTTCCCAAATAGACGCTCCATTATTACTTCAAACTCAAAGTGGATCAGTAACGTATTTTAGTGTTTAAGTAATCGAATATTTCAAAATGTTACTTAAATATCCTATTATTCCGTTACTAGTTATTTCGTTCTCAATAATTGCTACCGACGGCCAGTTAATTCAAAGTTTACGGCAAGCAAACCCGATAGTTTTGGAGAGGCACCAATCTGGAATCAATTTAAGTTCCAGAAGTCAACAATGTGAACGGATGAAATTTTCTCTTCCAAGACCAGAAACAGGCTGCTGTGGACTTCACAAGTTTGACGAAACGGCCTGTAAGTACCTAATCCACACTATAATAACACGATAAATATACTAATAGGTATGAGTTAGTACTTAGGTACTGATAATGCCCGCACCGCACTATATTTAATGAGTCGTTTGTTTTGCTTGATTTGGTAGTTAAGTAAATATTATGATTCATGTTTAAAAGCATGCTTTTGTGCCCAGTTTTTTCGGCGCATTCTTCTTATCGATGATCTTTTTTCCGAAAGCACTGACAGTTTCAAAATACGTGCAAAAAAGAGCCATAAATGTACATTGATTTAATTTAATATAATCGTAATTCGTAATCGTAATTGAAGAAGTTTGAGTAAATTCACTTTTCATATTTGTCTTGTCATGTTTGAGTTGTTTATTGTTTTTTTAGTTAATGCAGGTAAAATAATATACAAAAGAAATCTTAAGGACGTCAACATGGCCGATAATGATAACGACTCGGATATAAGTGAAGATGAAGCGAATTATGAACACCACTACAATAGCTATGAGTTGGAAAACGGTACATTTTCAGAACCAAGACAAAAGCGAAAGGTTATCGAGAGGTTTCAAAATCCACCCAGCGAGTTTATAGTTGGTATGAATATTTTGTAATTTCATCAAATTTTATGTTAAATCGTCAAGTTATTTTATCTGTTCCCAAACTGAACGGCGTTTGATTATTCTGTATATTAACGCATTCAGTACCAGGAGAGCATATGGGTATGCGTTTTCGTGTCTTCCACCCAATGCCGCTGACATATGCTTTTACAGTACCTAATATGAAAGCGCGTATGCGCTTGCGGGCACCTAACGACGTCTCGGCTCTGACAGCCGGCAGTGAATGCGATGAAATTGCGCCATGAAACGAGAAGAATACTCAAATCTCTTTCCACTTGCTAAAATTTCTCACCGATCTTTGAACAACCTTGTGATTTAAAAAAGAACCGTTTTTTTTACTGTGGTTTAATGATTATGACCAACTCCTCTACCACAGCTCATTTTATTCCACAGCTGGACGGACCGCTGATATTTCATTCTACCCCTGGATGGTGCGACTAGAAATATTTCGTGGAGGTCGTCAAATCTCATTCTGTGGTGGTTCACTGATAAACTCTAAATACGTGTTGACAGCTAGACATTGCGTGCATTTGGAGTTCGAAAGTTTGAATGAGTAAGTGACTTCTATCTACTTGAATTTGATGCTTATTTTATTTTATATCCCAAAATAATGTTCCTGACTGCATTGAATATTTCTCTTCAATGAAGCAGCACTTTAATCAGTTGAAAAATTTACGATGTCAGTTGGCTTGCTTGCTTGATCTATCTGACCGTGTTGTGTTGGTTATTGCGATATATTCAAGCAGCTTTCTGAACAGACTGTCGTGCATTTTCCCAGAATTAGATTTCCCTCCCTTTTAATACTCAAATAGAAATCCAAGGTCTAACCATGCCCCTTTTTCTCAGTACTAACCACTGGCTGTTATTAAAATATTGATTGTAAATTAATAGCTTAATCAGAATGGTTATTTTGATTACAGTATCAAAGTAGTACTAGCAGAATACGACGTAAGAACTCAGCCAACTGATTGCGTGAACTATGGCAACGGGCAACAGCAATGCGTCAACAACCTGGTGATGTACCCTGAGCAAATCATCATGCATCCCCACGGTCATGACATAGCCATGATAAGGCTACGAGGAATCGCACCATACTCCGGTAAATGTAAACTATTAATAACATACCTCCAAAACGACATCTTGCTCATTAGTCTTCCCACTCAGCTCTATTCGATCTATTAGGGATCTATCAGAGACTATAAAAGAAGAGGTCTTCAGATTTAGCAAAAAAAAAAAACAGGGGACACATTTTAGAAAGAACGTAGTAAGTGAAAGTTTACACGTAGGTAAAAATTGTGCTGAATTTAATATACGAGTAGCTTAGAAGAAAATTACAGCTCTAATCAACCAGTCGAAAATTTTATTTGATCTGTTATTTTGTTGCAATACACAGATTTTTACCACTTTTGCATCGAGCTTTCAAAAATCGGGTCCCGGTATTATTTGCAAATTATTTGGCTGATCACATTCATTATAGGTACAAGACAGATTATTAATGCAAAAGTCTTCTATTTTCAGAATTCATACGTCCAATATGCCTTCCGCCGTTCAACATTGATACTCCGCGAAACAGAGACCTAGAGCTAGTGGTGGCCGGATGGGGCTCCATATACGAAGGCAGTCCAGGATATCCAGTCAAACTGTCCACGACGGTCAATTTAGTTCCGCTCGAAGAATGCAGGAGATTAAGCCCGGTGCCTTCAGAAACGTTGTGTGCGATTGGTCGGAGCGGACAAGATGCTTGCCACGGAGACTCGGGCGGTCCATTGATGTCTTACTACAATGGGAACTACA
This sequence comes from Pandemis corylana, assembly GCA_949127965.1. Taxonomy (NCBI): domain Eukaryota; kingdom Metazoa; phylum Arthropoda; class Insecta; order Lepidoptera; family Tortricidae; genus Pandemis; species Pandemis corylana. Next base: position 6,038,719 of record OX421867.1, on the reverse strand, counting down.
TCTTGGTCGGGGTTGTGAGCGGGAAGTATGTTGTCAACGCCCGGTGCGGGTCCCGAGTGCCGACGTCTTACGTGAATGTTCACCTGTACCTCGACTGGATACAGAGCGTCATAACACCATATTAAAGAGAAATGTATATTTTTAGATTTAGCTATTCTCGTCATTATTGTTGTTGAAAAGAAAATAATTGGAAGCTTAAATATATTTATTGGATCAAAACACTTTTATCAAAGAATAATATAATGAATAATTGTACTAACATAATGAACTAAATTGCTGTAAAACCAAAAACCCGAATGCAAAAGTATTTAACGAAAAAGAAGACTCCGGTTTTTGGTTTTTAAAATAATATAGTTTAAGTATTGTGAATGAATTGTTTATACCAAATAAATATTTTTTAACATTAGGTACATGAAACATCTTTAATTAAGCAACTATTATTTTCAAAAAATGTTATTTACAGAAAGAAAAAACTGCCGTCTGCCAAGGCCCTTTTTGAGTCTAAAAATCAATTTTTTAAATGTTTGTCTGTCTAGGTTGCTAACCACACTGTGTTACACTGTCTACATTTTGTTTAGATCAGGGCTCTGCAAAAATTTGGATTTAATATTAACTTGCTGAACACCTACTAAAATAAATTAAAGTACGTGAAAACAATGCATTTTATTAATTTTAGACATCATGTGTCATTGAGCCATTTACTGCTCAAGACCTACACAATCGATACCTATCTAAATAGAAATAGTGTAAGTTATTTTTTTTCAAAACAACCGGGTTCGATTCCCGAGCTGAGTACAGGTTTTTTTTAAATGTATGAATGCAGTTTTTCTTGTTATTAAAATCGATGACATGGTTCCTAAGAACAGATCTTCGTATGTCTTATAGTTTCAGACTTTCCCATACTGACCGATTTCAACACCCTGTATACAAAAATAAGGCAATCGCCACAACTTTATCGACACAACTCAGAAATGTCCATAAAACGAAACCGAAAAACAGCTGACTACGAGCCGGACTCGCGCACCGAGGAAACCGTACCTATTTAAAAATGCATCAATCATCAAAAAATAAGTTTGTACCTCAAATTGTGAATAAAAGTTTTATTAAATTCCCGCAGTGCTATGTTTCAAGAGAAAGTTAATTAAATAAACCTAGGTAACCTAAAAATTTCATTTTAGATACAAGCTTTTTGCTGACTGTACTTTTTGCTGACTGCACTTGCATTGTCATCCGTCCTACATATGTGAACCAAATTTCAAGTAAATCGGACCAACCGTTGAAGAGTTCCCTCCCGCGGAGACGATCCTGGCCGGACCACCTCAATTTTACTGCCAGATTATTGTATCGTCATCTGACTTACACAAGTATGCAAAATTTCAGCTTAATCGGATGAAGATATCTGCTTCAAAATTGAGTCGCATGATTCCACCCGGACAAACATACATATATAAAGTTTGTAATAATAATAAAATTAGTCGTATTCTCCTTTCATTCATCATTCCAGTCTCAGTCATTCATGCTGTTATTTTGTCACCCGAACACAATTACAGCCTCAACCCTCGCAACGGAACTATCCTGTCGCTTAATTTCTCAATGCCCTAACACTACTGTCAATGCTTGGCAGCGGACTGTTCACTGTTGTTACAGTTTAATCCCACCCAGAGCGCCATGTATGGCTGCGTTGTGCATTGTGCACTCCGGTAAGCAATCAGGTGACATGCCAATCTAGTTTCAACCAACAATCTATGACAGCTCCACCCAGTACATTAGTATATTACATAAGTAGGTACATTAGGTTCTATAATGATTAAGAACAAATACCTACTATTTACCTGCTATGGCTGCGGAATTACGGGATCTTTTTTTCACATGAGTATTCTTTTGGTTGCCATTATTCTTGTTCCTATTCTTGTATTCAAAAGTCTATACTGAATAAATTAATGAAAACTACAACCTACTATAAAATCGGGTCCTTCAAGAAAAGACTCTTGGATCCGCTGGTTCTTGTGGCTGGCGGCGATCGTTGAATATATTAAGTAAATTCGTTTTAATATCTTGTCTATACGAAAATTGGTAAGACGCAAAGAATTTACTGAATTTTCATCCGCTATTTAGTTTCATAATTTATTATTATGATGTTCTTTTGATTAAGTAATAAATATTTTATTATAAACCTTCAGACATACCATAATCACTTTTTAAGTGCAGTTGAACTTAAAAAGTAAAACCGGTCAGGTCACGTGCAGTACAGGATTGCGTCAAAATAATCTGGGTGAAGAAGGGAGCTTGTTGTTTCATATTATAGACCCATTAATTGTGGACACAGTTTGACGGCAAATAAAATTTGTATTTATAACTAGCAACTCACTCGCAGTATATTTATTTAACGACGTTGTTTTGTTTTTTCGCTGAAAAATTATCATTTTGTATCGTAGTATTTTTGTTTCGAATATTACCTGCTGCTTCGACAGCTATTCACTCGAATGAAACGTATTAAAGAAAAACAATCCAATGAATTGTAGGGTAAACCACATACATATTGCCCACTTAAGGACTTCAAACACATTAACATCCAAAAAAAGAACATTATAGTTACAGACTGTGTATTATTTTCTTATAACCTAATAAATTCTCACATAGAATTTCAGCAGATTTAATTTAAAACTTAAATAACCTGGAAAATAAGTTATCAAAATCAAATCATCTAAAAAGTGCAGTTATTGCCCAAAAGCTACAGTAATTGCCAACATCACAACTTAAAATCATTTATCAAAGTCCGAATTGACTTTAAACATAAATAAGCATTAGACATAAACTTAATAGTCCTTAATGAATTAAAAGAGATCTCGTTTAGCTTTCATAACTGCAACAAAATAATTATTTTGCTGATGATGATGAGTTGGAATCGTCAGGGCCAGGATCTTCTACCATATAACAACGATGACATAAAAAAAATATGGATATCGCTCAAACAGTGGCGGACAATAACTAAATATATTCAAATTTTGGTTCAGTGATTGTCCCCAACCAAAATGACCGTTAAGATTCAAAATTTAACACGTAATTTACATTAAAACCTGCGAAAATCCTATTTATTTTGTCACATCAAAAAATAACCTTCAAGCAAATAGGTTCTTAAGAAAACTGTTAAAATTTTTACCTGTTTGAATAAAACGTTCACCCATGTAGAGAAAATCCTCCTTTAGTTACCGTTTATTTAAGTGATGCCAATCGTCGATTTAAAATCGATTTCATTACAGACCGAGCTAGCAAATTCTAATCCAACTATAATGATACAAAGCTAACATCTGGCAATGCTTTGCTCAAAGTGGGCAATCATTGTCAGTGGGCAATAACTCCCTGGTAACCCACTCAAAACCTCCTTTTTAGGGTTCCGTATCTCAAAAGGAAAAAACGGAATCCAGGGATCACTTTGTGTGTTCGTCGGTTCGTCCGTCTGTCAAGACCATTTTCTCAGGAAGGCGAAAGTTGAAATAAATACTTATACTTAGGTCTGCGGCCCCTTAGAGATGTGGAAAAAAATCAACTCTCTAAGTTATAACTAAATCGAAAGATACAGTTATTGGAAAGGGTGTCTGTCGATGTATTTTTAATGGCATTTTATTTCAACGACAATGTAGGCAAACATAGACGTTTATGAAATAAAGCAGCGAGCGAGCAAATCAAGACTGGTCGGAACAGAAGGGACTCGGATAGGTTAGGTTTAGAAGGCACGCGATACTCGGCTTGCAAACCACCTCGTTAAGAAATTTCCTACTTTTCGGGCCTCGGCCGTAACGTACTATTTTTTCTTATGGGACTTAGCGTGATCAAGTAATATGTGCCCATGACCAATAATTAATGATAATGATTATGTCTCTACTAGTCTGCAGACACACAAAAAACGTACGGACACGGTAAACCTATAAGGATTACCTTGTTGACTTCGGAACAAAACAATGACTTAAATAACTCCAAACAAAATAAAACTTATTCAATTTACTAAAAAAATATTCACCTAGTACCTATTGTGAATTGCTTTTAAAATAAACGCTGCAAACGCTTCAAGCAGATCTCCAAAGTTTCCGAGATGTTTTAATGTCTTTGTCTCATTTAATTAAAATACAAAATTAAAAATATACTTCATCATTTTGTCGCGATTGTAGGCTGTACAATAATAACTCTATTATTTATTTAATACCGTATCTCAAGAAAAACGCGTTTGAGGATTGTTAAGTGTTTGGAACTTAAGTATTTTTTGAAATTAATAAGATATGTATAGATGAAAGTCTTAAGTAAAGGACCTGTTGTCCTAAATATGTGATAGTGTATCGAATTGATATCGAACTTAAGTCGATTTGGAACATCAATAAGTATTTGTCTATTCGCACACTTTGTGATTCAGTTAATTTTTCACCTATAAAATATGTGTTCGAGCCATAGTCATTGAGACAGAGGAGTCGCGAATCTCAATCATAGATTTATAGAACAGGATACGGGGACTACAAACAGTAAGGGCAAGGTAAGGACCTCAAGCACCTTCACTTACACTCTGTCTAATATATAACCAGATGCAAACATGTACATACATATATAGGCAGTTAAAACATATCATCTCTGATGTCGTGCAGCCGATTAAATACGAAAGTAACAGACGTAGGTACCTAGACATTGTTTTGACCGACAACATTGCAAAAATTTGTCGAAATGGACTTTTGGAGTTACCGTTATAATATACACAGGCGTCATAATTAGTCTAAAAGCCTGCTAGTTTTAACTTTTGTAATTTAAAAGTTAAAAACCAAGAAGGTTCGAACAAGCCCCATTTTCTTTATTACACCGCATAGTTACTTTTTCCCAAGAAGCAGGGTTACTTGAGGTTGCTTGTCTGTATATTATACTCATTGTGCGAGGCACTTCGTTCTTTTGTAGGGAAGTGACGGCATTCAGCTGATTACTAGGACATTGAGGGCATTGTGGTCATTGAGGGCTTAATTAGGTCAGTCACGATAAGACAAGTTGACTCGGCGCAAAAGTTCAATTTCGTGCTTACTTAATTTATCCCGAATCAGTCACACGAAACCACGTACCTAATGAAACTAGCAGAATAGTTATTTCTCATTATTCCCTTTCGTACCACAAGAGATAGAGATAAATTGTAAGGCTGAATCGAATCGACGCTTTCATGCGCTTTGAATATACCCGAAAGAACCTTTCCCTATGGGTGAAAGATAACATTTTTTGGGGAATAGAATGTATTACTTTTATTTGACTGTATAATACGGTCTGTTCATGAAATTCCAAGAAAATAAGCTATCGGTATCGACTACTTGTTCGCAAAGGTTAGGGTGTTTGTTATTTCATATTTCACTTTACATGAGCATGGATTTGTAGATGATACCTTTGATATGTAAATCTATTTTATGCTACAAATAAATTTATCTGAGAGACCGATGTCAACAAGTCTCAATCTTTGGAGTTCTGTATAACTTAAGTTTCTTATAGTGTCACTTATATCGTGGAGTAGCAAAGTAAAGTTATCCAGCATTTATTCTAACATGGACCTCGCACAAAGTGACGCTTGAATCTATACGGTTGATAAATATCTAGTGTAGTTTATGTAGTATTGTAGTACTAGTGTACAGTAATCTGTTTTTCTTACCTCACATACCCCTTCTTTTCGCGTTCGCTAACTAAACCTATCGAAGTAAATGAAATTAAAGAAAAATACATGGCAAAGGCGGCAGGTAGGCAGGTAGCGGTGGGTTCCCAACTTGTTATTTTTAAAAGTGAAGACAAGCTCAGGACTGGGTAAAGTGGGAATATAAAGAGGCCTTTTCCCAGCAGTGGGTGGATGTGGGCTGAATTGATTGATTGAAGTTAACAGTTAAGACCTAGAAGTCTTTGTAGAATTGAATCTCAATATTGACCGTAGTTTATTTAACCGGAAATATAAGAAGAACTTGCTCATTTTACACTAAATTTAGATTCCAGACCAAAATAAATAATTTAACCTCCTCAGTCCCTGCGTACAAATTTTTGTACCTACATATTTAGCAGTCTAGTTTCAATTTGAGTGAATGACAGAGTTACTATTTCAAAATTAAAAGTACTAGCGGGGTCTTAAGAGGTAGGTACAGAGTTACGTTTGCAAATAACAAAGTGAGGCCAGGTAAAATTACAGTCTATAGTGTAAGCTTTGACAAAATAAACGTCCTTAGCGCATTCGCGTAACATCCCAATTACTGTGAAATAATTGGCAGCGCCGCGCTAAAAAAGCCATGAGAGCCTAGTGGTTTGACCCACGGCCTCTCAATCAAATGTACTGTGCTCGTACAGGCTTGAATCCCAAGCTAGCTCTGAGTTATTTGGAATTTATGTGTGAAATTACGTTACTGAAGGAAAACATCGCGAGGGAACTCTGCACACACCTGCGAAGCAATTCAATGGAGTGAAGTTTCCAATACGCACTGGCCCCGAATTCTGAGAGGAGGCCTGTGCCCAGCAGTGACGCATATAGCTGGAGATGAATTGGCAGCGCCATTCCAAACAAAGTAATCTCATAATTTTCAGCATTTTACAGCTGTACGTGAAAGCGTTCGAGACGATTGCCGTGGCAAAGAACTTACACGAGTATACAGCGAGGCGTAGTTTTTACCGGCCTTACTTTTCCCTTCACAGAATTACGCCTTTATATTTAACTAAGCGGTCGCCCGCTACTTTGTGAGTGCAGAATTAAATTTAGCCTATGTCAGCCCAAGCCGTCCCATTCTGAGAGGAGGTCTATGCCTAGCAGTGGGATATACACTGGAGATGATGATGATGATGTTACTCAGGAATAATGTGGCATTCTAATGGTGAAAGGATTATTAAATAGCAGTCCAGCAGTCTTTGAGTTTATTCGTTACATACCTACATAAAAAAATCTGTTTATAATATTAAGCATAGATATAAATAAAGATTTAGTCTGAGTCTTACCCTTGAACTATTGACGAGTAAGTATTATTGTTGTTCTAACTTGGCCACATAAACTATGAATTAATCATGAATACTCTTAAGACGCCACGACATATTCAAAGGCTTGTTACCATAATTGTTGACCTTTTGGAGTACAGTCCAGGGTTCTTGGTACTTACTCCGTGTTGAGAAGAGATACGAGCGTATATGTTGAATAGGTGTTTATTGTCATGCTTGAAGACAAGAAAGAGGGCGACGCAGCGCCGCAGGCGGTATACATAGGGTTACAGCCAGTGTTGCCACTGCTTTAATTACGATATCCCTTTGGGAATATGTGACGTTTCTGACGCCACAACCTTTTAGCTGCCGAAAAGAAAAACATATTATTGTCTTATTTATAAGACTACGGCGAAATGAATTGGATGTTTTGTGTCTTATATTTAAGACCATAGCGGTTAAATGGTTAATACATTTCATCGTGTAACCTGCGGGTACATTACTGTTTGAGCGTCGTGGCTATGGTCTATTAATATGGGACTTTAATTAGATTTCGGGGGCAAAGGGTTTCCTTTCACGATCGATTATCTAAATATATACGTCGAATAATGAACTTTGGTTATTAATACAGAAGCTTCGTTGTGAATGTTGGATTGGCAATAGTACAATTGAAACGCTAGTGTTGTCATTTGCGGCGCTAGACAGGGTCTGAGGTTATTGCGCGAGAAAACGATTGTCATCTGTCAGTATAAAAAGAAATGGACGCGGCATAAAGTGACTTGAGGTGAGGGAACTGTACCGCGTTTCTTAATTGATAATTAGGCTTTTTTCGTTACTGTGGATTATTGTGATATTGACGTTACCTAACATGCAGTGGAAGTTTGGAAGTGTGGAGTTTGCTACAATAGTAGACTTCAGATAATTTCCAAAACAGTTTCCTTTAATGTTCGAATCCCCTTTTGCCCACGTTAAACACACGATGTAGACGGGTCTAGTCCCTATACATTCTCTCTCTTAGATATATATATTAGTTAAGCGGGGCGCGGAGATTCGTACCTACAAGAGGTATGTAGGCGTCGTACGGTAGATATTCATTTTACATCTAAAATTTAATTAGATTTGGGGCCTAAAAAAAAAGCCGTGGTAGCCTAGTGGTTTGACCTGTGGCCTCTCAAGCAGAGCGTCGTGGGTTCAAATCCCGGGCGCGCACCTCTGAGTTTTTCTGAATTTATGTGCGAAAATTACATTTGAAATTTGCCATGAGCTTTTCGGTGAAGGAAAACATCGTGAGGAAACCTTGCACACATCTGCGAAGAAATTCAATGGTGTGTGTTAAGTTTCCAATCCGCACTGGGCGCGCGTGGGAACTATAGCCCAAACCCTCCAATACACGGAGGAGGCCTATGCCATGAGGCACGCCAAATTACGCGACAATTTAATAATAAAACAACAACAACAGAACAACAACAACAAAAAAAATGAAATTGTAGCGAATTCGGAATAAAAAGGCTATATTATTATTATTATTATTGGGGCCTGTTTCACCACTCTGTTAAGTTCCAGTTATCTTAAGTGTCAGTTATCAATGATTCCGTCTTTCATTACTACGAAACAGACAGAGACGTCATCATAGATAACTGATACTTAAGATGTGAAGTGGTGAAACAGCCCCTCAAGGACAGTGAAAACAGATGAGATTTTAAATAGCATTATATTTTTAGGGTTCTCTAAGGGCCTGTTTCACCACTCTCTGTTAAGTTCCAGTTATCTTAAGTGTCAGTTATCTACGATGACGTGTCTGTCTGTTTCGTAGTAATAAATAGAGACGGAATCATATATAACTGACACTTAAGATAACTGGAACTTAATAGAGTGGTGAAACAGCCCGTAAAGAAACAATAAGTTCTCTTCGCTCAGAAAGAAACGCGTGGAAGTGTTAAGTTGAAATTAATTTGAAACATTTAGGGCTATAGTTTCTTCCAGCCGTAAAAATGAAGTTTCTAAGTTAATGCGAATAAAAGATACCTTTGGAAGGTGTGTTTTCATACAAAATATAAGCAGATTTCTCACCCGCTGTCCGGAATTATAATAATGTTTTATTAAGTTAGGACTCACAAACAAAAAAAGGAAAAAGACAGAAAAATTTGAAGCCCAATAACCGTGGGAATCAAAACCTGCTGACATAGATTATAAAAATCCCAAAAGTTAGAAAATAAAATTATGTTTTTTTTTAAAGTGTAACAAACATTAATACACTCACACACACACGCGCATTTTTAACATCAGTCGGATCATGATGCGCTTCACTCACACCCACGCTATTTTCAGAGTGCAGTCAGCACCAATTTCTAGGAACGGTTTTCACTTGCCCACCTAAGCTTTCAATTGGATTTTTTTGTTTCACCTGCGCACCTGCCGTCACTAAAGAGCTAATTGCAGTACTCGTAGACGATTTGACTAGAATTGAAGCTAGATGACGAAATGAAATTGTATTTCACTTTTACTCTTAAAGGGCATGCCATTTTTTCTCGTTCGGTATGTGTCGTTGCTACGCGACCGTCTGCGTCGTGATGCGACCTGGGGGTAGGTATATTGTTAAGCTTATGTATTTCCGTTTTCTTTCGTTGTTTTATTTTTTCTTTTACTGCCTAGTTGCAGGCTAGCAACGTCGAAGTTCCTAAAACCTTCCCATAACGAGCCTGTGGGAGATGGAAGCGATTCATGCCCTCGGTACCGCTCTGCTTTCAGAGCAGGACATGAGTGCGTGAGAGACAGCATTTGTGGCGGCAGACGTAAGCTTGCTTTCGGAATCCAAGAGCTTATTGTTAACTACTTACTTGACATAAAACGTATATTTCTTAATTTTGTTTTTTTTCTCTTCGACATCGGAGATATCTCCAATTAATTTATTTGATGGTGGAGGCGTTTTACACCTCCAGTGAACTTACATTATTTTTATTGTTTTTTTTTCTTCTTCTCATACTTTACTTTACTTTAACTATTAGAGACTTTATACATCTCTACTATAGACTAATATAATTTAAGGCTCGGGTACCTCATACATCTCTTTTGTAAATGTATTTAATTTAAGTAGTAGCTTAATGTAATATAGCATAATTTTGAAAAAATGACTTTCTGCCAATTTTCTTGCGGCTTATCTCCTAGGCAATTATGGTCTTTCCGAATGCGTTGGTACTTTGAAAAAATACATGTGAAGGGCGCTTGGCGGAAAATTTTCAAAAATAAAATTTGAATTTGAATTTTGACCACAATCGCTTAATGCGTGCCAAGTTCTATTCAGCATAAGGGACAGAGCTATATGGCTGTATAATTGTGTCAATTTATTGGATTGGATTTAAGCGATTGTGGTAACCCCACTGCTCCAGGTGGCGCGTGTGCCAAGCGATCTGAGTGTAAAATACTGTACAGTCAACCAAGGGTAATAATGATGTTATGGTGAAGCAAAACCAATCAGACCACGTTCTCACTTGTCGCAACATATTAAGGTAATGGGTCTAATAGTTCATGGATAAATTCGTCGATTAACGTAGCACAGGGGCTGCGGCTACGTCGTTTGATACCGCTATTCCGAAGTACCACAGAACCTTGTCATAATAACATTTACGTCATTCGGTAAGGATTGTCAAAGATAAATAAAATTATGTTCTACGGTGGCTCGGGAACGATATTGGTTGAGTGTACCTAGCTAGACGTGCTACGTCAACCCGAGTTAGTGTAAAGGAGTATTAAGAAACATAACATCAATCACCGACTAACGCGACGTCGGAAGCAATGCGTCGCTTCACTTTGCATGATGGATCTTCTCGAGACTATCAATGCTTCGGCGTACAAAGGTCGTAAAAGTCTAGGCCCATTGCGGCTTTTACGACTTTTTATGGTGTACTTTTTTAAAAGGAAAGCCGGATAACACTGGCTTGTTGGAACGTTACTGGGTTTAGGTTTGACTACATGTCTTTAATGGTAGGAAAAGCTGGTTTTATGTATTGCATTGCTAGTGGCTGGAGATTTTGTGTGTCTATAAAGTGTTCTGTTCCGATTCCTATTTCTTATATAAGTTGGAGATGCTATTTTATTTTTGTAATAACGATATTATATCAGCATATAGATGCTTAGACAAAGAAACAGACGTAGTTGTATATAAATATCTATAAATATTATAAAATAGTAACGAATAACTGTGTATTAGTAGGTTTATATAAAATAATAATTATATTATTTAAATAATACCTACCTTATTATATTAGAATATTAATTCTTATAATAAATAAATATTATATAATACAAGTTGTAAAACATGTTTTAACGTAAAACTACCGTGAGATTCAAGCATCATCACTACAGTACCTGATTGCCGGTATTTTTTTAGGACGTTTTCTAAAAATGAAACCTAGCTAGATCGATTTATTGCCCCGAAACCCCCTGCATGCCAAATTTCATCGTTGGGGCCGTTTCCCAGATCCAGATTATATATTTATAAAAATACACAAGAATTGCTCGTTTAAAGGTATTATGTCTGTCTGTCCCTATGTATGAGATCTTTAAAACTACGCAACGGATTTGGATGCGTTTTTTTTAAATAGATAGAGTGATTCAAGAGGAAGGTTTATATGTATAATTCTACGCAGACGAAGTCGCGGGCAGAAAGTAAAGTAATAAACGGATCACTCGCATCATGCTCAAACCCCGCCGAGGCAAACTCCGGGAACAAGGACTACGGTTTAGTCCGAAACAAACATAGGCCAGGGTCGATAATTTTTGAGACAAAATAAAATTATAGTAGGATGAAACCCATTAGAAATGGTAGAGAATATTACAAAAATTAAAGGAAAAATAAATTACGGTCGATCTGAGGTCGGGAAGGGGGGAGGGGGGGGGGGGGGTTTAAGGGTGAAAAACGGTTTATCTCGATTTCCGGCGAAACTACAAGTCTTATGAAAAAAAGTTAAATGGCAAAGTTGTAGGTAATAAAAAGATCTACAACTTTTGTTTTTACACTTTTTTCACATAACCTCAAAATTTATGTGAAAAATTCAAATAACCAAGTTTTTGGTTTTTTATTTTTATCTTTTGCAAAAATAATAATTTTTTCACGAAACTTGGTGAAAACTTACCTTTTTATGTCCCGAACTTACAGTATTTTTTTTGATTTAAAAGATTCATTTTTTCACCTTATTTTGACTTAATATCGAAAAAGCACCCTAATTTTCAATCGAAAATTCTCACGTCAAAATATCTGTTTTTTTTAAAAAGTCGGTGGCCTTTTTGTTCGTTGAAATCTCTACTTTCTGATGGTATAAAAATATATATACATTACAATGGTAATTTTTGTCAGAAAATGCAAATGGACCCTTCCCGACCTCAGATCGACCGTAATTTATTTTTCCTTTAATTTTTGTAATATTCTCTACCATTTCTAATGGGTTTCATCCTACTATAATTTTATTTTACTTTTTATCATTTTCAAAGGTATCGACCCTGGCCTAACAAGTAAAACATGACCTGAGAGTAGCCGGGTAAAAAGTAAGACGAAATATTTTAACAATTCAAATAATAATACGAATGTTCCGGTCTTGAGAGTCATTGAAGTTGAGTCTCCGGGAATCTGATCGGGAAAATGTAGATTTTCCCGGGACGTTAAAACCACGGTTCCGTCGTAAAGTGACGGCCCCATTTGTTCTGTCATTTCAATACCCGCACTGTTCTTATCCTTAGCTGTATTGAATACAGATTATAGGTAGACTTCCATGATCCCATCGAGGCTCATCGAGGGAATAGGCGAAAATCGTAGGAATTGCCTATGACCCATCACTATTTTGATTCGCCTTTACATCTATACGAGTAAGCCCTCAATCATGTTAAACGTCGACTTTGTCTTGGTAACTTAGGCTCTGTCTACCCCGTAACGTATAAAGACGTGATTTATGTACGTAAGTATGTTACTGCTAAGCTTAAACGGGTAGGTACACTGATAACGGATTTTTGGACCATGGGACAGGGAACTACCAATTTTCAAATACCTTTAGTGTGTGTCAGTCAGTCATTCAATTAGTTACGGTGATTACGGTAAGTACAGTCGAGTGTAATAATTATGTATCTAGTCAAAGTTTCAAAAATAAGAACCATACCATAAGTCGTGGGATATATTTTGAGAAGATAGTATCGGCACTTATTTCTGTTCTTGACCGTACCTATAGAATGTTTCAATGTAGCAATCTTGAATCAAATGAAAGTTTACATTCTTTTACTCAGACCAAATAGAATTTAAAGACGGAGTTCTACGATCAGCAAAGTGAGGCTGGTTAAAAGTATGGCTTTAGGAATATTTCAAACTGGCGGCGTCACTTTGTCGTTCACAGAAATATGACTTTTTGGGTCGATTTATGTATCAATAATAATATCAATAAAATAATTTTATTTTCATTGTAACATGACTTAAACATGACTTATTGGATAAATGTGGCCTGTAGGTCTTGTCACCTTAGTCTCTGTCTACCCCGTAAGGGATAAAGACGTGAGTTGTGTATGTGTATGTAACATGACTTTTAGGCTGGCGCTTGCCATCTAGCATGATTTTAAATAGGTTTGGTAAAGCTGCGCAGGGAGCGTGCATAAAATATCAATAGAGCCCCACATGAGAGACAAAAATGAAAAACTGAAAAAAATTACCCTCGCTTGCCAGCTTATTCATTACAAAAATACCTAATCTAATCAAATTTGAATCTCCGACCTATAAAAAAATCAAGAAGACGGAGTTCTACGAACAGCAAAGCGAGGTCGGTTTCCAACTACGCCGTGCATAAAGTCGAATGCACACAAGAACAATTAACAAACAACAATTTACGTCGCCCCGGGCCCTAAGTAGCAATTTAACGGCCGCTACGCGAGCGGAAATTTCCGCTTCCTGGCCAGGGGAAGTAGTAAAATTGTGTACACACCTCGGGCGGTGATATAGAAAGCCTCAGGTGGTATGTTTATCGTCCTCCCCTGCGTCGTCCCTTCCTGCGATCTGAGATATTCTTTATTTCACCACCCTGGGGGTGTAATGTAGATACTCCTAATTTGATATCTTATGCTATAGCGAAAAAGGATTATGGACGGATATAAACAGGTACAACAATAGTGGGTAAATTATTAACGAACAGGTTAACTTGGTTTCGTCATCTTTGTTGAGTGTCTTTAGGTGAACAATGTAAGTAGGTAGTTATTTTTATTAAATATCTAACATTTTTTGTTTACATTTTTTGTTTTGTGTAGTCTGTTAAATATTTGAAGGTAGGCATTGGTTGATAATGAAAATCATAAATAAAAGGGCAATTTGGAAAATTTTGAATATGGTGTTCATACCAAAATAAAGCAGGTAGTTTATGTTTTATTTAAATATTTTCAGATTAGTCCACCGTTGGTTTGCATGCGAGGTACTTTGTGTTCGCGGTGTACCCTTACTTTGAGAATGGTCCCGTAGAGGGTCCTAAACGCGTCAGTGTTTCATGTGGTGTAAGGGATAGTTAGGTTTGTTGGATTTATGTAATTATGTTTTATGTGGCAGCAGAGGAGGGAGGTCTTCCTTGTAAAAACATATATATTTCGCACTAGCTTGGCTGTTTTGCACGTGTGTAGTGGAATAGCAAGGTAAATGTTTTTTTTGTACATTGAAATGGACCTCCGCATGATTCAATAAAACACACCTGGGGCCGATTTTTGAAAGCACATCATAGTTTTGAAAAAGAAAGAAAGAAATAGATCGGAACGGGTAGCAGCTAAAAAGCTCTTCGGGAAACAGACAGTAAATCTGCATCTTTATTCTGTAGCCGGAGCTTTCTTACAAGGTTTTAATCAACATGAAATGTTTCTTTGTTCTTTATTCTTAGTTTGTTTAGGTCATATTTTACAAATAAACTTCAAATGTCTAAATTCTCTACGCTTCAAATGGTTGGATTGTACACATAATTATGTTGTAAGAGTGAACATAAGCACCCAAATCCGCTGAAAGTTTCGATGTCCGTCTGTCTGGGAACTACATAATTTTCTCGGAAACCTGTTCAATGATATGATCTCACATTTTCCAAGTTCATGGTGTGACGAAACGGGGTCTCGTTCCGGTCAAAATTCACAAATAAAATATTAATACTCTCATATGGAATAATATTCCAGATTTATTTATTAATTAATGTGAAATTAAATAGTATTAATTTCTAACAATGTTCCATGAAACTGGGGACACATTTATATTAATGAAATAATCACATCAGGTACAAGTACCACTACATATTCTGTGCGATATTTGTCAATATTTGTCAACTTAGTTGCCAAAGAATGTCAGACAATGAGGAAGGAACAACCTATGGAGAGGCCATATTCTTCTATAGGAAGCGTAACTTATACAAATTTCTGCCATATCGATACATAAATGTCAAACAGCATATTATCTCTTTTTAACTTACTGACACATGCTAATGAATAAAGAGACAAATAGTATTTGTGAATTGCTAAATTTGGAAATACTTTTTGGTGACGTCATGAGTTTACGTCAGCGTGCCCGCGGCGCCATGTTATGCGCCGAGTTTCGTGGTAGATGCGCTGTCAAATAGTGGCTTGCTCCGAATATTTTAGCAATTTCTGTGAGAATTATACTAAGAAACGAGTTATTGTGGCGTGCAGTGGTTTGTTCCTAATAGGGCAATCATGCCCTCGTGCTGTATCAGACAGTGTAGTGCGAGAAAAAACATAAATCGGCCTGAGTTGACTTTTCACAGGTTAGTAACCAGTTTCCTTGAATAATTCAAATGTTCTATGGTATTTTGCCAGGTATCGTAACATAATGATCTTATAAAATGATTATAAACATCGATTTAAGCTCAATTTGTATTAATTTACAATCATTTTACTTATTTCAGCAGAAATAATTTGTTTACTTTTTGCATAGTGTGATGCGATGCGAAGTATCGACATATCGATGGAATTATCAAACATTGTTTGAAATTTTATTTTCTTCGTCAGATTTCCTGTGAATGAAATTGGCAAAAAGAAATGGCTTGAAGTGATTGGGATTGAAAATATAAACCCACGACATAAGATGTGGTATGTCTGCTCGTTGCACTTCGACGAATCATGCTTCAACAGAACTCTTGATGTGACGAGATTACGTGTCGGAGCAATGCCTTCATTATCTCTTCAGGTATGTATTTCATCTTAACATTTACAAAATACTCGTAGTACCGCATCGTCTTTGTTTCATACATAGAGATACCACTTATTATCGTTCTTTTTCAGAGTACTAGTGCCTGTCACTTGCAGCCCAGTACATCAAGTGTGATGGTAAGGCAATGCATATCACTACATAGTATAAAATAAAGTCGCTTTCTCTGTCCCTCTGTCCCTCTGTCCCTATGTCCCTATGTCCCTATGTCCCTATGTATGCTTATATCTTCAAAACCACACAACGGATTTTGATGCGGTTTTTTTTAATAGATAGTGATTCAAGAGGAAGGTTTATATGTATAATACATGCATAATATACCGTGCGAAGCCGAGGCGGGTCGCTAGTTTATATATATTATATTATAATTTATGTGAAATACTGTGAAAGATATCGCTTTATCTTACTGTATAAAATCCATCCATATTAGATGATGAGGTGGTGCTATTCATGATGGGCACTAGGGCCATGGTGATAAAATAAAACAATGATTGATCAGTTTTTTAGGGTCAGCTTAAACTATATTCATCAACATGACGCTGGCATATTAAAAAGATTTTAAATAATCATGGTCGATTAGAATTTATTCATTATTACACAACTGCCTAAAGAAAAAGTGTGTATTGTGGAATTATATATTTTTTTAATCTTTATATATTTAGAGGTCCAAGTGTTACAATTTGTTAACTCATACAATTTGTTATGCCCACTTTAAACGTAATTTCTTACTTACTCAAATCTACTTAATACTTGTTTTAGGTTGCGGATAAAAGCAGCAAACCAACTTTGTTTGAAATACAAAATACATGCGAGCTGACTGGTCCTACGGAAGTGAAGTTGCGAGAAGCTAATTTGGACATAAATGCATCTATTGCAAAGGTAAACATAAATTTACTTTAAAAAAAAGCATATATTTTTCTAGGGACTAACATTATCAACATATAACATTAATGAATTAATTAAAAAATCTTTTTATTTCCCAGATTCCGCAACAAAATGAAAAAATTAAGAATCTCACTGAGAAATGTGGAGTACTACAGAAAAAAGTGAGAAGATTAAGTGAGATGGTACGAAGACGGGACAAAAAGATTGCTCGATTTTCTGATATAATCAAAGACCTGCAAAATAGGAATTTCATTAATAATGAAGAAAAAATAATTTTGGAAGAATGTACAGGACCAGAAGATTTCCTGAAAAGACAAATAGCAAAGTCAAAAGGTTTGCCTTTACAAAAAAAATACTCAGAAGAAATGAGAAAATTTGCCCTAACGCTACATTTCTATTCGCCGAAAGCGTAAAACTTTATAAGAAAGACTTACAATACCTGTTTGCCACATACTCGCACTTTGAGTAAATGGTATCAACATGTGGATGCTGAACCCGGCTTTACGAAGGAAGCTTTTGACGCATTGCGTAGAAAAGTTGCGGAAAGCGATCATCCTGTAATTTGCGCCTTAACTTTGGATGAGATGGCCATAAGAAAATCTCTTACCTGGGATCCGAGGGCTCAAAAGTTTTATGGTCGTGTTGATTGCGGCCTTGATTTAAACACTGACAGTGCGGACGAAGCCAGCCAATCTTTGGTAATACTGGTAAATGCCGTAAATGGTGCATGGAAATTGCCAGTTGGATACTTCCTTATTATATCACTAACTGGCGAACAGAAGACAGTGCTTATACAAACAGCAATACAACTCTGTCAGGAAGCTAAAGTAAAAGTGGTTAGTGTCACGTGCGATGGTCTAGCTGGTAACTTCAACATGTTTTCATCTTTGGGTTGCAATATTCTGAGAGACCAAACAACAACCCATTTCACAATCGAAAACAGTCCAATCCATGTTTTTATAGACCCATGTCATGCGATCAAACTGGCGAGGAACGCATTTGGCGAATTGAGGCTCTTCATTGACTCAACTGGACGTGAAATTAATTTTAAGTATTTGGAACTGCTTCTTATTTTACAGGAACAAAAAGGTCTTCATCTGGCGACCAAAATAGGCAAGGCTCACATTTTGTTCCAGAAGCAAAAAATGAAAGTCAAGCTAGCTACGCAGCTATTTAGTAGCTCTGTGGCTGACGCCCTAGATTTCTGTCGAAATAATTTAAAACTGGCAGAGTTTGAAGACTGCAGTGGCACTGTTAATTTCATAAAAATAATGAACGATGTTTTCGACGTCCTTAACAGCCACTCGGTGCGTCCACCAGGATTGAAGAAAGCTATGTGACCCCAAAACATAGGATTTATAAGAGCTTTATTTGAAAGTGCTAAAAGTTATATCGAAAGCTTAAAGCTTCCTTCAGGAGAGTTGTTGGTAAAATCGAGACGAAAAACCGGATTTATTGGGTTAATTATCGATATGAAAAGTGCATTGACACTTTATGAACACTTGGTCGAGGAAACGCACATGTTGAAATATGTTGCATTGTACAAAATCAGCCAAGACCATTTGGAGCTATTTTTCTCAGCTATAAGAGCAAGGGGTGGCTTCAACGACAACCCGACTGCAGTGCAATTCCGGGCGGCTTATAAAAAACTGCTCATAAGAGCTGAGATCCGAGATGGTGGAGTCGGTAATTGCGTTCCTTTGGAGCAGATTAACATACTGACGTGCTCAAGCAAGAACCCAATTCATTCAATTAATGAACTGACGCAAAGGAATGATTTTGTTGAAATTTCGGAAGATCATAGTGATCTTTACGAGACCTACATCGAATATTTGGGGTCGAACTCGTCAGACATTTACACGGAAAGTGTATTAGAATATATTGCAGGTTTCATAACTCGAAAGTTATCACGTGAAATAAAATGTGAGTTATGTCTGTCACTTTTAAATGGGGAGGAAAATAAAGACAGCTTAACTTTTCGTAAATCCAGAGGTGGCCTCCAATACGCTTCTACCGATGTTGTGGACATTATAAAAAAAACTGAAAAATTAATAAAACCTCAACTTACGATTCAGAAGAAACCAGAAAACTACTATTTGTACATTTTCAAATTTCTGACAGAATATTATGACATGGACAGCAACCAGATTTTGTCCTTACCATCTAACATGGAACACAATGTTAGCCATAGGCTACTGCTAATAAAGTGTATAATCAAACATTTTGTAGATTTAAGGTTCCGCTATCACGGAAAAAAAAGTACAGACAAAGTGTCTTTAAGAAATTACTTTAATAAGTTGATTTTGTTTCGAAATGAATAAAACTCATCATCCTGTAAATCAACACTGAATACTAGATCACTTTTTAGCATGTCTAAAGCAAAATTAATTATTTCATTTCATTTCATAAGAAACTACTGGACAGATGTGTCAGTTTAGTGAATAATAAATATGTACATCTAAAATTGATTTGCGTTTTATTTCCTTGAGTATGTATTTATCTGAATTAATTTAAAAAAATATGTGTAATACCTAACTTAAGTAGGTACATTATGCTTATGCGATACGATGTACTTTATTACGAGTACCCCACGCTATTATGCATAGGTACCTAGTTATAAAACCATAACAATGATATTGTGTATATTATTATTATTATTATTATTTAAAATAAGACACTAGCAGCTCTTTGAGCTGATACGTGTATATCTATCACTACGTACGTGTACATATACGTGTATATGTAGCAGCATCAGCCCTCTCATTCTGAGAGGACGCATGTGCCCAGCAGTGTTACGTTTATAGGCTAGTGGTGATGATGATGATGAATAATGATAGAATAATATCCTAGATCAAAACGTGTTGTTTGCCTTTCGATTTCTATTGTTGTCTGTTCAATGCAGAGTTATGGTGGGTTGACTATTCTGTAATAATTATTTACATCGCGACTCTAGGCAGCTACGACCTTTGACATGTTTATCGCTATCCCGCGGGAACGATGCAATTTTCCGGGATAAAAAGTAGTCTATGTGTTAATCTGGGGTAGCAGCTATCTCCGTTCCAAATTTTATCCAAATCCGTCCAGTCGTTTCAGCGTGAAGAAAGAACAAACAAAGTTTCACATAATATTAGTAGGATACAATTTACTTTAATAAATAAATATTATTACTTTTTTAAACAGCTTTTTACTGGTACTTCTGATTTATTTAGTTTATTAATTGTTCGGTAAATATTCCGCAATCTAACATAATTGGCATTGTTCATTTTTTTTAGTATGCTCCAATTCGAAAACCATTTCGAGGAAAACCATCAATTATCCGATTTATCTTGTCCGATTTCAAAAATACTTTATGATTGCAGATATTTTTGTAAAAGTTCTTTGAACCTTTGTTTGACCGAACGACCGGGTTTTTAGACAGAATCCAGCATCGAATGTTTGCCACAAAAATGAAAAAAAAAAGTTTGGCTACGGCAACTGTCACGTGTCACTGTCAAATCTAACAAAACCATAGACAAAGCCGTTTTTTTTATAGCCAGCCGAACGAAGGCGATTGGGATTCTGTCTAAATTCACGAATTATCAAACAGCGAAAAAATATTTATTATTAATTAACAAAGCTACGTAAAAGCATAATATTCAAATTAGTTGCTTGAAATAGTCCATTTTATCAAATAAAGGTGTTAAAAGCACAGCTTAAAAAAAATGAACAATGCCAATTCGGCCGAATACGAACGTTTAAAACTTTGCCGAATGTGCCGAATACCGAATAATAATTACCGAATGTTCGGCGCATTTCTACTACAGATATTTTTGCTTTTCAGTTGCTTACATATTAGTGAAAGCTTGCTGAGATGAATATGATAGGAGAAGCGTATTTATATTTTGGTTGTTTAATCTGTTCAGATATTTATGTACCGTTCTTAAGAATGTACATATGTTTTTGAAGCCTTGGGTATGCTCATATATTTATAAATTTGACTATAGAAGTGTGACCTGTAGTAATAATATTTATATCGATATCGACATCTGCACACGCTTAGAGTTCCAACACTACGAAAGGCAGCCATTTTATGCGCCCAATTTTATAGTAGGTATGCACGATGATTCTGTAGGTATGGCCGGTCCATAGTTTGTTCTTTAGTCATTGATGTCAGACATCAACAAGTAGTCATCCCACAGACGAGGTAAAGTCAGAGGAATGTCTGAAGTGTTGCCAGTCTCAAAATCAGTAAAGCGGCTCTCACACATTTGAACTCTAGTAAAATGTGCCTTAGACTTTCAGACACCATAGACAAAATAATCTCAAGGATTCAAATATGTTGGTAAATACGATAGATTATAAGAACACTGAATTTCATGAAGGAATATTATTTATGAGACACCTTGGTCAACCTATGGGGAATGCTGACGGTTTTAGATAATACAACGCAAATGATTTGATGTGTATTTCTCATAGAGAATTAGGAGCGCCTTATGTCTAGATAAATATAATTCACCTTAACTCATTCTTTTATGGACAAAAGGGCTTCAAGTAGCATTGATTCATTGGAAAAAGAATGCATTGCCGTTAAGCAAAATACCACACCTATAAAACAGGTTGCCACAAATAATAGGTCCACAAGACGTCACATCAAGTGCGGGTCTCACACATACACAAAATACTAAAAATTATAGTATTTAATTACAAACAAAGTTGGAAACGATCAACTTTTTCGTTAAGCTAATTTATGAAAGCAAAATAGTCTATTATGACTAATCTTTAACAACTACCTATAAGGAAGGATTAAATTGTTTACACATAACCATATAAGAGAAATATACCAACATGAAAACCAAAAAGCACAATAGAATACTTGATTATTAGAAATAACCTGCTATTCCGTATTTGTTATCTGTGATGGTCTATGTTCTTGGAATTGTGGAAAATCATATCACGGGAGAATGTACTTTATCTTCATACAGTTTGAGTATCCAATAGCATAAAAAGTGGAGCTGTCGCCGAACGCACCGAAAACACCAAATCAGCTAAAGACACAAAAAGCACGAAATCAACTAAAAGCACCGAATCAGCTGAAGGCACCAATTCAACTAAAAGCACCGAATCAGCTGAAAGCACCAATTCAGCTAAAGACACAATTAGCACCGAATCAGCTCAAGGCACCAAAAGCACCAATTCAACCAAAAGCACCGAAAAAGGGTATAAATACGGGCGTAGATTTTAAGAAAGGGTCTTTTCTCTTCTGTCGGTTCGTAAGCGCGGTTCTTCCAAGCACAAATTAGATTTTAGCAAATACGCGAGATCGGGTCGCGGCTGTTTTACGTTTTACATTAATTTATTGAATTGATCATTTAATTGTTTTGATATCATCAGTTTGTGACATAGTGTTCTGTGGTCGTGAATACCAGTGCATATTCCCAACCTTATCCTTGGCGGCTCGGGGCTACTCTCCGGCGTCATTCCTCACTTTATCATTCTTTAGAGCCTATACTGGATTTGCGATTATAGAATACTAATTAGCTTGATTAATTACTTTGTGTGCTTGAAGTAGGGATTATACGAAACACGGTTTTCGGGTTTCAAGTCTGGCTACCTAACGGTGATAACAAGGGCTTGAAATTTCAACACACTGTTTACAGTGTGAGCTGAAGCGTTGAGGTTCGACTCAGCACCTGACTCCCAGCGAAATATCTGGGTAAGGGTAACTTACCTCCTAGCGTGTACCCAGGCTTTCGTGTTCTGCTGTGTCGGAACATGGGAACTGGTCTCGCTGGTCTCTTATCTAAATATTTATATATTCACACTACTATATCTCTAGTTAGGATGTCGTCTGCACCCTAGGCTTCGGCCGTAGACGATGTCAATACACATGGCGTAGGACTTTATACACTCGGAGATGCCACTCCAATCCCTTCTTTAGAATAGTGTAGAAGTTTCCATTGCACTCCCGGAAACTGCATAACACATCACACGTTTAATTGTAAATGTGAGGTTTTTCCTCCAGGTTTCAATACACAGCTGACTAGAATAGGAATATTAATTTAGGCATGAATAGGGAGGTTTTACTTATTTTAGGTTAGGCTTTTATCTCAACATCTGTTTTACCTTGTAACAACAAGGGAAAATTATGTGTTTTAATTAATTATATTAAATAACCATTTACTATTAGAAAGATAGAATGTGACAGTTCAATCTTCCTTAAGAATCCTCCGCCTTTAAGTTATCAGTAGGATGAAGCGATGAAGCTTTGTTTTTATGATCTACATATTTAAGATTGGTATTATTTAGTTGATATGCTAATTTCCATAGCTTTCTGGGTGTTATAAATTGATATTTGATGGAAAATTCCTTAGATCCCCTTTTGCTTTGAACTAATAAGTAATTGATTGAAATACTTTTAGATATGACTAAGATCAATGAATCTGACTTATCTTTCTGATTGAAAAACATATTTCAAAATAACAGAAAACACCCAATTTATAAAGTAGTTTTCCTTCTGTACCAGAATGATTGGACAGCATAGTATAAGAATAATTAGAGTTAAATTTATCCTCTTACCCATTGTGGTACAATAACATGACATACTGACTAAAGACTAGTAAACTCACAAGTCTTGTGTCGGAGTTCCTTAGGGTCTCTGGACGAGGAACACGGTTACTGGCAACGATCAGTTGAGAACAATCTCAAGAGCGAAGGTGGGGCTCTAACTTTAACACAAAAGACAATTACTCATTTTACCTACATAAATACTTGTAATTCCAGACTAAGCATTTGAAATTACCAGAGTATTAGTTCTCCATTACTTAACTACTCCAAGATATAAAGACTCCTAGTTACTAGTATTTAACTATAATTTGTCATTGCCCGATGGTGTTCAGTAACAGTAATTTGTTGAACTGAGTTGTGTGAGCGGAAAGGTTCAGATACATATAGGGCAATTTAGTGTTAATGTTTAGGGCATAGTTTACTTCTTAGGATTAGCATCTCTTGCCTCCACTAAACGAGTTTGAGTTACTACCACAATGTAGGGAATAGACGATCACGTTGGCCATACTTCATACTGTCCTATTCAATCCAAATAGCTTCTTATAGTATTAATAAATTAAAACTAGGAATTGCATAGTTTGAGTAGGTAATAACTGTAGATAGTAGTCTAGCTTGGTGTCTTGGTGCTGCTTGTAGTATAGCCTAGTCTAGTTATAAGTGTGATTTAAGCCCTAGGTTTAAATTAAATATAAGGCCTTAGATATAAGATTAGTATAAGACTAGATATAAGTTAAAAAAATAAAAATACTAGGGGGGGATGATACAATGGCCAAAACATACAACATTTTTAAAGTGCATTTTCAAAGCCAAGTATCGTTTGGGAGAAAAACCGCTAAATAATATGTATAACACAAATAGCCTTTTGCTATGACAAACATATCAAGAATCATACAAAGAAATGAAGAATCATATCAAGAATCAGACTAATATTTCATCCGAAACATAGTCTCGTCTTGAAAAACAGTTCATTTCACCTGTCCTTCAGTTTTCTCTTATATTATACGTCATAATTTTTGAGGGTTTAAGACGTACATACACAAATGATGTCTTTATCCCTTACGGGGTAGACAGAGCCTAAGGTAACAGTACCTACAGGCCACAATTAGCAAGATTGAGGGTGTATAGGTGGCAAATGGAATCAAAATAGTGATGGGTTGCTAGCCTCATCGCCTATAACATGATTCCTATAAGTTTCGCACATTCCCTCGATGATCTTTTACCATCTGCGCGGGTAGAGAAGCAACTGATACATTCTATGTTTTTTTTGCTCCCAGACCACATGGAAGAAAATAAGACGAACGAGATAATTAAGACGTGATTTATTTATAATATTTATTGTTGTCTCCAGATGAACTAAAGCAATAACATTGCTAATATTGGCACCGTGCACGACATTTAGTATTTCCCTTGGTCACGGCATCACGCGTGAACGGCTGGACCGATTTCGCTAAATCTTTTTTTGGTTGTGTTTGTTATTGTCAGGAGAAGGTTCTTATGTAACAATATTTTGAAAAAAAAACTGATACGTACAGACAAAAATTATAAAATCTACTTTTTGTGTTTTATTACTCTTCACTTCATATATATATATATATATATATATATATATATATATGTCCGTCAGTCTGTCTGTCTGTCTATCCGTCTGTCTGTCAAGACTCTTTTTCAGGAATGTGTGTATGAAATTAATATTGGTATAAAACACAAGAACACAACGCAGAAAAAATTGTATATGAGTTCACGCGCTCAAAATACATACTAAGTTCTCGTATACATACAACCTGTTGAACGTAGATATTGGTACAAAACTTTGGGAGAGCCAGAGCTACCAAATACCTACTTCGCGACAAAAGCCTGACTGACAAAGTCGCATGAAGTGACCCTTTATTTTAGGTCATGAGTCGTGAGGACATTAAATAATGATATCTGCAGTTAGATAAACAGGATGTTATTTGGTGTCTACAAGTCCCAATAACCTCTATCTTTCATCACTTAATGAAGGAAAAATTCGCTCTAATTCGTAAGTAGGTAGTATATATAATTTCCCAGTAGAGTAAACAAATTATTCCTTTCTTGGTCCATGCCTATTTTTACAAGCCGTCAAGTAAAAACAAAATTCGTGGAAAATATCAGTTGACAGATTTACTTAGCTCACTTTACGATACACATACAGTGACAATTATAAAATAAAATACTTTTCTCTGAGCTGCCTTGTAAAAATGGCGCATTTACAGCATTTCGAGAAACAGCTTCAAAATTTTGGTAAGATCCAGTAAATCGAAAAGGAGTTGTACCAACTTACTGGAAATAATATAATTCGTTTGAAAAAGAAAATCGTCCACTGCGGCAATTGACGAACTTTGACTGGGCATGTCGTTTTATTACCCACAACTTTGACAACGGAATTGACTGGTAAACTTTTTTTGTGACAGGTGCCAAATTGGCCAAGTTGTCATCTACCGTTTGCTCGTCAGAAATTTAAAACGTCTTGTAGCGTTCTTTACCCACGCCTCATTGTACCGCGAAATCGTTCGCTCCCATTGTTATCCTTCAAAGCATTTCACTTCCTGATGAATGCCGGGAAACATTTTAATTCTTGCTAAATCTTTCCGTTGGATGAAGGGCAAAATTGAAAAAAGCGTTATTTTTCGCTCCTGATTTTTATGCGTAAGTTCCCCGAACAAGCAGTAAAAGAGATGACGCTTTGCTTTTATGTCCCGTTAGACCCATTTCCACAGGCTAGACTTTAAAAAAGGCAACTCAGAATGGTTTCATAAAGCATAAAATCTTATCCAAGCGCGGCATACGCGTACTTACCGAAGGCAAGGTAGGTACTGACATTATCTTTCTCATTTTTTATGTTCACCCGTGCTCATGGCAACGTCTGGCTCGTCCCCATGAATCTCCACCCATCGAGTCAATCGAACGGAAAACATATTTTCCGGTTCGTTATTATTTTACGTGCTTATCCCTTCTTTTCGCGATTTATTTTAAACTAAAAAAAGTATTTTGATGATACGTATGACGTGATACAATGACCTTGTTGTCATCAGGATTGAACAGACGATATCCCTTCACGTTTTCACAGTAACCTAAAAAAAATAATTTCTCATCTATGTGTGCTAATGCCTCACAACCAAAGACACGTAGATACTTCAGATTACCTTATCAGAAAGTCTCGAACTTGGCGACCGATTAGTAAGAAATGCTGCAGTATTAGCAGCTTCTGCCCACATCTTGTCTTCTAAATTGGCATTAAACAGTAGACATACATACTCATAGTAGATATACATCTGCCCTTATCGAGTAAAGAACGGTTAAATCGATCCGAAGATCCATTATGCCGGGGACTGTATGGAACTGTCAGCTGATGAACGATCCCTTTCCTCTTAAGGAAGTCGGTCAACTCGGTATTTATGTATTCCGTACCGTTATCTGATCTTAAAACTGTAATTTTCGCATGGCACTGATTTTCAGCAAGTTTATAAAATCAATAGTGTACTTACACACATCGTTCTTCGCAACGGGGAAGACAAACACTTTTCTGGAATAGTCATCTAGGAACGTGAGGATGTAACGATTTCCTCCGAGAGAAACAGTCGGCATCGGCACAATGACGTCAGTGTGAATGAGGTCCAGCCGTGCATAAGCGAGATGTTTGTTAGGATTAGTCACAAAGGGGGTGCGGGAGCGGGAATGCTTACCCTTAAGACACCTCACAAACTTCCTTCTGAGTAGTGACCTGAAAATTAATACCATTAGCAACCTTCTTGAGTGACGTCAAGCTATCAAAATTTATATGGCCTAATCGTTGATACCATAACGTCATATCCTTAGATGTAACTGAAATAGTTCGATTTGCTGTACCGACAGTAAGAAGTGTGTA
Organism: Pandemis corylana; assembly: GCA_949127965.1. Lineage (NCBI taxonomy): Eukaryota > Metazoa > Arthropoda > Insecta > Lepidoptera > Tortricidae > Pandemis > Pandemis corylana. Next base: position 6,011,234 of record OX421867.1, on the reverse strand, counting down.
AACTCTCCCAATCTTCCTAGCAGTTAAAACTATCTTACCAGATTTTATTATGCTACGTGTTGTATTAGTAAACGAAAGTAGTCTTTTTCTGTTAACTGGACACAGATATCAAATTTCCAGTAAGATCTGGTACAAAAATAACGTCTTTCAAAGTTATATTCAACAATTCACCATTTAACTTGCATGTAAAATGAACGTCACCTTTACTTACTTACTTCTTGCCATTGCAGGTTGCGCATTTTTGTCTTCGCCTCGGGTACTGAACTTGTTATACAACAAGATACGAATCCACGTAAACAAACAGTCATTATCACCACCAGTGAACTCTTTCCATTGCTTGTCTTGAAGCAGTTTCTTCTTCGCTTTATCTGTCGTTAAATCAATGCTCGAGTGCTCTAGAGCCATAATAATGGGTTCATTCATACTCCTGAGGTAACCCTTGAAGCATTATAGCAGCAAGAAATTCATCATCTAGCGGTTTAGCCATACTGCTAAATAAGTTGATCAGCTAACGACAAGATCACATTTACATACGTCTCCAGAGATTTAATCTGTTCTAACTTTATCGAACATAAAGCTCGTAGACTTGACAACCTCCAGTGCTAGCCAGTGTCGTCATACGCCTTTTTCAAAGCGTCTTATACATCTTTCGCCATCTTAGCCTGAATAATGTAAGCATAACATGACTTGTCAACACTTAAACAGATCCTAGCTCGAGCCTTCTCCTGTCGAAGTTTGCTCTCGGCATTGTCACCATTTGCGGTTTCAGGAATACCGGCAACAAATTGCCACAAGTTTTTGAAAATGATTACGTTTTGCATTTGAAATGCCAAATCCCGATAGTTAATGGTGCCTTTCCATCGTTACTGACGAGTTTGAATACTCGCCCAATTTTCAGCAAATAAACCACATTTATACACACAAAATATAATGTAGATTAAATACATTCATTTCTTTTTATGACTTTTCTTATTTATAAATATAGGTTTTCATAGTTATTTTTAGCATACCTTTAATACCTATACCTATAATGTACAACTAATATTTCTGAATAACTAAATAAGAATTGAAAACAAATTCGACTATGATTAACTACGCAAAAATATTATATTTAAATGTTTAAGTGGTTTATTACTATCGTATTCATGTAGTAAACTCAGAAGAGACAGTGACAGCTATTCTCATAAAAAAGAACATTATGAAATGCTTGATGGCCAGCGTTAGATTCAATACGTAGAAATGAAGAAATAAAAGCTCAAACCTTTAACGGATCGGATCCAGGCTTTTTCCGTCTTTTGAACTTCTAGATCAAAGGAATACTTCAAAGGTGTAACTTTCTTTAGAAACCTAAAAATACTTGTACTCGTACTAATGATAAAATATTCAATATTGCGAACTGACTGGTGCTACAAAAAAATAAAAAATATTTATTCATTGGTGTGTTTACATCTTATATGTTACAAAAATATGAAACAATTAAAAAATACTTCAAAGCTGATTTGGGAGCAAAGAAAAAACATAGAATGTACCAGTTGCTTCTCTTCCTGCGCCGATGGTAAAAAATCATAGAAATCATCACTATATATTTGGATTCCATTTTCCACCTATACGCTCACAATCTTGCTAAACGTGGCCGTAGGTCTTGTTACCTTAGGCTCTGTCTACCCCGTAAGGGATAAAGACGTGATTTGTGTATGTATGTATGTATTAAAAAATGCAACAAACTATCAAAAATGGAAACGACTCAGCGTAAGCCTGCCTCACGGACTTAAGTCTCTGGCAAACAGGCGCTGACTTACTTATTAACTTTGATTTATTCAAGTAAAAGAGTGCTTCTCCGACTTAGATTACATTATCGCTTGCCATCAGTGGTCGCTGCGCTCAGAGTACAAGTACAATCATAACTTGATCCTCTCGCTCGTAGGCATTGTATGGAGTTAGGTGTCTTGTTGTAAATGTAAGCAACATTCTAAGCTACAGCACCGTATAATGGCTATTAGCAATCGGGCGATGGCGCGCAGTGGGGGGGCGGAAGGGTAGGCAGCTCGTACACATTGTGTTGCCTTCGTGGTTCGTCTGTCTTTACCAGGCTGTATCACAGGAACTGTGATAGCTAGACAGTGATATTTTTACAGAAGATTCATTTCTGCTGCCGCTATAACAAGAAATACTAAAAATCAAACTACATATTTATGTCTGTCTGTCCGCTTATGTAAATAACTAATATAAACTGACCTCACACTGCCTACATTTTGCTTAAGAGTAGGGCTCTGCTAACACTGGATTATATATTCACTTGCGAAATTTGTACCGAACCCTCGGTACGTATTTGGTATTAATTTCAACTTTATACTTCGACGCGTTACTGAGAAAAAGAGCCTTGAAGAATAAACATACAAAGCAGACGGACAAAGAAGTGATCTTATAAGGGTTCCTTGTTTCCTTTTGAGGCATGAAAAACAAAAAAGGAACTCTAAAAGCCTCTAAGCTACTACACTACGCTTACCTATATTGCAGTTTAGAACAGGCAACAGGTGTTGAGTAGTGAAAGCACGTGGCATCGAGCGAGACATTCCAATCACGCGCCGATTCGCAATTCCTGGCACGGGCCAATTTACATTTGCTTCAATTTAGACGGACCGACTGGAATTTCTTATCGATTTTTGTTTTGTAAAAGAGATTTAAACAGGTACCTATTTTAAGATGCGCGAAGGAAAACTAATTCAGGGTGTCTATTCTCAATTTTAAATCACTAAGTAATTAAAGCAGCTTCAACTTCGCTACCGAGAGTAGATATTTTAAAGTACCTAGGTATGTACTTCCATACTGGTCTGCGAGCAAAGAAATAACATAGAATGTACCAGTTGCTTCTCTGCACGCGCAGATGTTAAAATCTCATCCTCAATCATGTTAAGTATGCGGCTAGAAACCCATCACTATTATGATTCCCCTTTCCACCTATATGCTCACAATTATGCTAACCGTGGCCTTTAGGTCTTGTTACCATAAGCTCTGTCTACCCCGTAAGGGATATAGACGTGGCATGTGTATGTATATGTATGTGTATGTATGTATTCGTGGCAGCTCGATAATCTTGTACAGTATACACGGTGTCTCGAAATTAAGAATATTTCAGTTGATTGGTTAGTTATAATGAACACCCCTGTGTCTTTCAGGTTTTTTGTTTTGTGGTTGACAAATCAAATCAAATCAAATCAAATCAAAATATCTTTATTCAGTTTAGGCTGTACAAGCACTTATGAATGTCAACAAAAAATCTACCACCGGTTCGGAAAACTTCTGTTGAGAAGAATCCGGCGAGAAACTCAACAGTTATATATATATATTTTTTTAAACAGATTACAATAACTTACTTTAAAGACTTACATCCGAAGTATTTAACACAACTAGATTTTTTAACACCGTAGATACGCTATTTGATTTGCAGGGATCGCCAATGCGGAGCGGGATTATTTCCAAGCATCCCTGTCCATGATATAATCACTAATTTTATAATACGCCTAATAAATATTTCTATACATTGGTCGACGTTCAAAGTATTCGTCAGTTAGGGGTGAATTAATTATGAATCAAAAATTACAATGAAAAATCTTTGCAGGAGTAATCAATGAAACCAATTGAATCAGTTGCTTGAATATTTCGGAACAATTCTAAGACACTTTGTATAAGTACACAAAAACCTGACTTAACAGTGGTAGAATTTTTATGCGCGATAGTGTTCCTTCCGCCAGCGTACTCGGTAAAAGTAAAACGATTTAGGTCTGTACGTCACGCCACGTCCAGTAAGAGTTCAGACAACAATTCACAGGTTTGCATAACTCAGTCTACACACTATTCACAGCCGGTTTGCCTATTGTATTGATTCAGTAATAAAGCAGTGTTTTATCATGGCCCATAACTTTTGCCAAATAAATACGCAATTTAGCCGTATTTATCGGCCATTTGGCAATATTTCGGGTAGGTTAGTACCCACACCGAGGCGCGGCGCAGAGCCCCATAAAAGATATGCCGTAATTGTGATGTTGAGAAACATAACTCATTTTGTACCTTTTGGGGCTGCGCCACCGCTGTAAAGGAGACGTTCAGGCGTTTTAACCGGACGAAGTTCCGCCTTTAAACTTTACTGACGATAAGCACTAAGTTTGTAAGTAGGTACTTAAAACATTCCAGAATGGTTTTACAATGTAAGGGAGAAAGAGAGAGAAAAAGATAGACGTTTATTTACAAATAAAATATAATCAATCTTTTACTTCAAAAACATGAATACTTAATCCTACTTCAAGGTTGTCGTTGGAAACAATACAATACAATACAACAATACAAATACTCTTTATTGAACACCACAAATCAGTACAAAACAATACAGAAACAAAGAACAAAGTAGACAATAGGCGGTCTTATCGCTTAATAGCGATCTCTTCCAGACAACCAAAGGGAACGACAGTTAACTCAGATTTTAATAACTCGCATTCAATGGTACTGCTCAAAAAGTCCTTAAAAGTTACAATAAATTTATGATTAAACACATATTTCAGTGTGTTTTTTGATGATGTTATGATGTTAATAATTCATATCGGCAGACATTGGAAAGCATCTGGGGGCAAGGTAGTGCCCCAGCCAAGTTGAGCAAAACAGAGGCACGGCTGTTTATACAGTACCCGGCCATAAAGATGCGGTCTTTGGAAAGGAACAATTGGCGTCACGTAAGTTAAAGCGAGACATCGCTCTACGAAGCCGAAATCATCCGAGAAGACCGATGTGCAATCTTTATAGCCGGGTACTGTACTTACAGATCTTTTATAAATAAACGCGGTAGCGTGTCCAGCTAAGTTCAAAGAAAAAGGAACAGCCGTGTGTATATTCTCACGAACCAATTCAAGCTACTTTTGATTCCTTTACAGCTCGAAATGATGTCATGAATCCTATGACTAAAATGTTGAACTTGAATTACAACCCAAGTGAAATAAATGTAGAAAGTTTTATTTAGAACTTAGCACCCATATACATACGAGATAATTGTTTTTGTCAGCGAAGATAACGACACATATTCTTAATGTTGAACTTGGCTCTTATTCTACATCTATGTTTCTGATGGAATGTAATTCAACCAACCCATTGGAAGTATTTTATTTTCAATGCTTGCGGCATTAATGAATTCAACATTTTCTGATTTTATTTTAAAGAATCATTTTACGAAAGTTTTTAAATGAACATATATATTATTTTACGTTACGCGAGCGGAAATTTCCACTTCCTGGCCAGGTGAAGACGTAAAATTGTGTACATACACACCTCGGGCGGTGATATAGAAAGCCTCACGTCACATGTTTATCGTCATCGCCTTTGGCTCGTGTGACAAGTTCTTGCGATCTGAGACATTCTTTATTTCACCACCCTCGGAATGTAATGTACCTACCTACTATTAATTTATTTTTTTCAGTTCAACGTATGCTTTGTAAAGAAATTATATACTAAAATTTTCAATAATAGGTACCTATACTATTTAAGTTAAGTGTGTAAAATATGAACTTTGATATTTATAAAAATATGCGTTCAATTTTTTGCAAACTAAAGCCGGCTTGGTGTTACAGTAAGAGAAGGAAATTATTTTTATTTTCACATGCGCACTAGGCAAGGCATAACAGTTCAGAAAATAAGTCAGATAGTTATAACTAACACAGCAGAAGGACTTAAGAACAGACGCTTTCACTCAGGTAGATAGATACAATTCCTTTTCTTTGTTGGATATGTAGAGAAATACGATTCGTAACAGAAGTCAAGTTGCCGCTTATGGAAGAAAAGTAATAAAAGGTACTTATCGAAAACGGGAGTGGAGCATTTCAAGCGTACAGCAACATATTGAATTCGTTGCCAAAACCGATAATAAAATCTAAAATAGAGCTTGTTAATATACGAAACTCGAAACAGAAATCTATGAAACGTAAGAACAATGCAAATATCTTTTTATTGAATACGTTAGTAGTAACTCATAGGGCTTAATAAACATAAAAAACTAAAAAAAACTAGCTACTTGTTGTCATCAAATCTACACGTGTAAACCAAATTTGAAATCATTCTGAATGAAGGTGTAGTGCGGCCGTAGGGAAGGTGAATGTATGTATGTATGTATGTAAACTCTTTATAGCACATAAAAATTTTAAAAAAACAATATGGGTACGTATTAAAATACATAAAGTTTGAAATGTATACATAATGGGTTCAAATACATAATGTTTATAATATATAATGCGATTTTCTTAGAAAGTTACGAATTAACAGGATTGTTATAAAACAAACCTAACCTAACCTAAACCAATCTATAGATTACGATATCAAAAAAGTTCATTTAGCTAATAGTTTTACAGAAAAATGCGTTATATATTTTGAACCATTATGTATTTTAACCCATTATACATTTTAAACTTTATGTATTCTGATCCGCTCCCTCACAATATTAATGAGAGCCGTAAGTATCTTCTAAGCTACTCGTATTTAAGATTCAGCACCATTGTTCACCATTTTCGAGTTGTACTTTCACACATGTGGTTTCAAAAATCGGGCCCCAGTTTCATCTAAATTCCAACGCAATCACTCATGGTATGCAATCAGCACCGCATCCACCGGAATGTTGAAGGAACATACTTGATATCTCCCGACATTTTATATGAACTTAGGGTGACTTGTATGTTTACAAACGCGTATACAATGGATCGACTTGTTATCTTGTCTTAGTCTAGGAGTTCTTACGGATACACTTCTAGCCATTCGTGGATCTTTTGTGTAATCACACCTCCTTCGCACTATTCCATCGCTTTTACCACCTCATTCATGAATTGGGTGATTGGGAGCAGTGGTAGTGCTTTAAAATCTCGTAGTTCAGGGTATTCGATGCCGAGGAGTTTCATTCTGAGTCTGGCGAGGGCATCACATTCGCACATAATGTGTTCAATTGTTTCAACCTCTCCGCCACATATTCTACAAATGGATCGAAATAATACTACTGTAAACTGTGTGTGTTACTAAGAAAGTTGCATGGAAAAGCTTGTCGTTTTCATAAGCGCCGTCAAAGCTAATTAGTAAATTAACTACCTCTTTGTTGTTTTTAGTAGAATAGTTGCCAGACGTACGCAGCGGTTAATCAATTTAGGAGTCACAACGCTGTTATAAATTGTTCAGTAAAGTTTGGTAGTATAAAGCAGACGTCCGGCCACTCACCCAAAGACTTCAAAAGAGAAGTTTTTTAGTCGAAGTAGACATTAAACTTATGTTTTAATGAAACGTGTCATTTACCTACCTTTACTTTTCAATAGGCATTTTATCCTTACCACCTTACCTTACCTTAGCGTTAAATACCGTCATAAGAAATATGATATATCGCACTGTATAGGGACTAGTTACATATATTAATCACGTCTTTATCCCTTACAGGGTAGACACAGCCAAGGTAACAACACCTAAAGGCCACGTTTAGCATGATTGTGGGTGTATAGGTGGAAAGGAGAATTAAAACAGTGAAGTGTTGCTAGCCGCATCGCCTATAATATGATTGCTAAGATTTTCGCCCTGGTGATAATGATTAAACTAGGACTGAAAACAAGAGTAGAAAGGATGGGCTTCCGGTTGATACAGCCTTTGTCAATTCAGATTAATCTCAAAAGACACCCCACCTTGGCGCAGATGGTAAAAGCCCATCGAGAGACTGGGCGAAAATCTTAGGAATCACTATTTTGATTTCCCTTTCCACCTATACGCCCTTAATCATGCTAAACGCGGCCTTAAGGTTTTGTTACCTTATGCTCTGTCTACCCCGTAAGGGATAAAGACGTGATATATGTATGTATGTATGTACAACATATCAGGGGTCTACTCCAAATTTCAAAATTTGAAGTTCGTATCATCCGTCCTTACACTTTCATATTGATGACTATTAGTACACACGGGAAGACACGAAACGAACTTCGCATTTCGAAATTCGGAGTATAAAGCCAGGCCCGTGAAGAGAAGCATTTTAGGTACAATAATAATGAACGTGTATCCGAATACTTCAGGGTAAGTATTTGGTATAATTATATTGATCACGCATAATGAACAAACACTGTTCATTACAGCTGCGGTGTAGGGTTTATTTGCTTGGGTTAATTTACGCTAATTAAGCGTTTTTCGAGTAAACAGGTATGTTACTTATCCTGACTCCGCGAAACTAGTGTAACCTAAAATGGTCGAAGCGAGGGTTCATTTACGCCATTAATATTTATGTAATGTCAATGATAATTATTATAATTAATTATTGAAGACATGCTACAGTTTATTCAATTACGTTGATGGCGCTTTTTGAACAACTTTAAACCGAATTTCATTGTAACGTTTACAATATGTATATGAAGTAAGAAATCTTTAATATAAAACTGACATAGTTAATTTTTTTTAACTTGTAGTCTATACTGTTTGATGTTTTTTTCTGCTTTTATTTCATGCATGTTATTTTTGCATGCCAAATGTTTGAAATTTAAATGAGTAGGTAGAATAAAAATATAACATTTTTGCAAGTCTTTGTTTGACGCGAAGGTTTCAAGGCACGATACTAAACCACTTTGCTGCCGAGCGAAAAGTTCTATTTTTCATCTCAATACAGCGAGGAACCAGTAGATGAAAAGCAGTTGAACTGTAATAAATCAGTTTTCAATCCGCTATTCACATTCATTATCCACTAGCTGGCGCTTGCAGCATCGCCCCTATTCTATTCAAAAATTTCTTATCTATTATGAACCTGTATACCTTAAGTTATGTTATTCTACTGATTTGTGGTCTTCAATAAAGAATATTTATTTAGTACTAGCTTTTGCCCGCGACTTCGTCCGCGCAGATAACGTCAGAGTGACGACATAAAAATATATATATTTTTAATTATTACTTCTAATACCTCCAAGAACATGTGTACAAAATTTCATGATGATCGGTTGAGTAGTTTTCACGTGAAAGCGTAACAAACAAACTTACATTCGCATTTTTAATATTAGTAGGATTGTATCGTTCAGATCGCATACGGCAGCGGTAGGCAGGCTCTTCCTCTCTCACTCTAACCCACAGCGCTAGTCGTATTTCGGACAAACGGTTCCCCCTCTCTCTACTCAGTATTTAGTGTGCGATAGACAAATACTGTTAGTAACTTAGATTAGTTTAAGTTATCACTTCTGTCGGGCGTCCCGAGACGCACACGTTTTCTTTTATTCGGGGATCAATTAACAAAGGTAACACGAGGGCTCAAGTACAAATCTGTTTTTTGCTTGTTACTAATCGTTTTTCTATTTATACGGAATATAAGACTCCAGGCTGACTATAGGTTCCCGGCTAACTTCTGGTGCCTTTACCCTAGTATTATTAGGATTAAAGTTTAGTATAACTTATACTGCCCACTTATCGATTACTAACAAAGCTGATTACTGATTATAATATGTAAAACTACTTACTTATTTGTAATTTTGGTGACCTTACGCAGATTCAGTAAAGGTAGTAAGTAGTAGGTAGTGACCCTGTGTTTCTTTTTTGTTTCTATTTGTCATCTGTCCCTGTTCCCAAAAGTTGAGAACGATGAAACTTTTAATCCGTTTTTTTGTTGACACACGGATAACATCCGTAGCAGTAGGGACTAAAACGAAAAAGTTACAAGGATATATTTCAACAAGAACATATGTATATTTGTTATAGAATTGTCCACTTTATATCTGCAGGGTAAATAATACGATGCTTTGATTACTTACACTCATCGAGGACAATGCAATTTGCTCATGCCATTGTATCCTTATCGTCCCCTATTTTGTGTGACTAGTAGATGTTGAATGGTCTGTGTAATACCGAAACATTGGTTCCGTCTAGACACCAAGGGCGATAAACTAACAGTACAGTAGTTTACAAACTTGTTGCCAAGTATTCATCTTCGTGACTGAAGGTATGTTTTGTTACCGTCTTCAGAAAATACTGTGACTTTCAATTTTGCAGTTTCGTGCAGAAATACAAAACTTGATCATTGGGAATCAGCAGACTTTTGCAGCGAGTAAGCGAGAATTGCAGATTTATATTGGAGTGGATGGCGCAAGTAAAACGATTTTAGCGAGAACCGAATGTGTCTATTTTTTAATAAAGCAACTGATATATACGTACATACCATTAAGCCTCTTTCACACAGGGGTAGGCAGATACTACTTTGTTCCACTTGCTACGATCCTGACATACGTCGTTTGCTTCATCCAAATTCATCAATCTCTTCATACATGCTCGTCTGTTTCGGGTAGGTACTCTTGACCACCTTTTTTTAAAACGTCGATTGCACATTTTTGTAACATACAGGTAGATACACATTTCGTATAGGTACTATTTAGTGCTTGTTTTTCCTGAGTCGGAATCCGATTTTGAAACAACTAACAAGTTTTATGTATTAGATATACCTAAGGCCCCTTTTTAATGCAAATTGTACTTAAATTGTTGTCGTTGATTAAAAATATCTTTTTATTTTTCTTTCATACTCTATCAGGACCAGTGTCACGCACCCTCTTGAAATACCTATCTAAATTCTCCTTCGCTTCGTAACTTCTGCTTGCTTGTTTAGCACTTTTTATGACGCCAATTACCATTCTTTGAATGACTGTCTTAATCTCTTAAAGTTATTTTTGGTTTGGATATTCTTTGGAAACGTTCACGCTATCGATTTTATTGCGCAGAGTAACCACCCCGGTTGGCCCACGTCCAAACGATTATCGCACGGCCGGGCGCGACGCGCTGTCATACCTGCTTCTCGTTAGCACTGATATTGCGTTATTGATGTAACCAATGAGGTGGATTTAAAATTTTCTGCACTATTTTGTTTTATTTAATTTTGAGGGCGTTCATTGCACTGCGGTAGGTACATATGTTCAGCAAAAGTTAAACCCTCTTTTATTTAAAGAGGACTCTGTGATCCTTTTGTTACCCTTTGTGGCCGCCCAAAACGCAATATGAGAGAGAGCGCCAATTTTTCCAATAAGTACTTACTCCGTATTTAAAAATAAGTGTCTCACTTCCGCACGCAGCTTGAGTGGTTGCCTGTCAGAGATCGTAGGAACATCCACATTCTATCATTGCTCTTCAACATTCTTTTCAATCCTTCTGCTCCTATATATCTTTTCGAGCGATTTAGCTACTTGGCTTTCGGTAGCCAACATCGGCTACGGTCTGATACTAATCTTCTTTTAGCCTGTCCTTTTTCATCCTCCAAAACTTACTCTAAATCCTTCACAATTCACTCTGCTAAGCTGTGGAATCGGTTACCGACCTCCATCAGGCAATCTACCTCTGTGGCGTCATTCAAGGAGGGCTTGAAGAAGATGTGGCTCGCACCATCTCCTTAAATATTGTATGTGTGTACTCATATTGTATATAGTGTGTATGTATGCACGTGTTTAATGATGTTTAGTAGTTTATTTTTGAATTGTTTGTTGTATTTTGAGATGTACGCTCTATTGTGGCTTTCACTATATGGATATTTTAAACTCACTCTTTGTCGGTCTCTCGCTTAATGCTCCTCTCATTTACTCAAAGGTTAACTGGTAGAGATCCCTTATAGGGATAAGTTCGCCTTTGTGCATTTATTTAAGGTCTTTTTTTGTGATTTGTCTCTACTTCTCTATATTTGTACAATAAAGCATTTACTTACTTACAAATTTTAGTTGCAGGAAATAATAGAAAAATGATATTTGTTTTGGTACTAACAAAAACTACACAGTAATATGAACTGACGTTCGAAATACATTATTATTATTATTAAAAACAGTCTTCAAAATAATAACCACAAAAAAATGGCTGTGGTGGTTATTTTTCACTTTTTAGCGGTTATTTTATTGAAGGATGTTTTATTTAGTTACCTAGTATTAAAAAATGTTTTCAAGCTTTGTACTGGATTGTTTTGTTTTAATACACAATTCAGCATAAAATCTGTGAGAGAAGAATCGATCATCCCCTGTTTTTCTACTCTTAGGGTTGTTTTTTTTTCAAATTTATATGGGTCCACCTTCGGAATATGTCCTTTTCCAATAAAAAAAATATTGTCAAAATCGGTCAAAAGAGTTATGCGTGGTCATACATAAAAAAATATATATACGCGTCGAATAGAGAACCTCCTCCCTTTTTTCGTCGGTTAAAAATATCAATAGGTTAGGCAGTTTTTTTACTTAGCATTATACAAGCAAAAATGTTTAGAATTACCTTATTTGTCGTTAACATCTACGTATTCGGCTATTTAACTAACAATTCTGATGCTTCATCTCGCCATCATCTGCCTGAGTACGTCCCACTGCTGGGTATATCTCATACCTCCTCTCAGGCCAGTGCATTCCTCGCAGAACCCTGCTCGAGATACCATGAATCAGACCACTACAACGCCTTTTATGATACTTCCTGTTTATTTATTTTTTATTGTCAATATATAAATAAAATAAATAAATAAATAAATATCATGGGACCGATTACACCAATTAACCCAACCCCAAATTAAGCAAAGCTTGTACTATGGGTACCAGGTAACGGATAAACATTCTTATATAATGTAGATAAATACATACAACATCCACGACTCGGGCACAAACATTCGTATTCATCATACAAATGCCTGCCCATACCGGGATTCGAATCCGGGACCTCTAGCTTCATAGTTCATATATCTGTTATACAGAATACGGAAGTCCAGGAAGGCATAATTCAACATGACGAGTGTAGTGAATAAATACGGAAAAATAAATCAATGTTCTTCATCAGTGGGTTGCGCATGCACAAATATTAATATCCGGGCACAAAAATAGCACAACTATCATCAAAGCTTTATTTATCAAATAATGGTTTTTAAAACCCTTCCATCATCACACCACCAATATCGACAACATTGTAAGCAAAATACTTAATACATATTTATTTATTCTTACCAAATTTATTTTTATGTACAGAATTTGACGTAGTTTAGGTACTATTTTATGATGTAATGCTCTGCGTACAAGAGAAACGGTGTTATTATGACGTTGTATATTATTTTTATAAAGAAGTTGATTATATCAAAGCTTATAATTAGGTACCTTAGCTTATTATAACCAGATTACAGAACGTAATATTGATAATTTGTAAGAAATAATAAGGTTTTGTCTACCCCGTAAGAGATAAAGACGATATGTATGTATGTAACAAATAATGAGATTACCGTTTTTTCGGGTACCTCTGGTCGGTAAGTCAGTTTGTAGGTTAAATAAATGATGAATTAAGAGACTGGGTTGAAGCCTCTTTATTTTCTTTTGTATGGTTTTAGTTCCAAGTTTCAAACCGACCTCGGGGTCATAGAGTCAGGTAGAGCAGCTGTAGCTACCTGTTTTTCTGTCAAGTTAAAAGCATGAACCTTTATTGTGTATCCATGTTGTTGTAAAATTAAACCCTTTAAATCCAAATTGTAATTTTTGTCAACAAGAGTACCTAAATATTTCTGCATAAATTACTTAAACAATAATTACACCACTTCAAAAAAATACATAAATTGGACATCCAAGTGATTTTCAATTATCAAGCATTAAATAAGGATCAGCTTTCAATTATGCATCGAATTTTGCCTTGCCACATTTGAATTACTTATGCTTCGCCTACACCCTCAGTCTAAACCTTTTCTCATATAAAACTGCCCTAGGGGTTAGTCTCCATTTCTAATTTTTTTGTTTCTATTTCTAATTTTGAAGTAAGTATAAGTCCTGGGCGATGCTAACCTAAGGGTTGCTTGCACGGTTTAGTCTAGGACTTAAGAAATAACCTGGGTTAGTTCCACACATTTTCACATTTCTTAACCCTGGGTTAGCAGTTAACTCGTAGTTATAAAATTAATCCTGTTCCGCGCAAGCTCACCTAACAGTGAACTTATTTATAAGAAGAAGAATTTATTTATTTTAAAATCACACATCTAGTCTTATTTATTATAACATAGAACACTTTAATTCGTCAGAAAAATAGGTCTTCCCAACTATAATATAAACGAAAGAAGGGTGCGATTCTAAAGAGGCAGACAGAGCGGAGCAAAGTCGTGAAGAATCGACCATCGATATACATTGGTTGTTTATTCAGGGCTCCGTTCCACCCCGCCTTAAAAGTGCACGCTAAATGGCGTCTTTAATTACGATAAACTTAATAATTAACTAGGAATACATGGCTTCGACCTGTCTGGCAGTCTGTATTACACGATAATAGCCCTTTCTTGGTTATTCAAGAACTTCTGGTTACCGTAAATATCCAATCCAATACCTTATATCCATCATAATTAGTTGTTGGAAAGTCAGGCAGTTACGGCACGACAACTTTAAAGGTAATTAAATTACCAAAATGTAATAATAATAATTATACGACATCAAACAGCCTAAGTCTGGTGAAGAACTTCTCAGAATTTCGTTCTTTCATTTTCAGACCTTTAAAACAAAATATTTTTCTGCCAAGTATCTTGCGGGACATTCTTCTTGGCAATGATAATTCTAGGGATCCCCTTGTTTGCTCTACAAACTTTTTATCGAATTTCATTTATTTTTAATACGATTCATGGAATATTCAGATTTCTTAATTATTTTCTTTTCAAGTACTGACTATTCATTATTGAATTTTACAATTATTAGAACAACTGTCCATGGATTATTATTTGCATGGAAATACATTTCATTGACTACCTACTCAACTAAAAGAGCAACATAATCGATTTTCTTTTCTTTGATGTATTGTTGGGAAACGATTTTATTTAAACTATTAGTAAAGTAGGTTAGAATTACGACCCCATCTGAAACGACCTGCTACCAGAAAGGTAAGTTAGGTTAGGTTAGAATTGCGACCCTGTCAGAAACGACCTGCTAACAGAAAAGTAGGTTAGGTTAGAATTACGATCCCGTCAGAAACGACCTGTTACCAGAAAATTAGGTTAGGTTAGAATTACGACCCATATTGCATAGCACATTTTGATTTTCTAAGATTAGTCATTTCCAAGAATAAAAAAAACTAATAATAAAATGTGAAATGAATTTCTGCAAAGTACACAATTTACTAAGTAATATTTCCACTATTTCAAAATTGGTGACTTTAATAATACTTGAACTTGGTTGACTTTAATCGTTCGACATAATGCATTGTCGACGAAATAAAATTACGTGAAACGTTTACTTTGAACTGATATTCTATGAAAAGTTTGTCAACATTTCAAGGATAGACCATAATTTTACCATGATTGTTATAAATATTTTCACTAAAGCTTGGGGATCAATAACCCCTACACATCAGTATATGTCTAGACATATTTTCGAGACTTTGGCACAAGCAATAAATACTAAATTATGTGCAAGATATTCCCGATACTAAGGTTAATAAACTTTACCTTTGAATTCAAGAAACAATGAAGACTAAAGGGCTGCTCCATTATTGTAAGCAATTTTACAAAATGCAGTGTGCAGCATCTCAAAGTACGTCTCAATAATACATAGCATTCACGACCGTCGAAGCATATTTATTATTCGTTAGGTATTGGATTTCCCCTAGTGCCGCAGTGACAATTTTGCAGGCATTTGAACATATACATACGTGCGGTACCTGAAGAAGTCGTGAATTTGTTTGTGAAACTAACTAACTTTTAATGGTATGTTTTACTTATCAGAAACTTATAAACCCACCTACATATTGCAACCGCATGCATTATGATCGGATGTTAACATAGCAGCACCCTTAGTGTGAGTTGCACCAAACTACTTTAACAATAACTTTAACCATTACCGATTTTAGATAGATAGATGAAAAACTTAATGCGGCAAGCATGACATGACGATTAAAAAAAACAAATTATTGTAGTTACACATAAAGGTGAAATAGTCACGTCACAGCGTAGTAAAAAAAAGCGCAGACAAAAGCAAAAGAAAGGCGAAAAGGTCCCACAGTCCAGCCCACACTAACATACACACGTTTTTTTAAAAGCTTCTGTTGTAACTTGAAGTATCTTCCTTCTTCTTTGACTTTATTAGGCTACGTTATTTATATCTTTTATAGTTGAATTATCGAGAAGATGGAATTGCATTTGTAGTGGTTGTACCGTTTGCAACAAAAGGAGAATAATTTTCTCTTAACTTAATAAAATGACATACCCAAGCAGTGGAATAAGTAGTAGTCCTCTGTTTTTTTCTTTTATTCGCTATCATGTTCTTCATCTGAGCTGTCACAAGTATTGATAATAAAATTGTAAATTTATAACAGTTGAAAATTATTTGCTTACTTTGACTCTCAATAGGACCAAAATTACTTACAGCCATATTTTTTTTAAATATAGAAATTATTCGTAGTCGTACGGGCGGACACAATAATTAATTGAGAATACAATCAAATCCGATGTAAAAATATACGCACAACGTAAATAATATTGACAATTTCACACTGACATTATTTTTGTTTTTAGTTCTTCGATATATATAACAACCTCTTTGTATGCTGATAGTACAAGAAAATAGAAAATTCAAATATAGAATGCCTGTAAACAAACAATACTACTACATATGCAATTCCACGCTCTCGATGATTCAACTATAGCAAAGTTTTTTTCAATATGCACCCCCGAAGGTTACATTTTGGCTTACTGTTAGGTTCCATTAATGTGCAAGCTGGAATAACATTACCTCAAATAATCGTTATGCCTGCTTGCAACACTTGCTGATTGGGTTTTGGCGGCAAAGCCGATATACTTTTGACAGTCGCTAGCTTGGGGGGATTCCGGGAATGGGGATGATGATGGGAGGTTTACTTTAGAGATAAGAAAACGAATATTAGGATTAAGAGTACTAGATTAAGGTATTGTATGGTTGCCCTAGAGAAGGAATATACTAATGTAAACAGGTGAGTGTGTTTTATTATATTACTAATATAAAATACTTAAGCTCGAATATTTGAAAAGTGACAGATTTACAGCAAATTTACTGACATTCGATTTAAAAATAATAAACGAAATTAATTTTCAACCTTTTCAACAAACGATTCTCTTGAGGTACTTTATTAATCAATTTATCGTTCCAGGGATTGTGAAGCTTAGCAATTTCAATCGTTGTATATTTTAAGTTCCACGCCAGAAACCTAGCAACAGGCAATAACTAGAAAAAGTTGTGAATTTCGATGTTGAATATTTCAAAGTTATGTTTTAAAACTTTATGATTTTTAATTTTAACAAATTCAATAGATTTGATCTATCTCATTTCTTTACGACATTGACGAACATTACACATCCAAGTTATACTTAGATTTAGGACATATAACAAATGACTAGATTTTCTTAGGCTATAATGCAGTAGGTATTTACAGAAATTGTTGTAAAACATTTGCGCGTTTCTCTTGTACGATTTTCCCTCACGGAACCGAAGTCTTGGCTCTGAAACAAAATAAAACAAGTTTTAATTACACAAGGAAAACTTTTCAAAGAAACATTTATGAGGAGTTCTTAAGGTCTAAAAGCTTCCTGTTTAAAAGGACCGTCATGTCTTGCACACGTTTACAAAATAATAATTTTCATTGGATAACATCCCGAGTATGCGACGCTGGCAAGGGCGGCATTGTAACTGGTTTTGAATGTTTCGCATTGAAATTTAAGTCCTTTGGCATCGTGTCTATTTTGGGATGTTACTGTGTCATAAACAGGGTTATAATTAACATTAGGCACTCTAATGGGGTAGGCAGGAGAATTTCCAAGCGCTTTGATCGCTCGGGTCTGATGCCATTATCCTACCACGATTATTACCACAATAGTATGACTAAACGCAACAACTTTGATCAAACTATACTCTGCATTGGTACTGTTTTTGGTGGCCATAAAAGTTAACTTTTTTAACCATCATCTTTCTTGTTAATATTAGCTGAGAGGATATAATGAGGAAAAAAAACGCCGTAGAAAGGCTGTATATTCACCCAGGCACTAATATTTTTGTAGTAAATAATTAAGTCGGTTCTTTTACTATTTCTGTGTGTCTACTCTTATCCTGTCAATCGTTCAACGGTTAACTGGAACAGATCCCTTTTAGGGATAAGTTCGCCTTTGTGCATTTGTGTGGTCCTGTATTCATCTTTTTCTTGTGTTTTATGTACTATAAAGAGTTATACATTCATACGAGTCCACGTTAAATACATTATGGTATGTGGGCATAACTTGACTGAAAACAAATTGCTTACATAGTACCTAGTACATACTAAGTTAATTTAGGAACTATAACTTAACTTAATTTTAGGTACTGCAAAAACCAAATTAAGAGTCTTAAATTAAGCTATTTTGTTAACTTTCTTTCTCTTTGTGATTTAGTAAAGAGACATAATCAGATTGATGCACTTACCTAGCTCGCAGCAACCTAAATCAATTATTTGTTTTTTACATCTTTTCAGAATAAAAAGGGGCGATATTTGAAGTCAAAATTCAGACAGAAAGGATCGACCAGTCTAGCTGACTTGCATTTCTAACACGAGTTAAGTTACCGAACGAATGGACTTGCACTGAATTACAACGACGTGCAATCATTCTGCTGACCAACCAGATGGGAGACGTGGAAATTAACTAAAAGATACTCTATACACGAACACTTTTTACAGAAAGGAATACTTTTTATGTTTACTACCTTTTGCCGAACTTCAACGTTTTACGGGCTCTTATTGATGTTACACGAATGTAGGGTCTCCATTTCGATATCACAGGTTCTAACTTTAACGGCTAGGCTAAGACTATGCGCGAGTTGCGTGACCGACGGCGTGGCGTACCTAACTACGTTTCCTCTATTCATTACGCGGCCGAGATGCACATCACATAGTTTGCGGTAAGGTGCTGCCATAATAGAATAGAATAGAATAGTCATTTATTTGTGATAAACAGGTGATATACATTGGATCATACAAAAAAAAAGTGCTCAGCGCAAATGTCAACTTAAAACTAAAACAATACCAAATACAAAAGTCCACAAAATTGGGAGCGGATCAGAATACATAAAGTTTAAAATGTATAATGGGTTAAAATACATAATGGTTCAAAATATATAACGCAATTTTCTGTAAAACTATTAGCTAAATGAACTTTTTTGATATCGTAATCTATAGATTGGTTTAGGTTAGGTTAGGTTTGTTTTATAACAATCCTGTTAATTTGTAACTTTCTGAGAAAATCGCATTATATATTATAAACAACTATGTATTTTAACCCATTATACATTTTAAGCTTTATGTATTTTAATACGTACCCCACAACATTATACAATACATTATAAGGTGCCATTTTTTGCGGCATTTGCGGCAAAAAAGAGGTGGCAAAGAGAAAGAAAGATATGAGATGAAATAAATCAATAAAATATAGTATTAAGTGGTTAATTGATAGCACCCGCAATGAAAAAAGAAAGCGCTCGCCGCGTTGCCGGTCGCGCGCAGTCGTGGCCGGGCCGTTAGGGTGTGGCCTCCATGCGTCGCCCTTAAGTGAATTAGGTAGATATCGGTTGATCTGAGGTTGCTCTTAATTTCATTTTTGAGGAGGTTTAGGTTAAGTTTGCAGATGATTAAAAGAAAAATCTAAAATATGAATCTGAACTTTTGTACTCGTAAGCTGTCTTCTGTACAGATAAAAAAATGAGCCTTGGATTTAATGAACGTTAGCTTTCGTCACTTTTTGAAATATTTTTTGAAGTGAAAACTTCTTTAGCGGCGTTGCGCACTTTTTGGGATGGGTAAAAAATGTTAAACTCGCGTCAGGTCACGTGACCGTCAGAACACTGGACCTGATCGAAATTCGTAGGTCCGCCTTTTTTTTACCGGATTGAACACAGCCGATGCCTCTTCATGTATTTACTTCATGTATTAGGTATTGACTACTATTCGTATTTAGTTATTTACTGTGCCTAGTAGACATCCTAATCCTACCAATATCATAAATGTGAGTTTGTTTGTAGGTATACTACGCTTTCACGCGTAAAGTACTCAACCAACCGAGTTAAATTTTGGTATGGAAATAGTTTTAGACCCTGAGAAAGACAGAATAATTTTCATTCCGGAAAAATTTATAATTACCAATTACCAATAGTCAACTTTATAAGTTCTTCTTAAACTTAAGAGCTACGCTTTTGTCGGTGAAACAATACTTATAGGTATAGGTATAAGTTCTAAATCACAATACACGTGATACACGTTGGAGACGTCTGAAGCGAAACTAACGAGATTGAGTGACGTACCGGCCTATTGTTTCTGACTGCGCCAAACTTGAAATTGTCTACCTGTGAAAATCGAGTTGTAATACCGACTGCCCCTGAAACCTGCTGTCTGGCAAACTTTGTTTGCAGACGTAACATATTAATTAGAAGGGTTATGGCACGCTTAAGTCTTATTTGTTTCCGGGGTTTAAACTCGTTCAAATATGCTTCATAATAATTGCTTAAGACCTTTGTTGTTTGTGAGTAGCAGGAAATTTAATTAAGGTTCGTTTTAAGTAACAACGAACAGTGAGTTTTTCCGAGAAATTCTTATGTAGAAAATGTTAATCCTTTACACGCGCTTTTGCTCTGTTGTAGTCTAATGTCGACAAATGAGGATAAACGATTTTTTTTTGGAGTTTAATATATTGTTGAAATATGGCTGGAACTAGGACCTTGTGCAAGGTTCGTCTGGATCGCCAACCTCTCTAATCCTGCCGCCAAGCAGCAGTACTTTCGGTGTAGTTTTCCGGCAAGGAGACTGAGATAGCCGGTGAAATTACTGGCACATGAGGTCTTAGCCCTATTGGCTGGCAACGCATCTGCCATGATTTGGTGTTGCGAGTGTTCATTAATGGTTGTGAACACTGACTCTTAGGTGTCTCACTTGCTTTCTTGCTTGTTTGCCGACCGACCTATTTTATGAAAAAAAAAACATCCACTACACAAATAAATCCATTCTATTGCATATTACATTGTGTTATTGCGGGTTTGCATTCATTTTAATTTGTAAGCACCTAACTGCCAATATGGAGCGATTGATTAGCCGATGGGGAAAGAGGAATATAGGAAAAACTGAAGTTTACACTGGTTTTTTACATACATACATGTACGTACATACATACATAAATCACGTCTTTATTCCTTACGGGGTAGACAGGACCTAAGGTATAAACACCTAAAAGCCACGTTTAGCATGATAGTGAAATGTGATAAAAAACGCAAAGATATTATTTTACCTGAACCTAATAAGTAATTAATTTGGCTACTTACGTGTTCTGACCATCGGAGTGCGAAGCGGTCGGCGGAGGCCAGCGATGTAGGTGCGCGCGCCACATGAGCTGCCCGAATGTCATACGGAACTGCCGCGACATCGAGCAGTACAGCACGAAGTTTATAGCCCCGTTCAGGAGCGCGAGCGCGTCCATCAGCTCCCCGAACAAGTCGTAGCAACCCTTGAAGAAGCACCTCCCCAGCACACCGCTCAAAAGACCCAAAATACCCTGCGGTAATTCAGTCGCCAAAAACAACAGCAACACGGCCACCAGCATCTTCGTGGTTCTATCCGTCCTCTTGTCCGCTTTGTACTGCCGTTTCATCATCTTACTATTCGTCGGGCATGCCGAATAGACTCTTATCTTTTTCTGGTGCTGATTCGCTCTGTACACTTCTCGTATCAGCCACAAACTTATGACGGTCAGAATGCAGCACGGGAGTAATTTGATTACCACAGCATGCACCCAGAAATTGATCTGATAAAGTTTCCCTTCTTGATCGGCATCCACGTGATGAAGTATCATAGGACCCGTCGGCTCCAGTACGATCGCCGTGTGGATATCAAATACCTAAGAATAAATAAAAAACACATAAACAAGTTTTACGACGATGTAGGTAAATAATCAAAAGATACTTTTCGGAAACTCTCATAAAAGCCCAAGCCTTATACGTTTAACTACGTCTGCCTTTTAACTTCATTGGTGTGCTAAATGGCGTATAAACGCATTATTAAAATTGGGTCGGAGATTGCTTCTTACCATATAAGTGGGGATGCAGAGAATTGGAGGGAGGAGGAAGCTGCTCAAAATGGCCATACTACATCGCCTTTCCGTGCACAACACGTTACTTTTATCAGAATATCTGTAAACAAAATTACACAAAGAAAAATACGCGGTGTAGGTATTTCATAAATTATATCAAGGTCCAATTAAGCGAGCTATAAATTATTTGAACGAAATAAATCATAAGCGATCCAATATTTCGCTTACAAATTATCTTTGATGTATTTGACAGTTTGATAAATCAGCAATTAACTTACTTGATAGCTACGTATCTCCATACAGCAAGGGACAATGTTAAACATATGGAGGCCGTGTGAAAAATCTGCGCAAAGTGCATGTGGAACAGAAGATATGCTGCCCATTTGTACGGCATCTCGCGCTGGCCCGGCAATACCTGTTTCATAAAAAAAACATCAGTATTTAAAAATAATACTCTTGTCGATGTTGTTTCTTACCGTCCGTTCTGCTCAACACTAACTACCTACTTTCATCTCCTAACATGACACAGTCCATTATCATTTTTATTTGATCTGCGAGTAAATACCCTTTCCTCGCCCTTTGCCGTCCTCTTTTTCCTTCTGCTTTTCCATCTATTATTTTGTTCCTAACGTTCTATCTTTTCTACACTTGCATTATCCCTTAAACGCATTTTTTTTCGTTACAACAAATACATGTGATACCTAATGGAACGTACTAAATATTCATACCTTCAAATAATTAAACCTTTTTTGTTTATGTAGGCTGCATCCTACACTATGGATATTTATAAAAAAAGCCAAAAAATCCAGGTTAGATTACGTGTAATCTCCGATTATATTGCTAGTACGCGTTACTCATGAGCTTACATTGATTACTGAATAACGATAACAGACCCTATTTGCTACTCGAAATGGAACTTTCCATTGCAACGTCGTACTGTACAAGGCAGAATTTTCCATATACAACTATTCTTCCGTACCGTAACTTACATCACATTTGTTCCCGATCGCGGTTCTTGAATAACGGGAATAATGAAAGAAAACAAATCCAATTTTAACCCTGTTCCCTTATCACAGTTGTAGTATTGTAATCGGGTGATGGCAAGCAAATGCTTTGGTAGGTATACCTTTGTAACGGATGGGAAACATGTGTGGAATAGGAATTATTCGTAAACAAAGCCTGATACGGGATTCGATGAAAAGTTAAAGGGCACGTGCGTATGTCAAACTGTCTCAAGGGTGATATTTTGGGCGCTCGGTTCATTACATTGCTGTGATGTGCAAAGACGCTGAAGTTGAGATGGTGCGACGACATGTTTAAAAATAGCCGTCTTTATACAGGCGTATTTATTTTTACCAGATCAATACCTACTATATTTATATTTAAAACTTCCATGCTGGTCGGGGAGTAAAGAAAAAACATAGAATGTATCAGTTCCTTCTCTACCCGCGCAGATGGCAAAAGCCCATCAAGGGAATGGGCAAAAATCTTAGGAATCATGTTATAGGCGATGCGGCAACCTATCACTATACACCCACAATAATGCTGAACGTGGCCTTTAGGTCTTGTTACTTTAGGGTCTGTCTACACCGTAAGGGATAAAGACGTGATTTATGTATGCATGTATGTATTACTCTTTATTGTACATAAAACACATTCAATTTTACAGATAATAAGAAGAATATACAAAGGCGAACTTATCCCTTAAAGGGATCTCTTCCAGCTAACCTTCAAACGATTGCCAGGACAACAGAATCCAGAGCATAGAGAGTACACGTAGCATGTATGTATAGTATATTTATGTCACCGTTACGTGTAAGTGTTACACGTAAGCGAGGTATACATAACATTTCTGTTCGACTTATTTTAAATAGGGCATGAGGAAAACTACGGTCACTGTGAAAACCAAGATTTAAATACCTGGTTATAGTAATGTTAATGTTTAGGAATAGATTGACTTGGGCACTGGCACCCAGAACTGGCTGGTAACATTTCAGGAATAAACACCGCCATACGAAACTTCAGTTTCTCACCATCCGAGCTTCCACAAATCACACTATAACTTACCAGGTAACGATAAACGGCGAAGGGCACGTACTCCATCATCACAAAGACATCAGCCACGGCCAACCATTTCAACAGCCGGTTGATGGGCGCCGCGGCCAGATCCCGCCGCGTAAGCACCACCACGTTCAAGGCATTCGCTAAGCTCCCAAAAAAGCACACCTGCAAAGTAAAGTGTACAAATTAAAAGCTTTCCAAGCACATTTACAGCGTTTTAACAGCTCTCCACTTTACCTAAAAGCCTCTAATTTAAACGTTATTAATGAAGGTCCGACGTGAATCCCTAATTGTTGTCTGCTAAAGCTTTAAACCTTACCGCGAGTCAATGAAATTTATATTGTTAGAGTTCGGGCGCAGCGTGGGCTTTGCAAACCCCGCAAAAATACGCGCCATAAACGGGTCGACATTAATTAGTCATCGCCAATTGCGGTATTTGACACCAAGTGTCGTGCACCGCGACCTCGGGCATGTTTGCCATTCGGTGCCAAGAGGCTGTATTGTTATTGTAACTAGAGAACATTAGCACAATACGGGTAATGTACAATTTTTATCCTTTTTAACCGACTACAAAAAAGAGCTTAGCGCGAGCCCTTCAACCGCGCTCCCATCATAACTTCGCAATGTCGGACAGCTGTGGCAGGAGTAGACCTAGTGTATCTACCTACAAAGTACTTAATTTAATGGGCTTGGCTCCGACTCCAAACGGATTAGTAGGTAGTGCACACCGAAATATAAGTTTGATTTGTCATTTTTGTGGCAGCGCAATTAGTACAATGTTTTATAAGTCTACAGATTTTACTTATTTTTCGCTCTTTTTACGGCAACACTAAAAAGGATAACACGCTGTCGCCGGTCTCGCTGGAAAATCAGCATTTGAAGATATAACCAACAGTAGCAAAAAATTAATAAAATATTCAGATTGTAATGTAAAATTGTCGAATCCTTAAATTGAAAACAAACCTTTACATTACCAACTTTGCAAATTCAGATGAATGACAAATTACAGTCATACATATCTAATAAATCTGTAACCAAAATAATGTTCCGTGAACTTCAATTTACTTATAATCGTACATCAATGAAATATTCTCAGAAGTGGTTCACCCTTATATAACGTAACATATAACGTAGCTAATAACTCATACCACGTATGACAGCGTACTGCTAACGCATTACTATAATTAAAACTCACGGTATTGAAGGTAGATAACTGAAACCGTATAAGTACTTACATTATCATTATATAAATTCTAGGAAAATATACGGTTTAAAGATAGCTGTTGTAAAAAAATGCTTTATGGCCTGAAATATTGAATATTGAAATGGGCATTATCTCAGAAATAAAACCTGGCTAAATTGATTTTTGTGCCTCAAATAAGAAGTTTAAGATAGTAAAACAGGTCTGTATTTTCATACACTAACGCGTAGTAAATAATATTGTAGTAGGTAACAAATATTGCATATGGCGTACAAATTATGTTGCCACCTTCCCGCTGCCTCTACTGCAAGCTACTGAATATTGTTCGTTTGACGATATGAGAAATACTTACGAGGAGGCTGAAGTATCCATGTATGCCGTTATATGCCAGGATAATGTCCCGGAACCCGCCAGAACAGTAGTTGCATGTAGAGTCCGAATATTTCGTCAAATTTAATTTATTCCTCAGCCCATCGACCAGCTTCACTAGCGCATCAAAGTCAATATGCTCATGGCTAATATTCCTCGTCTGTATTCTCAAAGATAACAGAATCTGGGATAAGTTAAAACTAGAACTATTTGTGTCCACCTCATTTGTGGCTATCTGTGGAAAAATGCTGGTAAACGCCTTGGTTATATTCTGGGCGGTATCCACATCGATTGCCATGTTTGTTTGAAAAGTGAATTAGAAATTATTTCATAAATCATCACTGTACGATGGAAATGGCACTTATAGTGTAATAGTCAGTTCCAGTTGAAAGTAAACCCTGTAACAAAAACGTTTTTATTATTTAATTAGACGGGTTGTGGACGTCTTTTTTGTCCGAAAGTGCTTTGTTCCGTCTTCGCAATTAACTAGGTAAGAGAAGGCTGAAAACATGATCCTCTTAGTGGAGTTTTAAAGGAATATTAAATTACAATTGTTGGAGCTCAAGACCTGACACAAAAATTGATTGACAGACAAAGACAAGGGTTTCTAGTTTATCAACAAAATCCTAAGACAATTGTGTCCGCAAACAAGGACTACCTAGATAAAACATTGACATTTCAAATTGTATTTTATGTTTCGAACCTCAGCGTAATACTACATATATAGGTAGTTCTAAAAATTCTATATAAATAAAAATATAAAAAGATATACGTACTCTGTAGTGGACTTGTCAATTTCAGGGTAAGTCCCGGAAAATTGGATAGTTCCCACGGGATACCTAACGATAAGCAAATTCGGCGCAGACCGAGTCGCGGGCAATAGCTACTGTTTTCATAAATTTCAGTACATAGTCAAAACACAATTTTAAAATTAAGTACCTAGATATGTTACGACACAAAAACTTCGCAGAAATGGCATAGCGATATTGGCATTTTACTATGCATGCAATTATAATATGCATGAGTTTCATATTGTAGTATCAGAGCCAACCTCCAGACACTTATACCCATAGCTAAATTGATGCATATCTCATCCGATGCTACCTGATGCAACGAAGCCAATCGAAACTATAAACTTTGCCCGATTGCTTATCGAAGTGAAAGTAAAAAATTTAAGCGATTTTTTATTAAAAGTCACTAATAGTATTTGCTATTGCTTTATTATGAATCTAGCAACGCGCCCCGGCTTTCCACAGGTTATTGAACTAAGTATATAAAGCTTACTCTTGAATCATTCTATTCTATCGTCCACCTGACACAGTTACGAAAGTACCTACCTACAAGAGGCCTTAACCTTGTATATCTAAAACACCACTTTGTAATTATTTTATATAATATTATTATTATTGTATTCTTGAAAGTTGCATTAAATCCGTTTAGTAATTTAAAAGAACTAAGCGTATGTTCATACAAATTAATTGACTTTGCTCTTAAATCAGACCACAATTTTTATGGTTGAAGAAGTTTACAGTGATACTTCAAATTTTTGGTAGGTACTTATGTCATGGTTTTTGATAAGTTTGTATTTGAAACTTAGGTGAATTAATAACTAAATATCATCAGCATTAACATCAAACGGGCCCGGGCATGAATACGAAATGGTATTAACTTTATAAAACAACATAACGTAGCAAATAACAAAAGTAGTCATATGAAGCTGCCATCCTTTACCAGTGCTTAATAATTTAAGATTATATACAGTGTAACTTAGTATTTTCTCTATTTATGAAGTCGCTTAAAAATAAATGTAGCAATGTATCTAAAACTGGTGCGTCAGTAAACTAAAAAAGGTTTTAGCAACAGGAAATAGCCTTTCTAATCCTCAAACTTGTTTACGAGATTAAACATAAGACGAAACATTAATTTCCCGTAGGAACTGCTTTACTAAATTATATGTTTTCTTAAGTCCACGACGTGGAATGCTGAGAGCACTGACCTGGGGAATTAAGACCCGGCTAACGTTTATTAGTTTTTATTTTATTATTAACTGGCAACTCGCCTCGGCTTCGCACGGGTGCAATGTACTAATGTGGTGACAATAGGATAGCATTTTCGAATTTATAAGCTTCTTCCGACATCTCGAACAATTAACGTAAACAATAAGTTTAAATCTTTTTTTAACCGACTTCAAAAAAAGGAGGAGGTTCTCAATTCGTCTGTATTTTTTTTTTTTTTTTTTTATGTTTGTTACCTCATAACTTTCGACTGGGCGAAGCGATTTTAATGATTCTTTTTTTATTTGAAAGCTGGTGCTTACCGTGTGGTCCCATTTCAATTTAGTCCAGTTCTGACAATGGCACCCATGAGAAAACCATATAAGTCTGAAATTAGCATTAAGTCATCATCATCATCTCAGCCATTACAAGTCCACTGCTGGACGTAGGCCTCTCCTTTAGACCTCCATTTAGCATTGCATTAAGTATGTGTACGACAAATCGTCAGTTTCATTTAAACGGCGCTGTCATATGAGCAGCACGTTTAGTAGGTCTACCCATATTCAGAAAAAAATGTTAGTGTACTTCAGATTCACTAAAAATCAAAAAATAAACAAAAATTTTAACAAAAAAAAACCGACTTATATTATTTATAATATTTGATACATTTTTAGTGAATCTGAAGTACACTAACATTTTTTTCTAAATATGGGTAGACCTACTAAACGTGCTGCTCATATGACAGCGCCGTTTAAATGAAACGGACGATTTGTCGCACACATAGATACTTAATAATGCTAATTTCAGACTTATACGGTTTTTTTAGGGGTGCCATTGTCAGAACTGGACCAAATTGAAATGGCAGCACGTTTAGTAGGTCTACCCATATTCAGAAAAAAGTGTTAGTGTTCTTCAGATTCACTAAAAATTAAAAAAATAAACAAACATTTTAACAAAAAAAAACCAACTTCACTACGCACTAAAAAGAAAAAAATAATTGCATAATATTCTTCTACAACTTAATAATTAACTTACTTTTTCTACTTATCAATATATAGGTACGATCTAATGTTGTTACAATTATTGTTATTTTTGTAGTCGGTGTCAGCCAAGGAAACACTACAATATACCCAGCAACAATAATACGAGAATACTTTAACAAATACTTTTTCACAAATTAACTTTTATACGGGAGCGGATCAGAATACATAAAGTTTAAAATGTATAATGGGTTAAAATACATAATGGTTCAAAATGTATAACGCAATTTTCTGTAAAACTATTAGCTAAATGAACTTTTTTGATATCGTAATCTATAGATTGGTTTAGGTTAGGTTAGGTTTGTTTTATAACAATCCTGTTAATTTGTAACTTTCTGAGAAAATCGCATTATATATTATAAACCATTATGTATTTTAATACGTACCCCTTTTATACACAAGCACATCTCACCTGTAACTATGTATGTAGTTACAAGCGTACGTTGGCTGACACCGACTCCAGAAATAACAATAATTGTAACAACATTAGATCGTACCTATATATTGATAAGTAGAAAAAGTAAGTTAATTATTAAGTTGTAGAAGAATATTATGCAATTATTTTTTTCTTTTTAGTGCGTAGTGAAGTCGGTTTTTTTTTGTTAAAATGTTTGTTTATTTGTATCACTCTTTGTACCTATTGATGAAAAAGCAATCCTTAAAAAAATTTCAACCCCCTCAATTTCTATTATACTGATTTTTATTATTTGCTGTTTCCACTCAGAATCACGAGTTCATTCCAACCTTGTAGGATAAAAAATGTATTGAAATTGTCATACATTTTTATTATGTTCTTCCTTTTCATTACGCCATTCAAACTCTATGGAAAATAGTAACAAAATAGGAAAAAAAACTTTGGGTCATTTTTTGTTCTATTCGGATTGAAATAGGTCATGATTCTGTTCTGAGAAGAAAGATCATAAAATTGTTAGGGAATATAAAAAAAATGAAAGTGGCAATTTTTGAAAACTTATAATGTGAAAATGCCATGACGGGATAGAGACGTGATTTATGTATGTACGTATGTATGAAAATGCCACTCGAAAATGGTGAAAAATTGTGATGAATTTAAAATTTAAGCAACGTAGCAAAAATACAGGACTACTTAATCTTGTTAACACGTTGTCTTTGGTAACAAGTCGTGTTCATGCTATTATCAGATCGGTGAAGATCGCCTTTCTACGGATACCTACTGAGGATCAAAAATAACGGATCACATTTCATACAAGTTAGTATAGGAAGAGACTCGTTATTTTTGCTCGTCAGTGTATTTCCTTCTTCCTCTATGAATGTATCCTGGAAGTAAAGCTGGGTCCGGCTCAATCAACGATAAATTACTTATGTTATTATGACAACAAAATTATTTACGGTTTCCGAAAACGGATTGATGAGATCAGATACGTTTATGGAGAGCTAAAGAAAACAATATTGGTTTACCTTTATTTATTTGTATTCCAACAAAGAGGAAATATACTGGATAGATGTTCAAAAGCAGTAACTTATGATACACCTACAACTAAAGTAAGTTGATAATTACACCTAGCGCGAAAACGAAAATTTAATAAAGTCTTGAAATGATTATTATAGGCTCACAAGTTTTAAACTCATCTTTTGAAATTCTGGGCGCTTAAAAAAACATTTCAAAACTGTTGGATGCCAACACGCAAGTCTGTATTTCTCTTTTGAATTACATGACAACATACTGTCTTTGCATTGTGTGCGTCACCTTATATCCGTTGGCTTAAAATCTACAAGTAGTTTTGGTTTCATTAGGCACTAAAACTGATTTTTTTAAGTAATTAGGTAGAACGCCTCTATTTTAATGTAAAAATAAAAAGCACACATTTGTAATAGTCTGAATATGGTGTCATAAAAGCTATTGTACAAGCCAACACATTGAAAAAATGTATAGAATTTAGTTTGTGTCGTTCTCATCTTGTCTGTAAAAAGAGGGCAGTGTTAATAACCCTCAACCCTCCTACTGTCGTAGTCAGACAGAATATGGCCCTTTCACATTATGCATTGTCATAAAATTAGCGTTTTTGGTTATAAATTATTTTTATGTTATAAAATTATTTGATGAATGTATTTAATGGTATACTTGTTAAAATTAAGTTTTTCAGTGCTTTGGTATTTACTGTAATGCTGTGTAAATTGTTTGACGAATAAATAAATAAAAGCCGTAGCGGAGACAAGGAGAATGCGACCAATCACGAGAGTTGATTATCGTAGATTATAGAGCATACAATCTACCGTTAAATTAGATCGGCGCTGAAATAATTGAAACGAGACAAAATAAATTACAGTTGTCGGCGCGAGTCAAAGAAAGTAAAAATTACTTCTTTAATTTAAGAGTGTTAGCAGGGACCTCTTCATATCACAGAGAGTAAGAAAACTAGTCTCGTCTGTCTAATCTCGCTAGAAATACCCCTTGTTCTTCATAAATAACCATGTTAGGTACATTACTAGCACGTTCTAAAGCAAAATTAAGACTATTTCTAAAGTAAAACAAATATGTTCGCGGCTTAGCTACCCTGGGCCACCCCGTCGCACCTAAACCTAAATTAATCCAATATAATCATCCAACGTTGGTTTTACCAGCGCTGGTAATGTAACTTGGTTTTGTACGAAGAACAAGCAAGAAATACGTATATTCCTCTTTCTCTTACGTTGCCGATCTATCCTAAATTCTACATACATACATACATAAATCACGTCTTCATCCCTTACGGGGTAGACAGAGCCTAAAGTAACAATACCTAAAGACCTATATTCTAGTTATATTTATAGTTAACATCGATGTCTCCTTTTCTCTCCGCGTTATGTGTCAAAGTTTAAGATTTTAGATTGACAAACGAGTATATCTCTATGTATTGTCTGTGTATCTTCTGTACTTGTGCTACTTTAATTTGAGCATAATTTTTCACCGCTTTTGAGAGCTTACGAAAATTAGGCCCCCAACTATCTCCTGTTCTTCTATAACACTTAGGCAATGTTGAATACAGATCCAGTTTTGTTTTCTCGTGGAAAAATACTCTCATATTTCACCGCTATTATGCTGTATTAGGAAGACGTCAAGTTTCACTGTTTTGTCTTTGTCAGTCGGCTACTTGATATTCTAAACAATGTTTTGAGAACATTAGAAACTTGGGAAGTTTACCGTCATATTGTATTTCATATTTTACATAAAATCGGCTACGGGTATACATATTTTCAGAATTTTTTATGTACCTACCAACTGTATTCGAATCAAAATTTTCTCATATTCTATGCATATAATGTTTATTTTCTAGACACACCAAATTGAAGTCTTTAAAAAATATCTGGCATAAACGCCCTCATCGAGTTTTCATGGTGTAAAGGTATACAGACTTGAAGTAAATACACCACAAGAAATGTAACAAACAAATAATAAACTGCACTTAATCCCCATAGACTCACGTACTTCCTACCCCTAGCTGAATAAGGCCGCAAAGTATCTCCAACGCCGTATCCGGTGTGGTAGGAAAATTGACGAATGTGTCCATGGATTGAGAACAATTAATTTGCCAATTGCGACCACACACACCGCTCTACACGTGCTCGCGGGGTGGCTAGGAGTATTATTGGTTTTGGTTCGACGATAGGATAATATGTTCATAATGTTAAATGTTTTTGTTACAAGAAACATATATGCACACCTGCTTACTTCTTGGTATATATTTAATCGATGTACATAATTTGGTACGTACCTATACGACATTCAACGAAAATAACAAAAATCCGCCAGCTAAACAGTCTATACGAATAAGTTTATACGGTATTTGCATTTTCAATCAATTTTTTTTGCTAGCGGCAAAACACTTAAATATTCTGTCGTGATTGTAGCTCTATTTATACCTATGTACCGAATTTTTGTAGCTCTATGTACCGAATTTCAAGTCATTTGGAACATTCAATGTGGATATTACTGAAGTTGCGTGATTTGTTTACATTGTTAGCTAGTTAGAAGTAATGCTAACACAATGATAATATAAGAATATAAATAAAACAAAAAAATAGTCATTCAGTATAGGTACACAAAGGGAATAACCTACATCAGCTTAGTTACACATGGCTCTACAACAAAGTTAATATGTGAAAAATGTATTACTAAACAGCTTTTTTTATCAGTATTTATCTCAAACGATTAGATAGGATACATGCTCTAATCATTTTCATACGTATTATCTGCCGAGTTACGTTAAATCACCGTAAGTAGGGTAATTGTAATCCTTTACAAGTCAGCTTCACTCATTCCAGGCTTTGAGGAGAAGCCACTGGGGAGAACCTGCCACGGAAGTGTGTTAGCATTATTTTTTCTGACAGGTTCAAACAGACGCCTTTGCGTCCCTAAAATAAAGAAGCTTTTTATTATTTACCATACAAGAAATAAAATTTTACAACTTTACCTCGTTGACTTTCAGCAAAATCTCGCGTATACACGTAAGCTAACTCGTAAGTAGAGAAAATGTTTTCTTCGCCAACTAAAGAATATAGTGTACGTTTATGAATAAATCATTCGTCTAGTCTTCTTTAGTAACAATAACAGTTTTAAGCAAATAGGTCTTTACATAATACCATGCGTAATAAATCGGGCACTAAATTTAAGTTTCACTTGCAATTTACGAGTAAAATTATGACCCACAACCTAGTGGCCCGATTGACATGAAATTTGGTACACCTAATAGTAAGACGAATTGAAATTCAAGTAGTCAACAAAAAATACAGTCGGTGAAATAGCTTACCATGGTTTTTCTAAACAATAGTTATTTGTTATGCAAGGCTGCAAAGTGTTTGTTTGGCGCGAGTGCCTGAATTGAAACCCGAGCAAGCGAAGGATTCTATGATTGAACCACGAGCGAAAGCGAGTGGTTCAAAAGAAGAATCCTGAGCGTCGCGAGAGTTTCAAGGCACGAGATAACCAAACAACTTTGCTGCCGAGCGAAACACACAATTTTTCACCTCACTACAGCGAGAAAAATGGTGGATGAAAGAAAAACAGTCTAATAGTAAATCCGTTTTTTTTATTGTTTTACTTCTAAATAAGAAAGGTAAAAGGATTTAATCCCATGCAGCCTAGTCTAATAATCTAATAAGTAAAACTATTTTTTTCTGATTGTTCTATCACATTAATTTCTTGTGTATTATACTGTTTTATCATAAACCAAACAACAATTTTGGTCAACTTTTCGGTATATTTATTTATATTTAACTTAGATATATTTATAAAAAGAAAGTTAAAAAATCACACTAACTAAACTGAATTAAAAAAAAATGGGGCGCGTTCTGAATTTGCATCATAATATCTGTTTTTTCCTGCTTGGTTGCTATTTTTGTGGTTAACCACAAATTAAAATAATTAATAAAAACCAATATCGTTTTTTCTTTTAGCAACGAAAGTTAGCAAATCTTGAAAATAACTTAGGAAGGAAGTAACGGATTTTAAAATAAATTTATACTGGATACCGGATCGCGTTTCTGAACGTGACATTATGTTTTTTTTATCGGATGAAAAAGTTAGGGGTCTGATAACAAGTTCGACATTTGAAGTTCGTATTATTCCGTCCTTCTCATTCACCTAATTAAGTACTATTCGTATAAGCGAGACGACAACATACGAAGTTCAAAGTTCTAATTTCTGAGTATATGAGTAGGTGGGCAATGGTGGTCATCGTCATGTTCGAATTTCAAAAACCTTTTCCACGCAAGCGGGGAAAAAGCACTTTTCCACGCAGATTTTGAAGGAGAAAGACAGCCTTTTCGAGCAAGTGAGGTGAAAAAAATATTTTACTAAAATTGAAACCTGCTATGACCTGCTATGGGTGGTGTAGGGGTATAGCACGCGTCACGGATGACGAGGACCCGGGTTCGATTCCCGGCCATAGCTTTACTTTTCGGATTTTTCTATGTGTTATAATTTTCACTGACATTTAGAAATTTAAAATTGAAAAAGCCAGGGCCTAAATTGAATATTTAGATTAAAAGGTTGTTTTTCCATACAAAGTTTCGATAACAATCATACGCAAAAAGGCGGAATTACTTAGTATATTATTATAGTGGGAGTTATTGTCAACGTTCGCCTTTCTTTAAGGATGTTATTTTCGTGATCAAAAGGGTAAAGTGAATAACTTCTTAGCCCACATTTCAATTTAGGTCAACTCAAACATTCCCATGAAAAAACAAAATGATTTTAACTCTAAAATAACGTGTATCTAAAATTTCATTACAGTTCTGCAAACAGTAGGTACTACTGAAAAGAGTAAAAAAAAAGGAATGTCGTATTTCTTTCTAACCTTACACGCAATATTGCGTTCCCGAACAGAATAACATACTCGTAGTTAACTGAATTTGTCAAACATGACGATACCTCAACGTTGTTGTACCGAATCCTAATTGGTGGAAATTAGTTCAAAAGGTACCTAGCCAATTAGTCGTTTTGTGATTCGTTAAAATTATTCATTACTCGGCCAATTACAGATAGTTAACTTGGGACATGTTTATTTTGATATTCCTTTTTTGTTTGTATTTATTGCATTCATATTTAGATGGCATTTTATCAAGTACTGCTCAGGAAAATATAAATCGCTCGAATAATTCAAAAAATTGAAAACTTTCTTC
This sequence comes from Pandemis corylana, assembly GCA_949127965.1. Classification (NCBI taxonomy): domain Eukaryota; kingdom Metazoa; phylum Arthropoda; class Insecta; order Lepidoptera; family Tortricidae; genus Pandemis; species Pandemis corylana. The sequence goes on along the minus strand of OX421867.1, from coordinate 5,975,885 downwards.
CCAAAAAATCGAACAATATTAAAACACGCCGTACTTATTGCAAAATTTACACACAAAAGTTTCGTGGTAGGGAAGGAACTATATCGATTATTTAATGACTTTTAAATAGGTATTTGTTACTTTGGCTATTTTTACTCATAAAACAATAATTATATAATCAGTACATAATTAGGTCTTAAAAAATCGCAAGTACCTTAATTCGGCCACTTGGCAAGCCTCTTAATCTCGGTACTTGACTTTAAGAATCTCTTTTATGCTACGATTATATGCAATATTACGAAAACATATTTTTTACTGCCATTCCTTTATTCACCATACCAACATTATTGCTGATACTGTCTGAACATCTAGGTTTTATAAAAAAGACGTGTTATAATTAGCACTTTTACTCTTTAGGTAGCTCTGCACTGCGATCATAAAAAGACTAATAGTCCAGTACGGGAACGTGTTAATTACCCTTTATACTCACAAAACTCACAAGTGCGCAATTTTTTGTAGACAGTTAGAATTGACTGAGTACTACTGGTAAAAAAAAAATATAATAACAGATTTTGACATTGCGTTATTTAATATTTAAGTTTTTGTTAGTAAAGCGTGTAAATCCATAGAAAAAATATACAAGTGTAATTTTTCTGTACTAGATTATTGCATTTAACTATAAGAACATCACCTGTAGTATTCTAACAGTTTTGTCAAGAGCATAATTAGAAACTCGAAAAAAAATTATAAATCTCTAAAAAAAAATTACAAGTGAATGGTGGCTGCTGAAATGTATTCAAAACTGTCAAAAGTAACGACAGTTTTGAATTCTAACAGATTTGTCAATACCTAGCGTATTTTTTTATCAACAGCGTAATTTTCAAAATGCTCTATTTTCCATAAAAAAAATCTCATAATTCTCAAGTCGGCTTATTTGATTCGGTTACATTGTAGTAATCTATAAGCAGAAATTCTAACGAATTCGTCAATAGCTTTAGATTCTATTACGTTATCAGTTATATCCATAATTTAAATTCGCGCGCGACTCGCGCGAACCAGGCGCAGCGTGCTGTCAGCCAATCACGTAATACGAGCCGCGCTAATACAAAGCCGTGCCGCGTTCGGTGTAAGAAATCTATAAGTACCTAGTTTTATTTTCGAACTATTCACATCTTCACATGCATGATGTCAGATGTCAATCGATGTCAAACAAAAAAAAACTTAAGCCCTTAAACTTACCCAATTACAGTTACTCAGAATTTTGAACCCAGTTCTTTAATTAAATAAAGCAAATGTCACCGAACCCAAGCTAGTTGCAAAGTACTATGATTCATAATTAAATAGGAATCCCATAGATAGTTACTTTTTACGTAAATGTTCCTTGTAAGCGTGGGATCACCTAAAAAAATTGACGAAAAAGGGATGAATTTTTTTATTTGTTTAACTAGAAATGAGACATGTTTGTCTGGAACTCGTTTTATTGACAACAAGCTACATATTATTATGTAGTAAGTACATTTTGCCTGAGAACGCAAATTTTAAATAAAGTATTCATTATTCAATGAAAATCAACTAGGTACTAAGGTAACGGCACCAGTGTTGGACAAGGACCCAGTAATGGACAATGAGTGTTATTAAATAGAAACTAAGGGATAGTCATTTATTTAAAGTAAAAAACATTTTCAATTAAATTAGTCTTTAAAAGATTACATTTTAGTATGCTTACTTTATACCAATCAACGAAAAAGTTAATAATTATAAAGTAAGCATACTAAAATGTAGTCCTTTAAACACCAATTTAATTAAAAATGTTTTTTACTCAACCAGGCCGAACTAAAACAGGCGTCCAAACGTTGCACACCCGCGATAATGGAATGACCCTTGCCTTAGTGTCTTTTAAATAAGAGTTTTTGTGCATTATTGGGTCATGTCTATTGGTGCCGTAGTACCTAGGGTGAAGTCACCAAAAGTTGAACGATGAAGCGACTACCCCTCCTTTGAACCCTTTTTTCGAAATGTTGTAAGCCATGTCTGATAGTGAATTTTTTTATAACGCTAACCACATAGTCGACTTTGCATTTTACGACTTCAAACCCTTATATTACAAACGGATCTATAAAAAAAAATATGTTTGCCAAAATAAGGCAAATTCCCCTAAAGTTGAACGATGTGCTCTATTTATGAACAAATTGACCCCAAAAGATGAACTAATATATTGATAGTAAAGTAATAGTGGATAGGTGGTCAACTTTGCCCTTAATTGAACATTGCCCACTAAACAAATATACACGAATAAACGTGTAGTTATGTGTATTTCTGAAATAAACGAAAAAAATGTATATATATATATCCTAGTGTATTTTTATACTGAAATAAATTAATAGATTTTACATAATTATAGAGATACCTACTGTAAAATGTAATAAATAAAATCCAAATTTAACAAATCAGCCCTTATTGTTCCATTCTGTTTAGAATCTCCGAACGGGTCATCATTTTAGTGAAATATGTGGCCGGTCACTATTTGCATCTTGCTTTATTTCGAACACAAAAACAAGATGCAAACAGTTGCCAGCCACACATTTCACGAAAATTATGTAAGTGTAGAAACCTCTTTACAATAAATATTTTAATAATAATCATAATCATTTGGTTAATCTAAGCTATCTTGCGTATCGACGGGGAAGAAGCAAGATCTCCTTATCCGATTATCCGAAATTACAAAATAGAAGATCTTGCTTCTTCACCGTCGCTATGTAAGTATGCTCGTACTCGGGATCTGCCGATTCCCCAATCATCTAGGACCGAACGAGTGATTTCTTTGGAGATTCTTTGCAATTACCTCCATTGCATTGTAGGTTGAGCTTGCCTGAGATAAACTTATTTGATTATTGCTAATCTTTTTACGGCTTTTTCGAATCTAGCCCGTTCATATAGCCTCTCTTTTTTTTCAGTTATGGATGCCACCTATAAAAAAAAACGTTATTATATTACGGCACTTACCCAAAACATAACTAATGATTGTCATTTCTTTCTTTTAAGTAGGTTTCACGTAAGTGTCTCTAATAAAATTTAAAACGACGGTTTTATTTCATGAATATATATCACAGAAATCAAAGACAATATTGGATCTTATCAATTCACGAAAATTATATAAATCATTAAACATCCGCTGTAAGCGGTTAAGCTATCCAGCATTTATACCAATTAGCAAAAACCTACACTCAACTCCTTTAACTCAAGCTATAGCGTAGTCCAACTTTGCCCGATTCCTTAGTACAAAATAGCTAGAAAGTACTAAAGCGACGTATACCTAGTGGTTAACCACACATTAATTTTGATCTTTTATATACGAAATTTTCCAAGACGTGTATTTTCAGTAGAATAATGTTACCTTTTCGTGGCCTTTAGGTCTTGTTACCTTGGGCTCTGTCTACCCCGTAAGGGATGATAACGTGATTTATGTATGTATGTATAATCTTACTTGAGCAGTAGATTTATCAGATCACCTAGAACTTTGCCAGCATAGGCAAAGTTGACGGTTGCTTCGCTCGAATTTGGTCCAGCGGCCATATAAAATAAAATTTCAAATAAAATTTTACGATCTCAAGGGTACCTTTGTATCTATATTGAATATTCTAAATTAATTAATTATAGTTATAAGTATGTATGTATGTAAACTCTTTATTGTGCAAAATAAACAAGACAAATACAATTGACAAACACTGAGATACATGCACAAATATAAGATACAGCACAGATATAAGTTATACTAAAAACATTTTTTTACCTTATAAAAATGTTCACTTAAATACCCTACCCCAAACATGAACGACAAAATGTTGTTACTTCAAGTTTAGGCCAAGAAATCTATAAGATGAACTAATTAAATCGATTCAATGTTCATCTACTTGAATAAAAACCAAAAGTTGAACCAGTAACATTTCTTCGTTCAAGTTTTGGGCATTAAATAATAGTTGAACAGTCGCGATTCCCATACAACAAAAATATCAAAAATCTTCCCTTTAGGAACAAAATATTTTGTTCAAGTTTTAGTTAAAAAATCTACGATAGGTATACAATTAATTTGAGCCATAAACGCACGCATCTATCATTTTCGTGCGATTTTATAAATGCATTTGTAAAAAGATCACTTTGCCCATTAGTTGAACACCGTTCAACCATTAGCTCATACCTCTGATTTTGGAACCATTACTTGAACAGCGATTATATCATTAAATAATATAAAAAACAAATTTATTTATTTACGTAAATATTAAAGACATAGTCAAGAATACATACCAAGCATAAAAATGTTAGTCAATGCATTATTATTATTGTAGTAGGCACCAACTGCAGCATAATGCTGAGTCGAATACCTTTTCGGCATCATCAACTCGGTATGTTTTTGTATTAGTCTAAGAGTCTGTGTATTTTTTGATGTCGAATAAAGTTATGTCTATGTCTATGTCTATTCAATTTTATATGCAATTAAAAGCTTAAAATGTGAAGGTCTTACTTTAAGAAGGATTTCATACAACTGGCACTTTTGTCGGGAACCCGAGACGCGGCGACCGCTCACATTCGCGTGGGTGACACAATTATCATGGAATTATATTTTTCACATCGGCTAAGTGTTGTAGCATTATAAAAAAATATTCCCAGGCGTCTAAAATGGGCCACGATTTAATTATTGCAGTTTTTAGGCCAAACGTTCAACTTCTGGGTGTTGTTCATCTTTTGGGTCCACTACCCTAGTGGATGCACAATGGATTTGTATTATGCCTTCGATCAACGATTACATACCTACTAGATTCAACGTGACAGCACTAGTTACTTACTTCTTTACTCCAAGCGTCATCGTGGATCAATCTCAATCCATACCGCTCGATAGATTGTTTTGTTTCTTCTTTTGTTACCATAGAAACATTTATTCGTTTCGGAGCCGGTAATTTTATTTGCACTTCTGTAAAATCCGCGGAAGCATCACCGACACAAAACAGACGCTTTTGTTCAAAATTGAAAAAGTCGTTTAATTCTTTTGACTTATTTTGGCATTCTTTTCGTTTAATGACGGCATTTACACACTTTTCGTTGCTATATGCCATTCGACACTTTCGATGAAGTTTTAACTCCACTTTCCCTTCAAAATGCACTGTTTTGCCATCCTCCCTTTTAACACCTTACATACATACATACATACACAAATCACGTCTTTATCCCTTACGGGGTAGACAGAGCCTAAGGTAACAAGACCCACAGGCCACGTTTAGCAAGACACTGAGGGCGCAGAGGTGGAAAGTGGAGCCAAAATAGTGATGGGTTGCTAGCCTCATCGCCTATAACATGATTCCTATGTCGCTTATTCCCTCGATCGATGGGCTTTTAACACCTTGCATCTTTCAAACGCACAAGACCTCTCTCCTTGACTACCACAACGTCAAAGTTCAAAATTTGATCGCAAATTAAACACTTATTCTACATTTTAAAAAGTAAACAGCAGTTTTGAGGAGCATGATTTTGTTTACAACGCGCTGTACGTGAACTACAGCTGACTGCGGCCGATAAGCAAAGCCGTTCTGTGATTGGTCCAGCCGTTGCTCTGCCGGCGTACAAGGTTCCCGCGCAATTCAAATCCTACATTCGTTTCTTATAGAACTGATTAGTTAATAAAATTTGAAGCTATTGATGAATTCGTTAGAATTTCTGCTTATAGGTTACTACAATGAAACCGAATCAAATAAGCCGACTTGAGAATTATGAGATTTTTTTTATGGAAAATAGAGCATTTTGAAAATTACGCTGTTGATAAAAAAATACGCTATTGACAAATCTGTTAGAATTCAAAACTGTTGTTACTTTTGACAGTTTTGAATACATTTCAGCAGCCACCATTCACTTGTAATTTTTTTTTAGAGATTTATAAATTTTTTTCGAGTTTCTAATTATGCTGACGTAAGCTCTTGACAAAACTGTTAGAATACTACAGGTGATGTTCTTATAGTTAAATGCAATAATCTAGTACAGAAAAATTACACTTGCATATTTTTTCTATGGATTTACACGCTTTACTAACAAAAACTTAAATATTAAATAACGCAATGTCAAAATCTGTTATATTTTTTTTTTACCAGTAGTACTCGGTCAATTCTAACTGTCTACAAAAAATTGCGCACTTGTGAGTTTTGTGAGTTCAATTTAGTTCCCGTACTGGCCTATAAGAGAAGTGAACAATTAATGCTATCCGCTAACGGAGTAAGGGTAACTTTATCGTTTAGTTCACAAGTCTACCCATGAAATTAATAAATTTTATAAGACTTAATTTAACTATAGCTCAACATAATGCACGAGGCATTACTAAATTAAACGAACTAACAAAAGTGTTTACTTTACTGTTATTAGAAGCTTCAAAAGATTTTCATTTCCAGGAAGTAAATTTGATCGCATGTGTCAATGAAACGAAAATATTTCTTAAGTGAGCTCTATTGAATAAATGGTCTTTGAAGTGGTGATGAATAAAATACTACGCGGAATTTTTCATGTCCATCTGGATCTGCTAAAAATCGGTCAAAGTAAAGTAAATGGACATCGACATTATACCTACTATTAAACGAGCAATTTCTACTAAACTTACGTATAAATATTACGTTAGTACGGTGCTTCTATTTTCTTAATATGTCGGCAAAGGGTATTTCATATGACTGACGTCGGAACTGAAGCAACACGAAGTTTTCCGAGTGACATTAAGAAATCAAGCACTGAAATGTACTGATACTGCCAGCTAATATATAACGCTATTTGAAAGTTACATAAGTCCAAGTCATGTAGCCTTTACGTATACCTAAAGCACAATCTTTTCCTTTTATGCAAATGAAAAGGGTTGGTAATGGATTATTTAAACCCTCATTAAGATGAATCTTATATCTAACAAAATTGCGAGATAATCTAGCGTAATACTTGTAATTTGCGCTGTCCAGTATTAGTTAATTACAGGATTTAGGTATTAAAACAATATCTTACACCAAACATCTTTTGAGTCAAGGTGCTCCTTAGAAATACCTAGAGGGCAACAAAAACAGATAAAATAATCGCCTGTCTGAGCTTAATTAAAAAGAGCGTAGTAATATTTTAATTATTCACCAATTAACGTGCGTTCTAATTTGTTGGTAAATTGATTACGTTTTCGTGTTACTTCAAACGACATAAAAACGCTTTATTTAAATTAACGGAGCATTGGTACAGAGTTAAGTAGAAATTTGATTCAATAAACACTCGCGTAAAAACAGGCCAAGTGCGTGTCGGAAAACGCATTAATATGTTTATCACAAGGCGGCTACGGAACCTTATAAATTAGGACTTATTCGGTTGACTCCAAAAAACCTTGTTCCGAATGTATACGAACTATGGAAATAGAAGCACTACTTGCTTGTTTTTTCCTTACTCAGTGCTTTGGTGTAGGTATATACATGTTTCAGGCTGCAGTGTACGTCTTTTATGCATAAATGCGATTAATGGAACTGTTGGTTTTTTTAAGAATATGTTATGCAAGTTTCTTTGTTGAAGTGTAACCGTTTGTTCCTGAATAAACAATTAAAAAAAACTTACTAATATTATAAAGGCGAAAGTTCGTAAATTTGGAGTTTTGGTTGTTTGGATTTTATTGCTCTTTCATGGCAAAACGGCTAAACCTTTTTAATAAAATTTGGTATGGTGATAGTTACAGTCCCGGGAAAGGACATAGGATAGTTTTAATCCCGGAATGTCGCATAGTTCCCGGAAGGAAAGCGATAAGTGAATTCTACCCAGACGGAGTCGCACACGGAGAGAAATGAATTAGCCGTGATAGCTAAGCTCCCTTTGCTGAAATTTTCTTTGCTGTGGCATACAATTTGTTTGCAACTGTAACAAGGCCATGTCTATAGCAACTAAAACCAGTTAGCTACCACTGATAACGATATTTAGCTAAACGAATTTCAAATAATTTGCTAACAGTACTAATTGATTAGCAACTATAGCTAATTTATCAACAAAATAATTTAGTAATTGCTGTTAGTTGTAACCGTTAATAATTCTTAGTTATAGTGGATAAAAATTTCGTTACTATTACTAATTTTACATGTGTTAGACAGCAGATAATATCTTTGATACGTTTGATAAATACATTTTGCAATCACTAATAACATTTTTGCAACGGCTGCTAATTTTTTTCTGATTCATCTACTAATATATCCTTCGCTAATGTTGCTAAGAATCTTAGTCGCACCAACAAATTTACTTTGCAATGAACAGCAATATTATATTAGCAGTCGTAGCAAATCAGACTTATGTGTGGCAGCCAAGAACTTTTTGCAGCTTTGACTAACTTATTCACAAACTGTAGCTAATATTATTTGCTGCAACTGCTAAATATTTTTTTGCTAATGTTGCTAAGAATCTTAGTCGCACCAACAAATTTACTTTGCAATGAACAGCAATATTATATTAGCAGTCGTAGCAAATCAGACTTAAGTGTGGCAGTCAAGAACTTTTTGCAGCTTTGACTAACTTATTCACAAACTGTAGCTAATATTATTTGCTGCAACTGCTAAATATTTTTTTGCTAATGTTGCTAAGAATCTTAGTCGCACCAACAAATTTACTTTGCAATGAACAGCAATATTATATTAGCAGTCGTAGCAAATCAGACTTAAGTGTGGCAGCCAAGAACTTTTTGCAGCTTTGACTAACTTTTTCACAAACTGTAGCTAATATTCTTTGCTGCATCTGCTAAATAATTTTTTGCTAATGTTGCTAAGAATCTTAGTCGCACCAACAAATTTACTTTGCAATGAACAGCAATATTATATTAGTTGATAGGGACATTCTTTTGCAATATTCTCCGTGTGGTGGGCGTGCGTCGCGTGGACATTTGAACATTAATGGCAAGTATGAAAAGAAAATTCGTTCCAGAAACCGAAAATGATACCGAACAGTGTTTTCTTCGAACATTGTTTCACAATATTATTGCAGCAATATACTTTTTGCAACCTATAAAATTAAAAGTACCAAAAACGACACAGTTTCAATGTTGCTATGAAATAACATTATAGACATTGCAGTTACCTCGTAAACAGAACTTATTGTAACTTTCAATATGATTATTGCAGCAATTTACATTTTGAAATATAAGTATTTTAATGTTGCTTCAACGACACATTTTATACGTTGTTGAAACTTTCATAAAAAACATTACAGGCAATTTGCAGTCAAAGTTATCTGAAACTTATGGTGTTATTATTGCAGCAATATTCTTTTTGCAACATATAAAATTTGAGGTATCATAAACGTCACAGTTTCAATGTTGCTGTGAAATAACACTATAGACACTGCAGGTACCTTGCAAACTGAACTTATTGAAACATTCAATATCATCATTGAATTAAATTACATCTTAGAATGTATATTTTCTAAACTGAAAAATGGAACTGAGAACATCATTTTCATGAAGTATGTTAAAATACCAAAACCTTCTCCTAAATGAAACAAAGCCAGGAGTACTAAAAAACGTTTTATTGCCACAACACAATGGACTAAAATGCTTTCAAATTTGAAAGATATTTTGCACAAGAAGTTACCTTTATGTTACAAATGTAACTGCCATAACTAATTGAATGAAAGTTTCGTACAAATTACATGTGTAGCATGACGTCATTATTTATAAGATAACCCGCTAGAGGGCGCCGCGCGCAATAGAACGCGGTATCGTATGGCCGACACAGAAACGATAAGTATTAAGGCCAACAGCAACTGAGCTTACGAAATACGCCAACAGATGGCGCTGCGCGCAAGTTACATCGCGCTATCGTTTGGTTGACCGAGCGTCCATATATACCCGAGATGATTTTGAATGATTATCTTGTAACAGACACAGGAAGCGAGTCTGAGTAGCCTAGTGTGCACGTTACTGCTTCTAATTCGTTAGGACGTTAACGGGCCCGGTCTATCAGACTTTGCAGGTGTGTGCACGGGTTGCCGTATCGCAGTGGCGGTCGCTTCCTCGGGCCACAAATTGATTACATCCCACAACTAAGACTCTTGGTAACTGTAACAAACTTAATTAGCAGCTCCAGCTAACCTGATTACATCTCACAACTAAGACTCTTAGTTACAGTAACAAACCCAATTAGCACTTATAGCTAAACAGATTACATCCCACAACTAAGACTCTTAGTTAAAGTAACAAACCCAATTAGAGGCTACAGCTAAATTGATTACATCCTACAACTATGACTCTTGGTTACAGTAACAAACCCAATTAGTACTTACAGCCAAACTGATTACATCCCACAACTAAGACTCTTAGTAACTGTAACAAACTTAATTAGCAGCTACAACTAACTTGATTACATCTCACAACTAAGTCTTTCTTATAGTAACAAACCCTTTTAGCAGCTGCAGCTAAACTCGTTGTCGAATACCGCTAAAGAAATGCGATAGAGTATCAAACTAACTTAGTTGCTACAGCCAACACTTTCGCCGATGCAACGAATTATTTTGATTGTCACATCTAAAGTAATTAGCAGCTACGGCAAATTAGTTTGCAGCTACCGCTAAATATTGCTAATTAAATTAGCTGTCACTGCTAAATATAGCTAATATACTTAGCAGTCACAACTAATTTTAGCTAATATGATTAGCAGTCACTGCTAAGTTTCCCAAACTTCAAAGTGATCACAACTAAGAATATTTGCTATCACAGCCAAGTTTCGGTAGCGAAAAACTCTTTGCAACGATAGCTAAATACTTCGATGTCCCTATAGTTTCGAAGGAATTTAGCTGCGCCAACTAATTCCTAGTTACCACAGCTAAGTTTTTTTTTCCGTGCAACAGCTTGTAAATAAATGTGCAAGGAAAGAACCAGCAACAGGATTGCTTCGTTATCCTAACCTCGCCGAGCACTGCTTTCCTATTGGTGGATATTTTCCTCGTGAACCGCTCCGCATCCTGCCATCTCTAGTGAATCGCAGCCTAAAGCTATCAGTCCGCCTCAAAACGATTCCGGTTGAATCACGTAGGTACGCGTATGAACAGTAAAATCGTATAATGGCCATTAAATGGATTCAACAGTATAAAATAAATCATTTATACGGAGATGGAGTATTATTACTTCATGCGTGTAATAATCATGCAGTGTAAAATCGAGTTGTGTTGCAGTTGAATTTCATCAGATACAACAGCAAAGTTAAACAATCCTCCTCTTGACAAAGGGCCATGAACGGCCATCAAAAAAGAGGCCATCCGTTAGACTATTGCAAATGAAGATGGAGTAAAATGCGAACAAGTTCCTTAGTCACGAACTTTGTAGAATTCTACGATGGATGCCTCCCGTATACCCGAACTAAAAACTCTCCGGCGTTGCCTCAATTCGGGGTGATGGGGACGCAGTGGGATGCCACTAGACTAGGGTTTCACCACGGACGCCCCCCGGTGGCTTCCGCCTGGACCGCGCCAAGAAGGGGAGAGCCCGTACGCTGGGCCCGTCTTCCCTTAGACAATGAGACCTAAGCCTAATCCCACCTAGACCTAAAGGCCCTGTTTAGCATGATTGTGGGCGTATATGTGGAATAGGGAGTCAAAATAGTGACGGGTTGCTGGCCGCATCGCCTATAACATGATTCCTAAGATTTTCGCCTGTTTCCTCGATGGGCTTTTCCCATCTTCGCGGGTAGAGAAGCAACTGGTACATTCTATGTTTTTTCTTTACGGGAGACCAGCATGGAAGTACAAGTACCATTCATTATGTAGTCTGCCACGTCATAAAATACAATATGGATACGACGAACTGCCAACTTGAAAGTTGCGTTTTAAATGTGGTGTTGGCGGCCGATGGAGAGAATTAGCTGGACCCAGAAATCGACGAATGAAGAAGTGCTTGACCGAGTGAATGAAAAGCGATGCCTGTTGAAGAACATCGAGAACAGAAGAGGAAATATGTTGGGACACCTGATATGACACGACGAATACATTAAGATCATTATTGAAGGAATGGTTGAAGGGAAGCGGAAGAGAGGAAGGCGAAGAAGAACATTTATGGACCAGGTGAAAGAGAGAATAGACGCCGTGTTGTAGGCGACGCACCGATTTAGGCAGCTACCTTTTTATCAAACTATTATATTTTGGCACTGGCCGCAAATAAACTTAATAGCACGCAGCGCTGAAAGAAAGAAAACAAAAGAACTGAGTCGTGTCATTGCTCTTGTCAGCGCTGCGTGTTGAATTTTCAATACAATTTAAATTGTTTTATTTTATTAGTTTCTACAGTCTACACGTGTCGTATCAGAAAGTCAATGAAAATGACCTGGAAAGGACCACAGGGATGCTTCACCGACAAGAGCTCATAAGTGTAAGAAGAATTGTTTATTCAATAAACATTTACCTACTTCGATTTAATTAACAAAATTCAAATGCTAAAGATATTGCATCTGCAATATGGAATCGCCCAAAAGTCTGTAAGTAGGCTGGGATTCAAGGAGCGTTTCCACATAATGAAACAATTAACATCAAAGACATCACACACAAAGACACTTAAAACTCTCAAAGCACATGATAAATATAATATCCTAATTTTCCTATCGAATATAAAAACTAAGACTTTCAAAACTAATTACTCGTGTGAGGGATTTCGAAAATTTCCTACTTTTATTTTAATTATGGCAGTTTGTTTGTTTGCTGTTTTATTGTTTATGGTTAAATTACGCGTGTAAAAATTAAAAACAAAATTGGAGGCAGATGTAGGTAATACTTTTTATCCCAGAAATTGGTAATCGCATAGTACCTACTTACTGGTAATGGTAAAATGGCAAACCCTACTCGTACTAGTTTCAGCATTATATACAAATGATTAATATTTGCTGCGTTGTGTAGGTTTTATGTCAAGTTAAGTTTAATAAAATCAAAGCAAATTGCGTAAAAGTACAAGTTATTTGGATCGTAGGAGTAAACTTTAAATCCTATAGAATTTATATCTTGGTTACATTCTTGTACCACGCTGAAAAAAAAAGTATTTATAAAAATGAATCTCCTATTTCCCTGAACGGATGGATGAATTTCGCTAATCCTGTTTTGTTGCGTTTGTTACTATCAGAAGAGGGTTTAAATGAAATAATACTTTAAAAATACTAGAACGGGGAAAGCCGCGGTTAACAGCTATCTTTTATACATAAATTAACTTCTGCCCGCGGCTTGGCCCGCTTAGAATTATAGATATAAACCTTCCTCTTGAATCACTCTATTTATTAAAAAAAACTTAATCGCAATCCGTTATGTAGTTTTAAAGATCTAAGCATACATAGGGGCAGACAGATAGACAGCGGAAAGCGACTTTGTTTTATACTATGTAGTGATTCCTTAAGACGGTAAACGTGGGTCACTCACATATTTGTAGTCGAGATTCACCCGACACGTTTTGAATAAATCCGAGCCGATAGCCGGGATAATCAACCGAAAAGACCTAATTATGTAATGTTAAAGTTGTACATAATAACTTAAACAATCTGTGTGTCCTATTTCTATAATGATCGCTTGAGAAGTACCATATTTGATAGATATTCATACCGGTTTTTTTATTAAAATTTTAATAGAATAAAAAAATATTATTGAATCAAATTCAAGACTTACTTTGACTAATTTTAACTAAGGTACCAGTCATTAAATTGGGCGAATTTCCTACTCGTTTAAATAAAGAGCACGTACAGAATTATATTCATAATTATTACTATACTCAATATACAGTCATGCACTATACTTACATAACTAAAATATTTATCAGAAAAGTTTGTTTGGTTTTCGCGCCGCGGTTCCGACAGATTTCCTCGTAAATTGTTTTATCTACGTCACTCACTACAAATGTTTATGCAGGTATATATAGGACCACCTGTTGCTTGCTAAGTAAATATTGGATAAAGTTTACTAATAGGAACAGTAGGTGTTAGATAGACAATGGATTTAGCGGGAGCCACTGCCGATTCGCCCGCAAGCCCGCACGAAACTGAGAAATATTAACGGTCTATGTTCCATGTCGCCCTCCCATGGAGAGTACCTAAAGCTGTTTGTTTCAGTATTCCGCTAACGGTTAAAGTTATCTTATGGTATTCCAATCAAACGTGTAGTGAACCTGATCTGAAGTGCCAATTACAATAGCTCACTATAAAACTTTACAGCCGGCCACTGACACCCCTTTGTTATTTTTTACAGCTTGCTGTGGTACGGAAGTTTGTTGATTGTTGGGACTTGTTTCTGTTTATTTGTTGTTTTAGGTTCATGTTTATCTTAAACGTTCTAAACTGGTTAATGTGCGTTGGGGTTGAAATGCCACCCTTGGTTAAATCTTAAAACTAGTTTAAACCGAACAGGGAAGGAAAGTAACACAAATTGAAATATTACTTTTGTTTACATTTGTTTTGTTTCTAATGTTTATAAAATCTAGGGCTTTCAATCCACGTTGTATTTAGCGCTATTAGCTTCTCCAAATATATTTCAAAGAGGCTAATAGATGCTACGGATGACCGTAGAGCTGGCAGCTTCCTTGTACAACGGATTAGTATCTATCGCTGTCCAAAAGGGAAATACACTGCGGTACTGGGTCGCAGTGGCCTCTCTTTTTTTAATCGTTTTGTTTTAAGTATAGCTTTAGTTTGAATTTTTATTTTTTTTAATTTGGCTCTGTCTACCCTGTAAGGGATAAAGACGTGTAAGTTTTTAATTTACGTAGTTTTGAAATGAAATGAAATTCCTTATTTGCATAACATTATGTCCAGTTATAGAGTTTAGTTGTTTTTCTTGTTTAATAAAGTTGATTAAACTCTTTGTAAAATACATAGTGTTTGTCCACGTGCATCAGAAATAAAATGTAGTATCTATACGTAATATTTAATTTAGACAAGTTTCCGAAAAGGCGAAAAAGGTTTAGATGCTTGGGTATAGTTATCTTCAGAAGTGGTAAATCACAAATGTCAAACAGACGTAAATACAAGAAAGTACTTGTCACCTGAATAAAATTCTTCGTCCAATATTTTTTATTCGCGAGTCTTAAAAAAATATGCGACGGAAAAAATTCAAGTAATTTGTTGTTTTAACAAAATTTTGATCGCTAGGAGATTTCGAAATGACAGGAATTTATTAATAAACTAGCTTTTGTTTGTTAGTATTTCAGGTAACTTATTTTCAACGCCTTCAAAAAACTTGTAGCAAACATGAAATAAAAAGATACATTATATTACTCATAGAGTATCGCATCTTTGGAGTGAATTATGTTCAGAGGTTTGGTGTCGGTTTAAGAAGTAACAGACAGATAGATTCACTTTTGCTTTTATATATTAATATATCTATGGATAAATGCTTAATGTGCAAAATTCCAGTTTGCTAAGTCCATAGGTATAGGCTGTGCGTCAGAATTACCATATTAACTGTAAACCTCCTCCCACCTTCCTCAAGAGTTTTTTAAAATGCTCAAACACTTATTATTGATATCTAAGCAAAAGTCTAAAAATAAAGTTTCACGCTTCTAATTTCTAAAATCACAAAACTTCTGTATAGGCTTTCACCCCCTATTTCTATTTAAATAAATAAATAAATATATTTCTATTTTACCGCCTTAAAGGTAAATTTTATTAAAACTTTGAATGTCACATTTATTAATATCTCAATTCAAAAGCCTACAAACAAAGTTTCAAGCTTCTAGTTTCAAAAATGACCGAACTGCCCATACAAACTTTCACCCCCTTTGAGCTTTTGCCTATGTCCTTCGCCGGGGCAAAAGCTATCTGTAAACCAAATTTCAATTAAATCGGTCCAGCGGTTTAAGCGTGAAAAGGTAACAGACAGATAGACATACAGAGTTAATTTCGCTATTATAATATTAGTACGTAGGGATAATAAGGAAACTTATTTTCTGTAAGCAATATAAAAGGAATACATATTTTTATTTCAGTATCACCAAAATTGTCGTCAGCTCAGTATATTAATTTAGGAAATCTTAATACCAGGGGTCGTGGACTTCGTCAAATCTTTAAATATAAGTAGATCACTTAGTAATAGCAGGTATCAACATTAATATCTTGCCTTTGAAAAGGTGAACGAACTAGAATTTACATAAAATCCTAATATAGGTATCAAGTATTAGGGACTAGGTCAAATAGGTATTACCATTTATTCATTTTGTTATTTGAATTAGTATTATCATTGCGAGTTGGACCCTGTGAAATGTCCGTCCGGATTGCTACCACCAGCTGTCCTTTGGTGTTGCAGATGTCCATGGGAGGTGCTCACTTATAATCAGGTGACCCACTTTCTCGTTTGCCACCCTATTTCATAAAAACAAGTATTAAAATGATGTTTAAAATCGGTTCAATTTTAATCTCACAATATGTAGGAGCGCTTTATTAAGTATGCAGAATTAAATCAGCGTTGTCTTCTTTTCTGCCCTTGCTACAAAGTCACCCTGGCTTTCGGCACAGTTAACAACATAATAATCTGTTTTATACGCGCCTTTTGCGACAGATTTTATGAAAAGATAATGGTTTTTTACTATTTAGCATAGACTGGCGCCGCTTTAACGTTCATTCTAAAGTCCTTCGCGCTTCTAAGGCTCCGTTTAACCCATAAGTGATAAAGACGGTGATTTATGTATGCATGTATGTAGGTATTAGCGCTTCCACACACTAGGTCGCCAGTGGCGCCGACTAGTTATAGCCACGGAAACAAAAAGTTAAGTACGACAAAACAACATCTGTCAAAGACTGTCAAAATTCAAGCAAATTAGGGGCATCTAGGGGCTCAATCCCATAGTCGGAAGGACGATTTCGGGTAGTATGGTGTGACATTATTAAAGATCTGAGCAAATCTCGTAAGCAAATCTGTATTTACGAAAGGACAGATATGATAAGCACATTCTCATTACGTTTAGTGATATTTACATGCGATGTACTGATCACATGTAGGATGACATTTAAAGTTATGACCTTATAGCATTTTCGCGTTACAGCTTTCCCGCTAATGTTTGACGCACATCAAAAACCTCAAACGTTCACATAGTCTCCCACGTGCTATTTGCTGTGCAAATAAAGATTATTACCTTTTCATTTGTACAAATATTTGTTTGTATATCGTGAATCGGTTAGCAGCATAATCCCGCTATTTTTATACAATCGGATAAAAATCTGCTGGATACAGGATGAACTCATCCGCAACCCGGGCAGTCTGTCACTAACGCAGCTATAAATAACTAACTTGAGAACAAGTTGACATGCGAATAACACTATCGTAACAATGAACTAGCAACGGAACTGAGACTGGATAAACGGACAGAAAGACGATAAAATAATAAAGCAGGAGCTATGAACAAAGGATTAGAAGACAAGTTTTGTGGCGACTCCTTTGTCTGATTATATGTATATATACTGACGAACAAAAATAACGAGGCATTTTTTGTACAACTTTGTATGGGAAGTAACCCTTTATTTTGCTTGTCAGTGTAGTTACGACAAAGCGTGACAAACAGTAGCTATTCAAAGCTTCTAGTGTAAGCTATTGATACCTACAAAAAACTTTTCGAGTGCGTTCACGTAAGCGTCTCATTTACTATGGAAAAATTGGTCCATACTACTTGACACTTCACCACTAACGCGTTCGATACGTCTGTTACGCTAAAAACCTTACACTAAGCGCTCTTTTACTTTATACCTAGATACAAGCTTCGTGACACGTGGTTCATCTTAAAAAATAATAATAAGTTCACCTTAGAGGTGCTCGAGAGACTAACCTCACAGAGAATACCGAGTTTCAGACAATTTATTCTGTAAATAAACACTGGAAACATACCGCAATATAATGCCGTCAATCGCCATCGTCACCCAGGGCTTTGACATTATTCAATGGGAGCATTATGTTGCTGTTTGATTTACACATCACACAATCTGTAAAACGGTCTTGGTGTTAGCACGATCCGTGAGGCAAATCCTTGTCGCGAAGATGACATGGTAACACTAGCGTCATGGCTGATGACATTTTTGTCTTTGTCATTCAGGTAGATTGTCAAAAAGTATTGAACGCGTATTTCTTTCTCTTTTCACACAATCAAAACAATGGATCTCCGTTGAAATTTCGCATGACGCGTCACGCTTTGGTACAATTTTTGATTAGAAGTGACGCCATGAGCCATCAAACCCGAACTTTCACGCGCTTCATCTGTGTATTTGACTGACGAATAAAGAAAATCGTGTACAATATTTTTCAACAATCCGCCTGAAGGCTAAATAAAAATTTATCTTCCTTACCCAGTCATCATCCCTATTATTCTACGCCATATTTCCCTTCTCAAAATTGATAAGATGTGGAAACAAGGGTTGTATATTATGCACCCGCCTAAGTTTCTACAGTTTTGATCCCGCTTTGACATTCTGTGTTACAGAGAGACCTTACTCCAAATTAATTAGTACGTTGTAGAGTAAACATTGCTTACAAAGGATTCTGTGCACGCACGTGAGATTAAACTCCACTGCTTCCTTATCAATATGAAAGCGAACGGGATTAGTAACGGTGAGCATTATAGTCATCACGCAATTTGCTTATATCCAATACAGGCGGAAATGTTTAGAGATCAGGCGTATTTAATTAAGTCTCTTGCGCGAGATCGATTTCTCATTCATTGAGTAATCAAAAACCTTACCTACTAAATAATTGTATTTTCATTGTAACATTTAACACTACCCCGTAAGGGATAAAGACGTTATATGTGTATGTGTGTATGCGTGTATTTAACACTGGCAAAGATATTAATATGAAGTAGCAGAACTAAATAGCGAACAAAGAAATAAGTAAGTATCTTTGAGTTTTTATGTATATTAAACATGAACATTTTTGGTATATACCTACCTACTTACTTTAATGAATTTATGTAAAATTGTAAACGTATTGCATAAACCATAAAGACATAGAGCCGTTATTGAGGTCTCTAGATGCAAACATACTTCCACAGAATACAATATTATTCGTTCTAGTAATTGGATAAACTTGAAATTTCACAAGTGCAAACAAAAGGAAAAAAAAGCTTGGTTTAACATGAATCTTTATCATCAATTCATCACCATCATCTCCAGCCTATATACGTGGCACTGCTAGGCACAGGCCCTAATTATGAATAAAACTTAATATTTAGACACTACTGTTATGTAAAAGTTCGTATCGTGAAACCTGAACGCATCGCAGACGTTTCTAATTCAGTTTTAAAAACAACAGTACAGTTCCCATTGAAAGACATGCCGAAGCGCTACTCCGATTTAGCGTGCGTCAATTTTAAATTGTAAACCGTTGTCAATATTTAGCTTATCGCGAAAAACCGATTAGTTTTTAGTTTGTTTCCCGCCGACCTTGAGTTGGTTGCCAAGAGTTGAAGACGTTGAATAATAAACACTTTTAAATGCATTAGTAAAACTACTTCCCGTAACCATGACATCTGACTACCGCGTTAATTAGAAATAGTTATTTGCGCAACAAGAAAGCAAAGTTAATTTTTTGGTGCGAGTGTTGATTTTTAATCCCGAGTAAGCGAAGGATTCTAGAATTGAATCAGGATCGTGGCAAGTGATTCTGGGTCAGAATCCTGAGTGTAACAAGAGATTCAAATACACGAGATTCGAAAAACTTTGGTCTCGTGTGACATTCAATTTTTCACCTCAGCAGCGAGCACATTTTGTCTTAAGTGAAAAAATACAACAAAGCAAATGTAACCAAATTTTTAAATAAACATATTACAACTAGGTATTCTATTTATTACGAAAACAAACACTTAAAAAAAATGAGGAATTATAAAATATGCAGGAACTGAATTGCGGCGCGCACATTATTGGCTTTCCAAACTGAATTCTGAGACGTACAAAGGTCGCATTAGAAAAAATAATCAGTTTCTCTAGTAAATTTCTTTGACATAAATGTTAAACTAGTTTCAAGCCGTCTTATTTAGAAACTTGACGGTAAGTGAGCAAGTGAGCACCGCTAATCATAGACACCTGCAATCCTAGATGGCTGCAAATGCATTGCCAGCCTAGAGGACTAAAATAAAATACCTCATGTGCCAGCAGTAGTAGTGCACATTTTGATACTACTGAATCGAGTTCAACTCTAAATCGAGATTTAACATTTTCCACTAAGACGGCCATGATGAATTTAAGTTTTAATAGCGCTCTCAGCATAATTTACTCTTACACACACACACACACACACACACACACACAAATAAATCACGTATTTATCCATTACGGGGTAGACAGAGGCTAAGGTAACAAGACCTAAAAGCCACGTTTAGCATAATGATTTTCTCCTAAGTACTATTAATCGCTTTGCAAAAAAGGGCATAGTGTTACGATTTTTAAAGGAAGCTGACCAAGGATTGAACCCTTTCTTACCTGACGAGAAGTGCAGAAATCGAAGGTGTAAACTCACTGGTTCTTATAACCGAAAGTTACAGCTTTGGGAGTTGGAAATAACACCCATTATTTTGGGATAAGCTTTAGCAATTGTCTAACCAATCCTAGCCTAGGTAAAGCCACAGTATAGCACCGAGTCATCCATAGAATCCTCAGAGAAAAATATTACCGTGGACGAGCGAATAAGCCGTGGATATAGTAGTATAAGAATATAACATGTTAAAATAAAACAGCCATTACAGTGTAATATTATCTACTCTGTGGAAACGAGTAAATACAGGGTGTTTGGTAGCTAGATACAAAGCTTTAAGGGGATGATAGCCGAGGTATTTTTGAACATTTTTAGCCATATATCTTAGCCGAAATTTGTTTTTTTTTTAATTTTTATACATTTGATTTATTAATGTAAAAAAAATTGTAAAATTAATTAATTTAGTATTCAAATCACAACAAACCGAAGATAAATGATTTAATTTTAATGTTTTTTTTCATGTAATTTACTAGTTAAGTATAGTTTGACAACAAATATAATGCGCATCGGCAGTATTCGTTTGCGCAGAGAAGCGCAGACCAGTTTCTGATGGTAGCCGAACGTGTAAATAATCTATATTGAACTTTATTTGCAAGCGCAACTGGCAGAGTATTGCTTGCTTTGCATTCTTAGCTCTGTCCCGCTTACACGATTTTGCCATTGTTGGTACGAAATCGATCGACCAATAACAGCGCCAGAGTTTCCCGCGCTACTAAAATTGGTCTACTGCGCAGGTACATAGTGGAGCATTATTTTTGTTGTCAAACTGTACCTTTAACGTGAAATTCCAAGACTAGTACATTCTCTTAGCGAGTGCTCCCTGAATTTGGTTTTTACTTTTTATCTCAGATTTAGCAAGCAATGTGAATGAGTGATACCTTAAAAGAAAGAACAATAAACGGGCATGTTTCTACAAATGTTTGAACATTTCAAGGATTTTTTTTTAATTTTTTTTATGGCACAGAAAAATGACTCTGTTCCAACCTAAGACATTTTTAGTAATTTCGAATGCCTCCATTTTGTTTTTGTGGCAAGAAAGACACTTAAAAATTATTTCATTTGGTCCAATACACATTAAACTATCCGAAATAAAAGATTTTGTTTCCAAATTAACGCTCATTGGGGCAATATTGACTCGTGACTATCAAATTTTGGGTATTTTCCTAAAATTTCTAAGTCTTCAATTAAAAAAATATATAAAATTTCGGCTAAGACATATAATATGGCTAAAAATGTTCAAAATACCTCGGCCATCATCCCCTTAAAGCTTTGTATCTAGCTACCAAATACCCTGTATAATGTACCATTATTCCTGAGTGTGTTTATTAGACAAAAATGTAGTATCAAACCCAGTCTATTCGATTTAGTTTGAAAGATACTTCATCTTTTGTAAAAATAAACGGAAAAAAATCTTCAGTGCGTCCCAACGAACACTGAAGGTCGTACCGACTGCCTTCGCCCCGCACAGCGTGTAACGCAGTTTTGCCCATCTATGCAGCGCAGTTACCTCACTAGTTAGTTGATATTGTTTCCTCTAGTTTCCCGGTCGACCAGCATATTTTATCTTTTACTGACATGTCAAAACTATGGCTCCTCCTAAATATGATTAATGAATGTTGCTCAAGTCCTGGAATTCAGGGCTAAAGCCTATTCCGGGAGCACGAGTAACTTTGTTACAAAAAGTAATTTTAACGCGGTCACGCTTTTTATGAATGAACTTTTAACCAATGAAAATGTATGTGTATTTGGTACCTAATGTTTTTTTAGGGTTCTGAATCAAAAGGCGGTGTGTTACCGTAATTTAGTAAAATCTGGAAAAGCACAATCGCAACATCGATGCTTAAAGAATGACGTCATTTGTAGTCTTCAGTTTACTCGTTCAGTGGAAACAAATCACTTTTCAAGATTGTTGTTACATATTTGTAATGTAACAAGACTTCACTGTTAATGCATTATTCCCAGCGCACGAAACTTCTCTCTGTTATTTCTTAATTATCTGTTTAACCATGTTGTTGATGTTGACTGAACTAGAATACCTAAAAATAAACACGAGTTGTATGAACGATCACCTTATACCTAATATGTATATTGTTGATTAATAACTACAATTTCAAACGTAAATATTAGCTATGTATTACTAACACTTAAACCTCATTAAGGGTCTCTAACAGAATGAGAAAAGAGACTTAGGCCCTGTGAGGAATATTCGAATATTACAATGTCGGTTAATATCCAGCTCATACGTAACTCAACCAACTTTCAGCCCCCTGTTTAGAACCGCCACCGTTCCTAGGACAATGCCAAACATGACATTTGTATTTTTTTAACTCGTTTAGTTAGTCAGAAATCTTAAATAGTGTTAGTTAGTTAGTTGTAACGGGCTGTTTTCCGCAACTCGACGACTAAAACTGGGCCTATATTGCGTGGTGGATCTTAAACAGTGACTGTATAATTGTATATAAGGTTGTACATTTTTTGTGACCTAAACATGTTAGGCTACCTTACTTAGACCACTAAATTGAAAAAGACATTGTTACTAAGGGCTTCTTTTTACACTGTTTACAATTGAATGTCTCTAATAGAGCTCACACAACTAGAATTTCGAGAATCCCAATTTTAATTCTGTAGAACGATCTCGTTGATAAAACGCTTAACGGTAATGGCTTCTTTGCTGCTGTTGACCTCAATTCAATAGATAGGTACAGACAGAGCGCAAGTGTTAGAACAAAGTATTCAGTTATGTCGAATTAATTTGTATTTTTATTTTTAGTAGAAACGGTCGTTTTTAAACAGTCGTTCTACTGAAACATCTTCATCATCATCATCATCACATCGCCCTACTGTTGGACAACGGGAGCGACTTGCATCCACCGTGAACCCGTGACTTTAACCAGGTCATCCGTCCATCTCGTTGGTGGACGTCCTACGTTGCACTTGCCGATCTGCGGTCTCCACTCGAGAACCTTTCGGCCCCAGCAACCATCTATTCTCCGTGCTATATTGCGTGCCGATTGCCACTTCAACGAGCTAATTCGCTTGGCTATGTGGGTGACCCTTGTAATGGTGGCCCAAAACATCTTATTGCAAAATAATTAACAGCAAGTAACAAAGAAATAAGATACATATTATTATGATATTTCGACATTTATTTTGCTATGATTTTATGTAACGGTACTAACGGTTGTAGATTTTTAAACAGCTTTTTTCGATAAAAATACATATCAAGATCGACTAATTTTTCACTGTATATGTATGTACTTAATCACTGTAATTTTTCTCAAATAAGGGTTTGAACATTTACGTAACTGTTCATCGAAGACCCCATAGATGCGCATCAATAATAAATTTAAATGATGGTTCAATTTTAAACCGCCATAAATGATAATAACCAGTGATTCGCTTTTAGTTTAGATACTTATATAAGTTGCAGGAACGGTAGTAATATCAAGAAAACAAATTACTTACTGGGATTCTTATGTACCTTGTACTATTTCCTGTTACATTAGTACTACAAATACTTACCCTTTTCAAACTCCGACCACACAAAAATAATTCAGGCAGCATAGTTAGGAAGCGAACAAAGTTCCTTCTTTTTAGGGCTCCGTAGTCAAAATGGCAAAAAGGAATTATTACCTATCTATCTACTCGCGGTTGAGCTCGGAACCCTTTGGTGCTAGAAATTTGTAATTAAAGACGAAATGTAGATACATAAGCTTTATCGCGTCAACGTAGTGGTAGAAATAGACAATTTTGAAAATAAATAAATTATTAGTTTGTTTAGTTGTTGTTTCTTATTCACGTCTACAAACAACATTGTGCTGGGTCGGGTGTCGTTGGTCAGATCATTCCAAAAAGTTGTAGATTTACAAATAGTATTTTTCGATTCAACGATTCATATGCGAAATAAGCTTCATAACTACACAGATTTTGAAAGGAAAACTATCATAGCTAAGTATTTAGTTTTAATAATGAATTTTAACCACATAGTACGGAACTCTTCACTGTTCGTGGCCCGCCACGCACTTCACCGTTTTCCTGTTAATAAGGGTTCTATTCTTTAGTACTAAGTATTCATGCTACTTTGTAGAATTTAGAAAGCGCAACAAAAATGCACTGTTCCGATGTGCAGCATTTTTAAACTCTGCAGTTAAGGAGTGCAAGCTCCTCGATAAAATTGTACATTCTTTCAAGACACACAAACCCTTTCAGAAAAGCACTTAAAGTAAAATTACGTACAACGTACACGGCCATATTGTGCAAAGGGTGAAATCATTTTTATGAACTGCAACTTTGATGGACTTTGTGGTTGAGTTCTATTTGGAAGATTGATAGTTTAGTCTGTTCTTATAGAGTCATGGCTATAAAGTTGACGGATTTATAGCCTGTTATTGAATATAGCTGTGAGCTTGTCCTCGGTGACTTGACATGAAAATGATTCACAATGTAGTTTTATGGTGTTAATATTTTGTATTTGAAGAATTGCTACACGTTACGTGACCGACGGCCGATGGAGCCAAGGTTCTCGAGTGGCGACCACCTACCGGAAGACTCAGCGTGGGAAGCCCCCCACAAGATGAACTGATAATGATGACTATGATCTGGTGGAGGTCGCGGTAGTCCGCTGGATGAGGGCCGTGCAAGACAGGTCTTTATGGCGCTCTTTGGGGGAGGCATATGTTCAGCAGTGGACGTCCTTTGGCTGATGATGATGAGTTTGCATTGCTTTTTTTTAAAATGAAAAAAAAAAATGAATTAAATCGTATTTCCTCGGTCTCATTTTTATATAAAGCAATGTAGAGTATTTACCAGCTGGCATGACAATACACCCTTTTCCTTTTAGCGCTATTTTCTATTTTGCCACCGCCTTATCCTGAAGTGCCCTAGGGCGGTTAGCATTAGCACGTATATTACGTTCTTACTTGTCAGTACACCTTTTTTAATGGATTGTTGGAATGTTAGGCGCTTTCGGACAGCTCGTAATGATAACAGAATAATAAGCAATACATCATTTGAGATAATTGGCAAGTTATACCTATAGATGGCGTACTTTAAATATTAACTTTGATTTTGTGTGAAACGTCTGTGCCGCTAAAAGTATTTATTCTCCTTCTCCGTTTCACTTGTGGACTCCACAGTATTATTTGTACAAGGGGTTTTTCAATTTAACCTAAAGGCCGTGCCTTTTAGCGGAGTGCAACACATTACACCCTTTTATATTACGGTGAATGTCGCCACGGGAGGGTTGTTTTCCAGTGTTTGGACTCTCCTGGCCCAATTCAATTCAAATATACCTTTTTGAATCACCTCATTTATTGCCTCTCAGTCGAATGAACCCACAATCATATTCAGGTAGAGTCGATTGAGGTGTTTATTTTCCTATATCTATCTACCTACAGATTTTTGAATCCATCAATCCATTAATTAAATTAAGGGCCCTTTTAGAGTGCTGTCACGATTCCAAATTAATAGATGATTGTTTTCAGCTGTATTTGGGGTTTACAGCCGTGACTATTATTTAGGTTATATTTATAGCTGTGTACTGGATGCCGCCTACGAGTTCGTTCGCTTGGTCCTCCCTTTTTGGAGTGAGACGAATTTTCTATTGTTTTCATTTGCAATGAAGTCTAATTTTTAAGTGTTAGCATTTGCCTTTGAAAGGTACAATAATAATTACTAATTTAAGACTTTCTAAATAACTCATAACGTTGTCATACAGAAATACGAAAAAAATCCACTAATAGAGAGCCCGCCAGATGCGATCTTCCTCCTCTGCATCTTGGCGGCCACTGATGAACACTTAGCGTTCCCGATAATATTACCATTTAATTGATTTATACTACTCAAAAATAAACTCCATATTTTAATATTACGTGCACATTTTTTTTAATGTTCAGTATACTTCGCGGTGCCAAATTAAGGGCATACAAACGACCAAATTGTATAACTATTTATAAAAATCCGTCTACAAATTTAGCCGGGTCAATGGTTTCACCAGTATTGACTGGAAAACACCCACTTCCAAGAGTAAACCCCCGAAACAGTACCTTTATAATTATGTTAAGAGCATCTAAATCTAAACACGCACAACACGGAGATTCTAGCAATTATAATGTTTCATAACTTTCCATCGAGATTCCCTGTTATTCACAGCGCAGTGAACTTGTTACATTGAATATGTAAAGGAGTAAGAATTACGTGGGCTGGCGGTAATATTATACCTATAATGTAGACGACGACATAATTTAAAATATGCCCTTGTAACATAATTATGTTTCTGTGCGCACTGGCACTGGCAAACCCTTACAGTCCTTACTCACTCTTATGGGTTTGACACTTGATTCGACTGAGTGAGGGAGACAGCAGGACTAACTCGAATGCCATTTTAAGAACTCACGGACTCTGTAGTTTAGTTCTCGTGAGTACTCGGCTTGCTTTTTCTAAAAAAACCCGCTATGCAAAAACACCTAAACTGATTTTGACAATACGTATGTATTGTACGGTCAAGTGCAAAAATAAGTATCGATAGGAACTTCTCAAAAATATGCCCCACGACCTTATTACGCTGGCGTAAGAGCGTATGGTACTTATTTTTGAAACTTTGACTAGATACATATTATTACACTTGACTGTACAATAAAAAAGCGCATTATGTTTGCGTCGGAGTTAAAAAGAAGAGGAAGGTACATGTGTAGTGAATAAAGCTTTCCCATGACATTTCGTTGAATTCTATCCGGTTTTCAACTTTAGCAACGTGTTATTGAAGTTGTGTATACAATACAGTTGTCAGATTTTTTTTTTCCAATGTTCTTACGGTTGAAAACCGCATGGGATTCAACAAAACGTCATGGGAAAACTTTTTCACTACGCATCTAGTCAAGTCAACCCGTATGATTTTGATATTGTTGGAAATGCGTAGTATTTGTACAAGTTACTCTATGTAAACTCTTGTATGCAGATTTCTGAAGGAGTGTTGCACAAGTATCATAAAGCTTGATAGAAATGGTTTAAGTCATGATTGTCTCCCGAGCGTAGCGAGTGCTTCTCTCTACAGGTCAAATAGATATTGATATATATAGCGAAACAATAGTGTTGATTTCGTCTCAAATTCGATACAACAAACTTGTATTAAACTTAAGTTTTAAATTACCTATTTTGGGAATACTACGCAGAAATATTGTTGCCGCGTTAAATTGGAAACGGCAAATGGAATTATTATTATAATTTTGATATTCTCTCGATTCCAACAATGGCTAACAACTAAACGCGAAGTAACTTTTGCTTTGAGCTTATTTGTATCATGTTACCTGAGGCTGGGAATATTCAGACGTTTTATTTAGACTACGTAACCTACCTCGGCGGACGAATAACATAACGCCAATACCTGTCTTTGGATGTAGGTTTTTTGAATGCTACGAGTATATAGGTATAGGTAGTAAAGGTCTTACCAGTTTTTATTTCGCAACGTTAAATAGAACGAGAAAAAATCGAATTAAAAATCGTAAAATCTCGAGAACTGAAAGACTTTTACTTAGATCAACTTTCTTTTTTTTTGGTAGATAACCTGCCCACCTATCTCCCCCGTAGAGCCCCCGCACCCATAGTGGCCTCCACAAGTCGCAGACGCGTTCCTCCATACATTTTATATAGACACGTCGCCGGTGATCGCCACTCGCTCGCTATACAATTAGGTCGGTGGCGGTGTTTTGTGGCCGTAGCGTGTGGCCCTTGTGGGGGGGGGGGGAGGGGGCTTCCTAGACGCATTTATATATGTATAGTTACACCTGTCTCGGTGTCTGTGCGTCTGTAATTAAATCTCGCGAGTGAAATTTGCCCACTTCTATTAATTGGAATGACTTGAAGGGTGAAGCAACACAGCAAGTTAAAAATATTTTTTGTAAATATGTATTGCTTAAATTATTAAAGAATAATTATAATTGTACCAACTATATTGTATTATATCTGTGAAAATATACACATATATATATATTTAGGAGTATTATAATATTCACGGTTAAATCCAATTATTATTATATTTTACTCTCAAGTTGCACTACAGGTATTTTAAAGGGTCGCGTGTACATAATATAAAACCCCATATCACATCCAGTTTCCACAGTTTATTTAAAAACGTATCAATATTTAATAACAACACCTCAACTTCTGCCTATCATACACCATGATCAAAAGAAATTAAATTAATTCACAACGTGTTTCGTAATATTTCGTAGATTACCTTTCTATTTACATATAATTTAACAACAGTGAGCCAGCCAAAGCATATCTGCCTAACAAATGAGTCCATAAAGCACATTGTCCGCGAGATGCAAATTCTCGTGTCAACCCTCCTCCAATCTCAGAGGATTTACGACAAAAATGTTTCCACGCTATTTTACAACTTAGGGATGCTAGCTGAGACATTTGTCTACTGTTTCTTTAGCTCGGCATTCGAATAGGCACAAAACAAAACACATACCTAAAGAAAACAAGTAAAACCAATGCTAATCCGTCAAAGAATATTTGAAGGGTATTAAAGCTGGCATCCACTGAGCTCGCCGTATCGAATCACAATAATTCACTTTCTAAACATTATCATGACACTGTGTGGATTGACGAAATGCAGTTTCATAATAATGTAGTGTATAGTTATGTATAGAAGGCGATTATTATGATTCGATTCTACTCGACGAGCCTAGTGTGCAATAATCTCAAATTCACAAACAAATTTTTGCTCTAGTTATTGGAAGCTTGAGCACAGACATTCATTTGTCTATTACGATTATGACGGAGTTTGGTAAAGTTATTTCGTGATTTCAATAGTTTCTTTGGCAGCCCTATATAACTGGAACCAAAGATAAGATGTCCAACGATGGGACGACACTGCAAATAAGATCGTTCATATCACAAGTTATTCGGGGTTTGTCGGGACGTCGTATTTTACAGAACAGAGTGAATTTACTGAACATGTCGTGGAACGATAACGTACCGTTTAACGTAATACTTGTAGATTATATCATAAGCTACTTCCGCTAGAATACAGTAGGCATTTTCCAGTGAAGTTTGTGTGTCGTGGATAGACCAGCAAAAAATAAATTACGTCCCATTCCCGAAAGCGCAACGACCATTTCACGGAAAAAATACGTTATGACTTTTAAGGCATCACATAACTGCTTAAAAGCAAATATTAATAAGTAAATCTCTTGGATTGTCTGGTTAGTATTGTTCCGAGTTCACAATAATTCACAAGGTCATGATCAAAGTTTGTAACAACGCCCAGTTTTGCACCAACCCATACATCATGAACAAATAAAGCTATTAAATTTAAACTTTTTTTGTTCTCTCATCTTACTAAATACCAGTAACTTTCGTATTTCGTACTACGTCTAATAGTCACAGTATATATATATCCAAAGGTGGGAATTAGCTCATTAATCCATTAATCGATAATTAACGAAGTTAACAATCTGCTCAACAGATTAACTTTTAAGTTACATTAGTCGTTTTATAAAATATAACACTGCTATCCCATCTAGTGCTGCAGTAGAACGTCTTTTTTCTACGGGCAAAGATATTTTACGGATGTCTATTTTAATTTTCTAATTTTTATGAAGGGAACATGCACCTAATGTAAAATTACGATTAATATTTCTTATTGCCTTATTTCTACCTACTTTATTATCGAAATGAATAAATGTGTGTTCAATTCTTCTTTCTACTTGTTTTTATTTTATTGGTTAACTTATAACGGTTAACTTTGACTTACGTTAAATCTTCGAAAATTTAACGCTCTACCGATTATCGAAGTTAACTTTTTAACAAAACAATTAGCGGAGTTACCTTTTGGATTAACTGTGCCCGCCTATGTATACGTCTAGTCTAACAGCCACACTTAGTAGCTGAATGGTAGGTACAGATAACCACTAAAGTGTATTTTTACTTAGATATCTGAAATTTTCGCAGTTAAACATTAAGACGAATTTTTCAATTTAGCAGTGAGTTGTAATACATATTTATTGTTTCAAACATTTTAAGCTGCCCATACTCTTAATTTTACTGATCATTCCTGAACTATTATTATTAGGTACAAAGTGACATTTATTCTTTATTTATGCACACGAATTGTTAAGAGTATTGGCGAATGTACTTTGATTTTACAATATCTTTAAATAAACATATATTTGTACATGTCTTTCAGTGTTTGTCAATTCTATTTGTTTTGTGTTTATTTTGCACAATAAAGAGTTTACATTTATACATATTATGAACGTAAATATTGTTCTAACAAATGTTCTATTTCTGTACGTAGACTGGAGGGCTTCTGTACTTATTTTTATTGAACTCGATGCTTCAACTCTGTTGGATCCTTATGTAAACAAGGTATATTAGTCTATAAATATAATATTATCTACGTCTAAACCCTGACTTATTTGCAGAAGTTTCAGGGTTATAAACAATTGTTATAATCAACTTCTCACTACAAATAAATAGTGGTTTATTGTTATGGATCGGATTATACAATACTTTAATACATAACAAACGTATCTACGTCCGTAAGTACATTATATTTACATGAAACACTTATAACTCTATCGCTGACGCTTACACGAAACATTAAATATACAAATAACCTACAGAACTAACAGTAATAAGAGGAACATAAATTTACGCGTCCTAAAGCAATCCAGCCGTCGAACTACAACGAAGTTTTTTTTTTTCAAAAAAGAGGTAATCGCATGGGCAAAGATTGTGATTCGAAAAGGATTCTACGGCTGAGTAAAATTTATGAAAACTAGAAAGTCATGACATCGATTCTGGAAGGAAATACAAACGATAGCATTTCTATTTCTCTTATTATTTAGTTCTGTGAGCTAACCACATAAACATTATTAGTTATTTTCACAATACGGCAAGCTTAAGAACATTTTTCCATTTAATCCTAACACGAAATTAGTTCTAGGATTTCTTGAATCTCATAATTTGTAATTCCTTTGTGTGGTAACGGTCGCCAGTTTGCCCGTTTACGACTAAATACAAGTTTTAGAACCTCAGCCCTTCAACGACGATCACGATCATTATCACTGTGATGAAAAGTTTAGATAAGGTCAAAAATTAGGCTCACTGTTCAGTAACAGCCTTTTCAATCAATTAGAGAGAAACCTTAATTAGAGAGAGACTTAAGCTACATTTAACAAGCATTTGTCTCTCGCGTAGGTCCTAAGTCCGGTTTAGACTTGCAAGAAAAATCTGCAAGTCGCATTTCATTGCAGCGCTCGCTGGGTCGACGAGCGATGACTTCTTGCCCATTCGCATCACAGCCTGATATAAAAAAAACTAGGCTTAAGGTTTCTAAATTACCAGCCAGTTATAAATTAAACTGCAGGACTTTCACTGTTGTGTTCCGCAGTGGAGTTAAATCATCATCATATCAGTCATAGAACGTCCGCTGTTGGACATAGGCCTCCCCCATAGACCACCAGTTGCCTCGGTTGGAAGCGGCTTGCATCCACCGCGAACCCGCGACTTTAACCAGGTCATCCGTCCATCTCGTTGATGACGTCCTACGCTGCGCTTGCCTTGGCTTTGGAGTTAAATACAAAATGCTAATAATTAATGCAAATTCATCAAGTATCAAGTTTAAGTATTACTTGATAACAAGTTAACACACTATTAAATTTCGATGTATGTATTTGAGTGTCCTTTTGCTACGGTTTCGTACAAAAAGTTCATCGAAGCAGTTAGCTAATGCAGATAACATTCTGTTCCAGAATGGATTTTTATGCCGTTTCGTTCTACACATATCAGTTCCTGCAATTTCAGCGGAGTGTGCTAAAACGGCCAATTAGCGCTCGTTGGTCGACTAAAATCGTTCTGGTGTTGCGGGCTCAGTAACGTAGAAAATTGGCATAATTAGAATCAAGCTTTTGTGCATATTTAACAGTTATTTCTGGTGGCGGAAAGAAGTCAATTTTAGGAGCTTAATTACTCTTAATAGACTAATTAAGTAACGGGTTACTTTTCATAGAACTTTGTAAGGACAAAAGAGAAAAAAGAGGAAGGACTGCGAACTAGTACGAAACATGTCGAGCATCACTCGACTTTTGACGTGATAACGTCTTATAAATCGATGAACGCCGGCTGCACTTTCAGAAAAACATGACTCATTGCGTTACGTTCCGCGTGACGTCAAAGTGTGCAAGCGAGAACGCGGAACAAGCGATAGAGAGACGATCTTCTCGCGTGACGTCAGAGCAAGCAGTTCGAATATGTTTCTTCATGACGTGAAACTATCGTTCGTAAACCGACTTTGCAGACAATCGGTTTTTTACAAGTGAGTTATCCGTTTGTGTTATTATGATTGAGCCTTACGGTAGTATAATGTTGAAAATACCCTCATATTTTTCTCATAACTTATTTACATTTACGTAACCGAGCTCTCGCGTATGTTTGACGATAAATTTCACTAACACATCCAGGGTAATGTTTTCGATCCATGCACCTCACGATTTTTACAAAGGCAAGTAGGTGTCGAGGTAAAAGTTAATGTTAATTACGATTAGTTTATTTAAAACAGTGAAAGTTAGTGTAGTAGGTACACCTACTTGCAAAAAAAACGGGCACCCGTGGTTTTTGTATTTTATTAAAAGTTTACTTTCTAAGCTTTAATGCCAAAAAGTCTATAAAACGATAGGTGCCTGATTTTTTTGCAAGGGGGTGTATTTAAAATTATTTACTTCACTAATCATAATTTCAGCACAAAATTGAATGTTTACAAATAAATTTCAAATTATAAAATATCAAGCATTAATTGAGAGTAATTTAGAGAATTAACATTTCTATCTTCATCTTGGTTTAGATACATCGAGATTTAATATTTATGTGCCGGTATTATAGCTAGAATTATCAAAGACCTTTTGTTACTACTGCTACCCTTTTTAGAAGTTTGGGCGACTGCGACTAGCACAAGTGACAAGGGCAAGTTTTGTTTTTTCTTGCATCCTTTTCCCTCTGACTCAGTAACAGCGCACTTATCTACCTGCGGTACTGTTTATGCGACTAACGACAAATGGCCTGAGTCACTTTTCATAACTTTATTTTTTTATAGTTTTTTAGGGTTCCGTATCTTAACCCTTACCCTATTTCTTAGAAAAGTGTTTCCTAGCAGGTAAGCTATAATTAAAAATGAAATTCTTACGGCTATGTTCTCTTGCAACCGTGAAACAACTAAGTTTCTAAGTTCTTGCGATTTTCAAATACAAAGTGAATTTTCGTACGATAACCAGGCAATCAAATCTAGGGTAGGCAGGTACCTACTCCCGTTGCAATTTTTTTTGCACGTGGAAAAACGAATAAATTGAACTGTTTGAAGTAGTTATAATTTTGTATTGGTACGGAGCCCTTAGTACATGCCCAACTCGCACTTGGCCAGCTTTTATTCAAACGAAGGTAGTTTGCAGTTCGGTTTGCGAGGCGGCGCGCTGGGCGGGGCCGCAGCGCGCGCGCACCAACTGCCCGAATGTGGTTCGGAACTGGCGGGACATCGAGCAGTACAGCACGAAGTTGATGGCGCCGTTGAGAAGAGCCAGTACATCCATCAGCTCGCCGAAGAGATCATAGCAGCGCTTGAAAAAGCAGCGGCCGAGGAGACCGCTTAGCAGACCTGAAAATGATAAGAGATTAAATCTTCACTACATAGTAAATAAACAAAGTCGCTTTCCGCTGTCTGTCGGTTTAAGCTCTGAGATCTTTAAAACTACGCAACGGATTTTGATGCCGTTTTTATTAATAGATAGAGTGATTCAAGAGGAAGGTTGTGTATAATTCTACGCAGACAAAGTCGCGGGCAAAAACTAGTTATAAATTAAAATGAGTGAGTTATAAACTAAATGTGCTGTCGTTAAACTCGAGAAGGTGGACCCGATTTAGATTTTTGTGTTCGTTATGGTCAGGTCGAGGTTCTTATGAAACAATATTTTGAATAATAAGAAGAACGGAAGCAAATCTGCGGGCAACGGCTAGTACAATTTTATTTTAAGTAGCCTTGTTCTGACGTTATCTAATAAAAAAAAGTCCATCGGTGTACCTACCGGGTCAAAATTCACTTGCGAGATTTAAAACAAACAAAAAAAAGGTTGCGTAAAGCTTTTTTATCAGTAAACTAACAAGACTTCTCTTTGGCTCTTGTTTAATCCGTTCCTTTTGGCACAATTTCGTGACTTCATTTTATGAACTTATGGAGGGAACAATTTTTAGTTGAGTTACTTGCTAAAAGTAAATATATTTCCCGTGGGTATTTTTCATCCAGCTTTTATGCTACCTATAAAATCCGAACAATTTAAAGTTTGTGTCGGAGTTTTGTTCGAAACTCTTTATGAGTCCTTCTATTCGAAATACTGAAACGATCCTTTATTTTTCGGAAATCTTAGAACTTTTCTCGGTTACATACCTACACATGAGATATAATATCAAAAGTAATAACATTTTCCACCAGGAAAGTATCCTATTAAGAATTGCTTTATTTCTCTTTCTTTTGGTGCTTCTTAGAGGAAAAAATTCGCGATACAATGATATTATTATATAGATAAATAGGTACCTATTATAATTATGAAGGGTTGATCATTTATTTCTTTGTGGTTTACTCACGCGTAAACAAAGCCTTTAACGGCTTAGGATAAAATTTGCATGTACCTAGATAAACCATTACCGGATTTGTTTCCCCAGAAAATTACATGAGAAAACCATAAGGGAAATCTACGACGACGGTATGTTAACTTACCACACTAATGAATGCCTTCAGACTAATTAAAAGAAAAGTGCTACGATAAAGCCACGATATCAAGTAATACTGCCCGAACAAACTACGTAACAAAATTATCGGAGGTCAAAGCGAAACAAGTAACCACAATCTCATAATTTCCCCATCATTAGCAACCGTAATCATTTCCTTGATCCCAGCAGGGGTTCTGACCTCTCCGTTTTCCTTGACTCTCCGAATTAGGACAGTCAAGCGCTAAGGCATTTATAATCTCCGTGAGCAAACACATAAGCGTCTCGAAGGGGCTCTTGACTTCATTCATTCTCGTAGCTCTCACAGTTGTAGAGCTGCTACGACGTAGCACTTTCGCGACATTATTTGATCGTTTGAAAATATGTGGGTAGCACTGAACAAATAATTTCAAAAGTTTTCAAATAAATTTTCATTTTCATTTGGCGTGTATTATTTTATATGTATTTCAGGGGATTACATTTACCTCCTGTTGCTTGAATTATATTGAATTCTCGCTAATATAACAGTAATATCAAAACAAGTACGAAACAACAGTATTCGCTACATACTTATTCTGTGCCAACAATACCGAATGGACACGCTGACGGAAGGAATGTTATTAATTCCGGCAACCTAGCTGCGAAGTAGAAAATTAATAGAAATCAATTTCACCAACCCAAAATTCCTTGCGGGAACTCTGTTAAGAGGAAGAGCAGGAGCACGGCGAGCAGCATTTTAGTAGTGCGGTCGGTGCGGCGCTCGGCTTTCGACCGCTTCGTAGACTTCCGCGTGAAAATGTTCCCGTTGCCATTGACGACGGTATCCGACGGACACGCGCTGTAACTTTTGAGGGCCTTCTTCCTGCTGTTCGCTCGATACAATGCCCTTATAAGCCACGCACTTATCACGGTCAGTATCACGCACGGCAACAGCTTTATAAACACCGCGTGTACCCAAAAATTTATCTGGTAAAGGCTACCGTCGTAGTCTGAGTCCACGAAGTACACTTTCGTCGCGGCCCCTGTGGTCGTGTCAAATGTGTAATCTTTGTGTATAGTGAACACCTGGAAAAGAAAATGTTTGGTCAAGTTCCGCACTTTGCTATCTTTGAGGAAGTTGGGAGAGTTATTAATCTTTATGGGCTACCTTTTGTTTTATCACTAGATTGCGTGACCATTTGGTCGGGGCATAAATTCTATTAAAAAAGTATTAGGTACAGCTGATTGAAATGAGCTTTACTCGTGTGGAAGTTCATAATTTACGCGGGTCATAAAAAATTGGCTGTTCATTTAATCTGTGGGTGATTCGTACTTGAATCATTTGTTCGCTCGAAACGTTCATAATGAATGGAGTCACAGATCGATTAGTTTAAGGTGTGAGACGGAATAACCTTGGACAAGCTTCCGGTAATTGATTCCTATCACGCCATCCCCATCTTTATCAATCACGCTGAGAAGATAAATTGTAACGTAGATGAGCCGTAATTAGTCAAAGGCCACGAAAGCTAAATCTATTAAGCGAGCATAAGTGAGGCTGAAATACCTTACGGTTCAGCAGTTTCCTATCAGGTCGCGAAGTTTATAACTTTCCGGGGCACCATGTAAAGTGTACGCTAGGGACATTTATGAATAGAGTTTAATGAATATTAATCATGCCATGCCACTCTTGTATACTTGAGGAATGATTTTCAATGGACTAACCTATTCACATTTCCATGACTTTCGTAATTTAGTATACATACATACATACATAAATCACGTCTTTATCCCTTACGGGATAGACAGAGCCTAAGGTAACCTAAAGGCCACGTTTAGCATGATCGTGGGCGTATGGATGGAAAGGGGAATCAAAATAGTGGTGGGTTGGTATCACGATACCAATTCATTAGCTGTTATAAAATGTACTAGTAGGTAATTATAAAACCTCTAAAATGTAAGCACATTGTAAGACAACACCGAACACTTTAATAGGCAAAAGCTTAACTCATCTTAAATCCAGCAGACTAATTCAACAGTGGCGATTTTAGCATTCCCGTGGCTAAAAATAACAAATCAGCTTTTCCGTAATTTGTCTCTTCTCGCATATATTTGAGTTTGGCTTAATTGCACCTAATCCAATCAACTCTACTGAAGTTAAAACGAGCGCCAATTGCAATTCCAACTGGATTCCACATAAAACTTCATTCCAACGAATTCCTTATTAAAAATTCCAAAGTTGATGTTTCTGTCTGGTTGGATGTAACATTAGATACTACTTTAAATGGATATTGTATGCTGAGCACGTTCGACCGTTTTCATAAGTTAATGTCATTCTACGTCCAGTGAATTCTACGATATTTTACGACCAATAAAAAGAGGAGCTTAACAACGCATAGGGTGTTAAATGTGAGTTTCGGGAAATTGTGATATTGAGTTTACACTTAAGTATTTCATAAAATGGTAGGCAAGAAAAAACGTCTAATGTGATGTTCCAAAGTGGTAAAATAAAGTGCCTTAGCAACTGAATTAATCGGGGTAGTAAATAATGGCTTGTCCCATGATGAAATCTAGTTATTAATTCGTTTGTTCTTTAGCAATTGTTAGCGTTGCTAAGAAAAGGAACCGGCCGAGTGGTGATGAATAAAATAAAGTTTGTGTTCACTAAATATAATGTTCAAGAATCAATCACGGATACAAAGGTTACACGAAATAATTCACACAGTAGAAAGACAGGAAATAAGGAACTACAGAGACTATCTAGACCAGGCGGGGTGCACACTAGGTTAACGCGAGTAATCTGGTTGGAAGGTGCTAAGCGACTGACTGGTGTGCGCCGTGCCCGGGAATTGTATGGCAAGAATGCTGATGCGACTAAAAGCGTTATCGCGGAGTCGCCACAACATTCCCCCCCTTTTTGAAAAAAAACAAGAAAATAAAAGGGGTACTCTTTACACAAAAATATTAAATCAATCAAATGCTATATGAAAACAATACTAAGTTACCTGTGTGCCACCGGCTTTATCGCCGTGGCGATTACAATTTGCTAACAAAGTCATTCTGTGAACGTGAAACAAAATATCTTGTTATTAAAGGCTGTTTACAATTACATACAGGTGTTTTATTTGCTGAGTGGCAATAACTACTTACATTTACACTGCGTCACAATGTTTAAACTATATTTAGGTTACAAAATTAACTCCACTTTAAATTTTAAACTAACACATGTTACACTTTACTAATGGTATGTCTGCTGAGGTATATTCACTGGTATAGCCTGGACTTTAACGTCTGATGGCGGCAAATTGTTAACGGTTTTCCGAAGCCACGCTTTCGCGCACTGCTTACACTTTGAATAAATCAGATAGCAACACAGTATCATGATTATGATACCAACTATGATGAGTCCAACTCCAACATAGTTCAGTTTCGACTCGACTTGATTAGACATAGTCTCAACTCTTGCAATCGCTATGGTATTGTGAGAGTTAGTGTCTTTTTCTTTGCTTTGATTCCAGCCCATGTTTGGTGGCAAAAAAAAATTTTTAAAGTAAAATTCCGACAGTCGACTACAAGACTTCTTGATAGTGAATAAGTGTGCTGTACAAAATACACGTATTTGTATAATAAATTTTGCTTAACTATGCTTATTCTAATACTTTTAATAGACTCGATTCGCCGTTCTAGTTACAAGTTACAAGTTACAACATAATATAATGTCACAGTAGACTTTTGCGGTCAGTACTGTAATGCCTAACTAATTGCGGAACTCGTGTTTCAGAGCCCGTCTTGATGCTGAAAATATTGATTATATACAATGATGGTTCACATGTAGAGGTAGTTTACATGTGAACGAAATGCTAATTTAGGTACCGACGTACCAAGGTCCTAGGAAAATGACGGTGTCTGAAGCCTCATTGTAAAACAAATTAGCGGGACCTTCATGAAGTATATTCTGTGAAACAATTGATAATGGTAAAAATCCTTAACTACTTGTGTTCACCTGTGGGCATTCCAATCCGCACAGGAGGATGTGTTACTGTTATTATACTGCGTAATGTGTACTGTGCCTGTGAAGTGTTACTTATGCTATTACTCATCGATTAAAAACCTTACTGGTCTGTTTACAACTCTGCCACTGCGCGTGGTACGTAACATAGGCGTTTGCGAGGAAGAAACTGATGGCGTTTTCTGCTCATCGTTTTTCTCGCCCATATTGATAACAACATTTTTAACTTTACAACCATAGGAATCGTCGTGCAACATAAAAGCTGGTTTTAGCCTATCGATGGATACATCTACATTTCTGTTAGGCAACTGAATCTTAAAAACCTTATTCCGCCTACCTAAAACGCGGTATGGGCCATTATATGTAGGGGTCAGCGGTTTCTTAACCATATCGTTCCTAATGAAAACGTGCGAGCAGTTTTCCAACTCCTTATGAACAAACATTTTTCGCGAATCGCTAATCGCTCGTGACGTGGGTCGCAAATTATCGATGACTGTTTTCAATGTATCTACAAATGTAAAAGAATCGTTACAAGTTACTGCGGATTTGACATAAAAATCACCAGGCAACCGTAAGGCTTGGCCATAGACCATTTCTGCTGAGCTGACGTCATTATCGGTTCTACATGCAGCTCGAAGTCCTAACATGACTGTGGAAAGTTCATCGATCCAGGAAGCGTTGTCTGCTAACCTAGCTGTTAATGCAACTTTCAATGATCTATGCCAACGTTCGATTTTTCCGTTACTCATTGGGTGATAAGCTGTGGTCCGGATTCTCTGTATACCTAAAAACTTCATGAGATTACTAAAGAGATCGCTTTCAAATTGTCTACCTTGGTCTGTAGTTATTTTACTCGGGCACCCAAATCGACAAATCCAATTATCGTAAATTACCTTAGCTACAGTTTCTGCTGTCATGTCAACGATTGGGATAGCTTCCGGCCAATGTGTACGACGGTCAATTAAAGTTACTAAATACCTAAAGCCTTGCTGTGTGGTAGGTAAAGGTCCTACTAGGTCTACATGGAGATGATCGAATCTTTCTGCGTCCTGGAAACTTTCTAGTCCTGAGACTGTGTGCCTATTTACCTTACATTTTTGGCAATCTAAGCAAGCTTTAGTCCATAAACCTATATCTTTATTCATCCGCGGCCAATAGTACCTTTGCGTAACCATTTTACGTGTAGTCCTAATACCTGGATGGCTAATGTTGTGAACTGCCTGAAAAATTGTTTTACGGAATCGTTCTGGTACATAAGGTCGTGCGTTATTTAATGTCATTTCACAATAAATCATTGTACCTGTGGTAGGCAAACAAAGCTGTTTCATTTGGACGCCTTTTGCAATCAGTTCAGTAATTTGAGTATCGCCTTCCTGTGCCTGAGCTAGTTCGTCGAAATCAACAGTGTTGGGGCATGTTATTGTTGCAACATTTTCTACCCGTGATAGCGCGTCAGCAACATTATTCTGTGAACCGTCTATGTGTTGTATTTCATTAGTGAACTCACTTATAAACATTAACTGCCTAGCTCGCCTCGGCGTTTCCTTGGTTGTACCTACTTTACTTAATGCGTAAGTCAAAGGCTTGTGGTCGGTATAAATTATTAATCTTCTGCCTTCAATATGCGGTCTGAAATGTACGATGGACATGTAAATTGCTAGAAGCTCTCTATCGTAGGTGCTATATTTCTTTTGAGCGTCGGAAAATGTCTTTGAAAAATATCCTAGGGGTTTCCATTCGTTACCTACTCTCTGCTGTAGAACGCTACCAGCAGCGACGCCCGATGCGTCGGTCATGAGTGATAATGGGACGTCCGGCAACGGATGCGACAACGTAACAGCGCTTTTTAAGCTTTCTTTACATTGGGCAAACGCTGCGTTCGATTCGGGGTCCCATTCAATTTTCGTAGTATCTTTTTTCTTCGCATTGTGTAAAAATTTGTTCAAATGTAACTGCACAAGGGCTGCTTTCTCTAAGTGTAATCTATAAAAGTTAATCATTCCAAGGAAACGTCGAAGTTGCTCTACGGTTTCCGGTCGCGGAAAGTCTGAAATTGCCTTAACTTTATCCTCTAACGGCTTCAATCCTAACGGTGACACTGAATATCCTAGGAACTCGACTTCCGAGCTTCCGAACTTACATTTGCTCAGGTTGATTGTCAAACCGATTTTGCTGAACCTTTCAAAAATTGCCATCAGGTGTTTCCTATGAACCTGTTCCGTTTCTGAAGCTATGATCACATCGTCTATGTAACAAAATAGATAGGAGTTAGAACCTTGTTGATCTGTGAAGGTCTCTACATCTTGTAATACCGAATTCATAAAGCGTTGGAAAGTCTGCGCGGCGTTTCGTAAGCCAAATGTCATCCGCGGAAATTCGAATAAGCCAAACGGCGTAATAATGGCCGTCTTCTCTATGTCCTCCGGTGCTATCTCTATAGCGTGGTAAGCACGGTTTATGTCTAGTTTTGTAAAAATTTTCTTACCTGTTAGACCGTAGGTAAAATCCTGCAACCTGGGGATCGGGTACCGGTCTGGCTTCGTGACCGCATTCAGCCTCCTGTAGTCTCCGCATGGTCTGATCTGGCCATCTTTCTTCGGAACTACGTGCAGCGGGCTCGCCCAGGGACTCTTGCTCGGCCTGCAAATACCTAACTCTTGCATTAGGCGAAACTCTTCTTTAACTTTATGATATCGGTCCGGCGGCAATGGCCGCGACCGCGCGTAAACTGGTGGACCTGTGGTTTCAATATAGTGCTTTACACTGTGCTTTGTAGGTTCCTTAAACGAAATGGGTTTGGTTACCTCCGCGTATTGCTCCAAGATGTCACGGTAAGGGTTATCATCTTGAATGCTTTTAACGGACGGCTGATCGCTACATATAATTGACCCATATGAACACAATTCGGTTACATTATCTACTAATTTCCTATTGTACAAGTCTACAACTAGTTTGTGCGCTTTTAAAAAGTCTGCTCCTAGAATCGGCTGCTGCACATCACAAATGATAAACGTCCACCTGAACGCTCTACGGAGTCCTAAATTCAGTTCCAACGACGTAACACCATAAGTTTTAATCTCGGAGTTGTTGGCTGCATATAGTTTATAGTTACACTCCTGTCTGTTACTAGCACTGATACGATTCACTGGCACTACCGAGACGTTCGCTCCTGTATCAACTAAAAAAGTCATACCGTTTTTGTAGTCCATGACGCACAAGCGGTGGTTGTCCGACGGCATACTGCACCCCCCAGCCGCTACAGGGTGTACCGCATTTAGTTTCCCTGCTGCGCTGGCCAGGAGTACGATGTCCCCTGCACCTGTTGACCTGCATACGGCGCTGCTGCTGTGTGAGGCGCCCCTTGCGCTTGCTGTCCTGTGCTTGTCTGTCTGCGGCCCCACGCGCACGGCTGATAGCAGTTCTGGGCATGTTCTCTGAACTTGAAGTGATATCTGCAGAGCCAGTTGGGGTTGGTGGCTGCTCCTCTTGAACTGGAGCGTGACCGGTTACGCTGCCACTTGTTGCCTTGTCTTTCCCTCGGCCTGCCTCGAATTTCGCTGATTTCTCCTCTCAACTGCTGCAACTCCAGTGCCATATTCTTGAATCCTTCTATGAGCGCCGCGCTTCCCTCGCCGAAATTTAATGGCGCAGGCGTAGCTGAAGCTGTTACTTCCGCGACTACTCCGTGGTCCAACGATTCCATAATTCTATCGGCCATGGCCGCCAGGTTTTCTAATTTTGCGTCCTCGCTGACGACCAGTATTGTTCGCACTGCCGGTGGGAGCCTCTGCAGCCAGAGTTTCTTGACCGTGTCCTCCGCGACGCCCGAGTTCCGTCCAGCATCTGCCATCCTTCTGTACAGTTGCGACGGCTTTTGGTCCCCCAACTCTAATTCCTTGACCAGCCGGTTAAAATGGCTGTC
The DNA here is from genome assembly GCA_949127965.1 of Pandemis corylana. Taxonomy (NCBI): domain Eukaryota; kingdom Metazoa; phylum Arthropoda; class Insecta; order Lepidoptera; family Tortricidae; genus Pandemis; species Pandemis corylana. The sequence continues at coordinate 5,932,749 of OX421867.1, read as the reverse complement.
AGCACTCTCCTGGTAGGTCCTCAGTAGTCTCTCTTTTAGCGTCGCGTAGTTCTTCTCTTTGCTCGCATTCTCCAGTAGCTCGCTGACTGCGTTGAGCTCTTCTTTGCCCAATTTGGCAATGACTAGGTCGAACTTCGCCTCTTGGCCTAGTCGTTGCTGCGCTATGATGGCCTCAAACTGGGAGAACCAAAGCTTCGGCATCTCTCGCCAGAACGGTGCGATTCTTGCTGATATGGTGATAGACGCGAGATCAAACGGCTGCGGCGCGGGCAAGGTAGCGTTGGTCGCGTTTACTTGTTCCATTTTTTATTACTTAAAAACACTGCACTTTTTATATAAACCGCCGCCTGGTCTTACTCGGCCGTGAGTCGCTATTAAGTGTTCTTTCGGGGTCACCACTTTAGCAATTGTTAGAGTTGCTAAGAAAAGGAACCGGCCGAGTGGTGATGAATAAAATAAAGTTTGTGTTCACTAAATATAATGTTCAAGAATCAATCACGGATACAAAGGTTACACGAAATAATTCACACAGTAGAAAGACAGGAAATAAGGAACTACAGAGACTATCTAGACCAGGCGGGGTGCACACTAGGTTAACGCGAGTAATCTGGTTGGAAGGTGCTAAGCGACTGACTGGTGTGCGCCGTGCCCGGGAATTGTATGGCAAGAATGCTGATGCGACTAAAAGCGTTATCGCGGAGTCGCCACAGTTCTGTAGGTCACGAGTCACGGAACTTAAGATTTAGATACGAAGAAGGCAAATAAAGTGCGCTGTTAAAGTTAATCCAAATGGCGCTCATTAACTCGTAGCTGTGTGTAGTTACGAAGGTTTCCTTCTAGGTATAAGCGTAGCAGCAACTGCGTCGTAGGTGCCCCTTAATTAGAAACACTAAAGTGATCAAGGACAATGCCAACTGTTCTTCTAGAAATCCCTTCAATTAGTCCTGATAGTGTACATTTGTGACTTTGTATTCCCATTCCTTTGTAATACTTCGCCGTAATGATTTGTGATTTTAATGGAAAAGTATCTATAGTGAAGCTTTTCGGATCGCCATTAGAAGCGCTTATCTGTAAGGAATTCGTATTAATCCGAACCGAGCTTATCTCAACAGAATACAAGAGATAGGAAATATTACAGAAGCAGAAAATAAAATTAGAATAAAATTATAATACTTACAAAATACGATGGTATGCAGAGAATCGGCGGCAAGACAAAACTAATTAGAATGGCCATAGAGCACCGTCGATCTGTACATAGAGTGGGGCTGTACGAGGGGTATCTGAAAAATAAAGGTTTATGTTAAATGTTATCTCATTACTTGACACTTTTATTATGTTTAAACCGTGGTAGCCTAGTGGTTTGGCCTGTGGCTTCTCAAACAGAAGGTCGTGGATTCGAGCCCGGACTCACACCTCTGAGTTTTTGTGGAATTTATGTGCGATATCACATTTGAAATTTACCATGAGCTTTTAGGTGAAGGAAAACATCGTGAGGAAACCTGCGCTCATCTGCGAAGCAATTCAACGGTGTGTGTAAAGAAGCTATAGCCCAAGCCCTCTTACTTTGAGAGGAAGCCCTAGCAGTGGGACGTGTATAGGCTGGAGATGATTTATATTCGGGGCTTATTGTCAGGCGTTCTACACGAGTCATCTGTGGTATCAGTACACTAAACAATCCTTCAGCCGACTCAGAGTACAGTCCAAAAACGCGTGCCGTATGATACTACGATTGCCGTGTCGGTGTAGTGCGTGTAGCATGTTCGCCGTGAATAGAGTAGACAGCTTCTTTGCTGTCATAAGATAGAGGCACTGGTCTTTTGTTGCGAGGGTGAGCGAATCGGTAAATAGTATAGTGAAGGTGGTAAGCACGACATGTTACTTTACCGACGAAATCTCGACCCTGCTCGATTGTTTAGGTTAAGTGATAGGTTACGATTTAATCTAAATTTAATTTGAATTTATTCGATTTACTAATTTAATTTAATTTGTAATTCAATTTGTAATTGTATGGGTTCAATTAGTGCCTAAATAAATAAATACGTTATTATTATTATTCTGTACCTATATTTCTTTTTGTCTTAAGTTAGGTTTTTACAAAATTTATATAAAAAGTAATAAAACAATATTAATACAAAATATAAAAACATTATAAAAACCTAACCTATGGTGCCGCCGGCAGCTAGGCGAGGCCTAAGCTACTGGTGGTCAGGGCGACAGAGAGAGGAACCTCCTGACTATCCGAGCCATGTCCAGGAGTACCGCCTTCTGTTATTATTATATTTGTATATTTATTTTTATCTCTAGTTAAGTTTTTACAACATTCATATAAAAAGTAATAAAATAATATTAATACAAAATATAAAAACATTATAAAAACCTAACCTAGGGTGCCGCCGGCAGCGAGGCGAGGCCTAAGCTACTGGTGGTCGGGCTTTATTAGGTATTATTATTATTATGATTTGAGTCCAGTAGAAAACTCTAGGTATAGATCTAGTTTCATCAACTTCGTTATTTGAAATTGGCATCAATAGTAGGTTGATAAACAAGGGTTGAAATTGACCCATTTCACGTGAGATACAAGTAAAAGTGCCAATAGTTCGAGGGTGAAATGGGTAATTGCACCCGAGTTGAACACTCTACTTTTCATTTCAAATATGACGAAAGTAAAAGAAGGTATTATGACATATTTCACTAACGTCGCACGGTCGCACTTAATAATCCTTTAATATTTGTTACGTTTGTCTTTCTTTTCCCGCTCTTTTTTCTATTGCGCATTTCTTCTGTGCACCAATGGTTGCCAGCTAGTTTTTTTTTAAACTTGCAAACACGGAGGTCGCTATCAATTAATTGTAGACTTATATTTCATGCTAAAAAAAATTACCGAACATAATAATTCCTAATTCTCGTTGTATACCTACGTTTGCATAAGCTTAAATAGCGTGAATGTTATTTTATTATATTTTTTTATTTTATTTAGTTTTTTACAAATAAAAAGAAACTGTTTATAGATGATTATACATATAAAGCATAGATTACATGCTGTGTACGTATTTCCATTGCTATGTACCTCATTTGGATTAGCTATGAAGGGTTGAGTATTTTTTTTTCATATTACTTTTAACCCAAGGGTCGCGATGAGTCGGTTTCAGCCCGCTATCCTGGTAATCAATGACCTACTTTCAGAGTATGAGAAATGAAAAAGTATTTTGTTACCAATCAACTAACTTAGAGTAAAATTTCAAATCCCTATCTTAATATTCTGAGATAATCATGATACCTACAGACTCCCTTTCAATCCCTTAGCCATGTAATTCGGTTAAGAATCGACGCTAACAAGAAATGACAACTCAACGTCTATTAAAACTTATTTTCCCCACTTTACGCCAATAAAATTATCATAATTACGGTTTTTCACGACTTTACTTAAGTCAATTTGGGCAAAAGAGGGTGGTGTTCACAACCTTGTTATGAGTACGCTTTCACTTGTTCACACTGATTTATAAATTTTGTAGGCTCTGTCAGAGAAACGAGAAACATCACTCCCGCTCTTTGTTCTTTCGAGCGCAAATCGCAAAGCGTATAAAGGGCTCATATAACAAATAAATATCGGTACCCTTTAAACTAACTGAAAACAAATCAAAAACCGATTGTTTCATGGCCGTAAAACTTTCATGCTAAATTTCGCAATCAATTGAATAATTGTTTGTTCCAATCCCGATGTTCGAGGCTAGCTCAAATGTATTACGTACACACACGTTATACGTAAGCTTGTATGTAAAAACTATATTGTACTTAAAATACTTGTAAAGAAATATACCTAACTAACAGAATTAAGATAGAACAAGAACAAAAACTCATACACTTGAGGACTTTAGTTATAGAGCCGATGTGGAACGCTGTCGTATTAACATTAGGTGCCAATCTTTTAGAACATAATTAGTATTTTACAAAGAAAAGCGACTTAAAGAAATCTTACTATCGCAATATAAATATGATATGTGTACAGTCCGACCTTCTAGCTATATACTTAAAAAGAGCGCCTATGTAAACGGTATAAAGATTTACAATATTTGCCCGAGCATATAAAATCATTAGATGGTAATAAATTTAGAAATAAACTTAAGGATTTTTTTACTTTGTACGTGCTTTTATAATTTAAATGAATACTTTTGTACAAATTATTTAAATATAGACATAAATATTTTATAATAATAAATAGATACCTAAATATTGTACGTCCGAAATGGACAAACTGTTGAAACTAATAAAAATCATGTTATCACAATTGTACACGGTTTTGTACATTATTTCTTATTTCTGATTACAACATATGTGTATAAACACTAAAAAGCAATTAGTGCATTATGACAGCATTCCATATTATGCTATACATACAGGCTTCGAATGTACCTACAAAGTGAAAGAGGAGAAGAAGATTATCTTAAGGATAAATTTTCTTCGATTTATATTTTAGAACATTATAGAATAAGTATCGGCTATTCTAGTTAAAGCATTGGTATAAAATATATAAGTTCTCATAATAAAGTAATCCAGCAGGTAATTAGTTTGTGTAACTTTCCAGCCTCCATTAAAAGTTATTATTGCTGACCATCGAAAAAGTAGATCAGTTACTTATTCAGTGGACCAAGAGTACGAGGACTATTAAACGTTCAAACTAAACGTTCAACGTTAATTAAGACTTATCGTTCACCTACATTTTAAATTAATACACGTAATAGTTGCTCATAGCAAATTGAAACGATGTTAAATTAACTTCACAAGTCGATGAAGCCACAAGAGTAAATTGTGCCAGATCTCGGTTAAAATTATGCAGAAAAAAGCAAAGAATATTTAAATATTCTCTGATCAAACCAAACGCAGTTTCGACACATTTTAAAATTTTACGTTGAGTATTTATAGACTTCCTTACAGTATCCAAAGAGTAGGTACCAATGGGACCCTGTTACTAAAGATTCGCCTATCCGTCGGTATGCCATAGTGCGGTATCTTTTAACCATTATAGGTAGAAACTTGAAATTTTCACAGGGTATGTATTAGCTTACTATGGCCGATATAAGAATAACAAAAGCCAATTACAGTTTAAAACAAAAGAAGGATTACCACGCAAGAAACGTTTTATTTCACCAACTTATAACTCGATCTCAATAATGGAAATTATACGTGATAATTTAGATTTCTGATTACCAAAAGAGATTACTTAAGTATTTGTAGTACAGCTAAAATTAAATTTGTGTCTCAAGTTTTTTAGGTAAACCATTTTGGTTTTTGATGGTCATGATTCAATTCGGTACCTAATAAGAAAGCCTAACTACTTCTGCTAACAAAAAACCATTAAATAAACAATACACAATTCTTAACATACAGAGGAAACGTAAAATTAAAATGAAATGTTGAAATATAATGCGTCATAATTAAACGAGAATTTTATTTAAATTGCAGAGGTGCCTCCGGATATAGCCCCGTAATAAGGTAGGTTTTATTTAGGATATTAAATATTGCGCGATAAGTATACTAAAGCAGTTCATAATCCTTCATTTCGATTGTAAATGTTGTAACAAACAGACGTTTGTTTTCATTACTGTGAGATATAGACTTGGCTTCGGCGGGCTTACTTCTTAGAAAGGTTCAATTTTCCCGAGGCAACTAGGTAAGTTCGTTGGCAAGTTGCGGGAAATCTATGAGAACAATTTACAATACACTGGTTTCTTGGATTTTACACACACCGATAGAGTCACAAGTGTTTTACTTTATATGACTAAATCACTGCCAAACGCGGATAAATGATAAAATGGTTCGTAGTATTTAAAATTTCTAAAAATAAACTTAGAACTAAGGAAAATTACATGGTGACCCAAAGTTGTCGATGGCTGTACCAAATCTTAAAGTCAGTGGAGCGATCTCATTTTCTTCTTCGACAGGTGCAATCAGTGTTTCTCTACCATACATGTGTGTGTGTTTATGCATGTATTATACATATAAACCTTTGTCTTGAATCACTCTAGCCATTAAAAAAAACCGCATCAAAATCCGTTGCATAGTTTTAAAGATCTAAGCATGCATAGGGACAGACAGACAACGGAAGGCGACTTTGTTTTATACTATGTAGTGATGTTCAGGGGACTTACATTGACGTTTTAATGCGATTCAATTCCGATTTAACTTTACGTTTTAGCAGTCATTTTTGACACTTCTGATACGGACCTGACAGCGAGCGATCCAAGTTTGGTTCGGAGTTAAATCGCATTAAGACGCCATGGTGTTTGGTGATGCCTATATACATACATGTACGAAAAAAAACACCCTTTTATGAATAACGTGAGCGAAAAAAAATGTAGAAGAGCACATCCTCAAAGAACAGGCAAAAATATGCCTATATTAAAATAACCACTCACTTGATAGCTATGTAACGCCAAACGGCCAGGGACAGCGTAAGCAGTATGGACGCGGTGTGCAGTATCTGCGTAAAGTGCATGTGGAACAGCATGTACACTGCCCAGGAGTGCGGGCGCTCGTCTTGGCCAGGCAGCAACTGATGAGACGGGACAATAACAAACATTAAAACAACAATAACACCCAGAGGCCCCAGGGCCTGTAAACAGTACTGGCATGAGTGAAATTGTATACCTCTTGCGCTATGCGACTTGAGCGCGACCTGCAGCGCAACGATTTTTTAATATTTTTAATTATACATCAAGTTTTACAAAAAAATTGTTCCACATAAGGAGCCGAAAAAAATTGGTTCATCTGTCGATTGTTTGTTTTTTTGCGGTCGATATTTTTTCTATGAAATTTTTGTGTGTGATGTTAGTTAGCTGTTAACTACTGTGCTGTGGGGTAAGGCTCGTTTACTCTCCCAATATATACACTATGTGACCGTAAGCCTTAACGTAAAGGAGTATTTACTCAGAACTCGGGCTTCTTAATTGTCTCCCAACGCCCATCCTCACATGGCGATCATGCTAGAAGTCTTAATGCTAAGGTTAGACTGTTACACGTTTATTTATGGGAGGAGACTATGTGTGTGTGGCATGACACACACTACAAATGCACTCAAACGGTTACTCTGGATTAGGTGTACCCTAATCCAAACGTTTTATCCTAAGTTATGAATGTTCGGAGTTATTTAGTTTTAGCAAGCCCGCTTAAGTGTCTCGGATCGTGCAATGAATAGAGAACTTGCTCGGCGTACGGCCCGGTCGCCCATGGTTGTGGCCGGGCTGTGACTGGGACTGAATATCGCTTACGTCTTCCAGCCAGTTCTAAAAACCCGTGGGCATCTTGCACACACGGATTCTTAGGTTACCTATAACTCACATAATACCTTAAGATCATCGCAGTTTGCCCATTCCAGACTCCTTTAGTTGACTAATAATTTACGTAAGATTTACAGCCGGCCACGTACCTACGATGCACCACTGGAAACGCTATGAGCATTTTTTCTGGTCATTGCATGTACTGTGAGGTAACGACTGAGCGGCGAGCGTCTCGAGTGTGCAAAGAACACGCCGCTGGTCATAGGTTTAGCGTGGGTTTGCCAGAGCCATAAATCTTAAGAAACTAAATTAGAAATGATACCTAATTGAGACACGTAGATTTATTTCAGTTATTTTCCGTGTTACCACGAAAATTTAAGCATGTTCAAAATACTTTGTGAAAATTTCAAAGATGACTCACCAAGTACCTGTAGATGGCGAAGGGGACGTATTCCATCATGACGAACACATCAGCCACCGCCAACCACTTGAGCAGTCGATTGATGGGAGCTGTGGCCAGGTCTCGCCGCGTCAGTACAGCCACATTCAGGGCATTCGCTAAGCTTCCGAAGAGGCATACCTGCGCAATTAAGTAAACATACATGCATACATAAATCACGTCTTTATCCCTTATGGGCTAGACAGAGCCTACGGTAACAAGACCTTATATACATAATTAGGCGTTACTTTGCGGGGGATATCCTATGAATTAAATCCGTTTAGATACATTTAACTGGATTATTATAAAAAAACAAAACATGCAAACGAACACAGAACCGTCTAGAACATCCTGGAACTTTGAGTTGTTCAATAAGACAAAATGGATCGTTTTGAAGCCTAGTTTTCTGCTTAAACTCGTGGTACTTCAATGGGAGACCAATCGTAAATAATAAATAAATGATAAATCTATGACAAAAACGTCAACAAAACACATAGTTTTAAAACACAGGGTTATTGCTACTTACTAAGAGGCTCACATATCCATGTATGCTGTTGTAGGCAAGGATGATGTCCCGGAACTCTCCAGAGCAGTAATCTACCGCAGAACACTCATTGCTGATGCTAACAGAGATGTTGTATTTGCTTCTCCAGTCTTCCAAAGCCGTGAGCACATCCTTTATGCTGGACCGATTCTGTCCTTTAGCGTTGAGAAGCGAGAGCAGTCTTGGATCATATATGTAATTGAATACTTCGCCTTTGAACAAAGTGTCGTTACCGTACCGAGTGCTGTCGTCCGCTAACATTATGATACCGCGATGTATTGTACATCACTTAGCGCCCCATATGGATAGTCGTGCGACTCCAGTATACTATTTTGGAGCGGATGATTGAGTCATCTCTTTTGTAGCTCGTGTCTGTATCGTTTGAACATTTTCGTGTGCTTCTGGCCTGTAAAACGGAAACATTGATGAGTTGGTGCGATTAATCAGGGGTTGGCAAATGTCACGGCCGATTTAAAAATAGTTACGATAGTCCGCAGTCTTGTACAAGGCGAACGAATACAGATATGCAGTAATGTCCAGCCTATGTACGTTCAACTGTTAGGCATAGGCTATCTCTTAGAATAAACAGCAGAGGACTGTAGCTCCCACGCATGCCCAGTGTGAATTCTGAATGTAACGCATACTTATTATTAAAGTGGTTTAATGAAAATTTTCAAGGTTTGACTTTTACAAGACCTGGCTTTTTTGTTGTAGCCTGTTAAACCATACGTATGTATATTGGTTTTAGCTATAACTAAATCATATATAAGACTAGTAATAGGACAAGAATTCGCCGTCAAAAGGTGTCATTGTGACTTTTCACAAAATAACGTTACAAAATCACATAGGTACGTTCCTACTGTTTCTAGCGCCTAGCACAGTCTCTGTTACTGAAATCACGACGCTGTGGTGGAGTGCTGTGACTGTGACTGTGACTCGGCTCTAATCGGGCTCAGTCGGGAGTGTTCAGATTCGGAACTTCGTGGCGAACATCGCATGACGCCTCATGTCTGAGAGCGAGTGAGATAGCGTGAAAGTTATGAATAGGAAATGGTAGTATTTTACCGGCTCCTTTGAAATCTTTTTAGTAATATCATAGTGACATCACATTGCTTGATCTTTAATGATACTGCGAGAACGTTCTATGGTTGGAATCAAATTGTTAACACTGTACGTCGCAAACACTAGCGACCTTTTTTATAATTTGTTTTTAAATTAAGAACTGTATTTTTAATATTTTTATTATTTTATTCGCTAAGTTGGATAAAAAGTGATTTTAAAGAAGAAACATTGTTTTCCTCACACTGTACCTATTTATTCAAAATCGTTTCTCTTCCTTTTATGATAAGGAAAGTTCATCGACGACGTTATAGTCCCCTGTAAGAATAAGTAAAACGTGGCCAAATAATGCCTTTATGCATGTAAACACCTCATAAAAACGAGTTTTATTTCCATTTGTACAAGTTTTGTGTTAGTGCAGGTCATAAGTCTCGAACTTAACATTTTCGCCGGCATTTATGGCGGATACAGCTTGTAAACATTTTCTTTTACGTAAACACGTAAAATAATAACATCTTTTTCCTTATTACTGGTAGTTTGCTGTTCCCTGCGTAGCTGGAGGGAATATTTGGTATCGGAGCCTGGGGGTTACATATAGAATAAATACCCAGTCAGACCCAAACGTGTATATCCTATTGGCCCCTGGCTGTGTTGTACGAAAAGAGAAGATCGTAGAAAATTTATTTATGTGTGTGTACTTTGTTCTTATTTATGTGTGTATGTAAATCCTTGCACTGGAATACTTTTGTTTGCCATTGTTTAGCTTAATATTTTAGCTGCAACTTTTTTGAAGCAAAACGTGAGAATGGCAGACAAATACAAATCGATTCAGACAGCGGATGTTTGTGAAGAAGAACGGCACGACCTACTTGATCCTTCCCTACAAAACAAAGGCCATAACAATAAAATAAAAGTTCTATTTTCTACTAATAAACAATATTACCAAATCTCAATAAAGTCCGTGTAATGAATAAAGCAACCTGTTTTTTTTTTTATTTCATTGACATCCCAATAATTGCAATGCAAATGAACGGGAAATTGCTTTCTCCGTTGTCAGGTTTTATTATAAAGCACGAGAAACGCGGAAAAAATAATTGTTTTAAAATGAGAACGGGAAGAAACTGTTTCATTTGTTAACTTCACAACTTCATTTATGTTATGATACAATGTTTTTATATTTTAGCAGAGAATGAAATTTTGCAACTAAAATTTGTAATGTCACCTAAGTGATAAAACATGTTTAATCAAAATGAATGTAACATTAATTAGTCGTTTAATAATGATATCTCAAACAGCTACAATGACGTATATCTCCACCAATTTAGGGTCATACATAATAAGTCATTTCGTTGCTGTACATAACTTAACCTACATGGATTACATACATACATAATTCACGTCTTTATCTCTTACGGGGTAGACAGCGCCTAAGGTAACAAGATCTAAAGACCACGTTTAGCATGATTGTGGGCGTGTAGGTGGAAAGGAGAATCAAAATTAGTGATATATAACATGATTTATTTTCTGACGTAGTATGAACTGTTTGTTTCTTTCATGCTGGTCTGGGAGCAAAGAAAAAACATAGAATGTACCAGTTGCTTCTCTACCCGCGCAGATGGTAAAAGACCATCCAGGGAATGGGCGAAACTTATAGGAATCATGTTATAGGCGATGAGGCTAGCAACCCATCACTATTTTGATTCCATATTCCACCTATACGCCCACAATCTTGCTAAATGTGGCCTGTAGGTCTTGTTACCTTAGGCTCTGTCTACCCGTAAGGGATAAAGACGTGATTTGTGTGTATGAACTGTTATAAAAATGGTAAAGCACCTTGCTTGGCCAAAATATGTATGTTACTACTTAATTCATAGAACAAAAAATATTTACCTTGCTACTCCGCTACATTACGCGCAAGATCAACCAAGCCTGAGGGGCTACTCCGAAATTCGATTTTCGAAGTTCGTTTCGTTCCGTTCCGCTCACACTAATAGTCATTAATTTGAGAGTGAAAGGGACGGTATGACACGAAGTTCGAAAATCGAATTTCGGAGTATAAGGCCTGTGCGAAATAAACATGATTTTCTTGCAACCCACCCCTAACTACTGCTGCATAAAACACATATAAATCCCACAAACTTAACTATCCCCTACACCAGACAAACACTGACGCGTTTCGATCTCTCTACTGGATCATTCTCAAAGTGAGCACAAATCTGTTACACATGCAAACCTACGTCATACTTTAAAATACTAATACTAACTAAAAAAAAAACTATGTAGGCTTTGCAAGTTAGGACACACTTTGCTGCGTGTGGTTTGACATGCAATTAGCCGGTTTTTAAGTACGCTTAAATTTTTAAACTTAAATTAAATAAGTTTCTGTCAAAAATTTAATTTTTTAATACAATATTTTTTTGCTGACTGTACTTGCATTGTCATCCCTCTTACATATGTGTGTAAGAAAATTTCAAATCTATCGGACCATCCGTTGAAGAGTTCCATTCTGCGGAGACGATCCTGGCTAGGTCACCCGAACTCCACTACCAGATTATTGTATTGTCATCCGACTTACATAAGTATGCAAAATTAAAGCTCAATCGGTACAAGATAACATCTGCTTCAAAATTGAGTCGCAGGATTCCACCCGGACAATATTCCTTACGTTGCAAGTCAAATAAAGGCTTGTATTTAATACTGATTAACAGTTTAACTCTGTTATGCCCAGAGCTAACGGTTATCAAAAATAAAAGCCCTCAAAAATATTTCCAAAGAAGTTTTAATAATATCCCATTACACTGGATATCGTATTTATAACCCACCCTTTCCAATTTAATAAATTTACCTATTTTATCTTGCTTTATTTTTTATAATGCCTCGCTCAGGGTTGTTAAAAATACTTTTGACAGCAGCTATAATTAACGCCTGAAAACAACGTTACGGTATTACTCTTCCATAAATCTAGTCAATGATTTTTAGAGTTCCTTTACATTAATGTAATTCTAGAGGGTTTTTTACGACAAGGAGCAACCACCTATAGACCTTCAAAACTAGGCGATTTCGGATACGTAGCCAACCTAGCCTAGGGGACCAAGATAATAAATACCTCATGTGCCAATAATTTTACCAGCTGTCTTGCTCTCCATGACGGAACACAGCAGCGCAAGCATTGATGCTTGGCGACAGGATAGCGGGAAAGATGGTGGTAACGATTCAGACAGACCCTACACGAGGTCTTACCACCCGCATGTCGCAAGCACTATACGACAGCACACATTTGGATCAAATTTTGTATATACTTAGATATACGTGCACGAGAAACTATTTCTTAAAGAAAGTCTTTTGTCATCGTTACCCAGCAATTGTCGTCTACTACAAAGAGTAGCTAATAATTAAATAATAAAATAACAGTTGCGTTGACTTTTCTGTCGCTTTCAAAGATGTCACAACTAATGACAAAATCTTTACGTAAAAGACGTTTCAGAAAACTACTCAGGATTGCGCCTGAAATGTAGATATAATACAATGTTCAATTTTTTGTATATTTGTCTGTTTTTGTTCTATTCATTGGCGTTTAAAAATATTAAAATAATTTAAAGGCAATTTGTTAATCGTCAATATCCTCAGGCAATATCTGACAAGCGCGTCTTAAGGAAAAGATAAATAAAAAGAAAAGTCTGCTGCGGGCTACGATTACACCTCAGAAAAACACAGCAAGAGAATATTTTATTACATACATACATACATACATACCGTCACGCTATTTCTCACAGGGTTAGCAGAGATTACTTTGCTTCACTTGCTACGATCCTGACATACCTCTTTCGCTTCATCCACATTCATCAATCTCTTCATACATGCTCGTCGGTTTCGCGTACTCATAACTAGTGCCGGCGTTACGACCACTTACACCCCGGGCAAGAATATTGTGGCGCCCGCATGAAACCAATCGAATACCAGTTTGCCGGAGGAAGCATCGCCCCCTGAAATTTGGCGCCCTGGGCCGTCGCCCCCATCTCGCCCACCCCTAACACTGGCACTGCTCTTAACCTAACCTTTTTTCAAAAAGTCACCAATTTAGTCACGGAACGATTGTCTAGGCCTTCCCCTCCCAACGCACCCATTCAGACTCCCCATATAAATCTGTTTTTTTTTTTTTTTTTTTTTTATATGAATAGGAAGGCAAACGAGCAAGTGGGTCACCTGATGGTAAGTGATCACCACTGCCCATAGACACCCGCAACCCCGGAGGGATTGCAGATGCTTTGTTAATTTTCTATCAACTATCGTGACCAAACCAACTAATAATATTTTTTTCTATCTCAGTCACTATATCTTCTTTCACACTAGCACGTTCTTTAAATATTCCTTATTATATCTTCCATGCTGGTCTGGTAGCAAAGGAAAAACATAGAATGTGCCAGTTGTTTCTCGTCCCGCGCAGATAGTAAAAGCCCATCGAGGGAATAGGCGAAATTCTTAGGAATCACGTTATAGGCGATGCATGCGGCTAGCAACCCATCACTATTTTGATTGTCCTTTCCACCTAGTCACCTCCAATCATGCTAAACGTGGCCTTTGGGTCTTGTTACCTCAGGCTCTGTCTACCCCGTAAGGGATATAGACGTGACATGTGTATGTGTGTATGTATGTATCTTTCAGTGGCGATGGTGAATATGTCAATATTCCGTAGGGGGATGATATTAATAAACTAAGCTTTGCTCATAAAATATGCATGTATTCAGATACTTTGAATCTATGTATAGCTGTATAATTCAAATATTATCCTCAAAACCAACAAAGCTCTGCTTAAATTTTGCGTTTAATAGTAAAATCAAAATATACCAGGCACCAATAAATTGGATTTGTGAGAAGTTACTCATACCAAAGCTCGGCATGCTCAAACTATAGCATGATAGTAAAACTAGCATCTTCGCTTGAAAATCTCGGTACCAATCCATAAACTAAAAAAAGGTATATTTTAGCTTTAGCTATATGATATGAAAAACAAAAAGATGCTCTTACTTTCATTTGTTTACTTAAAGATTTAATACATACATACATACACAAATCACGTCTTTATCCCTTACGGGGTAGACAGAGCCTTTTTGGTTCGGTGAGAAAATGCAAATTACGCACGGTCCCCGCGCCTTGGGGAATGTCCCCCCCGTACTAGTTGGGGGGACGACGCGGGGGGTGTAGTGGACTCTCCCCCCTAGCTGGCCCTAGGGGGCATACCCCTTAAAAACTCACCGGTATTCCCTCTCGGCCATTTGGGGGGACGCCGTGGGAGCATAAAAGTGTCACCACGCACGCCCCACCGGCCGCCCCAGCGCAATCGCCAGGGTTCCCGCACCTAAGGAGGGGGGGCCGGGGATACTTGCCCCCCCCCCCCCCCGACTCGTGGGCCTTTACAGGCTGGCAGGGGATCCCCATCCCCCGCCAGCGGGCACCACTACGGAGGGCAGCGGCGACTGCCGCCTGCTCCTCCGATCCGACATTCGGTCGGATCCTCGTTGTGGGGGGCGGGGATAGCTCGCCTTAAGGGTAGACAGAGCCTGAGGTAACAGGTACCTACAGGCCACATTCAGCAAGATTGCGGGCGTATAGGTGGAAAATGTAATCAAAATAGTGATGGGTTGCTAGCCTCATCGCATATAACATGATTCCTATTATTTTCGCCCATTCCCTCGATAGTCTTTTACCATCTGCGCGGGTAGAGAAGCAACTGGTACGTTCTATATTTTTTCTTTGCTCCCAGACCAGCATGGAAGACACAATAGAGAAATGAATTTCTTATATTTTTTTATTATCATTAATTATTGTGTTAAGTTGGAATGCAACACATGATTTTAACATCCGTAAAAAAAAATCGGCTCATGATTCTTGACAATGATCTTCCAGAAGGCGTTGGTAGTATCAAAAACCGACATGTCGAATAACCCTTGCAAAATAAACTTTTTAATTCGATTTTGAATTTCATAGGCATACAGAACCCATAGTATTATTTCACAATTTGATTGTCGTTTTGAGTGATCGCGAATTTAGAGCGACTGAATTATTACCCTATGCCATCACGGCTCGACGTTAGCTGGAACGTTAACTGTAAATAGTAGATTGTTCAACGTGGGACTAAAACAAACCATAATGACACGAGATGTTAAGCCACCCGAGCTAATCGAGCGAGGGTGGTTATATTTAAGAGTGTCATTACGGTTGTTTAGTTTCGCGTTATACACTCTACTTTTACTTTGAATGTGAGGAAAAAACGACGTTCTATGTAAAATTTCAATATTTATTATAACAAAGATTCTTACAAATATGTAATTAGAATCGTTCGTACAATTATGTACTTAATTCCTTGATCTTCTTCACAGGATGATGATGATGCCATTTTTGGTCCGTCATTTATAAAATTGCACAATTATTTTTTTAGAACGCTTAATACGAATAATGGTCATAATATTTGTATGATAAAACCTTCGATGAACGAATAGTCTAGCATTGAATTCCAGAGCCACAAACCTTGAGAAGCCGGCTTCTACCAACACTGTTGTTATTTACATTTATTAATTGACATCAAACACTATATCCATTAATTCATTTCACTATACACAAATAAGCCCCGAATAAAAGACCTAAATAGCCGTGCACCAAAAATTTTAAAGAAAAACTGACAGCCCTTTATTTTTACTTTTGTTCGCCGCTGCGGCGCGTGGCAATGGACTAGGGCCAGTCAGCCACCAACAGCCAAAAAGATTGAAACTAAAGAATTATTATTATCCAAAATACCTACTTACACAATATTGAAATCGCGAAAAAAAATTGTTCGGCGGTTTTTTTTTAAAGTGAAGCTTTGAATTCCTGCATATTTAACCAACAGTTTCAAACTTGAAAACTATTTAAGACTAATTGGACCATGCATAATAAAATTAAATAGGATGCATAGTCGTAATCATGAATCGTCTTTCACGAAATTATAATATTGTTATTTTTTAATATTTTTGCACAGTTGTCATTTTAAGGTTATTTTTACGCCTTAAAATTGGTCTATACCTACTTACACAATCACAAACATCGTGACTAGCTGTTTAGGGGATTCCAAAGTAAAAAAAATACTTTAATCCCTAGACATCAAAAAAGAGCTTTAGTCTCGATATGCAGAGACTAAAGTAACATTTTAAGAGCATGAGAAGTGAAAACATATTTAATTTGGTTTTCATATTCTGCGAAAACCTATTCAATCGTCGTCCAATCGTTTATTTTTACCAAAATCTACGCTCAAGTGAATAAATACAATTGAATAGTCATACGTTTCTTTCTTAAAATAGAAACACTAACGAGCTCGGAGTAGCGTTTTTGGCTACTGTAACATGCTAAAGTTACGGTCACAGCTCTGCTCGCAGATGAGTAAGGACTTACGCTTGTAAAATAATCAAAAGCATGTTTGATTCAAGTTTCAAAATACTGTCCTACTTTTGACAGGTTTAGGGAATAAATATAGCGTGGTCGAATGTAACCAGTCGTTAGCCATCAAATGTGAGATTATGATGCATTGTACTAAATATAAGTACCTAAGAAGCTAAGCTTAGTAATTGTTAACCGTAGTGTTAAACTCCAATGTTATAAACGAATCAGTTCAACCCTATTATGGTCAGGGGTTAATTAACCGTAATCCTTTTTGAAATTACGAATTATTCGATTACCTACGCACCGGTGAATTCAAGCATCATAGTCCAGGGAAGTGGTGTTTCTATGGAATTAGTAATTTATACACCTACAGATACATAGCTAAGATTGTCCCTATTGTAAAAAACATATGTTTTATTTTTGTATTAGTTTACATTACAAAACGATTGTATAGTCGACCAAATAGCGCTTTTTTAATTTTTTTAACACTTTCTGCATCAGAAATAATCAATAAAGTTGATTGTCACAATAACTTGTAAGCCAAAATCTGCCAAAATAGTCTTTGATGACGTGCAAAAATGACACTTAACCGTAGGTGGTGTACCACCTCCTGTAGGACGAATAGTGAATACAGCTTTCCCATGACGTTTCGTTGAATCTGCGGTTTTAACATTTTTATAAGGTTCTTATTTATAAAACAATTTATTCTGAGAACTACATTGTATATAATGTGTAAGTTAAAAACCGGATAGAACTCAACGAAATGTCATTGGGAAACTGTATTCGCTACACCTCTAACTGGTCCCTCCATGCTGGTCTGGGAGCAGAGAAAACAAATTGAATTTACCAGTTGCTTCTCTTCCTGCGCAGATGGTAAAAGCCCATACAGGGAACGGGCGAAAATCTTAGGAATCATGTTAAAGGCGATGCGGCTAGCAACCTATCACTATTTTGATTCCCCTTTCCATCTATACGCCTACAAACATGCTAAACGTGGCTTTTATGTCTTGTTACCTTAGGCTTTGTTTACCCCGTAAAGGATATAGACGTGATTTATGTATTATGTATGTAACTGGTTTACTTGGTGTCTTAACATCACTTTGTCATTCGTTATTTTCGTAAAGGTCCTAAATTAGAATTCATAAAATAAACGGAAAAAAATACGTGACCCTGATATTTTCAACTAGACAAGATGAAATTCTTAGCTAACGTAGGACGTCCCTGGGCAATAATCTGCTTTTAGGAAAGAAAATTTTTGACTAGTCTTAAAGTTTTAACGAGATATAACGTTCAAACTCACTCAAATTCACTTCATTCCATGTTTTTTCGGAGTGAAAAATATTTTCAAGGTCGTTAAAAAAGTGTTATTTGTCATGCAAGGCTGCAAAGTTTTTGTTTGGCGCGAGTGCCTGGTTTCAAGGCACGAGGCACTAAACCACTTTGCTGCCGAGCGAAACACACAATTTTTCACCTCACTACAGCGAAAAAAATGGTGGATGGAAGAAAAACAGTTGAACTAATTGTAAATCAAACATTATCATATATCATAATAATATTTGATTACTTCCTTTCGGTTTGGATTCCATGAAATGAAACGATTATTTATGTATAAAGGGTCCTCTCCTTCTGTGTACCTGCCTATAAGTTAGTAATTTATAAATACGATCTAACCCGTCCCTGGTGACCTTTACTCTGTGACCTCAAAATGTCAGCGTGACATTTAAGTAGGTAACGGTAAATTATATTTCCAATAATCAATAGTTTACAATATTTTGTGAACATTTTAATTTCAAATTTAAAACAGCACTACAAAGTTTCCGAGGACAACAATTTTTAAACAATAAAAATTAATTATCAGCATTTCTTCAAACTTCGTTTTGTCAGTAGCTAATAAGAAACATTTTCGCACGATTATCGGTCATTATTCCCTTGGGCAAATTGTAGTATCTCTTGCATATTTTTTTGCACCCTTGATTGGGGATTAACTCTTTATAAGTCGGTGCTCTCTGAAGCCACCTAGGGCTTGGGCTATGGGTTTCTAAAACCAAGTCTACTCTAACTTAAAGTGCCGGCAACGCACCCTTAATTTAATTTGTCTTAGGTACTTTTCTACCAGGTTATTCTCGTGCTCGTTTTCCACTTGTAATTTAAAAAAAAAAGCCTGTCAATAACAGAATTTTTATGTAGGCACGCGGCGCATAATCAACTGTCCCATCGCCAGAAGCCAAAGCTTGTAAAATCTTGCCATAGGTACACGCATATCATATTAAGTTTTTGCGTTTTTTTAATGGGTGCGTTTTCACCCATTTGGTGTCAACATACCATTGGCCCGCACGAGGCGGTTTGCTTCATCCTTTCTAATGCGAACTGCTAGAGAATGGAATTCGCTCCCATCGTCTATATTTCCAGACAGATACAACCTAGGGCTCTTCAAGGCTAGAGTGAATTACTCTGTAGCTATAGCTATTACTGAACCAGTGAGTTACACCTTTGGCCTCATCTGCACCTTCCACCAAGTGAGATAGAGGCCAAACACTGGTCAGTTCGTAGTAAAAAAAAATGTTCCAAGAGATTTTAAGGTAAAAAAGACATACTTTCTACGGGATGTGGACTTTCTATGAGCTCCCAAAATTTCGATGCAGTTACATACATGACATAATCACGGGTAGACTGAAGAAATTGTGAGTGGATGTTAATGTTGCGTAGACCGCACTTGGCCTGCCAGCACTCTTGCGCACAGTGTGTGAACACTCGTTACCACTATAATCTCGGTTTATCCCTTTGAGTCTGATTCGCACACAGAATTAACGCGTAGCATCAATGGTGTGTGTGAAATTTCCATTCCACACCGGGCCTGCGTGGGAACTATAGCCCAAGTTCTCTCATTGTGAGAGGAGGCCTGTGTCCAGCAGTGGGATGTATATAGGCTAGAGATGAGATGATTGCTTTTCAATACTCTCTTTAATCCTTTCCGCTCCGATCTGCCTTTCTGAAAGTTTACTCGACTAGGCTGTGGAATCGCTTACCGATCTCCATCAGGCAATCTCCCTCCGTGTTGTCGTTCAGGGAAGGTTTGAGGAAGATGTGGCTTGCACCATCTTCTTAAGTAAAATGTTTATTTATTGTGTTATTTATTTGTTTATTTTATGTATTTAATTTTATTGATATGTTATATTATAGGTATTGTCTGATAGGTTTTATGAGTTTATGTATTATATTCAGTAAAGTTACCTATTGTGACTCTCAGTATTTGCAATTTTTAAAATCCTTCGTCCATCCTTAATAGAATACTGCTTTCATCCACTCAAATGTTAACTGGAAGAGATCCCTTAAAGGGACAAGTCCGCCTTTGTGCATGTATCTCACTGTTTGTCAATGGTAATAATTAATTTATTCAATAAAAATTACATAAATGGAAATTGATACAAATTAAACTATTAAATTAAAAACGAATTAAAAACTAAACTAAAACTAATCTTAAAGTAAAATAATTAAAAAAGGAGGGGCCCCCGTGGCATAGTTCCACAGACGCTGGCAGCATTCCCCCTTTGGACAGCGATACTAATACGCTGTCCAAGGAAGCTGCCAGCTCTGCGGTCACCCGTAGCGTCTATTAGCCTCTTCGAAATATCTTTGAAGAGGCTAATAGCGCTAGGACCCCACGGGCCAAGGGTCTCAACACCGAAAGGGACAATTGTATTCGGTGCTGAGACCCCTATATTTATTTACCTTGGCTGATTCGGCCGCTTCTGCAGCCGCGCCTGCTCTACTCGTGGTTCCGCGGAGGTGAGACGAGGCTAGTGTGTCTACGCACGTTGCATCCCACACCAGCACACGTCCCACACTCCACGGAATCATAGACATACCGTCCGGTCTCTTGCCGTCGTCCCTAGCGATGCCCGTTGGTTCCAACAAGGCAGGGACATTGGCAGAGGCAAGTGACCGGCGGATGATGTCGTTCAGCGCGGCGTGCCTCGAGAAGCGGCCAGCGCTCTTTAGGCAAGACAATCCGTGGTGTCCTAAGGGGTCTACATCCTTGCCACAGGGGCATCTATGAGGTGTGCAGCAACGAAGACCAAGGCGGAGGCAGGTACATATACGAAATGTTTCGGGGTCTAAAAAGGTTCCGGTGTTGGGAGAAGGGTAGGCTTCTAACCAGTAGCCGGCTTCTTTAGTTCCCGCTGCTAAAAGCCTCGCTCGATCAGACCCCGAACTATTACTTATGAGGTTGTCAAAAACTAATTTGCAAGTTATGTCGTCCCAGCTCCTTTGTGAATTTGGGTTATCGGGAAATTTTGAGCTTGGGTTGGCAATTGTCCAAGCATTTTTGGCTTCATCCAAGCCAGCAGTCAAGTAGTTAGAGGACAAGTCCTTAAGGATTTTACCTACTAGACTAGCTGAGCTATGAACCGAAGACAAAAATGCTGGAACAGACACACTCGTAATTTTGCGGATCCCAAGCCCACCATAGCGGATGGGTAGGGATGCTTGAGACCAGGAATCTTCGCTGAGTTGAATGTTAAGGATCGATTCTAAATTTTGTTTGATAAAGTCGTCAATTTCTAATGGGAGATTTTGATATTTCCAAAATGGGCAACAGCGAAGCAAGTAAGTAAATTTAGGTACGAAAAGACAATATTTGAGAACAGAAATTGCAAAATGAGAACTAATTTCTAAAAGACGATCCGAGAACAATTTGAATTTGGAAAGTGATTTTTGAATACTTTTGTCAATTGTATTTGTCTTATGTTTATTTTGCATAATAAAGAGTACATACATACATAGGTACATTAATATGCCGCATCCATCTCATCTCACTTCACTGTATGCCAATAACTACCCACCTGCGAGTGGCGCGCGGCGCTGGATGCGGCAACCGCTGTACTTGCTGCATTGGGATGGTGTAGAAATATACCCTCTTTATACACTTTGGTTTGCACTTGTTTTGGATTTTGTTATTTGTTTCGGATGTAATTGATTAGGTGATTAAGTATTTGTTACCATGTACTGCATGCTTTAAATTAATTGTAAATCTTTAAATATTCTCATTTAAGTGAATTTCTGTAATTCTTTTGAGAATAAAGTATCTTTAACCCGAATTATTTCTAAATATCGATGCCTGTGCGTGCTTGTATTGTATTCAAACCGGGATTAACGGAATAAGATACGACAACGCAAGGTTTCTCGGCAACACTCAAATTACCGTTTGTACGGGAAAGCAATCGCCAGCGAACTCTTCAATGGTGTTTCGCTGGATGTAATACTACCTAGTTCTCCATAGTACTAGCTTTGCTTAGGTTGGGGCATAGGCTTAGTTTTATTTTGCAAATAGGCCGCCAAGAGCTCTTTGAAATGTTTTATTTTTCAAACTACGAACGCTTCCAGAAGTACCATCGTCGTCAAAAAGAACCGGTCGCAAGCGGACACTTTGTACAAAATATTATTTCAAAACAAATGCATGAAAGTAGTGTCAAATTGTACCAAGACATTTATTTATTTTATTTTACTATTTCAAGATGTAACATATCTACATGGACCTGTATGTATGAGTGAGTTAGTAGCATCAGGCGCCGGGCGGTCGGACCGCAGACAATGATCATTTTCAAATTAACATATACACGGTATTATAATGAATGTGTTTGTGCCCTTGACATCGGGACAAGGTTCACTAGTTAACGCTTGAAATAGTAAACCTCTTTAGGTAGTAAATTTTGCTGCATATAATGTAATTTTGGGACCATACATACGATCTTAGATGTAAAATTAACTGGGTACCAGCAGTAGCGTGGCGTCAAGTATATCAGAAGGCAAACCGAACGGAATTCAACTAGCCTTTTCCTCTAATTATGCACAATAAAAGAGTCCAACTGCCTTAAAATAGGCAAGCTGGTGGGAATCGAGTTCTATGGACGCCACGCCACGCCACCGGCGAGCAAAGATAACAGGTGACTTTTCATACAACTTTGTATGGGAACTGACCCGTTATTTTTGCTAATACATACACATTTTTACCTAATTATTCAAAATTGATCTCATGTTTTGTCTTAACAGGGTAGCTACTAAATCTAAGTACCTAAGTGTATTTTAAGTAGGATGGATACAAGTACAGTCAACGAAAAGCTCAATTAGCAATCTTCTTTAAAAAAAATACTTTACGTAATGAAATAAATTTAATTTAATTTTGAATAATAAAACATTTCTAATGGTTACAAAATTTGATCTACTGTCCAGAATTTTAACACTGTTTCGAATTTCAAAAGGTGTGATAACATCAAACACAACCTCGTCCCCGGTTCGTGTTACACGACTCTGTAAGGGTTGTACATAATTGTAACTGACAGCTTCTAAATTCCGGTAAAATGTTTTATTAAATTATTATAAGAGTTTGTCGGCACGCCCCTGTCATTCTTTGTCATGACACCGGCCCTTTGATGTGCTTTTAACATCAAGATGAATACGAGAGTTGTACATAAATTATTTTTTGGACTCAGATAAACTTGTTATGCATTCCCTTTGTCTCAATAGAAAGGGAGCTTCTTTTCAAGGAGTCTAATTCGAGCCGCACCACTTACTAAACCATTGTTATTTCCTTCTTTTTAACTTTAAAAACAGTTTTCTGAAAATATATACCTTACAACCAAAAAGACAGATTAAAAAGTAACTTTATTCGAAGCCTTGATTTTTAATTTTAATTTTATTTATTATTTATTTATTTATTTCCACATTTACAATATTTATTTTGGTTAAGTAAGCTACAGTTAATAGATTACGGCAGCAAAAACTAGAATAGAATTGAAGACCCCACTTTTATTTATTTTATTTATCATAGCCTTTTTTATTCCGAATTCGCTACAATTTCATTTTTGTTGTTGTTATTGTTGTTTGTTTTATTATTATTATTAAATTGTCGCGTAATTCGGCGTGCCTCATGGCATAGTCCCTCCTCCGTGTATTGGAGGGTTTGGGCTATAGGTCCCACGCGCGCCCAGTGCGGATTGGGAACTTAACACACACCATTGAATTTCTTCGCAGATGTGTGCAAGGTTTCCTCACGATGTTTTCCTTCACCGAAAAGCACATGGCAAATTTCAAATGTAGACCCCACTTTATTATCACCTAAATGTCACGTTTTTCACATAGAGTACTGGAATTTGGCAAACAGTTTTGTAAGAAAACGTTTAATTTGTCTTACATCATTTTATCATATTTCATTGTCGTACCTACTATATTGACTGTGAACAATTTATCAACCAGCTTATGTGCTTAAATATAAGGACTAATGTACTAATTCAACCCTTCAAAGGAACGGGTAGACATACAGAAGGCAGCAAGAAACATGGCTCTGAGTGCCAAAAACAGTGAAACAAAGCATGTGCTGACACGTTACCTTTGTTGACCATAAACCCTGAAACTATTACCTCAAGTCAAATAGTCGAGTCGACCTGTTGACAAGATTTAGAACCTGACGTAGGTAAGTAATGGGGCCGTAGCTATTGCAGTTTGCCCTAAATCACTAGTGCAAAGTTTGTTAAGTAAATAAAAGCTACAGGTGAAACGGGATATCCCTTGGTAGAAAATCAATGGCAGTAAAATCACTTTGGTGAAATTCATTTTCTTTGTTTAACGATTCATTTGCTTTTAAGTGAGTCAATTAATGGTGTTTAAAATTATATACAAATTGTTTGCTATAATTTAAATAATTATGTTATTTAATCTATTGTTCTAAACTTAAGTATGTTTTCTATACCTACTTAGGTTATCTATACTAATATTATAAAGAGGAAAAATTTGATTGTTTGTTTGTTTGGTTGTTTGTTTGCATTGAATAGGCTCCGAAACTACTGGACAGATTTCAAAAATTCTTTTGCCGTTAGAAAGCTACATTATCACTGAGTGACATAGGCTACTCTTTACCGCGGGAAAATACCTTTTCCTACGGGAAAATTAATGTTAGATATTTTGGAAGTTCGATAATTTTTTAAATGGAAATTGCGCATTACATCCTTCACTTTTAAACATAAAATGAAATTTTGAAAGCAACTGAAATGATTGGCCCTTGAAGGCTTCATACATCAGCCTAGAAATCATTGTGATATGATATTATTGATTGATAAAATGGTTCTACAGAGGCACGTTATTCATTTTCCATGAACTTCGAATTCCTATTTCAAAGTTCGTAACTACGAGTAAGTATTGCTTTATTCACATCTTCCCAAAAAATGCCTTTTCAATATGAAGCGTAAAACTTAGGTAGGTTAACCTGTGTTATAGGAAAGACATAACTTAAACTATAGTTTTGAGCAATAAGTGTTAGATACAAATGAATAAACATAATGAGTATTTAAAAAAAAAGAAAAGTGACTTAAAGAAAAACCTACGATCGCAATATGATATATGTGTAGTCCGACCCTCTAGCTATATACTAAAAAAAAGAGCACCTGTGTAAACGGTACCTATAAGGATTTTTAATCATTTGCCTGAATTTATAAACCTCTGTAAGATGTTCTCAAAATTTTCTCCTTACTTGTACCTCTTTCTAATTCCAAATTCTATGTATATTCTTATACTGTTCAGGCTTTACGGTTGTGGAATTTTTTGCCTATAATCATAAGGCGCGCTAAATCTTTACCCATATTTAAATCTATGTTGAAGGAGCACTATCTGTCATCTTGTGCATGAATCTTGTAGCTGGCATTTTTAGGTATGTGTGTATGTGTCTATTTATATCTCCATTTATTAAAAATGTGTGTTTCATGTACAATATATTATGTATTTTCAGTACTTAGTATATTAATAAAATATATATTCTAAATTGCACCACCTGTTCTCTAGTCCATTATGGTTGCCTGGTAGAGATCGCTCTGTAGCGATAAGGCCGACTATTGTTACCTTGTAATATTCTGTATACCTTTTTTCTGTTTCGGTTGTTATATGTAGTGTTCAATAAAGAGTTATTGTATTGTACTGTAATCTCTAGATGGTTACTAAATTTAAAAATAAACTGAAAGAATTTCTACTTTGCATGTGCTTTTATAGTTTAAATGAATATTTTTGTATGAATTATTAAAATTAAAATAGAGATAACTTATTATAATAACCATCTATTTATTCTACGTCCGAAATGGACAAACCGTTGAAACTCATAAAAACGTAAATGTTATCACAATTTTATTGCAGATGATTTTAAAGAATAAACGTTTCTTAGGTATTTTTTATTTCTTATTTCTTATAAATGTAGCAAGGTAATTTTTTATACCATAAGTATATCGACGCTTGAAAAGCGAAATGGGATAAGCTTCATTTTTTGTGATATTGAGTTATATATATCATTGAAATCAGCAGATTTGTCTGCGTCGAGGTTTTGGCTCTCCTGTAAAATTACCATTTTGTCGCTTATGACATTTTTGCCTTTCAAGCGTCGATATGTAGGTACCAGCCTAACCTATGAAATGTTCTGTGTACGTCGGTAAAGTACATCATTGGGACCGAGGTACGTACTTACCAGGTACCCTTAAGAGGATTTTCCCGAGAGGAATCACATAACGGACTGTTTCTCATTGAATGAGAGTTTCTATTGTTCTAAGTGGCAAGGGTTCGTTCAAATCTTTGTTTCTACAAGTAATTTAATACATAAATTAGCCGCTTAGAGTCCTAAATTTAAAACATTCGTCATAAATGGGTACAATGTTTACGTTTATAAGCATGATAGTCCAGTGATTTGATCTGTGGCCTCTCAAGCAGAGGGCCGTGGGTTCGAACCCTACCTAGCACCTTTGAGTTTTTCGGAATTTACTTATATACGTAATTACATTTGAAATTTACCATAAATCTTTGTTTTCACAGTTTTATATGAAAATTTTCTTTCAAAATATTATTACATTTTGATAACATAAACTTAAACCTTGATTTATTATGGTTGCGAAAGACCGTAGCCTTAAATATTTTACAGTAATTTGAACTTGATATCTCGCTTACCCAAAAACAAAAATAAAGACAGACAGACGGACAACGATACGAGAGATACGGAACCTTAAAAATTATGAATTAGATGAGAACGAATAGGCGATGCGGCTAGCAGCCCACCACTATTTTGATTCGCCTTTCCACCTATACGCCTACAACTGTGCTAAGCGTGGCCTTTAGATCTTGTTACCTCAGGCTCTGTCTACCCTGTAAGGGATATAGACGTGATTTGTGTATGTGTATGTGTATATGAATAAGAACTAAAATCAAAGGCCTGGTTCAAAACAAAGCCCGGCCTCCAGTCAACGGGCTAATCCACGGATTGCATTAATTAGAAATAACATGCGCTATCTCCAATTGCAATTAAAAACTTCAAACCAGACTTCCCTCGTCTTGTTTAAGTTTGTAATAACATTATTTCAGCAGATGAAATACTTAGTTGTTCTCTGTCCATTCCAGTTAAATATATTAAGTACGGTTGTTTTATTACAAGGCGTCCATTTAATTTGTTTACAGCTCTCCCAGTTAGTGTTGAGTAATTTTCAGGCGTCAATCATTCATATTTACTCCATGGTGTATATAAAAATAGTAAGTACCTACTTCCTACAATGAATATGAATAAAGTGAATAAGGTTTTCAAGTAATATCAACAAATTGTTCTAATAGTAGGTATAGGTGAAACAGAAGACATGAGATAAAAAGTAACAAGCAATCCAGTGCCATGAGAAAAAGTATCCCTTCAATTTGTTTCCTTATAGATAGACTAAGAATACCACTGCACTTTAGGGTTCCGTACCTCTAAAGGAAAAATCGGTAACTACAACCCGCAACACTAGAATATTATAGATATCTAAGGCTAATACAATGCCTTATGTGTCAGTTATTTCACCGACTGTCTAACTGTTTATGACAGTAGCACAAACACTGTATCTGGTGGCAGGATTAGAGCAAGAGAAGGTTGGTGGTAGTGCTCGGGACGGATCTTGCCCAAGGTGTTACCCGCAAACTGGAGCAAAGCTTGAACGTCAAAGTTAAGGGCTATCAAAGGATGTATATAACCCTTTAGGCATATAAATATACCACATAAACGTCCTCATTGCTATGTAGCAACGAATAAACCTTGCTTAAGGCGCCGTTTGTGCTAAACACAGTAGGTACCTACGCTTCACCAATGCCAAAGTTATTAGATCTGTAACCCGAAGATTAAAATCCTGTAACATATTATACATGTATATTAGGTAGGTATCTTAGAACTATTCCAGAACATTCCAGCAGGTGGTTCAGTTAGTTTGAATGAACACTCCTGTGAAGGTTTTTCGTCATCATTTGTGATTTAAAATTTAGCCACCCGTTGACGCCGTACGCAATGCGCAGAAACATTTTGTCAATCACATTAAACCAACCACCTACTGATGTACTCCAAATAATTTTACAAAAATGAGCTATACTCGTACATATATTATGTACATTTAAAATAACTTAATGTATTTTATTTTGAAAAAACGACTTTCTGCCAAGTTTCTGGCGGCGCATTCTTCTTGGCAATGATAGTCTTTCCGAATGCGCTGCCAGTTTCAAAATAGACATGTACCTAAAAGAGCCCTTGGCGGCCAATTTGCAAAAATAAATTTTGAATTTTGAATTTTTTATTTTTGAATTTTGACTACATAGATTTATGAAAATGCTGAATTATACCAATAGGTACGGACCGTACCGTACGGGCGGTCTCAGAAGTATTCTAAACACTTTAGTACTTTTTCATTCAATTCTGTGACACATTTCAAACTTAACGCCAATATTTGGTTATTGCGACAAAGTACTAAGTTCGGCTACTTCTGAGTGTACCTACATGCCACACCTCGTGGGACTTTCCGTTGAAATTAAATCAGTTATTTAACTATTCTTCACTGGTATCGTGAAATAGGGTTGAGACTACCCCGGTGGTTCCAATAGTTGTGGATAACATTATGCTAATAGTAATAAATATGCTGCTAAACTTTGCATACCAAATAAGAGTCGCGCACCTCGTCGCACTTTTAAATTTATCTTCAAATCAAATAATATCAGACAGAGCTTATTTCAAATTAACATCAAAAAGCTCTTACAGGCTGGCTGTCGAAAACTTAAGTGAACTCTTTTGACGTCGGTTGGATTATACTCATAAAAGTTTGGTAGGTATTGTTGGATTCCGAATCGATAGGGAAGATTGAATGCGTTCGATTTGGCTCGTGTTACCACTTGTCCTAATTATTTAATTAAGGTAAAGACAGGACATTTGGATGGTACCCCGTGTAACATGATAACATTCGTTAATTAGAACAAATTGCTTTATGGAGTAACGCGTTGGTATTGTATAGCTATAGCGCATTAGTCAAAGCTGTGGTGGGGCGAGGAACCAGACGTTGACACTTTTAGTTGGCATGTAGATAGTGATGTAGGAAATGATTTGGCGACAGGGCCGGATTAAGGTGGTTGAAGGACTTGAAGGAAGTTCCCTACACAGTTTAATTGTAAAAGGTATAGTACCTACTCTTTAAGTATTTGTCTCTAATTTAATCAATCAAATTAGGAGCCCACAGCCGCCCACTTCTACTGCTGTTTACTTCCCCATAACTTTGGCTGATCCTACATCGGACTATGCGATCCAACGCTAAAATGTGTCCGGGGGGGTGGGGGTGGCGGGGACAAATCTAATCGTATCATACCGTCTTTTCCCACTCTCCTATTAAATGAAATCAATGTGTGCGGAACGGCACGAAACAAACTTCGATTTTTTTATTTCAAAGTTTCAAAGTAGGCCTGCTGACCTTACCATCAATATTATTATATTTGGCATTACAGTAAGTATACAACGAACAAACATGTTGCTGGTCATTTTAAACTTTGTCTTTGTCGAAGTCAAATGTGAAGGGATATTCACTTGGCAAGCGTAAGTACATTATTAATTTACCATAGTAATATATTTAATCAAAATAATTATTTCTACATTGGCTTTTAAGTAGGTATTTTCTTAAATAAACATATTTTACCTATCTGTACGCTTATTTTTACACGGCTCCACACCTGGTCATATTAAAAGGCAATCAATATGCCATGTCCATACATTAAAATATGATATCGATATCCAAATGGCCATCAATTTAGTAATTACATAATTTTACATCGCTAATCCACCATTTTCATACAAATGAATGAGCGTATCATATTATTGTTTATTGAGTGCATCTGCGCGTTATAAACCGGTTTAAACAAGTTGCGGGACTGATTCAATTCAAGTAAAGTAAAGTAAAATTTATTTTCCAAAATAGAAACGAAATACAATATCGCCTGTATCGTGGCAGCCAAGAAATATAAAAAAAAGGTTACCATCGATTATGAGACCTAATAAGTACCTAATAAGTAATCAAACATACCTTGATTATATACGGCTGTTAACTAGGACCTAATAAAAAGTAAAGACGCAAGTAGTTCTGCAAAACGCCGGAGTGCACGCACACACTTGCAACCGAACTCTAAAAGGCTAGCTAGTTGCGCTATGCGCAAGCGCACGAGTCAAAGCGTAGAATTATTCATCGCCACTTTCACAAGATAAGTACCTATAATATTAGCCCCTGAGTAATACTACATAATATTTAAAGTCGCGGGCTTTTGGTATAACTTTATAATATTTTGGGCCAATGGTCTCAATCTAATCTCTAATGCCTTTAAACGTGAAATGTTTGTATATTATATTATGTACATAAGGTTTTGTTACCTTAGGCTCTGTCTGCCCCGTAAGGGATAAAGATGCGATATATGTATCTAAGTATTATGTATTATTATGTATATATATAATTATAATCTGAATATCGGAAACGGCTCCAATGATTTCATGAAATTTTGTATGCAGGGGGTTTCGGGGGCGATAAATCGATATATCATTTTTAGAAAACGTACCAAATAAAATATCCAGCAAAGCTCGTCGTCCAGGTACTGGAGGCTTACATAGGGGCTTATTTAATAAATAAATAAATAGGCATAATTACACTGCATATCTTTCAATACTATTCAGGATCATTAGTAGAGGCATTCAGGTTTTTAATTTATTTTACTAAGATTTGGTTAGCTTATAAGTACGCTCAATTTATAGTCAGGAAGAGTTTGTTTTAGATTGAATCTCTTCCACTACATAGTATATAGATACATTATAGACGTCGGCGAGCTCGTTACGTAGTAACCTATCAGGTAACATGAGATGCCAGCGTTGATATCGGAAACAGCTGAGTATCGAAACTTTTACTGTGCGAACTCTTCATGTCTGAGGTATACTAATTAGTTGCTGGAAGATATAAAGTGTACGAGCTAGGTGCTTCAATGTATATTGATCAAAAATATCAAGTCGCTTTTTACACAACTATGTAGTGTAGAGAATTAACAATTAAATTGCGTCGTGATCCAATATTTTTGAGTAGGTACCAATAAACCGACTGACTTTTTGTTTGATTGACGAATCAAGCGCAGCTACGTTTCGATACGCATGTGTCATAGTAGAAGACGTTTAAGCGGCTGGCAGTTTTATTTCTGCCAACTTAAGTACACTAAACAAACGCTTGTTGAATATAAACATTTTTAGACATTTTAAAACTGTCATACTAAAAGTAATCGTCGATTGAACAAACTTATGCCGCCGATACGAATACGGAAACATCTATCAAACTAAAACTGTGTTCAAAAGCGTAAACAATGCTTTATTAAGGATATTAAAGTCACGTTTCAGCGGGCAACGCTATTATTGCTATTTTAAGAATGTCGTACGTTAATAACGCGAATAATTTCGTGGAAGAAAATTAAAAACTAGTCGCAAGACTAATTTATGTAACAGTCGGCTGAGGAGTTCATTAAAAATAATTTCAAAAGAAAGAATGTCTATTTTCATATAGGTACAGCTCAATGTGGCAATCAACCATATTGTGTTTTTTTTCGATCTGAGAAATGTCTTTATAAATGATCGATCATGTGTGTACATACATGAGTACATAAATGAGTTGCACAATGAACCTACAAGGCGGCAGTAGATACATAAGAACCTTTAAAAGGCACGTGTCATTTAAACATAGGCCATAATCGAGCAGTTTACAAATTACCACTCTATCTTGAATTACAGTCGTGAGCATGTAATTTATGTTGCCAAAACTAAATGCAAATACAGCAAAATCTTAGTTAACTTTACTCTGTAGACATATACAATAACAATTTATAGGTAACCAATATAAAATGACCTCACACTGCATACATTTTGCTTAGGAGTAGAGCTCTGCTAACACTGGATTTTATATTCACTTGCTGAATTTGTAGGTAACCCTCTCTGCGCGAGTGCGATACGCACTTGGCCGGTTTTTAATGTACAATATATTTAAATTTCTAAATGTCACTGAAAATTAGGACACAGAAAAATCCGAAAAGTAAAGCTATGGCCGGGAATCGAACCCGAATCTTCGTCATTCCGTGACGCGTGCTATACCCCCACACCACCCATAGCAGTTTTATACTGTGCTCGTGGTACTAGTAACAAAAAGTATGATGTGTCTGTAAGACACAATTACAAACTCCCGTGGAACATGTACTGCTCACAGGCCTTATACTCCGAAATTCGATTTTCGAACTTCGTGTCATACCGTCCCTTTCACTCTCAATGACTATTAGTGTGAGCGGAACGGAACGAAACGAACTTCGAAAATCGAATTTCGGAGTAGCCCCTCAGGGACGAGAGAAGTAAAGTACAATACATTTATGCAGATCTTTACCATCGCGAGGGGTACAGGCGGCTGCGATAGCTGAAACTATGCATACCTTTCGCTTTACTATTTAATTTGATTAAAACTAGGTAAATGGTGGGGTGGTAAATGGCAAGCGCAAGTGGGGTGATGGGATACACAGTACCCGACCACAAATATTGCACTTTCGGTCTTTGGAAAGAGAACGCGTTTGGCATCACGCTCTACGAAGCCGAATTTAACCGAGGAGACCGATGTGCATACTTTATGGCCGGGTACTGTAATGAGATTACAGAATGACGGACGATGAATGTGGATTATGATGACGTATCATGCACAGTGAAACTTACTGAGACTTTCGACAATGGATTTACAAAATTTTCAAAATGATTCAGTTTATGTTTCGTTTATAATGAGTTCAGGTACCTACATTATATGCATGGGTTAATTATGAGATCGAGGGAATGGGCGAAAATCATAGAAATCATGCCATAGGCGATGCGGATAGCAACCCATCACTATTTTGATTCCATTTTTTGCCACAATCTTACTAAACGTGGTCTAAGCCTTGCCACCTTAGGCTCTGTATACCCCGTAAGGGATAAAGACGTGATTTGTGTATGTTTGTATGTAATTATGAGATTATTGTAGATTATTTTATGGTCTAGGCGCTGGGATGTGGATGTGTAAAATATATATACCTAAATATCTAACGGATTATGTGTCTCCAATCATGCTAAGGGTGGCCTTTAGGTCTTAACAAGAGTAACACCTCAGGCTCTGTCTACCCCGTAAGGGATATAGACGTGATTTGTGTATGTGTATGTTACGTGTTATAGACATGTCAATATGCTGCCGTCTTCGAATCTGATCCAAACTTCATACTTCCATAAGTTTACACCTACTTTATTACTTTCGTAAGCAGCTTATTATAAGTTGGGTCTAAAGACGGTGTAAAGAAATGTTAGCATCGTCTACCGACTGTTACAAGCCAGTTTGGGCCCAAGAATATTAGTAAACCTAAATCTGTCTAACTTTGTACCTAAAGACTTTCCAGTGTGAAATACATGTTTCTGCGAACTAGAAGAAGCTGTGTTGTCCAGAATTTACGTTCAAAGGTAAATAATTAAACCAGTTAAATGATACAAATTTTCAAAGTGGAAATAACGACATAATTAAGTACTAAGGGCAAATTAAAACAGAATTATCGGAATAAATTTGAAAGGGACCTTTATTATTTAAATGTACTTCTTGCTTTCACTCGATATAGGTGGGTATTTAATATTAATGAAATCTGTCCTTAAGTTCGAGCAAACGACCTGCCATCGGGCGTGTGCTGTCAATAGCGTTGGAGTGATTGGTCCGTCACGACCAAATTCTACTCAAGAAAATAATATTTTTATAGACATTTATGCTGGAACTAATAGGTAGCTACAATGTTTTCTTAGTACACTATGCTAATGTGCGTACGCTTTATGATTTGTGTTATTTTATCTGAAAAGTAACTCAAGTTTTATGAATCGAACACTCGTTCGACTTTATTCGGGTTTTGTTTTAGAACTTGAGGGCAGACGGGAGATTTGCTTGAACCAGGAACTAAACCGTTTCCCTGGTATATTGTAACATTTCATTTTATCAAAGTTGAAGAAACAAAGTATTAATGTTATACAATTGCATTTTTATTTAAAGTATTTAGGCCTTAAACAACTAAAGTTTGTTTAGGACGCATCGTGATCCGTACTTGCTACACCGTCCGATTTAGATAAAGAGCTGCTCCACAATACATACATACGTACCTACATAAATCACGTCTTTATCCCTTACGGGGTATACAGGGCCTAAGGTAACAAGACACAAAGGCCACGTTTGGTATAATTGGCTTAATGGACGAAAAAAAACTAATCAATCGTTAATTATTGATGTGTCCGAATTATTTTATTACCTTTACTACTACCACTTGACACGTCTGTGCTGACACGTCATGTGCCATGGGTTCGCTATCCCATACATTTTTATGCAGCTAGTGGATTATTTAAAACGATTACCTACCCGGATAATTTCCCAGGAATATTGACGAAGAAAATTTTAAAACATTACTTAAAAAGTACATAATCAATGAATATTTTTAATTAGCTCTACGAATTAGACGTAAAAAAGTTAGCTCCATTTTTGAAACAAAAGGCAGTCTCAGTGTTTATTAAAATAAGGACTACGTGGTAGCCTAGTTGTGCCTACCTGGCTAGGGTTAGGTGCGGATGCAGCCCTAAATTTTAGGGATCACTAATAATAATACAATATGTCGAGTAAATTAGACTTTATTGCAATTTATTCGTAATTTTTTAGAAGGTTTTTCAATTTGACGTGTACGACTTTGAGGGGGTTCACGTCCCCTACTGTGACCCCCCTCCCTTCAGACCACGCCTGAGGCGAGCTCAATCTTATGTAACATCTTATTGTACTAAATAAACAATCAAAAAACAATTGACAAACATTAAGATATGTCTACAAAGGTGAACCTAACCTTTTAAGGGATCTCTAGCAGTCACCTATGTTATTTTATATTGTTAGCACCCTTAAAATTTGCACGAGGCGTTTTTGCCCGTCCTTTATTACCCGGTCAGCTGAAGAGTGTAATTCTCAATTAACTCAATCCAGCCGTTACAAAACACATATAGGTATTCGCTTGCCGTCAGACATGACTTTGGTAAAACGCATGCTTATGATAAAAAAGAAACACTTCAAAAGATACTTTACTATTTTGTTGTTATTGCTATTCACCTTGGTGTTGATTTTGTGTCTGAATATATAATTACTTTTTGTTTACCGGTCAGTTTAAGAAGGTACGGCGATATTTCTAAACAATACTGAAAACTAGAATACATGGCATCATGGGTGGTAACTGCTATGGGTGGTGTAGGGGTAAAAGCACGCATCGCGGATAGATGAGGACCCGGGTTCGATTTCCGGCCATAGCTTTAATTTTCGGATTTTTCCATGTGTTTTAGTACCTATTCAGTAATGTTTAGAAATATAATTTGTAACGGGAAAACCGTAAAAATAAATACAAATATCGGCAATCAAAATTCTCGATTCTTTAATAGGAGGCACGGTGAATCACGGACCTATCATATATGATATCTACACACCAACGTACGTCACTGAGAAAATCACGTATATTTAAAATAAATATGTCCAATGTTTAATGCCCGTGGAGGATATCTATCAACTGCAACATTTGCAACTGAACTAAACCGGCTTCTGTGATAAATAAAGACTGGTTTACATTACTAAGCAGCTATGGTATAATGTGTACCTACTTACTCCCACGGCTATTCTGAGGTTAGATATACATATATTGTACTTTAGTCGTTTTTTTTTCCATAAAACTTCAAGGCCTGTGCCCAGCAGAAGGACACTATAGTCAAAATCAAAATCAAAATCAAAATAATGTATTGCACAAATCACATTACAGGCATAAGATGGAATATTTTGATTAGGTCTACATGTGACACCCTACAAAGGTACGGCAATATCAGAGGGCTCTATATATATATTTTGGTATTTATCTACATATTGATATTACTTTAAAACTTTTAATAATAAGCTAATAAAAAGAAACTTCAAGAATGATTTCCATTTAGTGCCACACAATGTGACAAATTAGTGAGCCTTATAGTACTTTCTTTATTTAAAGTTTTCCTTGCAGAGTTAAAACACTTCAGGTTCACTTTTACAGATAATAACATGTTGATAACTGAAGTGTTTGACAAACGATGCATTAATCAAACGTTTGCTGGTCAAATGACTGACTCCTCAGGGAGGATATTGCAGAGCCATGTTTTATCCCAAGTACGTAATCAGTTATGTACTTGGGATAAAACATGGCTCTGCAATATTTAATGCCATGTTAACTATGTAGTTAACATATTCAGATAATAATAGCTTATCTAGGACAGCTCGTATCACGATATGTTACAATAATGGAACAAAAATAACACATGCTTTCAGTTAGCCCATGTCACGAACTATGTAAACAAATGTGTTCACGAAATTCGTTTAGAAACGATACGAATGCCTTTCTAGCGCGACATTAAAGTAAACAGCGCGATGCGGAATCGACCAAACGATTTGAATTTAGAATAACGCTCGGTGTACACTTTGATTAGAACGAATAACACACAAGGTGCCAAGCCTTATTTTTAACAAGTACAGTTTGACAATAAAAATAATGCTCCACGATGTACCTGCGCAGTATACCAATTTTAGTAGCGCGGGAAACTCTGGCGCTGTTATTGGTCGATTGATTTCGTACCAACAATGGCAAAAT
This sequence comes from Pandemis corylana, assembly GCA_949127965.1. Taxonomy (NCBI): domain Eukaryota; kingdom Metazoa; phylum Arthropoda; class Insecta; order Lepidoptera; family Tortricidae; genus Pandemis; species Pandemis corylana. The sequence continues at coordinate 5,895,980 of OX421867.1, read as the reverse complement.
CGTGTAAGCGGGACAGAGCTAAGAATGCAAAGCAAGCAATACTCTGCCAGTTGCGCTTGCAAATAAAGTTCAATATAGATTATTTACACGTTCGGCTACCATCGGAAACTGGTGTGCGCTTCTCTGCGCAAACGAAAACTGCCGATGCGCATTATATTTGTTGTCAAACCGTAATTTATTTATTTATTTATTTATTTATTTATTTATCTTATAATGCTTATTTTCAAACGATACTGACAATTAGGGCGCATGGAAAAATCCAAAAAGTAAAGCTACGGTCGGGAATCGAACCCGGATCATCATCTATCCGTGATGCGTGCTATATACCACTACACCACCCTTCTCAGTTAGGTGAGCCTTCAAATTTTCCATCTATTAGAATTTGTCACGGATTTCACGTTCAGTCAGCCAAACGGAACCCTACGTCACTGTAGAATCTTTTCATAATCAACGTCGGGGTACTTTGACACTGATAGACACAATAACAAATCGATCACTTATTGCGATAAAGTTTTACATTGGCCCACATGGGCGTACGCAGGGTGGGGCAGGGGGGGGCAGCTGCCCCCCCCTGGATAATGTTGACGTCCCTACTAATTAAAGAATTTATATAAAATATATCTATTTTAATTTAATTTTTTTTAAGCACCTAGCTTATAAAAAATCTGATTAGCCCCCCCCTGGCCCAGAACCTGGGTACGCCCATGTTGGCCCAGGATTCTATTTGGTTGACCGTACACACGCGTCCCTCGGGTTGGCCTATTTGCCAGCATGTAGAGTGGGCATTGTATGGCACTCCCACCCACTGTGGCCTTCATACAACTATTCAGACATTCGATAGCGTTTCTTATTCAGGTTTATAGTAAAAAGAGTTTGTTTCCGTATGTAATGAGTATTTTTATACTATTTTAACCTTTTCGATGCCAACTGCAGGTTCAACGGCAACGACCTATACGCTCATTACTTCAGTGCTGAAGCAACCTTCACACAATTGGCACAGTATATATATAAGCAAAAGCAGTAAGGAAACTACGAACAAATCGGTTGAAACGAAACACGCACACAGGCGCGCGCTTTACACGGCCCCTAAGCGGACCTGAGCCTGAGCGGAGTGGACGAGGTCCGCTTAGGGGCCGTGTAAAGCGCGCGCCTGTGTGCGTGTTTCGTTTCAACCGATTTGTTCGTAGTTTCCTTACTGCTTTAGCTTATATATATACTGTGCAATTGGGTTTTGGTTCAACTTAAGTCATCCCGATAAAGAAGTCTGGCATATCATAATCTCTTGTATTTGACATGGTGGCGAAAAGGTTAACATTTAGTAATGTTTTCAACATCTGGGGTTTTCAACATGAAACTACCGTGAGACTCAATCATAATTACACATAAACCGCGGAAAGTACGTGAAGCCATTGAAATAAGTCGGTATCCCAATTTCAACCGGGATAGCGGATGGTCGGTGCCCCCGAGTTGGAAAACTGTTCTAAATATTGACCAAACGGTGAGTGTGAGCGACCCTTTACGGAGTGATGTGATCAGTGTTGTGTGCTGCCCTACATTTGACAGTAATAAAAATGACGATGAAAACGAGGGTAGTTGTGCGCCGCTGTCAGTTGCGTCGAGCAGCCGCGCGAACAGAGCGCTGGCGCGCAGAGTTCGTTTCTACTACGAAATAGTCCGAAACATGTCGAGCATCACTCGACTTTTCTTACGTGAGTTATCCGTTTATGTGTAATTATCTGGGGTTTGCACTCGTAACTGTCACAATCAGAACTTAACTTAATAACGTAGCGAACTTATTTATAAATTACTTCGACGTTTAGGCCACGATGTACCGGCCGTGATCACGAGTAGACTTAAAGATCGTGTGTGAAACTTTTAACGTTGGTACCTACTTAATTTAAAAATAAGTTACTACGTGATTAAGTCCCAAGTGTGATAATGTAGATAGTATTTACTGTTTGTTTTTAAAACCCCAAAGCTACTTGTTTTACTTTTAAATTTCGTTTTATTAGAAACTAACTCTTGCCCAGGACTCCATCTGGGCAGAGTTCGCTTATCGCGAACACTATGCTATTATCCAGAATAAATTTTATCCTATGTGCTTCCCCGGGACAGAAACTATCTGTATAGCAAATTTCAACTAAATCAGTTGAGCGGTTTAAGCGTGAAAAGATAACAGACAGACAGACATACAGAGTTGCTTTCGCATTTGTGATATTAGTAGGGATAGAGCTGATATTATTAAATCATGGTGTGAGAATGTTCTACAAATATGGGAGAAAACGTATTTTGGGTCAGATTAAGAGTTAAACAACCCTTCTGTATCAAATCCGTACAAACTGCCTGAATACTTGAACCTAAACTAATAAAGTTCGTTTTTATTAGTTTAGGCAAAACGAATTCTATTTATGTATAGGTACAATAGGTACATCCACAGAAAGCTCTATATACTAGGAACGCATGAATGGGATTTGATTTAAAAGCAAAGGATTTTATACATAAAACGAAACAGTGTACTTGCGATACAGCATCATTTCAATCTTATTTCTTCATCTTTTTAGATATACTGCTGCATTGTGTCGTCCTCGCCCGCCATGTTTTTGACGTTGTACACGGCGGACGAGAACGACCGCTCCCGAACATTTACGAACACAGCATATAGACGTCGCGGACGACGGCCTGCTGCCCGCCGCGGGGGGCGGGTGAGGACTCCTATGGCCTAAGATTTTGGTCGACATCAGCACACCCTGTATGTTGCTCGTGGCTAAGCTTTATACCTACTTCTGTAGTTTACAAAAGTAGCGTGCAAAAACTGACCGACACACAAAAATACTAAAAACAATTCGAATATATTCTGTCAACGTTCTCCTCAAAAGCCTGTTCCACCACTCTCTGTTACGTTCCTGATATCATAAGTATCAGATATTCTACGATGCCGTGTTTATTTATAAATAAAACGATACCATAGATATCTGAAACTAAACGAAATACCTATATCAAAAACTTAACAGACAGCGATGAACCAGCCCCTTAGAATTGTATTTCTTATATTTGGATAATGTTCAATATCGCTCAAATGATAACAGATACGAACAAGAGGTAGAAATAGATAAAATATTTATTTTGAAACAGAAGAAGCAAAAATGTATACATTAAATATTTCTTACATATTTTTTGATGTAAGTACGTATTTTCTGTCTAGTCTAGGTACTGTTTTTTTATAATGTAAACATTATTTTCATGGATGTACCTACTTATACTCTTCTAAAAAGTAGGTACCTACCATTGTTTCGGAAAATTCCTTAAACCGAGGATTACCGGCACAAGAAACTGATAGTCACTTGTTTGGTTAATATTTTTCCTCATAAATAGTGATTCTGATTTCGGAGATAAGTTATTTCACATCGTTGCATTGAAAACATTTTGCTGGGCATTTGGTCCTAAAAACCTGGGCTACCTAACGCAACCTCGAAACATGTATTTCCGAATATTAAACTTTATTCCGCTTTTCAAATTAACTGTCGGAAGGTTCCTTTACCATATTTCCAGTCATCAGATGTTTCGAAGACTCATTTTTTATAAAGACAAGTCGTGTAGGTATATCATTTGTCATTTTGCTATGAGACAATGTATTTGGCGCTCCGCTGCGTGGAGCTCCTATTCAGCGAAGTCGCGTCTTGACGTTATGTAGTTAATCTAATCTATCTTAACTAATATTTCTTAATTATTTTAGTCTAATTTACTATCCCAGTAAATATGTTTATGTATAGACAAGTGTTTGTTGCCAAATAAAATAATGGATATGACAATGTTCAGGTTTGTTTATTTTGTTTTTGGAAACTATATACCTATTACTGTTCTTTCAAGCTGGTCTGAGAGTAAAGAAAAAACATAGAATGTACCAGTTGCTTCTCTACCCGCGCAGATGGCAAAATCCCATCGAGGGAATGGGCGAAAATCTTAGGAATCATGTTATAGGCGATGCGGCTAGCAACCCATCACTATTTTGATTACATTTTCCATCTATACGCCCACAATCGTGCTAAACGTGGCCTTTAGGTCTTGTTACCTTAGGCATTGTCTACCCCGTAAGGGATAAAGCCGTGACTTATGTATGTACCTATGTATATTACTGTAGTTAATTGAATTTGAGGCCTTGTAAACTTTTGAAAAAAAATGTAATCTATGAATCGTATTATAAGTAAATAAATAAACGCTTTATTGTACAAATATAAAGAAACAGACACAATTTACAAAAAAACATCACAAAGGCGGACTTATCCCTATAAGGGATCTCTACCAGTGAACCTTTGAGTAGATGAGATGAGCATAAACGAGGGACCGACACAGAGTGAATTTGCTGAAGCGTTTTCTGACAAGCGAAATTTGAGTAAAGGAATTTCGCATGATTGATATGTTAGCAGACATACTCTCGACTTTTATTGAAGGCCAGTAAAGTAAATACGAGTGCGTAATTAATTCCTTACCTTTCTTCAAAAAAGAGGGAAAGGTTTTTAATCAAATGTCAGTATGTTTTTTTGTATTCAATTAATTCGATTGGGTAGGTATATCTCAGTTTTAATCCCATAGTAACCAAGCCCTCGTGATGATTTAATCGGAGGGAAATCGATATATTAAACTTTTCATTACATAAAAACATTACTAAGTATGTAATAAGGGTTTATAAAATAACCATGTATACATCGAAGGAATGGGGGAATATCTTAGGAATCATGTTATAGGCGATGCGGCTAGCAACCCATCACTATTTTTATTCACCTTTCCACTTCCACCTGTGCGCCCACAATCATGCTAAGCGTGGCCTTTGGGTCTAGTTACCTTAGGCTCTGTCTACCCCGTAAGGGATAACGACGTGATTTATTTATGTATGTACTATTACATATGTTCATGGAAGAGATATGCTGTGATTGATTGTCTCATCGAAGTGAAAAAACAGCTCAATTTGTTTAGGAATCGATCATTTGTCTAAACAAAACTCGATTAAGGTTAAATCGATTTGTAGGTCGACTTCGATTTGTAGGGCAAGCAATAGGTTTTACTTTCAGTACAATTATACGTGCGTTCGTAATTGAAAACTATGGGAGGTTGTTAGTACCCAATGGTGTTTTAAAAGTTGAAGTGGGAATAGGTACATACTTTTTATGCGTTTACGGTAATAAATACGCGGTACTCAAGTATTTAAATTATTTAAGGAAAACTTTCTGGTCTGGTGGTCATACAATGCTGGTCGAGCCTCTCAATTTTTTTCGCATTAAGGACTTATATTCTACTTTGCTAGTATTTGTGACGTCGGCGACAGTTTAAATCGGATTGAACATACAAATACTTTGACTCAACATCACGAAGTAAACTGAATGTTGTAAGTACAACATATTATTAGTAAATGTTAACTAGAAAATTATTTGATACGCACGCAAGTCAGTCGTTTTCAATTCTTACTCGTTCAATTGCAGTATCTTACTTGTTCACATCTACTTTACAGTTGACGTTTATTATCTCTAGCTGGCTAGCATACTCGTGTCCCGTTCACCGCCACGTTAAAACACGGAAATGTTCAACTGTTCTAAGTATAGTAATCATAAAAATATAGCAACACTTAAAATCGTAATTCGAAACCGTTTGTTTTAAGAAATATAAAAGATGATTGCAGCGCGTGCGTAAATTCGAACCGCCGAAACGTTCCGCGTGTTTACATTAGCCGATAATGGGTATACAAGATAAAAAGACTGTGTGTCTAGTACTTACGAATGTTATCCGGTAGTACAATAACGGTTGTTATCAAAGCAAGCTTCTGTATTTATTTGCGGTTAGGTGTGGACTTAGGGCGCGTGGGTTGGCGGGCCGGGCGGTCGGCTCCAACGGCGAGTCTGAATGTACTGACGCCTGTTGCTGCCTGCTGTACACACTGCGTTCACCGATACTTTATCTTTTATTGCTATCGCCTAGCCGGTGCTTCGGCAAAACTTTACTACCGTAGGCTCTTAAGGCTGTTTATGTATTCTTGATTTGCGTTAACAGGTTATGGGCGTTAGTTGTCATAATGCGAACCCTTGTCTGGGTGCGTTTCTATGCGGCGCTGGACTTTTATGACATGTGAAATTGTTGTAAATAGTCGAAATGGTCAATATTTAAAATGGCTTACTTATATTGTAGTGAGGTAGCATGGACTGGAAAATCACATTATGCAGATACCTACGATGCGTGCGGATAATTTCGTAATTATTAAAAAAAAATCCTTTTTTATATATAGTACCTACTAGCGACCAAGCCCCAGCTTCACAAAGGTTATTAAACTATGCGTACCTTTCTCTTAAAACGTTCTATATATTGATGAAATGTATGAGAAAACTGCATTTATGCCCGTTGAGGCGTTTAAAAGATACTTACTACTTACAGACCGCGTCAAGCGAATTTGTTTTATATTACTTACTACTAGCTTTTGCCCGCGACTTCGTCCACCACCTTCAACCAATCATTTCTTCAAATATTGAGTCATTATTTCCTATCCCGTCCTTTTATTTCCTTAAATGCTCCTTTTTTATCCTCAAGGAACATATCGGCCAAATAACAAGGATCTAAATCATATAATAATCCTTTTTATTTCTTATCCCAGAGGAATTTGCAAAATACAGGAATCAGTTTTCAGATATCACAAATACCTCTTGGTATGCCAAGTTTAAAGATTCTCGTAATAATAGTTACGGAGATAGGACCATTGCAAAGTAAGAATATAAATCCCTTTTACTCCTTAACCCGCGGGAATTTCGCAAAGTCCTGAAATTCATTTTTAGCCTTACTTATGTGTCAAATTTCAAGACTCCATTTATTCTCTATTCCGAGGGAATTTCTAACAATCGTATGACCTCTCTAAAGTTGAGAAACCTTCAAAATGCTTTATAATAGGTATGGTGACTTTCGAGACATTCCAACTTTAAAGAGTATTTGCCTTGTACCAAGCTTTTATGTGAGTTCAACCTGTTTTGAATAAAATCGGATTGAGCTTTCAAACATGACTGTGTCAAAATAAAATGTAGTTTAAATTAAAAGCACTAAGGAGTAATTGACATCAACTTCGAAGCAAATCGCCCCCAAAATAACTTTCTACCCCTTTTAAACCCCGTCAGGGGATGAATTTCAAGAAAATACGAAACACGTGTTCCATTATAATTCTGTTCAAAAAGGTTTATGCGAAATTTGAAATAGATCGGAATCACGTTGTCCCATACAAACTTAGCCCCCATTTTTCACCCCTTAGAGGTAGAATTTCGGAAAATCCTTTCTCATCGGATGCCTACCTCATACAAAGAATACACCCTCCAGGTTTCAGGTATCTACGATCAGCGGTTTAGGCTGTGCGTTGATCCGTCAGCCATTCAGGACAAAGCATTTTATATGTATAGATGTAAAGGTAAACGTAAAAACAGTAGGTACTAAACATTGTGTGCATTTTGATGGTTTGTATGACAAACAGAAGAAAAAAAACTACTACTTATTAGTGTAACATAATGATTGCGACAGAATCTGAGAAAATGGGCAAAAAATAAAAGATGGGTTAATTTGACTACATTCAATATATTATGTTATTAAGTCGGAGGGTACTAGGTACATCAAAGAGTAAAAATTAAATGAGAGAGTCCACTTTCTTTGTTACACCACATACCAAATAAAAAGAAAGACGGAGTATTGTGAACGGCAAAGTGAAGCCAGTTTAAAATACGCTTCGCCGCTGCGACTGTGCATATCGCCACCATTGTGCCTTACTATAACGTCTTAATGCGATTCAGTTCTGAACCGAAGTTGGATCGATCGCTATCAGATCCATACTAGAAGTGTCAAAAATGACAGCTAAAGTATCGGAATTGAATCTCATTAAGGCGTCATGATAAGGTCGCAGTTTGCTTAGCTATGGTATAGTTTAAACCAGCCTCACTTCATCGTTTGCTGGACTCCGTTTTGCCTATGCGTGACCGTCAATATTATTGAAGCAAAATGTTTGAATTTTGTACGATTTTTTTCATTGACATCCGTTTCCTACCTACTTCTTTTTGTCGTTCTTTTGGCTACAATGAGTTGAATAGAAGTGTGAGATAGGTGTACAAAGAGAGGCAGAAATAATATTTTATGTTAATTTAATTTAACTCGCGTGATTTTCTATAAAAAAAAACAGTATTGAGACTCAAATTTGTCTAGCATATCATCTGAATTATAATGTGACAGGTGGGCAATAGGTACCAATTATTTAGTCGAGATTTGTTTAATTTCCCTAGAGAACTGAGTAAAATGTAAACTTAGATTTTGACTTTTACATGTCCCTTTTGGTGATAGCGGTCGACATTATTTTAGTTAAGTACATTTTTAAATAATAATTAATTACACAATGAACATTAACGCAAGGATACGAGTTAATAGTAATTTGCATAACTACAATGAGTATATGTGGTCAAAAAGTTATTTTTAAAACATTGTTTCAATTGACTGCCGGATAACCCTAATGGTTAGTGACACTGACTATGAAGCTAGAGCCCCGGGTTCGAATCCCGGTAGGGGCAGGCACTTGTGGGTATGATGAATATATGTTTGTACCCGAGTCATGGATGTTATATGTATGTATTTGTGTATTTAATTGTTGGTGCGAGTCGGGTTACCTCCGCGTGTGATCAAGAACTGCGGTTCGATTTTGGATCCATCCGAGGGGAAGTCGTGCTTGGTCCGGTGCACCCTGGGCATCGGTTAATGATTTCCTGGCGGTCTCCGAGGGATATCATTATCCGTTAGCTAAGAGCCCGACAGGGGGGAAGGCGGTCTTTTGACCGCGTTCTACCGTAAAACGTTGCCGACATTTTTGTCATAAGATTTTTGAATACTGTATTTATTACTTATACATTGGCGAAATCATCGCATCGATCGATGATGGACCCATATTAAAAAAAGAAAATGAAGAAGAAATATGTTTGTTCGTTGCCTGGCACCCATAGTAAAAACTTTGTGTAGTTTGGGACTAGGGCAATTGGTGTAAGTTATCCCAGGATATTTATTTATTTATTATATCTAATGCTTTAAGCTTCTGCGATTCTCACTCATAACTACAACGACCACTCCGGTCTAAGTTGCGTTATTATTTGGAGTCTATTCGTAACCACTGCCTCTGCACCGAGGCCAAAACGTCGAGGTAATTGAGACGTCAAATAATTACGCGATGAGGTCCCGTTAGTAGTTGTAATTGGCATTGTTAATTTTTTTTAAGATGTGCTTTTAACACCTTTATTTGATAAAATGGACTATTTCAAGCAACTAATTTGAATATTATGCTTTTACGTAGCTTTGTTAATTAATAATAAATATTTTTTCGCTGTTTGATAATTCGTGAATTTAGACAGAATCCCAATCGCCTTCGTTCGGCTAGCTATAAAAAAAAACGGCTTTGTCTATGGTTTTGTAGATTTGACAGTGACACGTGACAGTTGCCGTAGCCAAACTTTTTTTTTCAATTTTGTGGCAAACATTCGATGCTGGATTCTGTCTAAAAACCCGGTCGTTCGGTCAAACAAAGGTTCAAAGTACTTTTACAAAAATATCTGCAATCATAAAGTATTTTTGAAATCGGACAAGATAAATCGGATAATTGATGGTTTTCCTCGAAATGGTTTTCGAATTGGAGCATACTAAAAAAAATGAACAATGCCAATTATCCCTCATTAAAACAATATTAATGCCGTACTTGCAGAAATCCCGAATAGGCGCAGTTTCTATAAATAAACTGATGATAGAGGGGCGTGTATAAAGGGCATTGGGTAAATTTGTATGAAGCATATTGTCACTTTTTTTCCAGCGGCCACGGATGATTCATCGTTATGTAGAGGACCTGTAAATATACATACCTAGACTTTTTTTTTTACGGAGAGGAAATCGTTATGGATGCCCTAGGCACGGGGATGCCCTAGGGTTATGTGGGAAGGGGTATACCCGAACTAAAAACTCTCCGGCGTTGCCTCAATCCGGTGTGATGTGGACGCTATGGGATGCCACTAGGGTTTCACCACAAACGACCCCCCGGTGGCCCCGGCTTTCGCCAGGACCGTGCCAAGAAGGGGAGGGTCCGTACGCTAGGCCCGTCTTCCCTTAGACAGTAAGGCCGTGCAATGCAGGTAGGTAATGTTAAATAAATATGCCTGGTTTATAATGTGCAAACACATTTATTCACTACTAAGGTAACTTCTTATTATTATGTCCAAGAATTTATTTATTTTTTAATTAATTTATTATTTATTTATTATTACATTGTAATGTCATGTACATTATATTAAAAGATGTTACAAATGATTGGTCAGTCCATGACGCCCTGCAAGGGCACACAATAACAATTTATCACTTAATCTAATATCAATTTAAATGTCAATATGTAATATTATAATAATGTAAATCATGCAATTTTATAGTATTTATGAAATTAAATTTAAATTAGCTATTTTTTATGTCAAGGAGCTTTATAAATGATAAAACGATTCAAATAAATATGAAAAAGAAAGAGGTAAAATCCGCATGTCAAAAAATTATATTAGTATATATATGTAGAAGATAATTTATAATTATCATTATCTTAATTATAATAATTATCTTTATCACTGGATTTTATAATTTTTTTGTTTGACCTATGAAAATCTATATAAAAAATATCTCGGCTCCGATACACTTTAGAGTATTACATGCTGTTACATAATATGTTTATTTTGAACAGATCTATCATAGTTTACCACTTTAGTCAACAACAGACAACACTTTTACCCAAACCCCTTTGTTCTGAACTGTTATTTATAGTGACAACAAGGTAAGTTTATACGGGATAATCCTCAGCACCTTAACTCACATTTCACCCAAATTACTCACCTGTTGGCAACTAAACGAATTAATAATGACAAGGGTATATTTATTTTGTAAATGGCCAACGCATGTTTTCTAAGCAAACGAAACTTTCCGACATCGGTCAGACACCACGTCACTTACATTAACGGAGCTATTTCAATAAAGTAAAGGGCGTACGTTTGAAGTCCTACATACATATTGCCTTCTTTCACAGTATTACAGATAAAAATGTCTGTAATGGATATCAAACGAATAACAAATGCTTAGAACATCTGAAGTAAGGTTTACGGCAATCGGCAACTAATCTTGAGCAAGTTTAAAGGCATGTCCATACATTACTTGACGTTGGTAATTTTCTCTCGTTTGACATCCCACAGTTATTAGTTGAGAGACAAGTAGTTACTCAGCACTTAAGTTAAATATCTACCCATTACTTTCTTTTGATGGCGCCATTCGGCACTATTCAAGTGATATGGTACTCACGTATGTGTGCAACATGGGATTTTATTTATTTATTTATTTATTTATTTGTTTATTTATTTGTTTAGTAATATGGAGACTGGGGCAAATTTTGTGCCACAGAGTTTATAACGTTTCTGGCATAAATTCGAATTGAGGCCCAGTTTTTGAGCGCCGAAACGTTATTTTGACTGCCCCATTTTTTCAGCCTCTTCCCCCGATGCGCCACCTTAATGTAAGGTCCCATACAATATTGAAACCTGAATGTTATTTGTGAGAACTAATTAACTGTCATCTTTGGCTTGAATCTTAATCTGCACCCCTGTATGTGTTCGTTTACTCTGGTTTTTTCTATGTTGCCTTGTCGCATTATAAACTTCGTTTTTTTTTAAATTAGGTATACATAACACTTTTTCAAATTATTTTTGACAAGTTCTAAAGCTAAAAGAAATCCTCTCTTTTGTAATTGTTTTCTTAGTGAGTGAATGAGCATAAACTCACTAACTGATTGTCTTGTAGGCACACCAGGTTTCTGCAGTACCTAACTGCTGAGTCGGCGGTTATTCTCAACATCATAGCATAGCTTTGATACCTACCTTCTGCTGTGTATTTGTCTAAGTAGGTATTATGTTTCTATCACGCACTCACTCAAGACTCGAAATTGCTATGCAGCACGGCACTGCTGCCTGCGTGATGGGCACCTAACCTAAGGTTCCATTTTTGTTTTAATTTTTGGTTTTAGTTTTATTTTTGTTAAGTTAGTTTTAGTTTAGAATAAAATTGTATTAATATTTTTGTAAGTATATCTTGACCTCTAATAAAATCGATATATGTTACTAGCTTCTGCCCAGTACTTAACCGCGTAGAATTAAAAATTTACATGTTTATCACTATCCCGCGGGAACTATGCAATTTTCCGGGATAAAAAGTAGCATATAACCTGACCGGTGATTTGTATAATTAATAGAACTCTCTATCGCATTGAACTCGCATCTAAAATTGTCAGCAAGTTTGGAAATTCATCTCGCGGTTTGATATAACATTTGATGTTAATTTAATCGGAATTCTCAATATGAAATTTGAACAAGACCCCTTAAATAAAACAAAGGTCTTACCATTGTCACTTCGTTCGTGCAACGTAACCCCAAATTTACTTGTTAGGATAATTTCCCACTCTATCAATCAATTTGTATTATTTATTATGTGCATTGAAAATAGGTAAATACTTATATGTAGTCTAATTAAACTGTTTATCAAGAGAGATACCTAAGTTCATGTACAGAAATACTTTTAGAATAACTTACTTGGCGTTATGTGGTTTGTTTGTCAAAATATGTAGGTAAGGGAAAAGGAAAATCACTTTCATGTTATCTTTAGGAATCTGCTGGAGCCTTAATCTTTGGATTAACCGGCGGAAAAACTGTGCTCAGTTTTCTTGGGGTTTCGCTGTCTTTGCACGAAAAGCAGCCGACTTATGTAATTCGTACCGACTTAATTTCTGCAAAGATTCTTTGCTTGGTAAGAACACGGTTAACAAGATGGTCTAAGAGCATTTATTGTCAAGTAGATGTTGCCCGCGACGTTGTACGCAAAGAATTCATGTGTCGCTGTCCCGCAAGATCTAGACAATTTTAGGGATGAACAAGCTACTTTGACGGGAACGTGTTCAAAACGTTTGATGCGTTGTGTCACTGACGGTTCCTCAATATTTTGAGTTCGGAAATGTAACCTAGTTAATAAGAATCTTAACATTTACTTTTAATTTACTTCTTGACTGTTAATAATATAGAGCCCTTTGAGATGTAAATTTCATTGTAATCAGCGTCTACGACGTTCTCGAGAAATAAGCTCAATGACCAAGAGACAATTTTTAAGAAAATATGTTACGTGAAATTACCCACAGTGTATTAAGTTGCTAGAAGGAAGGAACGGTTTTAGGTAGGCAGATACTTATATTGTTAAGCTAGAATCTATCTCACTTTCAGAGCCAAAATTACCAATAATGCCAATCTAGCTAATCTCTTCAACGCTAAGTCGGCTGAGAGAGCCGTCGTCCCAAGATATGGTAAGTACATATAGGTATGTATGGGTACTAAGTACGTTGCATTAGATCGGCGCTGAAATAATTAAATAATACGAGATCGGTCATTTTGTCAGGACGTCGTCCCAATCAACTATAAATAAATACTGTGTTCTGATTCTGAAAATGAAGAATTTGCCCTTTTCATCTTTGTACTGCGCTCCCCCACCCCCTTCTGAATACAAATACATTAAAAATCAGGAAAACATGCATATCAATCCTGCCACAAGAATCGTTTGGTCATTAAAAGCTGTACTGTCAAATTGTTGTGTTGTACAGATCCAACAAAATAACCAATCTGGGTCAATCATTATTGTTTTGTAAATGCAGATGTTTACAATTTCCTTCTGTCTTTTCACTTCGCCGTAATAAGACACGACTGTTTGAGCTGCAAATTTGATTTTAATCAAGTTCGCGATGTTTTCCAGTATGAACCTCTGGCGTTTGTAATGAACGAATTTGCAAAATAAAATTACAGCTTTGCCAACTCCAATAAGGGGGAGTTTTTTTGAAATTACACGGTTTCCAATGTTTCGCTTGATAATTAAAATTAATTTGTTTATTTATTATTTGAAAGAAAAGACGTAATAAATGTAAGTACCTACTTAATAAAACACTTACTTAAGTGTTCCCTCAATTTTCAAATGTCAAATCACAACAGTCGATAATACCTCTTTAAAAGTGTGTTGGTCTGTTGCTCCATAAATACAGCTCAAAAATTCAACTACCTACCTACTTGAAAACAATGAGAGCAGCGTAATTGTTCTACCCCACTCGTATTTCGAATTCAGCACAATTTTTCACCTCTTTTGGCTGAGCCTATGGGTCAGTTTAGTGCTTAACGTTGTTCCCGGCCATAGCTTTAATTTTCGGATTTTTTATAATTTTCAGTGTCGTTTAGATTTTTTATTTTATTTTATTTAGACGTTGTTTATATTTTTTATACCGCATTATTGAAAAATATGTGCAAGAAAAACCTTTCACTAATGAGTTTTTATGAATGCAAGTACACTTCATAATTTATAACTGAGATAAATTTACAAACGCAATACAAATTAGGTACTCTAACCCCTGTGTGTTTGTGTATTCACCGCATCGTAAATTATTCGGATATTTTTATGCAAATGAAGTGACCCAATTTAGGCCGCCAAAAATGAGTTAAAAGATCAACAGCGGAACTTTTGAGAAGCAAAATTTCTGCAGATGTTGTCCCTATAATTCCCTATGCGCCATATTGCGTGGGTCCTTTCTGGTTATACGGACGGTGAAATTGTTGAACTTTTGGTGACACTTGAAAGATAAAAATTCAATGTACTGACAAAAATTAATATAACTTGCTACTTCGCTACCACCGCTACTACACCGGTAGGGGAGTAGCAAAGGTTGACGTTTTTTGTTCATTAAATAATAAGGACCTCCGCAAAGTAACGCTTTTCTTATTATTTAACTAGCTCTGCCCGCGACTTCGTCTGCGTAGAATTATACATAAAAACCTTCCTCTTCAATCACTCTATCTATAAAAAAAACCGCATCAAAATCCGTGGTGTAGTTTTGAAGATATAAGCATATCTACATATGGATATAGGGACATAGGGACAGAGAAAGCGACTTTGTTTTATACTATGTCCTAGTGATGGCATAGAAGCTCAGAACATGCTTTAGTTATTGTTCTGAGCATAGAAGATAGGGTAAAACCAGCGGATTTTTTAATTAGGAATTAGTAGCCAGTGGATTTTGTAATCTACTCTAATTAGGTACTACATACGTTAAAAACTGAGTGGAAAAATATATAACTAAAGAAATGGGTTTTCAATATTTATACTGTAGCAATGCCATTTAGGGTATCGTAGCCAAAACGAAACGATAATAAACGCTTAATTATGTATGCATTTTGCATGTATTTTAGAACAAACCTCGCCACTAAATATGATTGCTGTGTGCCACAATCTATCTCCAGCTGCAACTACTCCTGGATTGCCGTAGTCATGTAAATAGTTACAATTGTAACTGTTCTCTACTCTATGTTATTGTTCTAGTTGTTAATTAAGAACCTTGTGCAAGTTAATCACATGATATGCATTCGGAGATAACTAGTGCATCACGACAGTGTGAGGATTGCTGTAATTACGACAAGGTCAATTCGCTTCTACGTCTTTGTCACAGATAGAGTCAGTCTATTCAGATGCTGCAATGTAACTAGCGTGACTGTTTTTGGTAGTGTAACGTGCACCAATACGGCTAGTACAGATCGCAGATAAGTACCCAGCTTCAAGCACGTTTACGTTAACGTTTTAATTGCTATGAGCAAATTGGCTGCGCCCGTAGTGTACCGGCAACCAACTGTTTTCTTAACTTAAGAGTTCGTGCGACGAAAAGCACCAAGGAATCTGACGTCGCTTATCGTCCTCGTTTGATCTTACGGCGCTACTTGCACGTGTAGTGGCAATTATAGCTTAATAGTTCAGGCATCTATCGTTATACTCAAGATGCTCGTAGATACAACATCAGCTGCTCGAAAGTGTGCCGCCAACACAATGATACATGTTGGTGTACCTATAGGTACTTGAATGATGGAGGGTTTTCCCGCTTCTTTTCCCTGGACCGCCTCCGCAAGCTAGTCGTACCCCGAAAGCTGGCACCGAGAAAAAGTTCTCCTGTCCGTGGTGATCAAGGGTAACCTCGAAACTGCTGAGACGCGACCTTTCCAGTCAGGCTACAAAGAACGGGGAAAGTGCAGCAGATAGGCATTCATACGCTATGCCGAGATAGGCTAATCGGATTAATGCCGCAGAGAGGCAATAACAAGATAGTAGCTAAAGACCGGCTCTTCGTTATGGGCACTTTGTCAATGGGTAGGTACCTACATAATAACTTGTCTCTTTCCTTTCTAGTCTGTGGCTGTAAGATGTTGTTGTTCATGGTACCTACCCTAGAGCCTTGTTTAATTAAGGACAGCACGATAAGCAAAGCTTAGTGCGAGACCAATCCACACGAGCCCTCAAATTAAGAGGACTCACGATAATCCTGGGACACGAAATAAATTAACGATTGAATCTCATTTGACGACCGCCTACGAATAATAACGAGTGCCGTATGAAGGAACGAAATTGCTTTTTCATTCAATGGTTGAGTTTACATTTAAAGCGGTAGGTATCTATACCTACAGAGAACTGATGTGCTTAAAGCTAAGGTACCTACTTATTTTTGAAAAAAATGTACTTAACAATATTATAAACGACAGTAGTAGCACAAGTCTCTACGAACCAAGCTGTAATTAGTTCTATCTAATGGGTACTTAACTTAACATTATACCTCTAGGTTAGGTATCAAATAGGTGTACCTACCACGTACCTACCTATCTCCTAATTAAGCTGGAGCTAAGTACATAATTGGTTGGAACCTCCAAATAAAAATTAAAACTGCATTGCACCGCCCTCTATAGTAACGAAGCGACATTAAATTCGTTGACTTAGTGGTATTAGTTCGGTTACTTGGACACAGATGTCACCTCAAAGTCGTTTAACTTAAGCTGTTCTTGAAATCTTAAATCTTACTCATATAAAATTATTGACGTAACTAGTAAAACATTTTTCTTTTTTTAATCTTTATATCAATTAATGTGTTGAAATATTAAACTCGAAACTTACCAAGGAAAAATTTACCCTTGAACGCAATCGAAAGAGATAGTAAATAAATCTATGTTTGTCTATGGCGCGTCAAAATGGCTGATTTTTGTGATGTCCGATTGGGGTTTTCGGGGTTTTCTAGTCTTTGTTTACTTTAATAAACACAATTACTGTTTAAAAATTTTACTCTCATGTGACATTATAAAATGTTAATTGTTATACAAACTTTGGACTGGTGTTTGTATTCAAACAAGTGTGTGATTTGACAAAACGTTTGGAACCATTCTCGCCTTGTAAAGAGAAAATGGGGAACTGTTTTAGCAGTACAGGAGAGAAGGATCCTAAGACAAAGATCGACAGGGCTAATCCTCACGAGGAAGATGCTAGACCGTTTCAAACGCCCGTGCCAACTCCTCCCCCGGATCCCAGATCTACAGTGAATCAAGGGCCAGATACCAATGAGGTGGTTCCCACCCGTATTTTTGTGGCCCTGTATGATTACGACGCTAGGACTGATGAAGATTTAAGCTTTAGAAAGGGAGAACACCTGGAAATCCTGAATGATACTCAAGGCGACTGGTGGCTGGCGCGAAGCAAGAAAACAAAACAGGAGGGGTACATTCCATCGAATTATGTCGCCCGCCTGCAGTCCATAGAGGCAGAACCGTGAGTAATAGTTTGATAGCCTTTATCATCTAGAAAATTATGCAATTTTTCAACAATAGTTAGCATTTATATCTAGCCTTAGAGCTGCATAAATTTGTTTTGCATTCTAATTGTATGCAAAACAGCTGTTACCATATTTACCAACAGTAATTGTGAGCATCCTATTTTTTAGGATATGAAATCAAACTTGTTTACTTTCGCGTGTGTGTCTATTGTACACTGTATGAAGACCTTATTGCATTAGTATGAGAAGTGAAAACACAATTGGAATGTTCACATTATTATGTGCACTCACTGTTAACAGAGTATGAACAAAATGCAGAAAGTTATTTCATTGTTACACAAGGGTCACACTTATTTTCTTTTGATTATTTACACTTAGAGAAAATTTCTTTGTTCTTAACTGCTTTAGACTTAAAGAGCAAAAAACAAAAATTATCAAATTAATACATGCATGCTTAAACCACATCTTTATCTTTTACAGGGTAGACTTTGCCTAGGGTAATAATAATAAGACCCTAAATAAGATCAAATTAATGTCAGAATAAAATAAAATTTAGTGTGTGAGTTTCAGTTCATGTAAATACATAAAATCTACTGATTCTGAGCAATAAGGCAGAGTCAGTGACCAATTTCAAGAGACAATAAGCATAATAATACCAAGGCTCCTATTGTGTCTACTCTGCTTTAGTGTGGGGAGTTGGCATTTAATTGTTGTTTCAAGTTCAGGACCACTTTTACTCCCTTAACTGCTCATATGCGGCAAAAGTGAGTAGCATTTTCATTGGCTGGAGAGTCACATCTTACTATAAGTTTGATTAATGGGAAATTGAAAATGCAGATGTTCATGTTCATTTCCTCATTCCCTAGCCCGATGATCCTGTCCACAATATTCCATGTAATTTCCTTTATTACTGGTAAATATATTAGTATAGTCTTTATTATAATAGTAGTCTTTTATTTGAACTAGACGATTATTTATAATCTGTACTGAGCTCATCCTGATCCTGATACAGAAATAACCAATGTACCATTGTATATGTACAGTATCACTACCCCTGCTGGCTTTCACTTTCATTAAGTACTTACTAATTAAAAAGTTGAGACCTTATTCTTTTGATCAGTAGGCTTTTTGTATCATGTGTCTTCCGGTTGTGTTGGGCGGCAGTAGTAGACATGAATGCTGTCATTAAATTGGTGCATCCAGTAGTCATTATCTAGTATCCAAAATAGTACACTTGATTATTCATTCAATATTGAATGTTGCTATTTCTGTAACTATTTTATGTGAGAATTATATAATGTGTGAGAATAGTATTGAATTTAATCACTTTTCAGTCCAGAAATGGAATAAGTTTGGTTAATTTTGTATAGAGTTCATGGGGCTTCAGCCTTCATTATGAGAATCATGTGTTTTGATATTTCCATGTGTGTTTTACATAATATATGTATATTTTAGTGTATTTTGGGAATAAGTTTAAATGAGTCTCATCGGTCCATTTGAAATTGAGTCTTATTGATAATTACTAATGAGTGTATATTGAGAACCGCTCTTTTTGGTAGTAAGTCCGTTCCAGTCCAGATATTAGGTTGTATTGAGTAATGGGTATTTTGAGATTAGTTCCAAACAGCTTGGAAGGAGCAAGTGCATAACCCAACTATGTCCCACTACTGAGCACAGGCCTCTTTTCACAGTGATAAGGTTCGGGCTATAGCTCCCATGAGGGCTCAATGTAGATTGGGAACTTCACATGCACTATTGCTTCGCTGGTGTAAGCAGGTTTCCCAATGTTGATTTCCTTCACTGAGAAAACTCATCTTACTACAATTAAAAGGAAATTTGTGGTATACCTTTGGTTGTTAGATAGAAATCTGAATATTTAAGAGAATATATTTATTTGTATTATTTCACATAGTAGAACATCTTAAACACAGAATTGTCTCATAAATTAAAAATGGTCATTTTTACATTTAGGATCCTACTCATACATAATATTAGCACTTCACACAGTGGCATTCCTAATTAATTTCCACTATTAAATTTAACCCCTGACATGACTCATTATTTACTGGCAACACAACCTTATTTCACTACTTAAATATTTCGCACCCTTCGTGGAAGAAAGACGTAAGTCCTATTAAGGCTCTACAGAACTTACGTCTTTCTTCCACGAAGGGTGCGATTTATGAGACATGTCATAATTTTGTCACATAACAAATGATGCACTTCCTACCTGAAGCTTATCCAAGCGTCTGGCGCCAGGGTTTTATTAATGTTCTATCAAATTAGTCATTAAACTAATGATTTGGTATTTAATTCAATAAGCTACTTGCAGTCTTGGTTTCGACATGCAACATTTAACCTACTTTGCGATTCTTGTAACTTGTTTAGGTAGGTAAATATAAAGTGGTTGGATGTTCGCATTTGTATGCAAAACACCTAGTTACTTCTTACTATGGACAACAAATGCTAAAATCCGTGATAAAACATATTTTTACCTCGAAAAATATCAAATGCAAGTGGTAACCTTTCTTAAAATGTCCCGAAAACTAATACTCTTCTTCAATGTTGGTTAGGAAAATGATATACTTATATTTTATAAATTTAATTCTGTGACCTATTTTAGGTTTGAAATCTCTTTCTCTTTATACTTAATTTTTGCGAAAGAATGCTGCGGGCCACGATTACTCCGATCGTTTTCAGTCGTAAAAATGTAATCTGAATTGTATAACAGTATCTAAAATTAAATTCTAATCTTGTTGCCCAATCGACAGACAACGGCCATCCTTTGGAAACGGATTTATTTTCAGCATTGTGTAAAGCAACAAAAGCCTGGCTTCCGCCGGCCACTTCCCTTCAGCGTTATAATGTAACCACAGCCTTGACATTGACGTCATATTGTGCCTTTGTAGTGATTTGTGAAAATATGGATAGAGATCAACTTATTCTAGTATTCTTAACTACTTTAGTTGGCACCAAGTTTTCTTTCACGCATATTGAATGATTGCACTAGCTATTTTACTAGTCAAGTTTTTCGCACCTGGCTTTATGTTGCCTGGTCAGACTTAGAATTTGACGTATACCTACCTATTCATCTGTTTTCGTTCTGTTCTGTTCGCAATCAGCCGTTTCCGTCCTAAAGTGATAGTAGGTACGTTGCGATAATGCGATGGAGAAAAGCTGCAGTGTAGTTAGGTACTCATGGTTGCTTTGGATATATGTACCTAAAACTAATTGCAAAATTATGTTTACATTTTTGAACTTACGTGCTTTAAAAGTAGTATAGGGTGCATGCGGTTCTTGACAAATTTAGAAATCCCGGCTCACTTGTTTAATTAAATTTACCCACGTTTCACTTAGGTACGTAGTTTAGACAAAATGGTCAAATAAATTATACATTTAGGCACACTTAGCGTGACAACAACTTCTGGATTCGACTCCAGCTAGACTCTAGAGTTTTCCATTCGAACAAGGTTTACGCCTGGCGGCGGTAACCGCGTTTTCCTCATTTCACATTTTAAACTAAAATCATCGATTTAGTAATGTAAAAGATAAAATTAAGGACAATTCTAACCTCAAGGTATTAATTGCGATTTTTTTGAGCCTAGTGCAGCTATTGCTTTAAAATAAGCTAATGTATTCTATGTGATGTAAACATTACTTAAGTACATTAAAAAAAAGGAGTTGGTTCTTGTAGGTGTAAGGTGTCCTTTAATCCTAAGCGACTGACGTGGCTATTAAATACCTAAAGTATGGTCTCATATCCTTTAAAAGTATAATGTTATCAGGTAGTAATTGTTATGTGCATGGTAAAGATCGCTTCGTAGAAAAATAATCGTAATTATCGCCTCGTAAACCAATGCTTATTTCACGACTAGTTCTTATTTTTCCTCCATAACTCAGTTTTCCATTGAATGTTGTTATTTTTTTGTCTTTTATGTGTCTTTCCTTGGACTAGTTTACTTGTTTTTTAATGATACTAACATTTATTTTATGTTGTTCTTTCCTTCATTTTAACAAGCAGTTATCCTATGTCCTTGTATATAGTTAGTATTAGGGTCGAATAGGGAATATATATTGCTTAGTATTAAAACCACCTTAATAGCTATCTCAGTACACGGCTGAGCCTTACAAGTTATCATTTGAAATATAGAGTTACATTAATTCAGTTACGTTTGGCGATAAAAAACTCATCACTCTGCCCTGAATCGAAATATTTATTTACATGGAAACAATCAAACCGAAAGATGGTGCTAGTCACCGCTCTTACGCGTTTTTATCCACAACTGGATTTCAGATGTCCATGACATATAAAGAAAATCGCTTCATGCAAAAAACTTGTTATTAAGAATGAAGAAAAAAATAGATTGGAATATTTTTATTTGCATTGTATTAAAATCTCGCAGATCAGATCTTTGAAGCTATGGTTAAAAGTGATAATAATCGGTATCTCCTCTCGAAGAAAGGACAATGAGTTCACGAATGAAATTACAGCTGATATTATAATTAATAAGTGCATCGCGTTTCGCACGCCTTCCACGCAGGCGCAGTGAACGAGGTCAGCCACAGACACGATTTTTACTGTTAATCTACTTTGAATTTTAAATACGTCAAAAAGTGTAATTAAATGCGTGTGTTAAGTTGTCAAGTTATGTTATGACTGAACTCTTGTTTGAAATCTGGTCAGTTTTGTTTATTTTATTGTTGATCACGCGAACAAATGCATCATTGCAGGATAACAACTTGTTGAACCATGTAAACAGACATTTTACCAGATTATTAGCGTTCTTGTAAATAATCGCCCTCAGTACTAAATTTCGTAAACTAAACTTGTCCTTGTCCTATTAACAAAAACAACAATCTTTCGAGATCAAATTACACTTTGCCGTAAGTAGTTTTGGTATTAAAACGTGTTGCGTGTTATTGAAACTGAAATAGAATCTTTCATGTAAGTAATATATTGTGTTCTTGGGTAGATTTTAAGTTTTAAAACAATCGAATGAATGGTTAAGGAATACGTACTTAAAACGGACAAAGGAAGAGTGTCTTTTCACAAGGACATACTTCTGTATTAAAGCTGTAGTAAAAGAATCACGTTGGAAAATACAGTCCTCAAACATACATATATTTTTATTTTATGAATAGAATATAGGTACATTGAAGATAGACTGGCAGTAAAATAGTTGAGTTTATCGCAGGACCCAGTTAATCGCTGCTAAGATCCTCCATGAGAAGATAAATATCCCTCCGAGCAAAACCGGTGGGCTTGCAGGAAAGCGGTTCCTAGTCAAACACGCAAATTGTAAGACAAACATCAAAACGTGGAGGTTTCCTTTGCTTTGTATTCGCGATCTTGCCGCCTCACTAATGCTTGGCTTAAGGTTGCAAGCGTAACGGGACGCTGCAGGGACGAGATCTTTTCTCAATGCATTTTGTAAATTTGTCTAGTGGTATTGCTAAACATTTGTAAGTGACTTCGAATTTGCAAAGTGCCTTCTATCTTTACAATTACGACAATATCTTACTAATTATCTTCTACATTTTATTTATTTTAGTTGTCAATTTAATGTGGCTAAATTGCACGTGCTTTAAAAATCACATGCATATCAGTTCTTTCTTCTTATCGTGAGTTCTATATGTCCCAATGCACAGAGCTCTCAGAATGAGAGGGCAAGTTTTCCGCCTCTCAAATTGCGAATCCGTCTTAGTATGTCATCAATATACCTACGAGTATTTTTACTAGTTTTTGGTTGTATGCTGAACTAGCTATCCGTTTTGTTATCTGCTTACGGTAAATTACGTGTATACTTGGCTCAATATCTTGCTACACATTATGCAAAATGAAATAGAATAAGATTGCAGATCGAGATGTGTTTTGAATAGTGAACAAACCAGTATCGCCTTGAGTAATTAAAGAAGCTGTCACCCTGTTTGCTGGGCGTAAAAACCACTCAAACCGTACGTAATCGGAATAATATCCGGTTTACATCCGTTTTGCGGTATCAGAGGTCGATCGACGTTTCGATTGCTTTAAAATCTCAATTGATGCATGGCTGTTCCGCAACCCTATTCCTCGGCTAGTTTAACGGTCCTGCGACTGTCTACTTGGCAATTTGAATAAAACCATCTAGCTAACAGAGCAAACATTTTATGGATCTTAAGTATTAGAAAACACAACGACTGGCAGCGTTTAACACGAAGAATAACTAGGTACTAAGTAAATTATACTGCTCTATTGTTAACGTAATTACTTTCCTAGTTCTTGGTAAGGCGAAATTTTCTCTGACCAAGTCTTAGTTGAGTGTAGAATAGATTTAACCCCCGCTTTGCACTGCTTGCTATCCTTGTCGTAGCGTAGGATAGTGCCGTAGTTAACCGTAACCATCATATTTTTCAAATGTACATTTCTTAAAATGTATGTACCTACGAATGTGTAAGTAACTTGGTAACGTGATGGACTATTTAACTCTGTTTAAAGTCCATCATTCGGTAATTTGAACATAAACGCCTATAAAATAGCCATACATTATAATATATAAAATACGATGGGAAACAAACAGAAATATGTGAATATGTTATGACGTAACCCGCATATATGAATCTGTTAAAAATAATCTATTCGTCGATCTCTTGTAACAAATTACACTGACATCTATCAAAATGCAAGCACCCCATGAAATATATCAGTATAGGATTTATCTGAAATTAATTTGAATTAGTATAATACCTTAATTACTCTATAGGCAAGAGAATCTGTTTATTAATTCCTGAGCACAGGAAGGCAGGCGTTTCGGAGAAACACTCGACGGACGTCAGACAACATACGACACTGCGCCGACGCATTCTGATTGCACATTAAACGGAAACAACTGAATACCATCTGTAATTACCTTCAAAATAGTAGAACCCTAGTTCCACCCTTGTCATACCTAGTGTAACTCAGGATATTAAAAACGTTAACTGCTGCGAATGTTATTTTCTCGAATTAGCATATTTCTACGTTCAAACAATAAAATCATGTGGGCTTATCCAAGGTCTGTTTACCCTCAGATTATGTTAATAAGTTATTATACATCAGTAATTGGTGTAAGTATTACTGTTTAATTGTTACAATAAATCCCCGTTCATTGCTAAAGCCAGCCTTCTTCGTCTAGAACTTGTAAGAAACATAACCTGATGCATGTATGGCGTTTAGAAATCGGACATTAGTACGGAAGAGTCAAAGTGTTCAATTGACCCGGCACCGATGATGTGTGAGCCGGGGTGTGCCACTAACGGCTTCTAAAAACCTACATTTCCTAGCAAAGATGGCTGGCCGACATCGCTGATGGAGACAGGATGCGTTTGAGTTCACCGCCCTGCTCCCGTCCCTCACAGCGTTGTAAACCTACATTAAGTAAACATAAATTGTGGTTTCAAATAGATACTTCTGCCTTGTTGCCTGGTCTTTAGCTACCACCAAGTGGTTTTTTTAACGACATTCTTCTGCATTTCGTGCTCTCAATACGGGCCAATGAACATTCTTTAGATACATTCACGAGATACACTTCCCGTCGGATCATATGAATGAAATACATTTTGTAGTATAGACGTACAAGTTGAAGCGGTCATTGACACCGGTTGCATAAGGTACACGTTCACGTGCTAGGGCGGATGAACACGTCGCGCAGTATAAGTAGGGTTCTAGGGCCTTGGAGTTTGATTTAAGAGAGAGCAACGGCCCAGATCGCATGATATGCAATTAAGGTCACTGCAGACGATGTTGTCAAGCGTCACGGTCTTATAGACGATGCCCCGTATACCGCGGTACACAATCCGAACTATTGAAAAGCTTTTAGTGCAGTAAATCATTCGAATCCCAACGTTGAGTGCCGTCTGCTAGCTATAACTTATTAATACGCTCGCGACATCAGACTTCCCTTTGTCATATTATACTCGTATCTCTTGTATTGTTTCGTATACTTCAATAAAAGTGCATACTTCGAAATGTTCACATTGCGTAAAAGTTGCATGCTTATTTAATTCCCTTCTTTGTTGTATAAATAATATAGAGTAATGATTACAGTAACTTGCCGCCTAAATTCACATGTATGTTTCATTCATGTGCATTTGTGAAATCATTCCTTTACCTTGGCGAAAAACGAATCCACTTTGGTTGCATATCTCAAGGCTGTCTGTAGTTTGATCCAGCAGTCATTTTATCCACTTAAAAAGAAATCCCAACCGGTTTTTATGCGCTAAATGTTTTATGAAAAGAGACTGGCTCAATTCTTTCCTTATTTTGATTTTATTATACAGTTTAGGAAGAGTTATAGTTATTTATGTGACAGCAGAATAAGTAGGTAAAAACGAAAACATTAGGTTCTGAAACTTCATAAAAATTTAATTGAAATAGTGGTAAGTATCGTTAGGTCGCCGGCGTCGGCGCCTCGTCATAAAATTACATGGCTGTCGATCCGCCCTTTCGTTGCTGTCAGAGTTAACCCCTCACGTGTCCACTTTAACTAGCATTATAATGTTAAATTCGCTTTTTATATATATTTGTTTTTCTTTTATAAAAACGTGAAATTATTCAACCCTTGTTTACGAACCACGTACAGTAGGTACGCTCTGGTTCTGATCCGATACACGAAAAGGAAATGTTGTAGTTTAATGTGTATGTTTACTACCGTAACTATGTAACTTATCGTTCTTTTGCTGATCATAAGTAATCATAAACCAGGTACACGTACATAAATATATTTGTTTTTATTACATCCGTTGTTTTAATTGCATTTGCATAAGTGGTGGCTTGTGACGATGCAGGTTTGACGTAGATTCAGAATCTAATCCATGACAGGGGCTTTGTTTACGGAACAATCTACAATTACAATGTTTGCTTGAAACCAGGCCTATTTAAACTGGACAGTATCGTTAAAGGGTTAATGATAGCTTACGAGTAGTTGATGATGTGAACGGTAAGGAAAATTCGCATTACTTCTACGCAGACATGATTACCCGGCGCCGGCGCCGTTGATGTATTAGCCCATGTCACGGATATACTGTGGTTTGGTATTAATTCAGCATATAATATTAACTTCGTGCTAACCGTAATTCCATATCTGATAAAAATACAGCTATATGATTAGAAATGTGATTGTGCCTTAATGATGTATCTTGTGTCTAGTGTTTGCCTTAATTTGTTAGGTAGATATAAAAAAAACAATGCAGATAGATTGCTTTCAGGCTTTCAGTAATATCTGGCCTACGTCGTGAGCTTGGCAAGCACGGTCCTGTATTTAAGCGAATGAAGCTAGTCGCTCTACCTTGCGTGTCGTAAATACAGCCAAACTTTAATTTTTGGCAAAGTTGACTTTGACTAAAAACAGTCGATCTCGCATGTTCCCACGCGGTGGTTACGTTAAACAAGCTGAACAATTAAAATGCAGACGGACGACTGAATGTAGATATTTCCACTGAAAACAGCCTATGACGTAGGTATTTAAAAATTGTCACTCGGTTCTCATAGGTACGTTTTATCATACTTTGGATCATCCAATTCATTCCAGTTCCTTGTTGCAAAGATGATCAAATTTGTATGCTCATCAATTGTCCTAATTCCATTAGCCATATTTCCCGCAAGTTAGCGGATATCGGATATCATTAAAATTCGTAGGTATGAAAAATTACCTTAACTTTCTCGTGCGATCCCAGTGGCGCCGGCGTAGAGCCTACGATTATTTTTAGATTAGAAATGGCTCAACCGCTTTACGTAATTGCACTAGTCACATGCCCAGCGAGTTCCAGAGAGTTTGCTTCTAAATATAGTCACAGAGGTGGTGTGCAATTATACCTTATTATAGCATGTTTCCACTGGAAGGCCCGCCGCGTCTTATCCACCATAGTTATTACTTGTTGCAGTTTCTTTAGAAAGTATCCAGATGTGACGAAACTGAAACGAGCATGTTGAGCAGATTACAGAATGGCCTGCCGAGTTGTTTCTTTCGCCTTAAGGACTGCGTAATGTCGCGTGCGTGCCACAGGTAGTTCCCGACATTGCTTTAACACTAGTCAACATCTAATTAACAGCTACTGTTAACTAGGACAGAAAACTGTTTGCAATTTTAACTGCATCCTGTAAGTGATTTTGCAGGACACGTTAAAATTTCCTTAGACATCCAGAAATGTGCGATACGTACGCTTCTTAGTTATCTGTACCATGGAAACGGCATCGCTGCCATTTATCTCGACTGTCCAACGCAGTAACAGAAGCTGCGATACTTAGAAAAGTTAATAGGTTTCCTTATCGCATGCTTTATGGCTTCAAGCTAAAAAAGACACCTGAATACTTAGACGATACTAATACGTGACTAATAAAGGCACATTAACTAGAATCGAAAAGACACTGAGTAAAGATATTTGAGTCGTGTTGATTTGATATTCTTTGAATGGACACAGACCGTGAAAACGACTTGACACACATTGTATTTGGTACGTGCAGCCTGACTACCCGCGAAATGGCACTTTCAATAATTAACACTGCACTCCGGCCGTCGCCCACGCTGACTGATCAATTTTGACTGCAGTGTTAGGGTTTCGCCGCCAGTTCGGTTAAACGATAGTCATTTGTTTTTTGTTTTAAAACGTGCGTATAAGTGCCGGCGAACTTCTTGGGTAATGTCAAAAGCGCAGAGAAGCGAATTTAAACGTCTTGCTATTAGTTAAGTACACGTGCAAACTTACCTCCACTGCATCGTCCATATAAAGAGGAATGAATTGTTTGTTCTTGCTCAATAAGTTTAGTTTACTGATATCTGTATTTTATAATAGGATGTTAATTATGCAGATCTAGGTAGTCCTCAAACTGGACCAGATTTTGTCTTCTGACAAAAAAAGATGTACCTACAAATGTACATGCAAAAATCACGTCTCCATCTCTTATTACGGGGTAGACAGCCCCAGGTAACAAGACCCAAAGGCCACGTTTAGCATGATTGTGGGTGTATAGGTGGAAAGGGGAATCAAAATAGTGATGGGTTGCTAGTCGCATCGCCTATAAGACAAGATTCCTAAGATTTTCGCCCATTCCCTCGATGCGCTTTTACCATCTGCGCGGGATGAGAAGCAATTGGTACATTCTATGTTTTTTCTTTACTCCCAGACCAGCATGCAAAAAAAGATGTATCTATCAAAAATCGGCATTTGGAATAAAACTTGATGAGTAATATTATTAATATGATAAATTTACGAAGATTTGTGAGTGTATGATGGAATTCGTAATGATTCTCAACGTAATTAGAGCTTACAAATAGCGTCGGATTTTTATGTCACTTAAAATTCTATCTACGAGGAAAAAATATTACAAAACAGAGCAAACGCTGGCCGCCGTGTCGTCTTTTTTTATGATACCTAAGAAAGAGTCTTTTTCAAGTTTTTTTTTATAGTTTTCGACTTCAAGGGTTCAAAAGTTTGCTTTGAAAACCCTTCTCGTTCTATTCAACTCGCACTGCACAGTTTACATTTTCAAGAATACTTTCTCTTATTCCCAATTTGTATCTTTGTTTTGCATTCGTCTAACAATCTTAAATGCGGCTGTCATTCAAGCCGAGACATTTTCACTGTCTTCTAATATGTCATGATGTTGCTAATCTTAATTACCAATTTAAATCAAATAGAATGTAACAGCATTGAGTCACATATTCATATCGGTAATGTGATTTTAGTTGGCAGCACAAAAATAATGACAAAAAAATATCCCCGCCAATTAGCATTCGCAGCAGATCCTGGTGGTACCAGGTGCCGGGAGTGATGTAAAAGGCTTTCAGTGGATCGCTTGCTCGTGAATTTCCGTTGGCCCAGATATGATACGGTGATTAGAAACGTCGACGGACAGCGAAAATATTTTTTTTTACTACTGGTAATGTAGCGTCTCGCATTCGCACACGAGATGCGACAAGCGCAAGTGAGAGTTTTGCAACTTGTCACCGAAACTGGTATGTATACGACCGTTCGCGCGAATGTAATTATTGCTTAGAGAGTATGTATGATACGTCCGGTCCGGCCTGTCAGCAAAAGTGTAAGTGAGGTCGTTCATTAAACCCTACACGACATAAACAACCATCTTGGCTGGCGATCTCCGATAAAAAAAACTTGTGGTCGTCATCGAATAATTATGAAATCTTTGGGTTGCGAATACTTACGTTCTTGGAGTGAAATGAGATGTCTGATCTGATCACTGATCATGTAAATGTGTCGTAATATTGCGGCGTGTGCGGTAAGGTAGTGCTGAATTAATTTGCAAGAGCATTTTGAATATAATTTCTGTTTTGTTAATCATTGAATACTTCGATTACTTTCTAAAATATTAGTAGGTACTTATAGATCTTTTAGAAAAAATGAACGTTTTACAAACCTTTTTTATTAGTTTTATCTTGGTTTTTACGCACAAGTAAAAGGTTAAATCCCGAACTTGAAAATGCACTGAAAAGTCGTGACTTCCTGATTCTATTACACTTTTCGCTATTGGGTTTTCCATACCTAAGGCTTCTTGGGTTTAGATCGAGTGACGTTTCATTACCAGAACTTGAGTAGGATATATCAGAGCAATTGCTCACTTTGCAAATGAAACTAGGTACCGTGATTATTTATACCACCGACACATTTACGTAGAGTGTTTGTTAGTGTAATATAACAAGAACAGAGCGCCGCAGAGGCTGGCGCGTGCGATGTCGCTGCCTTGCGGGGAGCTAGGTCGTTCGTCGACCCGCGGCGACCGCAGAAACAATTGTTAAACACCTCCATTATCCAAACGGTTGGCTTATTCGTGACATTCCTTAGTAATCATTTGGAAATGTAGGTTAAGGCTCTTCTTTCATGAAATATCCCGAGTCTTAATGGCCGGTTGAACACCGAAATGATGAGCCTTTTGCCTCCAAGGCACTAGCGCCATTTTGTAAAGATCTAAGCATGGAAACAGTAATATGTCTCTAACAGTCAAATACCTAAATTTATGTGCCACTTTAGGGCTGTAATAGTTAGATTTCTCTTTAATCTATTTTCAATCTAAAGTAGGATCTAAGATCTAAGATGTGTATCAAATATTAGAATGAGAAATAATTATTTAGGTACTGAATTAATATAATGAGTAGTAAGATAGAGAATACTTGTGCGTAGTATCATATTGCCGAATCATTCATCCTAATGGTTGAATGGAATAGACCATGACACCCGTTTCAACGTCCATAACTTCCTAACTTACCAACAGGCAGACCGGTCTCCAATTGCATCTACGAGTGGTCTACATGCTATTGATATTAAATCAGCCATCCTAACGATAATTTTAATTAATCCGCTGTCGCCTCTGGGAATATTCGTTATGTAACCAGTAATTATTTACTATGTAATTATGTACTAACCTAACCTGAACTGACATTTAAGTTGTGGACCCATCAAACCTAGGTACATATTATAAAAAGGCTAAGTCGATGCGGTAAGCCTAAACTATGACACAACTCCAGTTTTAAACAGGAAAAATTAGGATTATTTTTGGAAGGGGTTTTTCTTTGTCTTGCAATTGTTAGAAAACGAAGTAACAGAGGGACTTAGATACTTGTTTTCGTACGTGATTGTAGACAGGCTCAAAGTTGAATGAATTGGAATACGCAATTACCTTAATACATTCCGTGCATTTTTCCGCTTTAAAGCTTATAAGGCCGATCTCAGGACATGCGCGGGCGCCGTCCAGTCGCGCCACAACTTTCTACGTTTGCGTCTAGAACGGTATTAAGCAGTAATCTGTAGATTGACGCACAAAATGTTACGACACGCAAATTATATTGCACCGCTAAACGGCTAATGATGCGCGATACGCATTAAAATTGCTGACCGTGAAGTTTGTAACGTATGTAGACACGTAATTTTACCCTAATGCTCAGCCAATTGGACTATGTTTCGTAAACTGCATTGTTGTCACTGTTCGACAATCCTACTTGTTTACTGTTTTTCATTATTGTTATAGGGATACGCGTTTCCCTAACTAACAAGGAACAGTCTACACTCAGTTCATCTTGTTGTGTTTTTTCTGCTGCATCCTGCATAAGTAGATTTAAATAACCTTAGCTAGATGTCTGCCATTCCGCTAAATCTGCTCAACATTCTAGTGTGTTCACCGACATATTGAACCGACCAAAGAAACTTAAATGGTTAAAAATAGATAGAGGCAACTGTAGAGTTGTCGGAAAAAGGAAGTAATTTAAATTTAAACTGCGGCGTCAAAATTGGCATGAACGTTATGTTTTTTTAATGCTTTCGGTATATGTGAGATAATACTTATCATATCTTTTTATTCGAGCGTACATAGGCATTCGGCGGTTCTCCTTTACTACTAGAACTGTACCCAAGTTACTTGTCATACAGGAAAATGTGATGCGTCTAAATATAACAGTTCGTTTTCCTCCCGTGAGCCGATTTTACAAATAGAATCATTAGGAAAGTATATAATTGCCATTTCAACATGGGACCTTTAAAACTAAATGAAAGACCTACGTGCTCCATGAAACCTCGGATGAATCCCTAGAGATTGAATTACTACTACTACTACTACACAAAATTTTACGTTTTATACATTGAAATAGTGTGAGAAAAGTGATTTATATATTTATTCACGTTTGTACACTAAGTTCATTTTTCAAAAAATATTTAGCTACCCTCTTATTCATAAACGCTCTGTAGGCTTCTGCTTACTTAGCAATCGTTTGTCCTTATCTGTCGCTTTGACATTTTCCTTTCACGAATAAGGACAAACGATTGCTAAGTTAGCAGAAGCCTATAGAGCGTTTATGAATACGGGGGTTAATCTGTAATTAGCGTAGTTTTCACAAAGCTTTAAATGGTTTTCCTACATAGAAACTTTTCGATCCTCTTACTTTCAAACAGACGACGACTCACCGCACTAAGCACGAGTTTTATTTATATCAATTTGAAAAAAATAATGTATGTTCCCTGCGCAAGCGACGGCGCGGACTCCTGGCGCCAGCGCCGCGTCGCTGACCGGTGACCGTCTCTTCCTCGAATCACACGGCAGTATAAAACATGCACCACAATTAAATCTACAGTTAGCGCAAATGATGAAAACGACGTTGGTATCAGTGCTTCATCTAACACTAATTAAATGTATTAACTTTTTGTACTTTGCATTCTTTCAATGCCTTTACTTCTTCTTGCTTTGAGTTTCATTGATCCGGATAGGTATCTATCCCTGTTTTCAACTTAAATCGCATTTATTTTAGTCACCTAGAAGCACAGGACTGTTTGTGGATCTACATTCAATAAAACTTGCGTGCTTAAAAATGCAAGTAAAATTTGTTGCAATAATTAATCACCCCTGTTCGGGACAAATGAGCGAAAGTTAAACTTGGTGCAGAACCAGTTTTATTGAATCAAATCGAACAATAAGAATGAAAAATATGTATGCGAATGCGTTTAAAAACTGTGTTGTCATGTGCATATACTACATATCGTATAACGTTTTAAGAAGAATGCTAATGGATCGGGTTTGATTAAGGGGTATGTTAATAATAAGATAATAACACGCCAGAATTCATAAATTGAACGTCAGAAATATGACATCTTTGATTAATCTTGTCTGTATTTATTTTTTGATGCACAAAAGAATATGTGGATTTAATATACGAAAAATTTTAAATGTTTATTTGCAGGAAAAGTATACTCAATAGCACTACGAAATGAATAATCCTTTTGGCGGATTTTTGTCGCACATCTCTGGTAGACACAGCCTTAAAGTCGCAGGTTTTGGGCTTATTATAATATAGACGGCGATTGGCGATTAAGATTATATCCTTTTGCTTAGCTTCGTTTATCCTTACGACTCGAATATAGACTTCAGAAGTAGAACCATTTTGATTTTTGGTGTAGGATATGAGAGGTCATTCAGCCGTATTATATAAAAACAAATATCTGAAATCTGACGGTTGATGGCGTCTTTTGTTGTATCGTCATAATTAAATACCTTTGGATCATCGAACACTAGAGTGTTGCATTTTATGTCGGTTACACATACACTATTCCTTTTGTACAACATTTATTAACATTAACATGGTAGTGTAGTAGATTGCTTACTAGTCATACGCACGGTTATATTTAATTTCCTGCAGTCACACCTTCGCCAAAATCCCGATGGCCGAAAGTAATTCCTCGAACCGAGGCGAGAGTTTGTTATCACAATCAAGAGGTCATTGGTTACGCGTCATCACCCCGCGCATCACGTAGTTATTTATATTTCCCCAAATCATCAATCTAATGATTGAAGTGATCTTGAAACTCATTAGATATTTTGATAACGTCCACGCCAAATTATAAGTAGGTATATGATTAAAGAATTAAATATTTTAAAATTTCCAAGTGACTCAAACTTGAGAAATAACCAACATTTCGAAACAGTAAAATAATTTAAGGCTTCCAGACATATAATCACCATATGCGACTTCTTGGTAGCGAAACAAAAGCGTTCACGAGAAAGAAAGCGGAAATAAATGAAGACTTTCAAAGAATGCAATGTGCAACAAAATATATTAAGAGCGCACGTCAAACCAAGGTTGACCTACACGTAAAGAGTGGTAATTAACGCCTGATGAGTCTGTCCCAGATACGGGTGCCGCATCGCAACCCGTGCCGGCGCCTAACCTAACTGTCCACTGGCGTTTGCGCATATCCGATGGTTTAGGCAGCCTACGTGCAAATACTAGATTCTTGAGAGATCACAATTCCGAAAAAGACATCTGACGAATACACTGACAGGAGTTTAATTAATAAGATCAATTTATACAAGTTCTGGTATAATTGAGGTACCGAATGCAACTGTCTTTTTTGAGTCACCAGTTTCGAGCTAAAGGGAAGGTTAAAGGCAGGAGGCATTAATTATCAGCTCTTAATACTCACTAACGAACGATATATTAAATAAATAAATTAGAAAAACTGCCTTAAGGCATTACTCTATTTGTTAACAAATAGAGTTTAATTATGTAAACAAAATTTTTCTTGTATTGACAATAAAAACTACAATGACATGCATTGGTCTCGCATTAGCGACACGTTTGGGATTGGTTGCGAGTTAACCTTAATCGATGTAAACTAAATAATAGTGTAAATAATATTGTCGTTTACTATGGAGCCAATGCGAGAAGGTTGATATTTTAGCATATGCAATAAAGTATTCCATTTGGAACGTATTTTAATACTCTACTTTATTGATTTAAACTACGGCTTAGCTTCTATCAAATTTAATAAAAACTGCATCTGAGACTACTCGAATTGTCTCTTCCGGTATAGTTAAAAATGATGAATACTAAAATAACTGTATTCAATATTCGTTGCAAACTTTCTGAAAATAAATAAATAGGCATACTGGAATGATCAAATGTCATTTCATTGAATGCATAATGGACTCAGACATACAAAGCTTGCGGTGCTTATGATGGCTGCCAGACAAGCAAGTGATGGACCGCCCTGACACGAATAGGGTCAGCACAAAGCAAACCTAACTGTACCCGACAGGATGACCCGAGATGAAATAGGATAAATTAGCGATCATTCTAGCTGCATTTAAGTTGTTGCAAGCGTGCGCAAGCGAAACAAATGAACACCGGTAATAAGCAAAGATTAACCAAGAATCTAAATTGCCAGCAATGAATATAAAACACGTCCGCGTGTGTCGAATGTTTTACTAATTTTACTTCGAATCTGTTACATCATCAAATACATTTAAATAGAATTTGAGTGCTGGTATACCTAGCTCCCACATAATTTACGTAAATAGTGAAATGATACCACATTGTCTCCTTTTGTGATGAAAACGATAGTATCTGATATTATATTTTTCTTGAAAAATGTTTTAATAATTGTTATGGATGAGTCTTATATTATACACGTATACCAGTTACATTAAATAAAGAATGTAAAAAATATTGCTGATTGAGATTTGTTGAAATGTTTCCGAACTTGATAATGTTTCTCTTGTAAAGTCTCCTCCATCGCCTTTAAATTCGCTTGTTTAAAGTTTAAATGGTCGCTTATATAGAACATAAAGACCGTTGCATAATTCGTCTTAAGAGTGCACTGGATGAGGTATTAAGATGTTGATGTGTTATCCCAAGAGCGTGGTGCGGCCTGCCTTGGCGGGGCGAGCCGCGGGGGGCTGCGGTGCGCGTGCGACTCTCACCGCTTATCTCTCGCGACCTCCGCCGGACGCGCACGCTCGCCGCGCGCCTTACCGCTCGAACTCGCGCCGCGCTCGCGTTATGCCGCCCTACGGACAACAAGCTTACATGTTTGGCTACTTGTATTTATTTTGTTTTCGATGTGTAGGACGCAGTCCGGAAATGCGCTAGGAATAAAAACTTTAACCAGTGTTTTTTTTTCATAAATAGAACAGTATAACATTAAACCAAGTATTCATGCAAATCTGTAACTATTAAAAATTAAAACGTTGACACAATGGTGTCAGAAGGGGCTCTGCCCGTGGTGTGGTGTGTACGGGATAATCAACTTGTGCCGCATCAAGTATCCGGTGTAAAATTGCAAGGAGCAGTTACAGGCGCCCATATCGCAGCCGTTACAGACTTTTTGCGCATGGTCGCTGGGACTCCTATAATTTTACCTCACACGGCAGTTCCAGAGGACGTTGATAACAATATCAACCAGGAGAAAGAAAACACTACGCGAAGAAGAAAAATGTCGATGCAAGTAGAAGTTCCTTGTGTCTTTCTTTCTGAAAGTGCGCTTCAAAAAGCAAAGAGCCGCAGTAATTCTTTAGAGGAAAAGGTAACACCTTCTGAACAGTTAGTAACACCAGCCACAACTAAGCGATATTTAGAACTTGACATGAAGTCGTCATTTTTTAGCTCTACTAGCAATATGTTGGAATTTAGAGATAGTAATCAAGACGGTAGTAAAGAATGCTTTAAATCCTCGTATCACCTGCGGGAACCGAAGTCTGAAAATCACACACAGAGAATAACTAGAATAATTGATTTAGACGATTTTAACACTACTACAATAGAAACTGAAACTGAAAAGGAAACCTCACAAAGAATTACAAGAATTATTGAATTTGAAAATGACACTCTAACTTCGCCGGTATGTACAGATGTGGACAATGAAAGTTTACAAAGAATAACCAGAATTATCAGATTGGATGACGATCACTCATTTTCAGCAATAACAAATCAAGGCGATTTGGAAAAAGACTCCCAAAGGGTAACTAGAATAATTGAAATAGAAAAAGATAGCACTTTTCCTAGTATGGCTAGAATAATAGAAATGGAAAACGAAATTTCGAATGAAAGGAGAATTTCCTTAACAAATGAACGCGAGACTGGCGGTGGAACTATTGATGAAGAGTGCTGTGAAGATGTAATTATTAGATCTAAGCCGTCCTTAAATAGAAGTACGCCTAGGTTTAGCGTTGATTCTTCGTGCTCCGAAAACTCTTACGTCAACATTGAATGTGTTAAGAGTTTGCAGGATGTCAAAAAAGAAGACATAAAAGAAGATAGTGTAAATCTAGAGCTCTCGCCAGTTTTCAAGCAAGTCCGCTCGAGATTTCCACGAAAGAAAACTTCTGTTTGTTCGATTGGCTCTTCGGACTGCGATGATGAAGTAGACGTGATATTTAAATCGAAACCGAAATCTAGTCAGTGGGTGAGTTTAGATTGGATACCCCCGACTCCCAAAGAAGAGCCAGTGATATCGCATGACTGTGATAAAAATGACTTCATTTCAAAATGGATAGCTGATCAGAATCTGCAAGAACCTTGTATTGTAACTGATGAAAGACGAAAAAGCCTTCCACCAAAATCGAATGAAATTTATCTTCAAAATATGCGAAGATTTAGCGACGGTTTGCAGATCTGTAAAGAAGACGCAGCTAGCGATTCACCTGCTACTGTTAAGTCTAAATGGCACGATATAGTTAAACGTCACCTTCAGGTACTAAAATCGGATAAAGGGTTCAGAAGACAAAGAGGTAGCTGGATGAGAACTGCGCGACGGTTGTCCGGAACACAACCAAAAAGCTTCGAGACTCAACCGCTCGACACCTATATGAAGATAAACACCATGTCGTAAGTATTTTATTAGTTTTATCATATCACTAATAACTGATTGATTCAAGAGATAGCTCTAACATTTCGTGTTAACTCACTTATAAACGGTGCTGGAACCAGAATATATAAGTTAATAAAATAAAAAAGTAAAACGTCAGTGACATTGGCCTTTGACTTTCATGATAATAACATGCTATAACCATCCTTGACCCTGGCGTTTGATACCAATAGAGTATATGCAATGCAATGTCATTTGACAATACGCGGCTAATCACTCGTGAACGATACTTGAGTGCTCAAGAAACAGGCTCATTCATCTATCTACTTAGCAACGTTAACCTGTTCAGCTAGTGGAACTGGTTACCATCTGACAATCGGTGGCAAACTACGGCATCGTGCTAACCATTTCCCAATAACTAATGTCGATGAACGCTGTAACTCTTTTGGTTTATGCATGCATATTATTCATATTTCGTTTGCAGCAGCAAATTCCCTCAGTTCCGTGGGACCCAGTCGTTTCCAATCCCGACTCACCGTTACCGTTACCACGACGTCCATTTTCTGTTCTCACAAACTGATTACGATAGATTTGAATAAATTTTCGTTTAAATATATCTGTATGCTGGCATCCAAAAAGATAGTACGTGCATAGAAACTGATACGTGAAGCTTTTTATTGAGTTCGTTGATAAGACACCGATTGAGCCATGTTACGAGAGCAGGCCCGAGGCACGCGCTTCCGCAAGGCCGTTTGATTAGAATGCAGGGAGCTCGCGCCCAAGGCTACGACTCCGCGGTCGGTCGCTGCACCGGTCGTCTTCCTCTATACTGCTCGAGCTGGGCGCCGGGTGGCAGCCGGCTCAGGAAATGAGCCACGAAGGTAACGCCCAAACTGCCGGCCGATCGGAAGCGTCTGTGATTTGAATTTTTGTATCTTCTTTTGTTCGCGATCTTTTGAGCACTTCCTGCCTTGCGTCTTCAGTGCGCATAATTACTGTGCAATGAACGTTGGACAAAATTCATGCGCATACATATATTTTTAACTTTCAATAAATCGTAACTGCTAAAACTTTGATTTTGAAATGTTAAATATGCAATTATAAAAATACAAAATATTATAATCATCTTGTCATATTAACGAAGAAGAACCGGAAAGAATATTTACATAAATCGTAACTAAGAAATCCGCACATCATCTTATAAGTTCGTAATTTCTTATCGACTTCTGCCCACATCGAAACCAATTATCAAACGCGGTATGTTCACTTATAATTTCGTAGAGTATTACTTCGTTTGAAGATTGCTAGAGCGGTGCAGCTGTACGATATTTAGGTATGATGTTATTTCTTTAATATCATATGCAGGCATTCAATATTACTTAGCGCAGGAAATAGGGCCAGTGTTATTGAAGCATCAAGACGGATGTTCTACCGTCGGTTTCACTCAAGATTAACTAACCTTGGGGGTTGCCCTACTTATAATGTTTGTTTTTCCACACTTATGTCCTTAAATATACAAGGGTAAAGTTTTTCGCATATGTTTCAATTACCTGTTAAATAAATAAAAAAAATGCTAATTTAAAACGCATAGCGTGCGTAGGTGTGTACTTCGTTGCGAATTTTGTGTATAAGGCCACCGTTCTGAAAACACAAGTGTTGTGCTCAATGTTCATCAACACGGCTATTGTTCTAAATGGTAAAACAAGCGCAGTCACATCAATTATTTGCTTGTTTCATGGTTTCCTGTTCTTTTTACAAAACTTTTTAAAATCGCTCATGTGATTCACACGTTAGCCAATTTATGTCCGTCCCGTGATTGTCCGCCAAATTTACTTTCGCCCACTTACAAATAAGACATGAAATAAATAATTAACTTACATCCGTCATTGCATAATATTTCTGTGGAATGGCTGTATTTTAATTATATGTTGAAGATTGCGATGAAATAAATCACTGAAAAATTACAGTTAATCGCTCGACATTCTGAAACAAAATGATACGTCACGTACTTATCGTCGATAAGATTAATTTAATTGTAAAGTATCTACATCTTTTATCATATAGCTAATCGGATATCAACAAATAACATGCGTATGAACCGTAGCATTGATTTGATGTCATAAATCATAACAACTACAGGCGTCGACTGAAGTTTGACGTTTGCTTATTATTTTAATAACACCTCCAAGTGCAAAAACTACCGTGATGGTGTACTAGTCAGTTTGATGAATCGTAATAATGAGTTAACCGAAAGTGGATTGTGTACATGTGTATTTATTAAATAACGGTAAAATAAAATACCAGTACGTTAAAAGAAATGAAATATCGCGATCGCGATGCATGCCGTCCCGCCTGCACCGCCCAGTCGTGCTTCCCACAAATCATGCAGGCAGATTCAGCCTTCGAAGCTGAAAAGAAACTCATGTGGAATGAAAAGTATGTAAAATTAACGCATTTTACACTCTTTGACTCATGAAATTGGTCTTATATCTTATTGCTGTGTACTTGTGAAACGTGATATTGTACATAAAATGCATGCCATTAAATTGTAAAACCTATAGAGTTTATTAATATTTATTTACATGTTTTGCCGCCATTGCTATTATTATTGACTAATAGCATCAATTACTTCTGGTTCACTTTCACTAGCCGGAGTGATTTAGGTTTCGTTTCGTGACGCCTTAGCAAACTGCTTTTTTATTTATTTTTTACTTATTATATTTACGACTTGAAGCACTTTCTTAGGAGATTACATTATTGGACATAATGTTTACAAGCTGCGCGTTATATTCCTTATGTAACTCGAACTCGATGTACACATGATTTACAATTTTACGTTAATTGCGGCATGGTAACATTTCTAAAGTTTTCAGATTATTGATCTATTGTTTACCTTCAGCTTTGTTGCTGTTGTAAATATGAAATGCATTTCTTTACTTGTTTTCAACTCTTTTTGAGTTGGACTTCTTCCTTATCACAGCTGTCCTCGATTCGAAAGTGTGTTAAGATAATCGAGTACACGAAATAATAATAACTAGGGAATACCTTATAATGACCTCGTTAAATTCAAGATTTTTATTAACATGAACCCGAACTCTTATCAATTTGGTATGTAAATTTTTTTATTCTCCTTTTCCTCCAAAATATACGAGAACTTTACCGCGGGTGCCCACAAAATGAAGAGCTATATTTTAGCAAGATGTTGTCAAAACACTTAAGACATTCGGTGGTAATGTGTCATTCGATACCCTTCTCTGACTTCGTACTAAATTACTTGTCACTGAAAATAATCTTGCATTTTAAGTGGAATGCAAAGAATTAACCAGCAGAGAACTGTCAAGGTATTTTATGAAATCTATAGAAAATATAATTTTTCTTTGAAGGTGTATTACCTGCTGGCTACTTATAGGAACTGAAAATAGGTACTGAAGTTTTAGTTCTGTATTTTATCCACAATTTTGTGAAGACGATAAAAGCATAAATCGGCCGGGGCGATATTTAAAAAAATACTTATCGACAAATAATTCCTTTAAAAGTGAGCAACTGAAGACTTACACAATCTACACATACGTATTATGTTTTGATATACGATACGACAGACAATTATTGGCAAAACTTTATTAATTACCTATCGTTTCTAACATTTCTTTGTCTTACTAGAAAGACACGTGTTAGAAAATCGTGAAAATGCATTGTTCTTATCAAACCGTGGAGTCGAGGACGTCTCTTACGAAAGAACAATACAACAGGTTTTATGATTTGTTTTTACTTTTTATGAGCAGGAGGCCGCCTTCTACTCACGCTCGCGCGGTGCGTCTGTGCCTCGCCGATAATAATTGCATACGCGGATGTTTTCACACAATTACCTACCCTTTTTGACCGTTGTATCGATAACACTACCATGGTAGATCCGATAATGACCATTATATAGTGTCAATATTTTTGTTACGAATTAACTCGTGCAGTCTAGGTAACGTACGAGTCACGCAAATTTGATTTAACTTGTTAAAAACCTAAATATCTAGCATTCGGTATCAATCGCTGTATACATATACCTAATACTTTAATTGCAAGGAATTCGACGCCAGCGCTTCGATCAAACCGATGGCAATTAATGCTTGGAAATAATTTGTTCACTTAAGGAACTTCGCATCATTCGAACGTAGGTACATACATAGATTAATGCAAACTGTGTTTTCATAGTAGCTCCACAGACACTTTTGTGTTTCGCATCATCATGCCCTTGCATGAGCAACAGGCGGCAGTTTAACTTAACGACTCATTGTAGACTTTGCTAATAGTATTGGTTTATACTGCCGGATTGCCAAATGTTTCGTCTTAATCGCAGTTTCCTTATACAACTTATTTATGGTTCACAATGACAGTCCGACTGTCCTTTGCTCTCGTAAATTAAAAGGAAAATTTTATAACACATCTTGCCTATGATCCCCTATGCTCTGCAGCGATTTTCACATGGCAAGTTAACCTTGCAATAAAATATAACGCTTTCATTGCTTTTATAGTATTTTTATTGCCTGTATGTAAATATGCATAGATTCATTTTAGGTCAAGGAATATCATAATAAGTTTGAAGTAAAGGCACTCATTTCAACAAACAACAATGTCATACGCATTTACAGCTTATTTTCATAATTATCTAGAAAACGACGTTAAATCTTGTTATTGTCAAATGCCTACACGAAACGAAGCGTATACCGTTGACAATGTGTCATCGTCATATTTGTTTTTAGGAAGTCCTTATTGAAAATTCAGTTAATGTCGCTACTTGTTTGACCGTCTCTAGATATTAGCGGACAATTCTAATCGGTAACTTACATCGTTTTGCTTTCCTTGATTCCTAGAAACAAAGAATCTCTAATCGAATAAACATAACTTAGCATGCACGTAACAGTAATTTTAGAAAAGGTAGAATAAGAGCTTAGACTGTACAAAATGTCAGACATTAAAAGTTCCACCACATAAACTTTTAATAAAAAGTTTTGTCAATTGCTGTGTATCGTTATTTAGCTGAATATCATATTTAATTATAAATAAAGCCTTGCTAATATGGCTAAAATAAACTGTAGCCAGAAGGGCTCTCGCTCGATATGAAATTGCTAGTCTGCCACTAGTGCTAAGAGGAATAATCCTTGTTGAAAGTTACCCTGTCTCGGTAAGTAACGGACGAAACCATACACTGCTGTACGAAAATACCGTTTGCCTTATTATGTTCAATGGGGTTTTTAGCTCGGACACGTACTCAACTCATAGTTTTTATTCATAATCCTTTCTCTACGGTACACAATATCTTTCAATGTTTGTTTTTGAGCAAGTTTGAGCTAGAATTTAACGAATTTTCTAAACTGAAAACGTCAATGCATTGTCATTAAGTAGGTAAACCTTAAATTACTACCTGCTTGATGACAGTAACTTAAGAATAAGTTAATGATCGTTAATGACTCCTAAGTGCAGCTCTTAAGTTTTATATAACGTGTCTTTTCACGATACTGACTCACCACAAATACTTTGTACTTTTAACGTAAATAGCTGATTGAAAAAATGTTCTCACGTTTAAACGCAGGAGGAGGCAAAATGTCCTGCAATTATTAGTGCTAATCAACGAAGCGATATCACGCATCGACTTCAAGTTAATTACATAATGCTCTGCCCAGGACACGTGTATCATTGTGTGCTTGATAAAATAGTTGGAAAAAATTGAGACTAAATTTTTTTTTTAATCTTTATTTATAAGCTTGGATCATTTATGAATGAACATGTCAGCTCCAAAGGCCTATTGTAAAAACCACAACAACTATAAAGTAATATGTTT
Organism: Pandemis corylana; assembly: GCA_949127965.1. Taxonomy (NCBI): domain Eukaryota; kingdom Metazoa; phylum Arthropoda; class Insecta; order Lepidoptera; family Tortricidae; genus Pandemis; species Pandemis corylana. The sequence goes on along the minus strand of OX421867.1, from coordinate 5,852,340 downwards.
TAACTTAAAAACGACAGAATTGCATAACTACCTATTTATAGACTTACATTTACGTAGGTACCTTAATTAGAATCTTTAATTACTTAGCACTAATGATTCCTAATCTGAGACAGCCGAATTAGACCCGTTAGTATTTTGTAATTTTCAGCGCCGCGCCTTTTTTGTAAGTTATAGATAACGTATAGTCGAATGGAACAAGGCATTCCTTTACCACCTAAGGAATTGGTCAGTTTTAAGACTTAAAATATTAAAGTTATTTTCCATTTACAAGTCGTGACCATAACCTGTGTTTCTGTACTGTCATACATAAAGAATGGTAAAGCGGGCGTGCTACTGTTAAACCTTTTCGCAATAAATTTGTCGATGAGCCCCCCCTGAAGGCATTGTGTATACGACAGGTACATGCGAATACGATATTGAAGTTTAACAACTTATCAGTTAAGTAAACCATTTTGAAGTTTATTGAACATATTTTGTAAACCTTGCTAATTTAAATACACTTTAATAAACGTTTGAGTTGATGACCTTAAAACCACATTGAAGTCGAGCGATCCAAAAAGCCTTTTCTAATTTTAAGCTGCATTGAAAAAAAAAAACACTGAATGTGAAAGGCCTGTTTCAGAGTAAAGTTGCCTGGAAGCCCTATAATTAGATGAGCCAGCGGGCAGACTGGAGTGGCCAGGACTGGCTTGGCGAAAAAATAGTGCGTCCACGCATCGGCATGCGGAGTTTACCGACCCCAGCCTCCACTAACTTGTATCTATTGCATATATCTTTATAAAATGTTGAGCGAAAGTTGAGAATTAATTTACCTTTGTTGGCGCCAGTGGACGTCGCGGGTCAAAGGGTTTGATGACACCGATTATCTAACTTCGAGAACCAGTTGGCTAAAAATATGTTGCGCGTGGGCGTTTTCGTGCTTATCATGATTCTATAAATGTATATGGTGTTATCTACCAACTTAGATTTGCTAGATCTTCTGTTAACATCGCATAACATGTCACATATGTCATCTTGTAAGTTTAGAAATCCACCCGTGCACTTTAGGCAAATGTGTATTTTTACACAAAACTGTTACTCTGCAAAGGCTGACACTTTTACTCGCCTTTTCTTAGTCTAGACAATGAAGCCAGTCGTGTTTGCACAATGCTATTTGAACTTTCGAAAATCTGCAATTGAAACAGAAGAATAAATACGAAGACAAATTATCGTGTTTAGATAAGATGTGTTTAAACTCGACCCATGTTTGATTAGTATAGTTTGCGATTTTAACCAAATACTTGTAACACAATTTCTAACTTTTGGCCTTTCATTTGTTTTCCTTTTGATTTCCTGCGATTAATGATTAGATATTTACAACATAAACAAAACACAGTGATAACGTTTAATATTTCCTGGAGTCGTATTAATCTCTTAATTATATCAAAATTTCCTTGTATAAAATCTTATAATATTAAACAAGCATTGTTTCGGCATCTGCTCTAATGATTCCTATGATATCTATCAAAGCAAAGAATCGATCCAAAGTCTCATCTGAAGTCTGTGAAAAAAAGCTTGGTCACCCAGTTGCTGTAATTGATAAGGGCTAAATGTTTTCAATGAATTAAATCAATGATAAACATCTCGTTTTGCTACGAGAACTTATTAAATTTTAATAGTACTCACCATAATACCCTAAATGCACTAGGAGAAAACCTATTAGCCTTTTTTTTATTTGTATCATGTAATGGTTCAGATGACGATTTCTCTTCCAATGTAAGCGGGTCAAGGCCGATATATCTGTCTGGTTGGGTGGCCGCTCCGTAAATATTTGCTGGTTTCTGTCTCGTATTTCTTCTAGACTATCCTCATATTCAAATGTATTCAAAGCAAACTTTTTTAATTTCTAATCTAATGGCCTTCTTAAGTTTTTAATGTGTCTCTAATTGGATGAGTTATGATCGACTCGCGATTTCCTATAAACGTCCCACTGCCGGCCACAGGCCTCCACTCAGAGTGCGAAGGTTTGGGGTGTAATTTCCACGCGTGCCCACTGCGAATTGGAAACTTCACGCACACCATTGAACTGCTTTACCCTTGTGTACAAGTATCCTTTCGATCTTTTGTTTAATTTTCACGATATTATATGCGGTCTAGTTTTAGAACGACGTTATATTATTATAAGCTTCTTATGCTGAAAATAAAAGTTTTTGATATGCCTGCTCAGTTATAAACAAAGGTTCCTAAAATGCGTGTTCCTACGTGCCTAGTCGAAATTCTATTGAAAATATGTTTACACAAGTTACCTTTATCTCATTTAAATTTGTTTAAACCGATTCTGTATGCCTGTCTTTCACGGATAGGCCTTCAATTGTGTCAGCTAGTGACCGTTCTAAGGCCCTAAGGATGCCCTTAGCGCGTGACGAGGCCTCATCCGAGGGTATTTATAGCCACATCGCTATGCCCTTTTTACAGCGCTTTTATAGTTACTGCGACATTGGCTGCTAATTTATTTTACACCCGTGTTACCTCAATACAAAGTATTAGACGCTCTCCAATCTCCTTTATTTTTAATTTGCCTATAATTTTGTTTTTATCGTCTTTATTCATTACCTTAATAAAACATCCTAAACAAAAAAATACCCGTCTACTGTATTTTTACTTTAATGCCTCCTTGTAAAGTGCCTATCGACAACCGTGATAATTTATTTAAATAAAGTCATTTCGTTATTATTTTAATTAATTGTCCTGAAAAAATCTTCAATGAAAACCATGGGATAGTTTTCGTAATTACAGAGCAGAGCCTCCTCGTTCATGCAGCGGAATAACCCAGCAGACAATAGTAATCAATGACCGCAGTAGGCAGATACTTATCGTCACGAAGCCAGCTTAGATCTTGATCATCCTTAATTGCACGATGATATCAGAGCCTTAGAGTCCTGAAAGGAGTTTGCTCACTTTACATCCGCAATTTTGTTTTTTATTCGTGCCCAGAAGGAGTGATTGCATTTTTTGTTCTCATTATTACAAATGTATAAAGCGTGTCAAATATTTCCATTCTTATATTCTCTTGCACTTCTTAGTATCCATCTACGTCGTTGATCTTTAGTAGTTTGGCCTTTTGACGTCACGAATAATTAATTTTAAGAACTCGCGAAGGCTATGAATCAGTTTTCGGCGAACTATCAAAATTGGTTCTTGCACTTGCACTACCTCATTTACCTAAGTATTTACGTAAACGACAAGCTCGCAATTGAATTAGCCTTGAATCAGATCTCCGTTACTTCCATTTCGCCAAAATATTTCCTTTGTTAACATTTGTAAATAAGTTTCAAAATGGTTACGTTTTATTTATCAATCTCATGGCAGAGTAAGGAAAAAGGATTTTTTATTACCTACAAAAAATAACAAGCTTTATTTTATATTCAAGGGAAATGTTAATGAATTCTGCGGAGTGACGAATTATGGTGCATTGTTCATTCTAAGTCTCATTCTAAAGGCGGTGGCTACAATAACTTAGTCCTTTCGTCTCGAAGTACCATGAAACGCACGCCAATTGAATGCAGAATACAGTTATTCACTCGTGTTGAGTCACTACTGCCACCCCGATCGGTCCTGCTACGAGCCTTATCTACTTACTTCTGCGCAATTTGTCATCACATTTTACACCAGCCTCTTTGTTATCACATTGCATACCAACTCATTAATAACTTTGTTTCATTGTTGCAGATGGTACTTCCGAAAAATAAAACGAATCGAAGCGGAAAAGAAATTGCTCCTGCCCGAAAACGAGCACGGCGCTTTCCTTATCCGTGATTCAGAGAGCCGGCACAATGACTTCTCGCTATCAGGTAAACTAAATCCTTTAACCTCTTTTGTGTTGTAACAGCCGATAGATAAAGTTATCTATACAAGCACTAATTGCAACGGGTTACGCAAACATCGCTAAGTTAAGAATAATTTATAAGTGATTACTCGTGCTGGGGACTACAAAAAAGCAACGTCTGCATGGAGTCGAGTCTATTTAAAGCGTTGCCTTAATAGTTCTAACCAGGCATCCTATAGAAACGTGTTCATAGTTGGTCCCGAAGGTTCTATTCCGATGCAGAACCGGTTAAAAAGTTTTTCTAAGCCTCAGGAACGGGCGCCGTGGGAACAAGATACTGTTTGATATAGCAGATAAATCGACTCTTATTTATTGAGAACGTATACATTGTTCATTTATAAGAAAACAATTGGCATTGTTCATTTTTTTTAGTATGCTCCAATTCGAAAACCATTTCGAGGAAAACCATCATTTATCCGATTTATCTTGTCGGATTTCAAAAATACTTTATGATTGCAGATATTTTTGTAAAAGTACTTTGAACCTTTGTTTGACCGAACGACCCGGTTTTTAGACAGAATCCAGCATCGAATGTTTGCCACAAAAATTAAAAAAAAAGTTTAGCTAAGGCAACTGTCACGTGTCACTGTCAAATCGACAAAAACCATAGACAAAGCCGTTTTTTTTTATAGCCAACCGAACGAAGGCGATTGGGATTCTGTCTAAATTCACGAATTATCAAACAGCGAAAAAATATTTATTATTAATTAACAAAGCTACGTAAAAGCATAATATTCAAATTAGTTGCTTGAAATAGTCCATTTTATCAAATAAAGGTGTTAAAGGCACAGCTTAAAAAAAATGAACAATGCCAATTGTTATTTAGGATACACGAATACAATTTTTTATATTTAGTACATCATGTTGCAAATGGCGTTATAAAAAAATCGACGTTCCTTTTTTATACCTTGTTATTTTATTAACTGCATCAGTTTAGAATAGAAGTGCCTAAAAGTTTCCAAACTGCTTCACGGACGCTCTGAATGGTACTTCCAGGGGCGTTATAAAACAGTAGGTATAGATCAACAAGCACATTTCGTCTTTGACATGGGAGTCGTAATTAAATTACACCCTGTAAAGGAAGAAGCAGTATAAAAAATAATTGAACACCCCTGGCCTAAGAGGTGTAATTAAAATAGCGAAAAAAGTCCAATTTGAAAATAGCCAATGGTTCCTGAGTTATGAACTAATTAATCACACGCAATTTTAGTAGAGTCGATGACTCTTAACGGTATCGATATTTTACTAATTATTGTCTCTGATATCATTTTCCTGTGTATCTAAAGCTTATTTTTACACTACTTGTAAGGATGCAAAAATTATATACTTCAAAGTAACTGATACTGAGTTAGGCTATTTATGTTAATACTTTTATGTTACGTTGTAATTGTAATTCGACTCAGAGTGTGCGCCAGTTCATGTGATGCAAAGCGACATTGACGAACAGGCGCAAGAGACGTGCGCGACACAGACACTGTCTGAGGCGTTTGTATGTACGGACGGTGTGCACGCTGACGTCATAATGGCCTAAATTGTATGATCCAAGCTGGGAACAGTCATACAACAGACATGTTAATAGAAACACGGAAGGTAGAAGTTAACATAGGTACCTTAAAAATACAAAATAAATAAGCATGACAAAACAACACAATTCATTCAAATCAATTTCTTCCATGCTGGTCTGGGAGCAAAGAAAAAACATAGAATGTACCAATTGCTTCTCTACCCGCGCAGATGGTAAAAGCCCATCGAGGGAATGGGCGAAAATCATAAGAATCATGTTATAGGCGATGAGGCTAGCAATCCATCACTATTTTGATTCCATTTTCCACCAATACGCCCACAATCTTGCTAAATGTGGCCTGTTGGTACCTGTTACCTTAGGCTCTGTCTACCCCGTTAGGGATAAAGATTTGTGTATGTAAACAACACAATACCAAATGACCTATAGTTGAGATGAAAATACCGGCCAAATGGGAGTCTGATTCACATACGAAGGGTTCTGTGCCAATTTACAGTTATACTGCTGGTTGCCGGCTAGTCGCTAACCGGCTAGTACCCGGTGGTGAAGCTTATGGGCATGTATGGTAGTTTTCACGCCATGTACCGGTGTCATTTACCCGGTATACCCATATACTTGACCACCGGGTAACTGGCACTAAATACCCGATAATCGGCACGCGTGAAAAAGCACTTACGTCAGTAACGATGAAGTTTTATTAAAATGACTTTGACGTACATTTGCTGCACGATATTTTCTGTATTTTTACTGGCTCTCTAACGGCTATATCAGTCATGCATGACATCAATTATTATTATTATTTTCTACAACATGTAGAATAGTAGATACGAACGTAATCACTACATAATATGAAACAAAGTCGCTGTCTGTCTGTCCCTATGTATGCTTAGATATTAAAAACTACACAACGTATTTCGATGCGATTTTTTTTAATAGATAGAGTGTGATTCAAGATGAAGGTTTATATGTATGATTCTACGTAGATGAAGTCGCGGGCAGAAGCTAGTAAAATATAAACAAAACTATTCGGTATTGCAAACCATTTAAGAAGCTCTAGCTTTGGGCTGGGTATTTAAAAATATGAATCATTTGTACAAAAAAAATAGATTGGTAATTCTACGCTTACGAAATCGCAGGCAAGAGCTAGTTATAAATATTATCAAATCTGTTTAGATTAATTTCAATTATTTTGTTGTTTATGGAATTGAACTATTTCCGGTACATTTTAAAAGCAAATACATGTCAGTTATACCTAATCGGCTTCTTTGAAGAATAACACAAAATTAATTATTTGATAAAGACATTTAGATTAGACATCATAGACAACCATTTACTGCTACATTATACCTCTCGTCAGCGTTTGAAGGATTCAATAAAATAAATGTTTAGAAAATTATCTTTGTTAAGTACCTACCTAGTTGATTAGATACAAAAAAGAAGTGCCAGAAACATGATAACTTGTTCTAATTAATCCTGCTCGAGTTGTAAACAGTTTACAGACTCTAGTACCTGCATCTGTTGTTGACCATGTTTGAGTGACATCTCAATTCTCCTGTCTCTTTCAAACAGAAAATACTATTGCTCGGCTACAATGGAGCCCGCATAAATTTACCAATGGCTTTCTCAATAAATGAAAGTAAGTTCGTTTCTTTCACCTGAGTAAATTAAGATATCACGCGTTGTACATGGAATATGCACCGATCTGTATCGAATAAAAATATAACTGCGGAATTTGAAAACCGTTTAGTGCGATGCCCTCTCGCACAAAAGGCTTTGATTCAGAATTAAATGATGTGTTATTTATTAATATCCAAATTCTTATAAGTCGGGGGGGTGCCATTACTTTTTTTTACTACTGAATAAATATTTTTAGTAGCATAGTGGGGGTGTCAGGAATGGACGAAATTCTTAGGAATCATGTTATAGGTGATGCGGCTAGCAACCCATCACTATTTTGATTTCCCTTTCCAGGCTCTGTCTACCCAATAAGGGATATAGACGCGATTTTTGTGTAGGAATATTCAATAAGTGAAGTATGATTTCTTAGTTTTCTTAAGATAAGGAATTATCGACAAGCGTGTTATAAAGATGTCGGGTTTTTTTTTACTTAAGACTCACAATGTTATCTTTTACAAAACTAAACCGTAAATCGAAGCTAAATTGAAAATAAAAATGCTTCCAGTATTGTAACATAGTCACTAGGGCCGTTGCGATATTGGCTGTTCACATCTTCCGGGATTTAACACGAATGTAATACAGTACATGCACAAGTTCAAACCAATAACGATTAAATTACATACAGGCTTAAGGTTACCTTTAACACCGTGGACACGCTTCAATACGTATTGCTTGTAAATGATTATATATAGCATTTGTGCAATGTATTGCTGGTTTTCTTCCCGTTATATTATTTTATTTAATATTGCAATAAAGCTTCGTTGTATGTCGGGCTTTTCGGTAGTAATAGTTGCATTATCCAATACACAATACAATAGGTTTTATTATTATTTATTTATTTTAAACGAGCAAGTGTGTCACTTGATCGATGGTAAGCGAGCACCACCACCTATGAACACAGGTATATAATGTAAGAGATGGATTTATATTGCATCCGTGTTTAATCACCGTATTTTCGCTGCGTTCATCTACCGAACTTGATTTAATAAATAGGATTCTATAATACCATTATTAGAACCATCTTTTAAACTACGAGATCAAATTCAAACGCTCTTTCACTATTAAAGTCGATAGTTGCTCCGCCCACTTCATTTATGTGCAAAGCTTTCAAGTCTTTTAATAGGTAATGCCCAAGGCAATTAATAGTATCTATTGTACAGTTAGTCATATTTTAAATGTCATTAATAGTGATTAAAGTCTATCAATACATCCTTATTATCTATGATAAAAACGTCTTTCTCTTCCTTCACTATTTATAGGCATGTTTGGTTTCATACCGGTGCTACCAGCGTTAATGATATGCCCATAACGAGTGAACTGAACCAGTTACTTGTGGGTAAACATTGTTGCTATTCCGATGATTCATTGCACGCCTGCATCGCATTATTAAAGGTTTCATAATAAACACATTCTTGAGATTATTCAACTATGTCCCATACGTTTCACATTGCAGAGATAAATGCGGTCTACTAGAAAAATGATTAATTATATGTTATGCAATCATTATCCTCTCGTAAAAACCCAGATGTAAATTTGATATAAACTTTTAACTGAACAGATTTTTTATCCTTAGCGATACCATAGGTACCAGAAAAGATTGAAAATCCTTTTGACCCGTTTCCAATGTTTTCATATTCTATTTCATAGTCTATTTTTTGGGAGATTATTGTTCCAATAAGAGTGGCGTCTTCGTTTACCTTTTGCACATATAGCTAAACCATTATCGGTTGATTGTTACAGTCCGCGATGGCGATACGGTGAAACACTACCGTATCAGGCAGCTCGATGAGGGCGGGTTCTTCATCGCACGCCGCACCACCTTCCGTACGCTTCAGGAGTTGGTGGAACACTACAGCAAGGACGCTGACGGGCTCTGCGTCTCGCTTAACAAGCCCTGTGTGCAGGTCAGTATTAATAGTTCTCATTCTCAAACCCATGATCATCATCAACTTCAACATTGTCAACTACAGTGTGAGATATGGTGTCCAGCTACCCCTTCGAACATGGGTTCTATGCTTGATTCGTGTTAGTTGTTTATTGTCGCCTGTATTATTTTTCAACTCATTATCACCCGGAAACATAAACAAAATACCTTCTCTCGTGTGATCAAACTTGATGCTTAGTTTTCAGAATTTTATTTGAAAAATATGAATGAAGTCATTACGATTTTCAAATTGGATTTGGTGATTTTACGTAGCGATAGCGATACAATACAGTCTTATCGCGCTGCTGAATTGATGATGCAGTATCGCGATCGTCATCTGTGGCGAACTCGTCTATCAAAATGTACCGTTAACTCTGTGATGTCATCATGGCTGAATAGGTAGTTATTTAATACAAGCTATGTTTGACATGTATAACTATTTTTCTCTGGGATGGCATGATATGGTATGATCTTTTGCGAAACCGTCTGATTTTATACCGTCATGCGAAAAGGTTTTGAAAGTGATATAGCATTTAGCCGAAGGTACCCGACGCGACACGAGGTCGTGACTTCCCGTCATTCAAATTGAAAGTCTGGATTCACGTTCGCAACTTGATTGGTTCTTGGAAATTCACTGGAGTTTAGCTAATCATTTCGAATAAAATACCTTGTCCTTTAAAAGCATAAATGAATCTAATCAATAACATCTTCTATTGAAAACACTGACCTCCGACTAAACGCTGTCAATTTTTAATTTTTGCTTAATATCATCATCATATTCATCCTCATAACATAATTGTGCTGACAATACAAGGTTACTTCATCTAAAAAAGTTTTCATACATTTTGTTATTCGCGAAGGCGCATAAATTGCGAAATTCAATATCAGTACGATCATAAAATTTATGGTATTTCGATGGGCACCTTTGTACGTCGTGAGAAATATAGCCGGGTGTTGAACAAGCTCGGAGATCCTTTAAATTCAGCGAAGGACTCTGGCTGTCTTTGATATTTAACTCGAGTGCCAACATTAACATTTTTTTCTCGACCTTCCATTATTCCAGGCATTGGTTACAAATCGCATTCCTAGAATGACATTGCATTATACATTACATATGTATTTATGTATATCAAGCTCTTATCGACTAACACATAAGCGATTACTCAATAATAGGACTCGCTTGAACTTTTTCCCTGGTACTACGTGCATTATTCTAGTCTTCGCGCAATATTATTTATGTCACGAGCGAATTCCTTTACAATAAAATGGTCTGCGTCAGACCGATTAAACTAATCTTTTGAATTCCATCCTAATTAACTTTTGCTAACAGAATATTGTGCAATCAAATGTTTATGTTTCACTGCATTACATGCCTTGACTATTAATTACAATCCTACTAATTGCAGTTTTATTAGACTATAATGTGAAGGGTTCCATGTTTTATAACGATATCTATAGTGATACAATGTTCCCCTTGTGAAACAATAAAAAAGACGATGCATAACTCGTAAAAAAAATATATTCCTTGTTACTGCACTTCGATGATACCTACTCAAGGTCTACCAAATTGCAAATCAAGAGATCCAGATATTTAGGGTGACGAGAAGTCACCTCTCCCTAAATAACTGGAACTCTTCTGACAGACAACGTGCAGTCTGTCTGTGTTTGCACCGTTACTGAGTAGGTAGATATTGCGGGTGAAATTTATTGTTACTTATGCATTAGACTAATGTATCAATAAATCAAAATTTTTCTTTGATAATCACTGGTAAACCGCAACAAAAACCTACGTGTTGTTGTGCACCGGCTATGAACAAACGCAGACAGCCTTGTACTTGATTCCAGTTATATTCTGTGATTTCTTTAATGCATGATTTACTAAGTACTTGTTGTCCTTCCCACTTAACATTTTGATCGTTTCGACTGACTTCACTAATATTTTATGAAGCTATTCAATCATTTTATTTGACATATTTTGTGCCTGCAAACAAATTTGGTAATCGATGTGTCAACAACTCCGATTATAGCGGAATCCTCTGCGCTAAATCTGATTCGTGTAGTGCAATTTACATAATTTAATTCTTCTTACGGTAATATTACACTGCCTCCTACGTAGGGTAATGCCAATACGTTACGTGGATTGGCGATATCCACAAGAATTTGGCATATCGCTCCAGTTTGCCGGCCGAGGTCGAGATGGCCCCGCTTTCGTCACGCACGCTGCGTCTACGCAACCGAGCGGTCGCCTTGCGAGCACTGGTCTTTTGTAAAAACTATTGTTTCTTCAATCCTTTCTTTGTCAACATGAAAATATTCTATGTTTGGAAATGAGTCTGAAAATATTTTATTTTCGTTATAGCATGAACGTCTTATTTGTATTTTTACTACGTCGCACTTGTTTCTTTATATATCGTTGGTATTTCTAGTATAAAAAAAACTCTATGCTACTAGAGTTATAAATAAGGAGTCATTGTATCTTCTTTGGAATTACAATAACGTATCCGTCCATGATAACTCTCATTTATATTTTTATTTTCTAACTTTACTGGTTTAGGCCTCACACCAAATGAAAAGCAAAGTAGTTCTGCGAACGGCAAAGAGGGACCGGCCTAAACTATGCCTTGTCGCGTTTGCGTGTGCGTATCTCAACTAGTACAATTTGCCTAACGAAGTTTGAATGCACTTGTATCCGTGGCCTCACTTGTTGCCATTCGCATAACTCCGTCTCTACTTTTTATTTTGTCTGAGGTGGAAGTTAGTTAATCTACAGGGGATTCAATTAGGGGGACTCTTATTTCCACGCAACTATTTAATTTTATTTCTAGCGGTTCAACCGAAATTGAGAAACTAACCATTCACAACAACAATCCCTTCCTACCTTTCCCAGAGATTTAGTTTACTTGGCCGGTTGCGGTTGAGTGATAATCTTTGTCTCGCTTTTCCCGTCTCCAAATCAAAATTCCATTCCAATTCCTTTTCCGTGCACGCTGTTCGACTGAATGATATCAGGCAATCGCAGACTGTTGCTACCCTGCGCAGTCGCTTGAAGGCGTATTGGCTCGATGGATCCTCTTAAATGAGATGTGTTTTGTAACTTGTGTGTGTATGTATATATTTATATATTGTGTAGTATATTTTATTAATTGTGTATTAGTTGATCGTATTTATCTATTATACATATATAGTTTATTATATGTCACATTATTTAAAATTTAGGCATTTAAGATTATTTTAGGTTTCGATCGGTTCTTTTACTTTTTCTGTGTCTACTCTTGCTCAATACTTATGTCCTGTCAAGCGTTCGAACGTTAACTGGAAGAGACCCTTTTTAGGGATAAGTTCGCCTTTGTGCATTTGTGTTGTCCTGTATTCATCTTTTTCGTGTGTTTTATGTACGATAAAGAGTTGTACATACATACAATGACTGGGTCAAGCTTAAAAGGCGTTTATCCAATAAGAAACCATCCCACTTGATTGTAATTGCCATTACCACGACTAATACTCTGGGCTATTATTACGTTTAAAACCTATTCTTTTAATTTGTTTCCAAATAAAACACAGTGACTCGGTTCTATTCTTGTTCAGACTAATTGAAATTCTGATGTAGCATTTCTTTCGAGGCAGTTTTAAATTGATCGTTTGTATTAAGTATAAGTTTGAAACGCTTTGTATCTCCGATCATAAGTCGTCATTAAAACAAATTTACTTTGTTTTGACGTTAAAAATTACAATAAAATACTACTTTATTTAGGTGCATTATCTCGTAATCTAAATACCCCATTATGAAACGTGTGACGTATTGCCATCATAACGAACTATTGTTCGATAAATTTTTCTCAACAATACTATTAAACTTTTATTTAATGAGATGTTTCATACGTTCTTAAACAATTTTAAGAGACTGCGGAATCTGATATTTTGCAGTCGGAAATTATTTCTACGTGCTTGCAATACTGAAGCTTAAAATATGTTGATAATATTTACGAAATATGAAAATCGCTTCAGCGCTCACCACGATTCCTTATTGAGTAACTTTGCGGTCGCCAGACGTTGCGTCCTGCCGCTGCGACGCGCTAGACTCGCTAGACATTCAACTCCGACATTTCCCCGCAGGCCACAGACTAGGTTCAATATGATGTATTGTATAACAATTCGCACTTTATGCAACTAACTCGACACCGCATTACGTCAACCGCTACCATATGTATGTAAAACATTTAGGACCAGTTACCTTAGCGTAGCTAATAGCTCGAAATACACGTATTCAGTTTTTGCATTTTATTTCCATCAATTGGAATCTTAATCGAATCTCAAGATCTCAGACGTTTTTAACTGTTTCGACTATGCTCATTCAAAATCTGTACTGTCTGGTCCAAATAGACGCTGGCCGTATAAAATAAATGTGCAATTTTGAGATCGATAAAGCCCGTCTGGTTGGTAATGTGTCGAGTTGAGCGTGACATGTAGGTAGACAGACAGAACGTCGCGGTCGCTGCCCACAGGTTTCACGTTACAACGTGGCGTGAATTAAAAAGTATATGTCCTCAAGTTGCCGGCTGCCGGTACCAGCCGCCCGACGGTCTGCCTCAGCAAACACATTTAAACATATCACAATACCCCTCTATCAAAGTTAATTTTACTCTTACTAAGGTTACTTACCCGCACTGTTATTAACTGATAAATGGTAATTATGAAACGCAAATATATTACTCGCCGTGCACGTTGACGTCAGCTTTCGTGATATTTTTATCATTTACGGCTCCATTGTGTTAAAGCAAGCATTTTCTAAACTCTAACAAACATTATTAATGTTCTACTAGACTAGTGTACATTTATTGCATACAGGCGATTTGATGGGAAAATACCTCCATTTTTTTTTCAGGTTGAAAAACCAGTTACAGAGGGGCTCTCTCATCGTACTCGCGATCAATGGGAGATCGACAGATCCTCGCTCAAGTTCGTTCGAAAACTCGGCCACGGGCAGTTCGGCGAGGTGTGGGAGGGCTTGTGGAACAACACGACGCCTGTCGCGATCAAAACACTGAAGTCTGGAACCATGGACCCCAAAGACTTCCTCGCTGAGGCACAGATCATGAAGAAACTGCGGCACAGCAAACTCATCCAACTGTACGCCGTCTGTACCCTCGAAGAACCCATTTATATCATTACCGAATTAATGAAGAACGGATCTCTGCTTGATTATTTACAAGGTAAATAACTTGAATAACTTTGAAGGCGTCGTAGTTCATTATTGTAAACCAAAATAACGGGATCAAATATAATGATTTTGTGATCTTTAAGTATGTCACATTTGCCTGATGTTAACTCGCGATTTTAAGCAGTCTAAACATAAATGAAGACAATATCATTATACTTCCGTTCACATTTGTATACAAGTGACAAACCAACACACCTGTTATCTAAAAAGAAAATCCTGCTGTAAGTTATTGTAATGGCATAAGGTGCAGATGAAAAGCATCAAGTGTTTGTTCCTCATTATATAAATGAGGCAGTATATCTTGTGCCACTTTTACGTCGCAGAGTCGCAACATATATCACAATTTCCATAAAATTCGGTTATATTAGCATTTTCTAGATCGGCAAAGTATTTTCATGTAAGCAGACTATAGGCCATGTGAGAACTGAGAATGTGTAGGTATTATCATTATATGCACATTCAGATAACTATGAAATCATGATATAGCCGATGCAGCTAGCAACCCATCACTATTTTGATTCCCCTTTCCACCTATACGCCCACAATCATGCTAAACGTGGCTTTAAGCTCCTGTTAAATTTGGTATTCTAAAGTAGATTTAGTTCTCAGCAGGAACTGTATCTTGATAAAATTGAAACCTAAATTACTTAGATAAGAAAGTATTCAAACCTCCTTATCTATGCACAACATTGTCACGTGCTGCATTGTTTAATTGATTGCATTTGATGGTGATCTGACCAGGAACCTGGGGAATTTCATTAAAATGTAGATACTTTTATGTCTCTATTGTAAACCAATTCAGAATTTCTCCTTAACCGACAACCGACTGGTCGATTCTTCTTATAGTGACTCTTAAACTAGTGAAATTTGCAGCTGGTACGGCTTACCGTTTCTGGCTTCTTAAAATTTTATAACAAGAATATGTTTATTTACAGGCAAAGGACGCGGTCTCAAGCTACAGCAGCTCATCGACATGTCAGCTCAGATAGCAGCCGGTATGGCGTACCTCGAGTCCCAGAATTACATACACCGAGACTTGGCGGCGCGAAACGTGCTCGTAGCAGATGCCAATATTGTCAAGATAGCTGACTTCGGACTCGCTAGGCTAATCAAGGTTAGTTAAACAGTTGGGTTTTGTTGGTGATACATGGTAATCCTACTTTTGTATACCCTATATCTTTTTATTTTCTTCTTTTTACTATTCGTTAGTTCGTTAGTCCTCTAAGAAAGCAGATTATGGCTTAGAACTTTTTAAGAGGCTAAAAGCTTTAGTTGCTTAACATAGTTGTTTGTCGATTTCGCGCGTTTATTGATTAGATTAGAATATATGCCAGCTAAGTATGGCTCAATTATTGAAAGGCAAGGCATAGCCGAAATAAGTATTGACATCTTCATCAAGAATCTCTACTAATGTTTTCAAGAAAAGCCCTAGTTCACTGTTGATAAGCCAGTGTATTTGAAGAGCATTCTGAAGCCGAACTAATAACAGTGACACATGCGTTGACGGCTACGTATATTTTTTCTGTTTTGTTTTGTTATGTAAGATTTAACCATTCCTGCAATTTCTTGTATTTCTATTTACCTACCGTGTAAATGCAATCTTTACGGTGATTTCACAAGTAATATGAACACAGTAACAGTAACGACAGCTAAATTGCAGCTAATCAAAAACGAACGATTCTTCCAATCAACACAACAATGAGAACATCTTTAACTGAAGATACCGTTCAAGCGATGGTCTTGAATTTTGCATATTTTGAGAAAGATACTTCCCGTCTTTTGTTGTCACGTTTTTTCCAATGGTTTATTGGTAAACAGGAAAAGGAAGTATCCTTGACAACCAATAGCTTATTTACTGCTTTATTTGAGATTTGACAACAGCGATATTCTCAAAGATTGTTCGTATTTCACGCTTTATAACAAGTTCTCTTTTGTCTCTTTTTGCATTTCAAGAAGCTATTTTTGCATTCTTGTAGAAATTATGACGTTGAACTTTTAAAGCATAAATATTATTTTACGTGCACCCAGAATTCAGATATTTTATACCTGTAGCAAAGATTCCATTGAACAGTCGTTAGGGGAGCATATTCTTTATACTGAAGCCGAAAACACTTAAGAGGACGATCGTGAGGCTCAAAATGAACATTATAATATATTTATTTATATTTAGAATTGTTTATAACATTATAGGTTCACAAAGCCACAACCAAAATATCACAAATAAACAACACTCGGTAATTTTTTACCCAAAATAAACATTTTGTCGTCTAATTTTGCCAGTTGGATAACTAAAATAGTACCTTAAAATAACTAGCGAATGCGAATAGACAGCTGTTAATAAAAAAATTTGAATTTGACACGTCAAACCACACACAACATATGAGATGTAAATTAGAAATTTAACACCGCACACCGTTTCGCAAATACAACAATGACGGGCTTTATTCACGTGTTGAATGAATGTTTATGCCAATTACTGATTTTAATTTTGCCTCAAGAAGGGGCCCAAATTCGCGTCTAATGCCATGCCTCGTTAACTAGAGCAAGTAAGTACTTACTTAGTTGGTTTTGCTCGGAATGTCCTCAACTATTCAAAGGCAGGTTTTGTCACGATTTCTTAGAGGTAAAATGGCTATAGTAGCGTCGAAGTCTCGTGAGCAGAATCAAATTGTTTTGTATTGCAAAAAATATTATCGTAACTAATTGTCATATTTGATCATGTGAATTATTTTAGACTGTCATTGTTATTATAATCAGTAAGATATAGTTGTTCAAAATGTACAGTATTTTTCTCTTCTTTTTTTGGCAACTGTTAAAATATTTAACTCAGAAAAACGTGATAAAGTCTCGTTTATTTGCCATGTTTATGCTGTGTAATATTTTCGCATTAATATCTCATTTATACGAAAATGTTTAATTCGTCTGTTACCTATCCAGCTATATTTTCATTACATTATATTAGTGCCAGCAGAGTTCTTTTAAAGTACATTACTTACAAATTTATTGTGTTATCTACAGGAGGATGAATATGAGGCGCGAGTAGGCGCGAGGTTCCCTATCAAGTGGACGGCTCCCGAAGCGGCAAACTACAGCAAATTCTCCATCAAGTCCGACGTGTGGTCCTTCGGCATCCTCCTCACCGAACTGGTTACTTACGGCCGAATACCTTACCCAGGTACGTACACGAAATTTTATAGCTACACACGTAGTGTCGACAACCGAAGATTTGGTTTTGGTTTCGGCCTAGTTTGTGACATCTATCTGCCTTTTTATTCATAACTAGCTTTTGCCCGTGACTTCGTCCGCGCACAATGAAAATTTTGCGCTATAACTTCTTCCTCTCTTTCCTATCGAAAATGTACAAAAACCAGCCAAATGCGAGTCCTACTTTAAGCACGAAGGATTTTGTATTACCTCCTACCTCAACGAAATAAACCTGTTTCTTACCTGGACACACACTTCCATAATTTTTTATCCCATCCTTTTGTTCTGTAGGAAATCCGAAAAATCCCTTCTTATGACGCCTATGTGATCTTCAAAGAACATGTCTACTGAATACAAAGTCTATATTTTCTATACCGTCCTTTTATCCCGTGGGAAAATTGGAAAATTCCTTTGTAGTGCACCTCTTTGATCATCGAGCAATATGTCTTCCAAATACCAAGAAACTATATTAGTAAGTCAGTTACTCTTTTTTTCTTATCCCACGGGAATTTCTGAAAATCCTGAGATCAGTTTTCAGATATCATAATTACCTACTGGTATGCCAAATTGAAAGTTTCTAGTAACAATACTTATGAAGATAAGAAGATTTCAAAGTAATAATATAAATCATTTTATTTTCTTCCTATCCCGTCGGAATTTCGTAGTCTTGAAATTAACTTTTAGCAGTTATGATTTCCTAGTTGTGGGCCAAGTTTCAAGACTAGTAATTATAGTTGTGGAAACAGGCTCCCTTTTCTGTGGACTTATAAACCTCATTTTATTCCCTATCCCGTGGGAATTTTGAAAAATCCCTTCTTAATGCACCTCTTTTTGATACTGAAGCAATATTTATTTACGTTGCGACTCAAGGCAGCTGCGAAGGAACTATGCAATTTTCTGGGATAAAAAGTAGCCTATAACCTGGACGGTAATTTTCTCAACAGACTAGTAAAGTTTGCATCAAAATCAGTTCAGCCGTTTTCACGTGATGTGCTCGCAAATATACAGATAAACAGACAAAAATTCTAAAAACTGTTGGAACGTGTTCTGTTTTCGATTCTAAGTATCCCCAGCCAATTTTTTTTTAAATATCATCCATGTACAGACTTTCCACCCTCTTCAGCTTTATTATATGTATATTGAGACACAAGTTACTTAGATAAGTCAAAGTATTCAATCTAAAGTCTAGACCAGCTATTTTCACAACATACGAAACTAATTCCCGCGTTATAACGTTTTCCACGTGGGCCCTACCGGTCTAGGCAGATAGAAATTGCGGATCACGTAAAGCCTTTTAGCTGTAGTAGATAATTCGCCATTGAATACACACACACACTTTTCAAATACTGCCTATGTGTTCTTGGCTGGAAATTCGTGATTAAAGGCGCTCGTGCTAGCTAGTCCGTGCAGGTATGATAATATTGGTACAGTCAAGGGCAAAGATATATATGCAAGTAATGTGAAAGAAAATAAGTAATCATATAAAGTTAAAAAGATATATACTCATTCAAATGGGAATTAATATGCAAACTACACTGGCAACATAAATATGTACCTGGCAAGTCCAAAAACTTGTATACAATCAAAATTCCATTATTAGTATCCTGCAAATAATGCAAAATATTATAGTCATACTTATGTAATTAAATATAGATTCAGTAATTGCCACAAAAATATGTATACAAAATGTAATCTGCGAATATCAACTTTACGGCCTAGTCACACGAAACAAATTTGTAAAGTATGTTTTGACAATTCACGAAAACAGTACAGACTTGTCATTGCATATGTTTGTCGCATGTTTTGACCTGTCACCACGACGTTATCAATCGGCATGTTTAATAGATTTTACAGATTCAGATTTCGTTGATTTTGATTGAAGATGAAAACGCTAGGTAAATTCAGGGACAACTCAAGAAGGCTTGTGTTATGGGTATCTACTAGTTACGAGTAGATGACGATATACATACCTATATAAATAAATACATACTTAAATATATAGAACATAGAATGTACGTATGTATGTATGTATGTGTGAATGTATGTATGTATAAGAAAAACATAGAATGTACCAGTTGCTTCTCGTCCCGCGTAGATGGTAAAAGTCCATCGAGGGAATGGGCGAAATTCTTTGGAATCATGTTATAGGCGATGCGGCTAGCAACCCATCACTATTTTGATTAATTTTTCCACCTACACGCCTACAATCATGCTAAACGTGGCCTTAAGGTTTTGTTTCCTCAGGCTCCGTCTACCCCGTAAGGGATAAAGACGTGATATATGTATATCGTATGTATGTATGTATGTAGAACATCCATGACCCAAGCACAAATACTCAAGTTGATCACACAAACATTACCCTGGCCGGGTCTCGACCCCGGGACCTTCGACTCAGAAAGCGGTTGCTTCACCACTGAGCCATCCGTGTCGTCAATATCAAATCATACAGTAATTGGCGATATACGCTATTTTCAATTTTTTTTTACTTCATCACCATCATCATCATCATCATTTCAGCCATTACAAGTCCACTTTTTTACTTAATAAAAGGCAAAGTATACTTAAAATAACTGTATAATAAAGAAAACCACTCCTTAAACTTAAGACAAAGTGATTAGAGAGTAATATTTTCTATAGTACGTTATTATTAACATGTTTAATATTTCTTACCGTGATGCCTAATTCGTCAGCAGAGCTATATCAAGCACGGATATACCTTCCTCGCATAAGGCAACAATCCTATGTTTTAAATGATCGCTTAAACGATACATTTTCTCCTTCAAAATTAATGAAAAGCCGCCAGATAAACCATAAGAAACGGTAAGTCAAATGGAATTAAAAAATCCAAAAGTGACACATGACACATGCACATACATATGCACAAATCACGTCTTTATCCCTTACGGGGTAGACAGAGTCTATGGTAACAGGTACCTACAACCTACAGGCCACATTTAGCAAGATTGTGGGCACATGACATGATTTAAAATAAATAGAGTAATGATCAGTTAGAGAGTTTGGAATAGCAGTTGTTGTATACGACTTGAAGCTTCAAGTGGTTGGCTGATTACATTAAGATTACAGAGTTCGATGTTACGCAAATACGTTCATAAGCTCCTGACAATAGAGTTGTGTTAATAGAATTTTGGATTGTTTACATATTTTTGGTTATCATATTAGATACATAATTAATGGTTAAATAGTGTATACATATTTTTGAACTTTACGGTGTTTCTAAGTTTATGGCCTAATACATGAGGACATAATATTGCAAATGTTGTATACATAGTTATCTCTCAAATCATGTATACTAATTTATGTACTTTTGTATGTTGCCAAATTTATGACCATTTAGATGACCATGCTTTTTGACACTCAGTGGTGTTTACATATCTTTGCCCTTGACTGTACCTGTTGTGAATCATTAAATTATAAATGTAATGACTCATTTAATGCTTATGAATGATGAACACATATTTATGAATGATTGTAAAAGGACCGAAGGTTAAAGAAGCCCCTAGTAAAATTGTCGCATCTGGCACGAAGCTGTTCATACATTCGACTTCTAGTAGGAACTGTTGTTTATATTTTTATGGTAAATTTATAAACAACAGCATGGTACATTCACGTGTTAATTTGACTCTCATAATAATACACATAATTAATTAATTGAAATGCTCAATTTTCTTTCTTAATTGTGTATTGTTGTGTTAATTTCTCCACAATGGAGTTAACACTGAATTATTAATAACAACCTCTTTGGAAAATACTTTAGGTGGTAACGAATCGTTACTAACGATTTTCTCTGTTAGTGTAGTGTAACACAAAGATCAATAACTGTCACTGGCTCAAGGTAACTTCTAATTGTTAAATGGCAATAATATTATAAAACTTTATAGCAATACCATTACCTCATTACGAAACCTTTACTCATTGTTATCTCCTAATCCGTAAAACTTTCAGCTTCTTGAAACCTGAGGCCTTATTGTCTAATGCACTTGGAATCGCATTAGGATTTACCATTGCATTCTGTAAAATGTTAAAAGGGTGAGGGTAGAAAGAGATGGTGAATACTAACGCGAGCGTCCACGCGACAAACAATAAGGCCACTGGTTGCGTGGCTAACGTTAAGCGCCCACTTTACTACTCGCGAAGTTGATCGAAGTAAGCCGACGAGAGTATAGAGAGGTACTTCGTACAACTTCGCTTCGCTTCGAGCAACTTCCGTTCTGTGTCGGTTTTTTGCGTCCGAGTCAAAGGGCCCGAAATTCGAGCACGAAGTGTCACACTACATTACTCGACTTCAGTTTTTAAGCGCCCTCTACACTACTAGCGACTGAGTTTTTTCGAAGTCCTACGAGTGTGTAGTGTCTCCTCGCCTCGGCTAACTTCACTTTGACACTTCGTCGAAGAACTTCGGCCGAGAGTGTAATGGGCGCTTAAGGTTAGGTTAGTCATATAAAAGCTTTAAAGGTTTACATAAAATAAAATGTATCAAGCAAGTCAAACGTTGCAGTCGTTCAAACGTATGTTGCGGAAACATTATTGAATCGTCTTGTTTAATTAATCATTCCTACGTCCTCAGGTATGACAAACGCCGAGGTACTCCATCAAGTGGAACACGGCTACCGCATGCCGTGCCCGTCCAACTGTCCGGCGCCGCTCTACGAGATAATGCTCGAGTGCTGGCACAAGGACCCGCTCAAACGGCCGACGTTCGAGACTCTCCAGTGGAAGCTGGAGGACTTCTTCACCATGGATAACTCCGAGTACAAGGAGGCGTCCGCCTACTGAGCCAGGCCTTCCCTGCCGCCCCACCGACACGCGCACGCGCATCATGTACGTACCTTACTAGATAGTACATACCTACTAACTGTAGATGTCACACGGCGATTTGAAACGAGTATCCAAAGAAGCCGATAACAACTTATAAACGACACTTCAAACAATCTAGTACAGTTTGTGAGTTCTTAGAATGCCGTTTGTGTTCCGGGTACCATTGGGATTCAAGTATCAAACCCATAAGAGTGAGGTTGACAGCAAGGCAAATCCGTATGGCATTCTAAGAGCTCGCAGACCAGTCTATTTTTTCATACTAGATACTAAAATGACATTGCCTGTGTTTTCTGTTTTTTGCAATTCAAAAATAGTGACGTGCCACCACTATCGAAAGTTAACGATAAATTAAATTTAGTATAGATTTCTGTATGTATGAGCTAGTGTAATAAACCTTTAAATTTGCTCGATTATGATAATCTTATTTTTATTTCTTAAAATATAACATGGCCAAATCACTTGTATCCAGACCACAAACATTGTCGATGGTTTCGAGTACACCACTAAACAATAAAAACTGGCATCATTATTTGTTAATTTGATATTTGCAATTGTCATTTTAGCATCTAGTATGAAGAAATAGACTAGTAATGTAATTTTTCTGCTTGTATAAGTTAGTGCTATATAATTTTAATTGAAAATCGGTTAGTGTTTCTGTTCTGAAAAAAAAAATATGCATGAACACGTAATGAAGATTTATATCAAGTTGCACTACTTTTAAAATACAACCAGCGATTTGCGTTAAAACGCGCAAAATGAAAATTTGATTACCATGCCTTGCAGTACAGCACATGTTGAGAAACGAGACTAAAATAATATATTCAACTCGCCACGTTATTGTGGCACACGTACGGTGCATCTTCAAACAGAATGAGTCAGATTGAAAAATTTACATTTATTTGCATTGCTCGTAACAATGTTATTAAATAGACACGTAAAAAGATTGCCTTTGAACCCGCACGTTTAATTCCTTTTATTATGACTCAGTCGGTAAAGACAGATAGCTGATTTCAATCGTTATTATAAGTAAGCTGGAGCATTAATAAACGGTAAAAAGTCGTCAAGTCAGTTTGTGCCAAGGGGCTGCATTTTTCAGTATGCTAATTCATGTAGAACTTTTCATCCTTAGATTGCTGAATGGCGAATATAATTATAGGGTTACGGTCGCTTGCTGCTTTTAAAGTTTTTATATGTCAAAATTTAATCTGCTTTCAATATGTTTTGGTACATACAACCCCAACTTAAAGTAGTTATAAGTAGAGGCTTATCTTCACAAACTCACACTATAAATATTCGCACAGACACCGGGCCTCTACCACATGCCGCCCGAGCTGCAAATGCTTCACAACAGCTCGTCGATGCAACACCTGCAAATGCACCAGCTGCAAGCGCACCAAGCCAGTCTCGGGCACTTGCAGCACCCGCCCAATCTCAACCATCTCCCGGGCAACCTCGCTATGCAAGCCACCATCAACCACATGCAGGCGTTGCACCAGCAGATGCAGCCGCAGGTCAGTATCGCGATGCAGCAAGGCATACAGATGCCGGCGAAGCCGCAAGCCGTTCGCCCGCGGCCGGGCTGTCACCACCACGGCCCGCCGCGACACAACACCCTCGCTACCACCTATCATGGACCTTAAACTTTCTGACCCCGTTCAGGATAATCTGAACCAGGTCATTCGCCTTCCCAAACCAAAAGACTTTCAATTTCTATTGGTACTCATTGGCTTAGGAAGGAAAGGCTATGATGCAGCCGACGCGCCACACAGCCTAAGCGACCGAATCGACCCCGTAACATTTAAGCCTGTAAATGAAATCTGGCACAATACCGCGGCTGAACAACGCCATTGCTCAAGCTACTCGTCTACGACGAGTAACGAAGTTTTTATTCATGAATTTGCTAAAACCTGTAGCAACTTTAGTTACATTTTAAATCGTAACTTTTTATAACTTATTATTGATGCCTCGGTAATGTGCTAGAATGAATTAAGTGAACACAGCTACATATATAAAAAATGTTGCTTGTGAGATATAAGATCTTATTGTTATGTAAACAACTTATTCGTAGCTGTGTTTATATTTAGAAGGGTTATATACATATCTATACACCTGTCAATATAGATTTAAGCAAATATCAGTATGGCGGGTCCAAGTCGTAGGAGACTCTGAAATAAACTTGCTTATTATACCTTGATCGTAATCTTGCGTATCTTGACAGATGTATAGAGTACCGAATAAGTGCGACTGTGGTCGTGCAGACCCGTTCCGAATATATATACGATAAAGGTTGTTATAGCACGATTAGTCTCGAATGGTGAATAAATTGTAGAAAAAAGTATTGCACGGAAGCGGTACGATAAAAGCGCATGAGACGAGGCGATTTTATTTTTGCAAGATGAAGCAAGTTCGAGAATGGGTTTGCAACAAATAACGACGTAGACACGTAATTACTCTTCGATCAGTAATAAGTTTAGTTACGACTTTTTACGATTTTCCTAAATATTATACTTAGCTTACATAGGTTTAAACAGTTTTCAGAGTGTCGAGCACATCTCATTAGTAGGACGTTGATATTGTTAGGCTTATAAAGTTCGAAAAAAAAATGATTTCATTGTTGATCTTTTTATTCATACTATAAGGGATTTTTCGCGTTTATTCGTGCATCAAATCAAAAGCATAACTTTTTGTGGGCGCCCCTTTCAGTCTATATCTATGTTCCCATTATCATAATTTACTTCACTTGCAAGTGAATAAACTAAATCTCTGCTTCTCGTGAAATCTCACTTTGAATCGGTGCATTCCCGGCTCTAAGACATTAATGGTTGGTGATTTATTTAAAAGGAAGGTTAGAAAGAGGCTATTTCGTGTGTAAATAACTACAAATCGGTTTCGTCTTCGCATTATATTGGAGTGCAAGTGGCAAGCGGCCGTGTGTGCGTGCGGTCTGTAGCGAGTAAACAACATCAGCGTGTGTGCGTTAGGAAGAAATTTAGGCTCGGCAGGGATAAATTATCATGCGATAAAGCATGTCTTTTGTAAGGATTTATGTTTTGATGAGGCGCATTAACCAATTAGGTATTTCACCTTCGTATACCATGTTTAAAGTAGTATCGATATTGGTGATAGATGCCAAATAATCCTATTAAAGAACTGAATTTTATATACATATTAACTGTTCTGAGGGTATTTAGATATTAGGAATTAATTTATGTAATTTAAATGCGATAAGCCCGTCTAAATCACTATTGGTTGAAATTTTAAACAAAGTCATTTTATGTTTACTTCTCGTAGTTGTTTTGTCTCAATATCTAATAATGTCGCGAATTGCGTTTTCTTCCTTATGAATTATAAAGTAAACATGTTAATCATATGCTCAAGGATTGTAGAACGTCTGGTTTTACCTATATAATATTGTATCATAATATAAATCCACGGATAAAACTGATATTTTATTTGTGCCAAGACTTTTAAGTTAAGTTAAATGTTGCCACGTTGTAAGTCCGCGTATGTCGACCTGATTATATTTGTTTGTATTCAGCTTCTTACTTTATTATAAGTAAGCTGATTGGCCTAAGTAAATAAGTATTTTTGAATGTGTAGGTTTTGTATCCTAACGTATTAGATTTAACTTACAATATATGTATACTACGTAATGTCAACGAAGATTGTTAACATCGGACATTAAATTCTCATTCGTTGATACTGCACATTTTGTTTGAAGTGTTACAGTAAGTGTGTGCAATATTTTTGTTGAATCCCGGTGCTTTTTATAATGTACGTGTAGCTGCGACTCATTATTTGCAGATGAACCGTTGACATCCTCAGAACATTTAACAGACGCGTAGTTGTTTATGAAAGCTTGAACATTTATTGAATATTTGACGATAATTCCAAATCTAATATCACTTAAACAGTCCAACATTTTTCTTCACCATTCAGTTCACTTTTACTGTTCAATATCCAAATATGTTATTGGTCAGAACATTGGACATTATTCAGTACTATTTATATGATATTAGTTAGTTGGTATTAACTGGTGTGCTGACTCAACCATTCCAATCCAATCGCAATAGTTTATACAAAATTGTGACGCAATTGGTATATTAAATACGCTGTAAAATTGTAATGCAACTGTCGCACAAATAACTTTTAATATTTTACCTAATAATAAGGTGCCTGAAATTGCATTTTATGTCACAAAATATTATACTGCACTGTGGATAAAGCACTTTGTGAATAGAAATGAGACGTTTATAGATTGGTCAGTGTTCAAGGCATCTAGATAAAATAAGTAAGTAGCGACTAAACCGAGTTGTTCCAACTTATTTTGCTGTTAACTATGAAATCCAACAAGTGTTAAAAATGTCCTGTCTTATTTTCCATAATTTATTTTTATACTCTAAAATTCATTAATAGCTGTATAAACTTTGCTTTAGGCGTAAATGCTTTATCAGAATCAAGTTTTGCTGTCAGTTTTTAGAGCAATATTATTTATAAACTGTATTTGTATTCTATTATTAGTTAGTCAATTTTTAAGTACTAGTATTTTCTTATACAATGGCGCCATCACAATTATTACGGAAAAGATCAATAAGATTCGTAGGCTAAGCTATTTGAAGAATATGCGTGTTAGATTTGTTTAATTAGAACTATTGTAAGTAATTGTTGCCGCGTTTAATGGCGTTTATGCGAGCTGCGCTGGCGGCCGTCGCGCAGCAAATATAAACGCGTTGGTGACTCTGACTAGAAAGTGAAGTCATAAAATTCAAGTGCGACTGATGTTAGTTGATACTGTTTGACACGTGAACTAAGGTCTTATTACCTCCGAGTATCAATTAAATATTTTAAGTTTCTCTTATGTATGGTTATGATTATTATATTTCACTTATTTGTATAGATTTTTTTAACACAACAATAAATATAAATGTGGAATGTGCTTTGTTTTATTTTTTAACCACAATAAATAGTCATAACAATGGCAACATACTGTCCCAAGAGATAAGGCGATATCCACTGAGCCCACATTTAAAAATTCGTTGTTACCTGTTTCAAGTCGTAATTTTTGCGTAAGTTTCTGCCTCATACCTTTAATTTACATAAAACACAAAAATGGAAATTTAATCAATTATATTTCTCAATCGATTACACACTGCTCTTATTCGAGAAATTTCTTCTTGACTAAATAGATTCTCCTTCTCACAGCAGAGCAAAGAAGAATCGGCTTCTAAACGGGATATAATATCTGCAGTTCGATTTTCATTTGTTAGTTTGGCTTTCTTACTTGCCGGTTGGTCGGTGTCGCTGTCTCCAAACAAAGCGTCTATATCAGCAAAGTCGAAATTGTTGCTGTTTTCTTTATAGTCTCTAGAGGAAGCGGAACTGCTGAGTTCAACAAGTTGTGCGTCTTCAACACATTTATGGATATGCCAGCTTTTGTGAGAACTTTCATCAGATATCAGAATGTGTCTCCAGTGTTCAGTGTCATGGGGATTGTCTTGAAGAAGTGATGCATAAGTGTCTTGTAACGAATGGTCCAGACTAAATATAATAGATAATAAATATTCAATGCTCTCATGGTTTGCAAAATGCTTCAAAGATCTAAATAGCGCATTTGTTATGACATTATCTTCCTTTTGGACAATACTCCGGTATGCTTGCGTAGTTAGGTCTTCGGCCTGGTTTTTTTCTCCATTGCCAATTTGAAGAGAAAGTTCACATAAAAGATCGAGCAAAACTAAGTCTAGTTCAGTATTTCCAAGTTGGGCAATGTTTGACATGACATGTAGAATCTGAAAGAATGAAATTTATTAATTTTCTGGTCACATCCTGTTCTTTATTAAAAGAAATCCCTTTTGGATATTTCCTTGATATACCTCTTGTAATTTACGATGGTGAATGAGCTTTATTTAAGGTAAACAATCGCGCATACGTGTTAAAGTGTGCGTGGCTTACGAAGCTATTTTCGAGCGATTTTTTATTCTTATAATTTACCATACCCACTTTCGCTCTCACGCACACTTTAACACCTATGGCAGATAAGTGCTTATTAGGCGTTGGTGCCAAGTATTTTTTAATTAATTAGCCTTATGTAACTAACAGCGGAAAATTAGGATGGGTATTTACCTGGACAAGGGCACCAGTATCTTTTAGTAGTCGTTTCATAGCTCTGGTTAAAACAACTAATGCCTCGATATGCTCTAAATACCAAAGCCAGCCTTTGTCAAGTTGGCCCTGATTAAGTAATATTTTGTTCTTTGGACAACTTTTTGTCCAAACCTTTACCACATAGTCTTCGAAGGTTTCATCTCCGTCCACGAATCTACAGGTAGCTGCTGCGGTCATCAGTCTACTCTGCAAGTATCATACTGGTAAGACAAGGCAGAGTATGAATTAACGGTATACTAATAAAATAATAAGTATTTCCCAGCTTAAATCTGGTCCAAGAATATAAATCAATGTAAACTCGACAATTCACTAATTTAACTAGTGTCGTGATCGTGACACCTCTTCTAAGCAATTTTGGGGCTGATCTTATTTCGCTCTAGAAGTCGCTGAATAGAATGGACATTTTATAAAGTTAATGCATAATATGACTATGGGGGTCACCCTTAGTAGTCTTACCATTTGCCGAATTTCATCTTCACTCTTTAAATCCGATGAGAGAAAATTGTCGAATTTCAAAATTAATTCATTGATAATTTCCTCAATAACTTTTTCTTGGACTTCGGGAGGTGTGTTTTTGATCACTACAGGAGTCCAAGCGCCTAAGGTATATCTATTATAAAGTCTTATTTTGTCTTCAGTCTTCAATGCATCAAATAATCTAGCTAGAGTGTAACTAAGATGTACTTTTTGAGGAGAATCCAAGAACATCTTGTTCTTTTCCAATTTTTGATAGGTTTTGCATAATAATACGAATTGCTCGTTTAACAATTGACGATTGCTTCTGTAATTAAAAGAGCTTATCAGTGTACTTTTAACAAATAATGATTCTACACATTATTAGCCAATTAGGACGTACAAAGCTTTGTATCTTTCAGCATGTCTAGCACAAGGCTCGAGCACTGCTCTTGCGCGCCCTTCTGCTCGCCGTGCAGTGGCGAAGTGTTGTGTTCTGCCATCTTTCTTGAAACTTATCGCCCGACGCAGCCCATCCGTCGTTCTTATCCCCATTTTCCGCCATAGCATCACTGTCATTGCACTTGTTCATAGCCAAAAGAAATTCCATAGAGGTTCCGTCAGACCCAATGGGATGATAGTTGTCTTACCTAGATATCGCGATCCACAAGTCCGAAGCAAACAACGCGCCCCAACAATCTGTTCCTAGCAATGTTTCATACAAGAGTTCCTCCAGCAATGCATACTCATCCAAACTCAATGTAGAAGCAAGAGCTATTGTATGAATGAGAACATGTTCATACAATCCATAACTTTGCTGCCTAGATTTTGCTGCAAATTTAATCCCTAAACTGAACCAAACATTACCTGAAATGGAAAACGCACGGTCATCAATTTTGTCTCAAAACTCATGCACACAACTTCAATGATTTCAAAAAATATTGGCTAATGTACTGTAAGTTAGTGATTAAGAAAATAAATTGTGATTTAGTTAAATTTTTTGCTCACCTTTAGGTAATATGTTGAAAATGCAAAGTATAATTTTGTGTTTAAATTTATTCAGCGTGTGCTCGTTTTTGTTGAGCATCTTTTCAATTACTGCCGCAACTAAGGTTATAAAGGCTCCTAAATTCTCATCTGTGTCGCTCAACGCATCATTGTCGAACTGAAGACAACACTAAAATAAAAATAAATGTATAATTTAGTATTAAAGCAGCATCAAATAAGAAATAATTTAACAATGGTGACATTAACTTGCCATCAAGCATTTCACTAAAATAAAACTGTTCCTACTCCGTAGTCACACATGCAAGACAGCTATGTCTGAGCAACACATACATGTTTTTAAGTTCATGCAAAAAAACCAGTCTCCGTTTTTATACAAATCAACGGAATATAATATAAGACTATTTTGAACGTTATACGTTTCCGAACACGACGAATAACATACATACCAACGTCTTGTATGTTATTGGAGATTATGAAGTGTATCTATGTGACATGAATATGAACCTACGCAAAGCGTAAAAATTAAACGGCTGAAGTCACGATTATAAGCAGAGACCGGTCCGATTAGTTTCGGCCTTATCGGAAGACCTTTTTAAGGGTGCGTTCACGGAGGCATCCCCGCACTGCAATAAGATGCACTTCGGGCTACGCCTGCGCTGAGATAACGGGGAAAGAATGGTATTGCGTAAATTACGTAGTCGGACCGTTCCAGACTTAAAATCATAAGTTGGGCCATTTAGTTTTTAGTTATCATCAAAGGATGTCTCACGGAATGACACATATTAAGTATTTAAAATGTCACTAATCATTTGAAATTTTATTCCAGCTTAAATACCTGTAAAAATGCGTCATGTGAAACAACCTCCGTCAAAAGTATGTCTGAAGAGTTTGTGACTATAGTTGTAACTTGATGAATAAACTGAATTGTTTTCTTCTGCTTTAACTCCAAAAATGGCTCACTGTTTCTGAAAAAGTAATAATTTTGCGTGTATGAATGTGGCGGTCCATTTAACTGTCGTATTATCGAGTAAAAAGCCAGAAACTCGAAACTTAAACTGTACATTTCTGTTAGTTTTCTACCGCCAATAGACAATTGGCATTGTTCATTTTTTTTAAGCTGTGCTTTTAACACCTTTATTTGATAAAATGGACTATTTCAAGCAACTAATTTGAATATTATGCTTTTACGTAGCTTTGTTAATTAATAATAAATATTTTTTCGCAGTTTGATAATTCGTGAATTTAGACAGAATCCCAATCGCCTTCGTTCGGCTGGCTATAAAAAAAACGGCTTTGTCTATGGTTTTGTAGATTTGACAGTGACACGTGACAGTTGCCGTAGCCAAACTTTTTTTTTCATTTTTGTGGCAAACATTCGATGCTGGATTCTGTCGAAAAACCCGGTCGTTCGGTCAAACAAAGGTTCAAAGTACTTTTACAAAAATATCTGCAATCATAAATTATTTTTGAAATCGGACAAGATAAATCGGATATTTGATGGTTTTCCTCGAAATGGTTTTCGAATTGGAGCATACTAAAAAAAATGAACAATGCCAATTACATACTAAGAATCGATCATAACCATAACATAAAGTATGTACATTATACAAGTACCTATTAAAGATATTTCAAAGAGGCTAATAGACGCTACGGGTGATCGCAAAGCTAGCAGCTTCCTTGGACAGTGTATTAGTATCGCTGTCCAAAGGGGAATGCTGCCAGCTTCTGCGGCACTATCCTATGGGGACTTTCCTTTTTTAATTGTTTTATTTTAGATTAGTTTCAGTTTAGTTTTTAATTTGTTTTTAGTTAGTTTTAGTTTAATTTGTGTTTTTTATTCATGTCAGCACCTATTTGAATTTGAATCTACTGGAAATTCATCCTCTGTGGGGGGGTCACAAGGGCACAAATTCAAAATTTATTTTTGCCAATTTTCTGCCAAGGGCTCTTTTAAGTCTTTTTTTAATCTACCAGCGCATACGGAAATATCATCATAGCCAAGAATAATGCGCCGCAAGAAACTTGGCAGAAAGTAATTTATTCAAAATAGAATACATTAAACTACTACAATACTTAAATTCTACTTGAATTAAATACATTAAGGGCGGTGGAATTAGTAAAGGGTGGGAGTAGGTGTCACATTTTAAAAACTAATTTTAGGCAGAAAAATTGGAACAGTTAATTTATGTAAAGAGGATTTAAGTCTCACTTGTTTAGAAAAAGAAATAGTTGTAAAACGTTGGCGTAGTTCTCTGGTGTGGCGCACTCGAAAATACCACAAAGCTTCAATAATATCTTGATCATAAAACTGGCTACTTTCAGTGATCTTACTACGATTTTGTCTTCTTCATTTGCCTGTAAATTATAATTTATTAGTATGTTAGACAGAGGACAAAGTACACCATAAGTATGAGCATCATAACATTATATTACCTCTATTGCAGTTGTGATGTTCTTAACAGTCATATTACAAAGGACTTTTGTACAGTCTTGGAATATCATTTTGTCTCTCAAAAAAGTGGAATGCTTTTCGCAAATACATGTATATGCTTTCCATTGCTCTGCCATAGTCTTCACATCAAGACTTTGCACTATCTCTCCAATGGCTAAGTTAATATCTAGTGCTGGAAAATATATAATAAAATTGTTGGTAGATCACTACAGCTGCTTTAGTCTGATATTTTTTGGACTCAGTTTAAAATCATCACTAATATGTGGCAGGTAGTACATATTTTAGAGGTATAAGTGAATCAGGTCACAACCTAGTTATTCTCCTTTATCATTTCTCTATGTGGTTACCTATATTTCAAACAATAAATATTGACACAAATAAATAATTACCCTTCATAAGTATGTCTTGTTCTTGATCTTCATTTAAATCAAAAATGAAATGTCTCTCCAACACCATCAAGTAAGTCAACTGTAGCTCATGACATGTTTTGAATAATTCTTTTAACTGCCTCTCAACATACCTTAAATGCTTCCCATACAGTGTTTCACTGAAAGCATATTAATAATAAAAATATTTTTAATTCCATCTCCTGATTCCCCACAGCTATAATTTTTAATAACTATTATGTTTAACAAGCAAAAATCACTGTTAAAAACCTGCTTAAAAACAAGTAAAGTACTTTTTAGGACGGCCTGCAATGTAGTATTTAAGGCAGACATTTGGTATGGCTGTACTCTTTCTGCTAATATACCTAGTTGATTTGTATAA
This sequence comes from Pandemis corylana, assembly GCA_949127965.1. Taxonomy (NCBI): domain Eukaryota; kingdom Metazoa; phylum Arthropoda; class Insecta; order Lepidoptera; family Tortricidae; genus Pandemis; species Pandemis corylana. The sequence continues at coordinate 5,819,248 of OX421867.1, read as the reverse complement.
TTAAACTTTAAAACTATTAAATACTGTGCAACAAATAAAATAATAGTTTTACCTGTCCCTGCAGTGTGTAAAAACTGCCATTACAATTGTTCCTGTTGTGACTGGAAATGTCTTCATAGAGCAACAATTTATGGCAACAGACTCGCCAACAGCCTTGATATAATCTGACAATAATTGAAGCAGGCACACTGCATGCTCCATGTACACTGTCAATGTTTTGAGGTGTACTTCTGTGTCCACTAGTATGCCAATTATAAGGTCAAGACTCTAAAATTTAATGAAAACAGGCATGTTAATGTGAAATATACAAAAGAGACATAAACAGGCTAATTCTTAATTAGTCATTCAAGTACAGTAGTAGTTTGTACAGTATATCATGTATTTTTTATTAAATGAACAATCTAAATCTAAACATCTTGTCACATTTATTTGTTTATTTATCATACAATTTACATAGCATTACAGTAATAGAACCAAAGTTACACATAAACGGATAACTCACGTATAAAAAGTCGAGTGATGCTCGACATGCCCAGGAAGAAGGACTACGAAATAGTCCGAAACATGTCGACCATCACTCGACTTTTTATACGTGAGTTATCCGTTTAGGTGTAATTATGATTGAGTCTCACGGTAGTTTCATGTTGAAAGTAGAACCAAAGCGCTTGAAAACTTAAATTGAATAAAGATACCTACATGAAATACTAAAAAAGAACATGAAAAGCATTCAACAAAATATTTCTTGTACATTCAGGTTCATTGTCATTTATCATGGCCCAGTCAATATGGATTTCCTGGGACCTAACTACGAAAATAAACTCTTAAACCTGTGCAGAGAGCTTCTTGATGGTCAGAACTTAAAAAACAGCACTAAATGTAACAATTGTTACACATAAAACTTTTGCGGCGTGACAAGGGAATAAAATAACAGGTAAGTAGGAAAGTATAAATTCAGCTATAGAGCCATTAGTATTCATCTATCTCATTGATGTATGATAACTTCATGAGGTATGAAAACTTTGAGTCACGAAATCGCGACAAAAATACAGCCACATATGTATAAAAAGGATACGATGTCAGATATTTCATTACTTACCTGTGAAATACAAGAACTGCAATCTTCTAAAATAGGGGTGAAATTGGACGACTTCGGTATCTTATTTTGAAGACTTTCAGTTAGACACTTCTTTGTTTTCGAAATTAGTTCATCGTAAGGCACAGTGTTGATCTAATATAATTTAGTCAAGGAAATAAATAATTATATTTCATATTTTTGAAATTGAAGTTGAATTGAATAACTTACGATATAATAAAAAGGATACATTTTCAGGACCGTTGAAGGAACAGTCGATGCTATTGGATAAAAAATCAGAGCTCTGTGAATCATCCATTTCGGATTTTAGATATTTGTTCACTTATATCGTGATCCTCCAAAATACTCCAATATAACAGAATTTATTAAAATCATAGAATCGTTGCAGCCCGCCAAATTTGTAACCTTAAAACTAAAAGTCAAGTAAAAAAAAAAATAAACAGCAGTCCAGTCGGCAAATAAACGATATCAGAACGGAAAACGAAACGAAACGCAGTGACAATAGCGATCTTATATATGCCGCTCCCACACCATGTCTTTGAAGTGTCAATTGATTTTAGTACAAGTTGAGATATTTTATTTATAGAAAAAGAAAATACATCTTCAAAGCGTCAAATAGACAGTACAGTGACAGTTGCTGTCAACTGCATCAATAACATGTGGTAGACCGGCGCGGATAATCGCGCACGTTGTTTTGTTTGAAAAGTTTAATTGTTTAATAAATCAGCTATATTCATGTGCACGTATCATGTGCGATAATATATCACTGGCCCTGAGAGGGCTGGCCCAAGAAACAACGACTTCCGAACTAAACAAGGCAATCTATGACACTGTTGTGGTTAGTATGACGATTATAATATCGACAAACTTAGACAATTTGCCTTATAAATTGTCTGTTCCCAGGCTGTTCCATACCGTAGAAACTGTTGCACTCTTATTGTGAAATATACTACAACTTAAAGATCTTTAATACACTGGAAAACGTACGAATGAATACGCGAACTCGTGTTAATTTCTTGCTTTACTTTTTATATTTCAGCCATTGCTCAGCAAGCCCGAAGGTCTTCAAGAGGCTATCAAAGTCTTATCAGACTACGTATTGAAATTTGAGGATGCAAAACTGTTCAGAAAATACTTGTCAAACATTCTTCTGGCCCTGATATCTGCGAAGGTGCCTCTAAAGCCTGTTTTCTCGAACCCCAACTATGGCACATGTATAGATACAGAAAAGAATAACCATCTGGAATATTCCATAGTCTTGGCATTGATGAGTGATCATCCAGATGTGATACAGTAAGTAGAAATATTAGTTGCGTAAGTATTTATATCATTCTAGGATTTTCACTGTCATGGATGACATTTGATCATAAGTATTGCAAATACCAAGGCTCTAGACATCAATTTGATTGTTCAATAGGGCAAGTTGCATTGGTGATTAATAAAGACAAAGAAATCAATTATTCTTCTTATGACAATTTGATTTTAATGTCCCTAAAAAAGTAACAATATTCTGTGATACTAGAGAAAATAATATTGATCCTTTGTAATTTCAGATATGCCCTTAAATACTTTGAAGTCAATCCTGTGGCACCATTTGAAGTATTCATACACCATGAAGACTCATACAATGTTGCTCCGAAGAAGCGAAGATTATTGGACTTTAGGCAGAAAATAACCGACTATCACATAGTGCAGTGTTGCTACACCCTACTGCGTAAATTTCCAAATGAATTCTCGTCCAAATGGGATTGGACCATGTTTGTGACAAATTTTAGTGGTCATGAAGACACCAGCATAAGATGGTACGTTATTTTAACTTGAAATGTGAAAACTTTTTTAACAAGGAAGGAAAGAAGTACAAAGAAATTTCCTACCTAATTTAAGACCTCAAAAATAAACCAATACAATTATTTTTTCTATTTCAGGATGGTCAAAGAATGTATGGTCATTCTTACAAACATGACAGAACATCAGTCAAAAATTCTGTCCAAAAGTCTGAACATATCTAACCAGGACACAATTTACGAATCTTTTGTGGAGGCCGAGATACATACAACGGAACACATAATTAAAGATGATGATTTGAGCCAATGTGGTGTGGTCAATATTGATGGGATCATGCTTCCATTGTCGGACAAGAATAATGTTGTGCCAAGTAATTTAGTGCCTGTTAAGTCGACAGTGAATAACTTGAGGAGCGTGGCTTTGGCTGTTGCATCAGGTATGTATATTTTTAATGTCACACCAGACAATGAGACATCAAAGAATGGATGTATTAATCAGTTGAATATTATGTTATATAATTTATTTTATTTCAAAAGTAATCTGCCAGAGAACTGCAGCTAGAGTTGGGAAAGCACATCTTACTAACAATATTGTTACTTTATTATGTCACCATGAAAACACTGTTCAATTCATAAAAAATTGTCATGTGTTTTGTTTTTTGATTAGACAATTATTATGCTGTAAGTAGTAATTTTGTGGCATAGTCACTATCACAGTTTTTTTTTTGGAGTGAAATTATAATATTAATAGATGAAAAACTAGTGATATTGTGATGTTACTCATATCTCTAATGGGTTTCGGTTTGGATGGCCAATATTTTCACTGGTTAATTTCTCTACATCACTACATAGTATAAAACAAAGTCGCTTTGCGCTGTCTGTCTGTCCCTATGTATGCTTAGATCATTAAAACTATGCAATGGAATTTGATGCCGTTTTTTTAGTAAATAGAGTGATTCAAGAGGAATAGTATAAAACAAAGTCGCTTTGCGCTGTCTGTCTGTCCCTATGTATGCTTAGATCATTAAAATTATGCAATGGAATTTGATGCCGTTTTTTTAGTAAATAGAGTGATTCAAGAGGAAGGATTATTATGTATAATACATACATAGTATAGTAGAGAAACACTGAATACTTTTCACAGGCAAGGCAGTATCACTGCTAGGTCCAGTGGGGTCTGGAAAGACATGTTTGGTGGAGCATTTGGCAGCCATAACAGGAAGGAAAGGTGTTGCCTTCAAAAAAGTGCAACTGGGTGATCAGACGGACTCAAGAATGTTATTAGGCTCCCACCACTGTACCGACATACCCGGAGAATTTGTATGGAGGGCTGGTGTTCTAACAGAGGTAATGTTAAAGGATAGCTAATGCCTAAAGACTGTATCCATGACTTTTTATATTGAATTTGCTATTGCCCATTTCTTCATTAATGAAGAATTTGTTTTGCACTGTCCTGCGGGAACTACGAAATTTTCAACTATAAGAAGTAACCAAATAAGTACATACTGACGAGAGCGTTTGTGTGTGTGTGTGCGCGTGCGAGCGTGCGAACGTATCAGTGTTTGTGATTGGGTGTTACTTTTCAAGCTAAAATGTCTGAAATGTAGTTTTGATGTCAAATAGTTTGACTACCACAAAGGATTCCCACAAAATACTATACTAATAGGAATTATTGTGTTGTTCCTGAAGGATAGCAGTTAAAAAGTTCTTAGTAGACAAAGTTGCGGGCAATAGCTAGTGATACGAATTGTCTTCTTGAATTCCTATTTTATTATTTCACAAATGGCTAAGTATAAATATTAATAATAAATTTTAGGCAGTCCAAAATGGCCACTGGTTGTTGCTGGAAGACATAGATAGTGCTGCCCTGGACGTGGCGTCAACACTGAGCTCCCTGCTGGAGAGAAATGCGCTCTGTGTGCCTGGCTACAGAGACGCTTTACCTGTAACACCTGGCTTTCAACTTTTTGTCACACAAAGGTTAGTTTTATCCACATGAAATGTTTACTTTCCTAACATAGAATCTGAGTGTTAATGATTTGAAGCTAAAATGACAACTTGGTATATTCCCCGCTACCGACCGCTTTCCGTATATTGGTCTATAGATGGTTATAAAAGCTTCATGTCAAAGAACAGTCTAAAAACAAAGAGTAGTTTATTTATTTATTTATTAGGTATAATTATAAATTGTGAACCAAACATAAGCTCAGAACTAACAAATACAACATAGCATTGTCTACCATAGCATTGTATATCTTCCATGCTGGTCTGGGAGCAAAGAAAAAACATAGAATGTACCAGTTGCTTCTCTCCCCGCGCAGATGGTAAAAGCCCATCGAGGGAATGGGCGAAAATAATAGGAATCATGTTATAGGCGATGAGGCTAGCAACCCATCACTATTTCGATTCCATTTCCACCTATACGCCCACAATCTTGCTAAACGTGGCCTGTAGGTACCTGTTACCATAGGCTCTGTCTACCCCGTAAGGGATAAAGACGTGATTTGTGTGTGTGTGTGTGTGTGTGTGTGCATTGTCTACGACACAATTACAATTATATACAAAACATAGTCGCTTTCCGCTGTCTATCCCTATGTATACTTAGATCTTTAAAACTACGCAACGGATTTTGATGCGGTTTTTATTAATAGATAGATTGATTCAAGAGGAAGGTTTATATGTATAATTCCATGCAGACGAAGTCGCGGGCAGAAGCTGTATTACAATAACACTAATACTAATTACTACTTTAATTTACTGATGAATGGTAGAAGTGATATGCCTTGAATTACTATCAATCTAAATGGTAAGTCCGAAACGCAACACCTTAATCTTATTGGCAGCAATTTATACATGTTAAAACAATTTGTTTCAGGACCGTCAATACACATTACGGTTTCCAAAAGAAAACATCAAATTCGAGCACACTGCTACAGAAACATTTGACACAAATAAATGTCGAGCCCCTTTCTAGATCAGAGCTTGCTGAAATCATACACAAACTATACCCAAGCCTATCAACCATATGCTCGAAAATGATCGAAGTATTCATGATGTTCTCAGTTGGCAGCCATGACAGTTCCTTACAAACAACTGAGACTGTAAATCCTGAAAAGGACACAAGCATTGTAATGATGAGAGGATCCAGACTTATATCTACAAGGGATTTGATAAAATGGTGCTCTAGGTCTGTGATAGGTTTTGATGTATCGAGTCCAGAGTCAGCGTTGAAGGTACTCCAAGACGCATTGGACATTTTCACATGCTCTATTGCTTCGCCTGAGCACCGATTACAACTATCCAAAAAAGTAGGCACTTGTTTAGGCATAGTGGAAACTAGATCGGAATTTTACTGCAAACATCATAAGCCAAATGTGTCTCTACAACCCAATGCTCTAGAAGCGGGAAGAGCGAAAGTCACGCGAAAGGAAAAAACTTTAGAATCCGTTGAGTTTGATAACAAACAAGTTGTCTTCTCATTTACACGTCAATCGGCTTGTTTGCTCGAGAAGATCGCATGTTGTGTGACTTCAAACGAACCAGTGCTACTGGTAGGAGAGACCGGAACAGGTAAGACGTCTTCCGTCCAATACTTAGCTCGACAAACTGGACACAAACTCGTGGTCATCAATATGAACCAACAATCGGACTCCGCTGACTTACTGGGCGGTTACAAACCTGTCGATCTCAAATACGTTATACGACCAATAAAGAACGAGTTTGAAGAACTGTTTCGAGGGTACTACAATGTAGACAAGAATAAGAAATTCCTATCCCATATAGACACGTGTTTCAAAACAGAGAGTTGGCCGGCGCTGTTGGCATTAATGAAGCAGAGTCACAAGTCGGCAGTGAATAGGCTTGTAAGTGAGAAAAACGAGAAGAGACTGAAGATATGGCTAGCGTTCGGTCATAAACTGGTCAAGTTGGAACAGCAAGTGAAAGCAGCTTCAAAACTCACCTTCGCATTTATCGAGGGTTCGTTAGTCAAAGCAATGCAAGAAGGTCATTGGGTTTTGTTAGATGAAATAAACTTGGCCTCAGCCGAGATATTAGAGTGTCTAGCGGGCTTGCTAGAAGATAAAAATGAAACCATTGATTTGATAGAGAAAGGAGATAAAGTTCCTATAAAAAGACATCCTGATTTTACTCTCTTTGCGTGCATGAATCCAGCCACAGATGTTGGCAAGAAAGATCTACCTGTTGGTTTAAGAAATCGCTTCACGGAATTCTTTATAGATGAATTGACTGAGAGGAATGATTTGATGCTGCTTATTGGTGATTATTTGTATCACATGAATCTTAGCGGTCCAATGTTAGAAGGGATATACAACTTTTACTCGACAGTCAGAAAAGAGGCCAAGTTGAATCTTGTAGATGGTGCAGGTAAGAAGAATAATTTATCTTTTGAATTCAGAAGACACAGGTAAGTTTACTGATGGTCTGCTTTTCTGTTTTAGGTAATGCTCCTCATTACTCCTTGAGAACGCTTTGCAGAGCGCTAACGGCTGCCGCTAAAGCAAAATGTGGGACAGTGACAAGGTCTCTATATGAAGCGTTTTGCTTGTCCTTCCTTACACAATTGGATAGTTCCTCTCATCCGAAAGTAGAAGCTATGGTTGCCAAGTAAGATATATATATATTTAATAACTGTAATGTGTAACTAAAGATGAATTACTTATTCATCTCATTTTTTCTTTCCACAACAGGGCAGTAATTGGACGGAAAAATATAAGTTCGGTTCTGAACCAACTAATTCCAGAACCACAAGTCCCCGGAAAGAACTATATGCATTTCGAGGGCCATTGGATCCCTCAAGGCAAACTAGAAATAGCAATTCCAGAGGGATACATCTTAACCCCTACAGTTAGGAAGAACCTTCGTGATATAGCCAGAATCGTATCCTTAGGCAAATTACCAGTTTTATTGCAAGGTGACACTTCCGTTGGAAAAACCTCGCTTATAACCTACATTGCTAAAGCTTCAGGCAATTTTTGCGTTAGAATCAACAATCACGAACATACAGATCTTCAGGAGTACATAGGCTCTTATGCGGCAGATGCCAGTGGCAAACTAGTTTTCAAGGAAGGTGTTCTAGTCGAAGCCATGAGAAAAGGCCATTGGATTATCCTTGATGAGCTCAATTTAGCTCCCAGCGATGTTTTAGAAGCCTTAAACAGAGTCCTTGATGACAATCGCGAGCTTTTTATCCCGGAAACTCAGCAGGTAGTCAAAGCTGATCCCAATTTTATGTTGTTTGCGACTCAAAATCCACCTGGTTTGTACGGAGGACGCAAAATGCTGTCAAGAGCCTTTAGGAACAGATTCGTCGAATTGCACTTCGATGAGATCCCGAGGAAAGAATTGGAGACGATTTTACACCAAAGATGCCATATTCCTCCAACTTATAGCAAAAAAATGATTGCTGTTATGGCTGAACTGCAAGTCAGGCGACGTGGCTCAGCAGCTGTTCAGGGGAAAGATGGATTCATTACACTGAGAGATCTGTTTAGATGGGGTCAGCGGTACAAGCTCGCATCCAAAGAAATCTTAACGGAGGACAAATTCTACGACTGGGACCAGCACATTGCCGATGAAGGGTACCTCATACTCGCTGGCAAAGTACGACAGGCAGACGAAAGAATCATTATAGAGGAGGTTATAGAAAAACATATAAAAAGGAAAGTTTACCCGGAAAACCTCTTTTCACTGCACGCTGCTACGTCACCTGTAACGAAGAACATTCTGGAGACCATTCTAAACAATCAGCTCAAAGAGTTCTCTCATGTAGTTTGGACTTACAACATGAGGAGACTTGCCGTTTTAATAGCAAAAGCATTTACATTTGATGAGCCCGTATTGTTGGTTGGAGAGACTGGCTGCGGGAAAACTACAATCTGTCAAGTATTAGCAACATTAAGAAAAAGTCAGCTTCTGTCTGTAAATTGCCACATGCATACTGAGAGTTCAGACTTCTTAGGAGGCCTTCGTCCAGTACGGCAATATAAAAATGACGGGAGACTGTTCGAATGGGTTGATGGGCCGTTGATAAACGCAATGGAAAACGGGCAAATGTTTTTAGCAGACGAAATATCTTTAGCTGACGATAGCGTGCTGGAGCGATTAAACTCCTTACTCGAACCTGAAAGACAGCTTGTTTTGGCTGAAAGAGGAACGGAAGATAACTCGGATATAGTAGTCATTACGGCCCAAAAGAATTTCCATTTCGTGGGCACAATGAACCCAGGAGGCGATTTTGGTAAGAAAGAGCTTTCGCCTGCTTTACGCAACCGTTTCACCGAGATATGGTGCGATAGCGTGACCTCGCGTGAAGACTTGCTAAGTGTTCTAGAAAAAAGCGTTAACAAAGGCATTTCGCTGGGTAACCAAGAAGATGGCAGCTCCGGAATTGGCAACTCTATCCTAGACTTTACAGATTGGTTGAGGAATTCAGAAGTGACCAATAAATTTCCGTTCAGTTTGCGTGATTTACTCGCATGGGTTCAATTTATAAATGTCACAGTTGCTAAAGGCCTTCTGGATACCCCTGAAGCTTTTGTCCACGGCGCCTGTTTAACATTCCTGGACTGTTTCGGCACAGCCTTAACTGGCCATATTGAATCTGATACACTATACATACTCCGTAAAACGGCAATAGACTTCTTGCTCAACCAAATACAGACAATCGGAAATGAATACATGGAGGGTTTGCGGGAAATGCTGAGCAGTAAACAAACCAAATTCACGGCTGAATCTGACGCTGACAAATTCGGCATAAGACCTTTTTACATTGATGTCGGGAACAAATTCAATATTGCCGAAGAAGAACAAAAGTTTACATTTACTGCTCCAACTACTGGATCAAATACTTTGAGGCTGCTGAGAGGGCTGCAACTTAATAAAGCTATACTCCTGGAAGGTAATCCTGGGGTAGGGAAAACCAGCTTAGTAACTGCCCTGGCCAAATCGTCGGGACACAAAGTAGTGCGCATCAACTTGAGTGATCAAACCGTAAGTATTATCATTATAAATATTGTTACGAATTAGAAGCAACATGAGATACCTACTTGCTTGGTATGCGATGCTTTCACTATACCTACTAATACTGTTTTTTTACAGGATATTACAGACTTGTTCGGAACAGATCTTCCATCCGAAGATGGCTCTTTCACCTTCAAAGAGGGAGCATTCCTGAGCGCCCTCCAAAATGGTGACTGGATTCTATTAGACGAGCTTAATTTGGCTCCACAGCCAGTTTTAGAAGGTCTCAACGCCTGCCTTGATCACAGAGGTGAAGTTTTCATCCCAGAGTTAGGAAAAACATTCAAAGTCAAGCAAGAAACGAAATTGTTTGCGTGTCAAAATCCTTTAAAACAAGGAGGTGCGCGACGAGGCCTACCCGTATCATTCCTCAATAGATTCACACAAGTTTACATCGATACTTTGACTAAAGAAGACCTCATTTATATCGTTGAGTCCCAATATCCAAACCTCCCTAAAGACATATTGCACAGAATCGTAAAGTTTAACTGCAAAATTGCGCACGAAATAACTGAAGTTCAATCATGGGGCCACAGAGGCGGTCCTTGGGAAATGAATCTGAGAGACATCCAGAGATGGTGCGAAGCGCTCATCGAAGAACAGAATAGCGGCAATGATCCATTGCCAGGAAAATTTGTCGACATGCTGTATGTGAACCGCATGAGAACAACTGAAGACAAAGAAAAGATGGTTGAATGTTACAACGAATTCTTCTCCCCTGAATACCCAAGGAGCGACTCCAGCCCTCAGTTTGATGCTACCGACACTAAAATCATCATAGGAGATGTCATTATTGAAAGGAATACAGATAAAACGTTCAAAAATCGACGCTCATTAGAAACTAATTCGCAACTTCTGAGGAACCAGCTGCCAACTTTGAAGGCCTTGGCTCAAAGTGTTAAAATGAACTGGCTGTCAATACTAGTTGGACCCACGGCTACCGGTAAAAGCAGTATCGTGCAAGTATTAGCTGATCTAACGGGCAATGACCTCCAAGTATTACCAGTCACTTCAGCGATGGACGTATCAGATTTACTCGGTGGATTTGAACAAGTTGACTACAACAGAAATCTCGAGGCGTTATTCGATCAAATAGAAACGATCACAGTAGAGACTGTACGCAACATGTGGCTCACCCAGCCGAGCCAAGAATGGAGGTTGAATAAACTCTTAAGCCAGCTGTATCAATACAATGCGCTCCAATCCGGAACGAACAATAGCTACGAAGCGGATACGGCGAAATTTAATGTTAAAATACAATTTCTACTTAACCATTGCAGTAAATTACTGGAATTCAACAAAAAGTATGACGCCACACGAAATTTAATCCAAGAAACTGTAGCAAACTTGACTTCTTTGAAAGACAAGGTTTCCAAACTGACTTCAGTGAATGCTGGGGGTAAATTTGAATGGATTGACTCTTTACTTGTAAGATCATTGATGAACGGATCGTGGCTTCTTCTGGATAATGTAAATTTGACGTCAGCGGCTGTTTTGGATAGGCTTAACGGTTTATTAGAGACCAACGGAGTTCTGAGTATACCTGAAAGAGGAGGATTGAGTGATATAAAGCCTCATCCCAATTTTAAGGTGTTCTTCACGATGGATCCTAAATACGGTGAAATATCCAGGGCTATGAGGAATCGTGGCGTGGAAATATACTTGCTCAGACCTGATGATTGGGATTTAAGTTTGACTGAGACCATGCCTTATATGGATTTAACTGCTCTTTTGTCGTCTTGTGGACTGCCCATTCGCTATCACGAAATCTGTATAAGCTGCCATGAACTGATGACTTCTTTCGTTCAAGGTTTGTATTATCCCAAAGTTACACACTTACACAAAGTTGTATTATTAACGTAACGTCCTAATTTTTTTTTTCAGGTTTAGAAAGACCAACAGTATCTCACTTGGTCCAAGCTGCCTATCTAACATGGCAACAAATAATTCGGGGCATTTCCCACCAAACAGCTCTCGTGAACAGCTTCTCTGATGTCTACATCAAACCGAGATGCGGAGGCGATTTCGCCTCAAACCTCAACACCTCACTAGCTGAAATGAAAAACACGATGCTGAAAGCTTTAGAAGAAAAAATAAACGTTTCAGAGTGCGGGGTCTTTGAATCAAGAGACACCAGTCATACCTTGACTGTAAGAGGTCTATGTTCGAATTCATCTTATGAAATAGCCAAGCAGATCGCTTATACAGCGGTTCAACAATCAAACGACATCGATTCAGACTTAGCGTTTGCTCTCCATTCTCTGACGAGTATATTTACCTCGTATCAAAAGTGTCCTGAGGAAAGTAAGCAAACATTGTACTCCATAATAAAAAGCAGTTTAGAGGATGACAATAGATTAGAACAAGTAGCCAATCTGTTGAACGATAAAGCGCTTGTATCTGTAAAAAAGTTGAAAGGCCATTCTGAATCGCCTAAAAGGTTTTACCCAGAATTACAGCAGCTAGATGAGAACGAAATTACGGAAGCGAATATGAAGTCAGTGTTGCTGTATAACGAATTGTGGAAGACGTTCGTGCAAAAATTCTTACCGGAAAATAATTTTTCGGCCCTGGACTACTCAAAAGCAGTTACATCCGGCATGTTGACCGATGACTTTGTTGAGTATCCGATTTTGCAACACTGTAAAAAATACACGGAAATAATTGACGAATACATAGAACGTGCCATTAAGTACGCCCAAGATTCGCTTGACGATGCAACAGTGTGTCAAATTATACATTTATTGAACTGGAGAAATCGTTTCCTGAAAATTAGTTCGATGCCATTGTTTGTGACGAAGAAAAACAAGAGAACGCCGATATTGAAAGATGAAATCATACCACTGCTCTACATGCATAGTAAATGGCTCCAGAAACATTTGATGGGAGAACTTTTCAAATTGTTGCCTCCGAATCATAAATTACGGGAACAATTTGATAGAGTCTCTATGGATATGCTTCGTAACGATCAAGATAATACAGAGATCGCAAAGCTAAGCAAGAAGCTGCGAAAAGTAAAGGGTCAACCAAAATTGTATGAAAATCAGGACGAATACGATTTGGCGGTAGCAAGAACCGATGTGTATAAACAATTGACGTTGGATATGACCCAGCCTATTGAAACACAAGCAAAGAAACTCTCCTTAGACATGGAGATATCAACTAACATGACTTTAGCACTAGATGTCCCTGACAGTTCAACTCTTACCACTATTCGAGAAAATATCACTAAAATGTTAGCAGTAGCTAAACCTACTGAAGTTAGCTTGGACGTAAAACTTCTGCCTATCAACGGATATGTCATTCAAAGAATGTTAAGCATCATGAAGATACATTTTATAGATTTGATTTATAAGCTCGCACAAGGTGAAAGCATAAAGGCTAGTAGCGGCAAAATACAAGATTTCGTAGTAATCTTGACCAACTTTACATGTTTGGCGAAGGTTACCAAAGGATTTCCACCAGCGTTGCTAAATATATTGCAAGTCATTGAAAAGCTATGCATTGGAACGGAAGAAACCTCCTCTCTCAGGTAATATACATACTTTATTTTGATCACTGTTACATTTACCAAATTCTCAAAACTAAAACGCAAATATTCAACTCTTGTTTCTAGAATTTCGTCGCTCCCTGCAAAGTTCTGGGATGAATTTTACAAAGCACTAGTGAACTCACCATCTCTGCATCCGCTGCCTTTCTTAAATGTGAACAATGCCTCATCTGAAGATGATGTCGAATTAGTTCCTGCAAACACCAAGAAGTTATCTACAAATCTGCCTCTTCTGCCTTACTATGTCCAGAAGTTGACTACCGTTCATGGCCCAGGTGATAACAAAAAATATTTCTTACTGTATACGTATAGTCTAACGTTTTCAGCTGTTCTTAAAACTTACGGCGTTTTTTTTCTGTAGATTCTCGCCATTTACTCGCATACGAGACAGTGTCTTTGCAAGATAGAGCGGAGTATTCAAAACTATTGGGTACTTTGCTGAATGTCGTGTGGAAAAATATTGCTACACTCGACAGTGCGGCCTCCATGAAACTGTAAGTATATCTGCCTTAAAAATATTCTTAATAATTAACAAAAATATAATTTACATTAAATCTCATTTCAATTGTTTTTAGAAAATCTGATGCCATGTTCGAAATGAGAAAATATGAACAGCTAATGTCGTACTTACAATCTATAATATTTTCTAAGCAAACGAACAAGTCATATGCTACATTGCAAGACTACTTAAAGGACCACCCTCTACAGACAGAAATGATCGCTGAAACGAACCGGGTGTTTATAAATCTACAGCAAAGCCTGACTATGACTCCAATAACAACAGCTGAGAAAGTGAAAATTAAGATCTTCACAGCAGAACTTTCCTTACTGACGAGTCTAATAATGATCAACATAATGACGGAAGTGGGTGCAGTCGATCATGTTGAGAAATACCAGCTTAAAGTGAAATACATCCAAGAAGATATAGAAATATTTGAAGCGTTACTAAGCGCTTACTACATGCATGGTCTTGTATCGGGTAGTATCACAGAGAACAAGAATGTAGAAAAAGCATCGGATGTATCGGTAGACTGTTTTGCTAAAGGCAGTCATAAGAGAGCATGTTTGGAGAAGGTGCATCCTTATTGCTCTATAGTGCTTGAACTAAGAGAGAGCATAGCGGAAAAGATACATAAGTACGCTGAAGGAAACACGTTTAGACCAAAAGAACCGTCTTACAATGTGTTTGCTAAGGTAATATTTTTTTATTTGATTTTAACTTTCATTTCACTCTATGTCTGTAGTGAGTCTTGGGATACCTATATTGTTTTTTTTACAGGACTGCAGACATTTCGCAAGATCAGTCCTTTCCCCGAAATCAATAACGGATATTTCACTTAACCTGAGAAGATGCTGCACCAACCTATTAACAAGTTTACAAACAAGCACACACAACAAAACTACGACTCAGCATGCGCACACAGTCATGAAAGAAACAGTTTCTTGGCTTTATTCTGTTAACGCATTTTACAAGAAAATCGATACAACATATTCTGAAGCTTTCCCAGACTTGGCGAAGCCTTTGCAAAGTTCCATATCGGAAATCGTTCATAGTGTAACAAATGTTAACGATTTGATAAGAGAATTGGTAGCCAAAGTCGAGCAAGGGCCGGTTCTGAATGAAGTCATCAATGATTTGATGGTGTATCCAAATGACATCCCGAGTAGAGATGAAAAGGCGAAGTTTTTGAACCGCTTTGTCGCCTCTAGTGTTATGCAGCTACTGAATAAGAACATAACAGCAGACAATGGCGGTGTCTCTGATGTGGAAGCGGAATGTATGGAGTAAGTGTTTTACAACATTTGTTTTAGACCGATAATTTTATTTTTCGCAAGCAGTTGTAGAAACTTTCATGTTTCTGTTGGAAGAGTACTCAATTATTTTGATAAATTTAGCCTTAACCTAGTTCGGCAAATTGTACTCTTTTTTCAGAATTTTAAAGATGAATCTATCAGAGATCAAGATGTACTGTACGGCAACTGAGCGTACGGATCAAATAACGTTTAACAGCGTGACGACAACTCTGAACAGCATCGTTAAAGCCTGGGAAAAACAGCAAAGAGACATCGAGAAGAAAAAACAGGACGACGAAGCTTTATATGTAACCAAGTAAGTGAAAAATCCCGATGAGGTAGGCGAAACACACGTCAGGTGACCGGTGTTTTTAAATGATGTGTCTAATGTTATTGTGTACGTTTTTTTTTTAAATTTGATTCACGAAATTTGAAGGTAGAAATGACTCCAATCAGGACCACGCCTAACCTCGGTAGCGCCTGTGTGCGAAATCTTTGAAGCGCTTCTTTTTTTGTCGTCTGTTGAAAAATATTTTTTTATTTATTGGCGCTGGCAATTCGTTGAGAATCAGAGACACCTTGGGGATGCACCTGTTACCCTGGTGTCTGCACGGACGAACGGGTCGGCTCCCAATCCAATCCCTACAAAAGTATCTACGCAAATAACGACTAAATATCAATTTATATTTTACGTAGATAAAGGAACAATTCTTTGACCATTATTCATTTGTTATCCGTCTAGATCCAAATGCGAAGATATCGATGAAGAGACAGAGGCATATCAAGAAATGCTGGAGATGTTCCCATCATACTCCGACAGCGACTTTGCTGAATTCAAAGCACCAATGTTAGAACAAGTAAAAGCCAAACCTCTCGCTGACAAGAAGATTAAACAACTCATTGATTCTGAAGACGTGTCCTTGATATACAAGTGGCATTCGAATTTCGTTCGAAATTTGACGTCAGCTGAATGGTTACCCAGTCCAAAGAAGATGGTAGGCAACGATGTGATTAGTGCTCTAGTGCAGAGGTATCCTATATTCAGTCGGGTTATGTCAAATGCTTGGGAGGCGCTGGACGCTGAATTTGAAGGTGCTATCACACCGAGTTTGATGGTACTCGTATCGCAGATTAAAGAAAAAATCGACGGAAGCGGTAAGTTATTCATATTTACAACATGTGAACTACTAATTGAATCATGAATACATCAAAACAAAAATGTACAGGTTTTCGATTGACCTACACAATCTCGACGTGGATTGTGACTGGAGATTTTTATCCTTCATTTGTCCAATTTTATTTTGTTACAGATTCGACAAACCAAAAAGTTGACTTTTACCACTCCCCATGGGTGTCAGAAACGAGACAATGCATACCTCTTCTGCGAAGAGTGAAAGAGAGCACGAATGCGTTGTTGGACCAGTGGCCAGATTTCCCTACACTCAAAGATGTAAGTAGAAATTGGTATTTTCTCTCGAAATAAGTACTCTTTTTTTTAATCGCATCTCTCCAGCTACATCCACACATGTCTATCCCTTACGGGCAAGACCGAGCCTAAAGTATTAAAGGACCTAAAGGCCACGCTTAGTATGATTGATTTCGAATTTCTAAACGGCATTGAAAATTAGAACTGCAGGTAACTATCACTTTTCATACAACTTCCTATCAAATAAATATGTCGCTAAAGTCGAACTATCAAGTTGACAGCCATGTCTTAGCGACGTTATATTTTATGAAGTGCAAAGGATTGAAAACCTTAGGGTATTACCACATATTTGGCTGATGGTACTAAGTTGAAAGTAATAAATAATACCGTCTTTTTTTTTAATCTAAAATTTTACCGAGGCTTGAGTGCACCAATGGTGACTATGTCAGCCTCATGGGAAACCACAGGTACCTAATTCAAACTCTGCCTTGCCCAGAGTCCGAGGCTCTGGAGCCAAAGACGTGTCTTACAAATTTATATAATAGTACTGCGTCATCTGACAAAGGGCAACTCAGGATCACATTAACACCTCCACTATACAATTTCATACCATCCAGATACCTTTTACGAAAATGCAGTCTTAATTTCAGATAATTCTAATAGTAAACAGGATACTGGGCTTCCCCGTAACCAGCCCCGTATCCCGTTTCCTCACTGGCTTGGAACTGCTCCGGGACAAAATCGAAGAGTGGAACAAGAACGCCCATAAAGGGAACAACTTGATCGACATTTCTTTGGAAGTCGGACAACAGATTATCAACTGGAGGAAGTTGGAGATGGGGCATTGGAAGGAGTGCCTTAATAATCTGTATCTTAGGTAACTAATTGATTTTGTAACTATTATCACAGTCTGTACTGCATCTTCATCATCTAATAATAGATTGGCAAATGAGGCCAAGTCTTCAATAAGACATTTGACTATCGCCGTTTTGGTGTCATTATTAATAGGGAATAGTGGTTTAGCTGAGAGTATTTACGAAACTAAAGGTAGAAATTGACGGTACTCTGACTCAACCTTGTATCATTATCATCATCAGCTCCAGCCGATATACTGCTGGGCACAGATCTCCTCTCAGAATGAGAGGGCCTGGCCTATAGTTCCCACGCGGGCTCAGTGCGGATTGGGAACTTCACACACACCATTGAATTGCTTCGCAGATGTTGTGCAGGTTTTCCTTCACCGAAAAGCTCATGGTAACTTTCAAATGTAATATCGCACATAAATTCCGAAAAAAACTCAGAGGTGCGAGCCCGGGCTCGAACCCCCGGCCCTCTGCTTGAGAGGCTACAGGTCAAACCACTAGTCAACCACAGCTTTTTTTAAATCTTGTATATGAAATTAGAATAACCAGTTTAGACCGGGCGGCGGGGGGCGGGTGGTAGGGCATTGTGCAAGGTCTGTCCGGATCGCTACCACCATATTACTCGCTAATCCTGCCGCTAAGTAGCAGTGCTTGCACTGCTGTGTTCCGGTGTGGAGAGTAAGACAGCCGGGGAAATTACGGGCACAAGAGGCATTTCATCTTAGTCCTCTAGGGTGGCAACGCATCTGCAATCCCTCCGGGGTTGCGGGTGTCTATGGGCAGTGGTGATCACTTACCATCAGGTGACCCTCTTGCTCGTTTGCCTTCCTATTTATATAAAAAAAAAGACCGTGCGTGCACCTAAGGTGGTTATTCCAATGACGCCCACAATCTTCCTAATCGTGGTATAGGTCTTGCCACCTTAGGCTCAGTCTATCCCGTAAGGGATAAAGACGTGATTTGTGTATGTGGTATGTGTAATGTCGTCAAATTTCATATACGAGGTTGAGTCAGTACCGTCGAAATGGGACAGTTGTGAAATGGTTCCGTAAAAACCATCAATTTCATTTTTCAAGTCATTTGTGGGGTTGCTTAACATTGAAACGGAAGGAGATAATTATTATTTCGGTTTATTTATTTCAGAAAACAATCCGAAGCCCACAAATACTGGTTCTACGTGTACTCCGTCATAAACTCGTATTTGGACGAGGTCGATGACCCAGTGCCGGCGGAACGTGTCATCAAAGTACTGAAGGATTTCATGGAGACGTCGAATTTGGCCGAGTATGAAGTGAGACTGGATATTCTGTACGTGTATCATTGTCATTTGGTGCACTTTGAACGGAATCTGAGACGCGGTAGGCACATTTTTTTTGTTTAAACTGTCCTGTCATTGTTGCAATACAAATTTTCTCGTTTAATAGTTACAGAATATAGGATACTTGCTAAGGGAGTGATTGGGAAAAAAATTGGGAATGATCATGAAATATTGTATTTTTGTTTGTATCTTTAATTGATTTATATTTGAATTGATCGTGCCGGCCTTTCCAGGGATCTACACGTGCCAGCATTTCGTGTGCGATCTGGTCACATTCCAGTAAATAGTTTTTTTATATTTAATGAGAGTCATACAATCACCCTCGAGTGCTCACTGTAATAAAACTGAGGAACTTATTCATTTTCTATCGGAATGTGACCATAATAAAGACATCTGTGAAAAGTATCTGGATGGTATGAATGTGTGTAATGAAGGTGTTAATGTTACCCTGAGTCGCCCGTTGTCAGATGACGCAGTACTGTTGTATAAATTTGTAAGACACGCCTTTGGCTCCAGAGCCTCGGACTCTTGGCAAGGCAGAGTTTGAAATAGGTACCTGTGGTTTCCCAAGAGGCTGACATAGTCACCATTGGTGCACTCAAGCCTCGTTAAAATTTTAGATAAAAAAGAAAGAAAATCGAATGTGGAGCTAATTGCAAATAAGGGTTGCTATTGCTTACCTAATAATTTCCTTAAATATGTATCTATTTTCTGTATTGTTTATTATGTGGTAATTCATCAAGAGTCCTTGTATCCTTTTAGATGAGCTCCTTTCCATATTCTGGAACACATACAACTACTACGCTCAGTTCAGTCCTCAAGTTGCTGCGCTGATAAAGGAGAAACGCGCTCCCATCGAAAAGAAACTGCGCGACTTCGTTAAGATCTGCACTTGGGACCGCGACCTGAGCTATTGGAGTGTCAAAGACACAGTCGAGAAAGCGCATAAGGCTCTGCACAAACATACTAAAGAATTTGAGGTGAGTGATTTTCATTACTAGCTTCGGCGTGATACATCAGATGTGGTGAGACAAATACCGTGATCTTACTGTTTTCCCGTAGGAATTCTCAAAATGAACATGATGGTTTTCGTTTTCGATGTATGAAGAACATCCTCGCAAAATGTCACGTGCTTTAGCGGTTGATATATCTCGATTTGATGAGCGTAAATCCCATGTAATGGTGCAATAAAAAGTAGCCAATGTGTTGTTCTAGAGATCCAGCTATCTTCATACTAAACAAGTTTCTAGGGCTACTGGAAGTACTGTATAGGTTTTTTTTTAACTTTTTTAATTAGGTACTGACGCTTTTGATTGCATCTATGTACTTAGATGTTTGATTTTTTCACAGCTTCAAGGGATTGTAGACTTGAATATTTGATATTAATTTCATCTTGATAGCTCCACGCGTTCTTGAGAAAAAGGTTGTAACAAATAGACAGGCAAGTCCGTTCTTTCTTTTA
This sequence comes from Pandemis corylana, assembly GCA_949127965.1. Taxonomy (NCBI): domain Eukaryota; kingdom Metazoa; phylum Arthropoda; class Insecta; order Lepidoptera; family Tortricidae; genus Pandemis; species Pandemis corylana. The sequence continues at coordinate 5,798,917 of OX421867.1, read as the reverse complement.
TAATGCTACAAGCCACCTATAGGAAAGCAGCGTTGGGCACGGCTAGGTAAATAAACTAATTTTGTTGGTGGATCTTCCTCACACACCGCTCCGATTCACACATCTCTGGTTGACGTAGCCTTAATAATCCTCTCTCACACTTTTCCTGTAATCTCGTCTTTTTAGAACGTGCTGAAAGAGACCGTAGTGCAATGTCTTGTGGACAAGACGACGGAAGTTGGAGCGGACCACGTGGGTATTTGGGACCGGCCGAAGCGAGCCACCGGCGTCAATGCTACCGGCGGCGCTTACATGATAGACACGCAGAACTTTATGATAATGGGAAGGAATATAAAGGTGAGATACTTGAACAATTACAGTTTAACGCCGTTACTTATGAAAGACCTCCAGAACGAGCCTAATTATAAATGATTGAACCTTTCGCATTGACGTTATTTTCAACGAAAAGTCGAGGATGACGGTCTCATATGTACTTTTCTAATGGATAAGCTTATTTTCAATGCTTGGCGATTGGTTGTAGTTTTTTAAGTTTCACGCCAAGCGTTATGACTAATATAGATAAGTCTTCTAGAGCAGTTTTTCGACGTGTGGCTTTGTGTGTTTATTTGAAAAAGTAACACTTGAATTGTCGGAGTACACTCGTGTAAAGCAGTAACTTTAGCTTTATACTCTGTTGGTTTAAACCCCCTCTAGAATCTTATCCATGTTAAGCTTAAGTCGATAAATTCCTATCTGTCACTAATCATGGCTTCTTTCGTCTATACTAATTTATTCTATCAAAAAGTGTGTAATTTAATCTCTCTACTAAAAATACTAACATTATTTTTCATATTCACAGCACATCCAGGTAAAATAATACTTTACTAAGCACTGTAGATTGGGTTGGTAATATTATGTAGTCATGTTATGTTTTACAGTCATGTACGGTCAAAGAGCACTTATAGACGAGACGTTTGTTTTTTCTTACTGATTGTAGTTTGATAATAGCTGTCTTGCACTTGTGGTTGCGGAGTAGTTAGTTCAATCTTTTGTTATATATGTGTGTGCATTTCTATGAATTATTATTAACTTAGCCTACAGTTCAATTGTATTGTTGTTTTCTAGAAATATCTAGACCAATCAGAGCAGCCGAGCGCCATAATCGCCGAAGGCAGTCTCCTATCAAAGGTGCCAAGCTTGTTGAACAAAGCGAAGGTGCTGTGCAAGGAAACTATGAGCAATGCGAGCTACCCGTCGCTTGTGCAAGCGTTGGACGACTTTGTGACAGTTGTCATCGAGACGAACACGCATCTTGGATCGTTAGAGGTTCGTATAATTAAAGACTATCCAATACTTGCGGGTAACCAACATCTTTGTCTGCTTACTGTTTACTTACCCTCTAATCATGCTGGCAAGCAGCAGTGTTTGCGCTATTTTGTAGACGTGGGGAGAAAGACAGCCGATGAAATTACTGTTGCGTGATGTATTGTCTTAGTCCTCTATAATGCATCCAAGATAACGAGTTAATATAGCGTTTTCTCCGTTGTAATCTTGTATGCAAATGAAAGGGACAAAGGAAGGTCGGTGTGCGTGAACAATTGTACCTCAATGCTTGGGCAGGCTTACACGACAGTAAGTATGTATGTTTGTTTATTGACGACGCTAGGCATTTCAAAACGTCAAGTCAACAAAAATATATGAAGCAAATGTAGGGCGGCGGCGCAAGGAGTGTGTAACAAAAAGTAAATACGCGTCCGCACCGTCTGAGAGACATGTCGAGGGGGTAATCTTTGGATGTAAGGAACTGATTTCGAAAATGCTTTTATCAAGAGAAAGCCATGTTATTTGTCAGTGTCATAGGCTATATTTAATCCTGCGAGGAAGAAATCGCGGGCAACAGCTAGTTGAATCCTACTAATATTATAAATGCGACAGTTTGTGAGTGTGTATGTTTATTCCTTCTTCGCGCTGAAACGACTGGACGGATTTGGATGAAATTTGGAACGGAGATAGCTGGTTCCCTAGATTAAAACATACGCTACTTTTTATCCCCGAAAATTGCATAGTTCCCGCATGATAGCGATAAACATGACAGAGGTCGTAGGTGCCTAGAGTTGCAACTTAAATAATTATTGCTGAATATACCATCAATATCAGTTAGTCTAATTCTACGCGGACGAAGTCGCGGGCGGAAGCTAGTATAAAATAAAATATAATTTCAGGTGGACTCAACGCAGCCTAAAGAGAAACAGACTTCTCAAGCGAAGAACATTGTCCAACTAAAACGGAAAGCCTTAGCGGACTTGTTCAAGTCTCTCAGCAAGATGGGCCTGAACTATCGTACCGGACTGGTCGCTCTCTCCGCTGAGCATGAGTTGTACGACTTTACTATAGCACCTGTTGATTTGGACGCGGCTATGAGCTATTTGAAGAGCAGGTAAATGAAATCTACCTACGCCACCACAGAACCTTGTCGTAATGCCATTTACGTTATACGATAAGTATTTTGATAGACAAATAAAAGTATTTACTATGATAAGATTCTATGCTACCCCAGGAATAAAATTGGTTTATGGCGGTGAAAGTTACACGATACTTAGTTGTAATTTTCTTTCATACTTAAAAATAAAAATGGCTTTAAAAATGGCTACCGGAAGTCAGGTTGTCTAGATTGTGCTAAGCCTCTGGTGCTATACCTGTATGTATAAGCATCAAAACCATTTGAATGGCGACCAAAATGTATCCTTATTAAATGTTCACATGACTTTTACCCGGAACACAAAGTATTTACTTTCCAATTATTTACTCTTTTTGATATTTTTTTTCTTATTAGACTAAATCATTTATTTTCATTTATAGAACAACCTTGAAAAGTGACTATTATGTTTTTAGACGGTGCGACGCCTCCCTTAGTTTGCTCTGGTCGGGTTGTGAAAAGTATTTCCATAAGAACGTCGCCCGTCATAGAACCTTGTCAGCCGCACTGATGACGCCCCACCAGGACATGGGCATGCAGAATATTGAGAGGTGCAAAGGATTTGCTGCTCAGTTGATGGTGAGTTAATAAACTCATATCTAAAGAAGGTTACGTTTGGAGTACTGTGTCTCTATTAAGTGTCTCTTTTATACTGGTCCCTGTGAAACACGTAGTGACAGATAAAAATGAGGAAGCAATCAAGTCGTTCCAGATTCTTGAAGCTTTAATTGTAATGCTGCGTTTAAAATGAGAATAAAAGTAACTTTTATATTTTGTCATATAATTTTTAATAAATAACATGTATTTCAGAAACTGACAAACTCGCAAAAGAAATCTATATCGAAATACTCAAGAAATCTCTGCGATTTGCGTAATCTGACCACCAGCCTAACATCAGTTCTTGACTTAGATACCACGGATATAAATATTACTACATTAAGCGAAAAGCTGAAGATCCTCATAGAATGCTACGCGAACGCTAGTATCTTGCTCGACCAATTCAGCGTTCTTATAAAATCCTGCCCAGAGAAAGAGCTAAGACCAGAGTCGGAGCCAGAGTTCGATGCTCTCCTCTCCAAGTCTCCTGTAGTACGCTGCTACAAAAACTCCGACGAATGGCATGTTCTGTACAAGAAAATAAAAGCTGTCATTACCACTGTGGACAAACAGAAGTCTGCTCTAAACAAATTAACTAAAACAATGCCGAAGGAAATTGGAAGCAACTTTGGGCCGCTACCAGTCGTGTCCCAAGCTCATATAGACGTAACCAATGAGGCTAAATTGAATTTAGAAAATATCACGCAGGACTTAGATAATGTACTCAAAGAGTATCACTTCAAACTCCAAGTGTCTCTTGAAGTGGATGAGTTACCTGAACATCCAATACTAAGGAGTATTGTAAATCTGTCGAAGTATGTCAAAGAAATTGTGCAACAACTTGAAGTTTACGATGCACCCGTAGACGTATCTATGGAAGAAGAATCTGAGAGTAAGAAATCTGGACTCATTGCTGACACTGAAGATCTAATGGCTACAATGCTCTTGATCATTCAATCGGTGTACAAAAAACATTTGCCTCAAGATTCGGAAGGTGTTGATGTACTGAATGCGATTGACGAAATCATAGAAAACGGCGAAAAAGAAAAGCAACAATCAAACGAAATCTTGGAAGATAACCACTTGAAGGAACTCTTGCAAGAGAAATTATCGAGTGATGCTAAGTTGCTGAAGTTAGAAGCTTTGTTAAATAAGATATACAGCCTGGTAGTGAAGTATGTCGAATTTGTAGCAACTGCAAATGAAGATGTAGATGAAGTTAAAAATGTTGTGATGAGGTTGGTTCCAATATTGGAGCAAACAGTATTGTTTGTCCAATACTTTGTGACGCAGAAAGTGGCAGTACACAGAGTATCTTGCAAGATGCTGTCAATTCTCTTGAAAATTTTCTCGGACTTGGCACTTAAAGGGTAAGACTTTCTTCCGAAGTTGTTTGTAATTTTTGATAATTGAGACATGTTTTAACGTGAGTTTCTTTGTAGATTTTGCAAGCCTTCTGATATGGACATGGAAGACGGTGAAGGCGAAGGTGGTCCGGGGAAGCTGACTGGTGGAACAGGTTTGGGCGACGGAGAAGGACAGAAAGATGTCTCAGAGAAAATAGAAAACCAGGTAATAAAAAATACTAAATCAAATACTTCCTAATATTATTCTTAAAGTGCACTATGCTGAAAATTGTATGATCATTGAACATGTCACTGCGCTTTTTCTTATCATTAAAGAAAAAAAATGATTATTTTCCAGGATCAACTTGATGATGCTCATCGGCCGGGAGAAGAGAAGAAAGAAGAAGAAAGAGATTGCAAAGAAGAAGAAAAAGGAGTAAACATGACTGATGATTTCGATTCACATTTGCAAGATGTTGACAAAAAAGGTACTAAGCACATAAGTATAGTTAAATTTATCGTAGAATCCAATGAAAAGATAATGCTCATATTAATATTCATACATCCTTTTCTAGACGGCGATTCAGATCAAGAAGACGATGAAGACGATGCCGACAAACAAATGGGAGATACAGATAATGCTGCTGAAAAGTAAGTATATAACGCCACTACATGAACTTCTAACTTATAAGTTAGATTTTTTTTTTTTTATATATATGAATAGGAAGGCAAACGAGCAAGTGGGTCGCCTGATGGTAAGTGATCACCACTGCCCATAGACATCCGCAACCCCGGAGGGATTGCAGATGCGTTGCCAACCTAGAGGACTAAGATGCAATGCCTCTTGTGCCCGTAATTTCCGGACGGACCTTGCACAAGGCCCTACCACCCGAATAGAATGTTGGAAATGTAGTATTGGTGTTAGTTAGAAATTAATATTATTAAAAAGAAACAATTTATTTGTAGATTAGACCAACAAATTTGGGGTTCAGAAGATGAAGACGTCGATGAAGAGCAAAATAACAAGAAAGACAAAGAAGAAAAAGGCAAAGGTGAAAGCACAGGCGAGAAGGAAATGGGTGCTAAGGAGGAAGAACAGGGACAAGACGATGGAGCTGAAGGGAAGGAGAAGAAGAAAAAAGATATCAATGAAATGCAGGAGCCTGAAATCGACGATGATCAAGTAAGTAAAAAAATAATCGACTGTAGTATTAAAAAAGTACTTCAGAAAAGACATTATACATCATTTTATATATATTTACTAGGTATATTTAAATTTTGTTATAGCAATAAAATAGGACATAAAAGTAAGTAACATCAGCTGTGTCGAATTTTGTCAACATGAATCTCAAATTTATTTAAATTCCTTCACTCGTCAAAGTTGATACCTACTTCACTATTCTTATTTATCAACGATAAATTCCATTTTAAGGTGGATCCTTTCCATGGCAACCAGCAACCCATGCCAGAGCCAGAAGATTTCGAAATGCCTGATAATATGGATGTCGATGGAGAAGAAGGTGACGACAAAGTAAGTACATAACTAATTTATTTGATAAATTACGTTATTCATGATGAATACGAATATGCGCGTAATGCAAACTTTACAAACGTTTCACAGGAAGGTGAAACAGAGACAGAGAACCCGTTCGACATTGACGTTATGAAAGAGAACATTCCGGAAGAGCCGGAAGAAGAGCAGAAAGAGAGAGATAATGCTGGCCTAGAAGTTTCTAGCGACGAAGAAGATGGCAATGAAAATGATAATGGAGAAGGTGGTCAGAATCAAGAGGTTAGTAATCCATTTCCTAATGATCCTCAATTGCTTCGGTTTTAGTGATTTTCACTACAGAACATCTTATTTGATTAACAGGATGCACAAGATAAAGAAGAAAACCCAGTCCCAGAAACCGACAAAGATCAAAATGAAGATCCGAATGAAACTGATCAAACAGAAAATTCTGAAATAGAAAATGCTCCCCAAGAACCCGAAGAAGACGAAACACAACCTGAAGAAAAACCAGAAGACGAGCTTCCTAACAATCCTGATAAAATTGATGAGAATGACCAAGTTGATGAAAAAAAACAGGAAGCTAAGCCGCAAGCTAATCCTTCTACCGACGACCCTTCAGCTGGTGAGAAGGCTGAAAACGCTGAAATGGAACGAGGCACTGATGATAATGTGGAGACTAATGCAGAACAGAAGAAAGATGAAGAAGCGGCGCCTTTCGTAAGTCACTCCTAATTTGATTATTACCACTACCCTCGCTTTGCATTGCCTTTTGCATCCAATTGAAACCACATCTTTGATTGCAAATTCCCTTCACCTTCTTTTTGGTCTCTTTTTCTGAGCCTTTTTTTAACAAATGCGCTGAGAATAGATCAAACTTAATATATCCGAATATTCAGAGTATATATTTTTTCTTCGTTGAAAGAAAAAGAGAGGGAATGAAGGGTCTCTCTCTGTTCACTTAAACTGCTAACTTTGCCATACAACAAACATTTTAAACTAAATGTGCGATTGAAATAGGAACAAGCCCAAGAGCAAGTGGGCGAAGACAGACAGTCGACGGGTCGCTCTGAACTGGACAAGAGCGACAAAGGACATCGCGGTGAGAAGCAGGCGACCAGCCAAGCTGACCTCTCCTCCGACCCTAAACAGAGGATGGAGAACAAACCCGGCCAGACCGACCATGAAAGAACGCTGGGTATGTATTTTAAATGTGTAAAACTTCATTTTCCGTCTATGTATGGGATACTTTTAGTGGCAGTAGTATCTGTGACTGTAATACCCACCACACAGAAACGCAACCGAGCAAGCACTGCTACTTGGCGCCCGAATTAGCGAGCATGATGGTGGTAGTGATCGGGACTGACCTTACAGAAGATTTTTCCATCCGCAAAATACTATAGCAGATGAATGAAACTCGCTTTGGCGTACAAAGCATTTATTTGACGTCAATCATTTTTACTCAGGTGACGTAAATGAAGATAAGAAGAGATCTAAGACTCTTAACGTGGAGCGTGAAGAAGAGACGGGGGAAGATGGCGCCGAAAATAACGATGATGGAGAGAAAGATGCCGACGCGTATCAGCACGTCAAGCAGGCTAAAAAGGATGACTTACAGGTGACATGAGATTGTATGAAATAAACCCTTGGTTCTCACGATTGAGTCGGGTCTCGGTGACAGACATCATAACTATTTTTATACGGCAACACTCAACGACTCTAAGGGCCTGTTTCACAACTCTCTGTTAAGTTCCAGTTCGTAAGTGTCCGTTATAGATAACACTTAAGATAACTGGGACTTAACAGAGAGTAGTGTAACAGGCCCTAAGGATTAAATTTTGGACGTTTATTTGACAGAAAAACTATGATATACCTGGCCTATGGCCTGTCAAAATCCTCGGTTATGGTAAATGTTATTTGTAAAGTAACTTATTTCTGGAACCCTAACTTGTTTAGTTTCAGTTATGCTGTGTTTTTTATTAGTGTGGCTATTTCTTCAGCTGAACCGCACTAATTTAACTTTTTTCTCCCTAGGTCGTCGATGCGGCTACTAAGGAACAAGCAGAACAGCAACCCACGCTGCAGAAGGATGAGGAAGAGGCAGAGGCCATGCACGAAGACGAAGAAGTAGCTATGGACGTCGATAATGAAGATCTGGAGGTAAATAAAACAAACGTTATAGAAGTTTCGTTATAAAAAATAATCCCTCCAGAATCTTCGAAACCTTATTGCAGCTTAATCGAAGCCCATTTATTCATCAGTCAAAAGTTATTACATTATTATATTATATTGACTGTTTTAAGCTTTTATCACTCTCTCTTACGTTTCTGATATTTTAAATGTACCTAATGCTTTTCAGGTTATGGTAAGAGAGCTAAATCATATTTATTAATAATATTATTATTATTCGACCATCCGCCATCTGAACGCCCCCAAACTATCTGAACGCGACGTAGTGTAAGTGCGTGTTCATATGGTTTTGAGCGCCTCGACAGCTCTGAAATAATCGGTTGACTGTGTTAGGTACCTACTAGTTAATAAAAATGTATGTATTAAATCAATAATTTATTCCTTAGGTGGAGAAATCCGACGAAATCAAATCAGAAAAGCTAAAAGGGAGCGAGAGGGAGAAAGAGAAGCCTGGCAACAAGAAAGAGGGAGGAGATGAGCCCACGGGAGAGACGGGGATCGAAGTGGAGGGGGAGAGCGTGGTTACAGCCACCGTGCCGCGGGGACTTGAAACTAGTTATCATACAAAGTATGTAACACTACCTATTATTTTTTCATAATAGTAGAATATTTGATACCATAGTCAAATTTTTATGAGCAATGATTTCCCCATTGATTTTGTAAGGCCCTACTCCTACCTACTACCTAGGACTGTTCCTCCTCTCATTGTTAAGTTCATGATCTACGATGCCGTCTCTATCTGTATCAGTGTAATAAATAGAGACGTCACCGTAAATATCCGACACCTAAGATATCGGGAACTTACCAGAGAGTTATGGAAGTTACTTAACCATTTTCTTCTTTTTTTTTGTCTGCTGGCCTTTTTTTGTAAACTATTCCTTTCTGTATCAGGTTAGCTGGAAGAGATCCCTTCTTAGGGATAAGTTCGCCTTTGTGCTATTTTCTGTGTACTTCTGTATTTCTAAATTTTTATGTGCAATAGAGTTTACATACATACATACATTTAAGGACATCTTGTATAACTCGTATCTTTTTGCAGGTTATCAGACGTGAGCCAACAATCGGAAGATATGTCACTCGAGGAGTACATGAGCTTCCGTTCGTGGCTGGCGTGCGGGCGCGGCGGCGGCGGCGCGGGGGAGGCGTGGCGCGCGCTGTGGCGGCGCAGCGCGGGCGCCGCGGCGCGCCTGTGCGAGCGCCTGCGCCTCGTGCTCGAGCCTACCGCGCGCTCGCGGCGGGCGGGTAATTAATTATTAATTAATTATACAAAAAAATATTATATTTAAAAATACTATGAACCGAAGAACTTAATAGATCTAGAACATTTATTTGTCATTTTATTTAAAAAAGAATTTGAACCTTTGTACTAATGTATAACGTTCTTTGTCACTTCGATTTAGGTTCACAGACGTACAAATTTTCTTTTGATCTGAGTTTAGGTTATAAAGCACCCCGCTCCGGCATTATGGTCTTAATTGTCGCCGTGTCTCTTTTACACAAGTGTTTGGTCTTCTAGAAGGAGACGCGCTCTCCTTACATTTAGTCCCATATGGACCGGGTTTTTTTAGTATAATAATTCTTCCCGTTGTACCTACTATAGTACTTGTTACTTGCATGCTATGAATACTACATACGTAAAGGACGTGAATGTTGATGTTGAATACTTTTTTTTACGATGCAGAATGGCAAATGATCAAGCCAACAAATATAACACTAGAACAAAAAACAATCCATTCCTGGAGCCCTCTTGAGTCTCGACATTTTTTAACGGATGATCTAGACGAGATTCACCGGTAATGTGATTTTTGAGATTAAATATTTCAGCACATTTATTTATTACAGTCCTTTATTCATTAAACGATTTGTTCCTCGTACTATTCGCCAGTTATCCTTGTTGTTTCGTTATTTATAATATAAACTACACTAGGACTCGCTATCAACGCTTACAACTTAACATTCCAGGTGACTTCAGAACCGGTCGCGCTATCAACATGAGGCGTGTCATTCCGTACATAGCGTCCCACTTCCGCAAGGACCGCATCTGGCTGCGGCGGACCAAGCCGGCGCGGAGGGAGTACAAGATCGCCATCGCTGTCGATGACTCCAGTTCGATGGCCGACAATAGGAGTAAGGAGTTGGCCTTCGAGAGCTTAGCGCTAGTATCGCAGGTTAGTTTTATTAAATGGTACTTTAAGTGGGGGTTACCAAGCTAGCTTTAACCATAACTGACGATTTTAACATATTTCATAGGTTTTCTGTCAAATGTCGTTGGTCTTGGTTAACGTTATTGTTAAAGTAACTGGGTGCAACTCACGCTAAGTTTGAGGAGTTTGTATTTGTGTTGGAACCTTATCGCAACAAATGTCATAGTCACATATGCATATCTGCCAGTATTAGGCAGAAAGGTTTTGCAGAGTACAGTCTGCCAAATATGTATGTGATCTAACACTTTTCATCCAACTTTCTTTCCACCCAAGCGCTCACAATTGGGTTTGGTCTTGTTACTCTAGGCTCTGTCTACCCCATAAGCGATAAATACGTGATTTATGTATGTATTCCATCAAATTCAAACGTCGCTCAAGTCGAACTTTCAAGTTAGAGACACATCTAATCGACAATATTTTATGATGCAGACCACATATGTGGTTGCTGGTACATATCGACAAACAGCAGTAACATCAAGTTGCTTTTGTTCACAGGCCCTCAACCTCCTCGAATCCGGGGACCTCGCAGTCTTGAGTTTCGGCGAAAAACCGAACCTCCTTCACCCGTTCACCGAACAGTTCTCAGAACATTCCGGATCGAAGATTCTCGAACAGCTGCGCTTTGAACAAACGAAGACGAAGATCGCTCAGCTGCTCGACTTCTGTACTGTTATGTTCGAAGAGCAGAATGTGAGGAGTGATGCTGTCAATGCCAAGCTGTTGGTGGTAGTGAGTGATGGACGAGGAATATTCTCCGAAGGCGAGACGAGAGTGCTGCAAGCTGTGCGCAGAGCGAGACAGCAAGGGATATTCTTGGTTTACGTTATCATTGACAATCCGGATAATAAGGTGAGAACTTATTTTCAGGTTGGATAATCTTATGATTGATTCGTTAACGAAATATTAAGATTTAAAGTACTCTAGTGGAGTAGATTTCTTTTAGGAGAGTGACACATTTTTAATTCGTTTTTATAATTTTCTCCATCACATACAGCTGATTTAGATGAAACAAAACTTTTTTGCTCCAGGCTAAGCTTAATCTACTTGTGAAAACGCCATAAAAACTATTCTTAGTTTTCAAACAGACAAGATTTTTTGTCAGTAACGTTTTATAAAATAAGGCCAAGGATACAAGATACAGAATGTAAATACACGTTCAGGAGTTTTAAACATTTTTAAATATATTTATTTATTTGTATACATATCGCTTCGAACGCAATTCAAACACTAACGAACTTATTCTCAAAATGGCAGACCAACTGTTACTACGGTACTGACAGTTCTCCTGTACCACGAATCACACAACAACAGCTGTCATCGTCCAACTGGCGCCATTGTTGCGTACGAAGTCGCTCTCGTTTCGTTGGCCTTACTTTATTTATGTATACAAGTATTTTCAAAAACATTAAAATCACTTCGTTTGTCAAATAATGGTGACGCATACTTTCATTGCAGGATTCTATAATGGATATCAGAAGACCTCTCCTGGACCCGACGACGAACACGCTCGCCGGTTTCGTGCAGTATTTGGACACGTTCCCTTTCCCCTTCTACCTAATTCTGCGCGATATATCCGCTTTGCCTAACGTATTGGGAGATGCCTTGAGGCAGTGGTTCGAATTAGCCGTTAATACAACCAGCTAGTAGATTAAATGTTATTCAAATTTGATAGTGATATATTACGGTTAGTACAGAGAGGAATAAATCAATAATAATGTACTTTATATAGTAGGTAGTAATTTCACTGAAAAAATATAATCGATCACTTGCGGCGAAAGCTGATTTTGATTGGCGGGCCCAAGTGCATAGACAGTACATATTTGATTGTGTGGCATAGTAATAGAACACACTTTTTTAAACTAAATACTTACATATAAAAATAGCATTGTTCCATGTCGTAAAAGGGATAAAAAAAAACTATCAGGATAAACTAGTGCTAGTACAGTACGAGTAAGGCTATGGTAAAAGAGGAAAGAAAAGCCCTACTATCACTCTATTGGTTAATTTAATTTCTCTGTAAGTACAACATTCTAAAATAAGGTTTAGTTTACATTAGTCATGTAAAATGTATTACAAATTATGATTTACTTGTGTAAAGAAGTGTTTTATCACTGGTTTGTTTTGATTTGGATAAGGTGGTGACGTGAAAGATAAGATTGACTAGAGATAAAGATTATTCTGATTATAGAAATGCAAGGTAAAAAATATATTTTTATTTACGAAAAATAAATACCATGAAACTACGGAGCGTTTTATTTGTTATGTAAAATATTGGTGAAATAAACAGTCATTTAAAAAATTATTGTATATTTGTCAACTGAAAATTAAAGGATATCTTAACATAGTTTTTTCTTAACAATAATTCGCGAATTAACGAAAACAGCTAACAGTTAGGCCATATTACAAAGGCCTGTTTTTCATTTCATATTTTATGCAAATAAACTACCCATAATTAAATTGTGTTTCTAAATGAAACAAATTACTCTATTCAATGCACCTCTTATTTGCTAAAACTGATATACATACGACGCTACATAATTACTTTACAATACACGGATTGATTTAAAAATAAAGTCTAATATGAACTTCGTGACGAACCGCAAATTAATAATCCTAATAGCAGCAATCCAGTATATTATTACTTAATCAAAAATTTAAATTATCATTTGCGTAACCTTAAAACCCTGTAAAACACCTAATCAGATTCCGATACAACTTTAATCCTTAAACCAATCCGTTAACAATAATAATAGCAAAATATAAACTATAATAAAGTTTATAATAAAATATACTAACTCATGTAGAACATTAAATATGTAATGACAGACGTAACATTATTTCTTAAGCTAAAGATTATTTTAACTTCTGTTAGTACCATGATAGGGTGTTATATGTTTAATAAATTAAATTTAAATTAAAACCAGCTCTCGGTTTGTTTGAGCGATATTAAAGCTGTCTGCAAAACCGATGAGAAATCTAAGCCTTTTAAAATATTTACATTCTCATTTAAAAGTTATATGTATAAGAGTTACAAAGAGGGTATAAATACTTCATGTACGTTAGAAAGGTATTTAATTGGACCTCGATTTCCGGACATGTTTTTCAATCGTCAAGTTTTAATTAGTCTAGCTAAAAATCTTTTTTTTTAATAAAAATATCTTCTTCACAATTGAAAATCACGCCCCAAATGCTGAAATCGAATTTAAATTTTAAGTAGGAAGTTTGTTAAGTAATTAAATGTATGTTCCACATAAATATAAAAATAGACAAGGCCTTATCGGTAAAGTTACAGTTTCGAGAACAAAAAAAACTGCTGTAAGAAGTCTTAAAATCGTAAACAGTATATGAAATACTTAAATAAATATTAAACTCCACGTCAATTACAACCATCGCAATTTTAAGTTGTTTGAAAACATCTCCGAAACTCTGTCAAATAGCCTAAGGCAGGTACGAAACGTACACCAATTTGACATGAATGGATTCATGGTAATTATACATTACTGTTCAGAGTGCAAGTGAAAATAATACGTTTAAATTTTTGCACAACATTAACACTGACTTTGACCGTTACTTTTTTAAATGGCCTTCGGTACGGCAAGGCGCAGTATTATCAACCTATACATAGTACTTATAATTTTGCGATTCCTTCAAGACAGACTATTTCGGTGCTTTAAAAGGTTAAGAAGAGTCAGTTGAAGTGTGCAGTGCGACAACAAAACTTTGTACAGCGAATGCAGAGCTCCCGCTACTTTTGCGATTAAATTAAATAACAAATTAGTTATACCGTTGTAAAAAAATATATTCTTACTTCCACTCAAGTGCCATCTCACAAAAACTTTTATTCCAACATTGAATTTTAATTTATCAGATACTGTTTTGAATTGTACTCCAGCCAGTTTAATCATCTTTCTGTCCTGTCACTTTTTAATGCCAATTTGAAAACAGCAGCGTCAGGTTGGTTAATTTTTTCTAGTGAAGGAGGTGAGGCTTGGATAGAGGCAGTTAAGTCCGTTTTAATCATCAAGTTTGTGTCAATCACGCGTAAGCACGTGTACTAATTCAGATAAATTTCGCATGTTGATTGATATGGCTTTACAAGTAATGTAACTGATAAAAGTGATAAATAAGTTTGTGTTATCCTAAAAGTGTTGGTGTGATGGATTGTATCGGGAGTTTTTTTAACATCGCGGGTTCACTTGGCGGGATCCTTGGACGAATGGTTGTTGGTCTCTTCAGTCTTATCACCATCACCATAGAATTTTGGCTGAAACATAACAAATAATGTTATTAAGCGTCGCGGCTTATTCTTACTAAAGAAATATGCTTTAGCGACAAAACAGGTTTACTGCCGCGATGCAAATTAAATTGTAATGGCCATATTTTTCACGAGATATAGACCGTGATTAACTAGATAGTTTAATGGGCTTTCGATGATCACTGGTAGACTGGACTTGTCTATTCAGCTATATCTCGTGTAAAACAAGTGAATTAACCGTGAATCATTCGATACTATAAAATATGGGTCCCGCAAACGTTCTATTTATAGTTATGGTAAAGTCATTTATTACTAATCTACGATTAATTTTTAAATTACATCTCTAAGTACGGCAGTTAGTCATAACTAATTGTTTACTGATGTTTTCCGACGATCATAACGTCGGATTACAGTAAAACTAGTGGGTACAGGCCGCGCGACCTTCGAGGAATCTCATGTAACAAAATCGAGAGTATTATTGTAAATAGAAAGGTTACAAAATCATAAAACCGACCAACGTGCTATCGCGTCAACACTGTCGCACTGGACGAGTGCGGGGCATGAAGCGACGTGCGGGCGCGGCGCACAACCCCCGCTTCCCCAACTCCCGCCCCTAATTCTTCAGGGCGCGCGGACTTTACCCTACAAGCTTAGTAGATGCCGTCCTTATAAAGTGACAGGTTCTCTTTTCGTTCACTGATTTAATCCATTTGTGCCAGTGACTTAAGGCCAAACTTTGGCATGAATTGCAGTGAGAAATCTTAAAAGAAAAAAAAACTAATTTGCGGCTTTCTGAAAATGTTTTAAAGCTTTTTATGATGAGGCTACTTTGTCCTAAAACAAAGCATCCGTACAGCAGGAACTTGAATTAGTGCATGCGCGGGTTTTATAGCTAAAGTGAACGAGCCCTAAATGTGCTAATTTAAATGGAGCTTATAGATAATATGTAGGCACATACCCAAAATAACAATGGAAACAAAATAACACATTGGAAAGGGTAAGTAAAATATGTTGTGACTAAAGCCAGGTGCAGCGACTTCTGAGCATTTATACAGCCAATCGTTTAAAAGTATCCATATACGGATCTTAATTCGACTAATCACACTGTCGAAATCCACTTCTACGTCGATTCCGCCCGCGATATTGTGACCTGGGTTTCAACGAATATGATTGGTCGATTCTCTACTACAGAAGCGTAACCTAATTATCAGTTACTTAAGAGGCCTGTTCAGTTATTCACAACTTTTAATTCTCAACCGCATGTTAAATCAAACCTGGTTTTAATCAAGACAAAAAGCAAGAAAACAAATAAAACTACACACAAATTGGCAATTAGGTAAACACCAAACCAAAGGAAACTAAACAACATAACCTATTTTATAACAAAAATCAAACAACTCAACGTAACCTCTAAATTGTCTAAGTGTAAAATTATCGTTCGACAACAGAGGGATCTTCTATAAAAATGACAAAAGAACAAAACACAAAAATATAATCAAACCACCAAAAGTGCCGAAGCATGGGTGAGTTGTCACTTACTCAATTCGAATTTGTACTATACAGTTGTGACTTTATTTCCAAATCCATTTTTGACACCGTTATAACTTGTAAAACCCTAGAAATAAACAATTTGTCATTGATACTTAAAAATGGACTTCAAAAGAAATATTTTCACGGATCTAGCGTACTATGTTAGCGCTTACTTAGCTTGGAAATTAGATCAGTAACTATGAATAATAAATATGTATAATATAATTATATGAGGTATTTTCGGTGTTTTCCAGTAATTTTAATAATGACCAAACAGAAATCAATGGTCACAAAATATTACTCGTGGCACCCTAGCGTTCTTTAATAAAAACAATCCCCTAGATTAGATATTCAATCAGCAAACCTTACGATTCCGTCATGTTTGTCTGTCTGTTCGTATAGCCTCCATTTATACTTCCCCGGTTCAGTAAACAAAGGAAACGAGACATGATACAATAATTTGAACTAAGATTTAGGTGTTTTAAAGTCAGCCAATCCTTAATATCTTCATTTCAACCTGAACCAAGTAACATGGAATATTTAACATTACAATACTACATACCTCGTCGTGTTTCTCTTCGGTACGATCATCGTCATCGTCACTGTCGTCATCGGCCGATGAATCGGCACCCGAGCCCGCGTTGTCCGACGATGGTTTGACTAGAAAATAGGAGTATGTTGCGTCGTTTATAAGTCTAACTTCTCGGCGTACAGTTAGCCAAACCTTTTCACAATCAACATTGGAGTACTTTAGCACTGACAGACACAAATAAAAAGTAGGTCACTTATTGCAATAAGGTTATACAGTGACCCAGGGATCCCTTTGGTTATTGTTCGATCGTTGGTTCTTAACTAAATTTAAACGGAAATCATTGAAATTTTAGGAAAAAAAAAACATAAAATAATCTCAACCTAACCTGTTCTGTTCTACATCTCAGCAGAAGTACAATATTTTGCGAAATATCTCCGTCACAGACTCCAAAATGTCTACAGGTGAAACTGAGATATGTAGAATAGAATAGGTTAGGTTGAAATTATTTTGTTTTTTCCTAAAATGTCAATGATCGTTAATTCGACCTAACATTACGTTAGGCCAAAAAATTATTCGAGCAAACGAAGGGTTGCCAGAGATAGTGTACTCACCGGGCGCGACGGGCGGCAGCGGTTGGTTGGGGCGCGCGCGCTCCCTCGTGAGCTCGTCGTAGCACTGCAGGCACACCCGCAGAGGCTTCTCGCTCTGCCCGCGCAGCACGTACTTCTTCGACGAGCACGGCCCGCACACCACAGAGCCGCACTTGCGACAGTGGTGCTGAAATAAACAATTGAAACTCTGTTTGCGTCCTAACCACCTAACTAAGCTTAATTTAAGTGAAAGTTTAGTTTACTCATCTCCCGAGAGATGGCGCTGTACCGTCCGACACGAATGCCGAATGGCATCAAATTGACAGACAAATCCTGTGCTTCAATAGTTTGACAGTGAAAGCAGTTGTCAAACTCAATGAACGACAAAAACTTAAATATATCAAACGGAAATCCGAAAGTTCTATACTCGTAAGGTTTTTATAACCGGCTGCCATATACAAAAAGTTGGACCAGCTGTATGTCATTTCCCGTTTTACATATTTTATCATTTTTCCAAAAGATATTGTAGAAAAAAAATCAAAAATATATTTTTGTG
The DNA here is from genome assembly GCA_949127965.1 of Pandemis corylana. NCBI lineage: Eukaryota > Metazoa > Arthropoda > Insecta > Lepidoptera > Tortricidae > Pandemis > Pandemis corylana. The sequence goes on along the minus strand of OX421867.1, from coordinate 5,781,152 downwards.
TTCTAAAAGCGTTTCTCTCGAAATGGTTTTAATTCATGGAAATTAAAATTTTTGAATTATTGTCAATTAGTACGCGCTGCCTACCCTGGCTTCTCCCTACAGCACGCCCTAAACCTGATTCTATACCACATTTTGTTTTAAAATTAACCCGGAACACGTCAGTAGGCAGTTAGATTAGTTTAAATAAACACCCCTGTAAATTTCCGGTTATTTTTTGTTGCTGTCAACAAATTACAAGGTTCTATGTTTCAATTATAATAAAAACTTTGTATAAAAACTTTGGGCATTTTTCCTGATCTTGCTAAGGCATTTGATACGGTGTCAATCCCAATATTAATTCATAAACTAGAAAGCATAGGAATTAGAGGTAAACAATTGGATTTTTTTGCGGATTACCTCAGAAACCGTCGTCAATGCGTAAAGCTGGACAGTTTTATCAGTTCGGAGCTCAAAATTGAATTCGGGAACCCCAAGGTAGCATCTTAGCCCCAATCCTCTTTTTGATTTACATCAATGATCTATGCAAGCTTGACCTATGCCACGGCACGCTAATCTCATATGCAGATGACACAGTTCTGCTTTTTTCAGGAAACACGTGGGACGATGTTTATAATCATGCTCAAATAGGTTTATGTAAAGTGACTAACTGGTTACAACGCAATCTACTAACGTTAAACGCTGAAAAAACGAAGCACATCGCTTTCTCAATAAGGGAGTCACAACAACCGTGCGGTTTTAATACTATCCGAGCTCACCAGTGTTCCCTCACTAACCAAGTGGATTGTAATTCCTGCCCAGCTATTTCTAAAGCTTCCGACATTAAATATCTTGGCGTAATTATTGATGCTAACCTTTCCTTTAGTCTCCATATTGACACAGTTGCGGCAAGAGTTCGTAAACTGATTTTTATCTTTAAGAAATTGCGTGACGTTGCTAACAAGAAATTGCTTATTCAAATTTACACAGCTCTGTGTCAGTCCTTATTGTCTTATTGCATTACGTCTTGGGGTGGTGCCGCGAAGACAATTCTCATAGTTCTTGAACGAGCTCAAAGAGCTATTTTAAAGGTCTCTACCTCTCGGCCATTCTTTTTCCCTACCAAAGAACTGTTCCAGTCCTGCAGAGTACTCACGGTTCGCCAGCTTTTCATCTTGAGCATCATCCTAAAACAGCACATGTCGGCTCCCTACAACTCTAATATCCGCAGCAAAAGGCGCTCTGACATAGTATTTAAGATACTCCGCACCAATCATGCTTTTAGGCGCAAATTCTCCTCGTTTTTGGGTCCCTTCCTTTACAATTAAATTAACAGACTCCTTAATATTTATGACTCAAACTATGGCAACTGTAAAGTCACTCTGTCAGGGTGGTTGCAAAGTTTGTCTTACGAGGAAACCGAAAACCTGCTGAAGATAGTTGTATAACTTAGTTAATTAACTATTTATCATTAGGTAACCCTTAGTTTAATATGTGATAAAAATGCTGATTTCTAACTTTGTACAGAAAATAATACTCCCTGTATCAATTAATATTTAATCATAGACCCTATCTTTTGCCTAAGATACAGGGTACTCTCGTATCCTAGTTTAGGCATTTAATTTAATTACTCTACGCACAGTTTATAATATACTTTCGTTGTAAGCGCAGGCACACTTGTTTTATGTCGAGTCATTAGTTTAGTTCTTAACTTTGTTGTGTACTTACTAATACATAGATAGACATAATATAGTGCTTACTAACCATTTATAATTTATTTGTACAATTGATTATTTTAATAAATAATTTGAATTTGAATTTTGAATTTGAATTTACTCCAATCGAAATTTAGACCCAGTATTACTATGACAATGTTGAAATTTCAATTCGAGAATAGTGAAACAGAACCTTGTTATATGTACCTATTAACATTTATCGATGTGCAGTGTCCGGCGTCAACGGGGCGACTTAATTTAGACTGAAAAGTTACTATGAAGAACCTTAAAGGAGTGTCTATCAAATCAACACAACCTGCTGAAATACTTAGGAATAATTTTGAACACCTTGTATAATTAACGGTAAGACAATGTGAAATAAAAAGCGTGTAACTTACTCTCCTGTTTAGTACAGTAAATTGTGTCTTCTTGCAATGCATGCAGATTGACGCCTCGTTGTCGGGCACCCACACTGCTGCGTGCTCAGACGGTGGCTGCTTACCGCCTGTAACAAAGCGATAGGTTCTCTTCTATTTACACAACACTCATAATGATTATAAAATGAATTGCTGATCGTTTGTCTCGCTAAAACTCGAGAATGGCGGTACCTATTTGAATAATTTTGCTTTTGAAATATTTGTGCAAGTTCAGGGAAGGTTTAAACGGTGAGAAAACATTAATAAAACCGGAACGAAGGCGAAGCCGCGGGCAGCAGCTAGTAAATAAAATTTGAAGATGTTCCCCGTATGACTGCTCGCATTAAATAAAATAATAGTGGAAATAGTTTATGAATAGGATATGTGGGTAAAGAGTGTAAGAGGAAAAAACCGATTGCCTGCAAAGTCGGTTTACGAATAATAGTTTTACGTTATAACGTCATAATGAAATATTCAAACTGCTAGCTCTGACGTCACGCGAGAAAATCGTGCCTCTCTATCGCTTGTACGCTCTGACGTAACGCGGAACATAACGCAATGAGTCATGCTTTTTCGTGAGTGCAGCCGGCGTTCATTGATTTCACGTCAAAATCAATCAATATTTTTAAGTACATACTACATTTTTATAAACTCTTTCAGCACTGCACTCAGTCTAGGAGTGGAGAAATGGCTGCCCATAGACATAAATACTTAACTTTGTAGTGTTTACGCGGTTAACATCATAGAGATGTAAATGTTATGATGATGACACAAATCAATAGGACACTTTAATCAGATGCCCCGATAACAGATAAAACCGTTATCTACTTATCTCCCTTGTGTAAAAGGGATAACAGAGCAACGAAAATGTATTTACTGTTTATGTTATGATTCCTACACTTCCCAATCTTTGTATTTACAACTGTTCATATTTATGACGTTCAAGTTTAAGTTCAAAAGACGTATAACAACCTACCAACATGATAAGTTATCTTTGCTTATAATTAATAATTTATAGGGAGTAATCTCTGTAGTTCCAGTATTTACTTGAAATTCTAATAGTACGAGAGCCCACGACCAAAATTTTTGTCTCATAGCAATACGACCAAAACCGCATCAAATCGATAGATACGATTATCCTGAACTCGAAAATACCAATATCAGACATTTTCCGCGTAGCGTTTGATCTGACCGAATTTTCAAAATTGTCAAAGAATTTTACCGAACTGCATCATAGCAATATGTCTGATTTGCAGACTGTAGTTGAATGATAGTTCTGAGATACCGGGAACATATTTTTCAGACGTTAGTGGTGTAGCGCTAACCCGTAAAATCACTTAAAAAAATTAAAAATGAGACAAAAAAAATGTCTCATAGCAATACGTCTGAAAATCTTTTTTATTCGTAAATTTTGGTTATTTGATGCGAACAAAACAATTTTCAGACGGAAATGTGAACGCATGAAATTTTGAGACCGTTTTGAAAATGTTAACAAATTTTACCGATCGGTATCATAGCAATATGTCTGAAAATTGTTGGACATGATAAAATAAGTTGTCCACATGTGCAAAAAATTTATATCAGACAAATTAAGTGTAGCACCTTCTCTATCAGACAACTTTTCGATACTCAGATATCATTTAAAAATCGTATTGAGGCATCTTGAATTCTCTGGAACAAACCAATGAATACGTTGCGACCCTGAATTTATTAGATGATAATTAACAAAGAATTTACCCGAAACCGTAACATTTAACAGAGGCGTCGGCCAGGCGACTCCGAAACGTTATTTTCGTTTTTGGGAGTATATGCTACACTTAAAGTGTCTGAAAACAGGTTTTTGGTAATCCTGGCAGCAATACGAAAAGTTAAAAAAAATAATTATCCGTATTGCTATGATACAGGTCGGCTAAATTTGTTGACATTTTCAAAAATGCGCTCAGGCTATATGCTACGCGCAAAATGTCTGAAAACAAACTTTTTCGTAATATAATTATAAAATCTATGTACATTTTCACTATCAGACGTATTGCTATAATACCGACTGCCTTTTTTTTTTGACACAGCAGAAATGGCCTCCCACGCTGTTGCTACACTTTCGACCGTTACTACACACCTAGTCGGGTTCAGAATCATACAATCTAACGATTTTATAGGGTTTTTGCCGTATTGCTATGAGACATGGTTTTGGTCGTGGGCTCTAGAACTATAAAAAAAATTACTGGAGATAGAAATCTACACTGTCTCTGATGATTACAGGCTACTTTTAATCCTGGAAAAACGCGAAGTTCCGATAAACAAAGTTGCATGTAACAGCATATAAATCCACATTACATTTTTACTTTACCTACCTACTTAATGTCAAGTCATTGATGACAAAACCAGTCGTTACTTCTAACTTTAGGTCATTAAATCCTCCTAATATTATAAAAGCGAAAGTTTGTAAGTGTGGATGCATGGATGGATGGATGTTTGTTACTCTTTCACGTAAAAACTACTGAATGGATTTGAATAAAATTTGGAACGGAGATGGCTCACACCCTAGCCTAGATTAACACAGGCTATTTTTTATCCCGGAAAATTACATTGTTCCCGCGGGATAGCGAAAAACTAATTTTTTGCAGACGAAGTCGCGGGCAGCAGCTAGTACTCTATAAATAAGTCACAAATACTAGAGCGAAAAACTTACTTTTCCTAAGCAGGTCTTCTATACATTTCTCTATGTGAGCCATCCATTCTTCTTTCTCTGTCGCAGTGGCAGCGTACACAGCGAAAGACTTTGACGCTGTGCGAATCAGCCATCCGTTACGATATTCTGAAAAGATAATCAAATTCTTATGTATTATGCACTTAATGAATTATACATTAACTAGCTTTTGCCCGCGGCTTCGCACGCGTGAACCATGAGCATTTCAAAGAAGCTAGCAATCAAGCAAGCGAGCACCCAAACCTGCAAGCATGTAGGTATGCAAGCAGGCATGCAAGCATGCAAGCAAGCGTGCAAGCAAGCATGCATGCAAGTAAGCACGCAAGCATGCATGTATGCAAGCAAGCATGCAAGCATGCATGAAAGCAAGTAGGTATGCAAGCAGGCATGCAAGCAGGCATGCAAGCAGGCAAGCAAGCATGCAAGCAAGCGTGCAAGCAAGCATGCATGCAAGTAAGCACGCAAGCATGCATGAAAGCAAGTATGCAATCAAGCATGCAAAGCAAGGACTCAAGCAAGCATGCAAGCAAGCCCCCGCATTGCCCCGCTGCCTTAATTTTTCTGAAACTGTAAATATTGCAGGATTTTTATAAAACAAACCTAACCTAACCTAAAGGGCTGTCCTAAAATATACCTACCCCAAATAGCTTTTGCCCGTGCTTTCGGAATACACTTAAAGCCTTTAAAGAAACACACGTTATAAATGTTAAGTCTCTTTCTTCCGCTGTTTCGTCTGGAAACGTAAAATCCTGGTTTTTCCCGTTTCCGTAAAAATGTTAGGAAATCCTTTGTTACACTTTCTAAGGAAGCTAAATGCTAAATTTCATCTTTCTACGACCAGTAAAACGAAAAACCCCGTTTTTCCTGTTCTCGTGGGAATTTCTGGAAATCCTTTCTTAGTGCTCCCATACACTCATCAAGGAAGGCTTTTACCAAATTTCAGCTTTCTACGACCAGTAAAACAAAAAATCCAGTTTTTTCCCTATCCCGTAGGAATTTTGAAAAATACCTTCGTAGTGCACCTCTAGGATACTCAAGGTATATGTGTGCCAAATTTCAATTTTCTAGCCATAATATTATGCCTACCGCAGTATTTCTTTGTAAACAAATATTTTTCCCGTTCCCGTAGGAATTTGGGAAAGTACTCTCTTAATGCTCCTTTGCACTCCCGAAGCAACCTACATGCCGAATTTCAACTTTCTGCAACCAGTAAAACAAAAAGTCCCGTTTTTCCCGTTTCCGTGGGAATTTCGGGAAATCCTTTTTTTATTGTTTACACTCCCCAAGGGAACTTGAAGTCCAAATTTCAGTTTTATACGACCAGTAAAACGAAAAATCGATCCCGTAGAACTGAATATATAAATCCCGTTTTCAACACACTTGCTCGTAAATTGAGTCTTATTGCACTGCATTTAAGCTCATAATTGAGCTTATTACGCACAAGTGCTGTAATATATTACCGCACTCGTGCGGTAATATATATATTTTTTAATCTCAGCAAAAAGTTCAGTTATCTATAGGAACAAGGAATATTTTCGTGAATATTAAACTATTTTAGGGAAAAGATGATAAATAAACATTTAATTTCGACAAATTATTCATTTTTATCTAAAACTGAACATAATTTGCAATCTCAGACATTGATTAATTATTTTTTATTATAATTTTAATATCAGGCTGTTTAGCAGGCTGTGTCAGTGTCTTCGTCACGCGCGTGCTAAGTGCACAGCGCGCATGCGCGAGTGCTGCGCGCGGATTGGCGCGGAGAAATAATATCTGCCGCCATTTTTCACTCATATTGTTGATTCAGACTTTGTTATTTTATTACTTTAAAAATTACGAGTTCAAGTAATAAAGAAATGTAGTGTCCGTCGCTGGAAATACTAAAATATGTTCGGACAATGTTCGGACAGTTATATCAGTAAGAAATCCAAGGTGTTAATTACCAAATGATAAAGTAAAGTTCTAAAGCAGCTCCAGGTAAGCAATGTCTGGTAACAAAGGTAAACTAAAGTTCTTAAAGACCTTTTATTAACTAAATTTTATTTTTTTTCCTCGCAAATGTGTTGAAAAACGTCGTATGCGACGCGTGTGCTTTGGTAATTACACATCTCGGCTCTCTTACCCGCGCTCGCTATCGCTCGCGCGTACAATACGCCTCGTGTGTAATTACCAACATAGCACACTTGTATCATAATGTACTATTTTTTCCTTATCTCGTGGGAATTTCCAAAAATCCTGAAATTAGTTTCTTCTTTTTGTAATCACCTACTTTTGTATCAAATTTGAAGAGTCTAGTTATTATAGTTACTGAGATAGCGTCACTCGGAGTCGAATATATAATTCCCGTTTTTTCCTTATCCCGTGGGAATTTCCAAAAATCCTTCCTTAGTGGATGCCTACATTGTATAAGGTATCTATGTGCAAAATTTCAAGTCTCTAAGTCCAGTGGTTTGGGCTGTGCGTTGATATATAGTTAAGTCAGTCAGTCAGTCAGTCAGTCAGTCAGTCAGGACTTTGAATTTTATATGTATAGATTAAGCACAATACAAAAAGGTCTAAGTAACATCACGTGGTTAAGAACGCACCCTTACCGATACCGATATCTTTTATGTTGATATTTGTAGAAAAAATATGGTTGATACGTAAACAAAAACAAAAAAAACATTACAGAAGATTAGAAAGTGTGGGTTTACATTTAAAACAGACTCAGGTTTTACTAATACAATACAATACAATGACTCTATACACAATCAACAATACAGAAAAACAGATACATAACGAAAATTAAAAGGTAACCAATAAGCTGCCATATCGCTTTAGAACGATTTCTTCGAGGCTACTGTAGGAACAGAATGAAGGAAAATATGAAAGCAGGTACTATATAATTTTTAATTGAATGCTAGGTAATGCTGTCACTAAGACTAGCTCCTGCTCAGCACATCACCAATAAATCAGGAGATATTTAAAATAAATGTTTTTTTATGATCCATTCTGTCTTTAATAAGTTTAAGCTCCCTCAGGGCTATGCCAGACGGTAGACACACCTACAGTATGCTACAATAAATAAAAAGTGGATTCAGCAAACAAGCGAGTTCTACCACTGTAAAATGTACCTTATCACCCCAAAAGCACAATTTAATTCAACAAGACACCCAAGGATGGTTCCGAAAAGTATAGGGTCAATATGATAAGTTGATAATGGAATTATCGGTTTTGATATCCTTATTTGCTTAATTTCTCATGTCACAGTAATCTTTAGATATCCATTATGATAACAAAATATTTTCATGGTAAAATATACATATAATATAATACATTATTATTACAGTACTAAGCATGGCAGACTGCAGCCCTACTTTTATTTCTTCTGCTTTCACATAAATGTAACCATTATCATTGAGTTTTGGCAACTAATGCCTGTAATTCAATTAAAGCTGTGAGAATTTCGCTCTATTATATTAGGTCAAGCATTTGCTGTTTTCTTGATAGAAGCCATAACAGTGACATGGATAAGCTGACTAAATTGAGTTAACACTGGAGTGTGAATGTCAGGACACAGACAAATATAGTCTGTCTGACAAGTTGTCTCGTCTCTGTTATATTTAGCTGACACATGATACAGTACAAGAAACTTCAGGTTGCGCATGCCTTACAGACAGTACAATGGTCCTTAAAATGTTTGTATTGGTAACAGTCCTCTCAATCTTTCCATTGCAAATATTTCAAGTTTTAATCCATTCATTGCCGCTGACGCCGATCGGCGTCATGCTTAGGGAAGCTGCACGGCAATGAATGGGTTGAGATGCTTAATCGGTTGATTTAGTATCATCAGTGTGGACATCAGTGTGGTCATCACAATGAAACAGTTTAGTTTTGCGACTCCAGGAGCCATGAAACTTAAGCACATAACAAGTGTGACCGGCTTTAATATCTCAAGCTGCAAACAGCTTTTAATCTGGTATTAACAAACACTGGTAGCACTGAGGAAGGACCATGTGCAAAATTTATGCAAATAGAGATATTGTTGCTGCAAACAGTATGTGATATGCACAGTTAGTATTGATAAGTACTGTATGAATCATGACAGTGAGTCATGCCATATTTTAATATTAATTTCAATTTGTTGACTGACAACAGTTCTTGTTTATTAACCTTTGGATTCCTTACATTAACTGAAAAAGGCTGAGTAACATATTGAATAACTATTGTACGATGTTATGTTTATTGTTTAGTGTGTCTATCGGCCGCTAGGTGCCGCTGTACCGTGTGGTCGCAATCGTAACGGTATGCTCCCGTGGAATGTATATAAGAGCTGTTAATTTAAATAAATTTGTCATTCATCCAAAGACCGTTGTGTGATTTGCATCGACGGTCAACATGGTCCTTCAGAGCTCGGATCTCCAGTAAACTGGAGTGACGAAGGGTGACGCCAATTTTTCGGAGCCATCAAGCGGCAGTTCGAGCTGAGGCAGCCGGACTTGCAGACGGAGCCACGGGACACGGCGACGTAGGGGCCCGAGGAAGCGGCGGCCATTACCTTCCGCGGCGAGGAAGGAGGGAGCGGGAGCAGGAGAGAGAGAGAGTGAGAGCGGGAGCGGGAGAGTGCGCGCGCAGCGGATCAGTGTTGTGAGGTATTGCGCGGGAAGGAAAGCTGTAAGTGTCAATTAACTTTGTACCTTAGTGTTGTGGATAGAAGAGTCGGAATTCAGTGTAGAAGTAAACTCAAGCAAAATTGAACCTTGTGTAAAATAGTGGAAAGACTTAGAAAATTAGTAAGAAAAATAGACTTGTAAATATTTCGCAGCAAAAGTGGTTTAAACGGGGAATCCACGCCCGTTTTACGTCAGAGTCTAAAAAGTCAAACACTTGTAAAATTTTGAGAATAATTTTGGGACTTGGGAAATTTTCGACTGATTGAAATTTTATTTGAGGTTTGGTTACAATATGTCTATTAAAATGGAAGTACTAATTAAGATGCAAATAGAAGTATGCGATCGAATTACCAAGGATTTTAAAAACTATAAAAAGTCACCGAAAGAACGAATCACCAAACCTTACATTGAAATCAGACTTCAACGTTTGGAAGAACTGTGGAAGAAGTTCTGTGCAGGTCATGATCGTCTTATAGAGTTGCATTCTGAGGAGTATGATTCGAGCATTTACGCGGAAAAAGAGGTTTTTGATGTGACAAGTGAAATTTATATGGACTACAAAGAAAAACTATTGACGGCTGTCGAGATGTTTAGTGGTGTGTTTATGACCAAGGATTCAAAAGACGAATGTTTTAATTCTAGACATGTGGGTGTTAAACTGCCAAAGATTGTTATTCCAAATTTTTCGGGGAACTATTCGGAATGGGTAACATTTAAAGACTTGTTTGAATCGTTGGTACATAATAATGGTTCAATTACAGATGTGGAAAAACTGCACTATTTAAAGGGATATCTGACTGGCGAAGCGGAACTGTTACTTCGTCAGATACCAATTTCGAATGTAAATTACAATAAATGTTGGGAACTTCTAAAGCAGCGTTATGACAACAAGAGATTCATATGTAATACGATTTTAAAACGGCTTTTAAGTCAGAAAGGTGCGACTGTAGAATCCTCAACATTTTTAAAGCAACTTATTGATACAAGCTCTGATTGTTTAAGCGCTCTAGGTAATATAGGCATAGATGTGAGCACATGGGATACTATCATAGTACATTTACTTACTCTCAAGTTAGATCAGGAAACTCGAAAGCAATGGGAGTTGAGTGCAATCGGAGACATAGACAACAATAAATTTCCAACTTTTCAAGAATTTAAAGATTTTATAACAAAAAGGTTCAGAGCTTTAGAGTTCGTGGAGACTAAGAAACCAGCAGCAACCAATCAGAACCCTCGGGTATTGCACGTCATCCACGGCACTCAATGTCCTTGTTGCTCAGAGATGCATAAAATTGTATATTGTAAGAGGTTTGCCAATTATAATGTAAGCGCTCGCCGAACTTTCGTTCAGGAGAAAGGGTTATGTTTTAACTGTTTAGGTGGCAATCATTCGGCCAGGTTCTGTCAGAATTCAACTACATGCAGGATTTGCAAGCGCCGCCACCATACCTTATTACACCCTAAGGATAATACGCAGGTAGCTAGAACAGGCAATGTTAGGATTAGCAATTCGGATACAGTTCAGGCAAGGGAAACTGAAACGGTTAATAACTGTTTAGCGATGGGAACGGGACAAGTCTTACTTCCGACTGCGCTAGTTAAGGTAAAGGCTAAAAATGGAAATTCTGTGACGATTCGATCCTTGTTAGACCAAGGGTCGCAGACATCCTTTATAACGGAGGCTCTCACGCAACGTTTAGGGTTGAAAAAGAAACCACTCAATGGGAACATTTCTGGTCTTGGTGGAAATAATAATCTTATATCAAAGGCTATGGTTGAACTAAATCTGCAGTCTTTGGTATATCCAGAGACTAACATCTCTGTGAAGGCTTATGTGTTGGAAACGATCACGGCATCACTTCCAACGACGAGGGTTGAGGATCTAAACGGTCTAGAGGCAAAGAATTTAATGTTGGCAGATCCGAATTATCACACACCCGATAAAATTGACGTTTTGTTAGGTGCAGAGGTGTTTGGTCAGGTAGTTCTGGATGGTGTCAAGAAGGATACACAAGGGAAACTTGTGGCTCAATCTACAAAATTGGGATGGGTAATTTCAGGACTTGTTTGTGCAAATAAAGATAGGTTAAGTAATGCGGTATCATTACACTCACAAGTTAAGTTAAGCAGGAACAATAAATCTCAAAAGTCTGATAGTGTGATACAAAATTGGCGTAGTGGTTATGACCACTATTTTAGGCGTAATTGGGTTTGGTTTCGGCAATCTTGTGCTCCTGTATGATTTTTTAATTGGATCGTGGTTGTATAAATATAACTAAAGTGACATTAAAATTGTATTGTATTTGTGTATAATTCAAGGTTTTCTCATGGTGGGCGGTACTATTATTATTATGGACATAGCTGTCCATGGTGGGCGGTATGTACGATATTATGTTTATTGTTTAGTGTGTCTATCGGCCGCTAGGTGCCGCTGTACCGTGTGGTCGCAATCGTAACGGTATGCTCCCGTGGAATGTATATAAGAGCTGTTAATTTAAATAAATTTGTCATTCATCCAAAGACCGTTGTGTGATTTGCATCGACGGTCAACAACTATAAAGCTTTAATATAACACAATATGTATATTTAAATTGCCATGTATAGTGTCCTTTTACAGCTAGAACTGCTTATTTACTACTACCATGCAGATTAAGCGGATTTGGCTGTAAAGGGACAATATATCTGAACACATCCATGCACAGACTTCAAACATACAAAAAGTTCAGTAATTTAATAGTAAGCCAAGATTTTTGTCATTATTACTAATACAAACATAATAATAAAAAAAAATCAGTATCTTAACTTGTTGTTAACAGTATCTTAGTTGTTTGGTGCCACTTTTTAAGTTTGTTAATAAACCTGTGTTAAGAGACACCACTCTTCCTTAGATGGTATCTGCAGTACAAAGTAGACTACTAATTACTGTTAAGTAAAAGGGGAATTAAAAAAAATTACACATTTTTGGTTTTTCTACTCATAAGCCACAACATACTAATTCTTGAATGAGAAAACATTGTGTCCCCAGGTCAGTTTTGTTACTATGCATATAATTTTGTAAATATAAATAAATAAATAAATGAAGGTAACAAAACTAAATTAATAACATTGGGGACACTTTTTTTCTTGTAAGTACAAGTAAATTCTTCATAAAAGATGAAAAATAAATCTATATCCTAGTTGCAGTAAAAACGCAGGGACATAAGTCTTGGCCCAACATACCCTTGTAGTACAGATGCCACAGTAAATAGTGCAAGCTAATAAAAAATGGATTTACATATAAATGAGGTTAATGCTTTCCTAGTGTCTAGATCAAGTATGTGTTAATACTGTTGTAACACAATATTAAAGTTGAGAGCTAAAGCATGGAAATGCTATTTGATGACACCTAATGATTTCAAAATAAAGTAGGTATGTGAAATCCATAAATAATTTAGGTATTATCAAGGTTTAATTTTATAATTTATAGAATACCAAAAAAAAAAATTGATAAGTTAAGAAATTTGTAGTTTACTTCTGCTTTGATAGCATACTTGATAATGATGCCAATATCCTAATAACACAAGTAACAAAAAAGCCTTTTAGAAGGGATATTTCCGTGGATGAATGTTCATTTAAACATAAAACAATGAAGACTTCTGTGACAAATCACATAATGAAATACAAAATAAACATGTACCAAGTATAAAGATCACAAATGGAAAGAATCAGAAGGTATTAATGGAGCATCTAAGTGAAATTTATAAAAAAAATATTTAAAAAGGATTCAACTTACGTCCCTCATCCTTTAGTGGCTCCAGTTTTACCTCTTCCAGTGGAATCACATGTTGCTTATTACACTTTTTCTTGTTTATAACAATATTGCCGTACACCAAAATGTCATTAAATAGGAAGAACTGACGAGCTTTCGGCTTCTTCCGGCACATTTTAGTAAGGACACCCTCTCCCACAAGGACTCTGCCTTGTTCCGCCAAAGGCTGAAAACCATTTTATGCTAGTTACACTATACATTTGACACAGTGATAGGATTCATGTTAATAGAATGTTTAGCTGTTAAAAGGTATTTATTTACAGATATAACAGCATATTGATAAACGCGCAATATCACTTAATGGGCAAACCCGCCTAAATGTACCACAGACTTATCTTGCTAAGTTTGTCGGCAGATAACCAGAGTAGGTAGTAAACTTCGAAAGTTCCTTTATAGTTTTCAACCTGATCTAATCAATCTCAAATGACTCACCTGTCCAGAACTGCCGAAGCAGTTTTCCACCATCGCAATTCTTCTGGCATTTGCCTCACTATTTACTGAAAAAAGGAGCACAATCTAAGTACAGTAATTGCGGTACAATATCAAAGTTTGACGTCAAAGTAAGAGAATACACAATGACAGGAACGAACTTATATCGACCACCGAAAGTTATTTGAGGCTCACTATAACACGAGCAAGTAACTGCTTGTAGATTTTATTAATTCATGGCTTACCTAAGCGATCCACCATTATTAAATTTTATTTTGAGTTTCAGAATTAGTCAAGAAAAATGTGTCACTCATTCAAGCAAAATGTCTGAAATGTTTCTATATGAAAAAAATATTAAGCTTATTACACATGACATCTCTGTCATTTTATTGTTAAAAAAGGTGCATACACAATATTACATTTGTATTATATTTAAATATAAATATGGTGAAAAATACATAAATAGTGAAAAATATTCATTGAAGAAAGAAGTTTTTTATTTAAATCACTATTGGCTTTAGCTCGTTTAAGAACTGATATTTATCGGTTTTGTTGCCTCTCTAGCTTTTATCGGTTCCGCCTACTTTTCCATAGACATTTTTGATATTTGCACTTCACCATAGACAATTTGGATCATGTGAGAGACATCCATTTTTTGATTGACACCAGCTGACAGCTACTGGTCGATATTTCCCTATTATTTGTTCGTAATTCCTAAATAAACGAGCAAAATGGGGTGCAAATTTTGTGGTCCTAAGCTATCGCTGTGTGGGTTGGTGTTGAGTGTATGGGGAATCATCCAGTTGGTAAGTAAATCATTATTTTTGTGTTACTACTGAAGTGATGTATGGTAAAGATCTTGCAATTACGATTGTCTTGATGGTTTCAGACTCTTATGGGTGTCTTCTACTATATCAGAGCCGTGGCTTTGCTTGAAGACCTTCCCCTCGGGACAAATCACACAACTGTTGAACAGTTTATCGCAGAAGTCGAAACTGGCTATGATCAGGTAATGTCCTAGTTATTGGTACTAAATGATTCATTGCCAATGCACTTAACCAAGCAGGAGCTAATTTTACTTCACCCATGTCATGTATGAGTGCATATCTTCAAATCATGAAATAATTCCAATTGGCGTAGTAAGAATTATTAAATTTTCTTTAATACACAAACTCATCAATGTTTTACTTGTGGATTAGGAAAGATGAACATTTTGCGTGTAAATTTGTTGTTGGTTTTTTGATAAGCAGCAAAAATAGGCCTTTTTAATAACGAAATAATGTTGCTGCTTATTCTAACACCATATTTTAGTATAAAAATACATATCCATGAATTTGTAATCTGGATATAGCAACTTTAGCAAGTTTTAACTGGGTGTATAGTAGACAGTCATGTGACATGAATGTTCACTATAATGTTACAGGTCTGTTCACTCAAGAAGTCAAACCCTCTAGTATATTGTATACTATAAATCCATATCTACAGATGATTTAAGTTTTTTCAATGCTCATAAATTTAGAGCCTGGCTCAGTTGTACTAAATTTTGTACTTAATTTGTATGTTGAAATCTGTAGGTTGTTGTATGTACACATTTATCACATTGATTCACTCTTTGTCATTTATATGGAAACAGGCTAACTTGATTGTGTTTATCTCTAGGTAATTTAGTATTTAATTAGTTATATTAACCTCTTGATCACCAAACTTAGCAAAATTGTAAAACAAGTTTGAAATTTGTCCCTTTGCATGAAAATCACTTTTACACTATACTTCATGGACTTTAGCAGACACTGAGTGTTCAACTGACTAATTTGGCTTGAGCCATTATAAAAAAAAACTACTTTAAAATTATATTTCTGCTGAATAGTCTTTGGTATTCAATTAATGGGAGTTTTTTTTTTCAGAACGCCTACAATTGCTGGATTGCAGCGCTGCTGTATGTAATAACTTTAGTAGTGTCCGGACACCAGTTCTGGCTTAACAACCGCTCTTCAGTTAGCATGTAAACCAATGGTGTGAAAGTGGTACAAGGGCCTGTGTCTTTGTAATTCACTTGTGACATGATATTCTAAAAAAATGGGTATATCAGCCCAATCACCCTTATGGTGGTTGCGAAGACATAGGCCTATGTTGCAATGCTCTTAGCAACTCCATTCCATTTTTAATTTACTGTATTAATACTTGAGTATGTAATCATTGTAAAAATATCCACAGAAATCAGTTTTTTTATTATATTGAAAATCATTACTTGAGATGAAGTGAATATCCTTCAAAAGTATTTCTCTCACCATCTAATTTTGTTGTTTTCTGAAATCATATTTTTTATAAATATGAGTACCTTTAAGTAGAGATATGCTTTCATTTTATTTATGTCCCGTTATGTAAAGAGGTTAGCAATATATTTTATGTCAATAAGGATCACTTAGTTAAAATAATTTATTACCTTTAGGTCCAGTACACAGTCTAATGAAAATATTTTATTCCAAAACCATGAATCGATATGTCGCAAAAATAAATAGATGTTTATGTATAAGTATTACCCATTATTGCTGTTGAATTGTACATAAACGAATATTGATTGTACATTGTAAAATGCTTAGTTTTTCTTGAATTAAAGATATTAATGTTAGATGATGTCTTTTTTATTGTTACTTAAAGTTTATTAAGTAATTAGTGACATAGTAAGTTCAAGCATTTGGATAGGTTAAATTGCGTTTCAATGATCATTTATACTGAAAGTTCTATGAATATGTAATTTTAAGTCACATTACAAATTGTTACCTCGCGGGATCTGGGTGCAGTCGGGATATGAGGCAGCGGTTGAATTATCAGCATTATGATTATACCAACTGTACTCTGATCGCGGGCGTACTGATAATTTACTTATGTGATAAATTTCTCGTATTTATTTGGATATTTGAACCGGTTTGAGTTATTATGGACTATTATTAAAAAGTTTTATGATTACATTCACTTGTGCAACAAAATAATCAAAGTTAACCTTTTCACCGCCAAGCCTGGCGATATATTTAACCGTTTCGTTTCAACAACTCAAATAATTTTATGCATCGCAGGTTGAACGCCAACGGCCTATATATACGTCCATTATTTCAATGCAAAAGCAACCTTCGTCCAATTGGGTTTAGATTCAACTTAAGGCGTCGCAATAAAGAAGTCTGCCGTATGGGTGACGTCTCTTGTATTTGATGTGGCGGCGAAAAGTTTAAAAACTAATTTAAAACTGTCATTGCGTAAAGGTTACGCTTACGCTGTGTTCTCCGACGAGCTAGGACGTGTGTGATTCTCCTCTGAGAGAAACTACTTAAATAGCTTATCGTGACTTGTAGCGTGTATTGAAGTGGATAAGAGCGATCGCACGCAGTGAATGGAGAGTTTCAGGACTTGTTCATCAAAGGGTGCCATTAAGCTTTTTCACTTACCCGCTGCCCTGGGGATTGTATGGAGGGGTGCGTAAGAGTAGCTGGGATTAATATGAAATAGCTCAACTTCTTGTTCCAATTACTTAAACTTCTCCTTCCGCAGCGTTGTCATACTTTTTAGATCAACTTTAGAGGTGCCCATAGGTTAAAAAAAATACTGTCAATGTCAGAATTATTAAGTGCAATTTCAGAATTTTGTCTTAGTGAAAATACGTGAATATTTATTGCGTCAAATATGCTTCAAGGCTGCGCCATATGCTGCATGCTGCTTAGCGGCTGGGGCGTCATACAATTGGTATAAATTCCTTAATTTTTTTTTATCTAATTGGTAGGTGCAGTCTCATGCGTAGGTATATTATATTTTAAAAGTGTTCCGGCTAGAGATGAAGCTGATAAGTCCTATAGAGCCCGTATCACCGAGCAGCAAAGTACCGAACATTTTCTCGTGAAGTGGCCGAGCGCTATTGAGACATCTGTGTGTCGCTTCCTGCTTGCGCCACACAGTCGGGAAGTGGCAAGAAAGAGTCACGTCCTAGGGCGTGCAGTAGGGTAGCGAAAGTAGCCAGCGCGTACAAATTGTGTTGCGTCACTCTCACGTGGCGATCCTCCACTATACGCCCCTGCTTAGCTTACGTCAGAAAACAGGTGTAGGTAGCTCTGTCAATCGTCACGCCGCTCTTTATACCCATAGCTCTCTCTGTCTCTCTCATCATGGCCGGCAACATAATATATATGCCTACTAGTGGTGAGTTAACACATTGGCTGCCATGAACGTCACCGGTGGGATCACGTACCTAATCTTCTCTGTGTGGTCGTAAGCTTCACCGATGGGATCAGAGGCTCAGTTTTCAAGGTATTTTTCATGATGTCCGATCCCACCGGTGATAGGTACTCATAGCATCTCTGTAATAGTGTGATGCTTTGAGCATCACCGGTGGGGATCAGTAAATTTCTATGGGGCGTCCAAGGAAGCAATATTGGAGGTGTATTATGGTGGGTTGTCAACGTGTTAAGCGAGATACTTGTGTATGCTACATCGCTGATCACAAATCACCTCTCATCCGCCAGCAGAGCAGAGCAATGAGCATAGTGCTTGCGTACCTACCTATGGGTTACGGCGGGTAGACACTGGTTTAAAAAGAAACTTTTTGCAGGTCATAATGGGCGTTTTATTCAAGATGGAAGCTGTTCTTTTGATTGAAGACGCTCTTGCCACCGAATATGAAGACTACGAAGATTTCTTGAAAAAAACTAGAAGTAACTACAAAGCCGTAAGTCTTACTTCATTTTGCTGTCTGTTTAGTGCGCGAAGTAATTGATAGCTCATTGAGTTCCTGAAAAAAAGACGGCACTGCGATGATTAAGGTAAGTGTACCTACGCTATTCCGGCATAGTAAGTAGGTACAAACATGAAACCGTAAGTTTTGATTAAACCATAAGAAAACCTTAAATACCTAATATTGAGTTTTCGTACCATACCATATAAACTAGAACTAAAATGTAACCAGAAAATATTACTACTTTCGACGTTTTGAAATTTCATATGTTGCCGCGTCGTCCAACAGTAGGTAGTTAGGTACTTCTAAATTTTTGTCGGCGGGCGCAAAATAACTACGCGACTTTTTAAGCAATTAATGATTTATAGGGAAGTTTGTAAGCAATTGTTTTTTAGTTTAAATTTTTGAAGATGTTATATTAATTATCAAATTAAATTGTAATCACAAGGAAAAGCCGGATGGATTAAGACAAACGCGACCTTTGGGAAAATATTAATTAGTACCTACCTAATACAAAATACGATGCATCAAACACATTATTCTATACGAATTGCATATATCTACTTGGAAACATTTAGTTTATTTGTAACATGTCCTCGAAGTTAAATAGTCCTTAATATACTGGAATAGTGTACCTACATCAACTCTGTGAGCTTGTGCTTATGACACTGTGCTACAAAGTACCTACCTATTTAGGTAGATATAGGTAGATGCATACATACGTATAATAATGTACCTATACTATACTATATTATAACTACGCTTACAAAGACAAAGGTTAGACAAAGCTTAGGTTAGCAAGACCTAAAGGCCAACTGTCTTGTGTCAACAAGTGTGTGGAACGTCCAGCATTTTTCTCCTACTCAACTCAAGAATGGCCTGTCTGTGACTTCCGTCGGAACTGGCCTTAGCTGTGTTGAGAATGGGTTTTGTCGGATGGAATAACTGAATACCTACTACAGTAGTGTAATTAGTTTTATTTATTTCTAGATCTCGATGAACTGCTTCGTTGCGGCAGGTGTCTACGTAGTGATAATAGCGCTTTGCGCCATTTGCTTACGAAAAGCACTTAGAGATGCCAGGATCCAAGAAGCGAATCTGTTAGATGACAATATCAGCTGCCGTGTTGAAGAGAAAGAGCTTTCGGAGAAGGCTAAGAAGAAAATTAAATAAATATAACTTAAGTGATAAGTTTACGTTCTATTCACTAGCTAGGTACGGTCAAGTGCAAAAATAAGTATTGATAGGAACTTCTCAAAAATATGTCCCACGACCTTATTACGCCGGTGTAAGAGCGTATGGTACTTATTTTTGAATCTTTGTCTAAATAACATATTATTACACTTGACTGTACCTACCTAATAATTTCTAAGTTATTTCTTAGGTACTTTAATAAATTTAATGGATATTTATCTAAAATACGTATTATTTCGTTAACCAAGCTACTGGTAGTCATCGACCCCTTATAGCATATTGCCGTTCCCTTCATCTAATCACTCGGAAAGAACATGAAAGTGACAGCTGCAGCCCAGATTGATAATAGGTACCTATAGAAAATAGCCTTTCGTAGTCCCCCTTACCTCTTTCAAACTGAACCGATTCTGTTTTTTTTCAGGTACCTAGCTAAATGTGATATAATAAGAACTTTGGCTATGTGCATTTCTTTCCTTTTTAACTCCCAACGCAAAAGGAGGGGTGTTATAAGTTTGACGTCGTCGACTATTTTAAACTTGATTTTGAAATAGAAATCTTTGGACAGTAGTGACACGGGAAATAAAGTGTAAAAATCGGTCCAGCAGTGCAAGAGTATCAGGACCTTTTCCAAAGTGATGTAAGGCATTTTTGACCTAAAATGAATTAGGTACTTAGGTATATTTTATTTGCGTAGACTCAATTAAGTGTGGTACGTTTTTAATTATTTAAATTTTTTATTAACGTCAGAATTATGGCATCGCAATTCAGTTTTTTGTGGTTTTCGAAAATCTAATTTTTTAAATTATCTTCATTGGAAAAAAATATTCGGAATTTCAGCCCTATGAGTTCACAGGTGTGATCTTTTGAGCGAACCTCGTTGCGCTCAGCCAACAATCATAGCTAACTTGACACGGATTATGGACTCGTGGTCCCACTGTTATAAAAATGACGAATTACACTTCACCATAAGGTTGAAATTTTTATTCGGCAAACCGAAACTTCGGGCATTTGAAGATACCTTACGGCCGTAAACCAATTTTATTGTCTCTCTAGTGAAGATTTTTATAGCAGTAGGACCACGAGCACTAACCTAACGCGCTAGGGGAGTTCTCTGAACGTAGGCGTTTTCGCTACAAAGCGGAAAACGCTGCTACCGGCTACGATCGTAGCGCGTAGCAACGCGTAGCACTTTGTTGCCCGTGTTCCTACCACAGTTTGACCCACTGGTTTTCGACGGAGCTCCGTCCAAGGGCGGAGCTCTTTTTTCTGGGTATTCTGCCCTTCGGTCAACTGAAAGTACCCAACTAACCCACCTATTTTTGTATTAAAATATTATTGAATTGAATGAACAAATTAGTAGGACCACGGGCAATAGACTGTCTTAAAAGGATTTTTACTAGACGCAAAATTACCTACTCGCAAAATTAACCAGTCAACAAAGGTCTATCATGGCTCTATACAAGACAAATTTGTAACATTAAAGCAGAATAAAAGCAAAAGAATGATCAGTAAAACACTTTATTACTGAATGATTAGGTACCTACTTATATATTTTTTTCATTGCATGTTATTAATCGTTTGCCTTGATAAACTATTTCACTTCTTCTAATTTCCTATCAAATGTCAAAGTTCCGATGTCTTCTTTGCTGGATTTCTCATTATCCTGTAAAAGAAAAAAACATTAGTTATATTTCCGACCTCCATTAGAATACCTAGAACTTAATTACGTTTTAGTACCTACCTACTGAAATCGGATGACTTGAGACTATATTGAATTGTAGCTGACGTCTTTTGCTTCGCTAAACGAGGACCTTGGTTTTTTCTTGTTCGTCAAATTCCTGGGGGATCATAACTCTCAATTTCAAAGTTCTTGATATAACAGGTAAGTAGGTACAAAGTAGACATTATTGAATCTTTTTGGGAATCCATAAAAAAAACTTTTATTTCTTAACGAGCGCTAAATGCGCCCTAAATTTTCGCATTTTAAGTCGAAAAAAACCAACGGCTTATAAGCCAAATCCACAATCGGGAGGCCGATGAGCTACTCTAATTAAAATGCACGTGATTCAGATAACTGTAGCTGGGCCGTCAATGGCAACGAAATAGCAAACGAATGTTACAATGTTACTTACATCAAATATAAAATACGTCTAATTTATTAACCTGTGCATTGTCAGCGTCTTCGTCCTTCGGATTGTTCGGGTTAAGCCAGGGGTCGGCAAGTATCTGGGGTATTTTGACTCGCATTTTCAGAGGCGCTAATATTTTGGTGACAAGTTTACGACACTCTGCGGAGACTTTCGGCTCGCGCGGGAATGATACCTTGTTCTGGACTTGCTGGAAAAAAAAAGAAACTTCCATCTTGTCTCTGGTCTGATGACTTTTGCTTGGGTAGGTGTAAAATAAATAAAATTACTAAAGTTTTACAGAAGGTAGCTAAGGCAGATTTAGTCAAATATCACACGCTAATGCAACTATTCGCCATCTTTTCTGACGCCATGCGGGGAGCATTTATATAATTGGGTGATGATGATGCGACGAACGAACATGCGCTCATACTTTGACGATGAACAATTATTGCTAAGTAGGTAGGTAGCTATACCAACTCACTTATTTAAAAAATCTCAACTTTTCCACCTACCTTTAACAACTGCGTATAATTCGTGTCGTCAAATGGCAAGCGTCCGTAAACAATGGCGTAAAGAACAACTCCCATACTCCATATATCAGAGTCCTGAGGCCTGTACGGGACCCCCTTGAGGATTTCAGGCGAAGCATAGGCATAGCTCCCGCAAAATGTTTCGCTAAGCGCAAACACCCCGTTTTTGGGTTTCATGTGACCCCTTGCGAAACCGAAGTCTGACAGTTTTATGTTGAGACCATGATCCATTAGCAAATTTTCACATTTGATGTCCCTGAAATGTGTGAAAGTTGAAGATCACGTAGGCATATTTAAATTTAGTGGAAAGGGTCGGCGCTGTGTTATTCAGACTGTTTTTTAGGATCTCTATCTAATTAGTTTCATCCGGGAATATTATCGCTGCAAGCCATGATTTCACATTTTTGCCGTGCGTTACACAAGGTTCAATGTCAACGGTCAATATCCCGAGGATGCGTAATGAAAGATACACCAAGCTATATAAAGGTCATTATAATGTTATGTGTACCTACCGATGAACCACTCCTCGTTCGTGGCAGTAGTCAACGGCTTCGACCAGTTGGCGGAACCAGCGGCGTCCGCGCAGCTCGTCAATGTGCTGGTCTTTGCGGATGATATCGAGTAGACTGCCGTTCTCCGCATATTCCATCACTATGTACACTCTGTTGGCAGGCAAAAATACAGGACCAAGTTTCAAACAGGACTACAATGGAATTATGGTTTGTGGTAGCTATAGGTAACATGTTTTTGAGGCTTTAGCAGTATTTACAAATGTGGTTCAATGGACTGGCGTTAGTTAGCAGTAGATATTTGCGTGCTCGGGTCACAAAGAAGTTAAATATGAGTTTCCTTAAATTATGTTTACCAAAGACATATTAAGACAAAACCGTATCAAAAATGCGAACAAGATCGCGACTAAACATTTGCCCCATGATCAATATTATGGTCATTGCCCGACATAATTGTCCGGCAGAGGGGGCCGTGAGCCGTTTGAAAGTTAAATATGAATTAGCTATAAGTATTTTCGTGAGTCTGAAAATGAGCGACTTTGAGAGCGACAGATACCTAATCGATAGCGAGTTTTTTCATGTGGGGAATCTCTTTTGTGCATACTGCCACATCCGTATCTTCTATTATTCTTCACTTTCCGAGCCGCTATAGATCCGTATTGGGTGGAAGTACACTTAGTTTGGATTCATTGATTTCAACTGATCAGTTACAACTTCTTTTGGATGATTTCTCGAAATTTAAGTGCTTACCTGTGGGTAGTTTCAATGGCCTGAAGAAACCGTATTAAGTTTTCATGTTTGAGTCCCTTCACAACTTCTATTTCTCTTGGCAGAAACTTCTTGAGGTAGTCGCCCGGTGCTTGGAATTTACTTATTATTTTTATTGCCACTTGACAATTGTGTCGATCACTGGACGCTACCTAATTGAAATAAATAACGTCACAAAGTTTATCATAATTCATATTTTAGTGATTATAATCTGTATTACTTATATAAATAAATAACTTTCTCTTGGTAGCAGTCGGGTAAAAGTACGTAAATAAGTGTAGGTTGATCAAACATTTTTCAGCGATAACTTCGAAAAGTTTGACATTCCTTCAGATTTAAGTTATTTAACAACTTTAAATTCGTATAAAAACTAGTTTTCATTACCTTGACAGTTGCGTAAGAGCCGGAGCCAATAGTCCTACCAAGAACGTATCCATGTGTTTCTAGTACAGTTAATTTTCTTTCAGCTTTAGCTTCTACAGCATTATGCACGGTAGCCGTTGGCTCTGTCGACATTTCGCCGAGAACATTGTCATTGGCTCTTACATCCGGCCCCGGCATATCACAGTTAAATTTAATTTTATTAGTAATGTAGTTTAGTAATCACATTATACTGAATTTTCGCTCATAATATTCATTTTGTCTTGTTTTTGGTGTCCATATTTCATGCTGTCATTTTGTCAAGTGATTTGAGTGACGCAAGAACGTGAACTATTTGAATTAACCGCGGTTGAAATTGCATAGACAATTTTACCGTGCCAGTAGTCTATAAATGTAACGTGGTTCCGTTCTGTCTAACTGTAGTTATGCGAAATCGAAACGAAAATTTAGAAATTTAATGACACTGCATAATTTACATTAATCCACGGTAAAAAGCATTTCAAAATCAACTTTTATAATTTGGTGGGTGCTTAATAAACTAGATTTCGGGGCAAGTTTGAAACGTCAAATGTATAAAGATGTATTTTTTACTGAAATTTGCATGGAGACTTGAGCCAATCACAAGCTTTAAACAATTGACAATACTTTGTTCCCATTGGCAGAATTAACCAAAACAAAAGTGATTGTGAGAATGAAAATACATTTATTTATGTGTGTCAATTCTAGCTTGCTAATTTTGCCGTTTCTTGAATGCAAATAACAATAAACAAATTACTTGAACAAATTCTGTTGTTATTAATTTACCCTGGTGAACTTTTCCTATAAAATTGACTGTTGTGGAAGTTTTGTTTCGTACACGAAGTGGGACGTGAAGTGACTGAAAAATTGTACAGCTTGGTTTCAGTGCGATATAAGCGAACTGTTTTATCAATATACACTATCGGCTAAATAGAAATTCTGTTTAAACATTTGGTAAGAGCATAGTTACTAAGCGATGCATGGTTTAGTAGCAGTAGTGAAGTTTTATGTTACTATCTTGCATTTGTAAAGATGTCTTAAGTTACACAAGAAAAATGTACAATAAACAATTATTAATACGATTGCCAACTACTAATATTAAAACAGAATATTAGATTATGGCTATGTACAATCCTTAACCCTCTTTTTGCTTCTGAATACTATAACCTCTAAACAATTTTTGATCCTATTAAATAAAAAAAATTTAGTCACTGGCAGCTCCTAGCCTACCAGTATGAAAGCTTAATATAATATGACACATCCATGCAATCCACATTGTCCTCCTTCAGTGGTGGTAGTATCATTTTGGGTTTGTTAATCCAGATTTTTTTTTACAAAACAGCCTATAATAAACTTATGTGATACTTCACAAAGTTACACAAATATTGATACATACATGACATGACTGTAAGCATTGTACACAGATTTGTTAATAATGTTTTAGATTTGGCTTTCAATATGTATGTTTAAAATCACCATTTACCGACTTGCTTTGTAGATGAGGGTTAATATTTAGTGTTTCTCATGCATTACTTGTGTGTTACTGTTTCTCTTCATCATTGTTCTCTCACCAAATATTTTTAAAACAGATGAAGCTTTGACCTAATTTTTTATGAAACTAGACTAGCGCTGATGAGTCACTTTGATCAAAGTTGATGCAAATGGTCCTTGCATGGTGGTAATTTGGAGGATATTCTTTCTTGACCTGAGCCGTCAATACATTACGATATATGACTGGTCATTCTAATACAAATATTTAGGTATTCTATGGTTAAATAAATTCAAAATAAATTTTGGAAGAGAATGGCTTTGCTCTAGTTAACACTAAGCTAGTAGTCATTTTTAATGTTTGTAAGTAAGTATTGTTTATTTGCTGTAAGTTTTTTGGGCAAGTTTTAATAAAATAAATAAGTTTTTCTTTGGACACTTGTTTGCTTTTTTGAGTGTTGCATGAAGTAGTTATAATTTATCCTTTAAAGCACTCGCTGCCAGGCCTGCTCGCTGTCTAAGCCATGACTTTTTAGCTGCTGCAAAAGAATGTGTACGATTAAATTGTTGCAAAATTTTAACAGCAGCACTGGATGATAGTCACAAAACAAACACGTATTGCTGGCAGCAAGTGGAGTGTGTTTTGTCTTATGTTTAATATTAAACTGTGTGAGTGTGTGTGTGAGTTGTCCGTTTCAATAAACTTGAACCTATATAATCTTTTGTATACAATTGAACCATTTGATTCATAACCCACTGTGACATTTTTTCTAACCAGGCAATGCTTTGTTCCTACCGAGAAAAGGTTTCAGTGTGGCTCATAAATTAATTGGTTTGATTATTTAAGTTTTGAGCAACTTTTGAGTCTCACTGAATTTATTTTTAATTGTCAGCTGGTTTAAGACAAGTCTTATTTTATCTACTTCCAGCAGTAAATTGAATCGAAACTTCTAGTTCACTTTCATGAAACTAGGCATAGGCTGGCTAGCATTTTCGACAACTCGAGTAGGTTGCGAATCGATTTGCCTCGCCTTCTTATTGCCTCACTATCGATCAGGGGGCTATTTCACCAACATGACAATTGTCGATGACAAGTGACAATTCTGTTTACATTACAAACTCGACCAGAATTTACGCCGGTTGGCTTCATATTGACTACGCCTTGCATTTCGAATTGTCACATGTCGCCGACAATTGTCAGTTTGGTGAAATAGGGGCCTGATAATATACCTATACTATGCTTAATACTAGGAGTTAACGACCGTACTTCCTGTGACTCAAGCACACAGGCAGGTAACTGCTACATTTGAGGGAGGCCATTAGAGAACACCCACCATCTAGCTACCATCAAACGAAAGGGACCGAGCTAAACCAACCGAACCACAGCCGACCGAGTCAACTTCAGTTTACGGGAAAAGCATCTCGAGTTTACTCGTGTATAATTTGACTCGAGTTGACTCGTGTATAATTTGACTCGAGTGACTCGTGTATAATTTGACTCGATTTGACTCGTGTATCATTTGACTCGAGTTGACTCGTGTATAATTTGACTCGAGTAACTCAGTTAAATTAACTCTACTCGTCCATCGCTAAATGCCTATTGCCATATTACATCTGTTGAATTTCAAGTCTCTAGCTCTCTGCATTGTCAGTCAGCCACGCGGACCCATGGTACCGTTTTTATTTTTTGCAGATTGTGTCATTCGTCGTCTCTGAGATCACATAGATTAAGATTTCTCGAGACTCGCCTGAACCACTTACAGATGATAACAGATTTTATAGTCTGCTTTTTTAAATTGAATACGTAGCTTATGCTGCAGTAGGTATCAGTGAGTTAAAAAGCCCTTTTGTTAGATATGAATGTGCCTGAATTTTTAAAAACTCGACACTAGTCCGTCAAAGCAACATAAAGAAAACAATCGCAGTGATGCTGGCGCGCTCGGAGGCTCAGATCGCGTCGTGTGTGCAACGCCCACCGCTTCTCTAGACCTCTCGTGAACCCCCCTCCAGCATACAAACAAGGCAACTCAAGAGCAGCGCAATGAAAACCCAAGTGTCTAGCTACGTTGGACGTGTATTGCACTTCACTCGATGACCCATTTTCGCATATTTAGCTACGTATTTTTTATTCGGGTACTTTTTAGAGAGCTTCTAGTCTGTGGTACTCCTGGTTTGTTGCCCTAATTGCGAATTCTCTGGTTAGGAACTTTTACCTTATTAGTTGGAGCGCGGGAGGTTGTTATGTTTTTTTTAGTAGACAGCGAACTGAGCATTGTATTATGGGTCAGCCATTTTAATATGACCGCGTACACGTTAATACAGGTAAGTATTTTTCCATTATCGTAATGGCTTTCTCAAAGGATCATGCCTCTTTATACATGCAAGAAAATGTTGAATAAAATACGTAAAAGTTTTTGAGGGAAAAATGAAATGAGATTAGTTTCGGATAGGTAGCTATTTATATCTCGACATGAATAGACTTTTCTGTACACGATGTATATTTCGTTGTGTACAACCAAGCCATTCACAATGAAATGCCGCAATGACATTTATCGTGAAAAGGTGTGGTTTACGAATCCGTGTGGTCCGACAATACCAAATACCAAATACATTTTTTTACAAACACGATTAAAATATGTAAATATATACTTATCAATCAATTCTTACATACATACATACCGTCACGCCGCTTTCCCGTAGGGGTAGGCAGAGATTAATTTGTTCCATTTGCTGCGATTCTGACATACCTACCTCTTTCGCTTCATCCACATTTATCATTCTCTTCATACATACATGCTCGTCGGTTTCGGGTAAGTACTACTGACCTGACCGTGATATCAATTCCTTAAGTAAATTTTTTTAACCTAATAGCTTTGGTTTAGAACCACATGACTTAAACACTTAAGTAGATATGTACATAACTGCCCTACACTATTGCTCTACTTTTTGGCGCACTCTTTCAAATCTCAATCTCTATGGATTTCCTCATCGTCTAAAACGAACTTAACTCGTCGTAGTGTTAACAACAACGTTACCCGAAGTTACTCGATCATTACCTCAAAAGAATTAAAACTTGAAAATTTGTTCTCGAACAAGATAAAGTGTAACGAGAGCGAGACAGCGCACGTATCCGCGCCGCGTCACATCAAACAATTAAGAGTTATCTTGGAGTTGGGTGCAGACGATATATTGCAGACTTGATTACTTTTATGTACTTCAAGAACTAATAAAAGTTGACCAACAAACCCAGGAACTTGCCAGTCGCGATTTTAATTGAAAGCATTACCCTTCCTTCATCATCATCACCTCCAGACTATATTATATCCCACAGCAGGGCACAACTTCCTCAGAATTAGTAGATTTGGGTTTGTAGTTCTCATTGCGGATTGGGAACGAATGCTTTGCAAGTAACTGATCTTTTTCTTGTTATGTTTTCCTTTTAGTTTTAAATTTAGTTCGTCGCTCGACAATGTGTATTGTGAAATATCAAGATTTCAAATAGTTTATATACCTAAGAACACGAATGATCAACATAAATCAACGAAAGATGTTTGATTGATATTGTAGCTAGCAAACAGTAGAAGACGGATAAAAAAGGAACCAACATTTTCACGCATTTTGTTTATAGCCTACCTAAGTTGTTACTGTATTACAAAAATGTGACAGTTACAAAGAAAGTGGCGCCCTCACATAAGTTCTAGTAAACATCGGATCTTAACTGGGGGCTTCGAATAATACCGTCCCTCACTAATATTAAACTCCATTAATGTGAGCGAGGCGGCACGATTTCAATTTCTTATTGAGAAGTAAAAAATCAGCTAAACTTTGAGATTAATCCTGCCGAGGTGTAACGAAGATTTCAATGCTTGTTCTGTCTTTTAGCCGTGTAAAGACACGCTTCAGAGCGTTGCAATATCGCGGACAGTTAGCAAGTAGCATTGCATGCAATGATCTGCAATATTTTAAGCTCAGTAGCGCGCAAAAGTGGTCTATGAAAATAATACCTACTGTATAGATTTGCTATTCCGCGAAATAGCGACGACGTCATGCATAACATTAAACTAAAAATGTATTATTTATCGCATCAATCGAGTTATACGTAAATAAAAATAATTCAAGTTTATGCCAAAAATGCCTTAGTACTTACATTGTTTTGGAAAAAAGCTGATACTCTTCGAACTGCGGGACCGATTTTTACCAGACATAACTAAGAACCACCGCAAGGTATCTGGCTTGCAAATAAAAAAACCGCATTGAAATCGGTCCTTCCGCTTGAGAGCTACGAAGCCACAGGCAGATACACACACACAGACTTCGATGCCAAACTCATAACACCCATCTTTTCGCATCGGAGGTTAAAAATAGCCGCGCTGTGGCTGATTTTTTTAAATCGTGCGGTTGATTTTTGAAACAACCCTTTCTCTTTATCGGCGAAAACGCAACCAAAATGAATGCAATAAATCTCTCAGACACGTTTCATCTTTCTCCGAGGCATCCTCAGCAGATCTACAAAATACCTAAAAAGCTGGTCAAACATCAACTTACAATAACAACGCATAATTTTAAATGAGTTTAATCACTTCAGTAATTTATTTGGATTGGATTATTTACAAAAGTCAATGTGTATCTACTCAAAAATAAATCAATAATATCTACTCAATAATATAATAGTAATATAATCATATACCTGAGTTCGATTTGTTAAATTGGCATTCCTTTTATGAAAAAAATACCTATTTTCTGCCAAGTTTCTTGCGGCGCATTCTTCTTGGCAATGATGGTCTTTCCGAATGCGCTGGTAGTTTAAAAAAAGACATGTAAAAGAGCCCGTGGCGGCCAATTAGCAAATATATATATATATATTATTATGTATATATAACTATGTGTTTTTTGAATTTTTTCTGCGATATTACTAGCTCTTCGAATACACGCCGTTATCTTAACACGATTTCGCCTTTAATAAACACGTCTAAACCAAGCGAAGTCAGTGCAGATAGAAATATCGCGGACTGTCTGATTTCTTCCAGCTCGGACGTCAATAATGGAGTGAAAAGCAAAAAGTTAGCTCCGGGCAAGTTATCAATTGTATCTACCAAGTCGAAGAAGAGTTTTTCATTCATTTATTGTACGCAGAGCGAGTAGAAATACTTAATGGTTATTCTCTTGTTCGTGTTTGATATAAAAGTTGAACTTTGTCGCTGTCAGGGAGTCTGCGGTTTTATTTGTGCTCTCTGCAGTTTTTTGCCAAGTGGAATGTCTGAGAGGTCTTAAAGGCTTCGAGATTGTAGAATTGCTTAAGGGTGCAATTGAATTAAATGAATATTTGAAATAAAAGGTATAAAAATGCGCTCTTTGCTTGAATTATTTGACTTGCGATCGGTGTTCTTTTTCACAAAAAGTGCGAAAAGGTTTAACGAGTAGTTACACTACTATGGTTTTTTTTGTAATTGTAGCATTTTCGACGTAATAGATAAAAAATAAATACCTAAGTGAGTATATACAGAATGAATAAATCTATATAAATAAAAATGAATTGCTGTTCGTTAGTCTAGCTAAAAGTCGAGAACGGCTGAACGGATTTGTCTAATTTTAGTCTTGAAATATTCGTGGAAGCTCAGGGAAGGTTTAAACCGCGAGAAAATATTGAAATTTAAAAGAAAAAAAATGGGGCGAAGCCGCGGGCAACAGCTAGTTAATAAATAATTATATTAAATGCAATAAATTATGTAAGAACAGAAGTAGACTAGATGTTTAAAGCATCGCCTATACTCTAAAAATTTTGCGAGTGAACCAATAACCATACAACAGCTTTTTTGTTCACTTGACACAAGAACAATCTTAACTGACAATTAACCAAAATTGGTTGGACCATTACGTAGCTACGAGTGGCTTTAGCAACGGTACAAATACCTACGCTTCAAACACAACCCTCCTTTTGTGGTTCACCACAGTCGGGTAAAACAATGAAATGAAATGCTTATAATTTTTTTATACAACAAGAATGGCAAACGAGCTAGCGATTACCTGATGGTAAGTAATCACCACTGCCCACTTAACACAGACGTAATGAGTGAAAATATGTTTGTTCTCAGTCTACAATAATCTGTGCTAATGAGGGTAGTTAGGTAAGTAGGTCGTATGCGAGGTTCCACCGCCCCAGGTGATGGTGGCGCTTCCGAAGCCGGATGTGCGCTGCGTCATTGTTTCTATAAACGGTTCGCGACGAGTTCCCGGTACAGTCAACACCATCGACGCAGTAAGAAAGGTAGGTGACAGTCGGTCTATACGAGGAGTCTTAGAATTGTCAGTTCAATTGAACACTCATGTAGGTACAGTTTTTTACTTGTAATATTGGATCCAACCTTGGTAGCCTAGTGGCTTGATGTGGGCTATCAGGCAGAGGGTCGTGGGTTCGAGCCTAGGCTCGCGCCTTTGAGTTTTTCGGAACTTATTTGCGAAATTACATTAGAACTATCACGAACTTTTCGGTGAAGGAAAACATCGTGAAGAAACCTGCATAATTACACCTGCGAAGTAATTCAATGGCGTGTGTAAAGTTCCCAAACCGCACTGAGCCCGCGTGGGAACTATAGCCCAAGCCCTCTCATTCTGAGAGGTGGTGCCCAACAGTGGGAGGTATATAGGCCGGAGATGATGATTGGATTCAAAATTCAGTTACCCCTTTGACGCTGTATTTTTTGAAAAACAACCAATGTATTCCCGTACTGTTCGTAATCGGTCTGCTGCGGCTTCGCTGAGTGAGAAGGTTTACGAGTTACCTGTTGGGGTCACTTTGAGCTTTCAACTTTAAATAAATTCCCTTGGGTACATCGAATAGGAATAATTCGGGATACAGCGTTTGGAAACGGATGGAATGTTTGACCTCTTTCTTATTAAATCATTGTATTATGGAAATCCTTGTATGGTGTATCTTTTTCTATTTGAACGTTTCACTAGGTACTCATCAATTTATTGAATTTTATGGTTATTAGTATTGGAGTACTTTTATCTAGTCCCTTTGCAAACTCAATTCGTTTTGCACGTCGCTATAGGCAAAGTTAAAGGTGATTGTGTATTCTGATGACTTACTTACTTATCTAGAGTAGGATGAGAATGAACTCCATTTGAACAAAAGCCAATTTAAAAAATAAATAGCCTATCCAAAGCTTGGATTCCAAACGTCATCGCAGCCATAAAGCTAGTTTATTACAAGAATAATAATGTATTCCTCCGTTCTTGGCACTGTAATTCGAATTATTCCTATTAACATTCAAGATATGAGGCCGCAACTTTTGAACACGTGCCTTCCTTACTTTTGTGTGAGTCGTTAAGGGCCCGAGGTCAAGGCGAAGTGACATTGTTTCTTATGAAAAAAGATTTTTCCAATTTTCCGCCTTTGTCCTTTGAAATAAAAGACTGTTGTTTTCACTCGGTGGGCAGTTAACAAGGACCGTTGTGATGGACTGAGAACAATGCGGCTGTGCAAGCGAGACAGGTGAATAGTAACGCTCCTTCGCGCCTTACTACGTGATATAAGATCACACCAAATGCGAGATCGGTAGACGTTTTAGAGTAGGTACTTGCGGCAGCATAATACTTGTAGGTACTATGCGTACAATTAAGTAGGTAACTAGGTTTCATTACTTCCGATGCAATAAGCACTCGGAATTGCCACATAGTTATAATAATATAGTGCAGGAACTGGGCCGTCTAGCCAACACGCAAAGGCCTACCACTCTCCCGATGGAACTATGCGATCTTCCCGGACAAAAGCCTCTTCCTATATACAAAAAAGTAAAGCTGTGTTAGCGGAGTAGCTAGCAAAGTAACTTTATATTTGTTCATTAAAACGGACCTCTGCAAGGTGACGAATAATTCAGTGAAGTCGTACCCTATATGTTAAGCTAGGTATTAAATTAAACTAATTGTGCACCAAAATTCATTAAGAAAAGAAAGGTTTGAATGTCAATGTAAGCAAGGCGAAAGTTATGGTGTTCGAAAAAGACGATGGTATGACAGAATGTGAAGTAGAACAGGTAAAAGGGTTTGGCGTTTACAAAAGATGCAAAGTGTGAAAGTGATATTGAAAGAATAGTTAATGCAGGAAACATGGTCAATGGAGCGCTGCACACCTTCGTGAGCAGTGAAAAGGTGTCAAACAAGGCCCGGCCTGTCTGGCTATCCACAGAGGAATGCTCGTTCCAACACTAATGTACGGTAGCGATACTTGGGTATGGCAAAAGAAGCATGAAAGTAGAATGAATGCAGTAGAAATGAGAGCGTCAAGAAGTATCATTGAAAGATAGAATAAGGAATAATCTGATGAGGGAACGTGCTGGTGTGAAAGAAGATATAGTGACTAGGATAGAAAAAAAGTACCCATGCTTAGTTGGTGTGGTCACGTAGAGAGAATGGATGAAAGAAGGTTAACTAAACAGATTTATTTGGGGAGTGTGAATGGGTCCGTTGGGAGGGGAAGGCCTAGACGGACGTTCCGTGACCAAATTGGGGACGTTTTGGAAAAAGGTTAGAGTACCCAAAACCGACGAGTATGTATGAAGAGATTGATGAATGTGGATGAAGCGAAAGAGTATGTCAGGATCGTAGCAAGTGAAACAAAGTAGTGTCTGCCTATCCCTGTGGAAAAGAGGCGTGACGGTATGTATGTGTATGTATGAATGTAAATTCATTAAGGATCAGTCGAACCGATTTAGCAGTAGTAATATACATACACGCACACACACACACTCAAACTTCTGCATTTTAATATTAGTAAGATAAACCTAGGTATAACAAAAATCTCAAAACAAACTGGAAAAGGTGCGGTCTACGTCAAACTAAATAATGAAAATAACTGGGATAGTATTACATTCATTCATTAATAGACAAGGGACAGTCCGCGTCCTTTTTGCTATTTGCAGAATTTTAATGGAAATTTACCCTTAGCTTAGGGTGCCGCCGGTACAGGTGTGAACTAACGTAGCAGTAGCAATAGTTAGGAGACCGTCAGTTTAACTGGTGTTAGTGGAAAGTTAGCTAACCTCGTCCACTCTTCCTTTTTTACATTTCTGCTCACAACACAAACTTAAACTTTTTATTTGTCTTGATACAAGATACAAGATCCGATGAGGGCACTGCAAATAATGTTATTTTTAAATTTTTAATAAGTACTTCCTAATACAGACTGAAATACATACATAAATAGATAAAATGATTAGAAACTTCATAGTTATGAATAATAAAGAATTATAATTATTGACAATTCATTTTTTATATTCTGCTCAACATCTAAAAAAATTAAAGAAAAACAGGGGCTTAAGTTTCATAGGTAAACATCAAACATAAAGATAATTGTGTGAATTGTAATTTTTTGTTTAAA
This sequence comes from Pandemis corylana, assembly GCA_949127965.1. NCBI lineage: Eukaryota > Metazoa > Arthropoda > Insecta > Lepidoptera > Tortricidae > Pandemis > Pandemis corylana. Next base: position 5,746,333 of record OX421867.1, on the reverse strand, counting down.
TTTTTGTTTTATTAAAACAATACAATACACACAAAACTTGTTGTTCAGATAAAAACACATGTCATCATTTTTAATTTTGTCATGCTAAATTTTATCGATGAAACTCAAGTGGCCCCAATTTCTTTTCAGAATAGGGAAAAACGCTTTAAGATCACTTCGCCCGGCTGCCAAGGCTATTTTTTCGGGACTGGGCGTAAGTATCAAAAATAGAAATATGTCTCTTGGAGTTCTGAACAAAACAAATTTCTAGCAATCAAGAGATTACTTACTGCCTTCGGGAAGTATATTTTTGTACAAAAACCGTAGGTATCAAAATCAATAAGGTACTCGTACTTCCTGTTGATATAAACCAATGAAATTTGGCAAAAAAATAAGGTGTAATTAAAGGGAAAATATGGAAATCTGGTACAGATAATGTCATCCACGAAGACGCGTGGATTTATTAAAATTTAACTTTAATTGCATAGTAATAGGGGTTAGGTGGGCGTCACTAAGAATGTTATCTGCCATAAGTAGGTAAAACTTTTTGTACGCATAGTTTAGTTCGTATGTACTCGTAGCACAGACAGTGGCGTAGCATGTAGCTGAGTTTCCAACGCGTAGCTTCAGCTACGGACGCTACGAAGCTACGCCCGTAGCATTGCACGTTTGGTTATTTTATTATTATTTCCTCGAATTACGAGTACCTAGATATAGTTACACAGAAATGGTACTATGGTGGCGCTCTTTTTGTTACTGAACCAAACGTCTATTTTTAAGGCACTGATGGCCACTCCACTAATAATCCGACTTTCATTATATAGGTCTGCCTGCACCGTGTACGTACACAGGGCCGCCGTAAGCGGGAGTGCAAAGCGTGCACCGCACACGGGCGGCACGTCCAGGAGGCGGCATATCGAGCTACTCATACCTAATTCAAGTCTTTGTACCCTTGGCCGGCCGACTCCTACGCAGAGGGCGCGCATAGGATACCATTCGGCACTGCACGCGGGCGACGAAACAGCTAGCGGCGGGCCTGTACATACACAGAACTGAAAAGAGATAAAAAAACGGTCGCATTTTTTTCAAATCAATAACCACTTGCTGGAAATGATAAATCTCGATTTAGTCATAACTTGTTTAAACAGTACACTTTGACACTTCTAAATCGAATACCTATAAAACATTAAAATCTAGCATTAACTTTTTCCAACAAGTTAGCCTAACTTTGATTTTATGGCAGTTTTATGTAAAAACCTTCGTTCATAATAAAATGTATATATTTAGAGTAAATATGCGTGAAAGCGTCATTTAATTTCACCGAGTCTTTGTCGTGCGATGTCACTGTTCCACCAAGAAATCGTTACGAATCGTTTTCATCAGAATCAGCTTAATTACATTAAATAATGTCAGTGCTGTTCATGTCTGTTAATACAGTTATTAACATGTTTAGTCTTATTTGTGCGGTAGGTAATTAAAATTCGAATTATTTCATTTTGCTGTTTTTTTTTTATTAAAACCGACAAACGGGTATGCGGTGCACCTGATTGCTGTATACTTATAATAGATAATTATATATGTTTTTTATGTTGGTCAATGGTTTGTCATTATTCTTGTTATTATTCTTCTATTCAAAAGTCTATACCTAACAAATTAGTGTTTTCTATACACACACACACACACACACACACACACACACACACACACACACACACACACACACACACACAAATCACGTCTTTATCCCTTACGAGGTAGACAGATATACACACAATATTTTATTTATAACTAACTTCTGCCCGCGACTTCGTCTGCGTAGAATTATACATGAAAACCTTCCTCTTGAATCACTGTATCTATTAAAAAAAACCGCATCAAAATCCGTTGTGTAGTTTTGAAGATATAAGCATACATAGGGACATAAGGACATAGGGACAGAGAAAGCGACTTTGTTTTATACCACGCAGTGATGTGACCGTACGCGTAATCCTATAGTACTTAAAAGCCACGGCCTTATATACGCGGCTGCGTCGGAAACAGTAATGATGAATATTAGGAGTACCTACTTCCAAGCGAAAATATAAACCGAGGGACATTCTCCATTCCGTGGGTATTACTAAAATTCCTTCTAAGTATTATAAATAAAATATAATGGTAGTCGGTCACGTATTAAACTTTTGTATAGATCAAGTTTCCCAATGAAACTGCACGAGCAGTTATACATTGACTAGTAGACGTTATATTCATTGCAGTGCCTTGATGACCCCGTAATGTGACGCTACACGCACTCGCACTGTGTCATCGGGTATAAACAATGCATTACTTAAGTAGATAATCGATTCTAAATTCGTACACGCAGCCGTGGACACCGCACCGCACCTAATCAGAACACACGGACGCCCTTACTCAGCGACTATGAAGTAGAAAAAACTCATTTTATGGTGTGTGCACATAAAAATCGCCTGACTACTTTAATTAAATTGCTTGGGGATAGAAAAATAAAAACGATTTTGATGCTCGTTTTTTCAAATGTAAACTTTTGGTAGCGATACCGCGAGAAAAGTTTGTCGCTGCTACAATTGTTTGTCGTTATTACAATTTAATTTAAGTAAAGTCTAGTGTCGTAGTCAAGTAGTTTTAGAAATTGCAGAAACGCTGTTTGCAGATAAAAGATTTATTAACCTGTAACATTATCTCGGGATTCCAGATAGTTGCATTAATTTTTAAAGGAAATGGCCCTGTCCAGGGCGAGAGCCGCCGAGTTATGATGATTGTAGTGGTTTTTTACGGCTTCTCCTTTATTAGGGAAAGTGGATGTGACGTCGCGCCATTCCGCCGCGATGCCGACTGTATCTTTTATAAGAGAATGCGGACGTTCGCGGACAGGTTTATTACTTGTCCTTTTGTAAAACGATCCTTATAATATCAGAGCTTGCTGCGCACAAAAAGTTTTGCGGGAATCCACGGCCGCTTTATACGCTTCGGAATTTTGTCCGCTCAGGGATTCAATGTTTGATGAGGATTTATGCCTTTGGCCGGTTTACCTATTTAATACTTTTGGGACATTTGGCGGGGCGCTTCGGAGTTCGGGTAATCGATGCAATATTGGCAGAGCATCCTATTAGCCTCAGAGGCTGTAGGACACAGATAACGCCATCAATCCATAACGGGCCACAAATCGAATGTAAAAGGGTTGTTTGATCAGTATAATAATAGTGAGAGTTCAAGGGCGGCGGGCAGGCGCCAATTTCAATATAAATATTATTGCAGTGCGGCGCTAAACGCAGAATAACATTTGCATATTTATAAGAGAGCAGCCCTCAGCAAACATGGAGGGAATTGGCTACGGAGAGGCCGGGTTTGTTTTTGACATAATGGGCCCTTTGTCGATGGAAGCTGTTTTCCTTACAGTCATTACTCAGCCTCTGTCTGTTCCTACGCGTGAGTTAGCATATTGCGGACTGGAAATGATGTTTTGTCGACAAGATACGGCATACGAGACCGGGTACACGAGTTTTAATTTGCCAACCCGCGCATTGTTCCCCTTTCGCTGAAGTAATGGTTCTTCCAAACCTTCGCATTAGCCTGGACATTAACTTTCGGTGCTCATAAAATGTACACTTAAAATGCCATCTTCCTACCGTTCATGTCGTTGTAATACAGCCTGGACGTTTCAGTTTTATTTAAAGAACATTAAGAGACAATAGTTTGCATAAGTCTCTGGAAAAAAGGATGCGGAAAGGCGAATGTCGATCTTTAAGTTTTGTTGTTAAAACTGTTAAAACGTGTACATTTGAAAAAGTTTGAACAGTAATTTTTGTAACGAAAAGTATCCATTCCGTATGTAAGTACCGCTATTACAACCAAATGGGTTTGAAGTGGTGTCACAAGTGGAATTATTCTTGAAATTCAACACTACATTTACACCTGGTATGACCAGGGAGTCTGGGACTGCCGCGTTCCCCGCTGCGTATGGGAGTGGGTACTACGAGGGGGAGGCGGTAACAAAGTCACGGGTCTTGAAAGCTGGCGATGCTCAGCTAGCGTTAGTTGTTAAGGACATGATATTCGACGCCGCCGCCCGTAGGTGACAAAGCCTGAATTCCGTGAAGGTTTCTCGCGTGCTTGCCTTTGGTGTATTCAACACCCGGTCAACAGCCAGTGGCTGTATAATATCTAGGTATTTGCATGATGTTGTTTTTCTTAAAAAGCTTTAACTTTTTTTAGCAAGACCGACTATTGAATAGAATATTGAATAGAATACATTTTTACTCTATACTTGTTCGTCCTTTCCAGATCCAAATTAGCAAAAAAAGCCGTACTTACACAAAATAGAAATAAGTACTTTAATTGATTAGTGTGTATATCACCGTAAATAAAAAGCTACGACTTGCCGGAACGAATCGCATCCCTTGCGATATGGGGTTGGAAAATTTAACATTGTAATTTATTTTTATAGTCTAGTAGGGGGTTGGACGACGCATGTCTTTAGGGATTAAATAATCATGGTATTGCATTCTTTCTATTTATCTTTATTGGTAAATACATTGGGAAAGAATCACTTTGTTTTTATTATGGCTTTTACGAGGGGAAGAAACGAGACCGATCCTAAGTAGTATTAATTACTTGAGTGTAACCTAAATACAGTTCTCTTTGAGTAAGTTTTAGGGAATATAGGCTTGTCACAGTTACTGGTAACATTTGACAATGTTATAATCATATTGAACTTGAAATGATCTAGTTATGTGTAGAGTGAAAAGGAAAGTAAGTATGGTAAATACTTTAGTCAAAAATTATTAAGTATGCGTTTTAATGTATTTAAATTTACCCACCCACCGACTTATAAAAAAAACTTCGGGCACCTAAACCTGTGTGTTCACTGGCCCGTTCGAATACCGTTGTTGCACCTTAAAAGTTGAAATTATTGGCGCTGACAATGGTAGCAGAAACAACCAGTGTTTATTTGTAACAACTGTTATAACTGTATTGTAACACGGCGGGTGCCAGCTTAGTAGAATTGACAGACGAATAAATCCGCGGATTAATTAATTCAACATTTCGATTCCCGAAAACGCTGTCAAATGAAAGTCAAACTCCCATCGTATTGCAAATCGACGAATTTAACATCAAACATGTCTGTTGTTTTAAAAATTCTATAACATCGATAAATGTTTGCACAACGACCATTGCTTTGATTTCGAATTTATTTGAACCGCAGACTTGCTTTTATTGTTTGCCCTTTTTTCCCTTTTGTTTCGTGATACGCACGATTCCGTATTAACTTTAAATTACGTTGAAGTGTCGGAATACCGGATCAATTCATATTTCCGTCCTACTGTTTGTTTAGAAGGCATGATTATTAGGCGACATCATTATTTCCGTGCTTACGTTTTCTCATAGCAACAGAGTCGAAGTTTTCAGTTATAATGAACTTAGCAAGTTCCACGCTAATCAATGTTTTGGAAACGGCCAGTGACTTAATTCGAATGAAAAAATACGCCTTTAATTAATAATTGAACGCTCATTTTCCTCAGACCTTAAGCCAGCTACTTGACAATCAACCAATCAAGCTATTAGCCAAAGGGTCGAAGGAAATACAAATACATTTTCTTACTCGGCTAGAGATTTTTTTCCTGTTAATTAGGTTAAGTAGTTTGCTCTTTTGTTCACCGCAGGGTAATTCTGTAAGGCTTCTGAAACTTGAGGCGACATCGCGAGGCAGCGCGCTGAGTGAAATTAACGACACCCTTCTTATTAACCCTTCCTTAACTCCGACTCTATTTCGGGAACTAACAGCTTCGGTATAACCGTATTACGAGACACCGGCTTGGCAATTTTACTTGATTTTATAGCGGACTACTTTAACCACATCTTACGGCGATATGTTAAACGTCGTTAAACTTTGACTGAAAAGAACTATTCGGAATTGAAAAAATATTAGGTACTAGCTTTTGCCCGCGGCTTCGCACGCGTGAACCATGAGCATTTCAAAGAAGCTAGCAATCAAGCAAGCGAGCACCCAAACCTGCAAGCATGTAGGTATGCAAGCAGGCATGCAAGCAGGCATGCAAGCAGGCAAGCAAGCATGCAAGCAAGCAAGCATGCAAGCAAGCGTGCAAGCAAGCATGCATGCAAGCAAGCGTGCAAGCAAGCATGCATGCAAGTAAGCACGCAAGCATGCATGCATGCAAGCAAGCATGCAAGCATGCATGAAAGCAAGTATGCAATCAAGCATGCAAAGCAAGGACTCAAGCAAGCATGCAAGCAAGCGTGCATGCATGCAAGCAAGCATGCAAGCAATCATGAAAGCAAGTATGCAATCAAGCATGCAAAGCAAGGACTCAAGCAAGCATGCAAGCAAGCCCCCGCATTGCCCCGCTGCCTTAATTTTTCTGAAACTGTAAATATTGCAGGATTTTTATAAAACAAACCTAACCTAACCTAAAGGGCTGTCCTAAAATATACCTACCCCAAATAGCTTTTGCCCGCGACTTCGTACGCGCTAAGATGTAAAACGAAAAAATAAGTTTTTTCCCGTTCCCGTGAAAATTTTGGGGAGTGCTTTCGGAGCACACTTAAAGCCTTTAAAGAAACACACGTTATAAATGTTAAGTCTCTTTCTTCCGTTGTTTCGTCTGGAAACGTAAAATCCTGGTTTTTCCCGTTCCCGTAAAAATGTTAGGAAATCCTTTGTTATAATACTCCGTAACACTCCCTAAGGAAGCTAAATGCTAAATTTCATCTTTCTACGACCAGTAAAACGAAAAACCCCGTTTTTCCTGTTCTCGTGGGAATTTCTGGAAATCCTTTCTTAGAGCTCCCATACACTCATCAAGGAAGGCTCTTACCAAATTTCAGCTTTCTACGACCAGTAAAACAAAAAATCCAGTTTTTTCCCTATCCCGTGGGAATTTCGAAAAATACATTTCTTATTCCCCCATATTTACAATGGAATTGTTAAAGAGTGCGACATAAGACATTGCAGACTCCCTGAGGCAAGAAAACGTTTACTGAGTCTATTGCTGACCTGGAGCTATGACGACTCTGAGCAAGTGTTAAGTGTTGTGAGTTAACACACTTTCACACATACACACACACACACACACACACACACACACACACACACACACATTTGCAGCTATCTATCTATTTATTTTTACTATCTTTTAATTTCTAGTTGGTATTTGGGTTCCCATCAGCAAATTATTGTTTTGATTTTATTTTTTCTATTTTTACCTCCTTTTTTTTGTTAATCTGACCGCTTCATAATTAATGGTAACGGTGTCTTTTTTGATATTTCTTGGCTGCCACGATACAGGCTGTGCCTAGTGTGGAGTCATTGAACTTCCTAACATTGTATGTATTTCGTGTCTATTTTGGAAAATAAATTTTACTTTACTTTACTTTACTTTACTTTACCTTCTTAGTGCACCTCTAGGATACTCAAGGTATATGTGTGCCAAATTTCAATTTTCTAGCCATGTTATGCGTACCGCAGTATTTCTTTGTAAACAAATATTTTTCCCGTTCCCGTGGGAATTTGGGAAAGTACTCTCTTAATGCTCCTCTGCACTCCCGAAGCAACCTACATGCCGAATTTCAGCTTTCTGCAACCAGTAAAACGAAAAGTCCCGTTTTTCCCGCTCCCGTGGGAATTTCGGGAAATCATTTTTTTATTGTTAACACTCCCCAAGGGAACTTGAAGGCAAATTTCAGTTTAATACGACCAGTAAAACGAAAAATCGAATCCGTAGAACTGAAAATATAAATCCCGTTTTATTCCTTATCCCGTGGGAATTTCCAAAAATCATTAAAACATTATTTTACTATTATAATCACCTACTTCTATGCCAAATTTGAACAGTCTAGTAATTATAGTTCACAGGATTTCGTTTAACTGAATATATAAATCCCGTTTTTTTCCTTATCCCGTGGGAATTTCCAAAAATCCTGAAATTAGTTTCTTCGTTTTATAATCACATACTTTTGTATAAAATTTGAAGAGTCTAGTTATTATAGTTACTGAGATAGCGTCACTCGGAGTCGAATATATAATTCTCGTTTTTTCCTTATCCCGTGGGAATTTCCAAAAATCCTTCCTTAGTGGATGCCTACATTGTATAAGGTATCTATGTGCAAAATTTCAAGTCTCTAAGTCCAGTGGTTTGGGCTGTGCGTTGATATATAGTTAAGTCAGTCAGTCAGTCAGTCAGTCAGTCAGTCAGTCAGGACTTTGAATTTTATATGTATAGATTTGTTTTACTCTCTGGCAGAAAATAATCTCTGGTTTGCTAAATTAAAAGTAAAAAAGTTAATTGTAAATTACCAGGGACAAGTCTAAAATCAATGCAGACTATTCCGAAACTGTTCCTAGTTTTTTCACAAATCTTTTTTCCTCATTTTCAAAGAAAGCTCATTTCCAAGTTGGCCGATTGAGCGTTTTGTTAAGGAGGGAAAAAATACAAAATTTAATTAACAAAGTTATCTGAGAGCTAAAACACAAGTTTCCGAAGAAAAACGAGCGAACTGACACGTTAATTTGATTCTGTAGAATTACAACCGGCGGAGAGCGTGTGAAAGAGATCGTGGCAGGAATTTTAAGAAGAAATCGGTACACCGCTGATGTAGGAGCCGGCACTTGCAGTAATTTGCTGCGGCGCTATTTATTTGACGCAATAGTTGAGGTTGGGGTAATTGAGTACTTGCCAATACAACTATTGCTTTTAAAAATTAAGGACAGGAAAACTATTGTAGCGCTTTTGGCTACTGTTTTAATTATATACCGGGTGGGCCCCGTAACAGAAGCAAAAAATTAAACCACAGCTTCCGGTGTTCATCCTAACTTCATTTTATAACTTTTAAAAATAACCTGTTTTGGGATTTTTATTATAGTTTAAAGTTTAATTGGACAAGCAATGTACTTATTGCTAAATCTGTCATTTAGTTATATGACAGGCAATGTCATTTAGGCTATTTGATGCTGTACATTGAAAATACCATTTAGTTTGTTTGGAATAAACATAATGATAAAAATACCTAATTTTTGAAAGTTCTTATTACACATAAACGGATAACTCACGTATAAAAAGTCGAGTGATGCTCGACATGTTTCGGACTATTTCGTAGTCCTTCTTCCTGGAGCGCTCGCCCCATGATTAAGTCTCACGGTAGTTTCATGTTGAAAGTTTTGAAAGTTGCAGAATTAAAGTAGCTATTTGAGTAGCAGAATCCGTGTTTTAATTTTTTGCTCCTGTAACAGGGCCCACCCTATATAAATAAGAAGTTAGCCAGTAGTTTTAGGATGAAAGTGCACCTGCACTTACAATTAAGTGTTTTTATCTGATTAAAAAAAATACCTATGTCTTAAGCCCAGTAGGTAGACATGCAAAAAAATGCGAATGGGTTAGAAGTTTTAAAGCCCGTGCCGCATTGTAATGTAACTTACAGGTTTTTTCTTGCAAATCTAAACTGCGCTTTAGTATTTTTAATCAATTACCTGTACGATTCCTTACGGTTTCATCTTAACTAAAAATATAGGATGAAACGTAAAGTTAGTTAAGATACGTAAATTCAAAACATGTCATTAAAAGTGGCACGCCTTGTGTAAGTAAGTAAGACACACTTCACAAAAAACATACATACATACACAAATCATGTCTTTATCTCTTACGGGGTAGACAGAACCTAAGGTAACAAGACCTACACGGTTAGCAAGATGAAAAAAACATTAAGTATACCGCCGTGTTTTTTTTATTTCCGATAACTTCGGCATATTACTAGGTGCATCCATAGAAAGTAAATGGCAGATTAGATTTTTAAATATTGCAAAAAAAAAACAGTTATTTTTTTTAAGAACAGTAAATATTTTTCTTTACTCCCAGGCCACATGAAAGCGATTCTTGTGTGTTTAATTATAATAATATGTTTATTTCCGGTATCTCAGAAACGGATCTAACGATTTTGAATTTACTATGTGGCGGTTTGCTTGTACACGTAGGTACCTACTAGATAATACTAAATTATAATTTTGTGTCTCAATAAGAAGTTCTATAACTAGGTTTAATTGCATAGACATGTATGTACCAGACGGTCTCCAATAATATCGTGATACTGGTACCTATGTCAATATAGGATTGTGGATTTTAAACCAACCGAATTCGCTGCGACAAGCTTCAATATTTCGTGATATAGAACGCGATGTGCGTGGATCATATTACAATATTGATCATTCAGTACTAATTTATACAAATATCTTCTTATAACTTTGCTACAAGCATCTCAAGTCCTCAGACTCATCTTTTCAATTTCTCACGGCATAATGGACAGCCTTATTCGATAGGTAGAGATCGTCTTCACTTAATCTACAGTGTTGCACTCTTGGATAATTTCACGCCGACGGGGTTGCTGGCTTGCTGGCAATTCAATTTCATACCTACAAGTTTCATCGGAAACTATCCAGGCCTTTCAATCGACTTACTTAAGTCGAGTTTTATTTGCATTTTCTGGAATCTAGAACATTCTTTGGCGATCTTGAAACTCCTGGACAGAAAGTGGAGTATTGTTGAGAAATTGGATATTATAAATATTTAATTATTTTTGGGTAAAGTGTAGTAAGATTTAGGCAATGAATTTAATAAATATTTTTTGACGTAATGATGAGTAACTCTTTATGTAGCGCTTATAATTTTACAACGTATCAGAAAACCTATCTATCATTATTCGTGGTTGCGTCACAAGCAGATCTTGATGAAGGTTCGTATCTAGGTTGAAACATATTAAGTGATTATTTTAAATTAGCGAGTGACTCGTTCATGTAATTACATACCACCAAAATCGTTGTCACGATCCATACTAATATAATAAATGCGAAAGTAACTGTCTGTCTAATGTTGCTTAGCGTAATTTGGCAAGAAAACATTTGGAACATTGGAAATAAAAGTCGTCTAATTTTATCCGGGATAACTTACAAAGTACCCTCGGGATAGCGATAAACAAATTCCTCCCAAACGCAATGATAATCTACTATTCAATAAAATACCAAATCAAGTTAGGCTAATTCCATCACTATAGATTTGATTTATTGAATCACGAAATGAGATGTGTATAAATTTATTTATTTGAATGCGAGGGTTAGACCGAGCAGAATTCGTTCCAACTATCCGATATTGGAGTTACCCTCTGCATATATCGAATGAAGTCGTTCTTAACTATTCGTCAGAGGAACGACTCCATTGACGATTTCCGTACACCGAATAATACGTCTTGATACTTTAAATTTGAATAAAACTGAATTGGTGTTCTAATTTTTGACGTCTTATAAATCGATGAACGCTGGCTGCACTCACGAAAAAGGATGACTCATTGCGTTACCTTCGGCGTGACGACAGAGAGGCACGATCGGATCGGCCCAAGCGTCGGCTTGTGATACATTTGTCGTTATCACTTAAAACTATCGTCCGTAAACCGACTTTCTAGACAACCGGTTTTATAATCACTGATTTATCTGTAAATAAAAATGATATATCGATAGTTTTATTAAGTACCTACACAATAAATAAGAATTAGATTTAAAATAACAAACGCTAATAACTGGGTACCTATTGTATTGACGCAAGAGCCTAGCGGTGGGCTGAAGTTGTGAGTGTTTAGCCCTGCCACTCTAGTCCAGATGATGTTTCATAAAAACAACCATCTTTTCTTCCTTTAAAAACAGTAATTTTGCAATATCACACTTTTTCAAGAGATTTCACACATATGCATTCAAATTAAATAATAATTATATTTATTTATTAAGTGCACCACAACTTGTTACCTTGTGCTGGTGGATTACTTAAAATTCTTGCTTTATACTTATACGGCACTATTTTTGTGGAAAATTTACAAAAGTAAATGGAACATAGTTAAGGGCAAGGGTTGGACAGAATAAAGATAGCAAACAATATCAAAGAACAGCGTTCAATTATTTCGGATTTCGTTGTGTGTCGTTTAAATGGCATACCTTTCAGCCTCTATGAACATTCATCGAAACTATCAAGACGTTTCAGTCCACTCACTTTCTAAGATCGATACTCATATGATTGTAAATGTAGATTGATTGGCTGCAACTCTCGTATTTTTCCAAACCTATTGCAACACTGAGTCCATCATGTCACCATTCTACTCGATTGGCAGTGTCTACTCGCGTCACAAAAGGGTTTAAAAGGCTTTTAGAAACTCTTGTTTGTATTGAGCGTTGTTATTTGGTTTGAGTTATCCGTTATCTCGCTTGAATTGTGTGTGGTTCTGCTACGTTGGCCCTGTTTACGTGATCAGACTTGCGTTAAACTTTTAGTTAACGGAGGAAGTATTGTGTTTGGTTCTTTGGTTTGTATGTACTTTTAAGTTTATGATTGTTTGTTTAGCCGATTTTTTTAAACCGATACAGGTAAAAGTGTTAACTAACTGAAAACACACAAATGATTATCAAGCTTGCCTGAACCAAATGCATTTTTATGGATCCATTACAGATATTTTTAAGTGAGCTTTGCACCAGCGAATACGAACATAACGTCATTAGTTAGTTTCTCTATTGACCGCTTGATGGCGTTGTGCGTTGTTGTTCTTCCAATCGATAATAGATGTCGCTAGGTGACACAAGACCAAATGTGACCTAACATCATTTAGGTGCGTGCTTAGCGCGAACATTATAATTATTTAGTGCTTTGTATACTAATGATCGTACCTGTAATTGTAACACACACCCTTAATTCCGTTGTTCAGACTAATCCAGCCGCAATAAACAGCCCCTACCTACTAAATAGTCACTAAAACGTCCTGCGGCACTTTAATTTAGCACATTAAAACTAAACGCTGCCGTTACAGCGCGTTCAATTCGCGGTGTGATTAATCTCTTTGCTTTGAACAACAATGCAATCAAATCGCTATGTTATTTAGTTCAAATATTTTCAGTCAGGTTTTTCTTTATTTCTTTATTTTATTTTCCTACCCGGTTTTAGAATAGGATGGACTTACCTCCCGCAGGCGAAGTAAAAGGTGACTAAGCGAATTGATGTGATAGTGGGCAAAGCTCCATTGCCAACTGTAAACTCCGGACTCCAGCACTGTGAGCAAGGCAAGGGTATCCCAAAACTCTATTTTCCCAACAAATCAACAGGTCATCGTAAAGGTTCAGATCCTAAAAGACACTTTGCCAAGTCAATAGAGTAACGAGTTAAAAAAATATTTTCTCAAATATCTTCCTTGCAAAGTCTAAGGGATAAATATCGATACATGATTACTTATATTATTATGTCTATATTTACTCTCTACCTACTTACATGGAAAATATTTGAGCATATTATTAGGGGTAGGTATTTAGCTACTAATGTAATACAACCTAATGGTGATCATAAATCTAGATGAACATGTAGGATACCTTTTAGCCTTTTAGCCCTAAACATGTTTATTGAATTACTAATTCTACGCGGTCGAAGTCGTGGGCAACAGCTAGTATATTAAAATATGTTAGCAATGTTACTCGTTTCAATTCATACCGGTACTTCAGTTTGGACTCTCTTCCAGAAGTCAGATTGCCTTGCAATTTGGCTCGTGTAGCCACGTAGACACATCCGTGTTGTCCGTGCAATAGTGCAGTAATAGAAGAACGTCAGCAAAAATGTTTTTATTAAAAAAAGCATCGAAAGTTAATCAGTATATGGTTATTTGTGCAACAAGAGAGCAACGTTGATTTTTTGATGCGAGTGTTGATTTTGAAGGCCGGGTAAGCAGTACAGCTGAAATCAAATTTTCAATTAATTTTTGTTTCCATTTCAAAGGATTCTAAATTCAGCAAAAAAAAATACCGTCAAACACTCCAACTTTGCCACCAGGGTATACTTTGCCCAAAACACAATTTCTAAGGAAATCTACTAATAATAAAAAAAGTTACAGAATTATGGTAACATTCATGACATTGGTAGATAATAAACTATACCTGTGGCAACACAGAGTAGTGCGTGCGCTCCTGACTTCATCCAGTAACCTGTTGGCGCTTGTCGAGTACGGAGTATATTTTTGCGGGCCAATTACTGACCAAATTTAGTAGTCAATTGTGCGTCATGGCGAATACACAAGTCAATTTTATCGATTGTTTGTAATGCAAAACGATGTGCTGAGTATTTTGATGATTGTTTCGTTACTATAACTCGTATATAACAAAAGTTATCATGATGGGCAAAATTACCAAGTGAAGTTTAGCTGTATGTTTGTCAACATTGCCCGCTAGCAAAAAACGCTTAGGGTTGGCACCTTTTCTTTTTTTTTAACCGACTTCAAAAAAAGGAGGAGGTTCTCAATTCGTCTGTATGTTTTTTTTAAAGTTTCAAGTAGGTAGATTGGTAAGTAGAAAAAAAAAATCCCGAGAAAAATGTGAAGTTTCCTAGCAAAAGGGTCCTTATGCCTGGTTCACATTAGTCCAGTAAAATTGTTCCAGTAGCATTACATCGCGAGGCTAACGATGTCAACTGATCCACCGCACGCCGCAATGTAATAAACAAATTTGCGTCTTAGAAACTGTTTTAATACTTATCTACTTACCGACTTTGTGCTAATTTTTTTTTTTTTTTTTATCCAAATTTGACAACCCTAATACTTTTAAATCGTTACATGCCGTTTGTATGGAGAAGAGGAAAAATGACAGGCTAACATTGCCCACACATTTTATTAGGAAAGTATGAATGATATTGAATTATTTTTTAAGTCGATCGCCTTCATTGCCAAAATACTTTCATTGGTGTTTATGTCATCTGTATAAGGTAAAAATCAACGTGGCAATTCGCTAAAAATCAACGTGGGCAATGTTGGCTAAAAGTCCAGATTATTTTGCCCGCCCTCTTGATTGGTGATATGATAAAGAAAACTTCTAATTTTAGATTTTGATAAATCAATGCATGCACATGATCTCAGAGTTGCCACAGATACACAAATGTGTCCCGGGTTTCATACAAAAAACTTGAAAAAATACGTGTTTGACGGTAACTTAACAGAAAGTTGTGTTGTTGTTTTTATTCTTTTTATAGTTTATCTGACTTTTTTATGTATAATCCACTGGTAAGGTAAATCTAATATTATATTCACATTTAAATTATAATTGCTTGAATTGTATTTGCATGACATTATTCTTATTTTTTTTTTTTTTTTTTTTATTGAGTTTGACTTCAGGCACTTGAATGAAATTATGTTGTGCTATTTTAATGATAATTTTAATCTTATTATGTTAAAATTAGTGTGCAGAAATATTGTACGCCTCTAGCAGGCAGGATATGGCGTCTAAACTGCCATTAATAATATCGTTCTATCCTATCACCAAATTGAGATGTTCGCAGCGAAATGGCTTCGGATTCAATTAAAAATGAATCATGAATTATGTGCAAGTAATAAGTTGAGGAATGGACGAGAGGGGAGGACCCTCGGATATCTTGGGTGGAATTTTGTGAGGGACACTGTGGCTATCAAGTGCCAGCGGGATGTGATCAGTTAACGCTTGTTTTTCAAACTTTTATGGTTGAGTTGTTGGCAACACTGTCGGTAAAGTGTTGAAGAAAAAGTTCTTTTTAATACAATATAGGCACAGGCCGAGATTGTCAAGTATTTTAGTCTTAAATTTTACAAGCACGTTTGTCTCGAAGTTAGTGATATTAAATACCGCTGTTGCCCGCGACTCCGCCTGCGTAGAATTCTCTTATCTTATAATATAACTTTCTCGGGACTGAAACTATCTCTGTATCAAATTTCATTAAAATCAGTTCAGCTGTTTAGGGGTGAAAGTGTAACTGACAGACAGACGGACAAGACAAAGTTACTTTCACATTTATGATATTAGTAGGGATTACGTGTCATTGTAAATTTATATTATTCGATGCTCTAAAGAGCGATCTAAGTAAAATTTACGTTCCTATTTACTAATTTCACCTATAGCAAATTATAAAACACACTTCAATGAACAAACCGCGGGTCTCCGACCGTAAAACAGGCATGTGAAATTGATCGAATTCGAAGGGACCACTGCAGCTATATAAGTAATAGGTACATACATACATGCTCTACAGAAAATGTTTTAAAGTACTAATTTTCATTTTTTATAAAGTAAAAATATAATTAAAATATGTTCTATGCCTTTACGGATTTTAACATTAAATAAAACCCACCTACCAATTTTCATGAACATCGTAGCGTTATCAAAGCTAAGGCACGGATTAAAACATTCATTAAATTCGTATTCTATTTCCC
This sequence comes from Pandemis corylana, assembly GCA_949127965.1. Lineage (NCBI taxonomy): Eukaryota > Metazoa > Arthropoda > Insecta > Lepidoptera > Tortricidae > Pandemis > Pandemis corylana. The sequence goes on along the minus strand of OX421867.1, from coordinate 5,730,088 downwards.
AACGGATTTCGAACAGCGAACCCGAATAGTTAAATTTTATTTTCAGGCAATACGTGAAACCTCTTCCGACGAGTGTTTGAGCAAAGATTTTCTTTCACTGTCGTATTATTTTTGATGTTATGTTAAAACAATCGTTTCCATCGTAATTGGGAGAAAGAATTATAGTTATATTGTTACCGCACGGTGATAGTATTTTCTTACAAAAACATTTTTCCCGAGTTCATCCATTGGTTCCACAAATAACTAAGCTGCTCGTGAATAATTATTACTATTCTTGATAATTACTATAACGGTTAGTTACATCACTACAAAACAACACGAGAAAATAAACAGCGTTGTATTATTAGGGCAATTAATAATTGAATCAGGTGTTGCTTTGTGTTGGTCCATACCTATAAACCATAATGCTATTGCGGTGGCGGAATAGCTAGAAAAGGTGCTTAATTGGTATAAGATCATAAGCGTAAGTCCACTTTTAAAAATCAAACTTGTAGATTTTTAACCTAGAAATGGGCCCCGGCACTCAAAAGTAGGCGATTGCAACTTCATTCAATGGGCTCTTAATTTAAAGGGAAAGTTTTACAGTAATTTGCATCCGGCACCAATTGGAACATATAAAAACTTCAAACATGACTCGAAATCTCGAGAATTCTGACGAGTGCATTCAAATTTTGAATTACAACGCTGAGGGGTGCGGCTGAATAGGGCGCAGACCCAGACCCCGAGGTATTTATAATTTATTCCTTTAATTTCTTGGTCGTACTTGCGCGCCCGTCTTTTGTCTTAAGCGCGGTCTATTGTTTCAGATATTAAACTATTTACGAGTGTCTATATGAACTTAAAGACGTTAAAATTCAGAAATAACCAGAACTTAAGCATGAATAGCACTATTAAAACATTCAAGTTATCAATTATGCATTCCTATGGAACTTTCCACTTTTCCGTTATAAAATGTAGCCTCTGTCAATTGGGAACAAAATAGTTTTCTATTACTGAAATAATTTTTATAGTGGCTTCTGTAGTTCCGGAGATAACCCCACAGACAAAAAAAATACCTTTCCATAATACCAAAGAAGTTTTACCTTTGTTTCATATTCAGTATACCTAGTCTAGACTAGACAAATAATTACAGGTACTCAAAAATAAAACAGCATATCAGGTAATTTTGTGACTAACATTCTGCCATGAAATAATTCAAAGACGCGCGTTTTTTCGTCATTATAACCTACTCTCTCAGTAATGTTAGATGAGCAACTTAAAACAAATAGGAAAACTCGCTCCTAACATTTGCGAAGCAGTTTAGAATGCTTGATCTAAACTAATCGGGAAATGAGAAAACTTGCAAAAATTCGTGTTAGACACCTTAGATTATATTTCTGGCACTAAATAGACGTGTAAAATAAAAATTTTGCGGGCTATTTACACTCTTTCCTCGGTCATTTCTTGTTTCGGTATATAGTGTGTTGTATTTCTGTCAGTTGCTCGTTGCACTTCATGCGGAGATGACGCTCTCTATCGACGTGTAATAATATAGAGTCTCAGAGTACTTACAGAGTTAACTACCATCCTTTAGTAAATTACGTTGCATTTAGAAATACGAAAACAGTCGTGCTGCAAAGACTGACTTCCTTATTTATACACACTTATTAGGTTTCTGTTAACTTAGCATTTCTTTTTCTTTACTTGACACTTTGACATTGACCTTGGTCGACACTGTTTTGCTCAGACCAGTCACTTTTTGGACAATTGGGTAAATATTACGACTGTAAATACGCTGTTGCCAACACAAAAAATGCTTTGTTCTTTAATTGGCAAATACCAACCGAATATTTATTTCCAATAGTTCCTAGATACAGCCAGGTGGGCGGGCAGTAATCACTAAAATAAATTGGGTGTAGCTAAGGGGTATGTGGTATAGGTCCTCATGGTCTAAGTAAAGACACATGCGAGTCTCACGGGTAGTATTATTAGTACGATTAACACACAGGTACAGTCGATTTTTTCAATAGGTGCTATATGTAGTTAACCGTTCCAAAACGTCTACGCATAGACATTATTTTCAGTTATACTGTCTTAGTTCCAGAACATTCCAGCATGTGGTTCAGCTAGTTCGATTGAACATTTCCGTAATTATTTTTTGTCGTTATTTTTGATTCGAAATCCGGACATCCCTTTGACGCTGTACTCTTTGAATATAGATCAATGTATCGAAATATCAGTTAACCATAAACAAAAAAAATTAAAGACGTGTTCAATTAGGCTAACCCAACTACCTGCCGAAGTACAGTCAAGTGCAAAAATAAGTATTGATAGCAACTTCTCAAAAATATGTCCCACGACCTTATTGCGCCGGTATAAGAGCGTATGGTGCTTATTTTTGAATCTTTGTCTAAATACATATTATTACACTTGACTGTACCTATTCCGGATTAATATTAAGAGACAGTATATAAGGTGCGTGTCCAGATACATATACTAAGCGGGAAAAAATTTGGTTCTCATATGTATGTAAAAGAACAAAAAATATTTACCTTGCTACTCCGCTCGCTACTTACGTGCAAGATAACCAATCCTGTGCGAAATATATATGTATTTCATGCAATCCTTCCCTCCGCTACTGCCACATAAAACACATTTAAATCCCACAAACTTATTAAATATTTTTTGTTAATTGAAATGGACCTCAAAGTAATGCCAGATTCAATAAAATATTTATGCATGTGTATGTAAGTCATATATACCTTTTTGTAGGGTTGGCTTTATAGATAGGAGAACTGGACTGTAAAATGAATAAAAACTTAATTTTAAATTTACACAACACAACTTACACCCGTGTCTGCTACAAGCCAAGCATTTCTTTTGTTCCACTGCAGTCTGAGCAAGTTTTAAATTTCAGACTAATTGGATTATTATACAGAAACGATGCCTGAAACGTGTGTCTATCCGCTGCTCCTACGAAAAGACACGAAGTATAGAAAAGCGGGAACAGGTCTGGCTATTTAAAAATTAACATTTGTTCATCATCATCATCATCATCAGCCTATATTAGTCCACTGCTGGTCATAGGCCTCCCCTAATGAGCGCCATAGCAATACATACATACAGCCACACATTTGTTCAATGTGCCTTAAAGTTTATATTATCTACAATTACCTACTACAGTTTTAGTTTTCTGCAGGGCCGACAACGCACTGGCATCGCGTAAAGCGCTGCGGTTGTCTATGGACAGTGGTGATCATTTAACATCAGATGACCCACTAGTTCGTTTGTCTGGCCTCTCTAACATAAAAAAACCTACTACAGTACAAAGAACAAAAAACATTTGCCTTGCTACTCCGCTACTACAGCAACAAGATAGTACCAGATAGTAGTAGTCCCAACAGACCTCGATAAGACGGCGGGAGGTTTTTGACGCCTCGCCCTTCAAGAATATTATTTAAGAGAGAGCAATCGGATACCAAAACCAAAATATTTGGAGAACCATACATTTTAATATAGCACATAAATAACAGCATCGATATTCTACCCTCAGACTTGTACAGTAGTAAATTATTCAATCAGGTGTTACTTTACGGAGGTCGTTTTCAATGAACAAAAAATATTTACCTTGCTACTCCGCTACTTACTTGCAAGATAACCAAATCCTAATCACAAGGTAAATATATTTTTGTTCATTGATCATAACGTCTGTTTAATACCAGTAGTTTCCTTACTCTGTGGGAATGGGTCTTACAGAGCTGTAGAGCTGGTAACTTATTTTAGTAAAAGTCTCTTCTCAAGATAGTTAAAGGTTCGAGATAGGAAGTTAGCGTTCGTAACGATTTTATTAAATATCTCCATAATGCCATTAAGAAGCGATTCACGTTGAGTTTAATCTAAGTTGATATCCTTCAGGCCATGTAAGCGTGGCTTTACTAGAAATAGATTCTTAATGCCACAAGTTTTTGTGAAAAGCATTTTTAATACAAACTTTTACCGGTGACTGTACTGTACTTTTTGTTGATTCTGCTTGCATCATTTCACTACATAGTATAAAATAAAGTCGCTTTTTCTGTCCTCATGTCCCGATGTATGCTTATATCTTTAAACTACCCAACGGATTTTCATGCGGTTTTTTTAATAGATAGAGTGATTCAAGAGGAAGGTTTATATGTATAATACATGCATAATATACCGTGCGAAGCCGAGGCGGGTCGCTAGTTTATCATATATCATTCTCTACGAATAATAATAAGTCAAGAAGCGTAATTCCCTAACAGTGGCTGCTTCGATTGCCATTCCACTTACGTACACAAACTAACAGCAATGCAAACGTAACACTCTCACTCCGGTAGACAATACTTGCACGCGATTAGTCCGCGCGTCATGATCGTGTCCGCCTACTTGCGGTAAGGGAAGGGATCGCATGCATCCAGAGTCGTCAAGTATGGCGTCCTAAAATATTTATTTACATACATATGAAAGGTGAGTCCTCTATTTTTCATATCTGAATGGCTTCTACACCACTTCACACAACACGATGGCATATTTTACTAACGTATTAGCGCAAAAATACAATGATAACGTCACGATAACGGCTCGAGCGTCCCGGCCGAACTAATTCGCCGCGCGGTACATATTTTAAGCCCCGCCCCCTGCGGTTCACTTCGCGTGGAGTGATTTTTCGGGCTTAGTTACGCTTCTTGACTTATTATTATTCGTAGATCATTCTATATCATATATCATTCTGAAGTAAGTATACATATATATGTAGGTAAGTCAACAAAAATTAGGCAAATGAGGTCAAATGAGATTTGCAGTCTAACCCCCTTATTCATAAACGCTCTATAGGCTTCTGCTAACTTAGCAATCGTTTGTCCTTATCTGTGAAAAGTAAATGTCCAAGTGACACATAAGGACAAACGATTGCTAAGTTAGCAGAAGCCTACAGAGCGTTTTAAATAAGGGGGTAGGTCGTAGAAATAAATAAACATGTACAATACTTGTAATTATTACAAATAATTGTGTTTGTTGAGTCGGGCTGAATTTACAACTTTTTGTGGACGGATTAATATGAAACTTATGAGGAGTTTCTAGCTTAGATCTACGAATGCACGTTTGTATCGTCTACAAAATTAGAGAGCGATAAAACGGATTGCAATAAACATATAAATAAACTCGTTTATGTTAAGAGATCGCATGAAGTAGTGTAAGTTAACTGATGGTGAGTTGTTATTACAAAATCCAAAAACAACCAACTACCTACCTACTCGTAATTCTAAGAATGAATGATTTCACAACCGGCAGTAAATTACGCGTAATCTTTTACCATCAAATTAAAAAAATGTACCCGTACCCGTATGTCTCACATAATTAGATAAATTATACTATGAACTGGCTACTTATGTAGTTTCCAGGAATATGCGCGAACTTTCCTTGTGCTAGAGTAGACTTAAATTGATAGCGCTGTGTTAGTTTATCTAATGAAGTCTAAGTAGAATGCATGCGTTGTTTACTTTTAAATGCACCAGGGGCTACCGATAAAGGACTCGTGCACGATAATGTTTATTTTATTGATTTTCACACGGGCCGCAACAATGCATCTCGCTGGTACACTAACACGGAACACAACTTTATTCGACACGGTTCCAAACTGTACGAATAACATTATAAGGGACGAACTTTGTCGAATTAAAAATAATGAACAAGTTGCTAGGGCACCTCACCCCACCGTCCACGATAAGTATTTCGACAAAGTTGTATCCCTCTTTTTCATGAACCGGGATTTAGAACTTTGTGTTAGCAATATTTGAGTTTTGTGTTTTTTTTTGTGATGTGACTAGCAATCGATTAGTTTTACGATGTGTATAATTAAATGAGCCATCAAGCCACCTATTTAGCGTAGTGGTTAGTGGCAGCAACTAGAGAATCGATACAGTTTAACGTCCCCTGGATAAGCAAAACTTTTGATTATTAATAGTTAAGAGTGGTTGTTGATTGGATCGTTTGGCTGGATAATAACGATTTCCAAGGCTTAACAAGACAATAATAGTCCAGGAGCCACCTACCTATTATTAGAGCTACACGACTCCGTCATTAAGAAATGGGCGTCAATTAGTAACGTCTCGGATTTTTATCGGAAGGGGAACCGTGCAGTAATGCATGCCGAAAGCCGGTTGTAAACCATCAAAGTTGTAATTGCGACCTTACGATTCGCTGAACTGTCACGCCTCCGAGATGTCGCCCTAACGATTTTTTAATGTACCGAAAATCGCTTATAAACAAAGGCAGCGCCGGCGGCGTGCGCCCTGCCGCGTTTAATTGCAGGTTTAGTGTCGGCGTTCATTAGGATATGCAGGAGCTTTTTTAACGCGATTATGACGTCGCAGGGTCGGCGATAGCCGAGGGTGGCGAGGAGGGCTGCGTCACGTGCGAGGTCCGCACTCCGCATCCCCACGCATGCGAGACCGCGGGGCGCCGGCAGCGCAGGCGCGGCCCCTTCGCGGCGCGGGGCGCCAGTCCACCGCCGGCCGCCGCGCGCCCCGCCCGTCTGCCGCCTCGAGCCGTGCGCCGCGAGTGCTCTCCAAGTGATGTCGCTCTGTGACTAGTGCCATGCTCGTGCTGCGCTGTGCCCTCCTGGCGGCACTCTTGGCCGCCGCCAACGCCGCCTGGCAGGAGAACGTCCGCCCCAAGGTCTTCGCTCAACTAGGTGAGTGAGGAGCACGAGGCGTGCATCCAAACGTGCCGAATCCATCAACTCGGTGCAACAATCGACCTAATAGCCCTCCAAGTGTTAACTGTGAAGTTCACGACCGCGCGCTCCGAACGCTCAATGTTTATGTTGTTTTGTTTGATGACAACGCGCGAACAAACGCTCCTTTCAGAAGTTCTCGTGTTTGTGTCAAAAGTGTCATGCATGTACTCCGAGAAAACGTAAACAGAACGCATTCCTCGAGTGTCGTCGGGTGTATTCTTCTGTTGTTTCGTGTGAGAATCTTATAAGAATGAACTACCAACTCGGATTGCCTCCTTTGGTGCTCAAATTGCTGAATATTGTTTATACCATTCTAGCTTAGCTAACCAAACTTTTGCTGTAGGTAACTTATTTGATACTTGGAATCTATTCTCGGAATCAATGTATGCTTTGGCTGAAAGATAAAATGTTTGTTTTCATTAATAATTCAATTGGCCTAGTAAAGCAATGTTAGTCAAATATTACATATCCGTAAGCTCTGGAGACTTCCTGGAGCTCAGAGCTACGAGTACGTCGTTTACAGAACAGAAATTACACAACCGGGTTGTAATTCCGTGATTTCAGCGGGTTCGCTAAATCCCTAGGCTCTGTCAAGGACGTCCATTGCCTGTTATCAAAACTCTGTGTGTCGCGATTTAATCCCGACTTTCGCTTTTGCGGTTTCTTTGTATTTCATGTTATTAGTTGTCTAATAACTACGTTTTAACTTAAGTCTATAAGTCTTGCTACTTAGGCTCTGTCTACCCCGTAAGGAATATAGGCATGATTTGTGTGTGTGTGTGCGTGTTAACTTATAAAGTCGAATACAAAATTCAACATCAAAATAAATATGTCTGCAGCGGAAAGGATAAACGACATCGCTGAACGTTGCCATTCCGGTGACGGGTTTGGAAAACGTTTAGTTCAGACCACACAATATAAACAGCGGAGCGGCTAGGAGGCTCGCGGTGCGGTAACGAGCCGGAGTCACGCGACTTCGTCCAGGAATAAAGCCCGAACACTGAGCACTGTAGCACTATTGTTTTATTGTGCAGCCTGCAATGCAGGGGACAGCCACGTGGCTCTCATTAGTGCAACACAAAGAGAAGCAGTTTGTTCTGCGTTTTGCAATGTTACGCTCGGATTAACGATCAACGCGATGTTTAACGTCGCGGACGGGACTTTGTCGATGGATGTTTTAGGTGTTTGTTTAAATGCACTCCTAAGTGAGACTTCGAAGTGCGGCGGCTAACTTTCCCGAGTCCAATTAGGAGCGGAATATAAATAACTGCTTAAAGCGAGTGAGCAGACCACCATCGTTAAACTCACTCTCAATTAGAATCGCTGACGTCAGTCATGGAGACGCGAATGTGTCGGACGTGTATCCTGCCTCATATCCGGCCATTGTTTTGGTTTTACTGCTCGTTTGTATGTGTTACATGTTTAGCGGGCCAACGTAACTAATATTGTGTTAGGTAATTCGCCAAAGAATTTGTCCTAGACACTTATGAACGTCAGATGTAATCTATACCTCTCATTGTAATGAAGCAATATCATTGACCAAATTGACGTTGCGGGTTAATTAGAACGCGATAGTGACTCTGTTTGACGTAGAGACACTCGTATCGTGTCAACACCTCTCATGTAATATGATCCAGCGATCGAAACCAGAAGGGTCAGGTTGACCGCATCATGCGGTTTAATATACGACCGTTGGTCTATAGCGATGCGGGACCGGCTTCGGAAAGAGCACATAGCTTGCGGTTACTGCTATATGAATTTAACATCGTTACCCATTCTCAAAATAACCATTTTAATAACGACGCATTAAATATCAAGTTCGGAACCCGTGGGAATAAATTGCGGGATCGAAATGGGAAAATAACTCGGTATGCCGAATAGGAAATGAATGCGAACTATGAGAAATATAATGATTACGAGGAGGTAGTTAATGAGATTGTTATTGAGAAAATTGGTGTTTGTCGATAAGCGTTGCCATGTCAGTCACACGATTATAGGTCGAGGAACTATTGGAGGGTAATTGAACTCGGTTGGAACAATTTGTCTCAATAAATAACGGTTGTGATGAATCGTGCTCCCATAGAAGACAAGAAAGTCGTTGATAATGCTGCGTCGTCTACAATAGTGGAGCGATAGTTCATACGCCTTGGAAGATAAGTGGTTGCAATTTAACTAACCTAATTGCGGATAGCGTTACTGCACCGACATCCGCCGGCAATGATAGCGTTACTGCTCTCAAAGTGTGCCACCAGGGTAAAGATTCCATTATAACAGAGTGCCCGTGAAATACTGTAGCGATAACACTGGACAGTTTTATAAGTTTCAAGGCATTCTCTTTGTAATAGCTAAGATACCGCAAGCTTTTAAAGGAACAACGTGAAGGAAGTTCTGTGCTGGAATAAAAATGTCTTCATTTTGGAGTCGAAAAATTACGATAAGTATTCATTGCTTGTACCTACTGATAATGTAAGTGCAACTTAATGCCGTTTTCATTGTACCTGTTAGTGTTATATTGAAGATCCAGTTAAGTTCATACTTGGACCGGTTTGCTTAAGAGTGGGAAGCAAGCGCTGAACTGGTTACAAGATGAGATTTCTCTGACTCAGCGCCCGGTGATTCAGAAACATCCTATACTATTGAGATAGGTCAGTCTACATCGAGTCGTTAGTCCGTATATAGGGTTGACTCAACCTCTCAAAACCACTCCAGAAAAGAAATCGGATTACACCATCCTTGAACGTTCCCGGTACAATGGAGAAAAAAAACACTGAATAGGGGAATGCGCTAATAAATCTTCATATAAATCTTACAAATAGATACTAAAAATTTAAAAGCCTCTTTATAAGCCGAGATTTATTAAGAGCACTTCGAAACAGGTGCATGTTTCAAGTACGATTTCTTACCGTTCAAGGCGTTGCATTTATGGGTTCCGACACCCTCTTTTATATTTTAACTGCGTGGATTATAGAACGTTTAAGTGGGACCATAAAATAACCATTCACGGACTACCTACCTGGAGGAGAAATAAATTACTTAACAGGATAAAGCTTTTATATCCGGGAATGTTTTGTACGTGTCGCGTTTTGCCTCATGGGTACTTATTGGGTTATTCGTCAGGAGCCAATACCCGAGGGAACAGTTATGTGGCGGGGTGCATAATGCTGTGACGCCACTGTTGTTTATGATTGCACTCTCTTGTACAATTTATTAACCTTCTGTGCGGTTCCGGCCCTCGTTCGGTTATGAAATTTATTTTGCCTCTTGTTTATTATAGTTCTCGCCGAAGCGCCCCAGGCTGTTCGACGACGGTTAAGAAATTGCACAAACCTTCACTGTTCCGTACTGTTGTCGAGTCGAGCATGCTCCATAATGGATTCTGTCTGACTTATCAATTCCGCGACGGAAATAGCGTAAGTCGGTATTATTACGAAACCATTCAAAAGAAGCGAATAAGAATCGTAAGCCGCAACCATAACCGCTAATTTACAAAAGGACAAAAGTTCAAACGTTCATCGACGACACAATCGCTTTAAGAGCCGTGGAATGCGGCCGACGAACAGTATAAAATGTGTTTAATAGTGACGTGATATGGTGAGTAATAGGTTGTGCAGCATCCTCAGGAGATGTAGGGTTGATAGAATGCCTTATGAGTGGGAGTTAGGGATTATTGTAGGTTGGATGGTAAGTCTGAATGGCTGCGAGACAAGTAGCTGTGCACGCACGTGCGTGCGGCGTCGCGGCGGGAAGAAATGGAGGGGCCGAGGGGGGTCGTGGCGCCGCAAAGCGGGAGAGGGACAAGTTTATGATGACGCGATATATTGTCTTCGCTCAGTGTGGGATTTATGGTTCCGTTTGTTTTATTTTTTGGACACGTAGATTAATTTCTTATAGTGCCGGGGGTTTGTATACGACATTGTTTGTTTGTGGTTGTATAATTAAACAGTAAGAAGGTATTAACCTTCTTTGATGTTAATGGTTCTAGCCATTCGTGCTGTTCGTGTAGAATGTGCGCGGCTGCGAATAGTCGTGGCAGTTAGCGGCATGTGCACAACATTTGTAGCTCGAGGCGTTTCCTTTGCAAGAGTTCACTCGAACTCTCATTTAACTTTCGGTATTAATAGAACGAGGCATGTTCTTTAAAGTCAAAACGTTGCGCTGGTATGAAAATTGATTGCTGTTGAATAACTTAGAGATGCATTGTTGTCGTTTAGTGAACCTACGACTTAAGGCCGTCATTTAGTGGCGAAAAAAGAATCGAATCTCGTAACTGTTCTGATTGATTAAATTGTAGTTGGAGTTGCATGTCATATTAACTAAACTTCATAAGGCGACGGGCGTTCAAAATGAAAACTGAATTGATTGCTAAATTAAGAATGGAATTATTTTGTTTTATTAAGAAATATGTACAGTCAAGAGCATAAATATGGGAATATTTATTTTGTAAATGATTACAAAATTATTAATTAAAATATACACTAAGGCTACCTTAAAATAACTTAGTAAAATAAAACTAAATATGTTAAAAATTAAAATAAATTTGGACCCTTAGGTAGGGACCCATAAATATATGTACGTTACCAAGTCGTCAAAAACTTATGCCACAAACAATAAGGTCGCGGTGACAATATACTTGACATGATGACTGTATCGATATTCACTCCCTCGACTGTACATACATTTTTTTTTCAAACATGCATGAAAAGGTTGCAGATGAATGTATTCAACCCTGACGTTGTATAAACATTATCAACACCGGATGGTTTATCAAAATATTTGTTGAGTTTTTCATCGGACAAACACGGAAGTTTTTTGTGCAAAATAGACCCGTTGCGGGCTAGTTCCTTTGTTGTGATTTAAGCCCGGATTAATAGAAAATATTAAAGTTCTAGGGTTGAGCTCAATCAATTGCATCATGAATTTAATTTACAAGGGCTATTGTCACGACTGTTGAAAAGTGATTTGATACATGGTGATAGTTTCAGTCGTTAACAAATCTTTATTTTGTTTGTTTGCTTCAAGTCTTGCGCGTTGACCCACTTCTAGTCATTGAATGAAGAGTTTGTTATGTGTATTGTTATTATTTAATTAAAAATATCACACATTTTTACATAGCACTAGAAATCCCATTACGCACACCAAGCAAACAAAAACACTTTTTTTAAATAGATAATACAAAACATAAAAAAGGTTGTATGTCGCCAACATAGACAACTGATGAAGATCCGATTAAAATGAAACAATGCGAAACGAATTTGTTATTTTTTTAACTACTTGCCCTACTAAAGTGAGACGTAGAGTTTTCTAATCAACGTATATAATATTCGGGTCAAAAGCGCTCCAGTACTAAGCTCATTACACGAAAATTAAAGTATGTACTTAATAGTATATTCTCAATAAATTAAACCTTTCCCTTTTGCTCTCTTAGAGACGTTAATTTGAACGTTAAATAAGTCCCTTACTCTAACAATAAATCTCCATTCGTCCTCATTTACACTGGGCTTCATTTACCCCTTCATTTGAAAAGGCTTGAATGCATTGGAGTCAATGGGGCGTAAGAAATGGGCCAGTGACGTGAGGCACTAGTCAAGTGAAACGTATTCTTCAAACCATTTCATAGAGAGCTCGCAATTTTCAACTTTTTTGAATAGACGGTTTTCAGAGTGAAATTCTACTTTATTGTGAAACTTTGTCTAGTTCCGAGAATGTACGAGTAGGAGCGTGCACGGAATTTCACTTTTATATTTCACTAGATACTTACTAAGATTGTGTATTTGCGGATTATTACTAGGTTTTGGATAACAAACTATTCATCTGATTATGAGACAGTCGTGAACAGTTCAATTTAAAACAGATATTTCCATAAATTTTTGCTAAAAATGGTATTCACTTAATTATGTACAAAGTAAGTGCACTTAAAAAAACATAAGTGTTCTTTTTTTTAAAAGAAACATGCTTAAAAGCATCCAAGCACGGTATAAACCAACCTTAAGGTAAGTTTATGAAGTAAATTTTAAGCTACAACTTTGATGTTTTGAACCTTTTAAACTGAGTTTATTTTACTTTATGGCGCATACTCGTAAGTAGTAATCCGTTTAAATCCACTTTAAAAATTTTGTTTATTGTAATTAAACACACTAAACATAATCCCAGTTTATAAAGTACAAGAAAATAGTAGCAGTTCTGTACCTATTGAAATTCAGTAACAACATTTGTTTATTAAAATAAATAAGCAACTAGACACAAGGTCGTAAAAGTTACTTATGTATGCAATCGTTTAAAACAATCGATTTCTCGGTTGACTTTATAATAATATCGTTTTGATGGACTCTGGATCGACCACTGTACAAGTGGCAATCCAAACGCAGTTTACTCCAAAATACCTAAATATACAAACTTTTAAATTAAATACTAGGTATTTGCCAGCTTTAAAAGTAAATTTTATGCAATGGAGACGGGTCTAGTTATGTTGGTTTGCTCCCTAATGAGCCAGAAGCCAGGTGGTCTTGCACAATGTACCGCCGTAACAATGGGTAGGGGTAAGTCGCACCCTATTACGTGCGTGAAAGTAGAAATTTCTTCTCATTCGTATAGTTAAATGGCCAGCTGGTGGACATACGATCGTAGTATTTTTTTAATTTGGCGGTTTCCGTCGACTGACATTAATTACTAGGTTGTAATAAACATTGAATATTTATTACTCATTATTATTTCTCAGAGCCTAGGGTTAAGACCTAAAAGTAACGTTTAGCATGATCGTGGGCATATTTTATAGGCGGTAAACAAAATCAAAATAGTAATAGGTCGCCTTTAACATTAAGATTTTCACCTTAATGAAATTTATTCAGTATCAATATTTACTTCCTTAGCGTTAAATCGGTACTTTAGTACGAATAAAGTGATTTTAAATAAAACTGCCGTGCGGCTAAGACAATAAGTTGCGCAAATGTTATCAGGTACATTGTGTTAATTATATCCGTAGTCTGACGACAGATCAGACACTAACTGTTTCTTAAAAGTTGTTAGTACTTTTAAAATATAAATATTTCAGAAGATACTCGTATACATTTATATGTGTGTAGTTCTTCAGTTGCTCAGTGAGTCTGGGAGCTGTAAGTCGGAAGATTCTTATCAGCCGTCTAGCCATGAATATGCTATAAGATTTTACTACCCTGTGGCTAGGCTCAGGCTCTATTTCGCAAAGTACCTCATTGGTCACGCCAGAGCGATCTGTCCGAGATAGTATTTTCCCTCCCGCTGCTTTATGTGTGTGGGTGTGTATTTGTTAGATTAAATTAGATGTTTGTTTTTATTTCTCTTGAGGGTCTGATCTAGTATTTGTCCGACACTGATAATTAAAGATAGAAGGCTTAATATAGTAACTGAATTGATGCTAGTCAGGATACTTAAACGTAGGTAATCTTTTTTATTTTTTCCGTCTGATTAACATTATTGACAAAACCGTTAGGTACTTTCAAAGGTTCTTTTTGCACGATAGTAGTGTAAAGTTCATCTAATAACATGCATAAGATTGATTGACTTATTGATCTAGAAGTCGTACATTGTAGCGTAGCTTTAAGAATGCTTCAAATTTGGTATAATAAAGATAAAGAAGTTACTTTGGCGACGAAATGGTTGTAAGGATAGTGTAAGGGCAAGCACTGACCCTTTACATTGACTTGTTATGTTAGGTTAGGTAGCGGGAGATGTCTAGAATAAGACAACCGCGAAGGTTAATTGAGTTTATTCAACTGATTATTTATACAATTCAATGTTATAACGCAAACTAAATATGTCTAATAGCTGACGCGTGTGAACCGGTGCGTCAGCACTACAAGGTAGTACGTACTCGTACAGATAGCATGGACTAATTGGGTACCTAGTAATATTGAAAATACAAGAATAGTTGGAACCAATATCAATGTACTCTGCACGTGTTAAGGCAATGACTCGGGCTGGGACATTTCGCCCGCAAGTCCACCAATCAAACGTTACCATTCGAAGGAGTTGAGTATATTTAGTGGCCCTAAAAATAAACAGGGAGCGGCCGCACTACACTTGAACTTGACTCGGGTTCATCAACCTGGGGTTTGAAGCGATAATTATGTGAACCCGATATTTTATATACGTACTCGATTTCTAATGCGCGTACTTTTGTTTTTCGGAGACAATGTAAAGTCAAAATTAAATTTACCAAACGAGTCGTCTACCTATCGTGATTTAGCTTTACATGGTATTTTCTATTAATTATTAGGTTCACTTGAGTGCGAACCAATTAATAAAATCACAATCTTCAAAGATTATTTTCACTCAAGACTCGTGTTTACTAATGTAAGTACTAAATAAAAGATCGGTCTCAAACGCGTTCGCGATATCGCCCTAACTAGGACCTGTTATGACCAAATTGGCAGTGTCTTTTAACGGCATATATTGATTAGGTACCTACATACAAACTAATTTCGTAGTACATTTGACATTTAAAGGCGTTCGAGACGTTTGTTAATAAAAAACTGGCACTAAGGCCTCAGATTTTGAACGGTAACGTGCTGCTCTTTCGAACCCGTCTATTTAGAAAGAGACGACACCTACCTAACAAACCTTGCCACTTGTAGCCCTAATAAAGTTGTCCACAACCCTTCTGACTCTAGAGCTTTCGACCTTTCTATTGAGTCTTCTAATGATCTTTAAATGTCATCATAGTTAACACAAATAGAAGCAGCCATATACTTATCTTCTACAATTATAAGTAGAACTACAAGCATTTCAAGTTTTTTTTCTCATTTTTTTAGCCTATTAGAATGTCTCACTTCTGGTCAATGGTCTCTCTCGTTTTCGCAACTCGTCCCGGTCGAGGGCTTGCTCCTTGATTACTACTTGATTTACGTCGAAGTCATTCCGCCATCTCCTTTTCGGTCTGCCTACGTTTCGGTGGTCATCCCGCAGAACCCAATAGGCAGCCCATACGGCTTACGTATTGGGTTCATCGCTCTAGATTCATTCTGCAGATATGACCAACTTAGTCTCATCCAAGCGTAGCGGTCTTTGCCCGCACATCTGTGACTCCGGTATTTGAGCGCAGTCCGTGTTTCTGATGCAAACTGTTCTACGAATACCTAAAACACTACGCTGGCAAACTATCAACTGTTATATTTGAAACCACACCTTATAGCGGGTGGTAAGACCTTGTGTAGAATTCCCTCCATCATCTCCCTTAATCTCGACTCGACCTTAGCAGAACTGTAGTATTCCGGTGTCGACAGTCAAGGAAATTACAGGCATAAGATTAATTTTATCTTAGCCCATTAGATTGGCAACATATTGACTATTATGTTACGTTCTTTATGGGCAGCAGATATAAACTTCAGTTATGTATGTGATTTAGTTCTTTTGTCTTCTCTATGATTAAAAGAAAATTGCGGCGTACAGTAGTCGTTACCAACGATATTAAAAGCAGTATTCAAAACATTGCAGACACCCAAGTGTTTTTCACTGACCTGAAAGAAGTTTGTTGCTTAATTCTAGTAATTTACTTTCGTGATTTTCTGTGAACAGTGCCCGTTCGTAAATAAAAACCAGAGTGAGTAGTGAGGTTAGATGCCAGTTGATAACACGATGAAGTTATTAAATTCGACTACTTAATTACATAATTACTAGACTGCCTTTAGAAAGTTGATATTTGTCGTAAAAACATAGGAAAATATTGTTTAAATTGGTGTATTTTAATAAGCATCCATTGATTTTTGTTACTGAATCGTGTTTGTTTACATTATGAAACGATAAAGTTTAAATAGGCTTTAAGAACTGCCAACCAACTTCAGACAAAGTTGATTTATCACAAATTAAAGAAAAACTGCAGAGACCTATGCCATGATGTAAGTCCGGACGTGGCGAGGTTGCGTCGGGTATCGATTACGCTATATTTGGAACACGTCTGGCCTCTCACTTGACAAATTTGTCTTCTGCAGGAACTCAGCTACTGGTTCAATACATACTTAATCGGCACTTAAGACCATGTATAAATGAACCATCTCCTTTTCACAAGTTTTTACAAGTTTTTGTCGAATGTGTTAGTCTCAGCGGGTCAAATAAAATTAGATCCAGTTGTAACGGTTGGATTGACTTGAAATTAGTAAACTGATATACATGATGATACGATTACAGCCAACAAAATCACAAGTAGATAACTCTAAACTCTACGTTGAAAAGCTTGTATCGAAAATAACTTCCATGCTGGTCTGGGAGCAAAGAAAAAACATAGAATGTACCAGTTGCTTCTATTCCCGCGCAGATGGTAAAAGCCCATCGAGGGAATGGGCGAAAATCATAGGAGTCATGTTATGGGCGATGCGGCTAGCAACCCATCACTATTTTGACTCCAGCACTTTCCACCTGTACTCCCACAGTCTTGCTAAACGTGGCCCGGTCGGTCTTGTACCCTTAGGCTCTGCCTACCCCGTAAGGGATAAAGACGTGAATTGTATGTGAGTTGTATCAAAAATGGAATTGTTAACAAAAAATATTTGTTGATTAAAAGTTGATTAATTTGATTAGCTATAAGCACAAATTGTTGGTTCAGCAAAATAACATACAAAATATCAAAATGTTATTTATTAGGTAGGTACACCAGTTAGGCACAGTCGCTCACACTCTTAACTTTACTAACTATTAGTATACTTGTTATATCTTTACGTTAAAACTATAATCAAATGGTTAACTATTTAGACGTATAGCTGAAATAGGTTTACGAGTCTCGACTCGACTAATATTTTCTGATTTATTGATTACTAGCTTCTGCCCGCGACTTCGTCTGTGTATAATTATACATAAAAACCTTCCTCTTGAATCACTCTATCTATTAAAAAAAACCGCATCAAAATCCGTTGTGTAGTTTTGAAGATATAAGCATACATAGGGACATAGGGACAGAGAAAGCGACTTTGTTTTATACTGTGTATTGATAGTGATTTACAGACATACCTAGTTTTAATGAAATCCAAAACATAAACCCCATTTAAATACACGACGATGCGACTAATAACTAATTCAAAAAGAAGGTAAACTAACTCTAATAACTCTTTTCTGAAACTTTGCTTAATGCATATTATAGTATTTGGAGAGAACGTACTTACAAATTATAATGCACTCTATTTCTAACCTATGTCTTTCATAAATACCCATTAATATACAGTTCCTTTTGACCTCGGTCCATTAACATTTCCACACTCAACCGTTTTCTACTATGTTTCTATATGCACTTTATAAAAAATTCAAAACAGGTGCCGTTCGTCGATCAATAGACACTGTTTAGACACGAATAATTTAAGAAACCCAACGGAAATAGGCTCGCATAAGGAAAAAGGTACTTTGCTAACTGTCAACTGGAATAGATTCTGACCAAGTTTTTTTCGTCCCAAATAAAGCAGGAAATGTTTTTCGGGATTTCATTTATATTAAACAGATGAAACCAGGACAATAATTGAACAGTACTAACAACAGTAACACTAACTTAGAATTGGAGATGAGTAAAATATAATTTTGTATTATTTGTTTTAGGCCTCGGAATACAGGAAATTTGACATTTGCATTAATAATTTTCACTAGTCACAATAATCGTTAGTCTAAATTTTTTGGTCGTAATAGGTATGTACATGAAATAGTGCATTTTACATTAAACTTACTTCACTACATAGTATAAAACAAAGTAGCTTTCCGCTGTCTGTCTGCCAGTCCCTATGCATGCTTAGATCTTTAAAACTACGCAACGGATTTTGATGCGGTGCTATTTTATAGGTAGAGTGATTTGAGAGGAAGGTTTATATTTATAATTCTACGCAGACGGAGTCGCGGGCAGAAGCTAAATAAGTATATATTTTTAATAACTGCCTGGACGTAACTACAACTTACTTGTCCACTACCAACCCTCTTTGTTTTTAAACCTTGCTTTAACTCAACATTACAACTTTATGGTTACGACAGGCAAAAGGAAACTCAATCTTCACAAAATCTTTTACCGTAGACTAGTTTAGTGATTTGAATAAATTATTCCTAAAGAAATGACCTTACACCTCTATTGTCAAGGAAAGCATTCCTGATTTCACAGGGCCTCGTTTTATTGTAAAAAATATTTTATTGACGTTTACGATGTCCGTTCATCGTTTAAAATTAATGTTGGACGCAGTATGAGTTGATGCTGGAGGGTTCCGTAGAATAAAAGATCTGGATTCTCTTGTGTAGACAAAAAGTTTGTCATCCTTCTCTTACACTTTCGGGTTCCTACGGTACGGAGAGGGTGAGTTCGCTTCGAAGGCGCATAACGCACAGCACTCGCGCAGAGACTGACGGCAGTGGCACAGCGATTCGACAAACAACAAGGATCAATCAGTTCACCCCTTTGGAGGCTATGTCACTTTTACATTGTAACTTCAGTGTTACTTTTTGATGAGTTATAAAAAAATATGATGAAAACTGCCGAAAAATTTATTGCATTTTTTAAACCTGAAATTTTCTCAAAATGTAGAAAAAGCTAAGGGTCCTTCTAACACCGCTTTTTTTCGTCGGATGTTTAAAATATCATCATGAATCCAAAAACATTTTCTCAGCCAACGCGGGAACCCCAAAACCGAAGATGTCCAAAGTTTCCAACAACGCGTATCAAATTACAAAAACACAACCGACAATAAATTTGAATCGCTCCGGGCGCTACATTATATGATATTTATGCGAGTAATAATTAATGAAGCCGTGAAGCCATAACGAACTTCACGGAGTGACTCGGCTAACTTGGAAGTTACACTTCCTGTTACGAAGTCGACTTACGCTTACTTACTTCCTTAGTGACATTAGATTAGTTCCGAAGAGTTGGGGAGTTGTGACGATATGGTGACCTGTCTGTTATGTTTTGAGTTAGGGTAAAACCTGTCGATCATTGGGAAGAAACAGGATCGAGGCTTTCTGATGGTGGCCACGAACACTTGTGGGACGCCATGGCGACGTCATCGGCTACCAAGGATAAGGTTCTGATGCAGCATTTATCTTTGACATGGTCGCGGAACTAAACTGGTGTTAGGATAAAAATGTATCGTCAAACATGTCTGCTTAGATTTTAAACTTTGTCATATGATTCACGGGTATTTCGATTCGGCATGTTTTTCACAGGATATTATTTATAGATAAAGTTTATCGTTTTATCCTACACTACGTTATGGTCAGCTTGATTACTCAAATAAAATTTCCAGGCTTCATACTGCCCAATTCGATTTTCGAAGTTCGTTTCGCGCCGTTTCGTTCATATTAATAGTCATTGAGTGAGAGGTACGATGAGACACGAACTTCGAAAATCGAATTTCGGAGTAGCCCCCTGCCTGGGTTGATTCCCGTAAATTACGATGGAATCTCTCAAGGAATACGAATATAAGTTCTAACCCGTGATAGAGTCTGCTTAGTATTGAAATTAAGTGGTTTAAATTGACGATAGATATACAGACGGCCATTTAGTATTGCTGCAATATGATTCGATAAACGTGCTCTTAGTCATAGTGTAATAGTCATATCAAATCACAAAGGCAAGACAGATTGATGCCGAGGTGGCAAGGGTTAAATCGATAATTGCAAAGTTATCATATCGCAGTTAATTTGCGAAAGTAAATGATTGCAGGCCCTATTGCAACGTGCTGTTGTATATATGTGTGTGTGATGATGTGTGTACGGCAGATGCTACCATATTTATAGAGGTGCATCATACTGGAGTGTAAAATCATATTTTTTATTGGAAAAACTCATGAGCGTATTCCAAATAGTCCTGTTATACATATCCTGCTAAACGTGGCTTTTGGGTTTTGTTACCCTGAGCTCTATGTTATATGCTCTGTCTAAGCGGTTATCGACTTACGACCACGCTTGAGAAGTCTAACGTTCGCTATCCTTCTTCCTCACAAGTGAATCACTAACTAGAAAGAAAAGGACGGCTGACATCTTACTCTCGTACATTTGTTATACATAACATAAGTAATGATAGACCTCCCGGTTTCTTGACGACGTGCATGTAGTGCCTGCTGTGCTTCTATGGTTTTATTGCTTTGTTCAACATCGAAACTACCGACATAATTTATTATTAATCAATATGCAGAAAGATCGTGTTATCTGTCGATAAACTAAACTAAACTAAACATTCGACGAAATACATTTTGATTCGCAGAACTCCTTATTTACACCCACTATACTTGTAAATATCAGACCAAGTATAAAGCGCGTAACTGAGGCCCAGTGGCGTGCAGGAGGGGTGGCCAGTGTAGGCAGCGGTAGGCAGCGGGAGGGTGACGCACCGCAATTTGTACGTGCTTCCCCTGACGACCTCCCACTACACGCCCTAGAATGAGGCCGGTTTAGTCTACGCAATACTGCCGTCTACACACAATTGCACGCACACTTAGTGCAACCTCATTTTGCTATGCAATCTAGTTGTGGTACGACATGCGCACACGACAAGGTGTAGTTTAACCCGGCCTCAGTTTGTCGCTCGTGATGTTATAAGTTGTAACTAATCCTATTCCATTTTTTTTCGGAATAACATAGATTAATATTATGTAATTTATCAATTTAATTTTGCTGTAATTTACTTTATTGTTCTTGTTTTTTTTAAAAAAATATTGTTTCATCGTGATCCATTTCTCAACATTGCATCATACCCAATCAAGTGTAACAACATTGCGGACACCCACTTGACAAACAAACGCAGCCAACATGCATTCATGGCACAAAGTGATAAGTCTCAAATTGCGTCAAGTGTCACAGAAAACCAATTCCCACATGAACGATCGCTGCGAAGTGGGGTCAAAAGTTAAAGTCGGTAAAAAACGCGCCAGCTGTTTGGCACATGGCGGGAGAGCCGTCGATGGAAAAACGTTTAATAAAACGAAGGACTCGTTCATTTCTTTCGGCTAGCGTTTTTATCACGAGCTCGAATATTGAGGTGTATTGGACTCGGAGTTTGTGGAACGAATTGGTCGCTAATTCGGGATGAAGGAGCAATCATTAGTGCCGTTTGTTTTGCGTTTGAATGCAGGTATTGCTTGTGTTTGTGTAGGGGACTTTTTTAAGCTCTGGCTAGAAATAGGGGTGTCTTGAGCTGTTTTTTTTTCTGTGAATACGAATTCTGCGTGAGCTACTATGATTTTGTAGTTGTATTTGAAGGCAAGGATCACCCTTTGAACATGCCTTTGATGGTTTTTAGATTTTCTTATACCGTTTAGTAAGAAATTTTAAGGTCGTATTGAGCATCCCCCTCACGCTAACAAACATTAACTAGAGAGAGTGAGAAATGATTATGATACCAAATCCGAATTTGGGAATTGGAATAATAAGTAAATTAATGTAAGCAACTTTTTATGTTGAAGTGTTGTTGCTACATTACATACTGACGTAAAACACATTTCCCATTTATGTTAGTTTAGGTTTAGACTTTGTAAATAACATAAATGTATAACCGAAATTTGATATTTAATTGTTACTAGACGCAATGTACGCTTGACTTTATCGGATATCTGATAGTGTTAATTTCCTTGCGCACACCCAATTAGCAGTGATCCCCTACCACACAGGAAATTTGGCTTCTCTTAGCGAATAATCCAGTCGTATTTTTTAAGTGTAAACTTTAATTAGCCGTCGTGTTTTCGCCATCTGCGGCATAATAAATTAATTAAGGACTACCACTTAAAATTCTGTCGCAATGGCCACTTAATTTTCTTTTATTATAAATGTTTATGGCAGCTACGGTTTTTATTTTCGACGATGGAATTGTCCGCTTGATAAATTGAGGCGGTTGCCGAAAGGAAGGAAGCGATGAAAAAGTTTCGGCATTGTTCTAAAACACTTCCCTCATAATTTGGATATCTTGTTTCCTGGTCAACGTAGCGCCGGATTCAACCCTAAAATATTGCATAGATAAATCGCGAACTCTGCGGATAACTTTGATAAACATGGTTCGCAATGCAAAAACATTTTTCTTGTATCGATAATTAAGTAAACTTATGGATTTAGGGTGCGTTTCTTTTGAGTTAGAGCGAATATGATCTAAATCCGACCAATCGTATTAATTGTAATCTACGGGTCTATATCGGGCATATGATTGTTTGGTCAAACGATCGTTTGGACGAAACTAAATTTATACTGAAACGTCTCGCCTGGCTCCCGTTGTAATGTGACGTGCATTTCAACTAATGTGATTGGTCGATTCTGCACGTTTTCGCTCAGCGTCAGGGACAGCGCTTTCAACTTTTGTTTTGCATTAACTTCAAAAGCTGTAAGCTAGAGAGAAAGTTAATGCAAATACCAAACTTTAAAACTGGTTGCATTGACTTATCCAGTAATTCATTCCATCGTAGCACACTACTGTGGCTATTGTTCTGTAAGGAATTATTGTATGCACGAGTGCGAAAGGGCCGCCGGACCAACGCAATTTGCTAGTCTCATATTGCTTGCTAGGTCTTAATTACGACCATCCTAGTTTGATTGGTCACTGGCATTGTTTGTGTGCTCGGCTAACAGGACGATTGCACTAGCTCTGAGATCCGAAGCCCCCTTTTAATAATAGTCGATGTGACAATTAACCACAGGCTGTTGAACTTTGTCACGTGTTGTACGGTCGTTAGCGGATTGAGAGCACTGCTGCCATGCGGCGATTGCGGTGGTCCGGTGTAGGGATGCCCGATTTTAATCGGTCTTCGAAGAGATCGAGCTTTTTGACTAAGATCTACGAATTTCTGAATCGATTAATCGATGAGCGATCATCATCCAAATTAAACAGCTTCTCAGCAAGAACGTATCAGAGAATCAAATGAATTAATATGCGTTACGATTCTTATGTCAGACAAGGCTGGGTCAATTTCAACAGTACTCATTTTTTGTATCATTTCGGTGTGATCCCTTATATGTGTTTTTATTTTAGATTTTTAAATGTCAAACGATACCTTAGACTATTTTGCAAGACATATGTAAAAGGGAACCTGAAATCTTAAATAGTTTTTGAGTTATTAGAGGTCGAATTTCTAAACACACAACGGAATTATAAATGTACACCGGAATGAATGATACCTTACAACGGAATGATAAATATACACTGGGATGACAATATCAGCCCACTGGAATGAAATATAGACCACCGGAATTAAAGTAATAAACAGGGTTCCATAATCACGTCTTTTATTTATAAAAAATACAGACAGACCTTAAGTAAGTGGCATTTTAATAGTCCTAAGAGCGAAAATTTGGTGCCGGTTGATGAATATGTTTTAAGTAGGTATTTCATCTCTTGGTAAACAACATTTCATGAATAGGTATTCATTTTGCAAACAACGTTAGGCAAATCAACGATTCACAAATTAGAAATTGCATAAAACATTGGTTACTTGAAAAAACATCATAATTATGTTGTAGAATAGATATATGAGATTATTACCGAGGAATTATGCATGCATGTATATGTATATAACTCTTTATTGTACATAAAACACAAGAAAAAGATGAATACAGGACAACACACATGCACAAAGGCGAACTTATCCCTAAAAGGGATCTCTTCCAGTTAACCTTTGAACTATTTGAATTATTTGTAAATTGATCATTTTTAGGAATGACAGGTTTGTGAAATGAATAGTTTGTAAATCGTTGTTTGTTAAGAAGTGATTGTTTGAAAAATGTTGTTTATCAAATGATGATAAACCTTCCAGTTATCAAATAATAATTATAGTCGACGACCGGATAGCCTAGTGGTTAGTGACCCTGACTATGAAGCTAGAGGTCCTGGGTTCGAATCCCGGTAGGGGCAGACAGTTGTATGATGAATACGAATGTTTGTGCCCGAGTCATGGATGTTGTATGTATTTAAGTATGTATTTGTCTACACTATAATAAGTATGTTTATCCGTTGCCTGGTACCCATAGTACAAGCTTTGCTTAGTTTGGGGCTGGGTCGATTGGTGTAATTTGTCCCAAGATATTTATTTAATTGGATGCAGCATTATAAATTTATACACACAACAATATGTGTCATGTTTTCAATACTTGATAGCAATACACTACGCTTTCAAGTATCGTACCGGATTTATTATGTAATTAATAAGCCTGAGGTAATATTTTGTACATAATTTTGCTGATATTTTATCTCCAGTTTTATTTACGTTGAAATAGTTAAAAATTATGAAAATGAGACTTTTTGAGGTTAGAATTTTGTTTACCAAATAGGACAGGTAAGAATGACAATACCTTACATAGACAGACAAAGATAAAAATAATTCTGTCTTTAGTATTTATTGTGTAGCTGCGAAAGAATCCTACATCGTATGTGAAAATCAACTGTCTAGCTATAACGGTATTCACGGTTCATGAGATTCACCCTGGTGACAGACAGACAGACGAACAGTGGTCTTAGTAATAGGGTCCTGTTTTTGCCCTTTGGGTACGGAAACCAAATTTTTAAACCCTTTTTGTAGCGCCCCCTGATGGCCTACAAGCGTAAATTTTATCTAAGAACATGAGCTGTGGTACAATAAAATAAGTTCAGTATTTGATTTTAGAAATTATGCTACGGAACCATTTCATAATAATAAAGTGAAGCTACATTTGATGTCATTCCGGTTTTACTACACCGGAAACACCGGAATAAATATGGTGGAATGAGAAACTCGACATAAAAATAAATATTAAAAAAAAAGCAAGCCTCGTGTTCTTAAACTAATTAAACTCTTGAAATCAGAACTACATTAGACGTGACATATATAAATTTAAAAGAAAAGCGATACAAAATATAAAAGTTATGACTAACTCCGGAATGAAACTTTTTTTGTCCCCACACCATGGCGATGAGAAATACTCATGTTTTGCTCGGAATCGTTCGTCGTTACACACGTCTACTCTCGCCGAGCGCCGCAGTTTGACTATCGCTCGGGGTGCGCGGGAGATGGAGGGGCTTAAGAGTCAAACTTGGCAAATAAATCGTTCCCAAAATTTGCCCGCGGAATGAGACCGTCTCTCCGGACAAATGTATATGCACATATTCAGAGGTTTACAAATGAGGTAAAAATCAGATGATGTGCTTTTTTTGTTACCTGTTTATATGGTAATAAAACAAAGGTATTTTTTTTTTGTTGTCACGCATAGTGTTCGACTTATCCAGCATTTTGTAACTAAAACCGGCTCCGGGACAACCCACCTCGATGAGAAATACGGTCTAAATATATTTTTTTAAATGATTAAATAACATAATATTTTAATTTTAGCTGTTGCCCGAGGTAGACAATAGGGGGCTGTTTCCTAAAAAAAATAGTTCTACATTATCAAAGCCTTCTGCACCTGCGTTTTCAGTCTTGCCATCAAAATTTACTGCTTGGGAAATTGACCCGGCTATGCATTCTTTGGGCAAACTTTTAGTTACTTTAAAAAAATCTTGAGACACATTATTCGAAATACGAATATCCAAACAACAATTATGTACTGAGGTAAACAACTTTTAGAGATAAATCAATCAAATTTCTTGAAACTTACTAAAATCTCGCGATCGTAACAGTTAAGTCCGTTTTATGCCTAAATGGTTTGCTAGCTTGATTCATAGGCGATTCTGAACGTGAATCGACGTAATGAGATATGAATAATTAAGACCCAAAAGATCGATTCAAACGAAAAGATAGGACATCCTTAGTCGGATGCAATTCTAAGCTACTGTTACTACGGTGTAGCGAATCTCATGAGACTCGCTGAGCTAATGACAATGTGAATGTGTCATCTCTTCTTGAACTGCTACTCGTTTTATTAGAAGCAGTTCTGTTTTGCTGTTTGTGTACAACACTTGATGATTTTCGAAAGCTCAAGAGTTTAAATTAACTTTTTAATCATCCTGTTATGGTTATTTATAATTCGTTCTTAAACTTGCTGACTCAGGCCAAACGGCTGCTAAACGTCCAAAGTAAGAACAATTTTAAATCAAATCAATGGTACAATCTAATTCTGTTAAATATATCCATCCTACTGAATAAATCTATTCGTTCACTACACACTCCAGATCTAAACTATGTCTGAGAAGATAACCTAACTCATAAAAGAATTGGTCTTTATCACAGAGCATCCTCCTCCAATAAAGTACGTAAAAGAAAGTGCATCGCTATGTCGCGACATTAAATTGGGTACCTAATTCAATGATAACAAATAAAAAGCTACAACAGTCTCAATACGAGAGGGAGACGGAGTTATAGCTATCTTCATGTGTACGAGTAGATAAGACGCTGGCGGCTCGGTCATTCAATTTATCTCGTGACAAATAGATAGAAATCAGTATTTGATCGTCTGCACGCATACGTTCGCCTAACAGTCTGACGCAAGCTTCACTGCGTACTGTGAACTTAAATCAAGGAATATTATGTACTTACATATCTATTGAGACTTTTGTTTCTTGAGTTTGTTCAATTTAAGTGGAGAGCTCGACCAGGTTTGCCAACCTATTATAGTAAATGTAGTACAGTTAAACGAATTTTATGAATTATACATTTTAAAGAGAATCATAAGATGATACACGCTTCTATGCTGCGGTAAATGTTATAGTCACTGACTAAACCAAAAAATGTTTCAAGTACCATAAGCAAAAAGTGTCTGTGCCTTCCCTCAGAATGTTAAATCGCTCTGAGTGCGCAATAGTTTCAAGCAGTCCTTCAAATATACCTCTCGTGGCTATCAGACACGCTTTACAAGCTTCCAAATAAAACAAATAACTCATTAGACTACTCAGTGGCATGTATTGAAAAAACATTGACACATTGATTTTTAATGACGAAGATATAAATAATTGTCTATTGTCACGCAAACAATGGAAGATTGAAACATTACAGGGAAATGAACATATTGCTTTGAAAGGTATTTTGTTTTATTGAACACATATCGGAAAACCGTTTCGAATGTCACCAAAATATAAGTATCTAGTATAATGAAACAGCAACCATATAAAGACAGCTTCGAATAAAGTTGTAAGCACGATTGTAGGACATGTCGTATCCAGCTGCTATAAACGTGTATGATGTGTACGCCGTACTAGTGAAAGCAGCACCCACATAAACATAAAACCCTTGGTTTTGTTTCGCTTGATCGATTGCCGAGTAGATTATTATAGGGCAGCGCCTGTACCGCCAGCCATAACCGTTATTGCGTGTCATACACTATTACTGCAAGCAACCCCATAATTCATGCACTTTTTCCTCGGTAATTTCAAAATAACGCAATTAATTTAATCTTCGGATACTTGAAAGAAATCAATAGGTGAATCTTTTTCAAAGGTCGGCTGGCACGGGTAAACGCGCTACATACACAAACGTATCATAGACTCGGCCGAACATCCCCCCGATATCGAGCGTAACAAAAAGACGAAACGTTTTCGCATAGAAGCGCCTCGTCAGCGTAAGAAAAAACCGACAATGGCCGCAGGACAATACGTCCCTCAGTCGCTGATCACTGCGGTCTCTCCGAGATAACAAATGAATGATACCGAACCCCATCTGTTGACTACCAGACTAATATGATCCTCCCTCGGTGTTTACTTTCGGCGCAGAATCTGTTGTTGACTGCGACGAGTGTGTTTTTGAATGTCTATTTGGAAAGTTTTTAATCAAGGATTGGTTCTGAGAGACTCTTTTGCATTGCAGTTGCAATATTTTCAATAAACTCGTGCCGAGTGATCGAATGTTCATGGGGATCAGCAGGTCCAAAATATGAGAAGTTTGTCATTATCGGATTGCTTCGGATTCGCTTCACGTCTGAGATCTAATTTAAGTGGATACACTTTTGCTTTCGCGTTGGAATCGAAGGGGTATTCAGAAAATTTAATTTCCGTAGACAGATCGAACAATCGATGCAACGCGGCGTTCGCCTTAATTGGGTCAACCCGGACAATGGGTTCTGACAATGTTATTATTAGTAGATCTCTTACTCACCCATTCGTTCACTCGTTCTCTGCATTTATCAATCATCTATTCGCCGAAAGGCATTTTAAATGAGATTGTATTCTGATTTTGGCAAATTGCAATTAGTTGAGCTTGATTAACTGTTCACTTTTCTTTTTGATCGGGAAAAAAAATCAAAACATTGAAACTTGAAACATTGAATCTAATAAGATATTTTTTTGCAGTATTTCTTAAGTTCACCATTCAAGCGCATGTTTTATCGCCAGGCCGCAACAATGAGTTGCTCGATCACGTTTGTCAGAACTACAAATTAAGGGCATTCATCTTGAATACAGTCTCAATCTTAGGACGAAATGAATCGAAAAGATTAAGAAGGCGAGGTTAGGGGAAGAGCAAATCTAATCAACAGTTCAATTTACACAAATCGTCGGGTACTGGGACGTGTGAAGCTGGAATGTCTCGGTTAATCTTGCCAATCGATTATGCTGCTGGGTTAATAAAGACTGAGGACCTATCTCATCGCAGTGCGTTTTTGGCGGAAGGGCGAACGTGCAGAGCAGTAAAGGACTCCCATAAACTTCTTGTTATTTCTGGGTTCCTGGTACTTAGGTCACGAAAAACTAGATTTTATTTTAAAATAGAGAGAATTACGCTTATTCATAGAGTGCTCCAATAATACGAGCGTTTTTTTCGGTAGCTTTCATTGTTTTTTTTTATTGTTTCTAGGTTAACAGAGAATGAAAAAAAGGAGCATTATTAAGTCAGCAAATGAGGTCGCCTCAATTTTATTTTATATTGATCGATTAAATCACACACTGCTGTGGCGGTAGAAAAAAAGAAAAATATTTTCTATTTCTGCCAATTAGCATCAAACCCATCTATTACGTGACTATAATCTAAGGTACCGTAGTAATAGACAATTGGTGATTTGAGTCAGCTAATTTCAATATGAATAGATATGCGTGGTACAAGTACCACTTTTGCCCCACTTTTGTTGGTGATATCTCGAAAAAAAAAAGTTTTTTTTTTTTACAAAATGTTTGCGTTTACTGTTTCTATTTCAATTATCAGCAGAACGAACAGGAGATGTTAAAGACTATTCTATTACTCTTTATAACACGTATAGTTTATAATATTACACATCTTCTATCATAATTATACGTCCTGTGACGCTAACAAGTTTGTGATGCTAGTTGATTTGAGCTTCGCTTTAAAACAATTAGTAAACCTTAGCTAACCAAAACGGGACAACTTTAACGCAAACTTAACGAACAGCTAAGTGACGATAGTTTGAACTGTTATTATGTATCGAGGCTAATTTGATTTAACTATAAGGTAATTTGACGCGTGTTTGGAAGTTTTGATTTGAATTGACGTGTGATTTGGATCACAACCGTTCCATGATAGTAAACAACAAGGGAAATACGTGTTTTAGTAGGTATATAGTAGCTTAGTGTTTGAAAACAATTATTTATCTAGGAATCTGGATTTATAACATACTATACTGCACATCGCAATAAAAGTTAAGTACATAAATGGCGTTCAGAAGCCGAACTAAACTGCACGCAAAAGAAACCTTTTTTTTCTATTTATATCTTTACTGCCGCACTCTTCTCCTAGCTTGCTTTTCTTTGATAAATCATTAGTAAGAATTTACGCTAATGGCTACCTTTAAAACTTACATGTTGAACTATTTCCTGAAAAATGTGGTGAACCAAAAACGTTGCGATATTTTTAAATTCCCAAGAGTTTCTCTTCAAGAGTCAATTGAAGTTGATCACTTGCAAGTCCGGAGTGGGGGAAGGGGGTGATGTCTGGCCGAGGCTGCGATCAGTCACTGTCAAGTTGTCGATAGCAAAAGACGTCTAGGCGCAGCCGAGTTTTATCGTTACCGATATCAATTCGTATTTTTAATCGAAATTTTGCCGTGTAATAGGATTTGAGGAAACGTATTTCACACAAAGTCGGAGGTTTCGAAAGATAATAAAACTACAGAAAATAAATGCGACCTCTTAAACGATTTGTAGAAAATTCGTCACAAATTTTCAGAATAAAAGGATTCGACTTTCTTACTACTTATTTTTACGAAAGGGAATATTGACATTTTACATCAAACACCAAGCGTGGAAACGCTCTCATTCTCCTGGCACCTTATTCAGCGTGTCAAATACGCTGTATCGTTATCATTCAATTTCATCAACGTCACCCGACGGTCCACAGAGAATTTATTACTTCACTGATTTTTCCAATTGCTCGAAATGCTTCCGAACGAGATTTATAAGACATTCTCTGACAAAGAGTCACGTAATTCTCCTGCAGAGCGCCGGTGACCCGTGCGAGCTCCTTCGAGATGCGAAAAATTAAACGACAACTAAAGAAGAGATTCCTTCGATCATTAGGTACTATCTTTTCAAAGGTAGCTTTATTGTTCATTCGAAATTTAATCCTACTGTTCTTAGCCTATTGTATTAAAAGTATTCAAAATTTAACGTTTAATTCAGAGTTAACTGCTAATAATAGTGGAAATCCACTATGGAAATGTCATCACTAATCCAGGTTTAACGATACCTACTTATTGTTGTTTAATGTTCAAATGTTGAAAATTTGTAACGTAAAAAGGTTAGATGGAAATATCCGATATTTGTTTCCTTCTCGACGTTCAGACAGAACAAAAAGTTACCAGGCGTTCAGAAAATAGGGGAACTTACAATCATAAGACTAGTTCTCCACAAAGCCCGACGCCCGCCTGTGCCCGGTTCCCGGTTTTACTATCGAAGCGTGACTTTTTGTCTAGGCAAGTCTGGCCTTATACAACGAAACTCGAAGTAGGTATGTATCGTGCCATTCCGCTCACGCTAATAATTATTGATAAGAGAGTGCGACGGGCGGTACGAAATGAACTTAATGGGAGTAGCCCCCCCCCTGATTTACATGCTGCATCAAATGCTCTTTCGAAACAGCACTTGCTCGGCGAATTCAAAATATTCTCGATATTATTCAATAAAACACACTGCAAAGTCCATATAACTCGCTGCAAATTTACATATAGATCTAGTGAAGTTTACAATCTCGACGAGACAAACGTACTTCATGATAAAGATGAGGAGTTTTGTTTAAGGGCCGCTTGCACGGTCTAGAGTTAAAAAATCAAATCGTTAAACCTGTTTTAAGGGTGACCGTCCCATATATTGTTAACCTTGGGTTTGCAGTTACCTCGGAGTTATATGGAACCCTGACTCGCTTTGAAAGATATAGTTTTTTCAAACAAAATATCTCGTATTCGGACTTTGAACTCCGCTTTGGTGCCAAATCTAAAGACGCCAGCTATAATCGGGAAAGTGTAATGATACTGAACAATAGATGTCTTGTCATTGCTTCATCAGTATTCAATTGCACGGTTGTCGATCTCCGGAAGAGCTGTCAGTTCCGTCTTCCGATCATCAATTATTATAATTAGCAGCCTGTTATCGGCTTCTGAGCTATGTAGATAGGTACTCGATGTATTTACCATCCTTCTAGGTAAGTAAATAATGACGCTATAACCAGATTCCCTAAGAAATTTGTTGCCCAAAGGATAGACATTTGAAAAATCGGAATTTTCTTAAGGTTCTGTGCCCAAAGAGTAGGCACGGGACTTTAATTGTTAAGTCTTTGTTTGTAGTATGCCCGGTCTTTTATCAGTCCGTCAGCCCACGGTGGAAGGAAACACTTCGTGTGCGAGCTCGACTCTCACTTCGCCTGTTATTTATGCTCTAACATATTAGCCGTCTATCGAATATAGGCATATACCTATACACAGTCCTAATCGTAAATGTGTCTACGTCTTCCCTAACTTACATGTGACTAGAGACACGGTTGATTTACTAAAGTAAATGGGATTAACGTTTGTGAATATGCTTCAGTTAAGTCTGCGTCAGCGAATTACGGAAGCATGAAGCCAGGCTTCCGTCGGACCCCCCCTACAACCTAACACTTTATGAACAGTTCTTTGTCTCAAGAAAGCCCTCTAGTAAATATGGAGCTTCCTTCGTTACATAATGTGAGGCTACTTGATGATAAAATTAGATCTACTTAGTGTGAGTTGCTCCAATATACTTTAACGATAACTTTAAATATAACTGACGATTTTTGACAGAAAATCTATGAAATCTTGTGTCAAAATCGTCGTTAAAGTTATCGTTACAGTAGCTTGCTGTCGCTTTTTGTTTTATTTATTCCTTCAGAGATAGGCTCAGGGTCTATACATTTTGACATTACGACACGTTCTCCTAGACGTCTCTTCGTACAGATGAAGCTTGTATAAATGCTTATAAATGTTAGTATATTGTCGAAAATGAGGTCAGTTGATATTTATTAATTTTAAGTTACATAGTATAAAACAAGTCGCTTCCCGCTGTCTGTCTGTTTGTCCCTATGTATGCTTAGATCTTTAAAACTGCGCAATGGATTTTGATGCGGTTTTTTTAATAGATTGAGTGATGCAAGGGGAAGGTTTATATGTATAATTCTACGCAGACGAAGTCGCGGGCAGAAGCTGGTAACATAATAAATAATTGTCTCATTCTGGCTATTATGTACATACATACACATACATACGTACGTCTAATGTAGCTTAAGGTAACAAGACCTAAAGGCCACATTTAGCACGATTGTGAGTGTGTGGTATTATGTACATTATGTAGAATTGTCGTAATTTGCTTCGTATTATAAATATGGATAAACGTCACCAATCTGAGCAACTACCCGCATCCAATAAAAACGTCAAGTATTCATTTTTTCCCGTAACTCAATTAAAAAGTTTCCCTTTACATACAAAAAAGTATTCTCCAAATCCTTACAGTCCGCATCGGAGCGGAAATTAAACTTTGGTAAACTCTTTTTATTTCTTTACTCTCTGAACGGAATCGGTGATAGCTGCCATTTGTTAGGTCTTCAAACACGTCAGAAGGACGAACAATTGAAAGGGCCTTGTAAGCGCAGGGCTCGGCATTGTGTTTCAGGGCTGACAGGGGCGACGGGAAAAGGTCTCGTGAAAGAACTCCTTTGTATCTGCGATCAATTTGCCAAAGATATCGCCTGTGGTAGCGGCGAGTATCTCGGCAATTTAAGGCATGCGTTCAAGGTTCACCGCGGATAAGTTTAACTTGCTAACATTTTAAATATTTGTTTGAATCAGCGTAAAAGCAACCTGAATTTTTCAGAATATATTTGAAAATCAGCACGGTACGGTCAACCAATGGTGTGATCACCATCAACCAAGGACACCCGCGACACCAAAGAATTGTAGATGTGTTTAATTGCCGGCCTGGGGGGCTTAGATCCGGGTTTCTTAAAGGGGGGGTCAACGGACCCCTTAGGGTCAGCACAACCACAGCAACTCAGTTAACCTTTAACATATGTAAGTAGTGATTGTTTTAATATTAGGCTTTGTTTTCTTTTTCTGTAATAAGCTTTGACAGGGGTCTATGGACTTTTAGAAATTTTTAAAGTGGTCCGTGACCACAAGTTTAAGAAACAGTGGCTTAGATAGAATACCTCATGGGCTAGTAATTTCTCCGGCTGTCTTACTCTCCTCCATAACAGCGCAAGCGGCTGCTTGGCGGCACAATTATTGAATAAGATGGTGGTAGCAATCTGGACGGACTTTACACAAGGACCTACCACCAGCAAATACGCCCTAACTAGGTAGTAACCCTAACTGGCAGACTAGACTAGAGGAAAAACGTGCAGTGTTTGCCGCAATGAGGGAGGGTTACCGTAGTCTGTCTATGTTTGTTTGCTTGCCCCTCCACAATAACCATTGTACGTCTAACTTTTCACATCGTAAAGTTATTGCTGGTCTGGGAAATATCCTTTGATTGTGGCTGCTTTTAGCCTGTTGAAGCGTAGTTTCCTAATGAAAAGCTAGAGGTTTAAATAAGTAATTTATAAATATTTCCATATACAGGGTAGAAAAAAGCATGGGTCTTGGAGAGGTACAGCCTTAAAAATCCTTAAGTTAACTAATTTTTTTTTTAATAATAACTGCATTAAAGAAGCCTAAATTTAGCGTAACCTTACCCGGAAATCGAGACAGCAAGAGATTAAGCTATTTTCGGTTAAGAAAAACAATAGTAACATACAAAAACATAATATTGACATGGAGATAAAATGGAATTCTCTCTCTTTTACTGATTCTAGCATGTCAGCTATTTAACCTCCAAAATTCAATAACAATAATAATATTTCAGATCTAATTAATTAGTTACATAATAATATGACCCTATTCCATGAAACTTGAAAATTATGAGCAACACTTTAATTTGATTAAGAGATGTGTTCGTCCCATTCAAATACAATATTTGCTTCGATATCGTATTTACATAGCCACATACATCAGTATAATCCATTAGAGATACTGAATAAGGCAAATACGTCGTCTAGGCATTACAATTGTAAGTATACATGTTAACTTAGCAAATAAGATTAAGGTCTGGCCCTGACTGCGTAGGGTTCATCGACCTACTAACCTTTTATCGTATGATCAATCTCATACTTTACAAATTGATTAGGTTTCACGAGGCCTTTTGATACTGAGATTTATCGGTAAAGTACCTAGACTTAATCATTAAATTTTCTAAGATACTTTGATAATTAGATCTGGGCTAGATTATTGGATAGGTTTCATTACAGCGTCCAGATTTCAAACTTGTTATGGTTTATTAGGTATATTATTTGATTTTCGCCAATATCATACAATTAAATGTTATTTCAATCATATTATGGAAGCGATTTACGTTTGACTTTCTGTATTTGTCTGCTATACCGACATCTACATAAAATGCATGTATCTACATATTGTAACAGTACAGTGTATGTGAACTCTTTGTTGTGCAAAATAAACTTGACAAACACTGACGTGTTGATCGTGTTTGAAACAAAACGTTTTGCACGTATATTCAATCTTAAAACTTACTTACCCGTTCCTAATGGTGATACCGGCGTGTAAATAATAGTACACCGTTATGAAGCATTTATTTTATGACATTCTATCACAAATGTCCTATCTATTACTACCTATTGCTACCTGACAAGTTGTAACAAAACGTTATGAACTGTTAGTGAATTTTATCGTGTTTTAGGTATAACGTTTAAAGATCAGTATGTGAGCACCATGACTAAATGACTTATTTAAAAAGCAAAACCGCATAAATAGTCTTCTACTCTAAAATGTACAGTACCAGCCGCAAGTCTAGGCTAACAAAGAAGGCCTCTAGTGGCCCGGCGTCTGCATAAAGTCGATAGTCTGCTCTCCCGAGAGCATCAAGACGGCACAGCCATTACATATTCCGAGCTAGCCGCCTTTCCCGATTAATTTGACGCCTAATGTGTGATTGCTTTATGTATTATGCATTGGTAACGGATAAAGCTATTTATGTGGTAATAACTTTGACGCTTTTGGCTTGATATGGCTCTGCGGACTGTGGGAATAAGTCGTGTTAAGAATGCCCTGATTCGTTTACTGACTGATGTTTTTTGCCTTTTTACAGGTAAGTTCGAATGTGAAGCGATATTGGTGATTTCTTATCTGTTGGTAAGTCGGAAAATTGATGGCGGTTGTAAGTAAGTAAGTAAATGCTTTATTGTACAAATATTAAGAAACAGAGATAAATCACAAAAAAATACCTTAAATATATATATGTTTTGATGTTATATTACAATCCTAGATTTAGATATTAATTACTATTGTGTGCCCTTGCAGGGCGTCATGGACTGACTTAGAACAATGTTAACATCTTCATATGTATGTACATGACTTGACAATGAATAAATAAATAAATAAATATATGCACAAAGGCGAACTTATCCCTTTAAGGGATCTCTACCTTTGAGTAAATGAGAGGAGCATTAAGCGAGAGACCGACAAAGCGCGAGTTTAAAATAGTGAAAGCCCCAATAGAGCGCACATCTCAAAATACAACAAATAATTCATAAATAAACTACGAAATATCATTACACACATGCATACAGACACACTACATACAATAGAAGTACACACATACGATATTTAAGGAGATGGTGTAAGCGGTTGTTGTGTCTGTTCGTCTTCAATCCAGTCGAATTCAACCCATAGCAGCATGTAGATCCGGGTCAGCGTTTTATTTTACATTTACATGTGCGTTCGATGAAATGTATTAATTAACTGTAGTATATGACATCAAACAGCATCTAAGTGGGAATCAGTGTTAGCTTATTACTCGGCTAGTTAATTACCTACTGGCCATGTTACATAACTAACTAGCTTTTGCCCGCGGCTTCGCACGCGTGAACCATGAGCATTTCAAAGAAGCTAGCAATCAAGCAAGCGAACACCCAAACCTATGCAAGCAGGCATGCAAGCAGGCAAGCAAGCATGCATGCAAGTAAGCACGCAAGCATGCATGAAAGCAAGTATGCAATCAAGCATGCAAAGCAAGGACTCAAGCAAGCATGCATGCAAGTAAGCATGCATGCATGCAAGCATGCATGAAAGCAAGTATGCAATCAAGCATGCAAAGCAAGGACTCAAGCAAGCATGCAAGCAAGCCCCCGCATTGCCCCGCTGCCTTAATTTTTCTGAAACTGTAAATATTACAGGATTTTTATAAAACAAACCTAACCTAACCTAAAGGGCTGTCCTAAAATATACCTACCCCAAATAGCTTTTGCCCGCGATTTCGTACGCGCTAAGATGTAAAACGAAAAAATAAGTTTTTTCCCGTTCCCGTGAAAATTTTGGGGAGTGCTTTCGGAGTACACTTAAAGCCTTTAAAGAAACACACGTTATAAATGTTAAGTCTCTTTCTTCCGCTGTTTCGTCTGGAAACGTAAAATCCCGGTTTTTCCCGTTCCCGTAAAAATGTTAGGAAATCCTTTGTTAATGCTTCCTTACACTCCCTATAAGGAAGCTAAATGCTAAATGCTAAATTTCATCTTTCTATAACCAGTAAAACGAAAAACACCGTTTTTCCTGTTCTCGTGGGAATTTCTGGAAACCCTTTCTTAGTGCTCCCATACACTCATCAAGGAAGGTTCTTACCAATTTCTACGACCAGTAAAACAAAAAATCCCGTTTTTTCCCTATCCCGTGGGAATTTCGAAAAATACCTTCTTAGTGCACCTCTAGGATACTCAAGGTACGAGTATATGTGTGCCAAATTTCAATTTTCTAGCCATATTATGCCTACCGCAGTATTTCTTTGTAAACAAATATTTTTCCCGTTCCCGTGGGAATTTGGGAAAGTACTCTCTTAATGCTCCTCTGCACTCCCGAAGCAACCTACATGCCGAATTTCAGCTTTCTGCAACCAGTAAAACGAAAAGTCCCGTTTTTCCGGTTCCAGTGGGAATTTCGGGAAATCCTTTTTTTATTGTTTACACTCCCCAAGGGAACTTGAAGGCCAAATTTCAGTTTTATACGACCAGTAAAACGAAAAATCGATCCCGTAGAACTGAAAATATAAATCCCGTTTTTTTCCTTATCCCGTGGGAATTTCCAAAAATCATTAAGACATTATTTTACTATTATAATAACCTACTTCTATGCCAAATTTGAACAGTCTAGTAATTATAGTTCATAGGATTTCGTTTAACTGAATATATAAATCCCGTTTTTTTCCTTATCCCGTTTGAATTTCCAAAAATCTTGAAATTAGTTTCTTCGTTTTGTAATCACCTACTTTTGTATCAAATTTGAAGAGTCTAGTTATTATAGTTACTGAGATAGCGTCACTCGGAGTCGAATATATAATTCCCGTTTTTTCCTTATCCCGTGGGAATTTCCAAAAATCCTTCCTTAGTGGATGCCTACATTGTATAAGGTATCTATGTGCAAAATTTCAAGTCTCTAAGTCCAGTGGTTTGGGCTGTGCGTTGATATATAGTTAAGTCAGTCAGTCAGTCAGTCAGTCAGTCAGTCAGGACTTTGAATTTTATATGTATAGATTAAATTGGTATTATTAACACCGCTTCGCTGTTCCCGGGTCACGCTATGGCGTGTGAAAGAAAATTTAAGCTAACTTTAAAATAAATTTGCGAACATTAGAGCCGAAGAGAATTAGTACTATTTTCTGGCTGACCTAAAAAAACTGGAAACTTAGTTTATTCTGGTGGTACGGTCGTCAGCAATAACATATATATTTTTTTTTATTACGAACTGACCAGTGATTGACCTCTATCTCACTTGGTGGAAGGTGCAGATGAGGCCAAAGGTGTAACTCACTGGTTCAGTAATAGCCTATTCACTCTAGCCTTGAAGAGCCCCAGGTTGTATCTGTCCGGAAATACAGACGATGGGAGCGAATTCCATTCCCTAGCAGTTCGCATTAGGAAGGATGAAGCAAACCGTCTCGAAATATAGGGTAACATAATGTTTAAAAACACCCATCGCAACTTTATTCGCATAACTGTTAGAGTTTGTTGGATGTTTGTCTGGTGTTTTATCCTATCCGATATCGTTGCCGGTGACTGTACAAAGAGTTTTTTGTTTCAGTTGTTTTAAAAGTTAAAAGACAAAGTGTTCTTCCATGCTGGTCTGGGTGTAAAGAAAAAACATAGAATGTACCAGTTGCTTTTCTTCCCGCGTAGATGGTAAAAGTCCATCGAGGGAATGGGCGAAAATCTTAGGAATCATATTATAGGCGATGCGGCTGGCAACCTATCACTATTTTTGATTCCCCTTTCCACCCAATTATGCTAACCGTGGCCTTTAGGTCTTGTTACCTTAGGCTCTGTCTATCCCGTAAGGGATAATGACGTGACTTGTGTATTATGTATGTATGACGACCGGATGGCCCAGTGGTTAGAGAACCTGACTATGAGGCTTGAGGTCCCGGGTTCGATCCCCGGTAGGGGCAGATATTTGTATGAAAAATACGAATGTTTGTTCTCGAGTCTTGGATGTTTAATATGTATTTAAGTATGTATTTATCTATATAAGTATGGTTATCCGTTGTCTAGTGCCCATATTACAAGCTTTGCTTAGTTTGGGGCTAGGTCAATTGGTGTCAATTGTCCCAAGATATTATTATTATTATTATTAAGGTTTTTTAATATTATATGTTGGTCGACATCGGCCAAATTATTACTAACGTCTTCCGAATTTAATTTTCATTTAGTAACAAGTCCTTTTAAAGAACTATTAAATATTATAATGTAAGAAACAAACCGTGAGTCTCAGTTACCTAAATAAAACTAAATAATCATATTTCAAAATGGTATCATTAGGTACTAGAATTTCAACATTCCTTGTAAGTAAGTAAATGTTTTATTGTACAAATATAAAGAAACAGATACAATTCACAAAAAAATAAAAATAACATTGATATATGCACAAAGGCGAACTTATCCCAATAAGGGATCTCTACCAGTTAACCATCGAGTAGATGAGAGGAGCATTAAACGAGGGACCGACAAAGTGTAAGTTTAAAATTCCAGATAGTGAAAGCCACAATAGAGCGTACATATCTAAGTACAATAAACCTTGTATTTCAGTTACGTATATGTGATTTAAACACAGAAAACCATAAACTATAGCTTTACTTAAACCATTAGTTCAACACATTGTTCTGACATCATTATCAACAACGAGGTAGCAATAACGTATACGAATAAAATTGCTATAAAACTGCAGTAAAACTGCAATACGGTCGGCAACGCAACGGAAACGCTTCGTTAAAGAGCGGAACTCGCGCAACTCCTGCCGCAAACTGCCTGCTGTATAAACTTTTGTTGCTGGCTATACATACAATTACGTCCCTATGCTATTGCCGTGCCCAGTTTTTAAATAAAAAAACTATCTCTTCTAGCGGGTGTTGGTCTTTGGGCCCGATTTTTGAAAGCACACACCTGAAAATACCGTGCTGTAATTTTCTTCTGCTTTAAGGAGCGACTGCGTAAACGCAGTGACGTGTCGCATGCGTCACGTTTTCTCACCGTTTCTTCATACATTTTGTTGCGTAAACGCACCGTTGACGTGTTTTACGCACTGGTGTGGCCGGACCTTTACTCCTATTTCAAAATCAGCTCAATTTTTCAATACTTTCGAAGGTTTTTTCTCTTGTGCTCCTGCTCCAGCACGGGCTGCTGACCTGAAGATAATAATAACTTATAGTACGTTTTTCAACAAGGATTTTCCTTTCTTTTCTGCATGCTCAATAACACGCGTCAAACCTTTTAAAGTTCTGAATAAATATTTACGATACGCTGTGTATCAGGTCATTGACCTTGGTGATTGAACATCTAAAAACATTCGGTATCGTGGTAGGTACCAATATGCTACGCCGTAGCAGACGTAGCACGGAATCAAAAATTCAGCACTTCATAAAGTGCTACGAGTTATGTTTCGTGGGCGGACTACGAACGCTACGTGTCTGTATTGTATAGCCTCAAGACGAATAGTTATAGATATAGATGAGATGCAGATACGTAGTTTGGCACATGTGTTTATGACAACATTTGCTCGGCGACATTGCTGTCAACAAGGTCGGTGACCTGTCGTGTTACATCTTATAGAGCTCATTTATCTTAACAATATTTAAAGTATTTGAACACTTTTCTCTAGAGAAATACGTCTGAGACGAGAAACGAGTTATGAGGACATTGAAACTAATGAAGTTTGGTTCACGTACGACATTCGTGCGGAATATATAATTTAAAGTTATTTAAGTTTTAAGTTTAATTAAAAGGTGAGACCCCGTTTACAGTACGCAATTATCTGTTTTAGTAAGTAATTGAAATTAAAAAGAGTCGAAACGATAGTTAAAGCTAGAAACACGTGCGGTGGTTTGCGGGTGGTAGGGCCTTGTGCAAGGTCCGTCCGGATCGCTACCACCATCTTACTCGCTAATCCTGTCGCTAAGTAGCAGTGCTTGCACTGCTGTGTTCCGGTGTGGAGAGTAAGACAGCCGGGGAAATTACGGCCACAAGAGGCATTGCATCTTAGTCCTCTAGGTTGGCAACGCATCTGCAATCCCT
Organism: Pandemis corylana; assembly: GCA_949127965.1. NCBI lineage: Eukaryota > Metazoa > Arthropoda > Insecta > Lepidoptera > Tortricidae > Pandemis > Pandemis corylana. The sequence continues at coordinate 5,688,430 of OX421867.1, read as the reverse complement.
TCGGGGTTGCGGGTGTCTATGGGCAGTGGTGATCACTTACCATCAGGTGACCCACTTGCTCGTTTGCCTTCCTAATCATATAAAAAAAAAAGTATTTTAATTGAACTTTGTGCGAGACAGAACGGGTGGTAACATAGGATTGTGGCCAAAATTCAATTTGAGTCATAGCGCAAACAAATATATTTTCATAAAAGGCGTGCTTATTGCCGTGTCCCATTTCTTACAAACAAGGTTATAAAACGCTAACTCTTAATATCTGTCAACTGTACTTTATCCTGCCTTAAATATAAAGGTGAAATCGCGTTACATTTTTTCAAGACTAATAACTCAGTAGATGGTATCGCGCAGCTAGATAGCAGTAAAATAAGCCAAATTGGGCCATTCCTTTGGCCGTGTCTACTTTTATGGGGCCTATTCTAGGCTTCCCACTTCCTCGCAGATAACATCGATCCATTATTATACGACGGTTTTGTTATCCCGCTCGTTTTATAAAGCGATAACATCTGTTGAACTAATTTGGTTGCGGGTTTCACTTGTTATTTGACATACCTTCCGATTGCATTTCAATCATCAGATCATCACAACATTTATATTTCTACTCCGCTACCACAAGCTTAGCGAATACCTCTGCAAAATAAAGCTAAATCTATTTGGCTAAAATCGCTGGAAATAAAAGTAAATTTCTTCTTTTTTTTACATATTTATTGTAATGGTGTCCATTAAAACTGTGCAGAGGCATATAGTGCAGTCATAGTGCAGAATGTAACCCTAAAAATTACTGCACAAAAATATCGACAAGCTTCTGACGTTCAAAAGTTCTAAATCCATCCGTAGATTATCACTATTCACCCAGCTATCGTGACGGGCTCCGTTTTGAAGCAGAACGGAGTCTGTAGTAGATGTATTCGAGTAAAATCGACTATAAAGTTCACAACGATTCCCCCTGTCAGCCGCAGGCAAGAATGAACGAACGAGATATTGTGCGTTTTCGTCACTTCACCCCACCCTCCCCTCTTCAGCCCCCCCTTCGTCGTTTGCTTGCAATGACGTAATCTTTAAAGGCGATAACTAATCTTCCTAATTAATCTTTTCCTTGATGAGTTAAACAAATGAGCGGAGTGGGCAGGCTCTGCGATTATGGGCATAAATTTCTCCGTGTTATGGTTGACTTTCGTGTAATAACAAGCGCTCTTGTCAGTTAAGAGAGCTGTTCCTCGTGTAATGTAACAGTTAGTACTTTTCCAAGAATCTCGATATAATTTTATGCCTGCACGGATTTTATATCTGTCCCGTCTTTTCCGAGTGTGTCAATTGCTACAAATAAAAGTTACATGTGTATTTTTAAAGTACACACAACGACAGCAGTATATCTTGAAACATGCTGCAGTTTCAAGATATACTGCTGTCAGGAGTACCCGAAACCGACGAGCATGTATGAAGAGATTGATGACTGTGGATGAAGCGAAAGAAATATGTCAGGATCGTAGCAAGTGGAATAAAGTAGTCTCTGCCTACCCCTGTGGGAAAGAGGCGTGACGGTATGTATGTATGTATGTATGCAGCAGTTTGTAAAGTGTTCCCCTTTCTAATTAACATTGTGTATTTACCTAACACGACTAAAATGCCCTTAATTGCAGAAAAGTTTTCGCTGACCAATTATTTCAACTGTTAATTAATAGTCTTCTCAGTGTCGATAGGATTAAATAATGTGTGTAGTAGAAGGTCGATCTAATAAAGATGACGTCACGGGAAGCCATCAGTTGAAGTAGCGCTCAACCGATTATAACAGGAATTAAATTGTATAGCCGATTGAAACAGTTTCATTTTTGCAGGGTGTCTTTAGCTGATTTGTCAAAGATGATTGCTATCTCAATTGGTATCAAATATGTTTACCGAAATCGGAAAAAATACTGAATTAAAGCATTATACAATATATTTCCAAACTAAGCATTAAGCGCGCTCTTATCTATAGAAATCGCCAAAACATCTGCGCATCAAAAGCTTATAACTAGATGAGTATTGGTAATTTATAATATGGTACCCTGGAGAAAACATTTCAGCGTAATATAACGAAATCCCCGGATTATATAGAGTTGCCGAAACAACCAGACGGGCCAAAGGAAAGCTTTCGGAGCGAATGAACTCCAGACTCGGAAACTTGTACGTCCCAGGCGATACAAACGTGGAGCAACTGTGGACTCTATGTAAATTTGCAGAAACTTGACCTGTTTGATATTACTCTAATCTTTACTTTGCGCCAAAAATCAATACGTTTATTTAAGTTAGAGAAGTCGATAAATTGTTTTGCTTAGTCCTGTTGTTTATGTAGAAATCAAAAGGTTTTATCGCAAATAACTTACACATGGCTCAGACAAACCCAAAATAACAGTTTTCTGAAATTTTTGTATTACAGTTACACTATTTTTGAATCATAGTTGACAAAATTAAATAAATATTTCCAATTCCATACATTTATCGATGTTCAAAGTGAATCGCGTGAAGGGTGGGACTAAATTAATTAAATTTTAAAATGAAAAAAAGATCTATGGATGTTCAGTGAAACTTACCCAAACACCTACGAAAATATTCTTAAAGAATTCTGAGAGACTTTGTATACTCGCGTAATGAATTGATGATAAAATGAAACGAAGTTAAAATCTTATTTTTGTGGTAAGTCAAATACGATCACAAGAAACTCGATACAAACGTTAACATGCGATGAATCGGTAAAATATGTGCAAGCAAATGATTCCGCTTTAATTTCAAACTATTGGACTGCATGATTGGTTTTTGATTATTATTTTTAACGTTCTTAATATTGAAAATGGCGTTAATCTGTAGAAGACATGTTTCGCTTCTCGCTTCATTGATCCAGTTTTTATACGGTTAAATGGATACGCAACGAATGAGATAACGACGTCGTCAACGAAAGCCTAGGTATTGTTGTATCTACTTACATATACATTATTCTTGTATCAAAACTTTTGTCAAAACGTTTTATAAGCTTTTTATTAGGTACAATCTATTATTTATCTCACTTCATAAATATATATTAACTTCGTATGGTTTTTCTTCAAAACAAGTAACCGTATTTTCTTCCACTTCCAGTGGTCAGATTAACTTGATGTAGGTATTTATATACATACATCATAGGTTTAGAATTAAATTAGATGAGATGATACCAAAAAAAAATTAGAGCTGATGACGCGTGTCTAAGAATAATATTGTTCAGTCTTTTCAATTAAGAATGTCACTAGGTTCATAAGACTGTATGAACCTAGTGACATAATCTAGCTTATTAGAAAAAAGAATTCGTCTATTACTATACGGGTATTATTTATTAACTCTTTCTCTTACTAATTGAAACTTATTTATTTTTAGTGTAGTATAATCATGTCGCGTCCCATTTCTCCCCACTCGGAGCATGCACTGGCCAATCCAAATGCAGCGGCGGTTAGGTATATTACAAAGCTTATGCTAATTAAATTGGTAATGTAATTAATGTTATTACAGTTGTAATTGTAGCACACTTAAAAACCCAGCTCATTTATCCAATCAGCTGATCAGGCCTGATCGCCCACAGCCCAATCAAATTATTGATACGACACGTTCAATTGTTTCATGCAAGTAATTCCAATTAAATTACCTTTCAAATTGTTATCTCAATTTTAACACTGGCACGTTATCGAAAATGTCAGGGGGTGTATTCACGAGTGAAATAATTATCGGTAACAAGTGCCTGCGAATCGACAAAAGACTTAATTGGGCGAGTAGGTATTAACGAATGCGTGTCGATGCGATTGTGTTTATGAGGGAAGAGTCCATTTGGTGCTCAATTCGCGTGGGATGTGACGTCTCTTCAAATAATGGCTGTATTGAACTGTCTCGTTCGTGTGTCTGCGGGCTTGGAATCCATACATTATTGTACGACCTCTGTGAATTTCGGCTGATAGTTTAGTCGCTCGTCAATTTTTAGCATAAATATAAATATTCCCAAAAATCTTCGTAAAGCTTAAAGAATACGATAAAACTGGTAAATGGCACCATAATTTAGAAACTTTCAGTTAGATAACATAAATTACAAACAAATACAGCTATCATGAAACAACAAGATATTATTATAGTCACGGTTAAAATTGTGTTGTCTTGAATTCGTTGTTTTCGAAGATATATTGTCGAATTGAAGTTAAGAAACAATGAAACGTTGCCCAGCCCACACACGAAGTTCTAAATAATAGATGGCGCTGAAACCAATGTTTCAGTTAAGTTGACAACTATAAAATATCGCAAGAAATTCTATGAAATGAAAGAAAAAGTACCTATGTACATATTTGAATATTCGACAGTGTTAGTTGAATTTTACAGTGTTAGTGAAAGCTAACCATAATGAACAAGGCTGGTTGTTTAATTTGTTTATGCCAAAAGCATCACATTCATATCTCTGTTTTTAGGTCTACAATGGTCTACAACATTTTGTTACGTTTTTAGGTGTGGAAATGAGCTAACCCACGCAATGCTGACAAACCTAATGTAAGGATAGCTTTGTGTTAGGGTAATCAACACCTGTTCTAGTTGCGTGAGTAGGGGTTTTAAAAGTGTAATTAATTTATTGTACAAAACTGTAACAAAAGGGTGTTTTAATTTTACTTGTGCTTGCTACGTGTCGTGTCGGTATAACAAACATGAAGTTGGGCTAGAATACGTTCTATCGCTGAAAAGTTTAGCATGTTTTGCATTTTAACTAATGTTAACGCTTTTAGGTGTACTGATCAAGTGTTGCCATACACGCTTCAGATTTGTAAGTTTCTTTCTGAACTACTTTTAGTTTGGGCGTTCGTGTCGCATGTATTGTGTAGTGGTAAATTGTATTTTATTTTAATTGTATTTTATTGAAAAACAGTTTAGCTATTTGCCGTATCATTATGCTGCTGGGTACCCATTTACACTATTCGGTAAAATGTACTATGGGTAAATTAAGTGGTACAGTTTTCTGTTATTATTATATGTATTATTACACATAAACGGATAACTCACGTATAAAAAGTCGAGTGATGCTCGACATGTTTCGGACTATTCCGTAGTCCTTCTTCCTGGAGCGCTCGCCCCGGCGGCAGCGAAACGAACACTGCGCGCCAGCGCTCTGTTCGCGCGGCTGCTCGACGCAACTGACAGCGGCGCACAACTACCCTCGTTTTCATCGTCATTTTTATTACTGTCAAATGTAGGGCAGCACACAACACTGATCACGTCACTCCGTAAAGGTTCGCTCACACTCACCGTTTGGTCAATATTTAAAACAGTTTTCCAACTCGGGGGCACCAACCATCCACTATCCCGGTTGAAATTGGGATACCGACTTATTTCAATGGCTTCACGTACTTTCCGCGGAATGAAAAACTTTTCTCTCGCATAGTCCGAAACATGTCGAGCATCACTCGACTTTTTATACGTGAGTTATCCGTTTATGTGTAATAATGATTAAGTCTCACGGTAGTTTCATGTTGAAATTATTAAATGTATGCTGTAAACTTATGTGTGAATCTTTCTCTCCATAGTTTGCTTTGATTTTTATTCCTTAAATGTTTACATAAGATTTTCATATGATTAAAGACTATACGTAGTAACTAGTTAAAATAATTTTCAAGGGATTTTGTGTATGGGTAACTTAACCATTATGTAATAATACAAAAACAAGATAAAAAAAACTTTATCATAGAAAATCGAAACACCATTAAAGATTCGACGTTCCCAGAGCCAATATATTTTAAAACAATTCTATTTTATTAATACCAGGTTGATTCTCGGCATGATATAGAGCATCTTCTATATCTGATGAAGAATTCTATATTTACATTTTAATAATGCAAACCATGTTTAATAGGTATAAATACTGGTTTTTCAATGTGCACTGTGTTTACAATAGGCACGGTTTTGATAATTGGTACTGTTTTGATGATAGGCACTTCTTTGATGACTGGTACTTCATGGAATACTGGTACTTTCTCGATATGATGGTGGTGCACTGTATGCACGTCGTAGGGAACGTGAATTTTGATGCTGAAAAAAACAACATTATTTAATGTACACGTTCATGACAGTCACAAGTTTCATAGAAAGTGTTTAAAACGGAAGAAACAACAAATTCCGTACAAAATTTTTGATAAACCACTACCGTTTACGTCAAACTTGTCAGTTCTAAGTGGTTAACTGTTGATTATATTACAGATATTTTATTAGAAAATATGTCTAAAAAATTTCCAATATTAGTTAATAGTTATCAATTATAATCACTTTGATGCATCGAAGTTCGAACATAATTTATTTGTTATTTTTCTTCATAAGTGTTTTTTCTAAATGTTACATTAACAAATGGCCTTTACAAAACTTTGTTGGTCATAATTAGGACAGTAGCATTCATGTTGTGTAGGTCAAAAGTTCCAACAAGTTCAAGTTCAAACTTCGAGGTCTAATATTTTATTCATTGAATTGTATGAATCAGTGACTAGTGATTCAGAAAGTATATATCTACTAATGGCTTTTAAATCGCAAAAGTTTTTTCAGAAATTATTTAAAAAAATCTACTTCAATTTATGTTTAATTTATTTTAGTTTTTATGACCTTTTTGAAGAAGGAAGAGATAACTTAAAGGGATAAGTTCGCCTTTGTGCATGTCCTGAATGTTCGTCAATTGTATTTGTTTTGTGTTAATTTGCACAGTAAATAATTTACATACCTTTTGAAAGTCGAATATAAAACATGTTTGGTGAAGTCAGCAGCAGGCAACACAACTTCACAGAAGAATTAAGAATTTGAGTGCTTTCACATGAATCAATCAAAATGTATGCCTTCCACGAAATTACGTTAAGCAGTATTTGGCATGTTTTATGGCAGTGGAGTGTGGGAGTAGTGGGTTTGAAATAGTGACATCAATAATGCAAACAATATCCGAAATAGCGTTTCCTGCTAGAAACTCCCGTTAGACTTTTAAGTATATCGAGACTAAAAATCAAATAAAAACCGAAATGTAGACTTTAGTTGAGCATGAAACGGGAAAACCATAAAATAAAAACCAACAATTGGAATGAAAAATTTATGATATTTATAATACCTATCAATAAATTGAAATCAGCGCCATCTCTGATCATGGTTGAATAGCTAAGTAATTTGAAGTAAGTAACTCTTTCAAGGATATACTGAATAATATTTTCCCCGTGTAGGCTAATCGTTCGGGTGAAACATCCATATTTGATGAAAAACTGGGTTTACTTTTCTTATTTTCTTTTTCAAGTTTTGCTATGATGGAGAATGAGTATAAATATAACTTACTGCGTTCTGTGTGGGTCCGGTTCAGGCACTGGTGAAGCAACGACAAAATGGCATGCCAACGCAGCGACCACAAATATCTACAAATATAACAGTAGTTTTCATTTGAAAAGATCCTTTATTTTTGCTAGTCAGTGTATGAAGACGATGTTTTATGCAAAGTTCCCCAAAACTTAAAACATCAACAGACTCATCATCAGACGTATCTAATTTATCAGCCGCATTTGTTATTTTTAATTAGTACGTATTAATTCTTTTACTCTCCCCTCTTAGATCTTTGTTGAAATTTAAATCAGTCGGAATTTATATTATATTTATTTATTTTTAACTCAAGTCAAACGAAAAAAAACTGTCAGATGGTCAAATTTTTAGAACAACCATCAGATTCATTAGTTCAATTAGGTACATAAAAGACTTCATAACTAATCAAACTAGCTAGTAAGTAAACTTATTAAGCAAATAAAATTAAGTTAGTTCAAGGAACTTTTTACATTCGCTTGATTATTTACAGCTAAATAAAGAAATTTAAAACGAATCCGGTCTCCAAGTACGAAACTTTTGTCTGCGTATTCGCACTTGGCCAGGATTTTTAATGATACTCAAGTATATTTAAAACAGTACTCACAGCAACGGTGTTCATGATGGCGGCTGGCTCAGTATGTCCGTTTGCGCGTACGCACCCGCTTAATATCCACGACTGTTGTGCAAGCTGTCACGGTTCCTGGCTGTACTTGTTGCTATTGCCCTCCATTTTAGGACGAACCTTTATGTTTCAGTGGAGTTAAATGCGATATTGTGTAGATTCAGGCAGGCGGTTTGCTGACATCCCTGTTGAAATATACATATAAATGGGTATAAATAATTTCGCTCCTTTGTAAAATACTCAGTGAGTCAAATCAATTCATACTTCACGACAATATTTTTTCCGACTTAACCTTTAATTTGAAGTATTTTACAATTAAGAAGTGAAAATTCTTGATTCAATTGATAGTACTTATCATTTGAAAAATAGCGCCTTCTCTCGTCCCTGGTGAGCAGTAGATGTTCCACGGGAGTTTGTAATTGTGTCGTGCAGACGTACATCATTCAAACAGATGACGCTTAGCGACAAAAAATCGCATAGTAACAAGGTCACGTGACAGCTAGTAACAGATAGAAAAAATCGAAGGTTTACCCACCTGCTATGGGTGGTGTAGGGGTATAGCACGCGTCACGGAATGACGAGGATCCGGGTTCGATTTTCGGCCATAGCTTTACTTTTCGGATTTTTCTGTGTTCTAATTTTCAGTGTCGTTTAGAAATTTAATTAATGTAGGTACCTAATTGAAATTGTTCTAAAAATCATTATTACACATAAACGGATAACTCACGTATAAAAAGTCGAGTGATGCTCGACATGTTTCGGACTATTTCGTAGTCCTTCTTCCTGGAGCGCTCGCCCCGGCGGCAGCCACATTCACTATCACTCGACTTTTTATACGTGAGTTATCCGTTTATGTGTAATAATGATTAAGTCTCACGGTAGTTTCATGTTGAAAGTTTTCTAAAAATCTTGGTCTTTCGACGTTTTTTGTTACATTATAATAATCAAACATAATACATGTTTGTGCTTAAAATAACCTTCGTTTTCTGTAGTGACACGCTCTATTTAACAAAACATTCAATCAATTTCTAGAACTCCGGCGCATAAATTATAATTAATTACTCCATGCAGTACGCATAAAATACCGATAGTGTGTCTATTGGGACATGCATGTCGGTGCAAGACTGTGTTGCATCCTGACAGCTCGACATAGTTTCACTTGCATCGAGTGCCAAGGATATCCTTCGGTAAATTATTCGATAGGTGCTGGCTACTCAGTATTAGTAGTTCTAGTAACGTCAATGATATTTGCACAAGTATTTAATACTATAAAATATTTACGAGTAAGTATTTATATTTATATTCCGGCAACAATATTGGATACTCAAAAACATCATAGTAAAACTAGTAGTTTATCCAATATTGTTGCGGGTCACTGTAAATCCCTACTAATATTCTAAATGCGAAAGTAACTCTGTCTGTCTGTCTATCTGTCACGCTGAAACCGCTCGACCGATTTAGTTGAAATTTGGTATACAGATAGTTTGAGTCCCGGGGAAAGCCGAATAGTTTTTATCCTGGGAAGTTGCATAGTTCCCACGGGATAGTGATTCTGCACAGACGGAGTCGCGGGCAATACCTAGTGTACTGTAAATTGACTTTTTAAATCGACGCCAAGAAAAATTATATATACCGGGTGTGCATTATTCAATTTTTCATTCTCTCTGTGCCATTATTTTTAATACCTTTTGATCGAAAAAATAAAAATAATACTAACAATCGATGAATACCTGTAAATCAAATTCTCTGACTGTACATCAACGTAAATTATTTCATGTAATTTAATATCCTATGACGATCCCTATTGGAGATACATTTTATTCATAATGTTTTTAGAATTAGGTATAAAATTGACATAGGAAATTATTTTTTTACGCTTATTATATTTTACATTACATAACAGAAATTCTTATATGACTATTTGTGACATGCATATTTTTATATAATGTAATTTTTGGTGAGTAAATAAATAAATCTAAATCTAAACGTATATGACTAAAGATGTCAAAATAGCCCAAAGACCGAACTCCCAACAGACTGGACTGACCCGCATGAAAGAATTACCGCGTACAGTACCCAGTACCCATCAAAGGGAGATACGGCTGCACGGAAAAAGGGAAAAGGTGAAGTTTCAAAATGCACCCTACCATCCCGGGCAGAATAGGGAATGAGCACAATCAGAGGAATTTCCCCCGGCGCGGACCTGCATTGCCGATGTAACAATTGCTCCGCTCTACATTGGATCACTGCCTTTTGTTTTTGTTTTTGATCGGGATGATTTAAACGGATGAAAACCCTAGGAATCATGTTATAGCCGAAGCGGCTAGCAACCCATCACTATTTTGATTCCCCTCAAATCGTGGTAAACGTGGCCTTTAGGTCTTGTTACCTTAGACACTGTTTACCGCGTAAGGTAAACGTGATTTACGTATGTAGTTAGGTATGGTTTAAACGCCTTAACGGACACAATGACAGAAAATATGACAGAAAACCTGTCCTGTGAAATATTATGTCAAGATCGTCGGTAAAGGTTAATGTTATTGTTACAGTAACTTGGTGCGATTCGCACTTAAATAAGGTTTTTGATTGTATGGATTTCTATTATCTTTTCCAAACTAAATCACATTTAAAAATATAATAAATTCAAATAAGGGTCATCAAGTAAGAATAAGAAAAGTGTGCCAAAAATGAAAAATAAACAACGAGTGGTGTAAAAATAAAAGACAAAAGGAAACAATAAAAAAAAACGATCGATTTCAATGCCTTCAATCAATTAGCGTGCGACCAAGCCATGAATTTTAATAAAATATGTTCTTAAAATCGCAGCCGCTAGCGCTCTCCGAGGACTGCGATTCGCAATCGAACTGTAAAAATAGAAAACTATTTTACAATTCTAAAATACACTAACTTGATGATCTATACTACTCACGTTTCACAATAATGCAATAAGCAATCATTACCAATACGCACTAACGTGTCAGCCCAGCCCACAAACACGCGATGTTTTATACATTCGCTAACCACATGTGATGAATAATATCCGACAATTTTAATGCATTTTATCCAGGAAATATTATAATACCTTTGATGTAAGCTGTACCTCAAAAGCGCTTAACTATTTATTATTAAACATCACTAACGTTACTCATTAGTCGCACACAACACGGTCTTACTTAACCTTTTTCTATATAAAGACTAAAACCGCCAGGGGTCAACTGCTACTGTTTTTCGTACGGCACATTGAGCTCTGGTTGTAGATTTAGGCGTATTTATAAAAGCCCGCATGAGGTCCGTAAGTCGGTCTCGCTTTGAAGCGGGCCTAGCGGCTTACGGGAGTAATCCGTCTCAGGTCAGTCAAGTAGCGTCACCTGGGCTTCGAGGCTTTTTTATTCAATCTCATACGTTCCACGGTTAAAAGGTAACAATATTACGGATTTATAACAACCAGAGTGAGAATGTTTTGAATTTGAACGTAAAATAGCTGTACACGCTAAAAGGGTGGAGTTTTGTGGCATGCATGACAGAACTAATGCAGTTCTAGTTTCGAATGTGACGTTATTTTTAGTGCAGAGTTTTAAGCACGCGAGTTTTCGTTGTACGGTGGCGTGAAATGAAATTAGGATGGATAGGTAGTTTTATTTGCAACAAAGCAACGGTGTTTATTTTTATTTGCAGCGAAATTCTAATATGGCTTCGCAACGGGTTAAGGCCATAAATACGACCGGAATCAGTCAGCTAGTTGTAAAATTCTGCCATAAATTTAATAGACAGCAGATAAATAAATCACGTCCATATTCCTATTTTGCGACTATCCCACAAATCACCCGGCCACCATGTTGTTATCTGCAGACATTCATCTGTCGCGCTTTTTGACGATCCACTGCCGCCATATTGTTCTGTTACGACATGAAACCAAAATAATAAAGTATTTTTTATTTGCTCTACGACTACTAAGACCTTGTATCGTGGATTACATTATTCAACTATGTATTTAACTGTCCCAGAATCATAGTGAATGAACCGAAAACTGATTCATTGAAAATTATACGGCACAGTATAGGTATAGGTAAAACTGTTTGACTATTTGTCGAGTAACATATGTTATACGTTACACCTATACTTAGCGATATTTTAAGAAAAACAAATCACAAATAATGCTTATCAAACTTTAACACCTAGTCCTATTTAGCAACTGTTCATTATTATAATTTACAAATTTGTTTATCGGTTTGAAATTTTACTTACCTACCTAATATAAATTGCAATGTAACGCAAAGACAATGAATATTGCTAGCATCATGAACAGACGATATCGGCATCGCATCTCAGAGTCCGTCTCAGTGGGAGTTAAGGAAATGTTCGGGATCAAGTTAGTTTCTAGTTCCCGCCACTGTTGGTATTTGATTTCTTGCCTCACTTAGCTATCTCGCATGACTTGGATATGCAACTCCAGGTATGTAATAATTCTTTATAAGGACTTCCATCAGAACTCATTGGTAGCATAGCACAAGCATAAGTCAGTTGTAACACTGAGATGATTTGAAATGTCACAATGGACAGGGAATGTTAGCAACTGTACCTACAATCAATATCAAATTTAGAACACATTGCGGGAAAACAGATAGATTTCCTATTTTAAACGGGGTAATTATGTTGGAGCACTAATCCGAAATATAAAAATCGCTGATTGTAGCACATTTCTGCAATGTATGCGACAGGATACTGATAGCAGTCGAACTAGAACTGCCCACTAATTTCTTAAGTAAAACCAATATTTACGTTTAAACCAACTACTTCATCAACTTGATCGTTCCGTCCTGGAAAATATTTGATTTGTCATCCACGTCGGCGCGCAAAGAGTGAAGGGCTAAACTTCGACATTAATTACAGTTTGCAGCTTCTGCATAATCCGGCTGGCGTATGCAAGTATTTCGACGTCATTATCATATTATAATTTGGCGGAGCGAGCGCCGTGGCGCTGGTAATTTGATATTAAACATGTGTCTGACAACTATGACATGTGACGTGACTGCAGTGCGTGCAGCTAGAGCCTAATTTAGCTAGGAAGTAGCGTCTCCGGGCTCTGTGAAAATGTTGGCAAAAAAATTAGTACTTTAAATAGTTCAACGCTGTTAAGGATGAACATGTGGTTTTCACCTACACGTTGCTACGTATGATATATTATGTTTTATTCTAGTTGTCAAAATAGATTTATTGTCATTGAATTCATAGGACTATATTGCCTTTTGTGTATTTCAACGAATTCATCAATACACGTATACCTGACGAAACCTAATTTGTAACGATTCGTCTAAAGGCTTCTTTCTTTCCAAAAGTATCTGCAAATTATGTACTTTTTATTCAAATTGATATACCTTTTTTATTATAGAACACTTTACTTGCGGTATCCTTTAAGACAGTTTTGTTGATTTTAAATCGACCCATCTTTGAAATTCCTTCGTAACGTAGGTAACATTATTTTAGCTTAGCCGGTCGCGTCTAAAACTCTTCTTTGTTTCTGCGATGACGTTTATTTCAATTTGCGCTATCTGGACTTAAAAACCAACCCTTTCATAATCACTACTTACGAGGTTAACTATTATATCTTTACACTTACTTAAGAGGTTTGTGGTAGTTAAACTTTCGTTTGTCTTTTTCCGCCGCTCTTTCATTTGTCTTTCTCAGAAAACCTGTGCCAGGGTTTCCATACATTTTGACACATCTTAATAATTAATTAGAAATTAACTAGTAGTTGTACTAGTAGTTATAATATTATATAGAACGTGCAAGTCCGCTTAAGAAAGTAACATTAACAAGTATTACCTTCAATCTTGACATATGGAACATTTCTCTAGTTTCTTTCACAAAAGACAGTGATTCTTGGTAGAAAACGAAAACAAATTCCAGATCCATCAATGTCGGCGTCTCGCTAAATTCGATATTGAGCACGCGGTTGACAGTTCCCGTTATTGCAATGGAACTATTCGGGAATTATTGGAATGAGACGCCGGCGAAGTTTTAACTAAATTATTAGAATGTCTTGTCGTGTGCTTTATTAACTTTTCAAACGCGCATTTAGGACTGGAACTCTCATCTGATATTGGAGTTAGGAAAAACTCTTCCCGCACAGATAGTAAAAGCCCATCGAGAGAATGGGCGATAATCTTAGGAATCATGTAGGCAATGCGGCTAGCCACCCATCACTATTTTGATTCACTTTCCACACATACGCCTACAATCATGCTAAACGTAGCCTGAAGGTGTTGTCACCAAAGGCTCTGTCTACCCTATAAGGGATAAATAAGTGATTTAAGTACGTATGTATTTGGGAGTCATAAAACAAGTTCGCGCGGTCTACGGTTTAAATAATTTGTTTCGAAAATGTTCATCCGCATGGTCTATCAATGCCATGATAGTAAACGATTATAAATAAATTAAAAAATAAGTTGTTTAAATCAAGTATAATAATAATTAATCGCATTATTAGGTTAAGTTATGTTGCAGTGCCCTGCTACAGGGTTTCATGTTGGGAAATTTATTAATAGCGACGAATAAATGACTTATGACTTATGACTATCTGATTCTAACACATCACCTCCGTTGCTACATCGTGGTGGTGCATTGAAGGAACTTCCTAGGTATACTGACAACGTTATCATAACAGTTTTAACATTTTCATCCCGCGTTCCGAATAGTTCTCGAGCAAAGCTGTCGCGCGGCTTCCCTATGTATCGGCTTAGGGTAGTTTATGAATCAAAGCCTTTGGCAGTGCTGTGATTTCAAGCGGAAACTGGGTACGTGGCTTGTTTCTAATATTACTATGACTTTTTGTTAAGGATTTCCATTCTTTTTATTTTAGATTCCTTTATATCTTTGGCCTCCTGTTCTCAGGTCATTATATCTCTCTTATAGTGTTTAATAAAATAAAATCCAATTATTCCTTTTATAATGGTCTGGGAGCGAAGAAAAAACATAGAATGTGGCTGCTTCCCTTCCCGCCCAGATCGTAAAAGACCATTGAGGAAATTGATGAAAATTCTAGAAATCCCGTAAGGGATACAGACGTGATTAATATGTGTGTGTGTGTGTTCCATGCTGGTCTGGGAGTAAAGAAATAACATAGAATGTAACACTTGCTTCTCTCCCGCGCAGATGGTAAATGCTCATCGTGGGAATGGGCAAAAATCTTAGGAATCATGTTATAGGCGATGCGGGTAGCAACCCATCACTATTTTGATTCCCCTTTCCACCTATACGCCCACAATCTTGCTAAATGTGGCCTGTAGGTACCTGTTAC
Source organism: Pandemis corylana (assembly GCA_949127965.1). Classification (NCBI taxonomy): domain Eukaryota; kingdom Metazoa; phylum Arthropoda; class Insecta; order Lepidoptera; family Tortricidae; genus Pandemis; species Pandemis corylana. The sequence continues at coordinate 5,673,167 of OX421867.1, read as the reverse complement.
CCTAGGCTCTGTCTACCCCGTAAGGGATAAAGACGTGATTTGTGTCTATATGTATGTGTGAGTAGCGGAGTAGCAAGGTATATAATTTTTTGTTCATTGAAATGGACCTCTGCAAAGTAACGCCTGATTTAATAAAAAAAAGAATTAAATGTATTGAAATTTAGGTGTTGACTAAAAATCAACTTCTTACAAAATAATAGGCATACACCTATATATTTATACCTAAATATGTATACTATACCAGGAACTTTGATGGCACTTGGATTGTCTTCTCTAGGTTAATCTGCTTAAAGTAATTTAGCTCTTCCAAGAGCTCTAGAAGTCTAAATTGGATAATAAATGCACTTGCCCTTGCTTAATGTAGGAGTAACAAACTTACTTTAATTTGCCAAACTCAATCAGAATTAAACTAACTTTTAATGCGAAATTTCTAGTTAAATTCGTTTTTAATTCAAGTGTAAAGTGCTCGAAGTTGTTACATGATTTTGAAGAAGAAAGTTCTGTAATACCTATGCCTAAATGAAAAACTTATTTTCAAACAGGTTTATAACAATCCGAGATATAAAACTAGCAAGATCTTCGTAAAATTTATTTTCATAATGAAACTGGCAAACGAGCAATGGTATTCAAGTACCACCGCTCTTAGACATTCATAAGACCAAAGAGAGAGGCATTATTGTTTGCGGCACAAATAGATGTTTTTGAAATCTTGGTAACTTAAATAATTATATTTATGCCCTTGACTGTAAAGCGCGTCTATTTTTATATGTCCTTCCTGACTTAATCTAACATAACTTCTTGTTTCAACTATTGTCGGGTTGCGATCAGTTGCACAGGTTGCTAGTGACCGCATAATAGAAGAACATGGCCGTACAATTTTTCGAATGCCACTGCTTGTATCATTCGGATTGAAATACAATTGAAAACATTTGGAAGCCTGGTGATGGTAAGAGTTAGGCAATCAACGAACTGTTAGTGCAAGTACGGCAGGATTGGCGAGGGCAGTAAGATGGTGGTGCTTGGTCCAACAGTTAAAACACTTTGTAATCCTTTATCTTTGCAACATCAACTCTTCACTCACAATTATAAACTAAGCGTCATCCTGTGACGTGACTGCCATCCACTCAGCCAGACCGTTTTTTCGTGTCGTTAGACGTTCCGTTCCGTTCATTCGTTTAGAAATGCTCCACTTGAAATTTTCTTCGCCATCTTAATTTCTACGTGACTCAGAGAGTTAATTAGTGCAATTACGAGATCCAGCCGAGTGGGTTTTTGTGCCAGTACTCACCCCGGCATTCAGGAATAGCCATTGTGGAAAATTAAATTAACTATAAACTAGTGGGGCTCGACTCTACTGTTCGTAACGATAGTAAAGGACGATTATTTTTATATATATATTTTTTTTGTTGCATGTGTAAACATTAACACTATATTTAGCTATAAAACAGTACCATGCCTAACTGATTGCCAACGCACAGCCGAAAACACTGGAACTTAAAATTTTGTCGATCTCTAATACCTTGATTTGAGGTGTACTTGAGACGCGTTTTTTTTAAAGTTTTCGTGGGACTGGGAACTAGACTATTTTTATTGGTTATGGTTTGATTGGTTCCTATTTTCATTTTTCCAAGCGAGTCAAATAATATATTGCTCTTATAAAACATCCATGTATACCTTTTGAACATAAGTATATAGAATACTGACTATTATTTCGCAGTTACAATTATAAATTATGTTTTCGCTTGCTTCAGCGTCAGAGGTTTTTTAACGTTATACGTACGTAGTACATACATAAATCACGTCTTTATCCTTTACGGGGTAGACAGAGCCTAAGATAACAAGGCAAGCACCTTTAGCATGTTTGTGAGCGTATAGGTGGAAAGGGGAATCAAAATAGTGATGGGTTCCTAGCCGCAGCGCCTATTACATGATTTCAACGGTTTTCTCCGATTTTTAATATTATGCTATACGCAAAACCGTCTAGCTAGTTTAGGCTGTAGACGGAGCGAAGCGAAGACGTGCAAGATCGACCTATCACATCATCATATTACAACGGTAGCGAGGCGAGGCAACTAATATGCCATTGGTCGTTTCTGCAAGTGCTTAGACAATATTTAATACGGTAGCACAGCAGTGTATAATTTGTCTAATCGGCTGATTCAGCTAAACCCATTAAGTCATAATCGATAGTCATTGTCTGTCACCATTCAAACCCTTTTAAACAAAACTGCCCATCAACGATATTATTTGAAATCACGGTCGAAATTTAATCGCTATCATTAACCGCTTTGTTCATGTTTTTATAAATGATCTGAAACTATGGAGTAGTCTTGGGGGGTGGTGCGGTCTTTAATCTAAGAAATTATCGTGAAATTCATTTGATTTACGGCACTGAGGATGTACCCCGTTATTCATAAAGGTTCCGTGAAACTTAACAGTTTGTCTTAATCTGTTACTTTGACATTTGTCTGCACCAGACAGATAGCTACTCGTAGCTAGTAGATTTAATGGCTTTTGTAGAAGATTGTCTAGTTTGTCGAGTGGAATCGCATAAGAGAAGCTGGTTTGTGTCCTACGACATTGTTAAGGTCAAAGCAAACTTGTGAAAGCATTTGGGAGAGACAGTAGGTGCAAGACAATACAATGCCCCTTTATTGAACACCAAATCACAAACAATACAGAAACCAGGTACATGGAGAAAATCATTAGGTAAGCGAGGCGGTCTTATCGCTTAAGAGCGATCGAGACCTAGCAGAAGAAGGCCTTCCCCTAGCTTAAGGGAAGACAATTGCAAGGAAAGGGGGGTAGAAACAGAGCGAGTGTGGAAATCGACGTCCGTATTGGTTGAGATCATCACTATATTGCCACATTACAATGGAAGCGGAGCGATACATGGATTTCTACTAATGTAATTGGTCGAATTCTGCACGTTTACGTTTCTATGGGACGCACGTTCATGCTAAAAATACACAGCTAAAGAAAAGCTACGATAGTATATTTAAGACACCGTTATCATCACACAAAACTGCAGCGCAGATAATCCAACGAGAACCTCTAAAATTTACACGTGCACATTATTTTAATGATTCCTTTGTTTAACAAGGACATTTGCGTGCAAAATCGCAATAGTCACGTGCCAAACACCCCAAGGCATTGAGTTAATTCACTGGCACTCTACGGCGGTGTGATATGCATTCCTCTGATTAAAACGTGCATGACTGTTATAAATAAAAACAATAATCGGTTAGTCTGAATACCAGTTACATGGCAGTCAGATGTTTTTGATTAACACTAAACCATGGTGTTAAATAGTTTAGTGCAAAATAGCTTGGGGGAAAAAAAAGAAAACGGTTGAAAAAATAAACCGTGTTTTTGCTACTTTTTCAGGGATTCTGATAATCACAGTATAATCTTCACGATTTCTCCCGGTTGATCGTCGGTGACGAAATTAAATTTTAACGCCGCGTTTAAAGCCTTTAGTAGTTTGTCTTAAATTATAATTATGATGCATTAAGCGTTGACAGGTGAAATTAGTTGGACAATTTCATTTATGAATTCAGCCACTCTTAAAACAATGTCAAATACTTATGATTTTTGTATTGATTTGTATGTATGTATGTATAACTCTTTATTGTACATAAAACACAAGAAAAAGATGAATACAGGATAACACACATGCACAAAGGCGAACTTATCCCTAAAAGGGATCTCTTCCAGTTAACCTTTGAACGATTGACAGGACATAAGTATGAAGCAAGAGTAGACACACAGAAAAAGTAAATGAACCGATCGAAACTTAAAATAATCCTAAATGTCTAAATTTTAAATAATGTAAGATATAATAATAAACTACACATAATAGATAAATACGATAAACTAATACACAATAAATAAAATATACTACATAATATATAAATACACACACAAGTTACAAAACACATCACATTCATTTAAGAGGATCCATCGAGCCAATACGCCTTTAATCGTTGTCCTTATATACTGAAATGAGCCTGAATTATAGCCCAAGTCTGAACGTTTTGTCTGATTGTTGTTAACAACTACTTCACGTTTTTATCTGTAGTAGTAGACTTTGCTTAGTTTATATTTAATATGGAATGTTTAAACATTTTTTGAGGCTCTTGTGGACTGAATATAAGTAAAAAAACCGGTCAAGTGCGAGTCGGACTCGCGCACCGAGGGTTCCGTATCATTATCTATAAATATCTAAAACCAGTGTAAGCAGAGCCCTGTTCCAAAGCAAAATGTACGCAGTGTGGGGTTACTTTATATTGGTCACTGCTATATACAGACATACATACACATTTACGGTTTTCGCAATTATTCTTTAATCTGTGCTATAAGACCTACCTTCATACCAAATTTCAAGATTCTGCGTTCACGGGAACTACCTTGTAGGTTTTGATTCCCTTGAGAGTTGAAAATTTGCGGAAATTTGCGGCATAAACGGCTGTATCTTTTGATTGCGTTGGCTTAGAAGTTTGATTTTTTCACAGCTTCAAGGGACAGTAGACCTGAGTAATTGATATAAATTTCAGCTTCATACCTCCACGCGTTCCTGAGAAAAAGGGTCTTGACAGACGGACGGACGGACGGACGGACGGACGGACGGACGGACAGACGGACAACAAAGTGATCCTATAAGGGTTCCGTTTTTTCCTTTTGAGGTACGGAACCCTAAAAACACTTAGTTTCTTATGGAGCCACAAGCATTATAGGTCATTACATTTTGCATGCATTTTCCAGACCATAAAACATTCAGCTTTATTACGTCAATATTGACGTAATAAAAACACTCTGTAAGGTATTTGAAGGTGGCTACAGAATGTCCTAGCTAATGTGTTCTGTAATAGGTAAATAAGAAGGAATTAGACTTAAATTTGCCGCTATTCGCCTTTTTTGTACTTTCTCGGATAATTGAAAGTGTGTTTTCTCGTTAATTAATACTGCCTGTATTAAAAAATACTTAAGAGTTAAAACATGCACACAATTAAGTAGGTAATAGATTATTAATTTGGTAATATCCCTTGTCAACTATGCGATTTTTCAGTAAAATAATTATTGTATGTATTAATCCAGTTTTTAAACTACATATAGTTATCGTGCCGATTTCATATAATGATCCGTTGAAAAGTTTTTGTGTGAAGCAGCAACAAATATCGTACCTACAATATTCATACGCACTCACGGATTTCTAACGTAATAAACTTATGTTATCACTTTTTCAAGTTTACTCCCGACTTACGGGTGATATTAAAAGTATTCAAATACTGTATAATTTATGTGCGACAGTATTTCTTATCACTGAGAAGGAAATGCAAGCGTGCTCCACCCAATTATCATGCACCACACAAGCCACTGGCAGCTATTTAGGTTAATATTCCACCTCGGAGAATTAACGCTATCCCACTTTAGCGCCCTGAGCATTCAATTAAATTTTCTCACACACAAATGCCTTTTAGTCACGGGAATGGCATTTTAATTTTGTACTTAGTCAGAAATATATTTACGATAAACTGAAGTACTAGTTAGTTGGACCCGCGCATCAAAGGTTTCCGTGACTTGATTTATAGACTTAAGGTCCTGTGTCCCATAGATGCGGCAGAGGGCGTCCGCAATTGCGTTTCCATATAGATAGTTTTAATCGAAAAATGTCATAAAATCAATAGGCCTAGGTAGTATCGAAGTATTATTGTACAGAAAATTACGAAAACTATTGATACCATTCTTTCATGCTGGTCTGGGAGTGTAGAAAAAACATAGAATTTACAGGTTATAATTTTTTTTTTGTTTCAGGTATGTAAGAAAAATATTTTTTCAAACGGAATCATAATACTCCTTATGGGCTTTGCCGCAGTCGGGGAAAAATATTTCTTCTTCTTTGCCGGGTAAGAAACAATGAATTCACAAAACGCTATACAGTCATTTTCTTTTGTACCCACTAAAAGTTTGAAACAGATAACATTGACAACAACTTGAAAGTATAATGAGTCGTAGACAATTTAACGTTCGTCGGACAGAAGTTTCCGACCGCGATTACAACAACAGCCTCACAATAATGTATAACCCAAAGTTCCATCATTATCTCCTACAGCGTAATTAACGCAAACGTGTCTAAATGCAAAACAAATTACTCGAAATTTTACTCGTAAACCGCGAGTCGAAAGTCAAGCGTGCTGAATAGCGTTTAAGATAAAGTTTATTGGCTTTATTACGCGTCACGCTGCCTCGGAGCGCAGCATAACCGGTAGTCTCTCCCTTCGAACGTCAAATTAAAAAGATAAAAGGCGATAACTCACAGATCCGCTACTCACTAACATACCGTACCCTTCACAATCTAAAGCGTCAGTTTGAACGTGTCTCTCAACGGAAGTTCTGACGGCGCAAGGCATATATGAGCCAAGTTCAGCATAAACGCGAAGACATCTTTGATGTGCACCCTCTCGCCTCGAGCGTGAAAGGCTCTCATAGATAAAGTGCATTTCGATATTAGAAGTTTGGAACACAGTTTTAAAGTGAAATTTACGGTCTGAAATTGTTTTCTTCGGTTTAAGGAACCGGTGGGTCTGCATAGAGGAATTACTAATAGAGTGTGAAAACGTACACTGTACTGTACTAACTCTAGTTTTTTGCGTCGGTTTTTCCTTTTTCCTCTACGTGGAACAAAACCATTAGAGTTTTAAATATAAATATATTATTCTGAATTCATGCGATCAAAAGAAAGTCTCATTTGGCAACTAAAAACGTTAAAATATGTAGTTACTTGCCGTTGGAATAGAATAATTTTTCTCACCACTTTACCTATAAGTGCACTAGAGAACGTTACTATGTTACTGAACTAGCAACCCGACCCAGCCTCGCACAAGTTAGCAACCTTCGTCTTAAATCATTTATATGTATTGATGACTACGGCATTAAATAATACGAAGTCAAATATCTCAAATTAGTTAAAAACACACTTTTTACGTGCTGAAATTAAATATTAACTTGGTAACTGATTTTGCTGAGAACAACCCAAACTGTCAATCAGAAGGCTTCCACAAAAAATGACAAGAATTGTTTGATCCAAACCAATTGTTGACCCGTTTCAAAATTACTTCCGAACAAGAAAATTGACCTGTAAACTATGTGAAGGGGTCTGAGGGTACCCTGAAACTAGTTTACCATATTGTGATTACCCTCGGGAGGTAACTTTCCCTGTACAAACGTAATCCTTCGCCGCGCCGTGCCAACTGTATGTTATTGATTCGTCTCTGTTTTGATATTAGTTTGTTATTGTTAATCTGCTGTGCGATTAACTTTGCTTCTGACGGTTTGCCTTTGCCGCGTAACTCGGGGGCTTGAGTGTTGAAATTGTGATGAATCAACGTAACGGTTCCATTGAGGCCAAATCACGTTTTTTTTTAATGTTAGAGAGATAAAGGAGTTATAATAGCAACTCACGAAAACAATGCGGGATTGGGTAACGCTTCTGCTCTACGGGCCTCAAACTGGCTTCGTCTAGAGCGCAGAAGAGTTGATGTACTTCTTTACTTCTTTGACGAAAGGCTCTCATCTGATGAATTAACCATGGGCCCCAGACTTTTATATGTTACGCCACTAGCAGGATGAGTTCTCAAGCCGATGCGTATTGACCGTGTTCGTTAATAGTGACTTAGCAAAAGTATAGCAGCGCTTGTCCAAGCCGTCGCTCACTCCCGTACATTTCCCCATAAGATGTTGCAAATATGTACCTACGTTAAGTGTTTAACCAAATACCAGAAAATTTCTAAACGACCTGAAAATTAGAACGCATAGAAAAATCCGAAAAGTAAAGCAATGGCCGGGAATCGAACCCGGTTCCTCGTCATTCCGTGACGCGTGCTATACATACCCCTACACCACCCATAGCAGGTGGATAAGCCTTTGAATTTTTCTATCCGTTACTAGCCGTCACGTGACCTTGTTACTATGCGATTTTTTTTATCGCCAAGCGTCTTCTGTTTGGATGATGTGTCTACGACACAATTACAAATAAATACCAGAACGAAACATAACCATGCGTTAAAAAATTGTTTTACTTATGCCAATGTAGGTATATGCGAAGTTACGTCACTTTTCCTGACAGTGTGTAGTGTCGTACCACCAATGAGAACTACTCAATTTTTTAAACGAAACAAGTCCAAAGTTGGCCAATTCAAGTATCAAACCGATAAAAGTGAGTGAGACAAGACGAACCTGAATGACATTCTAAGAGCTCACGGACTGTATCGCATTTGTACGGATAAAATGTTTTCTTGTTTATTATTATTCTGCATTGTAAAAATGTTACATAGTGGATTGTAATTCGAATGACCCGATTTTAAACCGATGTTTGACATGACACTATTTTCCGTCGTGGTTTGCCAATTCTTTTTTTTTTAATCTTTATTTATAAGCTTGAATCATTTAAGAATGAACATGTCAACTCCAAAGGCCTATTGTAAAAACCACAACAATCACAAAGTAATATGTTTTAACTTAAAAACGTCAGAATTGCATAACTATTAATCCGCCTTTGTGCATATATCTCAGTGTTTGTATTTGTCTTGTTTATTTTGCACAATAAAGAGTTTACATACATACAAACATACATACTATTTACAAAAAAAACTGTACCTATACAAATTTAGCCGGCTCAGAAAAAGGTTTCGCCAATATTGTCTGAAAAACACCCACATCCAAAAGAGTAAAACCCCAAACTCTACACAGCTCATCCCTCTTGGCTCGTGTCTTAACACATTCCATTAAAAAGTGATGCACATCCAGTTTGCCAATTCTATCAGAATCATGTGACAATCTGTAACAGCATGAAAATATTCTAAGTAAAAGAAAATATCGTTCGAGAGTACGCGGAAGATGAAATACTTTTCTGTTTACAAATTGACGTTATCCAGTCTAATCTTATACAATCGAATACGTTGACATTTCGATTTCATCTCGAAAATCGGATTAACCGATTGTTTAAGGTCGGATTGTATATGAAGCCGGTTTAGCTTGTTATTTTCCTTCGTTACTGCGCTGGTTCATCCTTTGAACACTATATATATTATCTTAAGACATGTTTTCGTCTGATCTACTATTTCAAACAAGTGATTTATTTTTATTTTTAACCGACTTCAAAAAAGGAGGTTCTATGTTCGACTGTATCTATTAATTTTTCCGTATGTTTATCGAATTCGGAACACCGCCCGCTCCACGACTCAAGTCATAGATTGGGTCGAAGAGCGGCAAAGCTGACGTGGGACTGAGGACATGTTTGCCATATGCCGGGCGAGTTATATATGCCAAGATAACCACTAAAAAGAGACCTTTGCTCATCAGTGGGACACAATAGGCTTGTAATGATAGTAAAAATGTTGCACAGCAAAATCTTAAGAACTCGAAAATGTTGTATGTTTTAGTTGACATTTGAACCCGCATCTTCGCTCACCACGCGGAGTAAATCTAATCTAATCATATCAAAGCACGCCCTACCAACCCACTCGAGTAACTAGACCGATTTCGTTCGCCAATAGAAGCGTGTGATACCTATTGAAACGAAGTACTTCGGTCAGTTCAAGTTCCACCAGTGTTTTTTGTCTGAGCTCCGGGGCCGTCATAGTGCGCTTTTTTAGGAACAATTTTTGTTTGGAAATAATTAGAAATAATTAGGTACAATAATAGTGGTTTAATAATAATAAACTTCGAACTTGGTTTCGTCATTTTCATTGCGTGACCATTTTGATGAATATACTTTTTTTTTTGTTAAATACATAACCCTTTTTGTTTTTGTTGTAGTCGGAAACAATTTTGAAGGTAGTTATTGATGTATAATAAAAATCATAAATAAAAGGGTAGTATGGGAAAATATATGAACGTGGGTACATTATGTTTATTTATATGTTTTCAAATCAGTAGGACGTTGGTTTGCATGCGTAACAGTTGTGCTCACTACACTTTAATAATGATCCCGTAGAGGGATCGAAACGAGTCAGTGTTTGTGTGGTGTAAGGGATAATTAAGTTTGTGGGATTTATACGTGTTTTATGTGGCAGTAGTGGAGGGAGGGCTGCATGAACAACATATATATTTCGCACAGGCTTGCACGTGAGTAGCGGAGTAGCAAGGTAAATGTTTTTTGTTCATTTACATTATTACCTACCTAGCGTGTAAAAAAACTCCAATTTTTATTTGCAAGCTATTTCCGATGAAACTCTAACTCGCTTTTAATGCGGGAAGTTGTAACGAGTTGTCGGTTGAAATCGAAATTGGCTCTGTATTGAATTGAATCGAATTCTCCAAAGTACATATTTTTGTTGTTTATTCTTTTTTATTGCGTTACTTCTCATTTTTCGCTACCAAAAGTGTTGAACGCTATTAGCGGAACAATATTGCCTCTGCCTGGCTTGATTATTTAGCTCTCTTAGAAATCGATTATAGATACAAAAAACGTGGTTTATAAAGACAAGAAAAAAAGGTTTATTTCATGCAAAACCGAGAGGTTCGAACCTCAAAGAGAAAAAAAAAACGTACTCTTATAGAAGCACTTTGTTCTCCGTCTGTCTTCTCAGGCGCGCGTTTGAATTAAGGTATCAACTTGGCATAAATGAATTAGGCCGACAAGTAAATAAAACGAAACGTCAAAATCACTTTGATTTTCAAAGAAATATAATATTATTATGATTACTTAAAAAAAAAAACAAAGTTACATTTGTGTGTGGTAACATCAACAAAGAGTGTAATTGCTATTTTAAATTTTATACAGAAATCTCAGTGCGCCAGTCCAAGTCGCACTTGAACAGTTTTTATTCCATAATTTAATGCGTCCATCCTTTTATTGGCTCTTTGGGCTACTCCGACAACATTGTTTATATATTCACGATTTTGTGTTTCAAGCAAATGTATAAACCGATTAGGGGATCGTCTCCTTTTGATGGGTTCGCTTTAATGGATTTCCCTGTTCGGAGCAACGAGAACTTTCCTACGAATCACTTAATCTGCCTCACTTCGGATATGTTTTTGTGTGATTTATGAACACTGATGACGCCGGCAGGGCTAGACGAAAACATTTATTTTGGATTTTGCGTAAAACGTTTCAGGATCGGAGGAAGGTTTATTATCCGTAACATGAGTTCCGCTGTAATAATACGGGTGAGTTTCTTGGTCCGTGAAATGGCATTTAGATATGTTACTGATAGAATGATATAGATCTATTGCTTTCTTAATTTCGTGAATATGGAAAACCTTTTCCTCCACTGCATGATCTGATCTGTCGTTCCTTTCCCGCAAGAACATTCCGACTAACGTGATACCACCTAAGTGATGCTCTGTTTGAAATCCAATACTCTGTACGTATATTGTATACAGAATTTATACTATTAAGTTGTCAACAATGAAGTAGCTCCTTGTTCTAAGTGACCACATTGATAAAACAACATTGCCATCAAACTGGTCAACTTTTTTGCCTACACTCTTATTCTTTCTTCATAAGTATTTACCGCAGTACCTATAATGATGTCTCGAAAGGATTTTGTCCTCCGAAATAAGTCGAGAATTTATGTATGTGATTATTTATGTAGGCACATAGTTCATACAAATTCTGGTGACTGTCTATTATATTATAAGAAAACACAGTTTCAGAGTTGTTGCTTCCAAAAATTTATCAAATCAACTTAGTCATTCATATAGAATAAGGACTAAAGTCCAAAAATACAAAATTCTGATAGGTAGGCATGAGTTAAATTAATTGATTGGCATTAGACGAACACGGCTGGGTTCTCGCCAACCGTTTTGGCTTTAAAATGTACCATTATTTGTTTTAAATATAAAAAAGAAACAAAAACGATTATTAAAAAGAAACACAACAGACAAAAACTGTGGAATAAGCACCAAACGTAGCACAGTTGCTGGATAGAGTAATATTTATGAATATTGATGTTATTTCGCAAAATGAATTAATATTAATGGAGTGATTTCTACGATTGATGTACAGTCAAGTGTAATAATATGTATCTAGACAAAGTTTCAAAAATAAGTACCATACGCTCTTACGCCAGCGTAATAAGGTCGTGGGACATATTTTTGAGAAGTTCCTATCGATACTTATTTTTGCACTTGACCGTACATAAACACAATAAACAAAAAACTCGCCTACGTTTTGTTTTAAAAACATTCAGTCATTTATATTCTATTACGCTCCAGCAATATGTTCGCATACTTATATTCCGAGGATTTTTTAATTAAAACAAAGGCAATAAATGACTAGATTACAAATGTCATATCATAAAAAAATCGTATATATTTTCGCAATCACCGCTACTATTATGTCAAAATGAAAAGTTGCGCGCATTTTCATTGCAATTCTTTTTAGTTTTGTTTATTATCCGTGACTTTTGGATTTTGTTATTGTATTTTGTCATCAGATAAAATGCTCTACTATTACCTAACTTGAATTGGAAAACCTAACCCACTGAAGCGGGACTTACTCGAACTAGTCTTTGATCTGAACCGAATCAAATCAATTACATTAGCTGGTCTAATTAGCCACAGACATTACCTAATTAGTATACTAAGTACGTGATTTAATACACTGTTTGAACAGATAAAGCCTATAATGCACCCGTCACGTTGTCTGTCCTGGGACGATTCGGCTTTGCGCATCCGAATGTCTTGACAGGCTCCGGGAACGGCTAATTTAATTATGTCAGACGTATCTTAGAAATAGGTTGAAGTCACGTCCTTGTGGATGGCTGAAATGTTAGTTTTAGATTAATGTTGAGGCTTTTGGAAATGTTTGCTTTTCGTTTGGTTAGTAAAAGTTGCGACGACGTTAGTTGTAATTTTTTAATTAGGCGTTTCGTTGTGGAGATCTACAATTAACATAAAAAAATATTTTTCTTTATGGTTAGGGATAAGTTCGTTTATAGATTTACTAGCGACCCGCTCCGGCTTTGCACGGGATCAATCAGTGTTTCTCTATTATATTATGCATGTATTATTTTATATACATATAAACCTTTCTCTTGAATCACTATATCTAATAAAAAAACCGCTTCAAAATCCGTTACGTAGTTTTAAAGATCTAAGCTATATATATAGGGACAGACAGACAGCGGAAAGCGATAGTTTTATACCTTGTAGTGATAGGTTATCATTTTAAGTAAATATAATTGTTTTATCTTTACCATTACTACTATTTTACTAAGCAGCTGGAATCGACAAAAGATTATGAACTTAAATTGTTTGCTGCATTAACATTTCACTTCGCTATAAATCTGTCTGTCTTTTAAAAAGTTTTATTTTACTTGTTAAATGTTGTTTTGTTGTTGATTGACTTGAAATTTGATATACAAGTGTAATAAAAGTTTGTATCTCTTCTTTCTGTAAAATAAATCTATGAATTAAGATGAATATGCTGCACATTTTCCTTGATACTTAAGGCTCAACGCACATTAAAAAAACCTTGGCTTTTCCGCGGTCGTAGTCGTAGCTGCCTCCGTACCAGTTATATTCTTAATTCCATTACTTAATCAAGTTAATGCTTATTATTTCAAATACTACCGCATTACGGCGTCTTGGGCAGAATCGGCATGGCTAATTTGCCCTAATGCCCCTACCCTTGTCTGCATTACCCATTAGATTGTGACATGCTTAATTCGTTAAGTGCTGTGGTCAGCCCAGAGGCGTGGCCAAGATGGCAGCGGGCAAGCCGAACCATTGTGCCACGGCCGTGTCCGTCTTTAATTTATGTAGCAGGAGAGTTGTCAAAACCTTAATTCTCTGATGGGGAGAGCTGGCATTTGACATGGTGACGGCTGATTCAAAGATGAGGATTTAAATAGTTGGCTCGAATTAAGTATCACCAGCTAGCTGTTGCCTGCAATTGTATTATGATTATCGCGCGGAAACTTTGCAATTGTTACCAATCCATCCCATGTAAACCATCAGTGTACCAAATTTAATCAAAATCCGATTTGTACGTTTTGCTTGGAAGAGCAAGAAACATCCATATATTTTCGTAAATCTTCCAACGATTTTCATGAATTTAGTATGAAGGGGGTATCCACCGTTACTTATTGATTTGGCATAATGATGATGATATTAGTGGGTAAGGTAATTTTTATGGTATGGTTAAGACTTTGCCTCGTTCCACACCTCAACATTGATTTTCACTTACTTATAAGCATCGTGGTTGACAGTCCTAAGCATTATTTTTAAAATTCTGATGGAATACTAACAAACCTCTGTCGGGCAGAATCATTTGGTCTTCTTCGTTGCTTTAGCACATTTATTTCGAATAGTACTTATTTATAATCAACTCTAAAGTTCTCTTCTAGCGTACCGCTTGAACTTTGGACACTGACAAGTTGGAACTAAGCTCAAAGAACCTAACTAAAAAAAGAAAACTAAAGCTTTAAAAAGTCGATCGACTTCAAGTTTCAAAGTTTAACTCCAATTAGATACTCCGCTTAGCCGATTTCCGCTGTCAATTGCAACCTTCCTTCAGACCAGTGACCAACGGCATTACCCTATCAACTGCAACCTTGTTTAAGGAAATCAGGCCGGAGTCGGGTTTAAATTATTTATTCGTGTGCAAAAAAAGAGTCATCGCTAGGAGGACACTGCGGCCTCGAGTCAAAGTAAGTGGTTATAGATTTTACCAAAGAATTTTGGGGAATGAACAAATAGCTATACTTGACCGTCATAATTATGCCATAGCAACAAGGTGTGCCTTAGATAATTCTTCTGCTTGAGCAAAACTGTCGTGCTTTTTTATTTTAATCTGGAAAACTGGTATTATTCTCCCAAATTTATAAACAAAAAGGCAAAAGAGACTAAAGTTCTTACCGCTATTAATATAATTAATCTCGCAATGAGTTAACTAAAATTTTCGCGTTTTTCGGTAACCAAAAACTGCATCGCAATGCTAGAAAATGTAATATACCATACACACACACATACACACACACACAAATCACGTATTTATCCCTTACGGGGTAGACAGAGCTTAAGGTAACAGGTACCTACAGGCCACAATTAGCAAGATTGAGGGCGTATAGGTGGAAAATGGAATCAAAATAGTGATGGGTTACCATACGTTTTAGGTAAATGCTATTTTAGCTACTCTTAGTAAAACGTTACTGTTAATTATGTGCATTTCGTATCTTTTGATTGAGGGCAATTTGCTTTAATCAAAGGGAAGTAAAACGGTTCTTCAGAGTAAACATCATTTCCTGATCGGACAGCTTTTGATCTTCATTTGATAATGAATTTTAATTGGCGTTTATGGTGTTAATTGTGAGCTGTATGGTCATCTTGAGGATTTTATCATACTTTATGTAGGATGTACAATGCACGCTACATTTTAAAATGAACTTTGTATACGAGCAAAGTTATTTGAAACACCCGAATTAAGTGTCAACTTATGTTTAATTTCTAAATGTCTGTGAAAATCAGAACACATAGAAAAATCCGAAAAGTAAAGCTATGGCCGGGAATCACCGCCATAGCTTTACTTTTCGGATTTTTCTATGTGTTCTGATTTTCACAGACATTTAGAAATTAAATTTCTAACGGTAAAACCGTAAAAGTAAAACATAAAAATCAAGAAATAAAAATTTCATGATTCATTTGATAGTCAACTTATGTTACCAAAGTTTTTTTTTTAGATTTTTTTACGGTAATTTTTCGGTGATACGAGTAAAAGTGAAGAAATATTGTGTATCCTTACATGCCTGTATATAAATACGTAGGCGCTAAGTATTATCAAATATTCTCAAGAAAACAGTGTCTTCCATTGGGCCTCGTCTATTATTCACCCCGCGTGGAAGCGGCTGAAACTAGTAAACTAGATAAGTTTTAAAAGGTGGAAGTTAGATGAATCTTGACTGCATAATGACATAGATTAAAAGTTGATGTTGAAATTCACACTTTTTGATCAAGAGTGGAATTATTAATAAAACCCTTCCCGTACACAGGATGAATAATTAAAACGAGCCAACAATGGTATGTAATTTATACTTTGTGTTTTATTCAGAATTTTTCCGGGTCATGTTTTGTGAGGGTATGTTACACGGAATCCGAAATGTAGAACGTCATATTTCCTTGTCCGCCATTTTGAATTTTAAATAGCTTGGATGGAACAAATTATTTAATATCATTGTTGCTGCGACACTGTTGAAATGCTCGCTGTGGTTGTTAGGGAGGAATTCGACACGCATGCATTTGGGTATGTAAGAGACGAAGCGTTTTTGTTGTTGCCAGTACATAATTAGAAGTAGGTACAGTAAATTTTTCGCATTGTTTGACGATGTACGTAGACTTCCTAATATAAATCTGAATCAAATGGATCAATAAACTCACTTCGACTCAGTCTCTCGTGGTGGTCACACTTCATTAGAATTTGACATAGAAATGTTTTTTAATTGATTGATAATTTACTGGTTTAAGCGGTTTCATTGTGTTTTACTGTAGATATCTGATGGTCAGTAACTCATAAGTCATATATCGAACCGTGCACGTACATCTCGCAAAATCTGAACATGTTCGCAGTTACTTGCCCAATATAAAGTAGTCACATAAGTTACGTCACTCCCAAACGTAACAATAATTCACATATGAGTTATTGTATTAAGGGTGTAATTAACACAAGCTGGCCTCTATCAATAACAGATTAGCATGTAAAAGCTAATGGGGTAATGGGTCGTGTGTGCTAGTAATAGGCTAATAAATTGTAGACAATATGCTGCAATCGGATGTGATATCAGATTTCGGACGGGGCAGTTCTGTGGGGGTCCGAATTTGAGATTTCAGGAAAATGAAATCTATCGTCTTACTGTAAGTTAGGGTCATGAGATAATTAATAGAAACAGAAGATAAGAAGAGAAGAGTAATTATGATTGTTAAAAGTATGATAAGAATCCGCTTAATAAGCATAATGGCTAAGCAAAACAAATTGTTAACGTAAACAATATCCAACGATCGGCGGCACAGGTTCTTCCAATTGTATGTATGTATGTATGTATGTAAACTCTTTATTGTGCAAAATAAACATGACAAATACAATTGACAAACACTGAGATACATGCACAAAGACGGACTTATCCCTTTAATGGATCTCTTCCAGTCAACCTTTGAGTGGATGAAAGGAGTATTATATTAGGGATGGACGAGTGAGTTTAAAAATTGCAAACACTGAGAGCCACAATACATAACTTTACCGAATATAATACATAAACTCCTAAAACCTACCAGTCAATAAACTACTTTATACTATCTATAATATTTATCAATAAAATATACTACATAAAATAAATAAATAAAGAGCACAATAAACAAAGGAATATTTCCATTAATTTAAGAAGATGGTGCGAGCCACATCTTCTTTAAACCTTCCCTGAACGATACTATTGTCTTCTATTCCTAGACTAAAATAGTCTACTGTAACATAGAGTACACTGGAGCCGAACTCCACCTAGAGCGCAGCGGTGACTACATTACGTCTGATTTGGCCCATTGAGGCGGCAACTAAGTTGCCTTCGACCTACCCAATCCATTCAGAGCTGTGTGCGTTATTAGCTAAGCTATTTAAACTTGGGACTCGCTCTGAATACCTACGGCATGAAGTTGGACGAACATATAAATAGTTAGATGTTGCTTGCTTGAATGATGACATACTTAAATACCTTAATTTTCTGGCTCAGCTTGCTCTTAAAGTAGTGTAGTTTATTAATGTTTATAGCAGTATTCAAAAGTAGTGTGGTTATATTTTAAAACATAATATCCCATTTTTTCTGGTAATTTGTTACCGTCATTTTTTTTTGTTCCTATCCCTTCCGATCCCACTATGGGGTGAGCTGGGATTTGCCTATATTTTAGTGTTTATTGTTTAAACTACGAAAGTAAACGTCAGATAATCATTTATAAACTAAAATTCATACCACCGGAACATTGTTTATCTATAAAAAAACAACTTACCACATACGAGTATGAGAATATTTGTTTAACTAAGTTTGAACTTCAATTTTGTCCCTACTCACCCCGTTTTACGGGTACATCTCTCAACATCACTACATAGTATAAAACAAAGTCGCTTTCTCTGTCCCTATGTCCCTATGTATGCTTATATCTTCAAAACTACACAACGGATTTTGATGTGTTTTTTTTTTAGTAGATAGAGTGATTCAAGAGGAAGGTTTTATGTATAATTCTACGCAGACGAAGTCGCGGGCAGAAGCTAGTATAATACTATATTATTTTAAATGCAATTAAATTTGAACCCATTTGCATTAACAGGATTAATTTTCTTAGTATAATCCTTAGGTATAGAGCTCTAAAAACAATAGAGCAATCAAATATCGTCAGCAAAAATATTTTGTTAAAAATAATTTACTAAATAAACTTGTTTTTTATAACAGATCAATTTACACGAACAGTAGGTACCCAAGTACCATATCAAGAGCAACCTGAGAATCGATTTACAGCAACCTTAACTTACATTTAATTAATTTCAGCCAGACAAGCCTATAATTAAACGGAACTAACTTATGTTCCTACGTTCCAAGGACAATATTGATGTGTATCTCAAGATTTACTTGTTTATGGGCGTCCCTTTTACCGCACCGCTTAGTGATTTGCTCCACCCGGCCATTTCGCTGCGTCGGCTTCCCCGGAGTGGCCAGCAATTAGTTGCTGTCTACCGTACACGGCAACTGCTAAGAAAATCGTGGAGATCATGTTTGGTTTAAGGAGTTTTTGAGGTGTGAGAGACAAATTGGATGCTTTGGTTTGCTCGGGGGTTGAGGATGAGGTATCTTAATGTGATAAACGTGATAGGCGCGAACCTTTGACGCTCTCTGCTAGATTTTTCTTTTTACTGTGTCGGGTAGTCGTAAGTTTTCATTTGGTACATCACACGGTGCAGTTTGCGAAACTTTAAGCTATTGTTGTTGCTGAAACGCACGTATCCACCCTATTACAACTTAAGCAGTTCATACGTTATTTGCGGAACCCTCAGTATTCCAGTACGCCAGTCAAACTCACGCTTAAACGGTTTTTACAATAAGCAGAACTATGATTTACCCCTATCTCACCTCACGGAAGGTGCAAATGAGGCCAAAGGTTTGATTCACTGATTCAGTAACAGCTTCCTCACTAAAGCCTTGAAGAGCGCGTCCTGAAATAGCGGTCGCGGTCGAGTACCTGTCCGGAAATATACTCAGGAAAATTTTAGACTTAATCATAATAAAAAAAAGTTAGTGAGAACTTTGGGCCCGTACACACTAGTGATTTGTCCGGCGATTAGCCCGCCGCAAGATCGCGGCGAGCACGCGGCGAGCAAATCGCTGAGCAAGTCTCTAATCGCCGGACAAATCGCTAATGTGTAAGGCCTCTTAGAGTTGCCACAAGAGTAGTTTGCTTCTACTTAATTAATTAAAGAAACACGCACACTATATTTGGCCACGTGTGATCTCGAAACTCTAGCTTCTTTTGTTTATACCCTGTAAAAACTTTCAACATGATACTACCGTGAGACTCAATCATAATTACACAAACGGATAACGATGAACGGGGAACGGTGTTCGTTTTGCCGGAGCGAGCGCTCCAAGAGGGAGGACTACGAACTAATCCGAAACATGTCGAGCATCACTCGACTTTTATGCGTGAGTTATCAGTTTGTGTAATGAACCTGCAAAAAACGCTTAATTCCGCATAGCGTACGCTTCTAAGATTCCATCGGCACTTCATTACTTTTACAACTTCCTCGACAGGAAGTACAGTGTTTGTTCTAAATGGTTTTACTTGCAATCAAGCAAATCTAGGGCCAACGTTTCGATGTTTTACCATAAACCATAACTAAATCACTACTTCAATAAACTTTTTCTATATTACGGCTTTGACGTCAATGTGTCATGCAAAACAACGATTTAATGTAACTACCCTATCAACCGGAAAGGTCAGCTACGGACCTACCTCTCTAACGTAAATATAATTTTGTAACTGGCCAGTTATTTTCGCTCATCATCACTATATAGTATAAAACAAAGTCGCTTTCTCTGTCCCTATGTCCCTATGTATGCTTATATCTTCAAAACTACACAACGGATTTTGATGCGGTTTTTTTTAATAGATACAGTGATTCAAGAGGAAGGTTTTCATGTATAATTCTACGCAGACGAAGTCGCGGGCAGAAGCTAGTCAGGTATATATAAGACCAGCGGCCATATCCGTTACATCGCGGTACTGTTCGGACCGCTATCACTTAGAGTTGTGTCTGTAATGAATACTTTACCCCCACCAAAAGTGGCAGAAAAACTAGTGCTTTGTAATCATACACCGTATCGTTTGATCGTATGTTAATGTTTAACGTCCTCTTGTTTGCGTGCAGCTGATTAAGAAAAATCGCTACCAAAACCGACACTTTATTGTGTAAAAATTTGTGTGCATGGTTCCTCCGCTTGGTTAATACTCTAAATAGCACCTGAAAACGGAATACGGAATGTAAACGCGATCTGACCCGTCTGGATTATTTCAGCATCGAATAGGGTTTCTGTTACAACATTACATAAGCGCTTAACAAAGGTTCAGTTAACATCTAAACAACATGAAGACTGTAGGGATCAAGTATATACAAAGAGAATAGTGTAAAACATTAATCTGACTTGATGAACTATTTGTTCCAATGTTTATTTTGTTTATACAACATTAGAAAGAAGGTAACGATTTTGCCCTGTCTTTTAATGAAAATTGTTACATAAATAACTGCTACTCTGTGCTCAGAGAACGCTCGTTTTAAGTAGGTACTGTCCCGCATTCTTAGTTTAGCTGCGATAATTGTGATTGAAACCTTGGCTGGCACGGCATGGCCTTGTATTTTTCTAACCTATTTTACCAAATCTTTACCAGACCATTCGCCCATCTTTCGACAGCCCTACCAACATTTCGCCTTCCTAACACCCCCAACGGCCATCAGTTCTACGACTTCTACCAGCAATTCTTTCTAAAAGCGAGCTGATGGGAACACCCTATCGATTTTGTCTAATCTCTAATGGACACTTGATAGTCCTGTCAAACAGGATGATTATACTCTAAGTTCAAGTTTCACTGTAGGCCGTTGAAATCAGGTTTCACCTTTTGTCTGGGTCGTTTAGGGCATTGTAATGTCAGGACAGTTTAATGACAGTATCTGACCTACTTAATTCAATTATGTTTCAAAATGTGTGGAGCGGACTAGCGTTAATGGCCGCTACGTTAACTTTTAAATCGAAGTATTAAACGAAAGTGACCAAAGAATAATTCTCAGACAGCCAGTATTCGTGTCAAATGAAAAAAAAAATTACGAAATTGATATTTTCGCGTTTAATTTGATGTGCTCAAATATAACTGGGAAAAATATTTGAAAACCTTTTTTTACCTCACAAGGTTTGAGAAAAGCAATACAACCCTCGGCTGAACAAGGATTTCAGGACTCTTTTTATCCCAAACTCGCCCAGCAATCCTTTAATTTCAACTAGGCACTAATGTACTATTATTCAATAACATATCAAGCTTCCTTTACACGTGCCTTGAAAGTACTAGTTTGCGTTACCTTTGCAAAGTTACGCTCAAAAGTTCCACACACAACGTATTCCAGTGAACATCTAAGACCTGCAGTATCCGTAGATTGGTGTAAGTCAGTGAATTTCCATACGACTGACTAATTAACTTCAATTCAGTCAGTGAGCCGGACAGGCTGCACAAAGTGGTACTTACGGCGTTTGAGATTACGTCTAATCTATTTTAGGGGTTATCGTAAACCTGGTTGGGAAACAACGGATATAGTTCTTTTATTTTTATTAAAAAAACCTCGCCAAGTACGAGTTGGACTCGTGCAAATTCGGTAAGGCAATATTAACCAGTGTTAGCAGAGCCCTGCCCCCAAGCAAAATGTAAGCAGTATGAGGTCATTTTATGTTAGTTATTTCCATAAAACAAAAAATATATATACAAGTTTAATGAAAGTGCAATTTAAGTATCTACCAGGGGTGCGAGTCGGGTTACCTCCACGTGTGGTCAAGAGCTGCGGTTCTTTTTGGATCTGTCCAAGGGGAAGTGCATTACTTGGTCCGGTGCACCCTGGGCATCGTTTTAATGATTTCCTGGCAGATTCTGAGGGATATTATTATCAGTTGGCTAAGAGCCCGACAGGAGGGGAGGGGTCTTTTGACCGTGTTCTACCGTACAACGTTGCCGACATTTTTGTCACAAGATTTTTGAATACTGTATTTATTACTTTGACATTGCGAAATCATCGCATCGATCGATGGAGCCATATTTAAAGGAAGAAGAAGAAGAAAGTACCTACCATCAGCAAAAGATATAATGTAATATATTTTTAGTAAATCATTTTTTGATGTAATATTATATGACAATGACTCAAAAACTATCAGCCTTAATAACATTGCACCGTATAACATAATATAGGTCGCCCAACGCCGCAGGATAAACCAGTGTAGCCATAAAACTACCCATGCTTATTAAGACGACGTCAGTTTGTTTTACGACTCCATTTATTACTATGTTTGCCTTGTCTAATAAAATATTTTCTGCTTTCAGGTAATAACCACGAATGCTATTGCCTTCGGCCTATATGGTAGAGTTCAGGGCGTATTAAGGTTTGTTAAGTAAACAAATTTTGCAATACGCGTGGTTGGTTGTTTCAATTGATGTATGATCAATCCGACTAATTCTTAATTATAGATGTAAATTCTGACTATGCTAAACGGCTGGACGTAATAAGATAAAATTTAGTGTGTATATTATATAACTTCCATGCTGGTCCCGCAAAGAAAAAACATGGAATGTACCAGTTGCTTCTCTTCCAGTCAAAGCCCATCAAGGGAATGGGCGAAATTCATAGGAATCATGTTATAGGCGAAGCGGTTAGCAACCTATCACTATTTTGATTCCCTTTTCCAATCTTTTACAATCTTGCTAAATGTGGCCTGTACATCTTGTTAACTTAGGCTCTGTTTACCCCGTAAGGGATAAAGACGTGATTTGTGTGTGCGTATGTATGTATGTATTATATAGCTGGATCTCTATAATACTATTTCAATTGTTACCTCTTCATAGTCATAGTCATTTATTTGTTAACAATATTAACAATTGTGTTGGAAATAATACTATGCTTAGTTACCTAAGCGTATAACATAACAACCTAATTGAAAACTAAACTTAAAATCTTTATAATGGTATTCAAAGAATAACAATAATGCAATACAAAAATGGTACAAAACCTAATCGGACAAATAAAAAATAATGAGATCACAAAGTGAATAGGTGAATACCGGACTTTCTCCAGCGGCGCTCCCAACCTCCTCTTGCTCCCTAAAGCGTTTCCAGCAAAAAATATCTTGGCGACAGAAATAAAAAAAAATTGGTGGGAGCGGGTAGGGGCTGAAAAAGAAGACCTAAAGAAAGTAAACATAGGTAACAACTGTAGTAGTAAGCACAAATGAAGTCATCGACAGCAAAGTAGCATTTTTTTAACAGGAAGTCCCTAAGTCGGCGTTCGAAGATATTGGCGTTGTTTATACTCGTGGTAACCGTACTGCAAGCTATTAACAAATTTACTGGAATTTATGGATTGAAGCCCAAGCGCTCATAACAATATACTTCACTGACATAACTTTAATTCAGTAAGAGCAGACGCGTATTCTAATAAGCCAGGAATATTACTACGTTTTATAGCTTATTTTCACTTAACACCGGTCTGTGTATTCTCTTTAGAAGTCATTTTACGAGTACCGTGCCAACGTCTGTCCAATGTGAATTATTTAGAGCACGACTCGAAAGATAGGACATTAAATTTTCACTCTAGACTTTCGACTTTATGCCAAGGGCATTTCCAACGCAATTATATAGTGAATGGAGTTTTAATAAACTACACTGATCGAGTTAATTTTATTTTCCTGGTGAAGCTAATCTTAATCCAGCCATACACTCGGTTTAAATGGATTAAATAATGTAAGTAGGCCCTTGTTTGGCTTGCAGCTGGTTTTTCTACAACCGAGTCACATTTCCTGTAGGTTCTTGCTGTGTTGCTGTGTTAGCTCTATCTGTTTATATACTGCCTTAATTTAACAATACAACATAACACAGGTATAACCACTTTTGTAATCACTATTTTGATTCCCCTTACCACCTATACGCCCAATCATGCTAAACGCGGGCTTTAGGTATTGTACTTTAGGCTCTGTCTACTGGGATAAAGACGTGATTTATGTATGTATGTACAGGTATAATATTACTATAAGCAGATCTATATCGACTTTAAATAATGCTGATTCATGAAATAGTTTTTACTTGTTATGGCTTCTTATATTCCGCTCTTTATATTTAGAATACACTGCTGTAACTTTATTCCTTTCTTACTTCTATCTATCTCGCCCTAACATAAGCGTATCAACTCGTTCTTTCTTGTCTATTGCCAATCTTACGGTATTATTCTAAATCTTCGGTATCGCCTATGCCTGACAAATGCGAATGTTAAAGTGGTAGGTAGAGGGTTAATAAGTTAAAATAGTCATAAGGAACTTTTATGAATACCTAACTGCTAGTCAATATAACAATTAGGTACTAGGAGATATAATCGCTTTAGTCCATTACCAAACACCACAGCTGTTGAACCGTCGGAGGTTCTAATACGTGAGCCATCTGTCTCAGGCCGACCATTTGCATTCAGTCAGTGCATCCCCGAAGTTAACAATATCATTGATATGTAGATCCATGGTCACAAATGCATCAGTCACGCTTTGCTACGGTAATACAGTGAAGGCAGACTCAGGCGTATACCTAAGTGAAGTCAGTTCCGGCGCAGTACTGCCTCCGTGATAATCACAGATATCAGGCAAATACCACGATTTGTATTGAAATCAAGCATGACTTTTTAATACTTACTGTGCCAGAAATTTTAGTGACTGGAAATACAAACCGATTCAAAAACCGATGCGCCTCCGCTTCAGAATTCAACTGGAGCCGCCGACTTTCAATTTCTTCGTATTTTCAAAATGTATGGAACAAACCTCGACGCTTGATCGGGGTTCGGACATGCGAAGTAGTGCATTTACGTAATCTATGGAAGGTATATCTGATATCTGTGGCGATCATTATTATTTGATACATTTTTTACTAACGCATTCATCCTTGTTGGTGTCATTGGATATGACGCCACCATATTGAAGAGAAAATTTCATACGAAACTTGAATAATATTTGGCCAACTGCGGCAAGATACTAGATTAGAGCAAGCAGAGATATTTCGATCGTTATCTATTATAAATTGTTATTCATTGCTTGGCACTTGCGTAGTGATTAAGTTTTTTATTATTTCGGGCATTTTAGATACAAGAAGTTCCCATACAATACAATACAAATACAAATACTGTTTATTGAACACCATTCCCATTTTGTTGAAAATTTTAATCCTTGACCTTAAAACGTCCTTTACGTCTGCAACTGTTCAATTATAAGTTACCAAGCCCAACTGCAACTTCTCTCGGGCATTAGAACATTTAGATAAGCTTATCATTCAAAGGCACTCAGATAAAATAGCTCCATTGCTCAGACGCATTTACTAACCGTAATATGACGCAAAATAAACTGAATAGCAATTGAATTTTATACTGGTGATTAGCTTTCAAAGCGATTTCCCTTAGCTAGATAATTCCAAGTCGGGACTCCATTATCGTAGACCTTTGTAATCAAATTAATTTTATTGGCACCGAGCGCTTAATACAAGTGGAATGATAATAATTAATTCAACCCAATTAAAATTGCCTGTGTTTCTTTCGTAAACAGGCATTTTTCAGATTTTTTTACCTACTTTATATTCACTGCTGGGTCTGGACCTTATCTTTCGGGGATAGTAAGGAGAATAAGAATAAGAATAAGAATAAAATTTATTTCGTAAAAAATACATCAGCAGTATACAAAAACGATTATCTGGCAGACCCCAAACTAGGCAGAGCCTGTATCTTGGGACCTTGGAGTGCACTATACAAGACAAATTAGCTTACAGTGGTTAGTAGACGTCAGTTAGAAGTTAATGTAATTTGAAACTAAAAAATAAAAATAAAATTAATAAAAATAAAAGTAGGAGCGAAACACAGAAACAAAAAACAGCTTTAAGAACTTGTGTGTGTGTGTGTGTGTGTGTGTGTGTGTGTGTGTGTGTGTGTGTGTGTGTGCGTGTGTGTGTGTATGTAGTTAGGAGTTGACGCGAAGTAGAGCCTCCGTGTCATCGTATGACAAGGACGCAAGCCATTTTCTTACGATCAGTACGAGTCTACCTGTCGTGCAGCGCTGCACACCGTGCACATTACAAACAGCGTTATAAATACGTAAGGGCATGAAGGCAGGGAAACGCTTTGCGAAAGCGGATCTGGTCTTTGGTAAGGGAGCTCTAAACCTACGTTTGGTCAGTAGCTGAGTGTAACTCGGCAGTTTTGTGATAACGCTGTGAGCTCGTACTACAGCTTTTAAGATATACAGACGTCTCACACTTAATATCTTCGACGACGAATTAAGATCTTCTAAGTATGGTAAATGACTTAATCTGAATAAAAACTAAAGTAGGGTGTCCTTCCGAACAGCAATCTGAGCCCGGTTTAAACTACGCTTCGCCGTGTGCGTACAGTCGCACGCACACAAGTGCCACTCCACTACTAGCACTAGTTGTGCTCGCGACGAGGTATACTTTTAAGCGGCTTCTCTTTGCCGTTCGCAGAACTCCATCTTTTCTGTTTATTAGGTCCGAAGTTGGTGTTGTGTTAATTAAGTTTTGAGGAAGCGTGCAAACCTTCACTACCATCATCGTATCCTGTAATCCCTGATCAAGGATATAGGGCTCTGAGCATACTTTTCTACTTGGGACAATCCTGCTCTTGCCAGCTTATGCTTTGGGGTTATTATATTTCGTTTTCAACTGAGTACTGCAATATTTTCTCTCACTCCAGGCGGATGTTATTGCAAAGCCTGTTTGGTCATATATGTATATTTATCAGTTCTCAATGTGTGCCGTATTTAGCGCCACTGTTTATGACGTAACCCTCACTAATCATTGTAAATCGGTTCGGTAGTAAGGCGATTTCTATTAGAAATCGCCTTACGCATCGCATTTCTCATATATAGATGTCTTCATTGCATCCTTTGACATCATGACTGTCTGCCAAATGACAGCGCTCGCGATTTGGACAACGTAATGAGCTCACTGTTGAAGGAAATTAAGTGCGGTAAAACGTTCTATTCGTTTATTTTTATGGAAATGGCAAACGAGCGAGCGGTCCTACCTAATGACAATATAATTTCACTTAATACAGTTTTAAATCCGCTAGACCTTTTGCGACAGAATGGAGGGTAATTGCCGGCTCCATACGGACATTAAAGTGAGTATGGGCGAAAATAATAACTAATGGCGGTTTCCAGCAACTTGCATAAGTTATTAGGCTTTTAGTCGGGCAAAAATATAACAGGGTCGACTAGGTACGCAAAAAAGGTTGGGCGCTGTTGACAATCTACATTACTAAAAGCCCAAAGGGCGCTATAAAGTTTTTTGGGTTTGCTAGAGTTACCAAATGTTATTCTTTTACAAAGATAAAATAGTTAATAAAGTTATAAAACATGTTCGAATATAACTCTTATCGGAACCCAGGGCTCTGCGGAAGAGTCACCTTTGTTGACCTTTCTCACGAAACATTGACAGGTGAATCGATACGCACCGATATTAAAAGGTAAGTCTAATAAATTCTGACATTTTATGCCAATGTTCATAAAGGTGAACTCGGGACGAGTACCTTCTGATTATCGCTAACACGACAGTTTCGTGTTTACATGTTTCAATATTCTCCTTCGAGAAATGTCTGCATGAAATGTTGTAACTACCCTGTAATTTTTCTTTGAAACGTACAAATATTAATGAAAAATAAAACTTTAAAACAATATCTACTTTCTTCGTACGTAAATACATAATAAAAAAGCATGTAATTTTGACAAAATACTTCACCGCCGTTATCGCAAACCGCCTGTTTACATTTCTCTTTATTAAAAATTCTAAAGCGGACTCACGCTGACATATTCTGAATACGTACCAAAACATATTCTTAGAACTTTAATTTGAACCGCAAACAACCGAAGCCCTATGCGATAGGAACGTTTGACAGCAAACCGGAACCGTATCGAGATTATCCATTTCCCTCCGATAAGTGAGAAGTTTTCCGCTCCTAGATTAAATATTGCACCCCATTTGCCCCCCGCAGTGCCTGAACTGAACGTACTAGAATGCATGTTTGCCAAAAATATATTTAGTTCCCTTTCGAAGTTGTAAATGGGGCTGAGAGAGTTTATCAAGAGTTTTGGCGTCAGGATTCATTTACTTTGCATTTTATTGCAGGTGTTATTGCTTTACGTATCAAACGTACCTACCTATATACACTTAGATCTTTCTTTGAAACTGTGGAACGGATTTTAATGCGGTTTGCATCTCTATAATGATTCAAAAGGAAGGTTTCTACGTAGGTATCGTTTATTGAGCCTACTGTGCATACATACCTACAATACCTACATACATAAATCACGTCTTTATCCCTTACGGGGTAGACAGAGCCTAAAGTAATAATACCTAAAGACCACGTTTAGCATTATTGTGGGTGTATGGATGGAAAGGGGAATCAAAATAGTGATTGGTCGCTAGCCTCATCACCTATAACACGATTCTTAAGATTTTTGCTCATTCTCTCGATGGGCTTTTACCATCTGCGCGGGAAGAGAAGCAACTGGTACATTCTATGTTTTTCTTTGCTCCCAAACCAGCATGAAAGTAGTGTACTGTAACTTGAATAGCGACGAATAAATGACTTATGACTAATGAAGAAAATAAATAAAGAAAAGAAAGTAAGGGAGAATACCGTGATTTATGTATATATGTAGTATGTACGTATTGAAGAAAATCTTCAGGATAGAGAAGTAAAGTGTGTAAAGCCGTGGGCTATAAGCCTGATTTCAGAAATGTCTAAAATTACATTCATTGGTTTGATGAATTTACAAAAGACATGGTTGGCAGTTCTGTGTACTTCATCAGGGTGCACTCTCTCAGTTTTCCGATATGTATGCAAAACAGCATGATAATCTTTGATTTTGCGTTATGTTCGGTGATACGGGTGGAGTGATATGAATTCCACGCAATATATCACCGGCACCCTGTTGCGACCGATTTCCACCACAGGAGCAATTCCAGAATAATTCCGCTCCATTACTCCTAGCTATGTGTCGACATCCTACCGATTTTGTACTGAGAATATTCAATTATGTGCGGTATCGTATGTGTATCGATTTACAGAAATTGCATTTTGGAATACACCCCTCGTTCGTCGTTTGTGGTTTTGGCGATATTTTCTATGTTTATTGTGTTGATTTGTATTTTTGTTTCATTTATTTTTCCCGTGTAATCTATTTATTAGTTAAGTTGGAAGTTGGTCAAAAAATTACTTTAAATTTGAATTGTTTTCATAAAATGTTCAATTTAAAATTAAGTTAAAGTAAATTAATAATGGACTATGGAATGAAGGTGGGAAATGGTTTCCTACTCTGTATATAATCAATCAAACTGGTCGGTGCAAGATCAAAGTAACGGACTTCCATTGTGCCTGGCTTGACTTGTGTTCTGGTTTGGCAGAGGTTAGGTATGCGGACCAACGTAGGAGGCGGCTCGGGAAAATATAATGACTGCTTGGCTACAGGCACGGACAAAGGTTGGCATCGGGCCACAGCAGCGCTTAATATATCCTAAACTACCACGAATTCTTTCCCGAATGAATTAATCCCCGAAACTCCTTCGCAATTAACATGCTAAACATATCCCAAGTTGGAATGTCATGGAATTCCAAATCGATTGGGCCCAATTCAAAGTTATTTTAAGGGAACTCGGAAAGAGTTGAAAAGCAAATTATAAATTCCGTTTCCCGGAAGATGAGATGAATAAATTGAAACAAAAGTTTTTTGTTTCTCCGATTCGCTTTTGTAAGTTGGCGGACTGGCATGGCTCCTACGGCCTTAATCCGAATTGTTGGCTGCGCCCGAATAGTTTTACGAGCAAATCTTTATTGCACCCGCTTAATTTCCCTGAACTATGCGCGGGGTTCACGGCTAAATGAATTTATTACGCTATGCAGTTGCCTCGTAAACGGAGCTGATGCAGCACCTTGACTTGGGAAGCATGTGCACCTACAGTGTTGTAAACTTAAACTAGTCTTTGGAACTTACTTGCCTTAAAATCTCCATGTAGGTATAGTTTGAACATTGTTTTTGTAAGTTTTTTTACTTTATTAAATCAGGCGCTACTTTGCGTGGGCATAATATATCAATGAACATGAACAGTACCTACTTAAGTTATTCATATTTAATTAAAAAGGCGTTGGTATCTTGGTGGTATGTAGTAATAATTTTTCTATGTCATTTTTTAGTTTATGTAGAATCGGGGGAGAGCCGGTTTTGCATGTAAACACATACCTACGTGTATCATAGACGTAACTGGCTCGTAGGTGTGGTTGCGGAGTAGTAAGGTAAATTTCGGTACATTCCTAAGTTTAACTACAGCCAAACTTCATTGGTTGAATTCTAGTGTCAGTAAAAATATTTGCCAACACTTATTAGTATGTTAAAATCCATTTTAAGCAATACGTTTAAGGTCTTTCGTTATTATCTGGCCGACCAGTTGTCTACTTATGATCATGATAAATGCAACTGCGTCGAAATATCGATAGCTCATTAAAGGTAAAACGGGGTCGAAGAGTCTAATCTCTTTACGGTACTAAGATTGGTGTTGAAAGACTTTTTCATAATTGTACCATACATGGTGTGTATCATACGGTATCCGTCGCTCCTATACCAGCAGAAGTTATCGTTGTATTGTATTAACCTTCCCATTGTGCTGCAGCAGCATTGATTTCATTGTAGGCTGCATATCTCAGCTACACTCCACCGACATCCAGATGGCAGATATCCAAGCATTGTTCATAGGATCATTCAGCTCTAGATGCCCTACTTGCAGAAACAACTAAGAACAAATCCGTGAATATTCATAAACTTGCAACTTATTCTTTAAATCTGTTATTTCTACTGACAAAGTCGAGCTTGTTTATCTTTTCGTGCGTAAATAATTTAAAAATAACTCTGTGGAGTTTATTGATTCTGGCTATTATTGTTAGGTAAGCAAATTTATACTCCTTTGGCGAGTGATCTGGTACGTTGCTTTTGGTAATCATATACCGTCGGATATGTATCGAGGATGTACGTAGGGGTGTGTATAAGGTCTGAATATTTCATGTCCCGCCTCGAGACGGAGCCAATACAATATGCGCGGCGTATGATACGTTATCGAGTGCGAATGGAACGAATACGAACTTGGACTCGTAAAACACATACCATTTTATACAAATCATGTTCGTTACGACTATGTAAGGCAAAATATCTTAACGACTGCTCGGTTTTACATGTGCCCGTCAATGCCCAATTAAATTAAGCCTTTTAAACTTCTAAGACGAGGCAGATTTCTAGTTTATTCGAGTGTTTCGGATGTGTTAAGTTTGTTACGTAAAGTTTGGGTTCGGTTTTACATCTAGTTTTATTTCACGGTTCTTGATGATCAATTGTGGTAACGGCCATAATGTTACCTAATAAGCATAATTTATTTACGTTCCAATCTAATGAATGCATACCTACGTACAATCGACGACATATTAATTACTAAATGTCCAGTTCAAACGTTTCGTTCATATTTCACCAAATTCAGTAACCATGATTACACAACGAAATGAGCACGCCAACATGTCTATAGTTCGTTCTGTCGCTTTCACTTCGCAGTTATAAAGCTAACGAGTGAAAGAGATAGGATTAACGTTTTAATTTTTCATGATGATGCCTAGGTTACGCTAATGTGGCTTTGGCATGCCGTTAATCATTGATACATTGCGTGTTTTTCAATTTGTCTGCATCAAACTTGGTTGATTTATCGTCGCATTATGGCTGGCTATTAATTTCGCTGTCCTGTGAGGTAAACTGTGCAATGCTGCACGAGTTTCGGTCAAGTTAGCGGTGGGAGCAATTTCACATTGTGTTGAAACTTAACGTACCTATCAATAACATTTTGAAAGGAAACTTGCAGTTTTTGTGATCATTGTGTGTCATACAAAATGAACTGTTGAATTCACGAATACAAATCGAGGAAGATGCGACTAGTTTCGAATAGAACGACTTTTGCTAGAAAGAAATTAAAATGCATAGTCGGAATTGTCTTTGGCTGGTGCAAAAAAATGGTCAATGCGTAGAACAAGAGGCTTTTCCTGACGATTTTTATCCCACTAACAATTATTTTACCTAGATATACATTTGCAACTAGTAGCATACCTTCCATAAGAAAATACTCACGTAAACCTAGTACCTAACACCACTCTTTTTTAATAGTACATTGTCGTTACCCTGACTGCATAATTTTTAAGCTACACTTAAAAACAAGCGAAAAGTTCTTAGCATATTCATGTTCAGCACAACCGTTGGCCGAAACACGGTAGTGTGGCCGTATGCCAAGGCGGCTTATCTGGCCTGCCAGTGCCGCTACGTTTAAACCAGTGTGTATTTTAAAGCACATACCTAATTACCAGCGTAATCTCTAGTTTTCCGCCCTGTTTGTGATTAGTGGAAAAAGTTTCGGAGCTTTATGAAGTTAGCGGCGCTTGTCGCGGTTCTTAAGGCGTACGAGCTCCGTGTATTTAAACGCGCTTAGGTTTGTTGCGAAGATTTATGCCGTTTGTTTTATTCACCTAACATATAGTTACCAAAGTTTCGTACAAATTGCTGCTGTCCAAAGTCAAAAGCACTATTTTCAAAGCTAAGAAAAAACTGATAGACGCAGTACCTGTTTAGAAAGCGGCAGATACCTATATTATTGTATTAAATTTGGGGCGTGCCTTATCGTAGGTAATGTAAATTCAATGCAATTCTCATTCAAGTATTTGACGGTCAGCTCAATTACCTTAACCGTATGTATGTAGCATTTAAAATAAAACCCCAGAATAAGCACAGACTGCTTTTAATTATTTTAAAACACATAGAAATCATTACAACAAGATTAGTATTTTCAAGCTATCCGCCATCATCCGCGAATCCCCTCTCCCCGCTACTCCCATAGACTAAAACATAACTTCTTTTTTAAAATTATAATCCTACATGTAATTATATCCATATTGCTGCCCGTGACTGTTTCTACTGCCGCTATAATTATGCTTTCTCCTAATAGGCGGTTTAGTTTGAATCACTTCATCTAGATGGCGCTGAGAGCCGTGTTTTCATTTCAATTAATTTTTCAGTCGTCAATAAAACCAAGAATAGTTGCAAATTTCCACATCATCGGTCAAGGGAATAACGATGTCTCAAATGTCATATTACTGTCATGTTAGAGACAATTGGTGCAATTTCCGAATAAACTAAAGAACATTTCCAATGTGCAATTCAATATCTATTTCGTGTTAACTTGGACGTAAATTCATGATTTATGATTATATTGGAGTGAACTCAATATTTGAGCTAAGTATTAGGTAGGTATATTGTTAAGCTTAAGGATTACCGTTTTTTTTTTGGAGATATCTCCAATTAATTTATTTGACAGTGTAGGCGTTTTACACCTGCACTGAACTTAAATTATTTTAAACGATTAAAATAATGTTTTCTCTTTATTTGTTTCCATACTTTGTTTTACTTTGACTAGTAAATACTTTATACATCTCTACTATAGACTAATATAATTTAAGGCTTGGGGACCTTAAACGTCCCTTTTATAAATATATTTAATTTAAGTATTGTAGTAGTAGCTTAATGTATTTTAATTTGAAAAAATGACTGCCAAGTTTCTTGCGGCACATTCTTCTTGGCAATGATGGTCTGTCTGAATTCGCTGGTAGTTTAAAAAAAAACATGTACCTATAGGCCCTTGGCTGCTAATTTGCAAAAATAAACTTTGAATTTTGAGTTAGATCAATATGTATACATGAACTTTATAACTACAGTAATAAGGTAGACATACATATTTTAGCGACTTTGCGGTTTATACATATTGGTGCCTTTGACTACAGTAACCGTCTCGTACCGCAAAAACGATGTCGGTTTAATATTTCTTTAAGATTTATTTCTTTGCTTGACACAACATTATGCTGAGTGGGGCCCATTTTACACCATATCGGCACTATTCCTAAGTATATTGTATTCCTTCCTATTATATATCTACGTGTATCGAATGTGTGTAAATAAATGTTTCTCTCTCTCTCTCTCTCTCTCTCTCTCATTTCTATCATTAAACAACGTAAAAAATACCAGCGCATATCAAGCGTAACTCGGCTCTGTTTCCAATTTCTGCTTACTGTATCCGTTGTAATACACAAACAATAAGAATCGCAAATGCCAACCCTCTATCTAACATACAAATTATTCATCAACCCAGCGTAGACATATAGTAGCAAAAACTGTGTAGACAGAGTGTCTTTCCCCGAGCAGACGTCTCGGGCCCTTCATTAGGGGCTCGGAGGGCCAAAAGAGGGCCAAGGAGGGACTCGGGCCGTACTAACTCACGGAGGAGTGTGGCTGACACGCCCTCACTGCGTCGTAGAGAAACACCGAATGTTCCAGAACGCCAAACAGAGGCAAATTGCTCATTTCGGTAATCCTCAGATACTTAACCCGTTTCATATTTTTTTAAGCCAAAATACTTACTTTTGTTCAGGATTTTTAACCGACTTTTTTAGCTACCCTCTTTTGATTAATGCCTCTATGACGTCGGTCGAATCATGGCGGCAGGATGGAGCGTCAGCAAAAACGAGAGGCCACTCAGCGCTGTTATGTGCACGGCTTGATCAGATCATTTACAGGCATCGCTTTATAAGCCCGGATACTGTCCCTATCCGCTTATGTTAACACGCTTTTGCTGGCTGTATTGTGAGAACTGTGACCCATTTCACGAAACATGTTTTATTTTTACGTTTGTGTGATTCCTGAAGAATTTTTATTGTTAGGGTGCGCCTTTTCTTCGCTAAGTGTGCCTAATGAACAATAAGTAAAATATATATATATTGATGTAGAATAGAAGGTTTTTAGGGCTCATTATCGTGGCGGTGAGGTTTACACGTACTTAAAGCACACGTCTTAATTCAGGTTTAAATTAGTTACGCTGCCACAACTGTTACATAAATGCATAACACGCACACAAATAAAATTTCCCTCTATCAAAATGGTCATTGCCTAACATATTTTTTGGCAGAGGCGAGTTTTTATTTCCGTGGAGTAACTACAAGTTCATTTTTCAAACGGCCTTGTAAACACTAAGGTGAGATAATTTTTGACAGCAGTGTCCAACTGTGATGGAGCTAAACCACGAGTGCGGCTGTCATATTTATACATCTGTAGTAGCCATAAACAAACCCCACATACATATTCCGACTGTGCCACCAACGATTACCATATCCCTCAAATATATCAAAACGTTCCGAATATTTTATGCTGTCGGTATCTAACAGGCGTTTTGTGGTAATGTCTTCGTTTGATGTATAGCAGTCAGAAGCACTCGTGGTCTAAATATCTTGCCATTATGTATATTGTGGCTACATTAAGAAGTAACGTTGCAGAAGGGCGCTCTTAGAGTTTTTGCGTTCGGTAATCGCAGCCCAGATTGCTCTGTCGCGAAATGTATTGCCGCATCGAGAAGGGAATTTGTAAAAATTATAGGCAAGCATTTATTTGGCAAGTGGGAATATCGAAGTGGGCGGCGATGGCTCTTACCGCGTCCGACGAATTACCGGGGCAAATGGCGCCTCGTTTGTGTCTAATTTGTACATTTGCTTGTGCAATCTTTTTTGGTTGAGATTTCGCCCGGCGTAATTGGCGGAGCTATTTTGCGCCGTGGCGAATAAATGGCTGGGTTACGTCGGTAATTATAAGGCGAAAAATTGTACGCAAAAATACGCTTTTATCGAAGCTTATTTTCGTTCATCAGCATAAATAAAAATACATAAGCTCCCCACGCACGATTTGCAGATATTGGCATGAGTAATAAAACGGAGCAAAAAGGTGAACCCGACGAAGGTAACGAGTGTAAAGAAATTCCGTATGAATTACAAATGAATTTCCTCGAGTCTTTCAAAATGCTCGGACTGAAAAACCTCGCGGCGGCCAGCTTCTTTAAATAATCTAAGGAAGCGGAGGTGCGCGAATTGCAGGAGGCCCGTCTGAACAAACTGCAGAGCCAGAATTTGCAATTTTGAGCCGTTTCCCGCTCACAATTTGCTTACTTATACCGCGCGCGCTTCCATGTAATTCGCTCTGCAGCCGCACTAAAGTTAAATAATCGCCGCCGTCGCCTCGCTACAGTCGCTTTACAGGACCTTCTTATTTTCTGGCATCATTTCAAATTAAAAACGATAAGAGTAAGCCTAGGTATCCTTACGCCGAACGCTGGCTGGCACGCGCACCCTCCTACACTTAACCGACAGCTTTAATCCTTTGTTTGCGAACTTGTCTTAACTGGCTACTTTAACATCTTTACATTTACTTTTTAAAATTAAATTACTCTTCACTTTATTTACAAAATGTATTAAGTTTTAGATGGCATTAGAGTAAAAATCTAATTAAGCACAAAATAATATCAGGAGCAATGTGTGCACTAAACAGCGAGTCTCGACGGAGGCCGGCCAACCGCTTGCCTTTCATTTTCTCTTCAATAATGAACGAGTACGCTGACCTAACTTAGCAGCCTGTATAAAATTTAATTTTAATGCGGGGCCAGCCACTATGACGCCGCCTAACAAAACAGAGCCTGCCACCGCACAGATTAGAACTCGCTTACACTGTGTTTGTTCACGGCCCACGTTTTTGATGTTCCAAAGCCATTATACGTGTGTTAGGTTAATCGATTGCTAAACACAACCTCTATAAATGGCTAATGTAATGCAAAGCTTCGATTCGGAGCGTCTGAATGCCTTTATTAGAACGAAAGAACCGCTAAAAGCATCCGAGAGGCGTTATTACTAACAAACACATAATGGGACATCCAAATTCTTCGGCGTCTACAATTGGTATAAAATTTGCTGCAATTTCAGGAATAGTCGGTGGTTATTATTCGGCGTGTAAAGCGGGAATTTGTCTCTCCAGGACATAGTGGGTATTGTCCGGGAGTTTCTCGTAAATTCGCATGGTTCGCTGGCTCCTTTCAGAAGTCGGGATTGGTTTTACGCTTTCGGGGGTATTGTTCGTGGCGTTTTGACTTTGAATTTTAACTGTCCTGCTTCAGAATTTTCGCGGCCATGAATAATGTTTTCGCGCATTTTGTGCATTTTGATTTGCATTGCTTTCGTTTTCCGTAATTTTCATAGTTTTCGTACAAAAGGAACTTTAATAGGTATATAACGCTGCATTACATTTTCATTGGAACTCCATTGTTCGGTAGGTATTAACTAAATAATTCAGAGTAAACATTAAATTTCATTCACTTAACGAATCTATTTTGTCAACCGTTAATCCCCATTACGTAATTTAAAAAAATACGGGCGTTGGTGAATAGTCCTGGACATTTCATTGCTAAAACTATTTCTTGGCATAGGTATTATAAGTCAAGTCGTGGAGAACAGGTACACTCCCGTCAAAAGTTATGTTTACCATAGCTTCTTGATTGCTTAAGGAACTCACATTCAATAGTTTTCTATTACAGACAAGGTTTAATACCGTATCATTGGGATTCTTCACGCGTTGGCTGCACGCTTCGGAAGCACGAATTTTCCTTCTACAGTTAAAAAAGTTTTCCAAACGTCGTCGGAGGGGCGCGTGGGCTGAATGCCATTGGATCCAACAATACATAAGTTTAGAAAAACAAATATTGGTAACAAGTTTGTTACAAAACGAACAAAGTTAAATAGGTATGAAATGTATTTTGCAACGTTTTTTTCGCCATTGTTGTCTTTTATTATCCTACTTGCAGTGGGTATTATTTTTTTAAATTATTCTCTTAAGCGACACGAAGCAGGCGGCTTACTCGCGACGCTCCCCGAGCCCGTAATTCTGCTTCGTTGACGCAATTAATTTTATATTAACGTCAAGAGCCATCTGTTACAGCGCTGATTCTCTGTCTTACGTCTGATGAAACGATATTTTTCAAATTGAAAAGTATAATTTAGATAATTTACTCTCGCTAAAGCTCAGAATAACAAATCATCAAATTTAAATAAGTATTTTTCGGACAGCTACTTTTTACTTAAAATGCTCGTTGCAAATTTAATTATGCTTTGGGCCGTTAAAAGACTAAGGTGTAATAACAAACTCCGCAGTTAATTTCGCCGTGTTAATTTAGTGGTTTTATTACCACGCTCAAATAAGAATTAACTCGATGCATTTCGCGTTAAATACAAAATGGAGGTGGATTTCAATATTTATTTTACTATTGACAATAAACCAATGGTACCTAAATGTTGTTTTAGAACGAACAGTTAACGCTGGAAGTTAGTAACTGAATTAAACAATACTTGAAAATATTCTCGATTGAAAGTTTAGTGATCATAGTAATGGCGCCGAGTTCTGGGTCGTTCATCTCAAATTAACGTGATAGACCGAACCGGGCGTCGAAAGTGAATGTTTCCCATAAGTCTTGTTAAACAAATTTTAGAGATAACTCTATAAGCACCGTACTTCGGCATACTCTACCAGGGTTGAAATTTTGGGTAAGTAAAACAAAAAATGCCGATAGCTAATTTTCGTGGTTGTTAGTGAAACATAGACATTACAAAGCCCACGCTCCAATTTAGCAAAAGTACAAAGTGTAAATATTTTCGTTTGAATATGAATGTGCTCGCACTGTTAGTGTCCGCTGTGCACGAGAGCTTGTTCGGGTTCCGTATTACGCCACAGAGTAATCTGGGACCGGCCTATGAACTCGTATATCACAAACTTGTGACATTGCCAGCTAATGTTTCACTGCGATGTTTCGAAATAGTGTAATTAGCTCCGGAACTGAAATTTTAAGGTCATATTACGAGCGATTTAAGGGTTTCACTGGGTTAAGTAATTTTGGTGATTCGAGTATAATTGGGGCTAATTTATATGGAGTTGTTTTAGTTTATGTCGTTGTTGCCGGTTGGATTAAAAGCGTGTCTGAAGTTATGTACCCGTATGCAGTGGGTGAGAGTTATAACATTAATAACTTACCGCTACTATTATTGTTAAAACTCTTGTTTAGTTGCCCTTGTTACCCTTTTGCGCTTTACTGTGAGCTAGAAAAGGATGGCATATCCGTAGCAGTTGTGCCAGAGGTAACGGAAACTAATAGCAATGTTCTGGCAACTATGATGGTAATACTTATTCTATTGAACTACCTATAGATAGAGCACGCTCTATGCACTGAGAGACAATTGTAATCTCCATTATTTGCTAGTGCTGTTAGGTACTGTGTGGCGTGCGTCTTGAGTGAGTCGGTTTTTTTTGCCCCCGAGTATAGAAACACAGAAGCTCAATAAAACTTGTGGAAGGAAAATACTTAAAATTCAACACAGAATTGTGTAATATAAACCCGTTTAAACACTCGGGCGGATCTTACGCTTGCTTACGCCTGCCAAGGCATACGTAAACCGAACTTGTTAGTATAAATTAAGGCGCGGAATCGCCCACGTGCATCTTCAAATATGAGTAATTAGCAATTATGAGGGTTGTGACAGCCGAGTGGTTTCCTTATAAGGGGTAGCTCTGTGATTATAGCGTTTCTTTCTGTTGCCATCTATTTTAGGAGAGGGTTAAGATATGCAACAAGGTATACCTAGTAGCTATAACTGCAACTTTGGTATTGTTGATGAAATATCGTTTATAACTGCTAACTACATAAAACAGGAATTATTATTTGGTAAAATAATTAAAAAGAATAATTATGAACGACACTCATAATTAGAAAAATCCGGAAAGTAAAGCTATGGCAGGGAATAGCTTCCCGGCCATAGCATTCAGACCTTTCTATTTGTTCTAATTTTTTGTGTCGTATAAAAATTTTATTTTTATAATAAACTTTCGTAAAATATCCCAATTTTAAATTGGTCTAGGATGAATGAGCAACAATCACATAATCAAGTTTGAAAAGTTAGTGATGATAATAGTTGACTAGTTCATGAAAAAATATCTACTAACAGCTAAAAAGTTTTTGTATTATCACAATTTCCATTTGCTAAATAAAATTTGAAATTGAAAGAGCCCAAAAAATAATATCGTATATTTTCAGATCCCTTTTGTATTGTTCGGTACAGTTGGCGTGAAGGTTTGCATGCCTAACGAGTTTCGAAGGCGAATTAGATTTAATTTTTGATTCTGTTTGCTGGCTCACGATTGTCTCACCCTCTATTATGCAGCAACTTCGGGAAGTAGACAGAATGCACTGTAACTTATTTTTAAAATATAATTATTGGGTGCCCCGAGCCCGACGAATGAACAGAGTTTATTTAAAAAAATGTTGTAACCAAATACTTAAAATTCTCCTTCAGTGGCTTTTTGGAAATGACATTTTTGATCTGTTTGAAATTTACGCCATTAACTAGGGCTGTGTGAGGGACCACCCATGATATTACGTCACACCAATTTTAATTTATATCTAGTATATATAAAAATTGCAATAATTTTGTTTTTGTGTCACAAATAATAAGACCTATAAACTTGTGGATGGCCCCGAGGAAGGTAAACAGTGAGCGAGGCAAAATCCACCAATAACATTGCTTTGCTTCGGGTAACCCAGCGTTCTGATTGGTCTATTTGAATCGGTCAACGCTCATCTTCGCACAATTCTGACGTCAACCTTAGCCAGCTAGCCGTTGCCATTACATAAGGTCGCACTCTCAAATTCTAATAAAACCTTAGTACGTTCTGTTTCAATGGAACTCTGTTAATCAAGTATTAACCTTAGCTTTTCATTAAATCGGTCTCCCCATTAACTGAGCACGAAAGGAAAACGGTGCCTTGGCTGAACTGTTTTCATTAGAGGCGCACGCGATGTCTGGTTGTACAATTTCCCTTAATTTGCCGTATCCATCATTGATTTGAGCTGTCCGATCGACTGATTATAAGGGGAAATTACGGTTTTGGACCGTGTGTTGAACTGTTGAAATTTACTTAACTGTACTTGTTTGGTTACAACAGAGTACCTATGTGACTGTGCACTCGTCCCTTTGAACTCGATCGCTTTCATAATGTCCGTTGTGCGGTCGTAGATGCCGTTCTCGTATGGGCTTGTTCAGCCACCAAAGAATGTGCTGCTGATATTTACGAGTACAATGATTGAATCATCTATCACATAAGAAAAGGTCTTTGATAATGATGTTTGGTTACAGCGCATCCAATACAACTAGACATCTTTCTTCCCTTATCTTTTATCGTTTGACAGAAAGGAACAGTGAATGCCATTCTCCAAACTAACTTCGTCCGTGAAATAATCGCTGTGCTCGGGAGACAGTTATAACTTGACCCGTTCGCTAGGAGGCATTAAGCGAGTCAGATGTTTTAATGTAGGTCGTGTGTTAACGTTGGCAACAAGACACCTGACTTCGCATAGTGCCTTCCAGCGAAGAGGTCACGTTATGATTGTCCTCTGAGCGCAAAGCGATTACTTACGGACGATGTTTGTTTAGACAATCACATTACTATTTTGTATTGCACGGATTAAAATGTTGCGGTTATTACCACGCAGACCTTTTTCTTTACGCCATTTGATTTATGACTGCCAGTTTGTTAAGCTTTAGATTAATTCTTCAGAACAACGACGGTTGCTTTTATTATCATATCGGAAACAAATAAAGATTTGTATTACATCAAAGTCAATTACGAATAAACTCCACAAACCTCTTCAAGCACTTCAATTTAAAGATTTACAGCATTCACCCACAACTCCTTTACAAACCAAGATAATACAGAGCATTTATCTTCAACAATCGCAAAATTATCGTCAAATAATTCGCCCTATCTCCGTTGTAATAACATAGATTCTGGCTCATTCTTGTATTACGACCCAGTTTAATAGTTAGGCAAAATGGGCCCCTCCGGCTATTGTTACTACATTATTATTCATCTTAACCGTCTTTGCCTGGGCATTAATCGCAGGAGATGCCGGATGTGCGCAAAATTATAACGCTTACCTTCCGGTTGCAAATGGCTGCCGTAGACTTTGGGTTTTTGATGTGTGGGATTTATCTTCTGGAAAGCACCTGCGGGTTAAATCTATCATAAAGGAAATTTCGGTGTCAAAAGTGTGTTAATAGGGATATTACACGAATAAAAAATGGTGAAAGGATCACTTTGTTTTTGTATAGAATAATATTAAAGTTATATTTTTCAAACCATAAATCTTCTTTCACACATTCATTTCTCAGTGTCTTGCTAAACGTGGCCTGTAGGTCTTGTTACCTTAGGCTCTGTCTACCCTGTAAGGGATAAAGACGTGATTTGTGTATCTGTAAGCTTCATATGTGAAAATTCTTGAGTAACCGACTCATCAACGGCCATCATAAACACTTGGATAAAAGACAAAATTTTGCTTAGACGTTTCCTTTTAGCATTAGACATGAAACATCGATTTTCACTTGACCAGCTTTTTTATATAAAATATCATTATATGCATAAATCACGTCTTAGGATAGGCAGAGCCGGCGGTAACAAGACCTAAAGACCACGTTTAGCATTATTGTGGGTGTATAAGTGGAAAGGGGATTCAAAATAGTGATGAATTGCTAGCCGCATCGCCTATAACATGGTTCCTATTTTCGCCCATTCCATAGATAGGCGTTAACATCTGCGCGGGAAGAGAAGCAACTGGTACATTCTATGTTTTTCTTATTATATCACTTGACGGATAAAACTATAAGAAATCCCGTCTTACATAATATATTCTCTTTTAGATCTAGATTAGGACATCAGCGAGTAAGGCTAGAAGATGTCATGTCACTTTACCTAGAAAAATGTGTACTTTGTTTCAAGAATTGTAGCAGAAAATATTCACAGTTGTATTAAAATCTTAGTAAAAAAGAGCTTGTTCATTTGCTTTTAAAAACATTAGACAAATATCAAACTCAGTCTAGCAGACATAAGTTTAATGGCAGAGCTGAATATGCTAAGTGAATTGAAACGATTACAAACGGCTTTAACTTTTTATCCAACGTTCCTATCTTGAGAGTCATAAATTATTCTTTGTTATGTATCTATTTTGGTAGAGATACATAAAAACAAATGATTAGGACTGCACGAGTATAATTTCATTTGATGTAATTTCTTATATAGTCGTTCATGGAACTTTATAAGTATGTAAGACCACCATTTGGTACAATGATCTCATCATCATC
The DNA here is from genome assembly GCA_949127965.1 of Pandemis corylana. Taxonomy (NCBI): domain Eukaryota; kingdom Metazoa; phylum Arthropoda; class Insecta; order Lepidoptera; family Tortricidae; genus Pandemis; species Pandemis corylana. The sequence continues at coordinate 5,629,726 of OX421867.1, read as the reverse complement.
ATCATCAGCCAAAAGACATCCACTGCTGAACATAGGCGTCTCCCAAAGAGCGCCATAAAGACCTGTCTCCGGCGGGCTCCGGCGACCTTTACCAGGTCATCACTCCATCTTATTTCATCTTCCTACGCCGCGTCTTCCGGTACGTGGTCGCCCACTCGAGAACCTAATAATATATGCGTCGATACTCCGGTGCCGTCCTGCCTTTGTGTTCCTGCTGCTTCTGTGGAAGCTGGCAAACGCCACAAATACTGCCAACTAAGCGACAGTTTTATTTGTATTGCGTTCGGTACTAAGACGCTTGTTCCGAAGCACACAACTTTATAATAGTTACAAAAATCAATATTAATTCTAATTATTTTACGTGGGGAGGGGAAGGCCTAGGCGGACGTTTCGAGACCAAATAGGAGACGTTTTGGAAAAAGGTCAGGTCAGGAGTACCCGAAACCGACGAGCATGTATGAAGAGATTGATGAATGTGGATGAAGTGAAAGAAGTATGTCAGGATCGTAGCAAGTGGAACAAAGTAGTCTTTGCCTACCCCTGTGGGAAAGAGGTGTGACGGTATGTATTGACCATAAGGCCGAGGTCTTATTCCTCCGATGGCCGGGGCGTTCCTCAGCCAACGGTTTGCTACTGTGATGCAAAGAGGCAACGCAGTCAGCTTTTTAGGTAGCGGCTTCGGTTTCTTTCATTCTTGATTTTCATTGTTATGTTTTCTGGTTTAATTGTTCTTTAATAAAGACTCGATAGAGCTTCGCAAACGTGGAGCTCTAATTTCGTATAGTAAGATCATATATAATGCGCTTTGTGCTTTAGCGCGACTCTACTAACTCTATCCCTATCAAAACCATAACTTTATACAAATTTTAACTATTATTCCAAGTGTATACAATCATATCTGTCAAAGGTTATGAAAATTATTAAATGAACATATTTTTTTACGACCAATGTTTTTGTAACAAATGCCTAATTTTTTCCGTGAAACGTGAATCGAAATTATACCGTTCTGATTTTTTTCTGTACCAACAAACGTTGAAGTTCGTAATAACTTTGACATTAAGGTATTATGGAGTAACATAAATATTTACTCAGTTAATAATTTATTTTTTTAGTAAACAGGGGAAGATTATCTGATCTTATAAATGTTTTTCTTATTACTTTTACGGGGTCAATAACTTTATAAGTATAGGTATTATTTTGCTGCATTACAATGTGTAATATTTACTCAATATACATCTCTGTTCTTAATTTGCACAAGCTCAACAGAGTATATTTCTATTCGTACCTACTTGTTTAAATCTTATGTGGCTTTATTGATCTAGCTAGCTATATGTGAACGCATTTCTATGGTAGTCTGGATGTAAAACCAATATCCCAGTATCAATTCACGCAATAAGGTCCTCAAAGCCTAGGTCGGTAGTAGGATTGCAATTTAGGCCTCAATCGACGCATAGTTTGCCTGGAATTTCATTCATTACCCCCTCCGTCTTCTATTGGCAAGAACGCCCCACTTTCATACCTCGGCCATTTTATGTACTGCTGCGGTGTAGGAATTTATATTGGTCAGGTGTTATGAAATAAGTGAGGGTCGTAGTTAGGAAGGAAATTTATTACATGAATTTATGGTATGTTTTTCGATGTTTGTGTACACTTATGGCTCTACTGGGAATGTAATTTAATTGTCTTTTTAACTTACTCAATCGCATAGAAATTGCTATTACCAAGTACTTTTTGTATACTACCTACCTACTTTAAGTGTGCATGATCAACAAACAAAAAGCTTGTATCTTCGAACACGAGGATCCCTAAAACAGTCGCAAAGTTAATTTCATCGTACACGTTATATTTAACGTGTACTTTTTTATGCATCCTCAATCTCTTTTATTACATAAAACGGAGAGATGTATGAGGAAGCTAACGCAAGGAACAAGACTGCGCCTGCCTCATACATAACACAATGAGGGCTCGAAAAACTTCGGATGTCTGATAGAACTCATAAATTTTAATAAAGAAGTTTGTATCTTGTTTGCTTCATGTCCCACACTCGCGTGTATGTAAAACTTGCACAACAACAATAAATGGCATTAGTGGGCCGATATTCGAACAAAAGTTTCGGACAAATATTTTCGTGGTCCCAATAGTCAAGGGCCACGAATTTATGGTTGCACAACAATGAGCGTATGGGCTTAGTATATTGATATCCTTTATTTAATGAAGGCTGAGTTTTCTCCGAAATTGAATGGGTCCGCGACAATCACAGCTCCGTCCGCAGATCATATTTCAACGGACGAGATAAACTCGGACAAAAGAAAGGAATCCGCGCTTACCCAATTGGGTAATGGTCCAGCTCTGTCGTTATCTCTTCCCATTATTTCTGTTTGAGGAAGGCTATGGTGTTCTACTTAATGCTAAGGGCGAAATCTTTAGAGAGATCTTTGATAAAGTTCCCGGGTACTTGATCTTGTTGTGAGTAATGCGGGAATAAATTGCTTCCGCGGTCGCTCAATTGGTTTACCTAACATGCTGCCAGCCGAGCTGCTACTACAAAAACAATCTCCTTAAGTTTACACTGACTTCGCTAAAGACATTTGTTCCTGTACGTAATATGCTGAGGTCAGTAGGCTTATTGTCTAACTCGCTCGCAATCGCCATCGTGTTCATTATGACAGTTCATGTATGGGCTGACAATTGGCATCGGAATCAGCTAGCTGTCACATTCATACAAGAACTGTCAAAGTTGTACCATTTCTGCACTTCAAATTTTGCATGTGAATTTTGACCCACTTCCAGCGATCATTTTGTCTTCTAAATTTGGTACACTGTGTGAGTTACGATGACAAAAAATAAGGCATTGTGAATGATTGATGAGCTCAGCAATGATAATTTATTGATCTAAATACTTATTGTTCTTGATCGTTAATTGAAACAAAAGTTTTCTGCTGAAAGCATACGCATGACAACTCAAATGCAGTTCATTTGATATACCTTGTAACAAGGCGGTATCCAGCCTTGTCTGTTTTCATCCTCCATCCTCAGTTTCTAACATGCCATGGTTATTACAAAAAGTCACAAAAGTCTACTTCAAATCATAATGTCGCATTACACCTCACACCGGATCCTAATTCCGGCACAGTGGCACACTTTTTTCCCGCTACTCTCGGCATACGTCAAATGTATCGCAAATCTATGTTCGTAGGAGCTTTGGGCCTCAACAGTCGAGAGAAAGGTGTAATCCGGCTCGCAGACAGGTAGACTTGCGGCTTACGGCAATGCAAACCCACCGAGATTATTGGTTTTTAGGATCAACCGAAACTACTGCGTTGCGGTTTAGCGAGAAACATGCCGGTTTGTAGTTTGATCGATCGATTGGCGTCTCACTGGTTTGCATAGACACAGTGAGGTGGCTGGGTCATGCAGAGTTTTGTTCGCATCTTTCCTGTGGACAGACAAGAAAATACCTACTTTAGAGCTTACAGATGATACAGAAAATATATTATTTTGTAAATTCTCCGTGCATTGGGCACCTGGCCTTTTAGTCCATTTTGAGATAACTAAATATAAATTTCTTTATTCTAACTTTATATCCCCTAACAAATGTAATTTTACCAATTAGTTGCCTTATTAATAATGACCAATATTGTAATATTTTCACACAATTTTGTTCTAGGTTCGGTTAAATTTTTGCTTTGGAAATTCTAGAGTTAAGACTTCAATATTGTTCTCATTATTCCCTAATTCGTCCTACATTTTATTCCCGCTGTTTGACGGAAAGTTGAAATACGAAAAATGTAGTACAGTCGAGGGCTTAAATATCGATACAGCCAAACACATCAAATATATGTATCACCGACCTTATTGTTTGTGGCATAAAGGTGTATAGATATTTTTGACGGCTTGGTATCGTACATATCAGTTTGATTCCATTTTAATCAATGTGTTTAGAAAATCTAATTTACTGTAATTTGTAGACTTACCTAATGCTAACGTGTTCCTCACGACACAGGTCTAACCTAGTGTGAGTTATTCCTGTTCTGTTAACCATTTAAGTATAAAAACAATATTGCAACCACTGACATATTTTGGATTATAAAACTGTTTGGTAAACTTTATTTTATTATATATTGTGCCCTTGATTGTACCTATGATAAATAAGTGTAAAATCCCGTAGAAGAGAGATCACATACTTTTCATTTCTGTTCGTACGGCACGGCACGGTATGCTGCGGCTAGAGTAGAATTGAATGAAATTGTTCGGAATGTTTTCTGATTTGAAGATTTTTTACGTGTCGAAATTCCCAATCCAAGCAGCGTCTTACGCACCCAAAAGGCATAACATACACACACCGTCACGCCTCTTTCGCTTCATCCACATTTAGAGGCATAAACTTATTCTAAATGCGTTACAGCCATTGACGTCAGGTGCGCAAGTTACTGCCTCCATTGCAATTGACGAAAGGTGCATTACTTTTTAATTTAAAACGTTGTTGCCGAGCTGCGAGGCTTTATTACACTCGGAGGAGCTCGCTTTTGACCCGTGCGCCCTTTGTGGAAGCCATTTTTTATTCATTCCTACGATTCATATGGGACTTAGCTCCTTCAAACACGCTTTCAGATATCTCGTGCGCGTATTTAGTCTAGAAAAATGAGGAACATTGTAGCTAATTTGTAAAGTGGTATTAAATAGGTTAATTTATGTGATAATTTATGTTGGATTTATGGTAATAATACGTGTTTTTGTTTCAGGTATTTTATTTTTCTAATCAAGAATGCTTCAGCAACCAGAATGACGTGGTAAATATGATGACTTTATCGGGTGAAGTTGCGGGAACGGAAAACCGGTGGATGCAGGTGGCGAGTTGTCGTTCATTGTGGTGTGCTAACGGGAGGCCTTTCTTCAACAGTGGACGTCTTCAGGCTGATGAAGATGATGAACGGGTTTTGGACATGGACAACAAATATTGAAAACTATAAATATCGTTATGTTTTGTTTTTAGCCGTTAAGAAACATTGATACGCAACTGAAGTTCAACTGACTTATATGCTCTCAAGGCAAACAAAAATGTTTTGGTGTTATGGTTTCACTTATAAAATTCCAAATTATTAAAAAAGGAGTCAAATTTTCAGAATTAAATTACACTTCAAATTAGATATGAACAAAGTTATTTTGCTAATATTTAGCTCGTACACACTTTTTCCCACAAGACCCGAAAACACTTCCATTTGTCTGCTCCTTTTGACGTGGCCTCGATAAACAACAGTCAGTATTGTAAAAATGCTATAAATAAAACAACTACGCGTTGGCTCCCCGTAAGGGTAAAAGTGGGGCTAGAGATTGTTTTCAGGGTACCGCGGCTAAATTATTGGAATGTCGTTGATGTCACTACGCCTTCCGTGTATAGTAATGTGGTGGAAAAAATGTGTAGAACCCCTCGCCGCCTTATTTATGGTCCAAATACGCGCGTATTTTTCCCGCCCGTTCTGGGGCTTGTTAGCGAAATATATTTGTCATGTTTTTACGTGGTTTTAGCTAAAGGATTTCTATGCGTCGCGGCACTTATGGGTTACTTAGTCTTTTTGCCAGAAAATTAACTATTGGAGGTAGAGCACTATAGCTGCGTATTCTTACCTCCTTATTCATGAAAAGTAACCTGTAATAGCAAAATAAAAAGTAGAGACGGAGTATTTGTGAATGGCAAATGGACATCGGTAAAACTATTACTCGGCGTGCGCATCTAGTCGTACCTACTCCCACGCGTGCTAGCAAATTCCATCAAATAAGCTGGCTGTACTACGCACTACATACGCGCGCGCTCCAGTCGAGGCGTAAGTTTTCCTGGCTTCACTTTGCTATGTAATTGGTCGGAGTCCGCGCGTATCTGCTCCGCTCCACAAAAATAGCAGCACATAATCAGAGATGTACAAAATGGTTTTAAAAAAGCATTTAAATACAAAATGCAAAATACTTTTCAGATTTACTATTTCAAATGCAAAATACCAAATAGTTTTGCGTTTTGTATTTCAAATGCTAAATGCAAAATAGGTATTTTCAAAATACTTTTTCAAAATAAAATACCTTTTGATCAAATATCAGAAATTTTTATTTATTTTAGATATTTATCATGAGAAATAGAGACACAATGGCGAGCCGAACAAAAACGTCTAATAACATGGCACCTTATGCATGACATTTTGGTCAAATTTATCAGTACGCGTATGAATTAATTCTGTTACGTTAATAATTAATCATAATAATACTCCTTTCAACATGAAACTACCGTGAGACTTAATCATCATTACACATAAACGGATAACTCACGTATAAAAAGTCGAGTGATACTCGACATGTTTCGGACTATTTCGTAGTCCTTCTTCTTGGAGCGCTCGCCCCGGCCGGCGGCAGCGAAACGAACACTGCGCGCCAGCGCTCTGCTCGCGCGGCTGTTCGACGCAACTGACAGCGGAGCACAACTACCCTCGTTTTCATCGTCATTTTTAACGTTTTTTTGTGTTCGTTTCGCTGCCGCTGGGGCGAGCGCTCCGAGAAGAAGGACTACGAAATAGTCCGAAACATGTCGAGCATCACTCGACTTTTTATACGTGAGTTATCCGTTCATGTGTAATGAATAATAATACTCACTTAAAATAATGTAAAGCAAGTAGACTAATGAAAAGAGAGCCATGGCTCCATTTTGTGAATTGTGTGGCCATTTATTTCGGTTGATTGTGCATCTAGTGCGGCAATACAAGCGTCATTCGTTCATTTCATTTTGTTTGAGTGGTAATGTTGGCTGAACTTAATCAAAAAGTATTTTGCATTTTGAAATGAATATGAAAATGCAAAATACATCTCGAAAGGTATTTCAAATAAAATACAAAATGGTTTTTACTAAAAGGCATTTAAATGCAAAATACAAAATAGGTATTTTGCATTTTGTATTTGCATTTTAAATAGAAGTATTTCAAATAAATCGCATCTCTGCACATAATAAACACTTTTCCACTTAAACAACTAATGCCAAAATTTGCTCTTGAACCAGACTAATACTGAGTCATTCCTTTTACTTAGCAAAAATAACTTTTAAAACAGAATACCAAGGTGCGGAACCCAATTCGTTTTATGGCCACGTAACGTTATTTCTTTCTTTTACGCTGTTGACGTGACGGCTTATCTTGTAGCTTATCCGTGCATTTTTCACTCACACTTTGACTGTTTTATTGTACCTAATAATGTAGGCACGTAATCTGGGTTCTGCAGCTACTCTCTCAATAGACAAGTATGCGGACAACGGAATTCATTAAAATGTTTTGATGTCTGCATTTGAATTTGGGTCAACAAAATTAAAAATAAAAATGTTTTCTCTTGACATTCGGTTAAAGCCTTAGATCCAAGTCTGTTTTCTTTGAGGGAGCTAAAAGTGAACTTAGTGGACCATAAACCATTATTGTCTAACACATTCGGAAACACAATCACATGCACCATTTCTATCTGTCAGATAGTGTACGATAAGGATAAAAAGATATTTATGGCCCCAGGAACCGCAAATGTGCATAAAAAAATATCAAAAAAATATGAAACTTTTGCTGTGTCCACCAGGAAAGATAAAAACATATAAAAATATTCAATTTGTCCCCCGGCTTCGCTCTCGTGTGGGAATTAAATTTCAAGATTTTACTGAATTCCCTTGGAAGTTAAAAAAAAAAACATGGAAATCCACAAAAATTATAATCATGCTGTTGCATGAACATAACCTGTGCCAAATATCATATCTCTGGACATGACCCCCGATCTTGTAACCTATGTGTTATTCCTGAACCAAACAAAATTTCACCCAAATCTCTCCTGCCGTTCCAACGTTACAACTGCAAAAAACAGACCAACTTTCGTATCTACACCATAGAATAGAATATCTACAAATAGTAATAAATATCTACAAATGTAAAATCCCGCATACCCGACACGACTTAACATTTTTCCTTGAGCGAATTCCAGAATTCATAACGTACGATCGATGAAAAAACAAGATCTCTTTGTCCCATTTACAAGTCTATTTCAGTAGTGGGACACAATTCTATTACAATGCAAGATTCTCGTGCGGGTCAGTGTGGAGCGGGTTTAATTTTCCACTTCCATGGCCACTGATGCTGGTATCCCCGTCAGGTCTATCTAGATCTAGTCGCGGTTGTTGCATGTATAAAGGCGACACCCCACTGCAGCGCGCGGTCACTCTACGCACGTGGGTACATATTAGCTCCGTATCAAAATGTAGGTGATGGTTTCCACGGCAGTGCACGCACACGCTACGCACGAAATGACCTATGGAGAATGGATCCACGTGGGTGCCAATTATACCGTGTCCGTGCACAGTGTGCGCAGCAGTGGGGCGTCGCCTTTACAAAAGCGCTGTCTGTGCACCAGTTCTACAGTCAAAGACATACTTATTATGAGAGCGTTTACACACTATTCGATCAGAAGTGTGATTCTCTGAAATCTAGTGACTATAGGCTCTGAATCTCATTCATGAAGTGGTCGTTCCGCTTATGACTATCATAACTTGCCCCTTTTCCTAGTAGGTATTACACGGCATCAAAGGGTCTGTTTAGGTGAGGTGACGTTGACACAAAGACACCTATTTTTTTCTAACTGACTACTGTATTAGCCTCTGATGGCTTATTCAGCTTACCGGAGAGAGCGAGTTTCCAGACGGGCTGCTCAGTAAGGGTTTTCTTAGCATGCCAAAAGATGATCCTACTGGGCCGACCTTGGACTTTGGATGCTAAGAACGACGACAAGAAACTCAGTCACGCAGACGCGTGCATCCCCTACAGGCATATAAGCAGTGCTTGTAAGCATACGTAAATGTGCCCGACACACTTCGTACCAATACGGATTTTGTTGGCAATACGAGTAACCTCTGTCAAAATCCACTGCACGCCCCTGCAGTCACGTTCCATGCACCCGTGTGAAATTCCCTATCCCGTGGGAATTTTGCTGCATTCACCCTCATTCCTTTTACATCATAACGTGAGACAGTAAAAAAAACTCATATTTTGCGATTTATTTATATCATAAAAATATACATACATACATAAATCACGCCTTTACCCCGTACGGGTAGACAGAGCCTAAGGTGACAAGATCTACAGGCCACGTTTAGCAAGATTAAAGACGTATAGATGGAAAATGGAATCAAAATAGTGATGGGTCGCTAGCCGCATCGCCTATAACATGACTCCTATGATTTTCGCCCATTCCCTCGATGGGCTTTTACCGTCTGCGCGGGAAGAGAAGAAACTGGTATACTCTATGTTTTTTCTTTGCATAAAAATCTGATTCTATATTAAATACAACTGTGTTTCTCTAGTAAACCACACTATCTGTGTAGGTAAATATTTACACAATTTTACTGAAAACATGCGCCAAGGAAAAGTTCGCCAAATACCAGAGGTGCGACATTTACGAAACAGTGCGGTGGTAGGAATTTCTAATAAGTTTCCTTTAACCTTTTTTTCCTTTGACGTATGACAATTTGTTTCCAAACTTTGAAGGAAATTGCCTACAAATTGACAACAGATACACATTTCACGTGAACAACGAAAAACTTAATACAAGAATGAATACAACTGAATTAAGGCAGTAAAAAATTTTCACTTCATTATACATGGTTTCGTATTCGATGAATTCTCGATTGTAATATTCAAAGCTCATTATTATATCGTCTCGCATTCAATTATTCGAACAATAATGTATCACTTTACAAGAGAAAACAGACACACGAAATTTTAGGCAGTATTTATTCGACGGCAGAGCGAGAAGTTTATACCGCGTTCTAGTGGGAGCGAAAGAGACATGTAGAGGAATTTGTAATGAACGTAACATGAGAGTCGGGTGAAGGGTCAACGACCTTTTCTTTAGGGTGGATCCCCTTCGGACCTTCGGAAAGCAGTAGGCAGTTTATTTCGATGCATTTTCTAATTGAATCGTTCGGGTTGCCATAATACTTGTGTAAGCAAACTTTGTATGGCATGTTTTTGTTGGGTTACGCCGAAAGTAGCTACTTGTAACGCAGTTAATGATGGTAAACAGTCATTCACTAATGCATGCTTGCTATTGATTCCTTTGAGTGTGTTTGCGTAGTAAATATTAAACTTATTTTGCTATTTCGTTGATTGAAAATATGGGTTGCATGAAGTGTATTTATGTTTCGTGAGGTCGTAAGACAAATTGAATACTACGCGTATCTTGTTGACTTAACCATTGCAGAAAAACAAATAACTTTTGAAAACAATAAACAACTGCTTACTTATCTATCGTTTCGTTTAATGTTGATGTCCTTTTCCTCGAAAATACTAGAAAACTAAGCCAAGTGCAAGTGATTTTAACCTTTTAGGATTACTTTTTTTTTGCTGATAATAATAATAGTTAAGTAGAGGTAAGCATTCAGCAACTTTGCTCTAATGTTAATTGGACCTTCAATTTTAAACGTGTTCTGTATATTTATTTGCGTACATTTTTCCTTTTTATAATTTTCAATTCCACCCCACATCAATCAGTTCACGTGTGCACCGAGTTAACGTTACAAACTTCTTTTTGTTCAATTGGTTGACTAGGCAATGGCGGCCTTTTGCAAACTGGTTAAAAGTGGTTTAAACCAATTCGAACCGGATGAAGCCGGTTTGGATACTGAGTTTTATTCACGCGTGAAGAACGCGCGGACATGCGGGCGTGTTTACATGTGTTAAATGAGTACATTTTTGTTTATAAATAAGGAAATAGCAGTTTAGTAATCCTTTTCAGTACCTAAGTATGAACATATAGGTAGGTATGTGAACAACAATACATACTTTTGATTTATTATACATAAATAGTTAGCTTAAACGAAATAACTTTCATAACCAACAATTACTCAATTTTTAAAATAGTATTGAGCCGTTCCTCCTGAAAACGCCAAATAAAAGCACTTAAATACTTTCAAAGCTCATTAAAATAAATTTGACAAAAAGGACATGCAAGTTTAATAAAGAAAACAAAATAAGATAACACCATTTCCAGAAAAGGTTTAAAAACTGGTTTGTCTAAAAATCAGTTTAACGAAACGTGCAGCGCCTAGCGTACACAAACTCACAGCAGATCCAATCGGTCGCTCAGACTAACCACACAAAGTGAGGTGTAAGTAGGGAATGCAATCCCGACTCGAGATTGCAAATTCGAGATCCCGCGGGATTAGAAATATCAATCCCGCGGGATCCCGGAATTTTCGGGATCCCGTCTAGTTTTAAAAAATGTTAAATTCGGATGACTGAAAAAGCTAATAACTGCTTGTTTGTGATAGTAAGGTTGACTAAAATAACATATTACTCGAAAGAAAATAAAGACCTTTATTCTTTAATCTTACCAACTAAATAATTATCAGGTTTTAAGGAAATTAACATAGGTAAATTAGGTAATCAAAACAATAAGCATATTTCAAGGGAATTAGGAAGTAGTTACCTACGAGTGATTTTGAAAATTACTCCTTAAAAAACAAAGGGTATTAATAGTGTCATCTGCTAAACGGCATCTAACGTCCGTTGCAATGTACCCCGCTGCTGCGCTGAGAATGCCCTCTCCGACTCAACACTGGTTGGCAACAGCGTGGCGAAGCAATTATATGCAAACTGCAAAAATTGCCCCCTTGTTCCTCCACACTCAAATAAATCCATTTCTTTTTTTATGGTAGACTCTAATTTATCTAAGCTCGTGGACGTGGATATACGTGCAAAAGGACTTTTAGTCGCTGACCACTGCCGCCCAATCCCGTCAATCTCGAACGGGATCTCGTCATATGATGCGTCGGGATTGATCCCGAAAAATTACACGAGATCTCGCGAGATCGGGATCCCGCGGGATCGGGATTGCATTCCCTAGGTGTAAGTGACCGCCGATTGTAAGCAAATTAGGTAGCGCTACGGAGTTTTGCAGTGCCGTTGTTAATAAAATTATTCAGTGAGTGACTCCTAGTCCACTTTGTAGCTTGAGTATAATGTTGGTGACATAAAAATATTACGAACTGAAGTTCGCTCCCTTTACGTTTTTCTACTGATTTCACTTTTATTCTCAGTCTTCAAAATTATTTATCATTATGTGATAAAATTCATAAAATCTTATTTAATTTTTTATGAATCTGAGACTCGAAAACGTTTGACAGAAAACAACTTTCTTGTTCTAAATTAAAACTAAAATACACTTAAAAATTGGTCAAGTCCAACAAATCTCGGACACAGCTACCCAAGATTGGGACACTAGTAGTAATATCGTTGGATCAATCGCGAAACTTCCAAGGCAACATGTCGGGACCCATAGTTTGCGATATCCCTAACTTACCCCGCCAACTGGAGCAAACAAACAAACATGCCAACTTTGCGTGCGTAATTTAGACGAACTTTATGAGCCTGGTTTACAAAATGTTGTCTCTGGAGGCATCATTACGCTCGTTGAGGATAAAGGTGTAAAAGTGATACGTACACTGTTGTAGTGTTTTTGACGACTTAAACAACATATTTAGTTTAGAGTCCGGAAATATGTTTTAAGGCTTGTATGATGCTCAACTTTTGGACTCGTAGCTGATATATTTATTTATTTTTCAGGGCAGTTATTTACTGATGTTTTTAATTCAGTTATTTATTGTGATGTAATAGATTTACTACTTAACTTAAGTAACATTGGCATGTAAGGATTCAACCTTGCAAGTCGAATGTCACACTTCCAATGGAATGGATGAAAATGCGAGTACAATACATTGAAGCAAAGTATAATCACCAAAAAATAATGTGCAAAAAGTAACAAAAAAAAGTTACTACTAATACTTGTCAGTGACTCGAAAACAATAGGTGACATTGTACTTAATAGAGATACGAGCAAATGTCTTCTAGGAGATAAATTTTAACGATCATTATTAAACGATCTGTGTTTTATACAGTCGTTGCAAAAATTACCAGGTATTAAGTCAATTGAACCAATCAGGAATAGTGCAGCTTTAACGTACAGACTCTTTTAATTGGAAAAAATATTATGTTCTTATTTGAAACTCTTTTTTTAGTTCTGTGTGCAGAAATATGTTTTTTTTTTTCAGTTTAGCTGTGACTATCCTTGTCAATAGACTTAATTCAGCAATACCGTCTCTGGGCGGACAAGTTTTTTTTTTATTTTTTTCCCAATGGAGCACAATTCAGAATTACAATACAATACAAATACTCTTTATTGAACTCCACAAATCAGTACGAAACAATACAGAATCAAAGAACAAAGTAGGCAATAGGCGATCTTATCGCTTTATAGCGATCTCTTCCAGACAACCAATAAGATAAATAAGTAATAGTAATTACATTACGATATTTTCAAAACTTTCACTTACTCGTCTCACGTCCCTGTTTGTGTACTTTTTCAGCGTCACACTAATTCTATTTACTTCGCCAATGTAATAAATATTAAGCAGATTTTCGAGGGAAAGTCTACTTGTATTAAAAATGTAATGCGTATGATCGCGTTTTGGCAAACAAAGTTGATTGAGCTACACATTAAACGGCGCACACTAAAAGCGTACCCGTGTTCCGTAAACTGAATCAATTTGCAAATAATCCGCGTTATCGTGCTCACAATGGGGACGCAGTAGGCTTTGTAATGCTGTAGGCGCTGTAGAAAAAGGTGCTAAGCGTTCTTGCTAGTAAAAAAGATTTTTTCACAAGCAGCAAGCACGAGTCTAACCCGAAAATTCACTTTTTGCGCCAAAATAGTATTACTCTCTTTGTGAAAGCTGGTAAACGCGCTAAACGCTAAATGAACCCATTGTTTTAGTATACGCGATTCCAATATTTAATCTTATATTATGTCTCCAAATGTTTTTTCGGTTACCACGTGCAGGCTTAGCCAAGTATGGAAGCCAACTGGAGTTAAATCAACGTAGAATAGTACCATATCCATTCAATGTAAATGTGACAGTAACCATGAACACCAGCTTGCCACACAGTTTCCATCGAGACAAACAAATAAAAAAACCTTACCTGATTCTGCTGTTGCGCTTAATTCACTGTGGTGTATCGTGATCGTCTATTGCTACGTCTGCCGCCCGGAATATTGTACGTCACTTAGTAATTGATGCGCAAATCGGAGCGTTAGGAAGCATTTTCTTATCTGTGGTAACAAAGTGAGAACCATAAACACTGAAATTCAATTTTGCATTGTATCCTCACCACAGACCCTATCTAAATACAATACAAATATTTAATTGAATCATACCTTCGTGGAAGTGCGTAATAATTAACTAAATAACATTAAATTTTAATTTTTTTAATACCCCCCACGCATTAATCGAGTAATACCTTACAAATGCCTTACATCGTTTTGGAAAAGAGCTGATAATCTTCAAACTACTGGACCGAATTTTAACAAACATGGCATGTTCTTCACCGCAAGAAAACAGGCTTTGAATGAAAAAAACAGCATCAAAATCGGTCCATCCGCTTGGGAGCTACTATGCCACAGACAGATACACACACAGACGTCAAACTTATAACACCCCTATTTTTGCGTCGGGGGATAAAAATTAAAACGTTGCTAATCCCCTACCATCGGTGGCGTAAAAACTTAAAAGTTAATGTTTCCGGAAAATAAAGAGTTGTCAAATGAAGTGTTTGTCAAACGATGCATTCGATCAAGCGTTTGTCGATGAAACATTAGTGGACCTTGTAATATTAACAGCACGGCAAACACAAAAGCGCGTGATGCTGTGTCGCTCGCGAGTTAGTTATACTACCCGTCTTTATCTTACTGCTCTTTCTAGAAAGAGATGGGTAGTCTCGTGTGCAACACAGCTCTACTTTGGAGTCTAAACTATCAGTGCTAAGTTACATACATGTGTTATTCAACATTTTGCCAGAGCACAGTGGCACCGTGATCGTTAACCGGTGGTTTACTAAGGTTACATCATTCGCGTCTTTACGTTTACATAAAAGTTTAACAAGCGGCTAAGTCATGAAAGCCCGCAAACTAACAGTTATATGATCCTAGTTTTATAGGCTGTTAAACTAAAACTTGAAGTACATCGAAGGAATAATAAATGACGGTACAGTCGGTCGCAGAAGTAGATAAAACAGTCAAACAAATCAAAGTGGTAATACACGTCCTCATGTAGAGTATACTTTATATAATTATTGAACTCAATGAAAAGGTACCCTACCCCTGATTATCAAGATAATTTTATCCTGGGAAACGCAAAGTTCCCGTAACAAATATACGGGGAGTCAAGATTTTTCCTCGTTTCTCATTCTAGTAGATGCAATGCTGAATGTCCCAATTTTAAAATGTTTATGCTTTACCCATTCATCTCATCCGGAACACTCTTATTTATAGCAAAGAGAGTGTGAAACACGCATATTGTTGCGTTTCTACTCGGGCCGAGAGGGTCCAGGTAGAGCGCTAACTTGTTTAAAAAGAAAGAAGAAGGGAAATGAAAATAGGTTTACAAAATACAGGGCATTTATTCAGTCCCACAAGAGTAAACATGCCACGGCTTAACTCAATGGTACAAAATAAGAATCTACAGGGCAGTGGGCATTCAGAAGAGCTGAGGGGGTGGCTTTTGCTTATTGCATAGGTTTACGAGGGCAAATATGCCGGATGGGCGCCACGGCCATACGGAGGCCGACCGTTCAAAAAGTAAAAGAAAAGGAAACGCGGTTCCAAAAAAAAAATATGGAAAGCATTCACCAAGGGCACGAGCGGAGCAGGCAACGGAATAGGGCAGGCAAGCAAGACGCCATGCACGCCGCTGCAGCCGTCAGGAACCCGGTGTGCTCTCGTGACTCCGACCAGGAGTACAGTCGAGTCAATAAAAAATTAAATACCATAGGGAAAAAAAAAAAAACCCCTGTAACAAAGAAAACAAGCACTTCAGTTACAGGTCAATTTGGAGGCTAGGGCTCCACGCATCCAGGGAAGAAACAACCATCACAGTTTGCTTACCGAATTGGGAATAGAATTCCTGCGTACGGATGACCAGGCCGCAGAAAGTGAGCTCCTCAACCAATCGGGGTTTTAAAATGCCTGTACACCTGAAATAATCGACAACGTTTAGCACAAAGAAACATCAGTCTAAATGCTGAATAAAAATAGTATGAACTGATCTTACTAGGCATCAAAGTAGGGGAAAGGCGACATGGCCACGCACGATGACGTGGAGGCAGCCGACCTTTTCAGCCCAATCTGAAAACAATCCCACACATGACGGAATGCTCCACAAAGATCATAAGCACCGTATTTCGGATTAAAAACAACTTACATATCCCGGAATGGGAATAAAAAAAAGGAATCGTCTACTCGAGACGAGACGGGATGCAGAAAATGAAATAAACGAATCTGTCACCGTGGTTGCCAGAGCAAAGACAGGTAACGAAATAATAAACAAATCGGTTTCGAAAACGACCACCAACTACTCTCAATTTCTGTAATATAGTACTTACGAATTTTAGATATCCGATTCAGGTACGAACTGAATTTTAGAAACAATCCCAGCTGAAATAAGAAATGGAAATGCGAACGACCAATTTGACACTTGCAACACTCGCCACTTCGTTCTCTAAATCCCAACCGCAACAAAAGACAAAGGCCACAGCTCCATACTGCCAATAATCCTAAATACTACAGAAATTGTTTATAAAAGTAAAAAGGGGTAGGGGGGTTGAAATTTTATACGCAACAGTACCTCCCCACTCGAGGAAAATTTTGAGTCAGCAAAATTTTAAGCTGGCCCCCAGCTTTACAACTCGCAAAGGAAACACCGAGACCTTGGCGGCACAGCGGAACGTGGTCAGCGCTGGCTGTACGTCCAAGAGCTACAGCAACACCAACAACTCCATATCTAAAAGAAAAAACATGCAAAAGCACAAAGAATTGCATTAAAGTTAAGAACAAGAATGCAAGTTCAAAGTTGCAGATAACTCTACCTACTAAGAATTACAAACAAAATAACACGCAACACCAAACCGAACCCACGCGAATTATCAGTCAGTCGTCTTAAATCAACAATAGACTGTACGCTATATCAAGCAAAATGACAAGCGATGCTAGATGAAGCTTGAAGCTATACATACCAGCTTTCGCTTCCTCGTTGGGACTCTGGCGGTGCAGCGAGTTGTAACTCGACAACGGGTTGCACGTCCAGGGACCACAACGGAAACTACACCCAAAGGGCAAAATAAATCTTAACCTAATCAGCCTTGAGATTCTGTATATGCCAAGATCCCAAGTTCTTACCACTACTTACACTCTCCAATTCATACACGAGAGGCGAATGTTTAAAAACAACACGACACTTCTCAAACTTTGGCGCAAGTTTCGCCATAAAAAACTTACTCGCATCACTTTGCGGAAACGTCTTTTTCCAAACAACATCGCCTACCTGAGGCTCAGCGACTTGTCGCCTACCTTTGTTATACTGACGAGCACCCTTATCATGAGCTTTAGACAAAGCAACCTGAACTCTCTGAAAAACATCGTATAATCCTCCCAATTTGGTGGCGTAATCTTCGCACGAACCAAACGTCAAATCTACTAGAGAAGATTTCTGATTACCATAAAGTTTACCATTCGGAATAGCTTCACGTCCGTGAACTAAGAAATAAGGGGTAAAACGAGTTGACTCATTAACAGTGGTGTTCAGCGAAAACTGTACTTTTGACAAGGTTGTATCCCATGAACGATGATCTTCGTTTACTAAGATAGACACAGCTGTCATAACGGATCTATTGTATCGTTCGACAGTGGAAACTTGTGGACAATAACGTGGGGTGTAATGAACTTGAGGAATATCATAGGTCTGAAACAGGCCGGTCAGCTCACTGCCAGTGAATTGCGTTCCATTATCCGCAATCACTGTACGCGGTACACCATGCTTGAGAAAGACTTCATCCTCCAGTCGCTGTGAAATAGTCTTGCCAACAGCACGTCGCAGAGGAAACAAAAGTACATACTTAGAAAAGCAGCAAACAACAGAAAAAATAAAAGTATATCCAGCCCGGGAACGGGGCAACGGACCTACCAAGTCAATGCTTATAACTTCAAAAGGACGAGTACAAATTTTGGGATTCCCCATAAGTCCTGAAGGTGGTGCCTGCGAATGTTTATATGCAGAACACACGTCGCAATCACGAACATAACTAACCACATCTTGGTACATGTTCGGCCAATAATAATGAGATGACAAATGTTTATAAGTTTTAAAAACTCCTAAATGTGACACTTCGTTGCAATGACAATGTTTTAATAATTCAATCCGCTTATCAGTCGGAATTACCTCCTTCCAATCGAAATCACTAGGAAATCGGAATTTATTTTTCGAATAACGATATAATTTATTATCTTTAATATTAAAATTTGGACAAGTTGGAAATTTCTCACATTTACGGAAGACTTTATTATACCAGTCGCAATTAGATGTATGAATTTCCAACACGGGAACGGTACGCGACAAAGCGTCCGGAACGACATTCTCCTTACCCTTGCGATGAACAATTTCGAAATCGTAAGGTGATAATCGACAACCCCAACGTGCTAATCTGCCAGTAGGATTGGTTAAATCAAAGAACCACTTCAAACTAGAGTGATCAGTAATAACTTTAAAACGTGGACCGCCTTCCAAATATGGACGAAAATGTTCCACTGAAAAAACGACTGCCAAAGCTTCTCTTTCTGTGGCCGAATAATTTCGCTCTGCCCGGTTTAGAGAACGACTTGCAAACGCAATCGGGTGTTCGCTGCCATCCCCTGAAATTTGAGTCAGCGTTCCACCAATACCAAATCCTGATGCGTCGCAGTGCAAAGAAAACGGTCTAGAAAAATCTGGACAGGCCAAAACTGGAGCAGTAATTAATGCGGTTTTTAATTCGCGAAAAGAATCATCAGCCTCCTTCGTCCATGAGAACGGAGGTGCATTTTTACGCGTAGACGTCAAAGCATTAAGAGGAGCGGCTATAGCGCTAAAATTTTTAATAAATCTACGATAATACGAGGCAGTCCCCAAAAACATTTTAACTTCCTTCCGATTTGACGGAGTAGGATAATTAACAATTGACTGAACCTTTGAGGGGTCAGTACGTAAACCATGTTCGTCAACTAAGTAACCTAGGTATTTCAATTCATTTCGGAAAAATTGAGATTTAGAAAAGTTGATAGTTAAATTAGCCGATTTTAAACGGTCTAAAACACGCGTAAGTAACAAGATATGATCCTCAAAAGTCTTGCTAACGATAATAATATCGTCCAAATAGACAAAAAGTCGTCCACTAAATTCTGGTCCAAACAATTGGTCCATTAACCTTTGTTGGGTAGCAGGTGCTCCTGTCAATCCAAAACACATCCTTTTAAATTGAAACAATCCGCGACCAGGTACGGTAAACGCGGTACGCTCCTTAGAAGCAGTATCTAAAGGAATTTGCCAAAATGCACTTTTTAAATCAATTGACGATAGAAACCTTGCGTCGCGTAATTGATCCAGAATACCAGAAATATAAGGTAGCGGATACGCGTCGCGCTTACTCACAGCATTCAACTTTCGACTGTCAATACAAAAACGCAATTCTCCGTTAGATTTTGGAGTAAATAAAGTAGGGTTATTCCAAGCACTCGTGCTAGGCTCGACTACATTTTGCTCTAGCATTTCGTCTAGCTGCCTATTCAATTCAGTTAAGCGATGAGGTGAAATAGGATAATAGCGCTGCTTGATAGGTGGACAGTCTCCAGTATCAATAGTGTGCATAAGTAAATCAGTACATCCTAATCCTTTAGATTCAAAAGAAATATCCTGAAACTTCGAAATAATATCTTCAGCAAGTACACGTTGGTCGGAATCTAACCGATCAAAGGAATGTAAACGAACCTCGGAAACATAGTTCCCGGCGATAGTGTCCTGATGACCACCATATTCTGAAAATAGATTTGGAGCTATATTAAAAGCTTTCCAAAAATCAACCCCAAAAATAAGAGGCGTAGTCACATCCGGTATAACATAAAACTTAATTACCTGAGTCAAGTTACGAACCTTGACTGGTAAAAATAAACAACCACAAACTCTTGCCTGGGAATCATTGGCGGTGGCGATGTAAGAAAATCATCACAGCCGTCCAAAGTAGCGCCCAAAGACAAAAATAAATTAAATAAGTCAGATCCTACAATAGATATAGAGGACCCAGAATCCAACAATCCAACAAATTGATTTTCATAAATTTCCACCGAAATGTGGGGACGATCGTCTAAACGATCAATAACGTTCCGAACCGCCGAAACGCTAGGAGAAACAAAAGCTTCGAGTATTTTAGAATTACCCGGCTTATCAAAAGAGATATTAAATCTACCTACTTTATTAAAAGAGTGCTTAGATTCATTAGCATAAGTACTCGAAGAAATATTCAGACGGTTCGGGTTTGCTAGTTTTTTGAAATATTTTTATCAGAACCCGAACCCGAAGGTTTAGAACAATTGGGACAAGAAGTACTCCTAACTCCCTTTTTCCCGCATTTAAAACAAATTACAGCTTGCGAACGACAGTTACGCAAGGAATGGTCACTAGTCCTACAACGAGGACAAAACTGCTTAGGCGAAGCAACATCTACTTTCGGTTTTGGAAACGATTTACAACATAAATCTACTGCAAGCGAATTAGAAGAAGGTTTAGGCGGCTCCACAAATGAATGAGCACGCTGCCAGCTTTCCTCAAGAACACGGCAATGATGTTTCAGCTCCTTCAGAGTTGAGACGGAATACAGCGCTAACGGGATCGAATATTCGGGACGAACATTAATGTACACTATATCAAACTTTTCTTTCTCGGTAAGTGGCTGCGTCAACCTAGTAAAATAATTAAGCATAATGCTGACATAGGTGGAAATCGATTCGTTAGGTCCCTGCGTCCTGTTGCGAATTTCCTTTAAAAGACGTCGGTCGTAATCAAAAGGCAAGTATTCAGCTAGCATGGCTGATTTCAACTGGTTCCAAGAAAAAACATCATCTTTAATACCACGATACCACAAAAGAGCATCTCCTTCAAATAATTCAACCGCGGAGGAGAACAAACGATCCGTGTGAATACCACGTGACTCACGGAGTTCCTCCAAGCGCTGCAAGAAAGCTTTGACACAAGATTTGCCATTAAATTTAAGGTTCAAAGAATGAACAGTTTGAAATTTAGACGGAGTAACACAGACGTTACTTTCTAAACAAATATCCTCAGGTACCTCGCATTTGCTAGAACTAGACTTAAACAAGGAAAACATTTTATCCAACTTCGCTAAAATAACGTTAAGTTTTTCTGTAAGTTCAGTATGTAATGCAACATCCGATTCCTCTGGCATAAAACGGGTTAGGCGGTGAAATATGTGGTGAGCCAAGGCTTGAACGCGATTTAAAACTTTCAAGGTTAATGGTTTCGCGGCAGCAATAGTCAACTCCGTCAGCTCTTCCAACTTCCCAGAGATACATATTAATTCCCTTTGGTGATCGCCCGCAAACAAAATTTCATCAGAAGGAATGTCCTTACTTAACTCACGAATTTGAACTCGCATGGCATTAACATCGCCTGCTGGTTTTTCATTTCTTAACAAAATCTCATACTCCAATTCGTCTTTATGTAACAAATTAAATGCAATAGGGCGTTCCTCCATATTAATAATCGTTTAGTATAAGTGGCTACTTACTTAAAAATATAAAGTTAACAAAAGTTGCAAAAAACTTGGCTGACTGTACTTAAAAAAAGTATGGCTAAGCCAAACCAATTATATCAGAACACTAAGTGAACCATATTAAATTGAAAAAGTCACAGATCACAAACAATCTTGGCTGACTGTACTAAAAACAATAAAACGTTAAGTCAAACCAGTAGTACTAAAACACTAAGTTCATCAGTCCAAATAAAGTAACTCACAGTTAAAAGATAAAGTTTTTACAAAAACTTGGCTGACTGTACTTAACCTGGAATGCTAAAATTAAGCTCCAATAATGTAGAAATACTAAAGCACAAAGTATTAAAACTGTACTCTAAATTATTTGTAGGAAGTTGGCAAAAGCAAAAAAAAAAAAATGGCTGATTGTACTAAGTTAAGAAATTAAATATACAAAACTGAATTTAAATTCAACCGCTATTGTCTGAAAATAATGTGATTCCTTGTATTATGTTAATAAAGTAACTGTCTAAAAGTAAATTTAAATTTATTACTATATTGTCAAAAATATATATATATATGTTTGACTGTACTAAGTTAAGAACCAAGTGTCCAAAACTGAATTCCAATGTAATATTTAATTCAAGGCAGGTTGAGCAAAAAAAAATTAAATAATATTTCCAAGTCACCAAATATTGTGGCCGGCTGTACAAGCAAGGATTCACACACTAAAAGGTATGTAAAAAAAAGAATGTAAAAGAAATTAATAATGCCAATTCAGTAAATATTGTGAGCAACTGTACTACAAACAGGGCTCCTTCAACTGTTAATTACAGCACAACAACAATGAGCTTGAAATTTTAAAAGGTTAGATTAGTATTTAGAAGTACCTTCAAACTATTTTATAGTTTTATAAAACAAAAGTTATCAAATAAATCTGTAAGTTCAGCCAATACAAAGTCAATAAAGTAAATTAATTAGCCTTTAAACCACTATAGGTAGTATAAGCACAAATTATGGTAGTAGTAGTTTAAATTATATGGCTACCTACGACAGATAGACCAAATTTAAGTTATGTTTAAAATTAAAACATAAATTTAAGTATTAAATTGAAACACAGTTTAAATTTATTTAAATTTAAATAAGCAAAAGCAAAAGCAAAAGCAACCCCTGTGCTATAGCAATCTGACACAACACACTTCCTGAATTTGAAAATAAGCCCCTCGGAGGGTGCAACTGTTGCGTTTCTACTCGGGCCGAGAGGGTCCAGGTAGAGCGCTAACTTGTTTAAAAAGAAAGAAGAAGGGAAATGAAAATAGGTTTACAAAATACAGGGCATTTATTCAGTCCCACAAGAGTAAACATGCCACGGCTTAACTCAATGGTACAAAATAAGAATCTACAGGGCAGTGGGCATTCAGAAGAGCTGAGGGGGTGGCTTTTGCTTATTGCATAGGTTTACGAGGGCAAATATGCCGGATGGGCGCCACGGCCATACGGAGGCCGACCGTTCAAAAAGTAAAAGAAAAGGAAACGCGGTTCAAAAAAAAAAATATGGAAAGCATTCACCAAGGGCACGAGCGGAGCAGGCAACGGAATAGGGCAGGCAAGCAAGACGCCATGCACGCCGCTGCAGCCGTCAGGAACCCGGTGTGCTCTCGTGACTCCGACCAGGAGTACAGTCGAGTCAATAAAAAATTAAATACCATAGGGAAAAAAAAAAAAACCCCTGTAACAAAGAAAACAAGCACTTCAGTTACAGGTCAATTTGGAGGCTAGGGCTCCACGCATCCAGGGAAGAAACAACCATCACAGTTTGCTTACCGAATTGGGAATAGAATTCCTGCGTACGGATGACCAGGCCGCAGAAAGTGAGCTCCTCAACCAATCGGGGTTTTAAAATGCCTGTACACCTGAAATAATCGACAACGTTTAGCACAAAGAAACATCAGTCTAAATGCTGAATAAAAATAGTATGAACTGATCTTACTAGGCATCAAAGTAGGGGAAAGGCGACATGGCCACGCACGATGACGTGGAGGCAGCCGACCTTTTCAGCCCAATCTGAAAACAATCCCACACATGACGGAATGCTCCACAAAGATCATAAGCACCGTATTTCGGATTAAAAACAACTTACATATCCCGGAATGGGAATAAAAAAAAGGAATCGTCTACTCGAGACGAGACGGGATGCAGAAAATGAAATAAACGAATCTGTCACCGTGGTTGCCAGAGCAAAGACAGGTAACGAAATAATAAACAAATCGGTTTCGAAAACGACCACCAACTACTCTCAATTTCTGTAATATAGTACTTACGAATTTTAGATATCCGATTCAGGTACGAACTGAATTTTAGAAACAATCCCAGCTGAAATAAGAAATGGAAATGCGAACGACCAATTTGACACTTGCAACACTCGCCACTTCGTTCTCTAAATCCCAACCGCAACAAAAGACAAAGGCCACAGCTCCATACTGCCAATAATCCTAAATACTACAGAAATTGTTTATAAAAGTAAAAAGGGGTAGGGGGGTTGAAATTTTATACGCAACAATATTTATTTAAAAACCGGCCAAGTGCGAGACTGACTTGCGTGTAGGGATAGTTGTGGGGATGTCACAGCAGACATCCTCTCTCCAGGCAGATACTTAGCGGCACAAAATGTGGCCCAGCCTACAGATAGCCTGTATTTAATTTTAATGTAGACAGCGAATAAGCAAAATATCCGTTGGAAATAATAGTTGAGCAACGCAACGTAGGCAGGGCGTAATAAATGCGTATTTTTTGTGGAGACAATTTTAGTGTTAACTATTTTTATTATTTTTTACATGTAATAGCGTCCATAGTTATAAATAGTGTGAACATTTCAAGTGTTCAACTTTCACCGATTCAAAAGATAATATACAATCAGATGGTAGAATGGAATTTTAGTAACCAGGTCCTGTGGCACCCTTTGGTAACGGAACCCTAAAAAGTGACACGCTAAATCACATGGTTTTTCCTTAATATTAATATAGAGCTCCCCTAAGACGCTAGGCCGGTGTATTTCGCATGACAAAGGACCTGTCGCTCAGGCCATTGTCGGCGATATTTACCGAACACTGCTCGTGTTCTTAGCTGAGACCTTGCGTTTAGGGTTAAGCTAACCTTATACGTTACAAGGAAGCGTTAGTCATTGTTATTAGCTGGAGGCTGAGGTTGCTGGTGCAGTTGTATATTAATCGCATAGCAAGCAATACGACAAAAAGAAATTTAGATCGGTGAATAAAGAAGAATCATCTCATGCCGGATACTCATCTGCGAGATGTAACCGTAGTTGTTGCATGTTACAGACGCCAGTTGTTGCACGTTACAAACGCTAGTGAAGACGTGGCGTGCCGACCGCGGCAGGCCCGCGAGCCACGCCCACATATGGCCACCTACGCCCACATACAATTACACAAAAACTGAAAAAAGGACTTACCTGTATGACATCTATGTAGATATCTGACAGAAACAAAAGCAAAGCATTAGAAAATTAGAATGATTACATATATATAGGTAATATGAAAGCAACAAAAATAACTGAACAACGCCGTCGTATTTCAAATTCGCTCAAACGTCAGCAGCACAGTGATGCCGCAACAAAAAGCGTGAAATAATTGCGCACTCGACTAACGATGCGCGACAGTGTCACTATTCCGGACATTCTTCCCCTTGTCCAAGCTAAAGCCGATTATAATCGCGGTAAAAACGCGTGATAGAACCCCCCCAAACACCCTCACCCCCGCCTTATCCGATCTGCTGTCAAAAGTCCTTCCAATTTATGTATTGCAGCCGACACCCCGCAGTATTATTTATTGGTAGACGCTCCTTTCTCGCCAACTTTTCTTTTACGTCTATCGAACGATAGCTTCGGTTGAATGAAGATGTATGACTTTCGATTTGAAAGGGTGAGGCCGATACAGAATACACAATGCCATGTTTTTCTTAATTTGAAGAAAAGTGTCATATCACGAATTTTTATTTTAATCAGCCAAGTTGCTCAATATTTAACTCAAATAAGAATAATGTTCATTTGCGTCGGTAACATTTTGCACATACGAAATACAGAATGTCACACGTGATACTTTTTAAAAATTCGTCTTTAAGTACGTTCTTTCTGTGTAATGCAGAGACACGTAGAAAAACCACGTTGCGTATCATCACTACATAGTATAAAACAAAGTCGTTCTCCGCTGTCTCTATCTGTCCCTATTTATGCTTAGATCTTTAAAACTACGCAACGGATTTTGATGCGGTTGTTTAAATATATACAGTGATTCAAGAGGAAGGTCTATATAATACATGCATAATATAGTAGAGAAACACTGATTGCACCCGTGCGAAACCGGGGCGGGTCGCTAGTAGGTATATTTACAAAGAAGAAACTGAACAAAGTCTAGATGACACTAAAAATGGTTTGAAATAATACGGCTTTCTAGCGTAGTAGAATGTTTAACTGTGAAACAAAAATGTGCACAATTTCTGCGACTATGTCCCGAGGGACTGAGACGTTGACATCTCGAAAGTTAAAGCTATTTTTCTTACATCAGAACACTATGTATGTGCCTTGTTAAAGTCTAAGAACGCTGGAAAAATATTGAATTAAATAGATAAACCATTTTATTGCCATTTTATGCACATAACAAGGCCAAATAAAGCCATGAATGTGACAGCTTTCGAATTGTAGTTGTGTGTTCTTATATAGATAATTTTAAATTTTCCTGTGTATCACTTTCAACCACATTAACGGCCGCTATTTGTCATTAATTGCGTGTTTTTGGTATCTATTTTTTTCCTCTTGTTTTTTTTTGCCTTACTGCAAAGCACTGAATAATTAATTAACTATACCGCAATTAACCACTGTTAGATGTGGTTTTCAAATTTCAAATAATATGTCCCTTGTAAATATCTGTAACGTCGAACTCTAGTCTGGCAAATGCTTCTCATCGCGCTTGATCTGAAACTTGTATTACGGTAGGGTTCTAAAAACGCCATTGAACGCTAAGTGCGTACTTGCCCGTTAAACCCCATGTCGCATAAAACAACACACACGGCACAAGCATAATTGTAAAAAGGCATTTTATTAAGTGGCCCCTGTGCAGCCATCAGGAGGGATCATAACAAGAGCCTCCTACTGAGACAAGAGGAGAAGGGAGGCGCAACGGTATTTATTACTAAGATTAATGGTACGCTGCCATATTGGAGGAAAATGTGTATGAAACATAAACCTGGGCTCGTGTGTTTCACGGCCAAGTAAAATGTTTTGAGGTTAAAAATCGTAAGTGACTTTTATTAAAAGCAACCCTCACGTGTAAGTGGTTTAACTCAGGGAAACTACTTTCTGTACCTATACCTATAAGTATTTGACGTTTGAGTTACTGAAATAGACTAGTGAGCCGATTCTGCACATTAAGAATTGCTTATTCTCAACTTAACAATGTTTATGGTGGTACAGTTAACCTCTGTTTAGTTTAGTGGCCTGCAACTTCATTCCACTATTACAGACAAAACAATAATCATCAGCTCTAGCCTATACCCAGCCAGGGCACAGGATAAATCACGTCTTTATCCCTTACGAGGTAGAAAGGGCCTAAGGCTAACAAGACCTAAATGCCACGTCTAGCATGATTGACCGCGTATAGTTGGAAAGGGGAATCAAAATTTATTTCTACAATTAATTGCCTTTACAATACCTAACAATACCTAATGGTGATCCAGGTTATCACCCTAGTAGAGATCTAATCACCATTTATAACATGTATAAAGCGTTTGCCATATGGAACTGGCATGGCGCCGATTCTCAGTCCCTTCAAAATCAATGTCTATCATGAGGCCGCATGGCAATCAAATGAGTTCTACGAAATATCGGATTTGAGATAGAACTCGAAGATACAGAGACCTCGATGCTCAAAACCGCATTCATTTTCTGTCAAACTGCAAAGGTTGAGTGTAGAAAGAGACAGGGAATACAATCGTTAGAGCAGTAAGGCATCAGATCAAACTGTTCGTCATTACAGTGTCACTAGAGATGTTCATGTATTTACTGCGTTTTTTGTTCGACCGTAATTATTTCGTTTTTTATCTGTCCTTTTCCAAGCCAGTAGCTTTATAGATGTTGCCACGAACGAGGCAGCATAACGCGAGTTATGCGCACCAGGGGTTAGGAAGAAATCACAGCTGCCTCGTAAAGTATCGGTAAATCGAATTGAGAACACCGTAAATGTTGAATGAGGCGCTGTAAAACACAAATATTCCCCATGCTACCGTGTTACATATAGATTGGCGTAGGTTTAGTGCGATCATATACGTTCGCCCATTTTTAATACGATGCGGTACGGAGACATTTGTAGCGCAAAGGATTGCTTGTTTACGGTTCCAAATATATTTTCTATGATAAAAGTGGTACCTAATATATTGTGCTCATAATGTTTCCCTCGTTCTAAATTCCTTCTGCAAGAAACTTAGAAGATACTTGGCTGTGCTTGTTAGATTTTAATGTTGTTTAAAACGTCTTTGATATATTGATTACAAAAGCTTACGGCTACGGCTCAACCACTGTTAAAGAATTCCCCATCATGCGGCAATTTTGAAAAAGACGTCGATTTTTCCAGCTTGCACCACGAAGAGAGCCAACCTATTATTTCGTAACACCACTAACACCTAAATGACGACTCTTTTTCAAAGTACCGCGTTCTCAATGGCAATTTTTCACATAAATCAGACATTCTATAAAACAAAGCGGGTCAAGGATAAATCACCAGAAGGCACGGACAATTTGAAAAGTCCGACTAAATGTCGATTGAAATTGTCAAAAACATGCACCAATACTTTGATGATTGATGAACTTTGGCACCGTGCCATTGCAATTTTGTGCGGACAGATGGACCTACATTCGGACCGCTGGAACCTGCCTCCATTTTGCCTTTCATTTCAGGTAACGGCTTTCATTAAGCTTACTGTTTTATAAATTAATGAACCAGACTTTTGATCAACTTTACCTTGGTACTTGAATTGAAGTTAGTAGGTACGTTTGGGAAAAATGTTGCAAGTCATCAGTGACCTACTTTTAGTGGTCGGATCATTTGGAACACGTAACATTTAGAATAGATCGATTCTGAAATTAATTAGACGACAGCCAACAATATCATAGCTGGAGACGCGTGTCCAAGAAATAGATTTGTTCCTTTCGTTTTTGAATGTCGGGTTCATACTGAATACCAGCGTAAAAAATATATATACTTTTTCTTGCACCGCCAATAATTAAGTTACAAAAAGTATTGTAGCAAACTTATGTTTTGCCTGTGTCTGGCAAAGGCGAATGACAAAGTGACAAATAAAGACAAAAGATTGTTAATTAATCGTCGTGATAAATCGATGGGTTAGATTGGTTTTAAATTTGGTTGCGAATGTAGCTAGTGTATGTATGTTATTTGACAAAGCTGCCATTTAAAATGCTTTATACTTGTTTATCACAAACTTAATGTAATCATCTTTACTAGTTGTTATTGCCGCTTGTTGCCACGAAGAACTACTTAAATTCAAAAGAAAATAACAGAAAGAATACGATAATTCGATTACTTTTTAGCGCTCCTAAGCTGGTGCTTAATACGTAATACAGTCTTAAATCTTTAATCCAATTAGTTAGATGTGTTAGCTTACAGCTATTTTGAAACATGTATAATACCAACTTTAAGTTTAAGTTTAAGTAGATTAAATTCAATGACAAACCGTAAAAGTAAGTCTTTAACCAGCTGTGTATTGACTAAAATTCGGGAGACCATCATAACTCGACCCTTACGCTCGTAGGCATTGTACGGAGTGAGGCGTCTTGTTGTTTGTCGAAGCACGACCTACGTCACGTTACGAAAAAAGCCGTGGTAGCCTAGCTGTTTGACCTGTGGCCTCTCAAGCAGAGGGTCGTGGTTTCGAATCCCGAGCTCACACCACTGAGTTTGTAGCAATCTATGTGCGAAATTACATTTGAATTTTTTCGTTGAAGGAAAACATCGCGAGGAAACCTGCACACGGGGAACTAAAGCCCAAGCCTCGTTCCGAGAGGAGGCCTGTGCCCAGCAGTGGAATGGATGTAGGCTGGATATGATGTTGATGATGATGACCTATGTTTATAGACATGATTCGATATTATGCTAGCTCAGGGTTTCTTAAAGTGTGGTCCACGGACCCCTTAGGGGTCCCTGGCATGTCTATAAGGGGTCCGCAGTAGGTCAGTTAAATGTAATCATATTTATTAGGAAATTGTGTCGTAAACTTGACGAGACGCATCGTCGTCGTCGGGCGAATCGAATGTTAAACTAAATAGGTACATAAATAACAACACAAAACAAAAAGGTAACTATACAGGGTGTTAGGTAATGAGTGGATAATCCTTGAACTATGGATAGAGGGCACTTAGGACGTTATAATAAAGCTAAAATAGGTTTAGTAAAAGATGCACGGTTTCCGAGATATTCGGACTTTTAGGTTTTTTTCGAAAATGAACACCCTTGTTCAATGTTTTGATCATAGCACCATTTTAAGCTAACTTTTTCAATTTTTTATTTTTGTTCAATATTCTTGAGTACTTGTAATTTCAGATAGGCATTACTATTTTTGTGAGACTACATGGGATTTTTTTTTTAAAAATCGCAAACTTAATTTTTGCCTTTTCAATCGTACATTGATCGAATTTTCAGCTCTCACGGTGAAAAAAAAATACACTACCGCCTAGTTGCCAATAAGCTTAAAAACATGCCGGTTTATTGACAATTTAAAAATGGTAATTACCTTTTGAATTTAAATTCAAAATGACAAAATAATAAAAAAAAAAATACACGCTCACCCACATTTTTCCCGATTTACTTCTTGTATCACGGGTGTAGAACTCAAATTTTTTGTTGCAAAAATAACATTATTGGCCACTTATTTCAATGCAAATGGCATTTAAATAATTCCAAATTGAAAAACATGCTGACTGCCTTTTGTTTTTTTTTTTGACTTCGATTTTGAATTTCGCTATTATTGCATAATGAATGGTGAAATTGTGCCTTGGCACTCACCATAAATGTAATTCATTTGGGCATATTCTATCAGTGTGTATTATGTGCGAAGCAGTATTAAAGTAAAAAACTTCAACACAACGATCTAAACGCAAAATTAACCATTCATTACGCAATAAAAATAGCGAAATTCAAAATCGAATTCGAAAAAAAAACAAAAGGCAGATGACATGTTTTTTCAATTTGGAATTATTTAAATGCCATTTGCATAGAAATAAGTGGCCAATAATGTTATTTTTGCAACAAAAAAAATTGAGTTCTACGCCCGTGATACAAAAAGTAAATCGGGAAAAATGTGGGTGAGCGTGTATTTTTTTTATTATTTTGTCATTTTGAATTTAAATTCAAAAGGTAATTACCATTTTTAAATTGTCAATAAACCGGCATGTTTTTAAGCTTATTGTCAACTAGGCGGTAGTGTATTTTTTTTTCACCGTGAGAGCTGAAAATTCGATCAATGTACGATTGAAAAGGCAAAAATTAAGTTTGCGATTTTTAAAAAAAAAATCCCATGTAGTCTCACAAAAATAGTAATGCCTATCTGAAAATACAAGTACTCAAGAATATTGAACAAAAATAAAAAATTGAAAAAGTTAGCTTAAAATGGTGCTATGATCAAAACATTGAACAAGGGTGTTCATTTTCGAAAAAAACCTAAAAGTCCGAATATCTCGGAAACCGTGCATCTTTTACTAAACCTATTTTAGCTTTATTATAACGTCCTAAGTGCCCTCTATCCATAGTTCAAGGATTATCCACTCATTACCTAACACCCTGTATATATAAGCGAAACTAGCAATAAAAGATTTTTTTTTTAAATAAGGTTTTTTATTATTTCCCTAAAATATTTTTTGAGAGGGGTCCGTGAAGTTGTTTAAATTGTGAAAGTGGTCCGTGACTGCAAAAAGTTTAAGAAACCCTGTGCTAGCTAAAGAACAGGTCAAGCTATGATCGCCGTCTAACCGCAGCGATCTCCAGGATATTTTAGAGAATAACACTCCTGTATGTGACTCATTGTCCCTTTCAAAATGTTTGCGTCCCGCATACGTGTAGGCGAGCGCCAATAAAATTCAAACCCTCACATTATTATTCATCAACTTTCAGACGGCTCATAAATAAATAGGGCCAGCGTATACCTACCAGGTTATAGTGAGTATTTGCCCGATTCCGCTGCGGTCGAGGTCGGGAAATGAATTGCCCAATTTTCCGCATTTTCAGCCATTAACAACATCCGGTCGGTGCCAGGATCCGGGTGACGTCCGCAAATAATGCACACCCGTATAGCCGTTCACTTGGTAATGATAAAAAAATCGTTTAACACATTTTTGGGCAAACATTTGTTTGTTTGCGGAACGTTTGCATGTCGACGTGTGGAGGGTGTGTTACATTGATAGCGATCGCTATGGTCATGGTGATACAATGTTGTTACCAGTTGTCAATTAAACGAACAAGTCAAAAATAAACTTTGTTTATTGCTGCATTCTCATATATCTAGTGCGATAATAGCATGAATATAACATTAATTTGATTATTTTCGATTGCGAAGATGGTTGTTGAGAAATAAAGAGTTTATTTACTTACTTTAAACTTTTTAAAAGAAAACTGTAACGTAATTAGAAAACGGAAGAGAAAACGTGTTTTCTTAAATGCTTAAAGTGGTAAGTAAAGGAATAAAACCGGTCCAATGCAACGTAGCCGGAGGATGCCAAGAAAAATTCTCAGCGAAAAAATGTCCCACAAACTTGTAACTCCAAGAGGCCATAACTTTGTTTCTCGACCGTAAAAACTCTAGCACAATGTTCTCGAGTTTTATCTCGGGTAATGCGGATGGCCCACCAATCATAGCTAGGCGGAGCTAACGATTTCCGATATAAACCGTAACCGTTAACGGCACCCGGTTACCCGGTAACGGCCGATACAACGGCGTAGCATCGCGGCAGTAATGAATTTCCTCTTTTCATTTGGTGTCCGCCGAGGTTTACTCAAGCTCATTGAACGTGATTTTGAACGCCGGATAGCCGAGTGGTTAGACCTTGACTACGAAGATGCTCCGGTCGATTCTCCCACGGCTGACATTGTTTTATGATTGTACAATACAATACAATAACTCAGGGGTTCCCAAAGTGTGCGCCGCGGCGCCCTGGTGTGCCGTAGAAAGTAAAGAGGGGCGCCGTGAGTTCTATCATTATCCGAAACCACAAATATTCGCGGGTACCTATTTGAGCGCTCGCATCGGTAAATAATATAGCGTCGTGTCACTCTTTTTTACTATCTCCCTTTAAGTAGCCTAACCTAACAACTTAGCTAAGGCAGGGCGCCGTTACAAAATACTAAACTTGTAACTGCGCCGCAGGTTGAAAAAGATTGGGAACCCCTGCAATAACTCTTTATTGAACACCACATAATATAACAACGAAAACAGAAAAAGGTATACAGAATATTTTATTACAAGGTAACAATAGACGGTCTTATAGCTACAGAGCGATCTCTACCTATATTCTTATGTTTTAAACTTCATTTTGATCTTCAATCAATAAACTTAAGCGTGGTTAAACAAACTGTGACCTCACCTCACGCTGCGTCTCATTTTCCTCTTAAATCATGGGAAAGAAGTCCTTGTAAGTGGTAAGAGGTAAGCACAAGAGATTATATCCATGACGCGGCTAGTCGCTGGCGCGCTAAGTTTCATTTCTAGTTTTTATTCATTGTACTGTGTTTTATTTTTTGGCTTTTTTGGGTTGAATTAACCTTTGTTAGTGGAAATAATCTCCAATACATGGAGGAGGCCTATGCCATGAGGCACGCCGAATTACGCGACAATTTAATAATAAAAAAAACAACAACAACAAAAAAAAAATGAAATTGTAGCGAATTCGGAATAAAAAGGCTATATTATATATTATTATTATAGTGGAAATAAAGTATAAAGGAGAAAAAAGTTCTTAATTACATTGTTTAGTTTTTTGCTTGTTCAGAAGCCAAATTTTGGTACCCATGGCAGCTTTATGTAACTTAATATGGGACGAGGCCAACTGGTGTGAAAGTGTCTCAAGATATTTTTATTTCGCTACAAGCAGCCACAAGTGTGCGATTATCTTTCAATTTCGATGAAATGCTGAAATACGCTTATCGAGTGTGATTTTATTTCTGAAGAAATCCCAATTTCCTGTGCCTATATGTTTATTTGGGTCTACTACTGAACCAAGACGTTACTAGAGACACGCGAATGTTTACATAAATCTGGATCCTGAATAAGTTGTTGCTTTTTACGACGTAAACATGTTTAAATTAAATATTACGACGAGGTGCTAGTAAAGAAGACAGAAAATGATAAATCACATAAAGTGTGACAGACTGTGCCTTTACTTATAAATGAAGAAATAGGAAGGCTTACGAAAACTTAAAATCGAAATGATTTTGACGATATTTCCCTCAAATTTTATTTTCACTTCGACTTTAGCTTTAAAGTATAAAATAACTAGCTTTTGCCCCCGACTTCGTCCGCGCAGGTAACGTCAAAGTGACGTACCACCTTCATCCAATGATTTCTTTAAATATAAAGTCATTGTTTCCTATCCCTCCTTTTATCTTATGAGAAATTTGCAAAATCTCTTCTAAATGCTCGTTTTTGATCCTCAAGGAACATGTTGGCCAAATAGCAAGGACCTAAATCATATATATATGATCCTTTTTACGTCTTATCCCATAGGAATTTTGCAAAGCACAGAAATCAGATATCATAATTACCTCTTGGTATACCAAGTTTAAAGATTCTAGTTACGGAGTAATAATAGTTACGGAGATAGGACCATTTAAAAGTAAGAATATAAATCCCTTTTACGCCCCAACCCGCGGGAATTTCGGAAAGTCCTGAAATTATTTTTTAGCAGTTATGATTCCGTACTTGTGTGGCAAATTTCATGACTCTTTAAGGAGTATTTGCCTTAAGTACCATGCCTTTTTTGAATAAAATAGGATTGAGTTTTCAAACATGACTGTGTCAAAATAAAATGTAATTTAAATCAACAGTACCTTACTAAGGAATCTTGATATCAAATTCGAAGCAAATCGCCTTCAAAACAACTTACTACCCATTTTAAGCCCCGTTAGAGGATGAATTTCAAGAAAATACGAAACACGTGCTCCGTCAATTCTGTTAAAAAATGTTTATGCAAAAATTAAGTAGATCGAACCAAGGAATCACGTTGTCCTGTATAAACTTTGCCCCGCTTTTCATCCCGTTAGAGGTAGAATTTCGGAAAACCCTTTCTTATCGGATACCTAAGTCATACAAAGAACACATCCTCCTAGTTTCAGGTCTCTACGATCAGCGGTTTAGGCTGTGCGTTGACCCGTCAGTCATTCAGGACAAAGCATTTTATATGTATATAAAATAAAATAATACATGATACTTTGTATTTTTCTTTGTATGGAAACTTTTGTACAGCTTAATAATACTGACGATGAACGAACCTTTCTCAGTTGGCTTAAAAAAGAAACAAAATACTCTGGAATAACGCAAAGGCGAGCGGGCAACACTGTCTCTTTGATTTTCCACAACTGTGACCCCGACTATTGATTCCCCCTGATTTGGAGGGATCTTTCCCGTTTTAATCGCGGGATTATGATTTTGCGATATGGTACGTGACTAACACAGAAATTAAGTCGCTATTCAATTAATTGATTAGGCGATGTGGTTTTGGTATGCAGAGGGCGTGTGATTTGAATTAGTTTTGAGGGAAATTTGAGGATTTGGTTAGATATCTAGTTAGTCTTTTGGTTCCGTTGGTAGTAGTGTTCTCTAAATGAGCTATTGACATTGCCCCTAGTGACCTTTAAAAAGGATTAGCCAAATATGGAATTCAGCCAGGATTATAACTGGAAAACGAAAACTAAGTATACCAACCATTGAAACTCGGCTAACCTGGCACTTCCGAATGTCTAAAAGAATAATCAAATATTCATAAAGAATTGGAAATGCTATTTCAAGATTAAACCTCGAAGAAATTATGGGCACGTTTGGCTCTTTACTAGGTTTTAGTAGAAATGCAATTTCAGAACGTAAATAATGAAAGCACTGGCCAAAAGTAGGTCATTTAAAAAATCGCGAAATCACTCTATGAAACAGCGATATCGCTTTTACAACCCACTCAATATTCATCGCTTACATTTTTAGGAATTAAAGCCCATCAAAAAGTTTACGAGATGTTCGTTGGACGAGGCCTATTTACGACGCTACTTATTTTTTAATATTACTCCAAGTGTCCAAACCCTTATAATCCATTCATAAATATACGCTATAATATGACGTATTATTACTGCCTTATAAAGCGGTTCCGTAATATTTGAGAAGGATAAAAATATGAAACGTAGATGTTTTAAATTTACAATTTCATAATTAAAGTGCCTTTGACCATAAATGTGCGAGTTAGGTTAGGTTAGCTACAAAGGTCAATTTTAGCCGTATGTAGATATAAACGTTAAATAAAGCAGTAATATGTGCAATTTCTAATTTCTTGAAGTCAACATTGAGTTTCAGGTGCAAAATTATTTTTATCTTTATCTTATAAACATTACATTTTCCCGAACACGAAAACATACTCTTTAAATTTACTTTGTTGCGAAGTTCGCTTCATTCGCATTCGCATTTAACTAACTGTTTGCAAAACTATTTTACTACGCTTTATGAATTCAGTTAAAATGGGAATTTTCTGAAGATAATTTTCAGCGCTACAGAAAGGAAACCTTTGAGTGTTCGAGGAATTTGAATTATGCTATAAAAAACTAAACTATTCGATAAGCGTACTTAATATTCAATTGTAGCCATTTGACGGCCTGTATACTCATAATATAATGCAGTCTATTACACCTTACACAAAAGGACATATAGTGGCAGTTTCAGGTCGTGTTACGTCAGCTGTAGAATAGGCCACCGACATACGTACGAATTGGCACTTTTCATTTTGTATACTTTTCCTCAATCACGATCTCAAACAATACGAAAAAAATCCCACTCAAATATAAACTGTATTTAATGTATAAGACTACAACGGACGTTGTATCAAGATAATCGGAATCCATAGCCCTTTGTGATAACTTTCCGACCATTTTCTTAGAACGGAACCTCGCATCAAATTGAGAATGGTTTTTTGCTCGCCCTGAGAATACGAGATGAAGGACTCAGGGCTAGAGACGGTTGCGATGTTGTAGGTACATTTTTGTTACATTTTATCTATATTGGATGTTCAAATACGGATTTGGTGGCATACGTAAAGGGATACTTACAAGTATAGCTGGGGCACGAATATATTTTACTTGTGCGACTTTTATTTCGCTGTGGATGTTGGTTGCTATGCATTACATGTTAACTATTTAAGTTACGTAAAGACAAGTCATAAGGTGTTAGAAGAAAAGGTGATACGGATATTTTTTAAGCAAACTTCTTTAGTCCAAAAGTTTCCCGTTTTAGAGCTAACTATGAACCTTTTGATTTTACCTTTTGGAACCCCGCTACTAATTAAAATTATTGTTTACTATGAGTGTTTAAACAGGCATCGTGTCCATAAAGTATTATGTTGATTTTATTCAAGAGTTTACCCATTGCGAATACAAATTAATCAATCATTATTCTTCTTTTATCAGGCAGTTTAGAAACAATCACAGCGACTTAGCTGGTAAATGAGATAAATTCTCAAATGCACTAAAAAAGGCAACTTAAAACTTGCGACGGTTCCAATTGGTCCGAATCAAAGCCATGTATACTAACAGCCCAGCCACGACTACACGCTACTGAAGGCGACCAATGTAAGACTTTGGAATGAATGACCTAATAATGTACGCACTGATAATTCGTGTACTGTGTAGGAATCAAATGAGGAACACGAATTATTTATTACCCCGCGCTACCGAGACTACTATTCTGATACATTGTGTGTGATCCCAATTAACTGCTGGGCAGTAAAATTGACGATCGAGAAATGAACAGAGCAATCGCTTTTCACGCCGCCGGTCGCGCATAGTAGCGCCATGGCTATAATTGTCCGCAGTTAGAGACGTAGCCGCGGGTATTTTGTGTTGCGAGAACTTCCCAGTTCAACTTTTTTGGTAGTATTTAGGAAATTCTCGTTTTCCAGTGATTAAAATGTTGGAGTATCTTATTGAGGTGATGTTTAGATGCTATAGCAACAGTCCTTTTAAGCCAAACTTCAAATCTGCGAGGAAGACTTGCAAACACTGAACATGAAGGTTAAAAATGGAAAACCTTGTGTAGGTACCTACATATGACAGTTTACAACATCAGACACAGTCGATTTTTAAAAACACAAACTTAAACTCAACCGAAATCTGAGACGAGTTGACAAGATTAAATAGCGCAGTAATTTTCTTCTGCTTTACTCGAATCTCGAATTTAGAACAAATTTTCGCCACTTTCGAATTGTGCTTTCATAAATCAGGTGCAAGGGAATTCTTTCATAAATCTAACGTAAATCTGTAAGTTTTGTTCTTATTAGTGCTATTGCGCAAAATCTACACGAAACCGATGAAACTCACGGAAACAACAACAATCAACGTCGGCCTTATCAACCAGCAACTATTATCTTAATAATGGATAGCTTTCCGTGGCCATAAAACAATACAATATGTGACCAAACAACAATGAGCCGAACTGACATCAATCTTCCTCGGTTCTCATCGGGCGAACGAATCAAAAAGCCAACCCGCAATCGACGACTTGAATACAGATGCCTTTTTTAAGATTCCTGGCCGAAAACACCCGCTATTATCGCTTCAGACCCCTGAAGGGAGGAGTAAATAGACGAATAGTGCAAAAGGGAGTGACGTCACCGCTGTTTGGAGTGCCATTTGAGTGTTGAATTTGTAAATATTGGTTCGTTTTTGAGGGACGATCGGGAACGTTTCTCTTAAATGGAGTCATTTGTATTGTGGGGAGGGTACGTTACTTGTAAGTGTAGTGCTTATTGACCACTTTTGGAGTCGAGTGCGTGTGGGTTCCGATTGCTGACTCAGTCAACGCGTTTTGAATACGAATCGTAAATTGAGTTGAATCGTTGTTTTGTAAGACATTTTTTTTACACAATCTCATCTCTCTCCAGGCAGATCGTCTCGCACTCTGGTGCGGAGTTGCGAACAGATAGTTCAAATAGTTAGATCCTAATGTCTCGTAGCCTTTTCATTTCGTGCAATTAGTACCAAATGATATACTACATAAAAATGGTCGTATTATATAATAAAAGTTTTTGGTTTCGTTTCTAATTCCACAAAATCAATTTAAACAAACAGTGTGAAGGCATTCTTAGACTTAAAAAATTTCGTAAAATCTCTCAGTGTAATTTTCATATGTATATTCGTATAAAATATGATGGGCGATCAATATTACACCTCATTATATCAAAATATATTCGAGGGACCCAGCATTTACACGGAGCAATTTTCTTTCAAGAGTATATCATAATTCAATGGCGAAAAAAGAATTTATTCCTTTTTGCCTGTCGTTTGCATTCATTTTGGAGTGGGGCATCTGAGGGTAATGGCATCGTATATTATTATCATTTATCGAATTTATCAAGACTCGAGTACTTTTGAAAAATTGATGCTCATTACTGGATGATTGGAATTGACTTGCTTAGTGGAACCATGCCTGAGAGAGGACTAAGCTGTTGACGTAAATAAAGACTTCATAACTTCGGGTGGGTAATACACGCTAAATTATCGCCATAGGTAGCAAAATAATACTTCTTTTAGTTTCTTAAATAACTTATTCAATATCTCCTGAGGATCAAAACCTGTTGCTAAACAACCCCAAGCCGGATGTCATAATTGACTTCTTATTGCTTAATTACTTACCCTCGAGCCTTCTTGATAACGAACAATGAAAGGATAGCAATATCAAAATAACGGGTGTTATATTGTGCCTTCTTAAATACAAAATGGGTACTTCCACAGGTAAAAGGCGCAAGATACCGTTATTCGATGAAAATTGTTGAATCCATGGTAATTCATAATTGCGACTTAGTGAAATACTTTACGTTATAAGGAAGATGACGAGAGAATAACACGGCCACGTTTACAGTAACTTCCACACAACAGTACAGTAACAACCAAGTACCACACTCGAATTGTTATTCAAAATACAAAATTAGTGCGACCACACAAACCTACCTGATACGGGGCGGATCCAAATTTAAATTTATTTCTGTGGCACACTTTTGCGTCCTCCACATTCATCAGGCTCGCTTAACGAAGAAAACTTTGCCATTTGGGTTTCAACTTCTGACCTATTAATTCATCTCAGGTTATAATGAGTTCTCTAGCATTGTTAATCTTGTTTTGCCGACCCTCCGCTGACCGCGCCCGACGGAAAAGATCATTTTGCAAAACGCAATTAAACTTTAACTTCATTAAGGAAAATACCTTATTTTCTTTCGTTCAAATAATAGGGCGGCCACATTGTTCTCAACCAATTCAGCCCCTATTGTTCCTTTCCACAATGAAAGGCGTATTTCACTGTTTGGGCAATTCTAGGGGCGTCAGTTTTTTTTTTCTTAATTGGAGCACGTCACAAAATATTAAGTGCCTAGACCGGGCCATTCAAGTTTTATGGAGCCATTGCGAGACGAATACGATCTTAGTTTTTCCATTACTTTTACTGCTTTTCATCATGTTTCAGTAATCACTTAAGACCCTTTAATTAAAATTAGGCTAACGAGAAATAAATGGTGTTTTCTTAATTGCCCGCCATTTTTATTTTTTATGTAAGTAACGTGTAGCACTCTGCTTAATAATTGTGTCCAATTTTATTCCGAATTGGGGCATGCGGCTCGTACGCGTTTAAAATTACACATTCATGTTAAAACGTAGTACTGAAATAAAGTTTGTTATTTTGCGTCTGAAAACTATCTGGAGTATAGCTGAAGCGCTATTTGCTGAAACAGCACCGGTTAAACCGGGGTGGTGCGAAGAACTGCGTCAACTGGAATAAAACTTACGTGTAATGTTAATAAAATGGAACTTTATCGTACTCGGTTACAGTCACAAAGCAGCCAACGTGATACTTTATTCATTCAGCGCTAGGTATCTCTGCAGCAGTTGAATTATTTTCTCCTGTGGCAACATTAACGCATCAAGTGGCTGGAAACTAACGCGAGGCGAGACCGAAACGTACATTTTCATACATTTGCCATTTCATGTCGTGTTTGTAAACTAGAAGGCCGTATGAGAGTTTCATTATGTTTCTCTGGTTAGTTTTTACTTGCAGTTTTTATTATTTAACAATAAATACCTAAGAAGGTATATAAAAACAATTATTTAAAAACAAAAACAGGGTAATACTAAAACTTAAACTACTACTAATTATAAAACTATGAAGTAAATATGTGGTCAAAATATTCCGCCACAGGCATCGACCCCAAGACGCTGGCCGCAGTACCTCTCTGAACTGCTATTCCTAACCTTTGAGAGAGGTGAGCGCCAGCCCTAGGGTCACCTGTGGCCAACACTAAACATGTCAGAAAGTATATTAGATAAGTAAATATCAGATATTTTACCGGGGCGAAACGGCAGGCATAAGAGAGTTATGGCTAAAATTATACATACATACATACATAAATGACGACTTTATCCCTTATGGGGTAGACAGCACCTAAGGTAACAAGACCTACAGGCCACGTTTAGCATGATTGTGGGCCTATAGGTGGAAAAGGGAATCAAAATAGTGATGTGTTGCTAGCCGCATCGCCATTCCTAAGATTTTCGCCCATTCCCTCGATGGGCTCATACCATCTGCGCGGGAAGAAAAGCAACTGGTACATTCTATGTTTTGCCTTTGCTCCCAGACTAGCAGGAAAATAATGATCGTTGTTACAAAAGGGTATGTACCTATCGTTTTCTAACAGTTTAGTTTGGTTATGATCGGCCTAGACCTGTTGGCCTATTTGTCGACGATAGAATGTAGTTAAAAGTTTCTTGTTTTATAAGAATTAGATGCGATATATTTAAGTAAATTTAATGATTAACAAAAAAATACGTCCGCTGCATGATTTTCATTTATTTAATTTATTTTTTTATTATGGATGTTTTTAAAACCCTTTAACACCTATCGTT
Organism: Pandemis corylana; assembly: GCA_949127965.1. Taxonomy (NCBI): domain Eukaryota; kingdom Metazoa; phylum Arthropoda; class Insecta; order Lepidoptera; family Tortricidae; genus Pandemis; species Pandemis corylana. The sequence goes on along the minus strand of OX421867.1, from coordinate 5,587,836 downwards.
AGAGTTTCTTAAAACAATAGAGTAGCACATTTCATATGAGCTTTTAGTTTGTACAGACAAAACAACAGTAACAATCCTTAACGTTTCAATTTAATAAATGAGCAATTTGCCTCAATGTGAAAAGTGTTTTCTAATTTAGCTTCAGATAGTACATAATTTACTTAAAAGCCGACGTAGCGAGACGGGGAAGCAGACACGTCCAACCCGGTATAAGTACCCTGGCAAACTGCCAAGGGTGAACCTTCCCTTCAGGTTATCCCCGATCTGCCTTTACTAAAGCCAATTGCAAAAGTACCTTCAAGCTCCCAACTAAGACTTGGTTCAGAACGCCCGCGCCGCGCTCTTGAGCCCTTTTGTTCATGGTAGCTGGACGTAGTTATCGACACATCTGGATCTGCAAACAGTGGTGTTGCACTATTCCGTGATTTTGTGATGCTATTGCCGAAAAAAATTCAATATCAGTGATGAGACTTACGAGTAGCTATTTCGAGAGGGAATTTTTGCTGTACTTATTATATCCTAACTATAGGTACTTTACGCACCCTTCGTGGAAGAAAGACGTAAGTCCTATTAAGGCTCTACAGGACTTACGTCTTTCTTCCACGAAGGGTGCGTTTAGATAACTTGCATCGACATGTTTCGGTCTATTTAACAGGCGGTCAAATAGCCTAGTATTTAGACAACCCGACTACGAAGCTTGTCTCCGTTTTAAGAACACAAATGATTGTTATAGAATTTTGGATGTTTATGAAGGTATTTATCAATACTCGTTCGCTTAGCGGTTAGGTACTAGCATACCTATTATAAGCTTTGCTTGGTTTATGACCAGGGCCCTTGTCATGACGTCTTAATGGGATTCAATTTCGATTCAGTTTGGGTTCGCTCGCTGTCAGATCCATACTAAAAATGACAGCTAAAACCTGAACTGAGTTAAGACAGGAAAACGCAAAGGTTTCCGCCTTCATTGTTTGTTAGCATAAAGTTTTAATTTGCGTAGTAAATTTCAGAATACGGCTTCGAGAAAATTAAGGCAAGAGTCATGTGCCCTAGCAGCCATAAACCGGACCCCACAAACACTTTCATAAGTGTGTCGCATATATCAACCATCCCCTTTACTGGTTAAGTTTTCTTCCTTGTTCATATGGGGACTAAATGTCTGTTCACCATGTCAGCACATTACTGTGCTTATTTAAAGAATCCTGGCCCCTTTGTTTCTTCACCGTTATTTAGATTTAAGAAAAGAAAACTTTTCTCGTCAGTGGATCTATTGTAAACTACACTTATTCTTTACCGAAAGTGTTAAATTTATAGTTTACTAGCTGTTGCCCGGAGCTTCGCCCCCGCTGCAAAGTTTTTTTATAATTTTATTTTATACAAACCTTGTCCAAACAGGAACAAACACATCTAAAAAAGGATTATTCAATTCAGTGCAGTCGTTTGGAAGTTATGCGCGTACATACATTTCGACGATTCATTTTTATTTATACAGATTAGCCGATACAATGCACATAGAAATTCTAGAGAAAATTTATTACACATGGCTTTATTAAGTACGTAAAAGATATTTTGGACGTTTGAGTGTGCTTCGAAGACGAATGTTAAAAAAAGTTCATTCATTTGCCAAAAGTCGCTTACACACGCCTGAACGCATTGCTTTGAACGCTGCGCCGCGGCGTGCCCGTGAGTGCCTTCTTTATAGTAATTTCGCGCGACCAGTGAAACCAGAAACTCCTTTGAAAGGTTAACTCTTTGTGAATGCGCCGCTTTAATTAGAGCCAAGGACGTCACCACTAATACAAAACCTCTTTTTCTTTGCGATCGGACACCCCGAATTCGGCAGAGCGCCGATTTTTTCAACTTCGGTTAACGAAGTCTTTTTTTGGACGAAAGATGTTGTCGCCGGCATTGTTTGCATAAATTGTTCCGCGATTGTTACCATGACGCTCGAATACTCAAAGGAATGGTATGTAGAAGGAAATATTTTTTTCTGAATGCCCGTGCTGTTTATTGTGTCCGCCGTCTGGCTGATCTAAATTCAGTGGGTGAATGTTTTATTCGCAATGTTTGTGTTTGAACATGGAATAATTGTAGATATTGTGAAATACCTATCCTTAAAACTGCTAGAAAACTGTCTTAAACAACTGCTGAATAAAATTATATCTGTCTTCTTTGGATTACCGTTGAGCTGCTACCACCTTTTACCATTACACACTACGAGAATATTATATTGTCGTATATTGATTTACTTCTATAGCCGAAGTTATCTTCATAAATGAGTACGGCAAATAATATAACCCCAAATGAAACCACACGGTGCACAGAAATAACAATATATCTCAGTATTCAAATCTGTTTAAGGCACACCTGCATCATCATATGAAGATATTCACCAAAAACGGAACTTGCGGGCTTAGTGGCATTCGACTTTATTGATATAGAATATTGGAAACACAATGGCGTCAGCAGCACATTTGAATTTGTTTTCTGTTGCAGCCGGTGCTCGGGTGTTTGTGCTGTATGCTGTTGTGTTTAAGGCTTCATTTGAGTCGGGGCGAATAAGGGGTGTTTGGTGTAAGGGTTGGACGTCGATTTGTGAGCTGGCTGTACGTCCTGTGTAGTTGGCTGACGGCCAACGGCTCTTGCTACCCTGCAGGCTAGAAGGCCACGTTTTATCTATTCAGAATTGAAAGCAGTAATAATAAAATTGTCTGGCCACCTTTTTACTCCGACCGCAGCTCTGCTCATAACTTAAATTGAAATTTCGGGATTGACTGCAAACATTTTGATGGATACGTTTATGTGTTTTGACAGGGGTTAAGCTTTTGTTGCGGAATGAAATAATATAAGTAATGGTCAGTAATTAAATTTGCTAATGTTTTAGTTAGGGTAGGTAAAAGCTAGACATTGGATACTAAATTTCGAACCCGTATTACGTTAAGACCCGCGCGGTTTCTGCGGCTAAGGGCAATGCCTGCAAAACCTGTTTCAGGTTTCAGCGTCCATTTTCAGATTTCACATAATACTCATCCAATTTCAACTGAGACTTTTTGTATATAATGTGGTATTCAATTACATACTAAGAAAACAAACGCAGTTACTCATTTAAGTTATCAAAATATTAGTCATACTGCTAATTATTTGAAACTTCGTTCATTCGTATTAAATTAAAAACTCGTTTGGTTGCTTGGTGACTGTAGAGTAGTCAGTTAACTGGCTTTATTAATTGAAAAGCTTGGTGTAACAATTGTTCTTCCATCGATGTCTTTACTATAACTTCCATTCTGATTCATCTATTCCATCCATCGGCCGGCAATTCCGAATTAATCCGTCACAACAAGTAATGAATCATAATAAAACAAAAAGCGGAAATTAAATTTCGTGAGCATGTTTCATGAATTAAAATGCATAGCACGTTACGCACCCTTCTCTAGGGTGCAATAGGAGAATGCCTGGGGCCGGTGATTGTACTGAAAAACGACCCCGTATCGTGTCATGGGCACTTAATGGTTAATAATGGAACGCACGTCGATCAGTGAGGTGCAATTTGCGGCGGAGTTCGTTTATGAAATTAACTTAACCGGTGTTGTTAATAATAGCACGTGAATAATATGCTCAATTACAGCCAATTTCAAAACAAAGGTCCCTAGAAAACTTTTATATGGCAGTGTATAAAAACAAAAAGGTCTGCTCTTCATCATCACAACAACAACAAATAACGAATTTCGTGATTAAATACAAGGTAGGGAATTTTACAAAGCAAACAATGCCGCGGCAGTAATCTAGTCTTCGTAGGAGGTGTCTTACTTACGTTTTCAAATTGTTGAACATTAAAGTAGAGCTAATTCTCTGTAACATTTAATTCAAGATATAAAACGAATTTGACACAAACATGCTAATATTATTAGCACCGATATTTAAACCGTTAAGACACGCTTCAAGGAATGATTACTTATTCTTTTTAAATTCAGAACTCCCATACTAATATTAAAAAAGCGACGATATTAATTGCCTCTTCCACAGGGTAAAACTGCAGTGCTGATCGTTATAAAACAAATTCAGCTAAGTTTGCATAATCCCGAAAAATAGCATAGTTCCCACGGAATAGCGATAGACAAATTATTCACAGAAGATGTCGCAAGCTTAAAGTAATATTTGTTTAGGACTCTCAGTTATCTTGAATGAACTACGCTTACGCACGTTGGATCAATTCAATACGTCCCCACGCACGGACAGTTGTTTCAAACGAAGTACTGCGTGCAACCAATCAATTGTCGTATTGATTGAATTCGCGCCGCCCGCTAGAAGCTACTGATAACCGGATTAGAGAGCCGCTGTCACTGTGATGGCTGGATACCGGTATTAGATAGCCGTGCCCAGTTCTGGGTAAGCTAGAGAGGAAAGAGAAGGAATATTGCGAGAAAAACAGTTCGTTGTACGACAATATTCTAAACAAAAGAAGGCTAAAAGTCACAGAAACAATCATGCCCGCACTAGATGGATTACTTTTTTAACATTTTGGAGCGATTTCACAGCATCGTTCGGTACAAGTATGGTTAGGTCAGTGAAAATAGTCTAGTGGTTATAGAACCTGACTATGGAGCTTGAAACCCCGTATGTTTGTTGTAGGAGCTTGGATGTTTGAGATGTATTTATTTAGTTTAGTGTATGCTTATTAACTATCTATTTATTTATATAAACAAAGTCTATCCTTTGTATAAGTAGGTATATAAATGATTCTAATACTTTTCGTCTTTAACCATCTTCGAAAACCCTGGCTGATGACTTTGATACACCTGTGTAAAAAATGTGCCAAAGAATTTTCAACGCATTCTTCAGACCAGGGTAAACTTTAAGCAAGTCCTAACTTACTTTATATCCTCAAATAAATTTACTTGATGGGTGCTAAGCGCTGCAGGCAATACAAAGCTCTTCCATCTCACGTAAAATTTATCTTAAATGGAATTTATTATGCTAAGTTCCTTTCCTTTGCGACCGTAGAAAGGTGCTAAGGCGGGAACAAACTCGGATCAGCTTAATGTATAAGATTTAGCATGCCCTAGCGCACATTTCAGCACTAAGAAATAAAGTTAAGTCGACTTAATTGGGGACGGTCTGCTTGTCAGTCAATAATTGCTTCCTTTAACTTAGACTTTATTAAAGGACTTTATCTCGCTGAGTCTTTTTTATTGTGTGAATCCAGGACGGAAAAATGGCGCTGTTTGACGTTTAAGCCACCTACTACACACTTTAATTTCCAAAGCTTTGAGCGAGGCTCTACAATATCAAATACCAATGAACCACTTTGGTGAGAAATTCACGCGGATCTATTCATAATAAAGTCTATGGAAAAATCGAAAATTAAAAAAAACACATCCAAAAATCCTATTGCCATTTATTTGCGCTCACTCGACTTTCTAGTCGGATTGGCTCAAAATTTGGTACATTAAATTAAATATAGGTACCACGTTAAAACGTCGTATGTATTATAAATTAAAATAACTTGAAATTATTTGGGGTAGTAAATTCGAGCTTGAAATTGCAATGTTTCGAAGAGTACGAGTGCCAACATAAACATCGGCAATTGTTCAAAATTCAAATGTGTTTTTTTTTATAGTCGTCTATCTAAACATAAGGAGATACATAAAAAAGATAAGCGACAAGCCGGAGCTCCGAAGGATTTGAGGGAACGAGATAAAACGGCGGCAGTTCTCAGACCCGCATGCAGTCAGTCACCATAATAAATGATTCTGCGAAACTAGTATCAATAGACACTACTTTACTTGGAGGATATTGCGCAATGTAAAGCTTTCGCTTTGCGAACAATTTCATCAGAAACTCTGTGTAGCGTTTTACAATCTACTCAAAGAATATTTCTTCAACTGAAGGACATCGGAATAATTGACTGTTAAAAATATCTGTTGCATGCAAATAATTCGGTATGTTTTGCCACTGAACTAAAGACTGTAAGATAATAACTTACGATACAAATATCGTAAGTTATTTAGTACGTTTTCCTAAGTACGTATTAAAATACGTACTTGGGAAGTTGCTCATTTCGTCTCTTCTACTAAAATTACATACAATTGTTGATCGAAGCTCCGTCCAGTTATCAGTCGATGCATTTCAATGAAAAAATATTGCCATTAAGACACTTACAATGAACATCCATAATTATTTAATTGACAATGGGTAGAGCTGAGCTCTTATATTTTTAACATCTAGCAGTGACTGTATATATATAGGTACCGACCTGTTCAAGGCAGAAACGTTTACGGTAATGCCTATTCGTTACGGACCTTTATTGAATTTGGTCTAAGTTAGCATTAGCACAAAATGTGTGGCACAAGTCTCTAATCGGAATATTTATCTAACGTTGTGAAATTAGTAAGGGAAAACCAATTTCATTCGAATTTTTCGATATAAACCGGTTAATGTATTCACGCTCGTTTCTCACATGTTATGGCGGGCTACGAATTTTCGAGGGCAGCCAATTTGCCACTACGTGATGAGAATATCGCGAAATTACCCGCTAATGTAGACTTGCATGACAGCGGCTGCCTATTTTGCTTTATCGATTTATTTTTAATTACATGCAACAAACTGAGCTAAATTGTTTCCATTTTCTATCGAGCCAACAAGTTTGGACCATAGTTGTGAATAATTTTCCACAGACTTTTAGCAATACAAGACCGCATGAACTATTTGACAGTAGGTTTGATGCTTATGTCAAAAATGAGTAAGTGAAGGGTGTTACTTGCTTTAATAGTTTAATGCCTATAAGGTTGCGAGTGTCAGAGAAATGAGAGACACTAGTTTCCGTTGGTAAGTATGGCAATGTAATGAGACGCAAGGATGTCTACATAACTAAACGAATACCTTCTAAGTAGGAGAGAAAGCTAGGGCGATGACAGCCATTATGGAACTGGACACAAGCTTTTAGAATTACCTTAAATTACCGATACAGCATCCTAGAAAACACAAGATCTCTCGACAAATTGATTGAAATCAAAGCAGGAAAAAATAAGAATAAGGTACTTTAAGATAAATGTTTTGCTGTATAAGAGGCTAAGTAAGCAGCTAACAAAAAGCCCTTCGGGTTAAAAATGTAGTTATTGATTTTACAATAAGACTAATACGCTATAATTTAACTGACGTAAGATCAATACAATGCTCTTCATAAATCACTTGCCCCGGTGCAATCATAATAATAGACTCCGTTATTAGGTTTGTTTGCAACAAAGTTTGAAGCGGTTAATCTTTTTCTAATCCTCTAAGCCCCTGATCGATTAGGCAGACGGCGGAATAATTCTTAATTTTCTTCACTCCCAATTAATTGGTTTTAGCAGTGTTTCCAAAGGTCTTTTAATTTAACTGTTCCTCAAATTTATTTTCGTAATAATCCACTCCAGAGGCTAATGATTACGTTGTTGAATGTATTTAAATAAAGTAGGCACCTATTGAGTCTAATGGGATTCGATTTAATTAGCAAACTAAGACCTTAATTGACATCATGATAGCTTTTCTGAACTTTACTGAAGAATTCCAGTACCTATTGATTATCTAGGTTCTCGGAAGTTCGAAGGATCTCGAACCTGTTTGAGTGTACCAAGAAATATTGTTGTTTTTCAATTTCATACTCTAATTAAGGGCCTTCTGTATTTAAGTACTTCGTTTTTTGTCAGCTATTAGAATAAACAAATCTTGTCCTGTCTTTTTATTTATGAAACTTCTTTCTAAAGGCGTAACACGAGGGCGTAACAGCAAAATATCGGATTAAAAACAAAGAGGTATACTAATTTTTAAACAGCGTATTTGATTAAAACAATAGAGAAAAGAAGCACCTATAATGTATCTATTACCCACAGACAAAACCGCAATGTGTTCATAGCATAAAAATAGTAGGTATGCTAGACTTAGACTGTAATAATGCAAAAACGCTGAGGCTTGAACGTTCGTATCATATAATACAAAATTCATATTCACAAAAAGTTACAAACGCATGAAAGCCTAGCCAATTTGCAAAATATGCATGTTTTGTCTATCTTGCAGAGGCACATTCCAAATAGACGAGGACGGCAATTACAATCGAATATTAAAGTTAATTTAAGCTTGACCGGGTCATGAATAAAGGGGAAAGTATTATGAAGACATCGTTTTCTACATACAGACCTCAGGTATGTACTTCATGTTTTAGATTTTAGTTTGACGTTAATTTCTAAGCAAGTCTACAGTTGCACCGAGAATATCGCAACTACCCTGCCCTTTAGGGCCAGTCTCACGACTCTCTGCTATGTACCAGTTATGTTAAGGGCTTGTCTCACCACTCTCTGTAAAGTTCCGGATATCTAAACTGTTAGTTATCTATGATGACGTCTCTGTCTGTTTCGTAGTAATAAATAGAGAGGGAATTATAGCTAACTGACACTTAAGATAACCGGAACTTTACAGAAAGTGGTGAGACAGGCCCTTAGTCTCACAAAGTGAATTTAATTAAAAGAAATACGCAATACGATCCCACGGCAGCTCAAGGGCGTGAGATTAGCCTACTTTTTTCTTAGAGTATTAGTACGGCCTTGCCGCAACACGCGTTCATCCTGACAAATTGTACGGTATTATACCCGCCTTATATTTGTTAGGTAATTTATTGCAGCTTTATTTGCTTTTGTCCGCGAAATGTGATGAACTCGCACCAATGTTTTTTTTCCTCCACAACTGATTTCTAGATTGTTTATTTTCCTTATTAATTATACGGATGTTCGCTCGAATAATCGTATTTTTTCTGGCGTTGATGTGTTGCGTATTTCGATGTTGCTAAGTGGGTTTTGCCTGGAAGATTTCTTTCTTATCTTGTTTTCTAATAACTTATCCAAATGTGAGAAGGTTCAGCGGTCGATTAAAATTGATTGTGGACATTGTTTTTATTACTGTGGAATTCAATAAGACTCTGGGGTTATAATTAAGTTTACATAAATTAAGAACCTATTTTATTTTTATTTTCAAAGCATATTTTTTCTTAACCTTTTGGAAGTTCGTCATCATCACCATCTCCAGCCTGTATAAGTCCCACAGATGGGCGCAGTCTTTCCCTCACAAGGGCTTGGACTGTATCGAATATCCTGTACAAATTACAATCATGATATTTTCCTCTTCAAGCTTAATAGCATTAATTTATTTATCTTTAAATACCTGAACATAAACAGTCTTGAACACGGCTCGGGGGGATAACCACAATCGCTTAATGCGTGCCAAGTGTTATTCAGCGTAAGGGACACAGTTATGCAGCCGTATGGCTGTCTCTTACGCTTGCTGTTATAATTTGACCAAAATGACGAAGTTATTTTAAAATAGTTTACATCACACAATTATGTGCCGCGTGTCGTATTAATTAATAGATACAAATACCTAATACGAAAATGTACGTTTTGTTTGGGTCTTTCAAGGCCAAGAAATTGACCAAAATAGACAAACTAATGTTCCTTATATTATTATTAACAATACCAAGCGCTTACATCACACAGCACTGCACTTCCATGCTGGTCTGAGAGCAAAAGAAAACATAGAAGGAATGGGCGAAAATCATAGGAATCGTGTTATAGGCGACGCGACTAGCAACCCATCACTATTTTGATTCCCCTTTCCACCTATACACCCACAGTCTTGCTTAAAGTGGCCTCTGGGTCTTGTTACCTTAGTCGTCTATCTACCCTGTAAGGGATAAGGACATGATTTGTGTGTACAAGCGCTTAATGAGCTTAGACAGATGCTAATCATGTCTATAACCAACACAAACGAATCACAAGAGCCAATTCAAAACATCATCGATACTTTCTCCACGCGCGGCCGTAATAAGTGGATTTAGTTAAATTACAGGAGTGTTATTTAGATGAAGGCGCGATAATTCTGTTTGCTTGTGCCAACGAGACGAGCATTATTTATTCAAATCAAGTTAGACGCGAGTGTCTGTGGTCCCGCAAACGACGGTGAAGGAGGTTTTAATTTTGCACGAACATATTAATTTTGCTAACTGCGTTTGCGTGCGTGCGATAGCGCGCGATTCATGTTACGGCGTGTGTTTGTGGGACCAAGTGTATTGTTGCAAGCTACTTTAGTTAGAATTTGGCTATTTTTTCTAAATGGAAAAAATAAATAAATATCTTGGGACAAATTACACCAATTGACCCAGCCCCAAACTAAGCAAAGCTTGTGCTATGGGTACCAGGCAACGGAAAAACATACTTATATAATGTAGATAAATATGTACTTAAATACAAACAACATCCTTGACTCGGGCACAAACATTCGTATTCATCATACAACTGTCTGCCCCTACCGGGATTCGAACCCAGGACCTCTAGCTTCATAGTCAGCAAAAAGAGTGAGAAGACTTGTTACTATTAATTGCTTCAAAGTTTGGGTATTTTTGAGTGTTCATCGACTATTTCTTCTATAGTAAGAAATGTCTGCAAATTTAACATTTGTCGAAATAGAATGGTGCAGCCGCGGTATTTTCGAAATGTTTCTGATCTATCCTTCAAACTTTTTCAAGGTGCTCGAACGCATAGCCAAACGTGCAATGACTGAAGAGGGTTTGTTATATGTTAATATTTTCTGAATCCCAAAAGAGTTTTGTACCTATATACAAAGAGGGCATTTGTTTTAATTTCTTTAATTAATGTAGTATAATATCGAATCCGCCATTGGTTGGCTTCATATCGATAAAACGCCAATCCGAAACGGGCGGCATAATCCCTTACCGACGTCAAAGAATAAATTAATACAAAGGCGTCAACCCGGTCAAATGGATATAACCGGGCAAAGGACACGGCGCACCAAATTAAATGAAACGGAAAAGTGAATAAAACGGTAAAAAGGAGACAAAAGGTGTGCCTGACCCATCAAATACCCCGAGGGGAATTGTTTAAGTTATTTTTCTTTAATTACTGACCCCTTTCAAGCCAGGTATGGGGTATTGAGTATCGATAATTACAACGGCGAAGTCTTTAATCATTTACAGTGTTATTTTTCGCAATTAAAATTCTGTTTAACTGAAACCTAATTAGTGTTTTTAACGTTGTACGAGTATAATGGAGTGAGAAATTGTTGTAATTAACTTTACTTGTTAATGAATTGTTTGATTGGGATTTTTCGGGACCTTGGACGATACATGCTGTGATAGTACAATAAACAGGTACAATACAAATGACGATTACACTGAATTGCAAGAGGAAAAAGGAAATTTTACATACGATTATGAATTAGGGCAATTTAGGAGACTACGTTTCTCGCATTTTTTGTGTGAATCGCAAATGGAATTTAAATACAAACTTTTTTGAAATGCACATTTATGACTAGTTCCGAAACTGTTATCAAAGTCATAGGTGTAAATCCAGATATAACTCGGGTACAGCTGGGAACATTTCCTTATCACTGTTCTTCGTGTTTTTGCTTATCTTGACAAATGGTACACATTACGCGCCCGTATATACGGAGAATAAGACGTTCTGTTTTCCTAACGCATTTATTTGTTCACTTTTATTTCCGGGCGAAATGAAACGATCAGTCGTGTTATTTGGAACGGCACTAGGCATAAATAAACCCATTTATGGTCTCAATAATATCTTACTTCTCAATATTATCTCATTCATCCAGGAGTAGTTTTAGGTTTCATTTTTTCAGATTAATGCCGAACTTAAAAATACATAGGTACATAAATCACGTCTTAATTCCCCACGGGGTAGACAAAGCCTGAGGCAACAAGACCTTAAGGCCACGTTTAGCATGATTGTGGGCGTGTAGGTGGAAAGGGGAATCCAAAAAAATGTGATATTTTGCACGTACTTATTTGCATGTCTAATTTGGAATGTCAATTTGCAATCATTGCTCACACATAAAACCTTCTCTAGGTTGTCACCAACATTATACGTCTAATGTGTGTAAATAAATGTTTCTCTCTCTCTCTCTCTCTCTCTCTCTCTCTCTCTCTCTCTCATTAATTGAAATCTGTAAAATTTCCAATCTGGTGTTCGATAAAGGGTATTTGTATTCTATTGTATTTTCGCTCTCAATTTTTATAGCGATGAATGATTGTCAAAGCGCTGAATTTTTGAAGTTGTTCCAGCCATTGAAAAATTACCGTATTTTGCTAAACGTTTACTACAAAACTTTCTACGGTTTAAAAGTTTCCGACAGAGTTATAGCCGAACTATGTAAATCGTACGACCTTTAACGATATATCAATAGTGTTTGAATCCAATTTAGTGAACAGAAGTTTCGTTATTAAAGTTTTGGAAAACGTTAGCGTATATCGCTTTGGCCTGGCGCATGGCACTGTAAGACTGGTGAGCGCAAATACTTTACGACGTGCTTAACTAATAAAATAAAATCCAGTTTTCAATAGTTCTAAAATTCAGATTTATTTAAGTATCCAATCCAATATTACCAAAACTAGTCGTGCTCGAGCTATAATCATGAGGGGATCGTTTAATTTTTAGTACGTACAATTTTTATGAGTACCTAGTTCATATATTAAAATGGCAGAATAAAAATGTCTGATATCGGATTGAGAGTCGCAAGTCATGGCCACAGGAGCTAGGCCTGCTGGCAACCTTTACCGCTATTGTCTTGGCGCAAAATCGTACGTATTAGCCTAATTGGCGCAGGCTGGTACTACTAGGCCTTGGTCTGGAATATGTTGTTTCGGCCTTCCCAACGATTTACGAGGGTCGACCGATGTGGTAACTTATAGGGTCACTACACAATCTTGTCTTTAGAACAGCTTATATCAACATGGACCGTAAGCACCAAGCAATAGAGAGAGTTTTGCCCTGCTGATTGTTTGCCAAAATAATTGCTTATAGAGACAAGCCTACGAAATGTAAAGCTTGAACTATGTACGAAATGGAGGCCAATAAATAATTTGTAAATTGTGCGCTGGTTCGTGTTGAACTGAGATTTACGAGTAAATGGGCGGATGTGTATTTAGGTAAAGATTTAAAACAGAAAAACCGCGTATATAAACTACTCATTTTGTACGTACACACATACATAAAAGAAAGAAAGAAAGAAAGAAGACATTTATTCCTTTTTGCAAGACACACAAATCGCACCCTTCGTGGAAGAAAGACTTAAGTCCTGTAGAGCCTTAATAGGACTTACGTCTTTCTTCCACGAAGGGTGCGAAATATAAGATAATATACAACATTTTAAAACACGTCTTTATCCCTTACGCGTAGATAGAACCTAAGGTAACAAGACCTAAAGGCTACGTTTAGCATGATTGTGGGCGTATAGGTGGAAAGGGGGATAAAAATAGGGATGGGTTGCTAGCTACATCGCCTATAACATGATTCCTAAGATTTTCACCCATTTCCTCCATGGGCTTTTACCATCTGCGCGGGAAGAGAAGCAACTTTTTTTCTTGGCTCCCAGACCGTCATGGGAACATTTTATGCTTTACCTACATAGCTTGTGCCCTTGGCTTGACACGGCAGAACATTTTTTTTTTATTTAAGAAAGAAAAGAAAGAAAGAAAGAAAACATTTATTCGTGATATATAGTTGCAAAACAAAAAGAATTAAAGAAAACAAAAAATTAGTACATACATCACGAAATGGTCCCATCTCAGCATAATGCTGGCCTTGCAGCCAGCGCTGGTCTTCCGACCATATTATATTTTGTGGTATTTATATTTTTAATGCAGCCTAATGGTATGTGCCACTGACTATGAAGCTAAAAGTCCTGGGTTCGAAACCCGGCAGGGACAGGCACTGGTATGATGAAAACGAATGTTTGTACCCGAGTCATAGATGTTGTATGTAAGTATGTATTTAGCTTTGCTTAGTTGGGGTTGGGACTAGATAAATTGGTGGCAAATATTGTCCCGTGAAATTTATTGATTTACTATTTTTTATTACTATTTTCAAAAAATTACTAGTGCAAGTATTTTTCTGTCAAACACTTATTTAAATTTATAAGCATTTGTACACTGCACACTTTATAAAGATGACCATCGGTCAAAAACAGACGCTTAGCAAGCGTTTACGAATAAATGGGGGGGAAGAGAGTTAGTCCACAGGAAACTTACACCGTTTGCCCACAAATTACACCATTATAAAACAAGAGTTTCCAAGTAATTCAAATATGCAACTGGAGCCGTTTCGCCCGTATCTAGCACGACAGGGTACATGTACCAATTCGCTTCGCAAGGACGGCTATGAATAATTTTGGTGTAACCATGTCGCCGTACCAGCTAGTGACAGCCCTACTGTACTCAACCATCGAGCACAGAACCAATAGAGAGGTATTCTAATTTGTTTGAAAATTGGCGACTTGCCTCGGCTTCGCATGGTTGCAATGTAGACACAAATACGGTGCTGCGACAAATGTAGTCATATTTCAAATAATTAACAAAATAAAACAAATTATAAACTAAAATCCTTCTTAATGAATTACTCTATCTATGGGTGAAAGTCGCTTGAAAGTTCATCCAGTAATTTTTGAGTTTATCGGAAACAGACAGACAGACGCGGCGGAGGATATGGATGTGTAATATTGTAGTGATAAATCCGGTAACTCTGGTTGTGATGACAACTTGAGGTCAACTGTCAAGTTCGAAATTTGAAGTTTATATCACTTTCGCTCCTGCGAGTATTAAACACAATTAGTGTGCAAGGGACGGCACGGTACGAAATTGGACCTAGGCAAGCAGATCTTATTTTCAATATCAATAGTCAATGTGTAGTCATTGTATGGCATTACATAGTGAGCACCATTCACATGCTTTATGGAATAAAATAGTAATAACTAAAATGATTTGTTTCTATGTAGGGAAGAAAAAAACGATACACGTAGTGACAAAACATAAATGACTTCCAGAAATGGAAGGCCAGTGTTACCACTGTTGGTTATATGCTCGATGACTGAGCTAAGTATAGACTACGTGTAAGGATTTTTGTAGATAACGAGGCGAAGACATGCCAAAGTAGTTAGGTTTAGCAAAAATTTGTAATGGCTTAGTAAGTTTTGTAGTTTTTTTTTTTTAACTGAGATGTTATGGTTTCCACTTTGCGAAATGCTATAGGGCCACTCCGAAATTAGATTTTCGAAGTTCATATCATACCATCTCTCTCACTCTCAAATTTAATGACTATTAGTATGAGCGGGACGGCATAAACAAATTAAGAAAATCTAATTTTGGAGTATAAATAAGGCCAGATCACCTCATCTGTCAATATCACCGTACATCGTAATGTTTTTGTTTTTTAATTTTTGTACAGGTACTCTCCGTGCTATTTTTATGGCACTTATGATAGCTGATTTGGTTTTATTATTATTTTTGATTTGATATTGTGTGATGTGATGTGTGTGTGTTCATTAGCACACATGCGTGAATTTTAACTTTATTTTGACTTGAAATCTATTAAAGTTTCTGTTTCAATTTTAAAAAAGTGACGGGAGCAGTTTTAATACGAATAATTTGGTGTTTATTAATGAGTATGATTCGAATTAAAGTATCTTAAACATCTTATTTCGAAATATTCGCCTTTCGCATTCGATGATACTAAATCCAAAATTCAAAGACACTCACTCACTAGCTTCAAAAGCCAGCGCGCTGATTGGTCGCCTTCAAGACAGACACTGCGCGCCCACCGCTCGGGTCAAACCTAACATCAGGGATTAACCCGCTCTTTATTACTCGAAATAACTCAAAATTTTCGTATAACCATGACGAAATCCCGTTAGGCCGTCATTTCAGTTAGATCGAGCCGAAAGAGCCGCCATTAAAGCCGGGCCGAGTAAGGGTGAGCGCACACGGAACCATGAATACAATTACATACCGGGATAGTAGAGTAGGACCGCTGGAGGATTAAATTCTCTGGCCCAATGAATCTCAAGTTCCACGGCTCAAATTGCTATTGGGCTTAATGATATCAGTGATATATGTTTTAGGGCATGCTTGGTTTCGTGTTGCGGTGGATTCTGATTAGAAACCAGAAGACGGGAGAAAGATTTTAAGCCCATGACTTGGCAAAGTTGGATTCAAACCTTTGTTAATTTTTGTCGTCCTAAAAATTTCATTTAAATGAAAAATATGAAAAGCTAGCACCAAACTCGCTCTGTACTGTAGATACTGGATTAGATGCATGTGAGGTACAACGTTTTTTTCTCTAAACAGAAAATCAAAAGTGACCCTTTATTTGACTCATCTGTATATTTTAGGTAGATTTTTGGTTACGTTTAGAGATCGACTAAGTCACGAGATTTAGAGGCTGTTTCATCACTGCCTGGTTAGTTATCAGGACCTTATTAGAGAGTGATCAATGCCTTCAGTATGTTTTATTTAATGTTGCGAATCAAATTAGATGTTAGTGTGAAACGTAGTCATGTCATCGCTAAAGTCTCTCTAAAATCAGCTCCTTATCATCCATTATTGCAGCTCCTTGTTTTTCTTTTAGGTACTATATTTTGATCATGGATCAATTATTTTCTTTGTTACGGGTTAAATTTAAACGATAAATATTGGATCATTTTCTAATTAAATGTTTTAAACCAGTGTTAACCAACAAAACGCTGCGTGGAATGTGTATAATTTACTAACTAATTATGTTTGACATCCCAAACTCGTGCAATCAAAACAGCTATTAAATATTTTACATCCAGTAAAATAAAGGGATGTTTTTTTCCATACTTAATGGTGAGTTTAATGGGGTTAATAGCTTCATTAATACAGAGTGTGTTCATCCCTTCGTCTGAATATGTTTTTTATATACTGGCAAGGTATAGGCTACGTAAGAGTAGGTATTTTTTGTGTAGACCATACCATACCTTATCATACTTTATTTCGCAGTATTGATTATAATCAACATACTTTAAGACGGTCTTTTTGTATATCTTTTTAAATTATTTTTGTTAGTTTAACAAGAATATAATGAGGCTCAAATTGAGAACAAATTCACGTCTTCGTTGCGTCGCGCGCGAAATACATCACCCGTCTTTTTCTTACTGTACGATCTAGAAAGAGATGGGTACTATCTCGCGCGCGACGCGACTCTTGCGTGCTCACTGTTAGCCGGATTGGTCCGACTTGCGAAACAAAGTGTTAAATTATACGAACACAATATAGAAAAGTGAAAATTTACTGATGTAAAACTATTTTATTTTAATCACCATGGTGTACCATACCATAATTAATCACGTCTTTGTGGTCGGGTAGACAGAGCCCAAGATACCAGACCTTTGTGTTGATGTCATTCATAAAGTGACATAATACATAGATACATTTTATTCGCAGAGCAGTAAAGTAAGAATGTTTTGTACTGAAGGTAGTCGCCGCACGAGCTATAAGCACTAGACTCACAAATGCGACAAACATGCGATATTTGTCTTTCTTCTTTCTTTCTTACTTTTTTTTCTGTACTTTCTTCGTTCTTTTTGCGTCTGTGGCTATCGTGACCTATTGTGAAAAATAGGGGTTGTCTATTATTTCATAAATTATCGTAAATTGAAAATGATTTCAGATACTTGCTTTTAAATGGTCTTCTGTAATTATTTAATTTTAAACTATTATTGATATAATTTGTAATCATACAAAAAGTGCGGACCTTTAAATGACTTTGAATCACACTAGGTACATTTCCTTGGCTAGAAACTCTAGGAAGTGAACTTTTTTAGCCAAGTTTAGGCCGGTAAATACCGGAAGGGGTGATGCAAACTAATTATAAAAGACAAAAACAAACTCACTAAAGTGACCTGGGGAATGTTTATATCCGGCTAGAAAGAACCCTAAGTAACGAAAACAAAGACTTGTACAAAACAAACGAATCCCACGTTCCTTTTTCAAAACGGAATGTCAAGCTCATCGCAGCGACCTTTACATTTGTTTCTAAAAAGTGTCAATCATCAGGCCGGTTTTATATGGCGACACTATTCAGCCAGCAAGAGTTGCGTGTTATGTGACTGCTAGTTTTACGAATAAAGCATTCGTCAGCCTATTGTGCCCGCCCCTTTGTTCCCAGAAATCAAACATGGCGCCGCATTGTTAGCGTCCCCTAGCGGTTCTTAAAGAGAAACTTTAGCATTTCGGCTGTATAACTCTGTTTTTCTTACCCTCTGTGCACGAATAAAATTATTCTATAATTAAGATTATGCATTTTTGAGTTCAAAGTTTCCGAATAGCGTTCAGCTTGCAGTAAAGTTGGAATTCAGTGTACGGATGGGAAAAATGTTTTTGTTCGGTACAGCCGTCGGTGTACAGTGGACTTGTTAGTTCTGTTTGGGGAAACAAAAGGGGGAGTTTACAAGTCTGCAAAATACATGCACAAGTCCACTTTACCGTGGCATTCGGGCGTTGTCTCTCGCTTGATTAGAAAGAGCGGTGCATCGGAATTATTTAGATTCAACGAGCTTTTTAATTTAAACTGATGTGGAGTGTTTTGTATATTTTGATTACAAGTTTTAAAAGGCTGATTGCGGGTGCGTATTTAGTATAAGCTAATATCAAATTAATGCGGGTTAATGTAAGCGATGACCTTTTCCAAAAGTGTCAATCGAAATTGAGACCCTCTGGTCTCCTTACCATGACGTCTTAATGCGATTCAATTCCGACTCAGTTTAGGTTCTAGCTGCAATTTTTAGTATGGATCTGACAACAAGCGAACCTAAACTGAATCGCACTAAGACATCATGGTAAGGCCCCAGATAACAGAATGTCTTGCAAAGTTTTCCGAGTTGAACGTGCGTCTTAAATAAAGAAAATACTTGTGAATCGTGACGATTCTGGACACACGTGAAAAAAGTGTCGTAGTATTGTGTTATTATGTCAATGGTAATTCAATACAGAAGAATACACATATCTGAAAAATGTATTGCGTTTTAACACCTGCTTATGGTTATTTTCTCACGAATGTTAAGCATATAAGGCACAACAATAACACTATATGGTGTGCTTGCAATCAATTTGTTACAATTCGATGCACACTGTAGCTCTTTTCCGCAAAATATGCGGCGGGATACTGATAGCGGTAGAAACGTTAGCAGTAGAACTATCCATTTATCAGACTGACCTGGCCCTGAGATACTGTGCGATAAGGAAAACCGCAGTTCCCAAGAATATTGTGGATAAATCAGCTGAAACTCGAGATCTCGCTCTCGACCATTTTCTCTTACAAAATTTAACTTATACCTTTAAGATAGGAAAAGAAGGAGTTGTACAAGGAACATGAAAATCGTAGGAATCATGTTATAAGCGATGCGGCTGGCAACCGATCACTATTTTGATTCCATTTTTTGCCATCTATACGCCCACAATCTTGCTAAACGTGGCCTGTAGATCTTGCATCTTAGGCTCCGTCTACCCCGTGAGGAATAAAGACCTGATTTGTGTATGTATGTATGTACAAGGACTCAAGGGTTTTTTATTAAAATTACGCCGCCAAGCAGCTCTAGTTTCACTTGCAACTGTCATTATCGTCTTGTCAAATGGTGGTGTATTTTATGCTGCATGTAGGCACTTCATCCCATCACTATTTTGATTCCATTTTCAACCTTACGCCCACAATCTTGCTAAACGTGGCCCGTAGGTACCTGTTACCTTAGGCTCTGTCTACCCCGTAAGGGATAAAGACGTGATTTGTGTATGTATGTGTATGTAGGCACTTCATACTCAATACTCGTAGCGGCGAAAAGTTTAAATAGGTCTAGTGTATTTGCTTCTGTATTTTGTATCTGCTAACAATACTTTAAGACATTTTTAAGTAACAAAATTCTATGCACACGCGTGGCTCGTATTATTAACATGTGTGGATTTTTTAAGGATCTTAGTGCTTTATAAAGCCATGTTATTACAGTATGGATACTCATTCGACATAAAATTGTACATTGCTCTAAAGAGAAAATACAGATTAGTACCACCGAGAAAAATCGAATGGAAAGAACACGACTAGAGTTTTGTCTTAATTGATACGATTTCAATTAAGGTTATCGGCCTTTGACGGAAGAAAACAAAAATGTTTCACGTAACATTTTCCCCATAGCGTTATTACGATGCGTATCACATGATTAAGTATGTAGAGCGTAACAGATTTGGCGCTTCCTTCCCCTCATTATAGCTTCCATATAACCGTAACTTACGGTAATAATAAGTAAATCAAAAGCCACCATTGTTTGTAGTTACTGTGGCTCAATCCCATTAGAAACCAGTAAGTGTGGCTAAGCTATTACCATTATCATTCCGAAGAAATTCACACGGGACGACGGGAATCTCTGCGGAGAGCGCAAACGGCCTCTCTCTCTCATTTACAGTGGTATACTAATTCGGTATACGCAATTTTTCGCCCGTTATCCCCTCCCCCTGTTTACCGCCCCCACCCCGCCGGGACGTGATTCGAAAACAAACGCGTACACTTTTGGAATACTGTATTTGTTCCCGCTAACTCGACCGCTGTTCCGGATGGATGCGATGGACAATGTTGTTCTCCGAGAATCTAGTTACAATATAATAAATACCGAGGTCTATACAACGTTATTTTGCGAGAGGTGTGATTGTGAATTATTTGTAAGGGTTGCTGCGTATTCTATGAGACAAAAGCCGTATTACTGATTGTTTTTCCAATGCTACTTACGTGCGGAAAGACATGACCAAAACATGCCGTCAGTGTTTTTTTCCCTGGTTTATATTTACTGCTGAAAATATAAATACAGAAGGAAAAACAAAAACATATATTACAAATAATTCCGTCCCTAATTCCGAATATGAGTATGTTTATATTACCTTCAGTATCAGTTTCCAATCTCATATAAATTTGCCAAATTTACTGCCCGCACCCTCGGCCCGATATAATCCAATTACTAAACAAGTTATTTAGAAACGTCTTCGCCATTTTCCGACGGACCCCATTTCATATCTGTATGGAGTAATTATTATCCTGCCCATTGTTTAGTTCGAAATTAGAAACAGTACGGGGGAGTGAAATATGCGTTTACTGGCCATGCGTAGCTTAACGGCCAATCACAAAGCAATAAACACTTTATTGCTAACGGCCTAAGAGTGTTAATTGCCTGTCACATTACGAGGCTTCACGCTAGGGTTGCTAAGTTTCCGCGCAAATATTTAGACGATACGACTGGGAGAAAACAGAAAGATGTTATGATATGATACTTTCTTTCAAGTTTCCTAACTTACCTTAACTTTTACTGTCTATTGTCTGTTTTGTGATAATAGAGACAGCATTTTAGATATCTGAAATACGTAAATTTATTCTTTTCAACGTAGTAATATACTAATCATAACTATAACATTCGTCTTTGCTTTTAGTCTAAAGCTTTTCTCGTTGTAGGGTTATTTTTATTCGTCGCTTCTTCCAATAAATTGTATAGTACTGCGAATAACCAAACAGTAATTGCATTACATTATTTCCATAGAACAATAAACTATATTCGAGCAAATAAGACCAAAACCTATTATCACATTATCAGTGTCAGCGGCAACCCTACCGCTGGGCTGTTAAATTTGCTCCTTAAGGCGAAAGGAATAGGATGCACAATTAAACGGGAACAAAAGACGAACGCGTAATGAATGTGAATGGGATTTCTAAGACACGTATCAATTAAGTGAAATTACGTCACCGACGAAATGTGCCCAAAGTGGTTTATTGGCAGCTCAAAATTATTCAGGAGGCATTTTTGAGTTGCTAATAAAACTACGCGTAGTTTTAAAATTTCCCTCCACGCTGGTCTGGGAGCACAGAAAACAACATAGTATGTACCAGTTGCTTCTTTCCACGCTGAATGAATGAATGAAAATTATAGCTACCCACAAGTCCACAATCATGTTAAACATCTTGTTACCATAGGCTCTGTCTACACCGTAATAAGGTTGTGTAAAAATAAGGTGACAACGTGGTAAGTGAGCACCACCAACCATGAACACCTGTACATAAGATGCGAATTTTATATTAGTTATAGATATACTTACCTAGTTTTTGTTAGTACTAGTTAGTTCATCAGCATAGAATTCATAGTAGCAATAAACTAGGTAACCCACTCTCAGAGACGTCCATTAAAGTAATAATTAAATAATAAGGGCCTTTTTCAATATTAATTTTGTTAAGTTTCTAAATTAGGTGCGGATATTTTCTGGGTATGTAATTAATAACCTAAGAATCAATTAAAACATAAATTATTTAAGTATTGTGTGGTAATTTTTATTTGTTTCCGTCCAATAATAATCATCCTTGGATTAGATACTATAATTAATTAAGAATGCTTTAAACTAATTAACAACGATGCAATTAATCGATCCTCAAAATATCCGCATCTGATTTTCTAGCACCTTGTATATATTTATTTATAAAATTCTACTTCATTGACACTTCTTCGGTTGTCCCGCAATTTCTATCAAATATGTACACCCTAACCGGGCTCCATAGACCCAAGACATTCCGTTGCAATAATTCCTTGTAAACGCAAGCCTACCTGGTATTCAGTTACCATCTCGAAGGGGACTGCTGACAAATGGTCTTTGCACTTTGAATTACAACCAATAAATAACGTCCCATTCGGCCCGTTCGTTATTCCATTGGCTAAGACCCGGGTTAGTTATCTTTGGACACCGTCATTAAGTATTCTAGATACGGAAACTAAGGGTAAGGGTACACAAATGAAACTTGAAGGAAAACCTACAAGTTTACAAGCATTTGGGTAAATACGCTAAGAAGGTTGTGTGTCGCTCGCTTTACAATCCGCTGCATACCGGAGTGCTGTTGAACTGTGTTGCATTGTCATTTGTTTCTATTCAGAACGGTTTATTGCGGTATGTTATTGTTATACGAGTAGCAAATATTCAAGTTAACATGCCAAGTTGCAGAGTGTACTGATAAATATTAATTACTACATTACGTAGAGTTCTAAAACTTCAGCGACATTGGAAGTTTTAAAAAAGAGTTAGTAGCTGGCAATAGAGACTGCTTCCCACTCTCACTCCATCCGTAGTCGCCTTTTACGATATTTAGGGGAAGAGATTTCGAAAGCCGGGAAAGACCGCGGAAATTTTGATGAACATCTGTGTTTCTAAGTTCTTTTAGCCTTGAACAGTAGCGCCTCCTAATCACATGACATCACATATTATAAAGGCGAAAGTTTGTGAGTGTGTCTTTATGTGTGTGTGTTACTGCGTCACGCTGAAACCACTGGACGGATTTGTATAAAATTTGGAACGTAGATAGCTGGTACACTAGATTAACACATACACTACTTTTTGTCCCTTAAAATTGCATAGTTCCCGCGGGATACTGATAAATATGTCAAATGTCGTAGCTGCCTGGAATCGCAACATAAATAACTAATCTATACATATAATAAAATCGTTGAGACCAAAAAATCTGTACATTGAAGATTAAAAAAAAAAAACCGACCAGGGTGACTTAAAATCGGTAACTGAACATATTAAAACCATTTTTAAAATTTTTGTTTGTTTGTTTGTTTGTTTGTTTGTTTGACTGAGCATCACGTAAAAACTACTGAACGGATATTAATGAAATGTTCACAAATCGATTCCAATAAATTCAGAATAGGATATAGGCTACAGAAATTGTGGAAAATTTTGGAAAAAGGGGGTGAAAAGGGGGGTTAAAGTTTGTATGAAAAAAGAAAATTAGATTGTTCTAGAATCATGAAACTCAGAATAAATACTTAGTAATAAAAATAAAGAAATACCTGTTTTAGCATTTTTTTTTAATCTCATCCAGAGGCGCAAAAAAGAGGGTTTTGTGTTTAAAATTAATTAACTTCATACACCTATACAATAAAAACCAATGAAGCGTAACCTTTTGAAATTGCTAAATAATACTTCCAATTTAATACAGGTAAATATAATTTCTCAGTTTTCTGGAAATTTGATTTTTGAGGTGATCACGCACAAAATAGCGGAACTCAATAAAATCAGCTTCCTCGGTATAAGTAGTTGGTAATAGTTACAAACAAAATAATACTACGAAGAAAATAGATAGATACAAATGTACATAAGACATAATAGCCGGAAAAGCGTGTCAATTTTGAAAAAACATTAATATAATAATTACATGCTGTACAGGCATTTTTTCAACGAAGAGATTTTTGTCGATCCTAAATCAACCTAAATTGGCGTCCTAAATTGTGTTCTTTACCTAACACCTAAAGTTCAATATGCAATACCGTTACTTTTGTTTTTATTTATTGCGCCATTATTAACAACGTGTTCGGTTTTTGAACGCACTCTTATTTGAAAACCTGATATTAATATGAGGGCGGCGTGAAACGCTTGGCTGTATGTTCTTGGTACCTTTGCCTATAAAAAGCAAAATCAAAGGGCGCGTTTACGCTTGCGCTACGAACATGTCAGAATTTTATTGTGAAAAGTTGGTGCTTTTAGTATAAATCTGACAGCGAGCGAACCTAAACTGAATCGCATTAAGACATCATGGCAACTATGGCAAGGCCCCTGTAGGTAATTAATTTGTAGAATGATAATAAGTGTTAATAATCTGTAATTACGTACCTACTTAAACCAAGAAAATAAATTAAAAAAGCTTCTGCTAGAAAAAATTGAGTCGCAAAATATTAATTAAAACGGATTAGTAAATGAATTGTTAGTTGTAAGGTAAAAACAGGTAAACTTTTATGTATTATTTGGTTAGAATAGATTTAATTTTTTAAATTAATACAATACAATACACACACAATACACAAATCACGTCTTTATCCCTTACGGGGTAGACAGAGCCTAAGATAACAAGACCTACAGGCCACGTTTAGCAGGATTGTGGGCGTATAGGTGGAAAAAGGAATCAAAATAAAAATCAAAAAAAAAAAACAATCATTTAAATTAATCAGGGTACAAATATCGTTAAAGTGAGCGCAGTATTCGCCAATAAGCGTCATAGTTTGGCGAAATTAATAGTGATGTAATTAAAACTGTACTTAGCTTTTTTGAATAAAGAAACTATAAACAAAACTATAAATAAAACTATTTGTAAAATAAAGTATAAATAAATGTGATGAGTCATTAACCAGTTTGCATTTGATTTTTTTTCAAGATTCCGTGTCGCAAATTATTATTTTCATGACGTAATTCTAAAAGTATAGTTTCGTACATACTTTCAGTGGTTCATGTGACGAAGTTAATAGTCATAATAATAATAATTTTGATATCGAGAAAAGCCGTAAGTATCACAAAAACACACGCGGACGAAGTCGCGGGCAACAGCTAGTGTAGAATATAACTATGAACATCAGTTCTTAAGTCTAATACTACGCGGGCGAAGTCGCGAGCAGAAACTAGTAGTTCGTAATTTTGAGCCCATCTGTTTCAAAGAACTAAAATTAATCGATAAATTCACTTTGCTACTATGCGATAGTAACTGAGTAGCAAAGTAAAGTAATCAATTCAGTGAAGTAACGTCTGACTCTGTACAATTTTTTTATGGAACTAAATTCCACCAGACATAATAGTACATTACAGACCTAGGGCGGTGAACTCGTAACTGTCCCAGATCGCAGGTGTTGGTAGCCCGAACCGAATGTGAGGGCCATAAATATGCGACCTGGGGCTTTACGAATTACCGCCCGTGGTTTGTATAAAGTTTTACGTCCAGCCATGGCCAGGAAGTGACGGCCTAGGGTGACGTAAATTATCAACAGGAACCGCGAATAGCTTTAACGCGCTCCCGATATTACAACAATAGAAACATTGGGAGTTCGAAGTAATCGCGGTATGTGGTTGACAATACGACTGATGTTAATAACCTTTAATCTTTTAAATCTGTTGGACAGAACGAGTCACGATAACGAAAACAGACCAAATTTCAATCTAAAGCAACCCTGAAACTATCCACGTATACATATTACCCAGAATAGTAGATAGGTACATACAAAATAATAAATGTTTACCCACACACATTATTATCTCGATTAGCTTCACAACATTGCTTCAGTCCACACGTATTTAAACTTCAACAAAGACCCATACAAACTGGCATTTGTTAACTAGCACAGAATTAAAGTTGCGGGTAGTCCGTACAGTCAGCACCCTATATTTAAGCTCAGTGCTGCTTGAGCCCGACTCTATGGCCGCTGAGTAAGGTGTGTCGATGTTTTCGGGGTCCTTGTTTGTTGCTGACTGTACCGCAAACTGTCTGGCAAGTTACACACTGACAACAGGTACCCCCGTTAAGATTATATCAATGGGTATTTGGGGACAAACATGTTTGCGTACACTGAGGTTATAGCGATGTAGGAAAGGGTGGTGATGTAAAGTCGGCCAAGAAAATGCTTTGCCAGTTTCATAGAGAATTGATTATTACTAAAGCAATACGGCTTACAGGATTTTTCTTGCATGTTTGTCTGTTTGGGCAGAGTACAAACAAAACAGGACGCCACACCCAAATCTGCCACTGTTTGAGTTTCAATTGAATCCAAAAATTATTTAGATACGTTAATAAAAAAAATGTACGGTTTACTAAAAGCAATACAATATGCGCACCGAGTTACTTTTACAATAAAATTGTAGGTAAGGAAAGATTACTGTCGGTTATTCAGACTATTGTTTTAAATTTCGTAGCCAAAAAAGCTAAAACGTAGCCGTTATACTCGTAGCTTTGTCATGATCATCTGTTTCTGTCTCTCTTCAAATGCCAAAATCATCAACTAGCATTTATAAAGTTGCGTTATTCAAAGTACTAAGGAGATCGTTTTTTAATAATTTGTATTTTAATTGTTTCAGGTAATTATATCGCCGATTTAATTTGCGGATCGTCAAGACATCGGCTACACCGTAGAGCGTCTACGAGCGTAGCATGTGCTACGAGATAAGCACGCTGAGTAGAAAATCTTTGATGAACAACGCGTTGGATGTGAAGAGGACAGCAAGCTTTTGACTCCTTGCACTCGATGATACTGTACGACCAGATTCAAGTATAACTTAACAAAAACACTATCGTGCCGGTTAGAGTGGCCAGTCATTAATAGATGGAGCCACATTAAAATTGGAATGTCTACCTTTAAATTTCTACTCAGTGAGTAAACCTAGCTAAATCGATTTTTCGTCCCCAAAAATACATAAAAGAAACTTGAACAAATTCGTCAGACACCGTTGAATAGTACAGAAAAGCCAACTAAATCGTCTCAATTATTTTAATGAACGTAACACAATAGTAGAGGGAAAATCAAAAATATCTCATTAAAACGTTGTTAAATATTGAAGTAAGGCTTTGTTGAGTGGAGCCCTAATTGTAGGCTTCCTTAATTAGTGAGTCTTGGCTAGTGTTTGACTTTGTATGAATTTATTAAGGGATTGGAGAAAATTAAAGAAATTCATACACGCCTTTGTTACCTAATTAAGGCGTTGTTTGAACGAAGAAAATAAAATTTACTTAGACTCGTGTCGTTAGTTGTCTCCCAAAGTTCATTCTCACACTTCAAATCCGGGCTCGCACTTCTGAATTTTTCGGAATTTATGTGCAGATTGAACACATACACATACATACACAAATCACGTTTATATCTCCTACGGGGTTGACAGAGCCTGGGGTAACAAGACCTCAAGGCCACGTCTAGCATGATTGTAGGCGTATAGGCGGAAAAAGGAATCATATAAGTGATGGGTTGCTAGCCGCATCGCCTATAACATGATTCCTAAGAATTTCGCCCATTCCCTCGATGGGCATATCTGCGCGGAACGAGAAGCAACTGCTTACTTCCATGCTGGTCTGGGAGCAAAGGAATAACACAGGAATCTGCACACACCTTCAAAGAAATTAAATGTTGTGTGTGAAGTTCCCAATCCGCATCGGGTCTGTGTAGGAACTATAGCTAAATCCTTCTCATTCTGAGAATAGACCTGTGCTCATCTGTAGGTCGCATATACTAGGCTGGAGATCTTGATGATGATGCCCGAGGCAGATAGATTTAGGTAGGTTAGTAGAATCCTGTATTAAATTACAAAATCCATGATAGCTACCATGCTTCTTGCGAATCTTTCTTACTTGATGCTTCCCAAGAATCTGATAGTTACTATGCTCATCTATAAAGCGCGAAGTTGCTAAGCAAATGCCATTACTTGTGAGGTTTTTTTCTGCGACGGAGGAAATCGTTTAAGTTAACTCGTTTACTTGTGAAAGTTGCCTTGCGGCCGGCGCACAGATAAAACTAAGTTGGATCCGCGCACTAATATCTGGCTTTTTATACAAGCTTTCATTTGCATAGAAAGAAGTTTGTTCGACAATCCGAACATAGTTTTGAAGTGCTCAATGAATTTTTGTTACAGCCGTATATTTACTATCAATTCTCACTGTGGTCTCTTGCTGAATGTTTTTCGTCAGAAAAAGAAGCGTTAACGATCAAAACCGCGTTCAGTTGTAATGACATTTAGTTCCAACAGCCTTCCAGTTTCGGGCGTACAATATAATATTAAAAAGTCCAAAAGTAATAAATATAATAAAATGTAACCTATTGGCAGAGTGCAAAGCGGGTGGAGGGTGTAGCCTAAACGATCACAGCGCTCGCTACGGCTAAAATTGTCATTTTTGTCGCTGACTTGAGCTGTCAAATCCATATTGCAGTAAACATTTTCTAATCGTTTTTGAGATAAAAATATGGTCCTGGTAAGATGTGTTGTTGTGAATTGTAATAACACCAAGAAGAATAGCGACTGTAAATTTTACCAATTTCCAAGACCATGGTGGAAACGAGACCAAAGAAATAAGTGGATATTTGCCGTAAGAAAAAAAAGTAAGTTACCTAACCTCTAAAATTTCACTGAAAACAACAATTTTAATATTATTGGCAATAATGTTACTGACTACCATTGTCCAAAATTGTGTAATATAGTAAAATAACACAAGATTTCATTAATATTTTTCACAATATTTACTTATTTCTTGTTTGACAGCGGTGACAATATGGTCCATAATGGCCGCCTATCACGTGGCGCTGTCGTCGCGCACGGTCCCAATACGTCGTCTTCATAACTGTATTGTCTCCGCGTACAGACCTATCTACAAGTAGTTTTTAGGTCTTAGGAGACAAAACTGATATTTGAAATGAACTTTTGGGTAGCACAGTGCGACGTCTTAAAAGTTTTATCTTGGTATATTTTATTTCTATGGTTGGTATCGTTAAATGAAGAAAAATATCCTTACGGCAAAGTGCTGTCTAAGAGTATACGAAATTCAAAAAATGTATAGTGCGAGCTCGTGTTCGAACCAATGAATATACATATTGACCAACGGTCTGCAAGGCTTTTTTTGACCATAGTAAAATGGAAATCCTCAATATTATGTTAAATAGCACCATAGCATCTCGCGATAGCGCCATTCCTACAGCCTTTTAAAATAAATCAGTTCTGAATACGATAGGAGTGACGAACGTTTATATTCAGGGCGTTTGCGCCGCTTTTTATAGCTCTGCAGCTGTGCCAAATGCACACCCGAATATTACGTGGGATTGTACGTAATCGATTTGATACGCATAGAAACCTTTTGACAACTATAATGTATTTAATAATTCAAGTACAGACGTTAGAATTGTAGATATTACCCACTAAAATGCCTCGATGACGTATTCTGAAATTGACAAGCTCATATCTTACACACTCGTCCGCAAAGTAAAGCCTAGCCCCCTTATTCATAAACGCTCTATAGGTTTCTGCTAACTTAGATATCGTTTGTCCTTATCTGTGATTGGTAAATGTCAAAGTGACAGATAAGGACAAACGATTGCTAAGTTACCTCCAGAAGCATACAGAGAGTTTATGAATAAGGGCGTGACTCATTACATTATTGTTTATAATTATTATATTAGCCTATATTTGGGTCTCACAGCTGGGCAAAGGAGTCCCCTCTCGACGTCCACATCTCCCTATTTAGAGCTTTATCCGGCCACTCGGTCAGTTCCGTGTCCATTATTTAAAAATAATTTTGCGCTAAGATAAAACAAATTTCAGTTTTTAAGAAATGGTTGCATGTTAATTACATTAGTTTTAAAAGTGAGGATGAAATAAAACCAGTTCGAACAATTTTGGCATTGGAATAGGATAAACAGCTATTTGCACTTATATGGTTTTGACAGGCAGATAATGTGTTTTGAGAACTCGTTGTACATTTGGCTAAATAGGTTCATTAAACAATACAATTCAAACTAAATGGTATTACAATTATGATGAAAGGCTAGAATTACCCATCGGTGTTTATTTGTATTAATTTAATAACAATGTAATGATGATAAGAATGTTTATGACACAAACTATAACAAGACAGTTAGCATAATAATTCCAAAGAGTGGTCTAAAAATAAAAGTAAACTAAGTTGAAGGTGTGGCGCCATCTTTGGGTGAATAGTGGAATTACAACTCACTTTTTACAGGGGCGAAATTCTTAGGAATCATGTTATAGGCGATGCGGCTAGCAACCAATCACTATTTTGATTCCCCTTTCCACTTCCCCCTTTGCGTCCACAATCATGCTAAGCGTGGCTTTTTACAGGCTACCAAAGTCTCGTTGACAGCATCTAGAACATATTCTGTGAATCCAAATAAAACAACGAAATGAATATATTATTTTCCATCTAATCTATCAAAATGCTCAAGCAATCCAATTGATCGCAAAATCGTTAAATACAAACTTATGCCCTGCCCAGTTACGCATGCAAGAAGAATCCTGCGAATAGTTTTAAATACATTGCTGGGCCGTGGAACCTAACGACATACCGCGCTCGAAGGAGCAGCGCAATGTAACGCTACTATGTTCATTTTTATGCGTACGTAAACTGAGCTTAGTAGGTGAACGTGAGCATAGTAATAAAGATTTCCTCGGTATAATTATGTACTTTAGACAGTTAATGTTAGTTTAAGCCATTCGCAAATATGATAATTAAAGGTAAACGGAAACACCGACTGGCATACCGCGCCGACTCGATACCATGTCACAACAAGTTTTAAGCGGAAAGCGGTCAATACTCCAAAGCATAGATAAGTTGCGTATGTATTTATAAAACCTACAACTAGAGACTAAAAGAATCACTGCTTTAATTTTTTTATACCCGTACTCGTAGAATGTAGGTGATTGTAGTAGTTATTTAAGTGTGTCATTATTATTAATACCACCATCGATTTTTTTTCCGTATCTGCATTACGTATGTATATTGGTTCAATTAGTGAACTTTAAAGAGAGAATGTCGCTTGCATCGTGCGTTATCTCTCGTAGTATTAACAATAGTTGCAGGTGTATCTGTGGCTCTATCTTATCCAGATCTTGTTTACCTTGCTACGCTCCCGTGTAAAAATAAAAAAATAATAGGCCTATCCCCAGAGAATTTCAAAACTATTACCTCTTAGTCCATCATTCCCCGTCGATAACCTACTTTAAACTCGCCAGCCGCTTTTGCCTCGCACTCGTCAAAACCGCGAGTTTCGATACTGCGTTATTTTTCGCTAATTACCTTGTGGCGGGCAGTGCAGTTAATTTCAGTTTCTGTTCAATTACCATTATGTGTTTACCGGCTTCTATGTTCGATGCGCAAATGTTTGCGTTCAGATCAACTGGCTATCTGACATTCATTGGAATAATGCTGCCGTGTCAAATGAATTGTCTAACTAAGGCAACGTCTGTGGCGCTTTGTCATCCTTTTGTAAAACAAAAGAGTACATTATTATCTTAGCTAACTGCTACACTCACGAACTTATTTTATACTTAATAATTTGTACTATCAATTTTGCATACAAATGAATTTCTATTTGGGTTGATAAAAGTTTCACATTAGAGACAAAATAATCGTGCAAAACGTCTAAAATGAGAATAACACCGCAGCGCTTTCAATTTGATCAAACATTTGATAAAGTAGACCAATGTTTGATAGAATCAGCTAAAAGTGCGCAGATCTGAAAAAAATGCTCTTATTTTATGGCATCCCTCACCATCTGGCCAGGACCCGCCAACACACAAGTATACGTAGGTCTACTAGTGATGTATACACGTATACGTGTTCTTAATCTTAATGCACGCAAAACGTTCGATATTTGAAATGAAGGGCTTCGCTTTTCGCGCAATTAACCGCGGAGTTCGTCCCTCGACTTCCGGTCGGGTTCGCTCCCTCATTGATTACTGACATATATTTATAGGTTCACGAAAAGGTTTTATGTTTTTCACTGAATATAGAGCCGCGCGTACTTTTAATTCAAGTTTTTAAATTTGACTTTTTCATCTTTCATTGATTTTATTCGAGCTGCTTTTTATTTTCTGCTCAAGGATGATTTGCATGCTTTATCTTAGTGTCTCTTGTACCAGCAGGTACCGACACAAGTTGAGGTGACTTGAGTGTCTAGGCAAAGTTACTTTTGACTATCGATAACGCTAATAGAATGAAATAAAATTATATTGGATTGACATAAGCCTACGAAAAACATGTGATCCACATTTACATCTACATGATAGAAATCTGCACTAGTAAAAACTGGTAGTTTGGACAGTGCGAGAAATATTGTGCGTTTGCAGTACATTGCCGTCAATGACCGATCACATATATAGCTATAGCCGAGCGGCCCCGCAGTGAAACGTACGTAACCCGCGAAATTTCTCGCGCTGTCGAACTATGGCTCTTTAAGCGGAATCTTCAACAGGCATAGTTTCATATGAACTTACAAAATAAACATCAAATTAAGAAGTACAACTTCGATATTCAGGTTCGGGCATTGTTTCCCAGCACTTGAGACTGCGTGGTCCGGAAAACGATAATGAGCGCCCGCTTTTCCGCTGCCGGAATGGGGTCGAATTACTTATTGTTCTGTTTTTCTTTCATATTTCTACCCTTCAGTTTAAGTAAATACCTACGGAGATTTC
This sequence comes from Pandemis corylana, assembly GCA_949127965.1. Lineage (NCBI taxonomy): Eukaryota > Metazoa > Arthropoda > Insecta > Lepidoptera > Tortricidae > Pandemis > Pandemis corylana. The sequence goes on along the minus strand of OX421867.1, from coordinate 5,554,976 downwards.
ACGAGGGAATATCGTTTTGTGGTAGGGTTCGACTGTTTTGGCTAGTGTCGCGTCTGTGTTTTTACTCTCATAGTAAATTTTATTGATTATAGAATCCATATTTGTACATAAAAACAAATGAAGAAGAAATGTGTGCGCTAAAAATATCTGAGAAAGGGCACTTTGCGGTGTTAGAAACGTTGACGAATACGTTTAGTTACTTTTCTGTCTGTCTGTCAAAATGTATAATTTGTGCACGCTAATCTTGGAAACAACTGTACGAGTTTTCATGGCGTTTGGATTAAGTTTAGCCAACAGCAACAATCAAATATCAAAGAGACATAAAGAGAAAATAATAAATTAAAAAGTATGATAGTAAAATTAAAAACAAAATATAAATCCTCATTCTCCATTAAAATCTGCCCAGTAAAAAATTTTTGGTTAGTTCATCTGAAGTTACCAATTTCTAGGAAACTCGAGTCTGTGTAATGTTTGTTACCCTAACCAACATAATAAACTCACAATACTTAGTTACGCTCAGCGAAACCGTCCGTTTTAATTGTCGACTTATTTATAAGCACCAGCAATTAACAATTACACTAAGCGTCACGTAACCACATGTTTCATATCAGATATCAAGAGCAAATTACCTCGACACAATCACAAATTCGCACCTACCCCAGTTCCATAAGGATCACTTTTAATTAAGCCAAACAGCCGCCATGTTTGTAATAAAACAACCAAACCAGTCTTTATTAGGATGCGATGATGTCCAAAATCCAATGGCAATTATTAAATGAAATTAATACTGTTGATTCCGCGCGGAATGTCGCATTATTTTAAAGACGACAAGGTTCGAAACGGCGTTAAGGAGACACGGAAGTCAGGAATGAGGTATATAATGAATTCGCTCCCACTTAATGCGTGTTAATTTAGCAAAACGTGCACTTCACGAACAAATTTGAGATAATTGCGTCATCGAAGATGTTCCGACTAATGAGGTCGTATTCTACAGACGTTTAATTTTACGTATACTTCATTAAGGACGACACGAATGTTTTGCGTGACTGATAAATGTTAATTTTGAAAGTTTCAGGTGTTTGAAACCAAATCATTCCGTGGAATATGATTTAGGTATTTCTAACAACTTTTTACTTGGGAGACTCGACTCGTTCCTGAAGAAGGTCCGCCGAAAAGCTTGAAACTGGTCGAGCCTTTCCAAATTGTAATAATTTGTTCTACCGTTTCAATTTTTACAAAGCTACTTCAAATCGTACCGTTTATGTCATATTTCAATAATTGTAAAATCGTTCGCGTTGAATTCAAAACAGACAAATTTCAATAGATACCTTAAACTACTCTCACTTCATCATCTTACCGCCGTACGTTTAAACGTTCGCCATGTTTCAAATTTTCCCACGCTCTTTATTCTAGAAACAAATTACAGAGCGCTTCTTTACCTACAGTTGTTTACATATATGCACTCCTATTGTACCTATATAGAAAATCTGTTATCCCCTAAAAAAACACAAATCCCAATGCCCGAGCGCAACAAAAGCCTCCCTTAATCGGCTGACTTGCACCTTGCACCCCACTTGTGAATTTTTCAACAAATTTTCGGCCCTATGAAAAAATAATCAGTACCCGATTTACCTTCGAAGCTTGCCTATAGATTTGTGTTTCGGTCCCTTGGCCATACTTCCGCTTGGAACCATATATGGTTTTTACCTATAGGTAAGGGAAGCAAAAGGATCAGGACAGACGCTTTATGCCCCCATAAAAAAAATGATGGGGGTCCCTGCAAACGCCAAATTGAATATTGAATTTGCGCGATCAACTTTTCGGCTTTTAATGAAGTGTCTCGGTTAGGCTATGTTTTGTATATTTGTTGTATACTAAGGATGAAGACGGCATTAACCTTAGAGTAGAACACAATAATTATTTGGAAACTATTGGTCCACTCGACGATTTCGTGAATTTTGAGGTCATAGCCATTGTTCGATATCGGCTAATCGTTGCCCAAGATGCACCGGCTCAAACGCTAAGCTTGAGCACATGAGGTTATTCAAATCGCATTCCTTCGAAATTTACACATTTTTGGCGTAAAATGCATAGCCATTCATGCATGTAAATTTTTAGTAAAGTTTTCTGCCAAAAGTTTTTATAATGGTTTCCTATTATTACTAAGGTCACTTTTGTTATTTTATTTTGTACTAGTTGTTACCCGCGACTTCGTCTGCGATGTATTCTTTTATCGCTATACCGCAGGAACTGCGAAATTTTCCAGGTTAAAAGTAGCAAAGGTTTCAGACTGCTGTCACTGTTTCATCGAGAATCATTCAGCCGTTCTAGATTAAGTAAGAGACAGACATCCATTATCCAAACTTTAGCATTTTTAATAATATGTCGTAAAATTTGAAGTGTGTCTGTAGAAATTAGAAACATCATTGAGTAGTAAAATATATTTTACTGTGCAATATCTAAGTGTTAAACTCAGGCAAGCTCTTATCATACGTATATTTGTTAAGTGTAATGCCTTCATTTACAAGTTTATATCTAATTCAGTCACATTTAAAAGTTTCGAATGATAGTACAAGTTTTACACAACCCGCTAGGGAGCGAGGCTGAAAGATAAAAAGTAGTCAAGCACGAACCCGCTATCACATTACACAGCCTTTTACACATAACATAGACATAACTTTATTCAACATCAAAAAATACACAGACTCTTAGACTAATACAAAAACATACTGAGTTGATGATGCCGAAAAGGTATTCGACTCAGCATTATGCTGCAGTATGGTACGTACGCTTTCTTACAGACTTCCAAAAAAAGCACTGATTTCATACGGATTTGTAGGTAGCCCACACCGAAATGATATTGGTAATGTTTTACTGAATACTATTTTTATCAAATCTGCAGATTTTGGTTGTTTTCACTTTTGGAGATCATTTTTAAAGCGGTTTTTTTTAATGCGTTTGTTTTAGGATCTTTTCCACTACTCGCTGTTAAGTTTCTGATATCTGAAGTATCATACATTTATATGCCATTGGTCTGTTTAGTAGGTAATGAAAAATATAAACGGCACTGTAGATATCTGTCACTTAAAATATCATAAAATTAACAGTTAGTGCCTGCCCTTACCAGGATTCGAACAAGCAACCTCTAGCTTCGTAGTCAGTGTCACTAACCACTAGGCTATCCGGTCATCTAAGAATCATCGTCGAAGTTGATAATGAATAGGTAAGTACCGTCGAACCATTTCATTCCCGACCCACCGTCCAACGTTCTAACAGTAAACTTCACATGATTTTTCTTGTCAATTCAATGTAACGTCACTATGACATCCTACTAATATTATAAATGCGAAAGTTTTTGACGATGAGAATGACGATGTGAGTGTGTATGTTTGTTCCTTCTTCACGATAAAACGACTGGATGGCTTTGGATAAAAATTGGAACGAAGATAGCTGAAACTCTAGATTAAAACAGGCTACTTTTTTATCCCGGAAAATTGCATACTTCCCGCGTGGTAGTGATAAACATTTCAAAGGAGCTCCCTAGAGTTGCATCGTACCTAATTATTGCAGAATATAACTATCAACATTAGTTCTTCAATCTAATTCTACGCGGACGAAGTCGCGGGCGGAAGCTAGTTAACTATAAGAGGGTTCCACAGTGGGTCAGGAATCAATTTGTTCGATGGTAACCTACTGATTTGATAGGTAACCTTTTGTGCTAAGAATAGGTTACTAGCGAATAGATTTGTACGTCTCCTTTGATATCAGTGGCCGCGTTCACCCGCCGAACCAAGGAACCCTAAAAACCTCAAACTTAAGAGCATGTTTAATGAATCTTAATATCTGCGGGAATATTTCAAGATGTTAGAGCTTTCGTAGTTAATGTACCGTTGTAAGATAAACGGCGTGATTATGGAGAGATCGCGAGATAGGCTCTTATTTATGGCCTTTTAACCCTTCAAAAGTAATGTGCACAATTTCATATTTTTAACGCGATAAGCAGAGTTTTTGCGGTTAATTTTCAGATCGGTTTTGAGGATTAGCGGGATTTAAGAGTTTGTGCGTTGAGTTTGCTCTGACTCTTAAATGGCACCTTAGTGTACTTAAGCAACGGAAATATGGTAGCAATCTTTAACACGTTTTTATTAGGTCAAACTGTATGTAAAAAACCAACTAAGTAAGTAACTAATTAAGTATGTAATGGAATATAAGGAGGCGAATTTAACCCACGTCTAATGATTGTATCTTCATGAAAAATTGTTTCACTTTTAATTTTCTTTTCACTTTGACCAGTGTTTTTGTAATCGTGCAAAAACAGACGGTGAACACGTGTTCAACACGTTAATTTATTGTCAACTGTCCTTTTAAGCATTTGTAAAACGTGTTTTAACTATTCTTGTTTTCTAACGTCTAAAAACTAACACAACTTTATATTCACGAGAAATGAAACAAAAATAAGCACGTTAGCTTTCCAGAATGTTTCGCGTTGCATTTTATCTACGGCTCCCATGCGTATTACTGGATAATCCCTTATTGTCCTAGTTCTGAACATAAGTACCTTTTCAACCCCGTCCACAGAATAAGAATAAGAGCAAACAGTGGAATGTTATACGTTTTCAGTCAGTCAGTCAGTTTTCTGTAAGTTTGACATGAAAATTTCTGAAGTTTTTCACCTTCTTGTAGTTGTTGGTTCCTAACCCAAGCAGAAATACAGTAGCTTTATTTAATAGCTGCTATTATTTTAACTACAACGTATAATATAATACTTAATTTTCACCAAATGCTCTCTTTGGGTTACCTTATAATATAATTAGGGATTTTATGATGCTATCGAGTTACGCAGTAAAGAAATGTATATTTTTGACAATGAAGTGGTTCTTCTTTGTACAGTATAGACTCGAAAATTGTTTTGGTTATCGAGGCCTTTTGGATACCTACCTTTTCTAGTCTTTGTAGCCTACAGACTATAGTTCCCAACTTCACTTACACCATTGAATTGCTTCGCAGGTATTGTAATTTCTTCACGTTTTCCTTCACAGAAAAGGTCGTGGTAAATTTCATCTGGTTCTGAGATGAGGTCTGTGATATCTGTGTAATCTTAGTTGGACATGAAAAGAGAAAAGTCACAAAAGATTTTTCGAAAAAGATCATTCGCTCAACAAAGATAAATACAAAATATTGTTTTCACATTTCTGTGACTGCTTCTAATTGGTGTCGCACTTAGCAACCCATTTTTCTGAACATTTTGAGCATTTTTTCAGTGTCTAATGCATTATTTTGCGAAAACGATTTACACTATTGTTAGGTACTGTGGGTGCTCCTTAAAATAAAAATAATTATTTTTACAGGGAAATTAAAAATAACATTGGAAGAAAACAATGACATTGAAATGGGTACCTACCAAATAAGAAAAAAAATAAAAACAATAAAATATCAACAACATTATTGATTTCGCAGTCAGTTGTGAAATATCTGCTTATTAATCTGAATTATAAATTTGTTTATTAGTTATATTCTTAGAATTGAATAAAATATCTATGAAATTTAAATTAACCTATTAATTACTGAATCGCACACTAACCAAGTAAGGTTACTGGGTAAAGTTAATTGAACCTTATACATACTATTAACAATTGGGAGGAAGCATCTCAAGAACTTAAATTACGTAAGAGTTATTCATAGAAATGTACTCGAGGTTGTGAAAGTTGAACTCAATTTCTACAATCTTATTACGTTTGAGTTATATCCACTATTAAGATTGTTATCGAAATTGAACAAAGTCAGACAAGAACTAAGTTATCTAAAAAAGTGATTTATGTAAAACTGGTAGTTGCGCGCGACTTCGTCGTTTTACAATTTGAATCCTATCCCGGGGGACAGAAACGTCCCCAAAATGTCACCTGTACCCTCTACACAAAAGTTGTTGAAAATCGGTTCAGCTGTTTAGGTGTCAAAACGAAACAGTGTTACGTTATCATTCCTAATGTCAATAACGCAACGGTTTTAACTATAATAAGTCACTAGCGACCCACCCCGGCTTCGCACGGTATATTATTCATGTATTATACATATAAACCTTCCTCTTGAATCACTCTATCTATTAAAAAAACGCATCAAAATCCGTTGCGTAGTTTTAAAGATTTAATTAAGCAGATATAGGGTAATATGGACAGAGAAAGCGACTTTGTTTTATACTATGTAGTGATAAGTCATAAGTCATTTATTCGTCGCTATGGTATATTGGATCTTACAAGCTAATAAATTTCCCAGCATGAAGCCCTGTAGCAGGGCACTGCAACATAATTTAAACTAATAATGCGATTGATTAATATTATACTTGATTTAAATAACTTATTTATTAATTTTGGTACCAAACATTAAGAATAATGTTGGGCGTTTTATGATACAGATTTTTTATCGGGCTTCATTTAAAAAAATATCAGGATGCAAAAGAAAGTGCAAAATCAACTAATCACGTCAAATGAGATCTTAATCTTCATTCTGCTCCCCTTCTGATATAATTGGTCGATTCTGAATATCTCTGTTTCCGCCTGGATGAAAGTACACCTTTAGGGAACGAAGAAACTTTCTGTTTTCATACCACTGCACCTTTAAAACAGCGCTCCACTAAACTGTTATTTAAAATCACGAATGCACCTAGCCGGGTTCAATCCAAACAGAATGTTCTTACAACCTGTGCCTTGCCGGCGCCGCCGCGGGCTCAGGCGTGACAACACTCACACTTTTGTCGTCTGCCACTTGACCCACATCCTCTATACGAGTCTCCTGTAACAGGAAGCGTTTGCTAACACCCCTTCCCTCCCCCCTATGACGCAAACCTTCAGAAACACACCCTCGCAACCCCAGCACAGGGATCAAACTCCCATGCCCTATCAACTAACTCAAAGGCGACTCCCCACGCAATTTAACACTTTGTTTTTCCTTCAAACATGGCAGAATATTCAATGCCAGCGGAAAATGAGTTGGATGTTACTATTAAGCGATTTGCCACTTTCTTGCTCGAGTAATAAGTTTCATGTTGTACCGTCGCTGCCGCGGTTCGTAATGAATTTTTTATACAGTTCCTGCCTATACTAGCTGCAATAATACGTGTAATCTAAGCCGAATCCGCGACTCGATCCGAGTATGCACAGAAGGAATATTTTAAAAATTTATAAAAGTGTTACAGATATAGCTAGTTGTTACGGATATTTTAGAGGGTGCGTGAAGAAAATTCTTGTGGATTCTGAACAAGAACAATGTGCTTAAATGGACCGGTTTATGACGAAATTCCGTCATGAGTTTATGGTCGGAGCGAAGGTCGAATATTCCTGGCAGCATGTGGTGAACAGGGCACGATATCAAATGAAATCCGGGAGAAGGGGCGGGAACTCCGCGGGAAATTTGTTGTGCGTTGATTCAGTTAATGTTGCCAACTTTTAATTGGTTTAATAATTCGCGTTTTCTGATCGCGATGTAGGTAGGCATAAAGTCTTAACTTTTTCAATTATCGTCAGTGAACTTTTCTATTGTGACCATGACTGACGGATTTTCTTAAGGAAACTGAATTTTAACGTTTTATTAATTTCAGTCACTGTTTTTAAATAAAGTTACATCTACATTTAAAAAGTGCTGCTATTATCAGATCAACTAAATCAACGAAGGATTTTGCAGCATACTTAAGTCATAGATATTTAAGTAAATAGAGTACGATACTTACCTTTTACTAAATATACTTGTATGTATTATACTATTCCCTAAGCTAACTTTGAATGATTTAACAAGCATTTATTTAGTTTCACCTGTGCCGATGGTAGTCTGTAAATAAATCTTGCATATGAATTTTAACCCTCCTCCAGTAGTCGGATTGACGAGAAATTTGGAATACTTACTACTAGTAATCTGGTGATATAATTCTAGTGACTCGGCCAGGGCCGTGTCCGCAGAAGGGACTTCTTCAACGGCATTTCCAATTGACTTGAAATTTGGTATAAATATGCAAGATAGTTGACAACGTAGGAACAGTTAACAAAAAGTACAGTCAACAAAAAAAGCTTGTATTAAAAATGAAATCTTTAGGTTATTTTAGATTTTGTTTAGCTTTCATCTCATCTTCTAAATATATATAACTCAAAGGTGACTGACTGACTGACTGACATAGTGATCTATCAACGCACAGCCCAAACCACTGGACGGATCGGGCTGAAATTTGGCATGCAGGTAGATGTTATGACGTAGGCATCCGCTAAGAAAGGATTTTGATCAATTCTACCCCCAAGGGGATAAAATAGGGGTTGAAAGTTTGTATGAAACTTTGTCAATTTTAAACCGATCGGGCTAAGACTTTGCATGCATAAAGCTACTATGACGTAGGCATCCTCTAAGAACAGATTGCGTAATTTCTGCGGGATAGCGATAAACGAATTCTATGCAGACAAAGTTGCGGGCAACAGCTAGTCAGCCTATATACGTCGCACTGCTCACTCAGAATGAGAAGGCTAGGGCTATATTTACCACGCGGGCTCAGTGTGGATCGGGAACTTCACACACACCACTGCATTGATTCGCAGATGTGTGCAGGTTTCCTAACCGTGTTCTCCTTCACCGAAAAGCTCACGGTACATTTCAAATGTAATATCGCACATAAATTTCGAAAAACTCAGAGGTGCGAGTCCGGGCTCGAACCCACGACCCTCTGCTGGAGAGGGCACAGGCACCACTAGGCGTTATTAAGCGTTATTATAGAGGTATAATGTGTTTGGTATGTACACACGGCAATATAATCAGGTAAGCACCTACGCACACTCGCGCCGTATCTATCCTGCTTACCGAATAGCTTTGCTGTGTGTACGTTTAACTAATTGCGTCATGCTCACACACATGTGAATCGGTCGCAATTGGCGACACAGTTCCGAACGCGACGCACGTTGCAAATTTATGAAGCAACTTTGCCCCTTTTGGCCACTTCTTTGTACTAAATTAAATAGTAATTAGCCTGCAGGTGGCCGGTTGATTTATGCTCGTTTTCAACTACTCACTAATGCTGCTAGCCACGCGACCTTGCTGTGTAATAATAACTTCAATTACTACTAAAATAAAACATGTGGGTGTGGAAATATGATACGTATCTAAATGTACATACATACACAAATCACGGCTATAATCCCGTACGGGGTAGACAGAGCCTTTCGGAGAGGAAATCTTTATGGATGCCCTAGGCACGGGGATGCCTAGGGTTATGTGAGACTCAAAGGTATACCCAAACTAAAAACTCTCCGGCGTTGCCTCAATCTAGTGTGATGGGAACGCAGTGGGAAGCCACTAGGGTTTCACCACAAACGCCCCCCCCCCCCCCCCCTGGCCCCGGCTTCCGCCAGGAAGGAGAGGGCCCATACGCTGGCCCCGTCTTCCCTTAGACAATGAGACCGTGCAATGCAGGTAGGTAATGGTGGGGTAGACAGAGCCTATGGTAATAAGACCTAAAGGCCACGTTTAGCATGGTTGTGGGCGTATCTAAATGTAAGTTGGGATTATTATTAGAACGAATTTTGGGTACCGAGTTTCGTTGAGGAGCGTTTGGTTTTTCATCGAATTTCTTGTTCAAGTCTATTATTGGGTAATTTTTTCTTATTCTTTGGAACCAGTAACTAGTATTAGTAAAGTTTCAATTATCCTCATCAGTTTCAATCATTCACTTATTAACAATCGGTCCTAGTGCCGTAAAAATGAAAATTCGCCGTTTTAACTTATCCTACTAATATTATAAATGTGAAAGTTTGTGAGTATAGATGTTTGGATGTTTGTTACTCTTTCACGCCAGAACGGCTGGACAGATCTGGGTGAAATTTGGAACATAGATAGGTTATAGTCTGGAATAACGCATAGGCTACTTTTTATCCCGGAAAATTGCGTAATTCCTGCGGGATGGCGATAAACGATTTTGATGCAGACGAAGTTGCGGGCAACAGCTAGTTCTAAATATTTATTTGGTGTTTTAAGAACGCGACACACACTTGTTTTATTAACAAAAGGGTCGTTCGTTTCCTCTAAATAATACTTGAGACAGTGCGAGCTCGCCCTTTGTCTTTGGGTCGTGAATCAAATAACCTCTGCTAAAGTATCAAATTAAGATCCAAAAGTTCAGTGGGGTAAAGTTTCTCCCGCGAATTCTATCTGTTGGGACAAATAGGCACTATTGATAGCGGCTGTCAAGTTACAGTGGTTTTTGTGCGTCGCTTTATCTCGCTGGTGTCGGAAAGGTTTTCGATGCCTGATGTTTTGTTGGTACCTTTTTTTATGGTTACAGAAAAAGATCATGTATAGTCACATTTTTTGCAAGCGTTATTTGACTTTAATTATTTATTTATTTTATTTGGCTTTAAATCAATCATGTTATTGGCGATGCGGCTAGCAATCCATCACTATTATGATTCCCCTTTCCACCAATATCCACACAATTATGCTAAGCGTGACCTTTAGGTCTTGTTACCATAGGCTCTGTCTACCCCGTAAGGGATATAGACGTGATATGTATGTATGTTAGTTAGCTTGATATGTGCGAGTTTTGGGTCAAATTCGACACGCTTCTAGTGTTTGGACAATGAAAGTACGGTCAGCAAAACTGCTGGTCTGGGAGTACAGAAAAAATATAGAATGTACCAGTTGCTTCTCTTCCCGCGCAGATAATAAAAGCCCATCGAAGGAATGGACATAGGAATAATGGTATAGGCGATGCGGCTAGCAACCCATCACAATTTTGATTCCCTTTTCCACCTATACGTCCACAACCATGCTAAAAGTGGCTTTCAGGTCTTGTTACCCTAGGCTCCGTCTACCCCGTAAGGGATAAAGACGTGATTTATATGTGTGTGTTTGTGTGTGTGTCTTCTTATTTTGTGTGTGATCTTATTTTCATACAAAAACTTCTATGTACATAACTATATTTTTCCCGTCCCTTTAATTGTTACCTAGATTAATTAGTAGCCTACCTTTGAAGTACATAGGCTTAGAATAAACTGTGACGAGGCCATAAAAATAGCTGTTTTCGCGTGTTAATGTTTATAAAATACTAGCTTCTGCCCGCGACTTCGTCTGCGAATCATTCTATCGATTAAAAATACCGCATCAAAATCCGTTGCGTAGTTTTAAAGATCTAAGCATACCTCGAGACAGACAGCGGAAAGCGACTTTGTTTTATACTATGTAGTGAAGCGTTTTTGAGTGAAAAAATATCATTATTTTTTTGTACAAAACACTCAGTGCGCGAGTTTGACTCGCACTTTATCAGCTTTTTAATCATAATTATTACTGTAGCAGAGCTACGTGACGGAGCGCTACGAAGTGCTACGAACGCTACGTGAATTATCAGACGTGTTTAGTCCAGTAAAGTCTTGTATTGACTCAAAAAGCATTCAATTTAATTTCAACAATATTTCACGTTTCATAAATCTATGGAATATTTATTTTTGTGTGAAATCTTTGCGAATTAAGGGACGGATCTGATTTTCTAAGTATCAAATCTTTTATTCATATAAAGTCTCATAAAAATTCAATGTTTATACAATCTAATGAAAGAATATTTCATATGACTCGTATCAAGGAAAACCTGAAAAAAATCTTGTTCTATTTCTATCTGTTCTGTAAATAAGCAATCACCCCAACGATAATCCAGTTTTGTGAACAGAAAATTGCGTCCGTTAAATTTAAAATACCATATATTTTTTCACATTGAACGTAGTGTGACAATTTTGCATCGTTACCGTTGCAATCGTGAAATTGCCCCCATTCTGCAGTGTTGTAGCTGCACGGGAACTGGGGCACTCGTAGTGCTTTGTCTCCCTCGCACGACAAGCTATGGCCGTTTGTATACTGACTAAGGAACGGTTCACATCTGCGTGGTGTCATTTAGAATTTTTTTTTTACCTCGGACTTACCGGTGACTCAATATGTATGATGGAAAGTGTAGATGAGGCTGACGGTGTGACTCAGTGGATCAGTAACAGCTATAAACGGAAAAGTTTTCGGTCGGGATTTGAACCCGAGCTTTAAGACTGGTCTTGAATTACAAAAAAAAACTATTTCAAGTATGGATGTATGGAGGTAACAAAGCCGATAGCAAAAATTACTGTGTAAAATTAGAGACACTTTTTTCCTGTATACAATTTCCTTTCACTGCAAATGTTATAGTGACATCTGACATTCTTTTACGTGCCGTACTTGAATTTAAATTGACACAGCTCAATTAAGCACCGTCAACAAAAAGAAACATTACGAGTCTTATTTTCTATAATTTCTTTAAAAAGCACCAGTCATGTATTTTTTCCTTACACCAATTAAAATACCGAGACATTTCTTCCTCTTTGTCTTAATAAATGCAATCGTAAATATCGTAAATGCTAATGCAAAGATGGTTCAGCAAAGTGACAGTTCCAACGTCAGCTTTGTAACGACTTGTCAAGTTGGACCAACGCACATGGTAATTAGTACTGTAGTACTAATAGTACAGTACAGCGGGAAGAACATCCAAAAAACCCGGTCCTTGTCGAAGAAAATCTAAGGAGAGTGCGTCTCTTTCTAGAAGGGCGACCATAAACTCGTGTGAAAGAGACACAGCTACTGAGAGACCATTGACTCTTGTCAACCGGAGATATATAGAGAGGTGCAGATCTTAAAGTAAATCACTGGAACGTAAGGAATTTTGATATAAGCGTAATTTGTGTCTTATGTGTACTTTGCCGGCAGTTAAAGTATCAAGAACAAATTACAGCGCTAGGATAAGCTTAAGACAACTCCTGTACTAAGTGCTATATGCTGCTAGCGGTTAAAAACACGTAATATTTCATAACGAAGAGCTATTACTAAAAATAGGGAACACCAAGCAACAAACGCCGGGAAGCTTTTTACTCAAGCTAGCAGAGCGAGGTAATGTTTTACAGTTTTTACCCGCTAACGTCCTGTTTTTCCAAGCTGCTTGCTCTGTCGCCGGACGGCGATTTCTCTTACTTCTGCCGGTCCGGTCCAGATACACGGCTGGGGATTTGTAAAAAGTAATCTGGTTTAGTTTAACAAGTTAACTTCTTAGTTTTAGAGCATCTTCACATTGTCCGTTACGATTTTTTTTTATATAAGAGGGGGCAAACGAGCAGACGGGTCACCTGATGGAAAGTAATCACCATCGCCCAGGGACACCTGCAAGACTTGGGGAATCACAGGTGCGTCGCCGGCCCTTTCAGGAACAGGAAGGCTCGCTTTTTAAAGATCCCGATAGTTAATTTTTTTTCGAAGATTTCGATATCGGGGCTAGTACAAAAAATGTATAAAATATGTACACACGGCAAAATAATTAGGTAAGCACCTATGCACGCTCGCGCCGTATCTATCCTGCTTACCGAATAGCTTTGCTGTGTGTACCTATGCGAGTATGTACCTTTCACATTGTTCGCTCCGATATCGGTTGCTGGCACCACCGGACTCCCGTGAGCTGTCGGATATGTTAGTGAAGACAGCACTATAGTATCTATAATGGCTATCGGATATCGGTTATCGACGTCCAACGATATCGCATCGAATAATGTGAAGACGCTCTCAGGATAATTTTTTTTCTACTTTCAAATGGTATTATCATTGATGATCGTTTCATGGTTTCATAGAGCTGCCCTTAGCTCTGCGGCGGATAGATGGACGCATAAAGCCTTAGTAACAGGGTGCAATGCCCTTTTGGGTATGGAACGCTAAAAATTAATAGAAATAATACAAGGTTATGTCAAAATGCCTTAATAATTTTGGAAAAGAGCTGATACCCTTCAAACTACCGCAAGGAAACTAGTTTTTGAATGAAAGAAAACCGCATCCAAATCACTCCATTTCTTTGAGGGCTACGATACCACAGACAGATAAAAACTCTGTTAATGTTAATTATGACATTATCTATTTAATTAAAAAAGAATTGCTGTTCGTTAGTCTCGCTAAAACTCGAGAACGGCTGAATCGATTTGTCTAATTTTAGTCTTGAAATATTTGTGGAAGCCCAGGGAAGGTTTAGACGGTGAAAAAAATACTGAAATTTAGAAGAAGGAAAAAAAACGGGGGCGAAGCCGCAGGCAACAGCAAGTTATAAATAAATACGCCCTATACGCCCACAATCATGCTAAGCGTGGCCTTTAGGTCTTTAGGCCTTTGGCTTTGTCTACTCCGTAAGGGACAAAAACGTGATTTATGTATGTACCTATGTAAGTATGTACAAATAAATAAATAAATAAATACACACACAAACACACACACGCACAGACAGACATTGACGTCAAACTTATACCACCCTTCTTTTTGCGTCGGGGGTTAAAATATAACTTTTCGAGGGCCCCGGAGTATCACGCGGCGAGGACAACAATATGCCTTATTAATAAGCCGACGTCATTTATTCACGTGGGCAATTTGGGCATAATAATGTCCACGTCATTAGGGGCACGTGAGCGGGCAGAGTACAGGGTGTTTATTAAGCGATAGTATCTCCGGCGCGCCATGAATATTCATGAGCACCCTGTGTCGTACAGTTTTATAATAACTTTTGTTGTTGTGTGGTGTCGCGTAATGGTACTCTCAACAATTATCTGTAATAGTTTTGTGGGAACGCGTTTTTACATATCTGTTTCACTACACCCCTTGATTGTTATTCTAGGGACAATATGGCGTAAAATTTTAGTATTTTGAGATGTTTTGAGACGGCCCTTTGCATCGGTGGTCCGCGCGAGACTGCGCTAAAAACTACAAAGAGTCCTCAGAGCGACTTAGAGAACTGTTTTGCCGACACACGTTAAAGTGGCTGATATTATACACTTGAGCACAAAGATCGATAATCTACTTACTATTAATAGAAATTCTTCACTACGTTGTGATGGGCTTCAATCAGCCTCCTTTCATAAGAAATGGATTCGGATTTAGTTCCCGTGTAAGCCCAGTGGGAACTTCACACACCTCATCGAACTTCGCTGCTATGTACAATTTTCTTCACGATGTTTTCCTCTGAAAATTTTATGATGTTTGTTTATTTACTAAATAGCTGTTGCCCGTGACTTCGTCTACTAAGCATATGTTTTAATCTAGGGTATCAGCTATCTTCATTCCAAATTTGAACCAAATCCATCCGTTTCTACGTGAAGAAGGAACAAACGTACACATCACTCACAAACTTTCGCATTTATAATATTAGTAGCATTACTATAATTGTATTACGTTCCACGTACATAGACTTTTCTTTGTCCTTGTAGTAAGTACGTTTAGTTTCATCATTTTGTCAACGAACAACTGTTCTCTCACGACCAGTGTTGCTCTTAATAGAAGCAATTCTTTTTATTAACAGCGACATTTATTCGCGATGACAAACACCATCCCTCTCTGTCAGACTTACGCAATTGGTGCGAGAGGTTTACTCCATTGAATTAAACTTCATATGAACAGAACTACTACAAACACTAATACTACTAATACAATACAGTTTTTTTTTCTTTTCTTCTTTCTATATTTAATCTTTAGTCGTCTCTTTCTGTTACCAAGTGGGACCAGACTGAAAACCAGTGCTGGATTCATGTAACCCAGCACATGCTGAGATTGGTACCCGTTGCCGGAACATAACCCGCCTAGTGTGTCTCCTTGTTTTTTTTCTTCTCTAGTATTGAATCTGTTGGTAACTTAACTTCTATATGTTTATGATGTGGTAATAAACGTTTTTTTCATGTAACTTTGCTGTTTATTAAAGAACAGTCAGCAATTACTACTTTTAGAAAGTAATGTATACAGTTAACTACCTATAAAACTTATTGACTTTGTCAAGTTCTCTCAGCTTCCACTTTAATGGCTGAATTGATATAATTAAGGCAACTTAACTAGCTAGGTTATAGCTTAGCTTATAACACTAGCCTACAGACCACTGGCACGTTCTAAGTTGTCTTTAGTACATACATATTTTGCACTAAACTGCATTTTACTTTGCGTAAAAGGACGAGGTCTACAACCATGTAACATTTCCTATTTATTCTTGTCATATTTTTGGGATCAACGTTTTATGCTTCAAAACTATGGCAAAAACTACTAGAAGTAATAAATAATGTGAACGAAGCGGGGGACAGCGGCCGAAAACGTTCCGCTCGTTCGTTCTCCGTGAAACCCTAAAAAACTGAAACTACAAGAGCTGTAAGAGCCGTGGTCAGTAAATAACCGATATGCTGTTATCAGCAAGGCCCAGGGACGCGCTTCAAGCCGGTTAAAATATGGCCGACGCGGGAACGTAGGAATAACCTGCCTCATGTACTGCGAAGATAAACGCGTAAACATTTTAAAAACTCGTGAAACGATGAGTAATGGAACGGTTAATAATAGCCGAAAAACTTTACGGACGGTGTTTGGATAACTAAGCGCTTAATTGCAAAATAATGCTTATAAGCAACTCATCTCTAAACTAACGTTACTTGCTGTACTGTGTTGTGGTGTTCAATTAAGAGTATTTGTATTGTATTGTATTGTGACCAAGGGTTAGGTTACTCTTTGGTAGTAAATAACCGATTTAAAAGAAATAAAGCTACATACACTATTCTTGAATAGAGTAAGCGTAGCACAAGTAATTTGCGTCGAACAAAAATATATAGTGCGTCACGAATACGAGAATGCGGGGACCCCTATACACTTTTTATGTATGTACCTAATTGTGCATGAAGCAAGTTTAGAACCTATCAATTTAAGACGGCAAACCCGAGAACGGTTGGTAACTACAGCTGCCGATAATACTCTATCCCGTGGTAGTTTAAGGTAAGCAATAGTAATTTCTTTCAATACACCGCGGTATTTTCAGAGCAGCATCCCAAATTGCAGTAATTGAATCTGCATTCGCAAGTACTGGCTCGCCGGCTTTAATTTATCTAAGTGTTGCGGTACTGTCCGCAAAAAAAACCACTCTGAATTTCTGGTTGAGACGAACTGAATCCCTCGAGTATTTAGAATAAAAGCTTTCTTTGTTCGAGTGTCTGAGTGAGCATAAATCATTATTTAAGCGCGCTGCTGGTTCAAACGGAAGTATGTGCAAACCCACGAAGGTATAGGAACAGGCTACATATTACGCCACCGTAGTTACTAGGACCATTATTGAGTTATTCTTGCTTGAATTTTAAGTCAGTGAAGACCAGAGGCCATCTTTGCACTGCTGACTCTAGCCGGTAAAATAACAGGCACATGAAATGTATTCTATCGCAGTCATATAGACCTGTTTCTTGTAGCTTTGTCCATGAAACGCGAATAAAATTTAACCAATTATAGCACTAAACCATGTCCAACATAACGAGTTAATATAGAATTATCTCTGTTGCACTTTTATATGCAAATGAAAGGGACAAACGAAGGTCGGTGGGCTTGGACAATTTCACCTCAATGCTAGGGCACTAGGCATGTCAAAACTCAATGTTAAAAATATAAAGCAAATGTAGAATGAGTCTGTAACAGAAAGTATAACACGGCCGCTCCGTGCGAGAGACAGATGTTGACTGAACTTAGGCCGCCATGTAAACCTCTCTAATGCGTATTCGTGACTCATATCGCTGACCAATCGCGTGCTTATTGAGTTTTATAGTACTAACTCGTTATCATGGACGTGGTATTCTATAAAAAAAACTGGACAGATCTCAGTTGTAACAAATCGATTGCTGTTTCTGCTTACCGTCCAATTATTTGGGAGTCGCGGCACGTCCGTCCTAGACCGTACTTCGGATGGATTATACACCCTTTGTCGTAAATTTTACGACTTCAAAAATTAGGCGCCGTGAGCAGACTGGGCAGCCAGACACGTCCCGCTGCCAAATTGTTTTAACGGGTTTGTGGTCACCCTCAATTGTCTAATTTGTCGATTTTAAAATCGAATTTTACTTTACACCGACTGGACGGACCGTTCGATGTGTCCTTTTCACACTGTGTTTAATGAAAGATAAAATGTTTTGTTTTTTTCCGACGTATGTACATAAAAGTGTCCATGCAAATTGGTATCGTGGTGTTTATTTAATACATCAATTTCAAATGCAATACTATATTTTGCAGACTAGTTTAGTATACCTCTTTTGCTTCATATACATTCATCAATCTTTTCAAACATGCTCGTCGGTTTAGGGCACTCTGGACCTGGCCTTTTGACGCGTCATAATTTCATTATTGTTATCAGAATACCTCTTGGCTTTTGCGAAACACGTTCTCTTATATTTCTACTAATTTTGGTCGTAACTTAAAATGCAGCAGTAAATTAAAGTTGTATTATGAAAAGCCGACGCAGCGGACTGTTGGCGTAGCCTTAAGCGTCTGGTCCAAGAAAGAAGAGCTAGAGGACGTGGAGTGTATGATGATTGAATATTAGTTCAAATGTAGCTCAAGGATATTTATAAATATCGTGCATCTGACATAATAATTATTATATTTCAGTTCGTTTTACATTATTATGTTATTTGTTTTAATGCCCAATCATACTTAACTAGCTAGCTGGCGCGTAAGTTCCTCTTTGTCATTCAGCGAGTGAATTAAATAAATGCTGGGACAAATACACTTTGGAAGTGACAAAACGTGTATTTTCCAATGCTGGTCTGGCCACCCAATCCATCAATATTTTGTTCCATTTCCACCTACACGCACGCACATGCTAAACGTGGCCTGGGTATTGTTACTCTAGGTTCTGTCTACCCCGTAAGGGATAAAGACGTGATTTATG
Source organism: Pandemis corylana (assembly GCA_949127965.1). NCBI lineage: Eukaryota > Metazoa > Arthropoda > Insecta > Lepidoptera > Tortricidae > Pandemis > Pandemis corylana. The sequence goes on along the minus strand of OX421867.1, from coordinate 5,536,246 downwards.
TATGTAAAACATGTTACGGTCAATCGTTGGTCATCCCGCTTCCCGCTCTAGCCCCGGGGCTCCGGACAAAACGTCACTTTGCTACGTGATTTATCACTCGCCACGCTGCGCTTACTTATTACCAGCGTTTACGCTGAACGAATATGGCTAGACCATGTTGTGTATATGTATATATAGGTATATGTTTTGAATATGTACCAAACAGAATAAAAATCACAACATTTGGACTGGACGGCTTGCCAAATATATTTTACTAGCTTCTGCCCGCGTCTTCGTCTGCGTAGAATCACTACATAGTATAAAACAAAGTCGCTTTCGCTGTCCCTATGTCCCTATGTATGCTTATATCTTCAAACTATACAACGGATTTTGATGCGGTTTTTTTAATAGATAGAGTGATTCAAGAGGAAGGTTTTTATGTATAATTCTACGCAGACGTAGTCGCGGGCAGAAGCTAGTTATACATAAAAACCTTCCTCTTGAATCACTCTATCTATTTAAAAAAAACCGCATCAAAATCCGTTGTGTAGTTTTGAAGATATAAGCATACATAGGGACATAGGGACATAGGGACAGAGAAAGCGACTTTGTTTTATATTATGTAGTGAAGTGACTCGATAATTTAGTTTAGCAAGCTAGCACAAGAGCGCGCAATCTCTTTTACACACTTTACTTCAGTTTTACTAGGTTACACTGCACGCTCGTTTGCCTTCAATATACCTAAGTAAATTATATTACTCAGAAACACAATCTCGTAAAAATATATTAAAATTACTTATACGTGCAAAATAATCGAAACGTTGAAGTATTGATATAGAGAATTGAGTCTCAGGAGTAATAATGATTGATGAGTGAATATTGCCAAAGTAAACTACACCTAGTTAGCTAAGTCTTCATTTCGCTTACGTTTAAAATTTTAAAAGGATTCTGTATTTCAAAAGTCATCTAAGATAGTAGGTACCTACGCATATCTAACTAATATTATAAAGAGGAAAGATTTGATTGTTCGCATTGCATAAGCTACAAAAGTACGGGGCCGATATGAAAAGTTCTTTTATCATTAGATTACATTATCCCTGATAAACATAGGCTTTGTTCAATTCTGCGCGAGCGAAGTCGCGGGATGTTGCTAGTTTATCAATATTTCTGTAAAATAAATGAAAAACTTCTTCGACGTACATTATGCACAGGCTGCACATTTACTATTCCTTTTCGTATTTGCGGGCAAGGGTCTGCCCTAAGCATTTTGTTTATTTATTTATGAAGTTATCCTCTCACTTATATTCAGTAGGTATAATAAAAGGGATACATCTGAGATTTCGCGACCGTTCCTTAGATATTATAACATTATTATTCAATTCTGTATTTGATTTTATTTTGTTGCCCCAGAATCAGTCGTCGGTCGTGATTCACCTGTCTAGTTCATCTGGGTGGACCACGGGCACTTTTTCTTGCCGATGGTCCACCAAGGTGAACTAGGCAGGTGACCACGCCCGATGACCTCATAATTCCGTACATCTTGTACTTATTTAGATACACGACAATGTGTTATGCCGGTTCCACACTGGGTTCCACACATAGAGCAAATACATGTGCACCTGACGAACGCTGACAACATACTAACTAAGCCCCGCCCACAATGATGACGTCAGGACCTAGTTGAAAATCACAGTGCACAGTTGCTTAGGCCAGCTCCTCTTTGTTTTTGCTCTGTGGTTCCACACGTTTGGCAAAGACACGGGACGCAGTCATATGTTAGAGTAAAAAAAGACATTTCTACCTTATTTTTTCATATAACTGCGTCCTGTGTGTTTGCCAAACGTGTGACAAAAGGGCTTCACACCGATACAAAGTTTGAATCATGTTTTTCATTTTCGCAATGTACGGAGATATTATAAAGAAAATTGTGAGTCGTTTTTAGGGTAGAAACAGTTTTGTTAAAACTTCAATGATTACTTACCATTGTTTTCTTTGTTGCAGGTAATACCAACAGCTGAAGATTCAAACGGATGATACAAGAAACTAAATGCTTTAAAAGAATGTATATTCTGTTATTACACTTATATGATTTAACATATTATATTTTAATTATGGTACAGACTTAAAGATTTTTTATTATTACGCTCAAACTAGGTTGGTGTTTTAGTAAAAAAACATGTTTAGGAACCAGGGGTATTTTCAAGAACCGTGAATATTTATAGATGTATTGTGTAGAATTACAACTGAAACACAAGCTTTTAAAAGGCCGAGTAAAATATCTTCAATAATAATTTATTCAGTAACGACATCTGTCCCTAGGCTCTTTGGGCGCGCTGTTCAAATCGATTCGACAAAATGAGTTTAATTTAGGTGAAACTTAATTTTCATCATTCTAAATTCATGCGTCAGCGACTGAAACAATATTTAATAAAAGTAGAAGCCAAATTGAATAAAATTACTTCTGAAATAGCGACCGGTAGTGTAAGCCACCGACTATAAATCTTTCGACGTTCGTACAGTCCGTTTGACGGGCACAACCCCTAAATAATGGGCGGAATTTCGCGCCATGGACCAGAACATAAACTATTAAAGAGACGGCAACAACCGACAATGGTGCAATTTTATGACCGGCTTTTGCATATTGAATGGGCACGGGGCCACTTTGCAGCGGCAAATCGCTGTTTTTTATCTTTCATTTGGGACAAACGAATTTATTATCTTCAAATCGTCCTCATAATAAACTATCAACATAATAAATAACATCTAATAACGGCCCAGGCACACTCCGAGCGTTAAAAGGATCTTGATGTGTCAAAATGAACATTCGTGAGAATATCGCTTACAAAATACGTAGGTGATTGCAAAGTTTTTTTAATAGGTATAAAAATGAAAACCTGTTTTAACGATATAATATAATATGAACATGAAAACAAACTACAAAACGGCCTGTAAAATAAAACTATCAAGATTGTGCTGCTTATTATTCTGGTGGAGCTTCCTCGGCCGCCGGTGGAGCTTCCTCGGTCGCCGGTGTTTCTGACTCAGCTGGAGGCTCAGAGGGTACTTCTGACGCCTCCACTGGAGGTTCAACGGTTTCTTCTGTAACCTCTGTAGGAGCCTCCGTAGCTGCTTCACTTACTGCTGAAGTAACTTCTTTAGTCTGTTCTGATTTAACTTCTACTGGCATTGACTCTGGCTCTTGTGTTGGCACGTCTCCTTCGGCGACTGGCGGCGCAGCAGCATGAGCTTTTTCTTTCTTTCCCCCTTTATCTTTATCCCCCTTCTCCACTTTAACTTTCTTCTGTTTTTTCTCAAAAGGCAGGTAAAGCTTGTAATCCTGCGGCAACTCATCTTCGCCGTAAAGGCGATCGCTAAAATAAATCCTTCGCAAGCGAGCGTTTGCGTGCACTTGTACCCGAAGCGTTTCGATGAACTGCGTCCCATAAGCCCTCTTTGTAAAGTCCGCGAGGTTGAACTGTATTTGATTCCAACCGCCCGACAGTCCGATCGGCATGGTGGTGCAGAATGGCAGGATCTTGGTTGTGGATTGAAAATTGGAGATTCTAAACCGCCGCCGCAAGTTTTTATCGTCGAGCACGGTTATTTCGAACGTGAAGTATCTCTTTAGGTTTTTTACTATGAGTATTAGGAATGGCAGCGTTATTCCCAAGACCTGGTTGTTCCTCGGGCATGAGATGTATGTAGTAGTGACATTGGTACTTACTATCTCAAGGACTATGGAGTTCACTTCACTGTCAGTTAGGCGCTTTATATGTCCATTATTAACCTCGCTCTCCCATATTCCCAAAGGGTTAGAACCGCAACTGTAAAATATAGAAAGTAATCCTTTTTGATACGTGTTTTTAAACATCGTTTATTTTTAAAAGCCCTTTCGATTTGCTGTGATGCCAAAACATTGACAATACAAGTCAAACCCCAATGACACTATGTTGTCACTAAAATGAATGCACAAGCCAGTGTTTGTTAATAGATATTCGGTTTTATGCAAAAAGTTTATGATAAATATAAGTTTTTCAAATTAGGTATAAAGTTTTAATGTGACACTACCAAAATTTAACCTTTATAAAATTATTATTTTTGACACCGCCTAAGACTGAAATATGCACCCCGGAATGTAGTATTTCTATTAGTAGCCTAACGAAACAGGTTTATACTATACTAGCTGTTGCCCGCGACTTCGTCCGCGTGTGTTTTTGTGATACTTACGGCTTTTCTCGATATCAAAATTATTATTATTATGACTATTAACTTCGTCACATGAACCACTGAAAGTATGTACGAAACTATACTTTTAGAATTACGTCATGAAAATAATAATTTGCAACACGGAATCTTGAAAAAAAATCAAGTGCAAACTGGTTAATGACTCATCACATTTATTTATACTTTATTTTACAAATAGTTTTATTTATATATTGTTTATAGTTTCTTTATTCAAAAAAGCTAAGTACAGTTTTAATTACATCACTATTAATTTCGCCAAACTATGACGCTTATTGGCGAATACTGCGCTCACTTTAACGATATTTGTACCCTGATTAATTTAAAAAATTAAATCTATTCTAACCAAATAATACATAAATGTTTACCTGTTTTTACCTTACAACTAACAATTCATTTACTAATCCGTTTTAATTAATATTTTGCGACTCAATTTTTTCTAGCAGAAGCTTTTTTAATTTATTTTCTTGGTTTAAGTAGGTACGTAATTACAGATTATTAACACTTATTATCATTCTACAAATTAATTACCTACAGGGGCCTTGCCACAGTTGCCATGATGTCTTAATGCGATTCAGTTTAGGTTCGCTCGCTGTCAGATTTATACTAAAAGCACCAACTTTTCACAATAAAATTCTGTCATGTTCGTAGTGCAGGCGTAAACGCGCCCTTTGATTTTGCTTTTTATAGGCAAAGGTACCAAGAACATACAGCCAAGCGTTTCACGCCGCCCTCATATTAATATCAGGTTTTCAAATAAGAGTGCGTTCAAAAACCGAACACGTTGTTAATAATGGCGCAATAAATAAAAACAAAAGTAACGGTATTGCATATTGAACTTTAGGTGTTAGGTAAAGAACACAATTTAGGACGCCAATTTAGGTTGATTTAGGATCGACAAAAATCTCTTCGTTGAAAAAATGCCTGTACAGCATGTGATTATTATATTAATGTTTTTTCAAAATTGACACGCTTTTCCGGCTATTATGTCTTATGTACATTTGTATCTATCTATTTTCTTCGTAGTATTATTTTGTTTGTAACTATTACCAACTATGTACTTATACCGAGGAAGCTGATTTTCTTGAGTTCCGCTATTTTGTGCGTAATCACCTCAAAAATCAAATTTCAAGAAAACTGAGAAATTATATTTACCTGTATTAAATTGGAAGTATTATTTAGCAATTTCAAAAGGTTACGCTTCATTGGTTTTTATTGTATAGGTGTATGAAGTTAGTTAATTTTAAACACAAAACCCTCTTTTTTGCGCCTCTGGATGAGATTAAAAAAAAATGCTAAAACAGGTATTTCTTTATTTTTATTACTAAGTATTTATTCTGAGTTTCATGATTCTAGAACAATCTAATTTTCTTTTTTCATACAAACTTTAACCCCCCTTTTCACCCCCTTTTTCCAAACTTTTCCACAATTTCTGTAGCCTATATCCTATTCTGAATTTATTGGAATCGATTTGTGAACATTTCATTAATATCCGTTCAGTAGTTTTTACGTGATGCTCAGTCAAACAAACAAACAAACAAACAAACAAACAAAAATTTTAAAAATGGTTTTAATATGTTCAGTTACCGATTTTAAGTCACCCTGGTCGGTTTTTTTTTTTAAATCTTCAATGTACAGATTTTTTGGTCTCAACGATTTTATTATATGTATAGATTATATTGTTATATTAGCTTTACTGCAACACTAATCTACACTTTTACACTAATATTATAAAGAGGAAAAATTTGATTGTTTGCATTGAATAGGCTCCGAAGCTACTGGACCAATTTGAACAATTCTTTCACCATTGGACTACATTATCCCTGCTAAACGTAGGCTATATTTAGTTCTGCGCAGACAAAGTGGCAGGCAACAAGTTGAAAAATTAAATTGAATTTTCGTTTTCTTAATTATTTAATGGAAAATTACTAATATCATTATATTACATTTCTAGCTGCTTTCAGTTACAATAACACTTTATAAATAATAAATCAAAACATTATTTACGTTACTAAAAACAAAATATTAATAAATCTAACGTTTCCCTTGAATTGATACACGTTTATCAATAAAACTAGAGTAAAATGATGTTCTTAATGAAATTGGCATTGTTCATTTTTTTAAGCTGTGCTTTAAACACCTTTATTTGATAAAATGGACTATTTTAAGCAACTAATTTGAATAGTTATGCTTTTACGTAGCTTTGTTTATTAATAATAAATATTTTTTCGCTGTTTGATAATTTGATAAGTTAGGCACGATCCCAATCGCCTTCGTTCAGCAATAAAAAAAACGTTTTTGTCTATGCGTCAACGTCATAAATCTGTGAATGTGTGTGTGATGTCAACGTCAGCCAATGTTCAATGTGGTCGAATTGTTCCGTTCGTTGGTGTTGTTATTGTTTTCAGTGCTGTTTTTGCTTTTCTCGTTTGACCACAGAACAAAACGTTTGATCCCTGTACATCTTTCCCGACTCCTACTTACATTAAAGTGATTTTCGCAACAATACATTGTGTAAACTTTGAAATATTCCACATTAGCTTGCGTACACCATTCCTTCCGCAAATTTTCTCTTTTCTCTTCTTCTTCTTTTCGATTTTGTGGGGCTATTGTTTAAATCATTGTTGCACCCCGGCACAAAACATTTTTCATAAATATCCATCGAGTATTTCACAGTTTTATACTTTGAATTTACTTTTATTTCTAACGTTTGTAGATTATGTAGGAATGTATTGTTATGATGTAGACGTGACAGTGACAGCCTGACAGTTACCGTTGCTTAACTTTTTTTTTTTTCATTTTTGTGGCAAACATTTCATGCCTGACTCTGACAAGAAACCGAGTTGTTAGGTCAAACAAATTTCCAAAGTATTTTTACAAAAATATCTGCAATCGTGAAGTATTTTTGAAATCGGACAAGATAAATCGGATAATTGATGGTTGGAATTGGAGCATACCATGAAAAATGAACAATGCCAATTAAAAAAAATCTCTTCTCGTTTCGTTTGCTTCTTTCTTCATTCAGCTGGTGGTGCCTCGGCAGCGGCCGCTGATTCTTCAGCTGACGCTGCTGCTGGTGCTTCGCCGTCCGCTGCATCACCGTCTACGGGTGTGGCCTCGCCAGTAACTGGAGCTTCTTCGCCCGGTGCTGGTGTAGTCTCTCCCGTGGTCTCAGACGGCGGGGCTTCAGCAGTAGGAGTTGCTTCAACCACAGCACCAGCGGGTGCTTCCTCGACCTTTGTCTTCGATCCCGCTTGCGATGGAGTCTTTTTCAAAGAATGAATAGACGGAGGCTTAACCACCCCAGTCTTCTCTTCTGAAACCAGCTGCGCTGTTGACAACTTTTTAGCTCCCGTCTCATCTTTCTTACCTTTTGCTCCTTTACTCGGCAGAGGAAAAAAAAGCTTATATTCAGCGGGCAATTCGTCTTCTGGGATTAAACGCTCCGCAAAGTATATCCGTCTCAGTCGTATATTGGCGTTTATTTTTAGCTTTTGCACTTCAATGAATTGTTTATTGTATGCGCGGCGTGTGAATTCAGCTAGATTGAATTGGATTTGATTCCAGCCGTCTGAGAGGCCTATGGGCATAGCTGTGCACATAGGCAGTATCTGCGTACTGCTCTGGAAGTTGGACACGCGAAACCTTCGTCTAGTGTTTGTCTCATCTAATATAGTAACCTCAAACGAGAAGTACTTTTTGAGGTTCTTAACTATCATAACAAGAAACGGCATGGATATGCCGAGTGTTCGGTTTTTACTCGGACAAATCATATACGATGTACTTACATTATTTCCTCTTATTTCTAATACCATCGATTTTATATCGTGGTCCAAGAATCTGGAAACGTAGCCGTCTTTGCAATAGACGTCCCAAATTTCCAAGGGTTTGGAGCCAACGCTGTAGAATATTGTTAGCATCCCACGCTGATACGCGGTCCGGTACATTTTGAACTCCAATTATTATATTCTACCTATCAATTTCTGTTTTGTTGTAAAGCATTCAATTAAACTATTTTTTTTTCTTTTAGTGTTGGTGTAGCGTAACGGCTTGTCATGGGTCAGGTTGATTCTTGTTATTTTGACATTCGCGTTGTTGCTGAGGTTCTTGAAAAAAAAATATTCCAAGAGGTTGTAAACTTCTGTAAAAAAGTTCAGACTAAAAAATAGGGAAATAACTACCGAATTCCGAGGCTGTCGCCACGGGATAATCTTGTGACGCGATTATCGTCCTTTACACTAAGGTAACTGGTGCTAACGAAATAGCACTAGGCACGCAACAGATTCAAATTATCTTAAGATATTTGCTTTGGGTTTATAATTTGATGATTTAAATTTAAAAATATTGTATGTTCCTATAAATAAGTTTCACGATTGTCAACAAAATTTTGCACCCGTTTAGGTCTCAATTCTTTCGTCGGAGAAGTTGACAACCATGAACATTCTTAGTATTAGAACTAGGCTCTATGTACCTTACCACTTCTAATTTAAACATTCTAATATAAGTTAGAGCACTTAATCTCTATTCTTTAAACCAAACTCTTTGAAGTAGGTGCATTCTCTGTGACTAATATGCTTTGTATTGATATGGTATTGACATTCTACTTAGTAGTTGTTGACAAAGAGTATAGTAATATATTTTGGTTGTTGAAACTATTAAGAAGAGAAGAAGAAGAACTCGTTTAAAACCTCAGTTTGAGAAAAACGACCAAGCAAGCGATCGCTGCGGCCATATTAAAAGCAGAAGAAGAAGTAAAATTGTGTTCATAGATTTTTCTGACTGCAGTTCCGGCTTAAATGATCAGGTGAGTATGTAGGACTTAACTGTATTTACGAGTTATTCTACTACTTAGGCCAAATACAAAATTTGCTGATCGACTTCAATGGAGAGAAAGCTGGCAGCTTTCTCGCACAACGTATCGGTATTACGTTACAGAGAAGAAATGCTGCTAGCATCTTTGGTTCTCTGCCGCGGGGGAGCCCTTTTTTAGATTTATTTTAGTTCTAGTTTAGTATTAACTTATGTTTATTTGTATTTGTTTTTTTAAGTGTGTGTTTACTATGTGACACGTTTTTACGAATACAATAGCATAATGGGCTACTTATTTTCATTCAACTACTTGATCAATTAATGTAAATAGCTCACATTTTCAATTTCCTTTCTCGTACGACAAAGATCTGGAACCAACTTCCTGCTGCAACATTCCCTGAGCGGTACAATTTAGGGATCTTTAAAAAACGAGCCTTCCTGTTCTTGAAAGGGCCGGCAACGCACCTGTGATTTCCCAAGTCTTGCAGGTGTCCCTGGGCGATGGTGATTACTTTCCATCAGGTGACCCGTCTGCTCGTTTGCCCCCTCTTATATAAAAAAAATCATTTTATAATGATGCAAATAGTGTTACTTTCGGCATTTGAAAATGTTAAAAGATAGTACCGAAGTCCCACAGAATATAGGATACAGCAGTTGCCCGCGACTTCATCTGCGGAGATTTCGTTTATCGCGTGCCCTCGGGAACTATAGAATACAATTTTCCGGGATAAAACTATCCTCTGTACTTCCCAACGTCTCTAACTATCTCCATACCAAATTTAATCAGGATCGGTTGACTAGTTTACGCGTTAAAGCATAACAAACAAACAAACGAACAACTACTACCTATAGTGTTATACTACCTAAAAGTGTAGCGTAGTGTTGTCTGTCTAGTCTAGATTTAGGGGCCGCTAAGACTCGTCGCCGGCGGAAATTTGTATTTTTGTCGCTCCCTCTGTTGTGTGGGCACGATTATGTTGACTAGGTATACTTCGTTTTTTCACATTTGAAAGAAGGCGAACAATCTTAATTATATATTTAGCATTCCATACCCAAAATCGAATTATTTATTACTTACCTATGTATGATTACCCGATTTATGCTTGGGGGTTTTATTTTTTTTGTTTTAGTGTTGTATTGAAAAATAAGCCACAATACACAATAGTCACATATTACTAAATAAAAATACCATGTCAAGGTTATTTACTGACTTCCATGCTAGACTGGGAATAAAGAAAAAACTTAGAATGTACCGGTTGCTTCTCTTCCCGCGCAGATAGTAAAAGCCCATCGAGGGAACGGGTGAAAATCTTAGGAACCATATTATAGGCGATGCGGCTAGCAACACATCACTATTTTGATTCCCCTTTCCACCTATACGCCCACAATCATGCTAAGCGTGGCCTTTGAGTTTTGTTACCCTGGGCTCTGTCTACCCAGTAAGGGATAAAAACGTGATTTGTGTGTGTGTGTGTGTGAAGATTGTTTACCTTTTTCTAATATGAAAAAAAACAAAGTATAGTCAATCCCCTAGGGGATCATATGCTATTGAAAAATAAACAAACACAATTGACTAACATAAAACACAAATATTATAAGTCGACAAGATCTAAGACAAAAACAAGTAGGTACGTAGTTTTCTTATTATTATTTACTGCACATGTCTTATAAAACTTTGGAATGTAATAGTTGTAGGTACCAAGCAATATTTACACACAATAATACGTAACTTAAGAATCACCTCGTAACAAATGAGGCAGTCTGGCGCAACCAGAAAAACATCCCAACGTATATATAGAAATAAAAACTTTTAAAAGAAAAGCTCGTTTCGCTGTGATTTATCATCCCATTTGTCATCCTCGACACTAGGAAAATATGTCACGCAAACCCACAAGTAACGTTCACATGCGGTCCGTAACGAAAATAACATTTTTGTCGTCTCTAAATCACGTGACTTTTCCACTATGTTGGGTGCCCTCAGAGACGCGATGGCAAAACCTCGTCCGGAACAAAGGGAAAATGAAAAAGAGCCTTTTGTCTGTCACGATAAGGAGTGCATGCCAGTGTGCCTTGTGTCCCGCGCCGCCTACTTACGCCCGCCACGACCGTCACCGCTCCTACGTATCACATTAGCCACCTTTTTTACTGAGATAACATTTTTTCTCAACATTTTGAACTTAGGGGAATCCCCCACGTAATTAAGATATCGTTGCAATATTTCGAGATTAATGGCGTAGAAAACGTGCATCCCGATAGCACTAACGGATGTCGGAAGAGAACAATATTAGTTATTGTTCGCACACGATATTGTCCCAGTGAATATAAATTGCATTCCAAAAAAAACACGTCGCTAACAGTTTTTTTTTGACGTTCGATAACAAATTGTCTCGCAGCGACGCGTTTTGAAATGGATCTGGAAGTCAGGGGCTAGAAGAATCGTTAAAAAACAGAAAGAGCGGCGTTTCAGATGTGCTTGGTATATTTACAGAGCTCATTGCTCGGCGCAACGAAGCGTGGTGTGCATAATGTATCGAGCGCGCGACTCGGGCGAGCTTTGTCTGCGTTATTTACAACCGGCCCGTGTATTCACGCGGAAATTGGATTTGTAAAATAAGACACTGTATAAATAATCTTTATCTAAAACATATCTCGTGCCGTTTGCTGGGCGAGAACCGCGCAACATCTCCATGATTTGCTCCGAGACTACACCCCGCATTAATTCAGAAGTAATAAACACTTGTTTGTGTAGAAATCTTATTTCTATGCTAAACTCGAGCGCGTTATTTTATGGTGATATTGCCGGGTCGAGCCGGTTGGAAATAATCGTCTCTTCAGAGCCGGGCAGAGACAATGTATCGAAATTAATATCCGGGTGGAGAGCAGCTAACAATTTGTCCACCCGGAATGCGGATAATTAAACGGACCGGCGACCGTTCTTAGCTCGCGTCCGCTAAAAATATAAGAGCTATAGTTCGCTAATAAATCTGTTGAAGAAAACAGGTCAAGTGTTGTGTTCGTGCAACCTGCTACAGACGGAGATGAAATTGCGAATGTAACTTGATTTCGCTTCTGACTTATTAATGCCACGAGTCGACAGTTTTGGCTTCATTGTTTTCGCGTGATGCCTTTAAATTGACAGTGTAAATTAAATAACAGTAGATTCTCGCAAAACCTCATTATCTTTTCTTGATTAAAAATATTAAAATGCCAACGCCCTCTTTTTAGTAGATATTACGAATATATTTCAATTACGAGTCTTGTAGGCTTTAAAATGAACTCGGAAAGTAAAAATGGAACCAGTAGAAAACCCCATATCTTCAAATACGTTTTCTCTTTTCAATGTTTCTCACGAGATGAGGACAGACATATTATCCAGTTGAATCGGTGAATAGCCGTTATAACACTAGGATTCCAGTTCATTTTTCGCTTTCAAATTCATGGTGCGACGCATTGGAATGAAGACATATATTTCTCGCTTGTTGTCCTTTTTAATCCGTCGTTTCGCAGCGGAACTCGTAAATCTGAAATGTCGATTAGGAAGACACTGTTTGTCCTTGTCAACATCAAATAAATTGCAATAAGTGGCACAGCGACAGCGAATACTGAGGTTGTGAGAAATAAAAATGCGGCGAAGTGTCATCACTCCTTGTTTATTTTAAAACGATTTATCAATGCATTCAAGCGTATTTTATGATTTTTGCACTATTTAGTTCAAATTAGGTATGGTGCGAGTAAATATCAATCGCTATTACCATTTCTATTTCCATCTATCGACAGATATTACGTATAGATGTCAGTGGAAAAGATAGAGAATGCGATTTTGATCGCAAGCGTGTTGAAAGGCCTTAGGCTACTACATATTTTAACCAGGTGGGTGTTGATGCCTGGAACATACAAATAAACAACAATAAATATCATGACACAATTGAGACCAATTGATAGTCTCAAAATAAACAAAATTTGTTCTGTGGTTACCTGGCAGAAGATAATAATACCTATATGCATAAATGCATTCAACATGTATAGGTACCTCAGGTACAAAAACATTCACATTCACGTGCTTGCCTAGCGAGATTCGAATCTAGGACCTATAGCTTCATAGTCAGGGTCACGTTCACTAACCACTATGCTATCCGATCGTCAAAACCAAACGGAACACACCAATGATCAATGTCACAAGATCAGAGGGGCTAATCCGAAATTCGAAATTCGTATTATACTGCGCCTCTCACTCTCGTATTAATGACTATTAGTGTGAGCGGAACGACGAATTACAAACTTCGAATTTCGAAGTACCCTAGGTACCTAGACTTCGGTCGATCGATAGAAGATACAACTTAAAGTTACTGTCACGTAATCCATCTAAATAAGTTATTTATTTGCAGATGGCAGTATATACTTGACTTGCTCCCTCATTTTGTTTGAATACTAGGTAAATACACAACCCACACATATGCACACAAATAATGTCAAATTATACATTTTTAGCATTATGCAGTCAACAAGTAACTCTTATAGTTTTACCATGTCCGTTTGTGTGTATGTCTGCCATTTTTTTTTTGAGGATTTGAAGATCTTTAAGTTTTTTTTTACAACAAGGCAGACAAACGAGGAAGTTGGTCATCTGATGGATAGTTAGCACCACCACTGACGCTCTTTGCCAGTCTAGAGGGCTAAGGTAGAATAATTACACAAACGCATAATTCACGTAGAAAAGTTGAATATTGCTCGACATATCAATTGCTACTTGGCAGCAGGATTAGCAAGTAAGACGGTAATAGCTATTCGGGCGGACCTACACGAGGTCCTACCATCCGCATACATACATACATAAATCACGTCTTTATCCCTTACGGGGTAGACAGAGCCTAAGGTAACAAGACCTAAAGGCCACGTTTAGCAAGATTGTGAGCGTATAGGTGGAAAATGGAATCAAAATAGTGATGGGTTGCTACTGTTGCTAGTCGCATCACCTATAATATTATTTCTGTGATTTTCGCCCATTCCCTCGATGAGTTTTTACCATCTGCGCGGGAAGAGAAGCAACTGGTAAATTCTATGTTTTTTCTTTACTCCCAGACCAGCATGGAAGCTACCATCCGCAACTGCGTAGAAATATTGGGTATCTGGAAATATTGGCCACCACGGACGGAACTGCGTAGCTTGAGACTTGAGCGGTTTTTCTCTGTCCTGATCTGGCACCAGTATTGTGGGCTCATAAGAGCATATTACATCTTAACAGTTATTGTCATCATAAACTACTTCAATAATCGGACCCATATCCTGCAACAGTTAACTGGTTATCCAAGCGTTATTTATTAGCCGTACTATCCAAGCATACAAACAAATTTGTCTTGTGTATTAAAGTTTCCATACATAAAAAGATCTTGCCAAGAAATCCTGCCAAGATTCTTTGGCTCCCTCGGTCCGTGCCAATAGTAAATATTATAAGATAGTGAGGATTTCTGTTTTATTTTTCGGGGCACTTTTTTTCGTGTGGGCTCGTGGTAATAGCGTTTTTTATGCTTGTATATTTAGAAAGACTTGGACTTCAGAAATATTACTTTCATGTTTTTCTTAATGTCACAATTCAAATCAATTCCTCAAAAGATAATTACTTTTCAATATAAATAGTCACCCACTTCAAATGTAAATTAAATAAAATGTATCTGACATCTCGGGAGTTTACGCGTTCAATATACTTAAAAAAATGGTTTTCCGTATCGGGGAATACAGCTAAAATAAAACCTCTTGTGTGAAATAGAACTCTCCTTTTTGGAATTCGGGTAGAAGTAGAAGTTTTAGAAACAGCTAGAAGTTAGATTAATCTAGTGAACGAGAGTGCAAAATCTTTACAATACAATACAATACAAATACTCTTTATTGAACACCACAAATCAGTACAAAATAATAACTACATTCATTAAATAAAAAATAAATACATTCATTTATTTAATAAATACATTCTCGATAACTATTTAATAACTTCGATGACTTTCTTCCATGTAGGATACAAATGAAAAACTATCGCAAAAAGTATCAAATTTGTTGCTAAAGCGGCTAACCTAAAGTACCATTCTGTTGGTAGTACGAATAGTTTTAGTACGTAGATTGTCTTCATAATCGCTAACTAAAACACTCGTGTAAATTGAACAAAAACAACTTTCATCCTAACACCGAACCCCAAGGCAACGCTGGCCGTCGGCCAGTTTTAAAAGGAATTTGTCAGGGGCGCGTTTCTGTGTAAAAAGTTAATGATATGTGAAGATCCCTCGGATATCCTTGGTCTAATTGTAAGTGAATTTAATGGCTCGTATAAGGGGTAAGCTGTGAAATTAGGTAGGACAAATTTTGGTGACGACCGGCTTAGGCTCTACGGTCAGTTGCGCTACGATGCGCCAACACAATTGATTGCGAAGTGTTTTATTAATCATTAAAATAGGGTCTTGTATTTTTTATACATACAAATAATTTCAAAATTTCGTATTCTTAAAAAAATTGTGGCGCATTTTCACGAAACTAGCAGACACTACGAGTCCAACATCCTTACCTATTAATAATTGCTAAAATGCATGCTTAAGATAATTTTCCCATTTTTTCTCTTCTCGACATGACATTTATTGGCCTTTACAAAAAACATATTTATAAAATATTTGATGTTGGTAACTTTTTAAAATAAAGGGGTGCAATAGGTGGTAAGTACCTACATTAAGTGGGAGGTGTAACCGATGCTAAAGGAATATAAATGAAAGGAAACCGGGCTAAAAATAATGTTTTTATTTATTAAAATGGTTGAGTTTATAAAGTGAAATGATTGAAATAATTCTATACTCGAGTAGGAGGTAAGGTTACTTCAATAGTCTCCTTTCAATGCGAGTGAGTTGGCGGTCGAATTCAGGATGAAAATAAGGTTCGGTTGTTTTCATTTTCTTTGCTTTACGAATATAATTAGACCAAAGGGCTGCTATATTTTGAATTTCTATAAGATTAGTAAGGTGACTACTTTCAAGTAAACAATAAAGCATTTTAGTATGTTGTAGCAACAATGAATCTTCTTAAACAACTACAACAATGAAATACATAAGCACCTTCAAACCCAAGCCGGTTCATAAAACAAAGTGCGGAAGAATTTCATCTGGCAAATGCAATTTTCGACAATAAAGTGCACATGATCCATTAGAGGTAGTAAGTGGTGGCAGTAAACGTCCCCAGGGAGCTATTATACGACTTTTATATTCACACTTAGGGTTTATTGAAAGAGTTCAGCCTTTGTTTTGGGTGGCCCGCTTTGGATGCACTTTGTTTTTTGTTTTGAAGTTTACAGGCCGCTTTGTTTGCTGTTTTTAAATTACAGTTTTAGACGTTGTACCGATAGGATTTGAGTGTTTCTTCAAATTTACGTGACATAATTTTATGCAACAAATTCTGGAGTATGAAAAAGCGGGCTACTGCGACTTAGTTTCATTATAGAAAAATTCCAGACAGCGCGACGGAGCAGCGACAGGGCTTGAAGTAAAAATATTTTTATTTTCAAGCGACTAAACTGAACAATCTTGACACGCTGAATTTTATTTTTTGTCTTGACAACCGGACTAAGAAACAAACAGTACTATGTAAAATTTTACACAGTTTTTATATAACTTTAATGTTACGTTACATTTTAAATAAATCTTCCTCAAAGTCACGTTTACAAAGTTACGTAGAAGAAACTACGTACGATTTCGAGGAATAGCGCCCGGCTCCAGCCTCTTTATTCTTCCCTTCCTTCACATTAAGTTCGAGATCAACAAACTATAGGAACTAACGACGTCTGTGTAGTTTATCTCACGCATCTTCAATAGAAGCAGTTAAGCGAAAACCCGAAGCGGAGGAACCATCCATTTCATTTTATCACAGCTCAAGGGAAAATATCGAAAGCATTTTGATACCTATATATTTTGAGGCTCAAAGTGGTAGCTATCAGATTGCCTAAAGACACCCTCGGTTTTACTCGCACTTATCCCGGATTATCCTCAGTAATGACCGGCTCGTGTATTTTACTTACTTTAACGAATCTTTTAACCGTGCATTCGCACAGAAATGGCGCGCTCGGATATGGATTGGGATTAACAAAATTTATCCAAATATTTCGGTGGGAACTGTGCGTCTGATTACGCAACGCTTGCCGGTGTCTTTGCGGCTTCTACTCGCTTCGTCGTTATTATTTTAAGACAAAAACAACATACCCGAGTGCTAAAATAAACGAGCGCGACTTCATTTGTGCGCTATTGTGGAAGAAATGCACGAAAAGAGAAAGGGAAAATTAATTTCATTCACAAGGAATGATAATAAAGTGCGCAAAAGAAATGGCACGCACATGAGTGACACCGAGAGGCCAACGACCGCGTCGCGATGAAAAATCGACAATTTCCTTGCAAAAAGTTTGGAGTCGCGAAAAATCTTCGCGCTCTATCAGCACTAATGGCTTGCAAATAGCTCCACCAATCGTCTTATACTCTTATATCATTCGCGAGCCGTTCGCTGCATTATTCAGTATTTTGCTTTTTAATATTCAGACGACATATTTGAGTCTCCTTTCAATTTTTTTCCGTGCCTCTCGTGTACCGGTGTGCGCGGAATTTTAAAAGCTCCTTATCGATGTTCGCCTCTTAATCCCAACATATCACGTCGACTGTTGGGTGTTCCATTTATATTTTATCGATACCGCTGAGGGGCGCTTGTTCTCTTGTTCGCATTATTTTTATAATCTTTAGATACGGCGTCGGATTGCGGTTGATTTTCATCATCCGATCCGGCCGAACGTCGGCGATGCCTGCAATTTATTCGGGAAAGGAATAGATTCATAGCCGGTCGGATTAAAAGGAAAATGAAAGCAAAATATATGGGTCTGTCGAGCGAACGGGCCTCTGAAATAGCTGGCTGCAGGTTCGTTTAATTATCGACATTCCTGCAACGAGGTCCGACAAATTGTTTTTGTCGGATAGCGTACGGACCATCGACGATATTTCATTATTATAACCGCGATATTGAAGCTCTGTCCGATATGACAACACGTATTTAAGGAAGTATTTATGACCGTGTATAAATTACGTTTCACGGTTATTGTAAAACTTAAATTTGTGTTTTATTTATTGATCATTACTGGGGATAATTAACGACGTCACTAATTTCATGGATCGACTTTTAAAGTGTGTAATAAGTCACGTTTAGGAGATTTATGGTCGAGAGTATACTCCGGCCGGTCGTTATTGGATGGTCGGCGTCTTTGGGCCAATAAGTCCGAATGCAGCTGTTTGGAATATTGCCTACGTAGTCGTTGCCGCGTTCCAAGGACCGCAGCGTATCTACGCCGCCACATAGCTGCTAGATAAGACAGTATTTGCTGACTAAAATGAAAATCAGCATGCCTTATTGCATCTTTCGCTGGAGAATTCTATTAGAAGCAAAGTGGCAGTTTATTGAATATAAAATTAAGTAGATTCAAGTCATTTTCTTTCTTATATACCCCCCTGACTTTTAGATGTTGTCAATCTTTACAAGCCTAGCCGTATCTACATGATTCAAATCTTAAGTCTTTGAAAGTTGATATTCTTAACAAAAACTTATTGGTACCAATTTCCTAATATTTCTGTCTTACTAATGCCAGGATTATATAGGTACCTACGAAAGTTTGTGAGGAGTTATATATAGATGGTTACTTTTTGATAAACTTTGGCACAGGACGTAAATATTCATTCATCAGTATCGGATCGAAGTCGCGAGCTACAGCTAGTTCTTAATAAAGTAGAGTTTGTGCTCAGAAAATTAACGGACATGTTATCCTTCCAGCATGGGCGTGTTAGCATCAGTGACTAATCCTAAAGGTCCATTATTTGTCACATCCAGCGTTCCCATGATCCCCATAAATCAGTGGATAGCGGTCCATTCCGGCAGATTGCCTGCAGTTACCCTTGCACTTATTGCCGATTCCGCTCCTCCAATCTCGGCCCCTTAAGAGGGGGGGGGGGCTTAGAATGCTCCCCCCACTTCCCTCGTTAACACGACCGCTTCATTTGTTTGGATTTACCAGGTAGTTGGGTCGTTGAACCTTGCATAGGACATATTGTCGTAGTGCGGAAGTAACTCCCCTGCACCGTCCCTCGGAAGGTTTTACTGCGGATATTTTTATGATATTGGCCGTTTTAGTAATGCTTACTGCAGTTTATTTTTACACAAAAACACAACAGAATTTATTTTTGTTTTGGTTTCGTGTCAATTACAAAAATCTGCTCTTCTCTTATCTGTAGCTCCCGTCTGATCTTATACAGGTAGGCATACTCTTACTCTACTACTGCTACTACTACCTACTACTACTAGGTACTACTTCTTCGTATACTTATGCTTATATCCGAAACCACCAAACTGATTTCATTTTAAATTCTCAGTAAATTTTGTTAAGGCAATCCTTACTTGCAAACTATGTGGTCATGCCATACTATTACATGCAGATAAGTTAAGGGCGCAAAGCACAAGTTTAGTGAGAGTAGTTCTAGTGGGCAAAAATCCATCCGATTCTCAAGCTCCACGGCTAACACAAATATGCGCGAGATAGACTACCCTTCTTTCTAGAAGATAAAGATAAAGATAATTTATTCATAAATGTTTTACAAAATTATAACTAAGAACAAAGTTTCCTTATAAATCTAATTTAACAACTCATATGCCTGAACTAGGAAATCCTGTGTTTCAGGCTATAAGAACTAAACAAAATGGCTATTAAATAATTAAACAATCACCAGGGAAAAATAAGTATACATGACAAAAATATAAAGAAGTTATTAAATTAAAACCATGATTATTATCGTGTAAAATCTTAAAAATTAAAATCCAATAAAAAGAAAGGTTACAAAGATAATCTACTTCACAACTAATAATAAATTCTCTGTATCTTCGTATGACATAGTTTGAAGTGATTCCAGGAGAAATTTCTTGCATTTATTGTAATTGTGGGGATATATGGGCGAAATTGCATTCAACCTATTATAAAAGAATGGTCCTAAGAAAACAAAGAATTTGTGTGTAAAAGCAAATTTGGGTCCTATTTTCTGATAGCAAACTATGTCCTTTCGTCTCTTAGCTATTAGTTCAGTGGTATAGGGTAGGGCTGCGTGCTGTTTAAGTACTATACTAATTATAAATAACGTAAAAGAGACGGGTAGTCGATCTCGCGTGCGACAGCTCTTGCGACCTCTTGTAATAGCCAGTGTCTGGTTGTCTGTTGTCCTGTACAGGTTGCATTTCACAATCACAATCATTGTCTCTTGAAAGTTTATGAGCAGGTTCAATATTTAGAGTAGTGCTCCAGGAAGAAGGACTACGAAATAGTCCGAAACATGTCGACCATCACTCGACTTTTTATACGTGAGTTATCCGTTTATGTGTAATTATAATTAGTGTATTTATGGATTATTACACATAAACGGATAACTCACGTATAAAAAGTCGAGTGATGCTCGACATGTTTCGGACTATTTCGTTCTGTTTCGTTTCGTATTTCGTAGTTTCGTAGTCGTTTCGTTTTCGTGTTTCGTAGTTCGTAGTCGTTTATGTGTAATAATGATTAAGTCTCACGGTAGTTTCATGTTGAAAGTGTATTTATGGAATTTATTGTTTATTCATTCTATGGATTTTTTTCAAAATATGTCCAATATATGCGATGGTGTGGAATGTCAATGTGAAGATTATATAAATCCTGTATATAATATGTGTTGTAATTTGACTTACTGAATGCTGCTTGCATTGTCACGCTATCTCCCCCAATGCATTGTTTATTTGCTTATGAAAATGAGGCTCATTAACCATTGCCTAATGACTTGACACGACAACCATGTCATGATTTATAATTGTAAATACAGGGTACACAGTGATTAGTTTGCATGCGATTGTAACATATCTTTTGCAATGTCTACTGCATTTGATAGTACAAAGCTAGAAGAAAAGTTATAGATCAAATTTTAAGTCTTTATTTCTTGAACAATGGATTGATAAGCTAAATCAAGTAAAGACCTCCTCTCTCCGTCGATTGCGAGAATTCACTAGATATTTTTATCCTTTTTTCGTCTTTGCGTGTATACTTAATGTACCAATGTAAAACAAAAACATGACAGTATGTATGTATAGTATACTATACGTAGTTAAATGTTTTATCGTTTCATACAAAATGTTTCACACTCTAACTAGTATTTTACTCCTACGTACTTACTCGTAGTACCTACGTATTATGATTATGACCAGCATGATTTGAATATTATCGTTAAGTTAAGTTAAATGTTTTATCGTTTCATACAAAATGTTTCACACTCTAACTAGTATTTACTCCTACGTACTTACTCGTAGTACCTACGTATTATGATTATGACCAGCATGATTTGAATATCCATGCTCAAGACAAGTAATGAAATAAATAAAATAACAAAAACTACTAAAGAATATGTTAAAAATACTAGGTCTCTCATAATTTTACCGGAATACTGTATGGAAACATTTTGTCTACTATGATACAAAATACTTATAAAACATTTACAGGGCAATTAAGTTCAACTACCCGAACCACGCGCTGAAATATTATATATTTACAGTGTTTTTTAAATTTCAAGATTAACTGGAATTAAAATGCGACTAACCTAATTTTCCATTTAGGTACGTCAAACCAAGTTCGAGAGCAGGGCTCGACCTTACGTAGCTACCCAAATATACTTCTACATAATCTTTCCGCAGGTAATTGGCCAATTTTTCCCACTCCACGCGCGCCTATGTAACACAATTACACCGCTATTTCACGCCCATTACGCTTAGATTCGGTTGTCACTTTAATGTATAAGCGACCTTAAAGGGAAAACTCACTCCTACTAAGAACGCGGAATAGTGGTGTTACCTACTTCATTGGTGGAAATCTGTGTCATCGTGGTTTGGATCCTAGCAGCAACTATTTTTAACGTATTTTAAACGTATTAAGTAGAGCTTTTTTAACACCCTGATCCCATTTATTTTGTGAAAGGGTTTTTACATTCCATTCGAAACGACTGATTTATTTGATTTCGAACGTAAACCCCGCATTGATAAAAGACAACTGATTGCTCCGCCGAAGTAAACCAAAGATAAAACAGAATTCCCGTTCACTATTGTTTGAATATAACGAGATTCCTCTGCAGGCATGTAAAAACCAATCCGGTGCGAGCAGCAATTTCCTTGCCCAATCGAGTGTGAACGAGCGACCGCCATTTTTAAAACTGCCGCTGTTTTCTAATACAGAATGGTCTAGTTGTTTATGGTTAGAGTGTAGAGGGGCGACACGACGATTGTGGATTTGAAAGCACAGACACGACCTAATGCACCGCCTGTGGTCATGTTTTGTCAACAATTTTACTCATGGAAATTGGGGAGCGTTTTTCAAAGTCGTATCTTTTCATTTGTATACAGAAAAGCAATAAGATATTTTATTAAAGTTAGCTTTCATTTCTTTTTCTAAACATTACCAATTTCCATTACGAGGTTTTTTTTGCCATTCATTGGTCAGTAAAAACCCCTGCAAATGATTAAGTGCTGGTAAAAAATCAAAGCAGCTAGAAGGGGAACTAACGAAAATCTTCGCGTGTGACTGAGGTTAAAAGGCAAGTAGGTCGAAGACATGATAAGGCCGGGGGCAGAGAATCTAATTTGCAAATGCATTTCCTACCTTCGCTCGCTGTCGTGAACCCCACTTTAAACGACGTGGATTCGTTCGTCTGTTTTCGGCTTAAAACTGCGAAGAGGCTTTATCGATGTGATAGATTTTGGAAGGGGATTTAGATCAGTGTTTGTTTATTTAAACATCAGCGTAAACAGGAAAAGTTTACTTAGCTTTAGGCGATTATTTATCTACCTAAAAAAAATACAATTCGATTGTTTCCTTAAATTTTTGTTGAAACTTTCCGTATCCGATATCTTTAGCTCTAGTCAAACCACGTACAAAAGGGTGTATCCATTTCCCAGTGACTTTCATACTCAGAGATGAAACAACGTACGCGCTTCTTTTTTCAGCTTCCAAGTCTGGCACAAAAAGGGCAGACCGCAAAGCAACGCAATTTCCGCAAGCAATGAAGCGTGAAGTCTGCCAAAATGCCAGGCCTGGATCGCGTTTATTAAGCGGACCGCAAAAGGCACGGTTGTTGCATGATGTATAGGCCTGAGGAAGAATTAGGCGATGAAGGATCGATGGGGATTCCGGATGACTTCGTGGGCTAAGGTTGTACTCGCGTGAAATATTATGACTTTACGGGACTAACTTGTTAATATAAAACTATTATAATAGGTTACTTTTATAACACTGATATTTGACATTGACACCTTTTTGACATGTATTATTTTTTTTTTTGTTTAATCCTAAAAACCACATATCTATGCTAAAAATAACTATAAAAAACCTATATTTACAAATAAGAAAAGTTATAAAAAGAAAACCCCGTCTAATCCTACTGGCTGCGGCAGGGTCCCCATGACGCTGGCGGCATTACCCCTTTGGACTTTAGGTTACTTATTTAGGTTACCTGCTTAAATTATTTTGATAATTTGAAATACATTACGTAAAAGTGGCTTTAATAACTTAAAGAAATATAAGTACCTCATAGAATGTTTAATTGTGGAGAGGATTCAATCTTTATTTAGTGTTTTGTTTTAAAAATGTATGGTAATCAAGCTTTAAATCAGCGTAAGCGACTTAGACAATATTTTTTTCCTGCAAGGTGGCTTCGTAATTACTATGACCGCCGCCCTTTCGGGATTTAATCACTTAACACTTTTGTCTTTATCTGTCACTTTGACATTTGCCTTAGTCTGACATAAACAAAACCTACATAACTTATGTTATAGCCCAGTTTGGATTTGCAAATAACAAGTTTCATTACACTGTCTGTCGTGATGGGAACGGGTTAGAAGTCGCCCGCCTAATGCCGCAATGTATAATAGCGCACGATTTTACTTGTAAGTCTGAACGGAGCTTAGTAAGTAGTTGTAGGTATAACTTTTTGTGAATTAAATATGAATCTTCAGTGTTGACAATACTAATTTATATAAGAATGCATCAAGTGCCTCGGTTTCAAGAATCATAATCTACATTTTGGTATTTTATCCTTTTTGATTTAATCGTGAACTTTGACCTAGTTTCTCAATGATTTTGGCATGAGATATTTTGTCCCATAAAATTGAAATTCCGAATGTAGTTTGACATAATTTTAGTTAAACGAAAGTGTTTCTGAAACAGTAAGTTTTTTTAGAATTGATAAATAAACTAACCCAACCTAACCTACTACATTCTGATGATTTTTCCAACATTCCTGAAAAATGCAAAATTTCAAGGGGCCTTGCCATGACGTTTTAATGCGATTCAATTTCGATTCAGTTTAGATTCGCCCGCTGTCAGATCCATACTAAAAATGACAGCTAAAACCTGAACAGAGTCGGAATTGAATCGCATTAAGACGTCATGATAAAAAGCTCAAGTCATGACTAACGACAACTATGACCAATGACAATTATAAGACAAAAATGGACCCGCGACGATGATATGTTAAATATTCAGCCATCGCATTGAATTAGAGTAGAATGGAATGATTACTTTGTCCTCAAGTTCAAACGTTGTTTAGACCGCTCCGTACTAAACCGACCGTCTGTACCTACGCAGAAACTGAGAAAAGGGGACTTATTCTTTTTATTACTTGCCCAAGGCTTAATGGGTTTAACGTGTTCGGATCTCGATCCAACAAAAATACTTCTTGTGTCATCAAATCTGAGGGTCAGGGTGGGATAATAACGATCCAGCCTATTTATGGTCCACAGCTGGGCGTGGGCTAAAGATTAGGGAATATTATACAAAATATTAAAACTGAATTCCAAAAAAGCACATTAAAATATTCTTGATCCCTACTCCCTACTAATATTATAAATGCGAATACGAATGTAACTCTGTCTGTCTGTTACTTTTTCACGCTTAAACCGCTGAACCGATTTAGTTGTAATTTGGTATAATGTTAGTATGAGTCCCGAGGAAGGACATAGGAAAGTTTTTATCCCAGAAAATTGTATATTTCCCGCGGGATAGCGATAAGCGAATTCTGCGCAGACGGAATTGCTGGCAACAGCTAGTAATATTTATAATTTTAACTATAAGTTAGTTTTCAATAGTAAGAGTTAGCGTAATATAGGTATATAATTATTTCATCAACAATAGGATTACCTAAGTATAAACATAGCTAAATACATATAAAGTAAACGTCTGTGTACGATAAATAACCTTTTTATTTCATGTCAGGTTCCTCTGCTGCTGATCAAAAGCAATCAATAATATATTAGTATACTACGACTTATTTACTCACATTGGCATTAGTAACAACAATGTAACAATTAATTGAACCGTTGGTATTATTTCTCTAAGAATCCTTCGGAAAAAATATAAATAACCCAAGCTATACACTTCGATAACACCCAAAAAAAAGTCTAGACAGAGATTACCAACGAAATATATATTTCGCTATTAAATAGCGAACTTTACTTTTATAAATTCACCCTGAAAAGCTGATTGGGCTAAAATGGTACTTAGTTTGTTCAGTTCAGGGTTCACTTTCCCTAACTTTTTTCTGTATTATTTTACGTAACAAAACCAGCTGGGTTTGTATTCTTATGATGCCGAATAGCGGCTTATTAAGTCCCAAAGGTGTGTTTGTCCCTCGCCTAAATAGGGACCTAGGCCCTTAAATGTCATATTATGTAATTGAGAGTGGCTTTAGAAGGTACATAAATAATTTGGGAGACAAAACACTCTTTTGAACTTAGTCATGGAATGTTTGTACCTAAATGCTTTACTTGTAGATAAATGTACACAGTCGACTAAGTTAGTGCCTTTCTATTTTTTTTTTTGAAGTTCCTGCATCAGTAAAAATAAGGATAATTGTCACATTGACTTATGTAGAAATAATCGTTCATTTACAAACAATGTAAGTAATAGTAGTGTAAAAACATAGAGCTGCAAATTTCTTGCTTAACTACTCAATGTATGAACGACAATTACATTTCAACGATTTTCTACATGTGTTTTCACCTAAGTGCTCATAGGTGTATTCGTCTAGTACTCAATTGTTAGGTATCAGAAAACTATAACAACTGCTAACGAATTTACAATTTTTTCATAGTTAATGATGAAAATAATCTACATCTATAAGTTAACATTGTACAGTCAGCGTCAAATAGTTTGAAACATCCAAATCGGCCAAATAGTTCGGTACACCATAGAAATAATACGGTGTGTCGAACTTTTTGGTCACTTTGGATGTTTCATACTATTTAACGCTGACTGATTATTTGAGTATCTTACACATACATGTCCACACTGGGACAATAAAATACTTTTTAAATGAAAAAAAGGTATATTAATCTCGTAATTGCAAATTAACAGCCGCGCGTGCAAGGCAACGTAGGTTCGCCGTGTGTAGTGGTCGCAGGCTGACTGGCGGGTGCGCCGCTCGCGCTCCATATGATTTTAATCCTCCCCCTTCGTTCCCCTCAGCCCCCTCCGTCGTCTGCCGCGCGTATACATACACACACACAAATCACGTCTATATCCCTAAAGGGGTAGACGGAGCCTAAGTAAAAAGACCTAACGGCCACGTTTAGCATGATTGTGGGCGTATAAGTGGAAAGGAGAATCAAAAAAATAGTATCTTAAATTTTCACAATAACACATTTATACTGTGCCTGCGTCACTTCCAAAAACAATCCCTTATAATCAATGAACAGCCGCCAGAATGGCTAAGTTGCGATCCTATGCTCGCTGAACACGTCACTAAGTCAGCCCCCGACGTGTCACAAACTGGTAAACAAACTTGTACATCAGAGATGAGGCTTAGTGAGTAATGAGTGGAACGGAATCTTTCGAAAGAAACTAAACAGTGTCTTATTTCTTGACGTCAAGTTGCATGGACATTTTGTTTTGTGCTTGTGTTGTTATATATACGCCGGCAAGTCGCAAGATTTCATGTAATTATAAATTGTTTCTATTCTATTCTATTCTCCCTTAATGGCGGCCGATATAAATTGTTTACGATCAGCATTAAGTAACAAGACAAGCTGTAACTTCTAGTTATAATCATAATGTTAATTTTTTTTGCGGACAATTTGCTATGTATCTAATATTTGCAATCACTACAGAACGCAAAAGAATGTATACCATAATTGTAAGCGTATAGAAGGAAAGATAAATCACAATAGTGATAGGTTGCTAGCCGCATCACCTATAACCTGATTTCTAAGAATTTCGCTCACTCCCTTGATTGGCTTTTACCATCTGCGCGGGACGAGAAGCAACTGGTACATTCTATGTTTTTCTTTGTTCCCATACCAGCATGAAAAACAAAATCATGAACAAGACAAATCATCATCACTACATAGTATAAAACAAAGTCGCTTTCCGCTATCTGTCTGTCCCTATGTATGCTTGGATCTTTAAAGCTACGCAACGGTTTATTATGCGTTTTTTTTTTATAGATAGAGTGATTCAAGAGGAAGGTTTATATGTATAATCCATGCACAATATAGTAGAGAAACACTGATTGCACCGGTGCGAAGCCGGGGCGGGTCGCTAGTGAAGGAAAAAGTGCTAATAGGCTATGGAATGGGGGGGGGGGGGGGGTTGCCAAGGTAGGCAGCGTATACAAATTGTGTTGCGTCACCTTCCCGGTGCCTACCGCCGCCTGCTCTGGCGACCCTCCACTGTACGCCACTATACTAATAGGTTCGCATGTGCGCCCATTTACGTATAACGAGTTTATGAATGTACAACCCCTCAAAGTCGTGCAAACCTGCGTACAATGTACAAACATTAGCACAAACATGTCTCTAGCTTACTTACGTACATAGATACATACCGTCACGCCTCTTTCCCACAGGGATAGGCAGAGACTACTTTATTCCACTTGCTACGACATACTTCTTTCGCTTCATCCATATTCATCAATCTCTTCATACATGCTCCTCGGTTTCGGGTACTCCTGACCTGACCTTTTTCCAAAACGTCTCCTATTTGGTCTCGAAACGTCCGTCTAGGCCTTCCCCTCCCAACGTTACATTCACACTCCCCATATAGATCTGTTTAGTTAGTCTAGTCTATATTTACTTCTGTACATATATTATTATGTGTCCCCGTTACGCCTACAAAAATGTACCAAAATAATCCACAAAAACGAAGAACGACTTACGACTAAGTAAAACTTTGCAAAAAAAACTTGTCATCTCTATAAATAATAAAATAGAAGTTGGAAATCCACTCAGCGTTGTGTAACAGCTAAAAAAGAACATCATGAGATCAGCATATATTATATAAATTAATTTTTGATTTACGACAACAAGGGAAAGATGGCGGCTATACTTGCTGTCTTGGACGTATTCTAGAATCGGAATGTAAAGAAAATTTCAGAATTCTTAACGTGAACTGGCAGTATTTTATTGACTTGGTATCAGTAGATACAGTGAGCACATAATTATAGCTAGCGACAAACGTAATCGTAATACCTAAATACTTTAGAACATAAGTATAAAAATAAAAGTTCTGACTGACTGACTCATCAACACCCAACCTAACCCTTAACCCCGGAAAACTGAAATTTTGTCAAGAAGTTACCTTCATCCTTAGCAGTCGGCACGGTATGGAGAAGATCTAGGTTCGACTATTTACTAGGTCCAGCTCTATTTTGTTTGTTTTTGATAGATAAATATGTACAATAAAACCCATATATTTATGTACAGCCAACTTTACCTTTTGTAGTCGCAATCCCTTTCAAGTTCTGCCAAAGTTCACTCCAAGAATACGACCGCAGGAATGTTTTTGTCGCAAATTCACAATACGATGGAATGTGCTATTGTGATTTCACTTTGCAATGTGAATAAGTGTGTTCTTTGTTCCCCATTTGATTTATCTTATTTATTCATCGTACCCTTACAGCCTGCATGTCGTCAGCTACTTATCCTAGTTGTAATAAAGAACATGACGGACGTAAGAGGCATCAGTGATAAAAAGAAAAATATTTTTTCCCGAAGCGAATGCGTAAGTAACCCATCACTCTGTTGTTTACGTTTTTTGGATGGGATTACGTTCATATGAAAGAATCTTTCTTCGGTCTTAGAGAGGTTTTTTTCTGTTACGAAATTGGATTCGTTGCGTTACAGAAATGGAGTCTTAACGTTATTGAATTTTAACTTGACTTAAATTTTTTTATTAACGAGAATGTTCTTTTGTTTCAGGTATGACCGATTTAGAAACAGAGGAAGGCATTGTAATCACTAAAAATGACGGATAATTTACAAGCACATTAATCTTATAAAAAATAAAATTTCAACTCGCGATTATAAATAAGTCGGGAACGGTATTATTAATTTTCGTTACACTCATTTGTATTTGCAGTTAATGAATGGACCTGATATACATTTGACGTAATGCGTTTTTCTACTGCGAAGTCAGCCTTACAAAAGTAAATTTATATCTTCGTTGAAACAATATTTAGCGCTTGCTTGGTTAGGAACTTATACATCCGTGGCTGACTGTAGAAGTCGAGTACAACTAATGTATTATGTATAACCACTACCCTACCGGTCACTATTTGATGGATTCCAGCCCATTCAAGGTTTGTAAGTCGGATACATAATTTATTAGTCTAATAATTATTTGCTTAAAAAATATATTGCAATGTTCACCTGTCGGATTGTTAGTTTGACAAATATTTCTAACTTACTTTGCGAAAGTTCGCATAAATGAACAAAAAACATCGAAAAACAAAAGTGATACCTGGCAAAACTCAAAGTGAATGTTTTTTGTTCATTAACTTTCGCTAAACTGCGATGTATAATGTCATCAATAAACCACCTGAGGCAAAAGTCAGCATAAATAAAAGGAGTACATTTTAAAAAAAAAAACCAATACGTCCCAATTTTTAAGGTCTTTAATTTAATAGCTCTGAGTTATAATAACATTACTTGCTCATTACGCATCAAAGTAGCAACCCTAACATCTGCCCTTAGCTAGAAGCACACCACTAGCAATAAATGTAATGGCATCAAGTCTTATCGGTCAAGATTATGTCTATGTGTATACCCATAATACCCAACCCCTCTAATGTGGTTTGATATATTACTTTATTTGTCAAATATCAATAATGTCGGATCAAGCCACTTCGGATAAGTCGATGGCATTGAATATAGGATGAAGCGCCCGAGGGAAAGTGGTCGCTGCTCTTAGCATCGAAATCGGCTAATTTTTTTCACAATAATGATAAATAGGCTGTCGGCACTTTATTACTTAGATCAGATTGAGTGTTATCTTAAGTACAAGGAGTGCATAAACGGTTGGATGAAACTTCTTTCATCTCGTTTTATCGTTTTTTGCGTCGTTCTTGCGAGTTTGTTAGGCGTTTGTCGACGTCCGACAAAGTGTTGTTTTACTCGTAGTACCTACTAAGTTTTCCGTTTCTGTGTATACTTACACAAAGGCCTTCGATCGTAGATTGACATTCACCATAGAGTTTAATCGTACTAATTCTACTAATACCTATTATGAACGGAAAAACTTGTGAGCAAAGTATGAATATACTAGTTGGTTAATGTATCTTAAAATAAGTATAATGGTGTAATGTAAGTTTATTGTCCGATTTATCCGTTTTTTGTTGTTTGTGGTAAAAAATACTTTTATTTAGGGCTGAACGCCCTATTACACCAACTCAACAATTGTAGGTGACAAGTGACAATTTGAATCGCGATGCGTGGTCAATATGAAGGCAATCGGCGTAGATTCTTGTCGTTTGTAATGTAAAGAGAATTGTCACTTGTCACACCGACTATTGTCGAGATGGTGATGTAGGGGCCAAATGTGGAAGAAATTTGGCATAATTAGATTATGCTCTGAAATAGCTCACAGGCTATCTTTTATCTCGAAAAATTGCGAATTTCCCGCGGGATAGCGATACGCGAGTTCTTCGCTGATGAAACCGCGAGCAACAGCTAGTAAAATCATAAAACCACTAAGCAGATCATAATGGTCATTTTAATAAAGAATATTACATGACATTCAGGAAAGTACGTTCCTTATTGACAACTGGCTCGAGACGGAGGGTTTAGGCAAAAGTTTTCTGTCTCGAATTCTTTTTATGCTAGACTTTTTAAGTGCTTTGACTAATATTGGGGTTGGCTTTCGCTGTGAATAAACAGGGCAACTGCATTCAAAGTTTTAAATTGTTCGTTGAGTTCAATTTAAAAACGTAAAATTTAACTTGCGTGCTTTGGTAATTGAGTAATTTTACTTCATAGACTAGCCGGTGCGCTTGCTTCGTCGGCAAAGAATCTGTTTATCGCGCGCTCGCCGGAACTATACAATTTTCCGGGGTGATAACTAACCTACGTCCTTTCCAGAATCTCAAACTCATAAATGACTTCAATTTATAAAATTAATGATATCTGCCCTCCGTGCGTGAGCTCTGAGGAATCAAAATTAACAGTGATATCGGTGAAAAACTTAAGTAAACGACATGTTGCATGAAATAGAACTTAAGTCATTTTTTCTAATTTGTCTATTCGCACTCATTACTCACACATACAACAGGTAGTTTACTTAAGCTTGCCATCTACTGGTATTTACAACACTATTAAATAGGTTGGAAAATGACAAGTTCGAGCATGCCCCCACATCAAGCGCGCGAGATTAACTATTCGTCTTTTTCTTACTGTTTGTTCGGTCTAGAAAGAGATGGGTGGTCTGTCTCGCGCGCGACACAGCTCTCGAGCGCTCTCGTGCGAGTCGTGCTGGGCTGGTGCGGGGTATGACGCGACGTGCGGGCGCGGCGCGCGCCCCCCTCTTCCCCACCCCCGTCCTGCGAGCTTCCGCGGACTGTGCATATGATATATTTGTTATCCCCTATGATATTAATAAAATTGCTAAACACGTCAAATTCATTTCTCTTACTCAATTTATTGCCCCCATCTTCAGTTGTCATGTTATTCATTAACATTTCAGTTGTCAAGTGACAGCGCGCACTTATTAAATTTAATTCACTTCATTTCAAACCATAATCTGTTTTGCAATAGGGTTTAACATTGCAGAGGGCATTTCGAGTTACCTAGGTCATTTCAATGTTAAGAGGGTGGCAAGCTTAGTGCTCCGGTTGAAAAGGGCATATGTCTCCTTGAAGGTTTATAGTTTTGTCGCCAGTTTGGATAAGATAAGATAATCATTTATTTTCAAAATACTTTACATGCCATAACAAATTCAAAATAACCATAGGACTAGAATTAGAACTGTAACGATGGATTAGCATAGTGATGGAGACTATTTTGTAGTAATAGACTGATGGGTTTTTTATCGCTGGTGCCTTGGGTTATTTTATTGATTAATTTTAAGTGCTAATTGAACATAACGTAACGTAAAAGGGATAAGGAGTAAGGGGGATCTTTTTGTTGACAAATGTTTCTAAGTCACATGACCTTGTAACTCTCTTGGAATTTTATAATTTTCAAGTTAAAAGGTTTTGTTTTGCCATTTATACGCCCACAATCTTGCTAAACTATCTTAGGCTCTGTCTACCCCGTAAGGGATAAAGACGTGATTTGCATTTGTAAAAGTTTCTGCTAATCATAATATGTATGTATGTATACATGTATAACTCTTTATTGTACATAAAACACAAGAAAAAGATGAATACAGGATAACACACATGCACAAAGGCGAACTTATCCCTAAAAGGGATCTCTTCCAGTTAACCTTTGAACGATTGACAGGACATAAGTATTAAGCAAGAGTAGACACACAGAAAAAGTAAAAGAACCGATCGAAACTTAAAATAATCCTAAATGTCTAAATGTTTCTGCGAATCATGATATTTCATCCAAGTCCGTGCAGCCGTTTATGCGTAATCGATATACATAACAAACCTAAAAATTTTCTCATTTCGTAGACCGCTACTGAAGCAGTGAGTTGCACCTGTGGCCTTATCTGTACTTCAGGCGCGTTATGGTCATTCGCCGGTCAGTTTAGTGCATACACAAACTAAGATAAATGAATAAAAAATATTTACCTTGCTACTCCGCTACCTACTCAATATATAGTACATTACTGCAGAGGCCGTGAAGTAAGGGATTGCTGGACGAGTTTGGGGTAGGTGGCCGAGTCGAAGACGAGGCCAGATAGAACGAGTCCTGCAATCCCTGTTCCGGCCAAAGCTTGTATAGTGCTTTTCTCAAACAATGTGAGGAAATATTAAAATTAAAATAACTACTAGACAATCAAGTAAATCATAGTTTATTATAGGGAAAAAGTAATTTAAATAGGTACTAATTCATGTTGAAGGTAATATTGGACATATTAGGGCAGTTTTTAAACCTGAAATGTATTGTTTTGCCGGGCACATTAATGGTGTTTTAATTGTAGGGTACATTTAAGCATGGAATACATAGCCCACAAAGTTGACGGCTTTTTGTTTTTAGCGGCTAGGTTAAAATATGCAAGAAACACATTTTCTGAAAAGGAGGTTGTCCGGGTTTCTTTTCGCCAGTTCAAGAAAGCATCGTATGTTTTCATGTAAATCTCTACTTTTTTCCGGTAGCATATTTTGCATAGCTAAATTTGCCTCCTCTTTTAAATGAGGCGGAGTACAGTTCATAAGTTCCCCGTTACTTTCATCACTAGAAGTCATTTTTATTTCTGTTAAATTATAATAACAATCACTACGAAATACGCATAAGCAGAAAAAAAGATTTTCGATTTGCCACCTTTTTTATTTTTTAAATGTACTAATTTGATCCAGCTATTTGAGCACCATGTTTAACCGCACATAAATATAGTACCATTTTTTTTTTTTTTTTTATGTCGCAATTAATCTTAGGTACAGATTGTGGTTGTGGTTGGCTGTATGTAATTTTTTCCTTTGCCAATTTAATTTTAGTATAGAAATTTAAAAAATTAGAGCAGCGGACAAAAATGGATTTTCATACTAACTTTTGTGGCCTAAGCCAAGAAGTAATGTAGGGAGCCATAAACGAGAAACTTCGTGTCCTCATATCGGGACATTAACGCATACATTTCCGAGCATGTTTGAGAAAAATATTTTTTGTTCATTGAAATGGACCTCCGGAAAGTAATACCTGATTCAATAAAAGTAAGATAAACTCCACATAACAAAATTTCTACCAGCCTAAAACAGCAACCTTTGGTTTTGGGTCTGTCACAAATTGTTTAAATTACGTACTGAAGTTCAGTTC
This sequence comes from Pandemis corylana, assembly GCA_949127965.1. NCBI lineage: Eukaryota > Metazoa > Arthropoda > Insecta > Lepidoptera > Tortricidae > Pandemis > Pandemis corylana. The sequence goes on along the minus strand of OX421867.1, from coordinate 5,501,914 downwards.
AATGAGCTTTACTATTACTGTTACCATAGACATTGCAAATGCATGATCAATTTACAAAGGTCCAGTTATAATGAATTTCCAAAATGCCAAAATGCAACCTGCCCGTCGCTATTAGCATAATATCGTGTGTGAGACTAATCTAGCAAACTCAATAACGTGGGACACCTGTGCCCGATAAATATGTATGTCGTGTATGTGGATGATATACTTGCAAATTTGCAGTTTTAGAGTTGGAGAAAAACTCGTTTTTGTGCAGAGCATGGTATACTGAGGTGATATTGAACTGCAGGGGTGAACGTAGCAGAATGTGAGACATGTGAGCTATCTGAATAGCCGAAGAAATTACTCATACAAGAGGCATTCTACATTCGCTATTTGCTATCCCTTTGATGCTGCGGATGTATGGTGTTACTAGTGACGTGTTATAATATAAAGTAGAAGATTTGTTTAGGTACATAGAATAAATAGTACATAATCATATAATTCCGCTTGAATAAATCTAAGCTCCGGCTTTTTGCTAGTTCCTTCAAAAGCTCGAACGTGCGCTAGGATGTCTTAGAAATGAAAATGAATCAACTATTGTAAAAAATAAGTAAGGAAGGGCCCCTCCCCCTTCCCTTATATAGCTTTATTACCAAACCTGTGTTAGATAGCTTCGGTTGGACCTTAAATTTTGTTAAAAATGTACGAGAAAAACGTTCCCAGAAATCCAACTAAGTACCATTAAGTACCTACCACTTTTTACCAGCAAGGCTTCGAAGTTACAGGTAGCTTTCAGTTACGTCAGCACTACTCGGTAAAAATCGACGAATTGCCAGGTTGCAACCTAAAATAATCCAATCCCGTGGCGGGGTGTCGTCTCAAGCAGAGCACCTAACAAACTAGAAATTTTCAAGTCGATATTTCCGACCTGATTCCCGACGCCGGGCAAACGAGAGATTTTTCCGACTTGTTACTCTGTGGTTCTCTTATTGTGGGAACTTTCCCCGCTTGAGGTCAGAGAGACACTTAAAGGTTTATTTCTTTTTGTTTAGCCTCTGCTTGTTAGTGACGTTGTTATGAAAGTTAAACTGAGTGCAGCATGGATTTATTGGATACCTGGTTGACGTAAAAAACTAACACAATTCTTTTAAAGTAGGCCACGTGAAAGATTTACAGTAAACAATGACTCTTTATAGAACACTGTCATGTTAATAAACAACAAGTACAGCAAAATATCCATGGATAAAATTTAAAAGGTATGCAATAGGATAATAGATTAAGCACTTTTAAATTGCGTTGAAACATAAAAGCTAATTTATTTACCCAATTTTTTTAATTACTATGTTTCAACGTGCTTTGTAGAATAGTTTTATAAGTCTGCATGTGATGTTTCAATAACGTTTATTTGTTGTTTGACTCCTTAAATGCAATAACATTTATTCGAGAGATAAAACACGGAGTTTAATATTTAATGCAACCAAACATATTCCTGTCAAAACGGAAAATGATGTCGCAATTCTGAAATTTGTCCGATGTCTAAATGGCTTTAATATTTTTAGACGGTCGAAAAGGGACTTTATCTAAAGGTATTATGAGCTTTTTAATCCCCTAACATTCCGAGGTTTTATTGTAGCATTTAAATATCTACATCTTTCCTTATAATTCGGTAAATCGCCTCATTATTTTGGGGCCAGTAAATCCTGGGCTTACATTTCACTTTTTAATTGTGCCTCCGTCTGACCCTCATCGGAATGACTTGTTTCAGAATTTTCTGTCATGTTAACCCCTGACTTGGTTATGATTTGATCTAATGCTAAGAGGATTTTCTAAACTGATAACAGCTAGCCTAATCGTTTAAATTATAACCTAGCCTGTTAAACAGAGGGTTGTAGTTTCAAACCTGGGCTCGCTCTTCTGAGTTTTATGAAATCTAACATGAGATTTTTCGGTGACGGACAAGATCGTGAGGAAAAGACACCACCCGTAAAGAGACCTGTGAAGTAACATCTTCACTGGGCTCGCGTGGGACTACAGCGCAAGCCTTCTTATGCTGAGAGGATGCCTGTGCCCAGCAATGGGATGGACATAGGCTGGAAATAACAACGTAAAACAAAACCTAAGCCTTTTTTCACGTCGCATAGATTAGCATTAGTCTAAAGTCACTTTCTTTTTGTCATTTTGAAATCAATTTTTACATGCCTTCATTTTACTCGGAATGTTCGCAATGTTGTCTTAAAAATTTTGCAAAATAGTTCCAGTGGCCGTATTGATTTGAATTTGATGTATTTACTTAAGTTTGTATGGATTGAATGACTATGCGATAGCCCATAAATAGTAGATAGCGTAAAAAATCGTTTATGAAAAAGGTTTTGACTTTACCCTTGCTTACCCTCATGTATTATCAAGTCTAAACCAAACGTTCTTAGGTAATAATTAAGGCTTAGCTCTTTTAAACACCTTATCACTAACATGCATTCACCACAGAGCCCTTTCTTTACATAATTTAAAGGATCACGACTCGGGATAATCGGGGTTATGTCATTAGACTGTCATCTCTATTAAAAACATTATCTGTGCTTCAGTGTATTATTACGTAGAGTTTGTTTCTCTGCTTGCTTTCATTTGTTTCTTCTGTATAAATCAGCATAGATTTGAAAATTTTACGTAAGAAAGTAGGTAATAATAAAATAATCATACCTAAGCTTTGAGACGGTTCGATGACTAGCGTTGCAATTAATCTTTATCTGTTGAACACAGTTACAATTTTTGCTGTCAAAGAACATGTCACTTATAGAAAGATGTAAAATCCAGTGGATTTACTTCATTATAACTTACGTCTGAAAAGTTAAATTCTTTGTATTAACGATTCGTTAATTTTGGTACTTTGTTACTTTGTAATCTTTGATCAATACATCAGAGCAGTCTAGATGCTCAAAAATATTTGAACACGACCGTGTTTACGTGAGAGCATATTCAGATGCAAAACTTTCTAAACGTGAACATTCAAAACAGATTCAAAAGTCACGGACAAAAGGATGAATCGCAAGTACATGAAATACCTATATATCTAATCCGAATTAGGGTCAAATGAGCAGACATGTCGGGGCATAATCCCTGCCTAATTGGAGCCCAAGTTGACCCGTTTCGGCCTATTTATGTTTTTAAGTTGAAATCATTAAGGCTTTTGACAAAATGGCGCTTGATTTTTATTTAATAGAATAAGTATAACGGTACGTATTTAATAGTGTCTGCCTATAGATTAGGTAGTCTATTGGCTACTGGCTGGTTTGCGGCGATATTTTACCTTTTGATAGGTGTCAATCCATATACCAGTCAGTCTTCCTTGTGCCACCATTGTGTGAAATACTGTCATTTACTTTTGCTTTTAAATAGTTAAATATTAATACGTTTAAAAGGTGTTTCCATCATCCTCCATTTACTCTTATACAGTCCATTACCAGTAGCTATCATAGTCATTTATAAATTTTTCATAACAAATAAACTTTCATTACCTATTTTTAAAGTAAAAGGTGTCCTTATTTTTTTTTAGAGTCAGTATTGTGACATTTTCTCATACGGTTTATATGGTTCGTCATAAAACGGACACCATAAAAGTTGTACGGAAAATTGAGAACACTTTTGCATCGATATACCCAGTTATCGGCTTTATAAACCATTTATATTATTTCAAACCCCTATCTACATCTGAATCCAATGCTATTTTGCATGCATTCTTACCCAACAATACAAAGAGCTCCAAACTAATACAGTGCTAGTAGTTCAATAGAAGCGCAATGCAGTCCGCGTACATTTTGAAGTGGCAAAGTTGCCAAATGTGTTACCTACTTTGTGACGCGCCCCTAATAGTTGGCGAACGGTGCTTAAGCTCTGGGAATTCGTTATTGGCTGCCAATGTTTGATCAAACTTAAAGATTAATTAGATTGGTTTCTTGAACAACTTGAATAAATGTTTAGTGCGACAAAAGAGGACTTATAGTAAAACTTTGTAGCGATATTGCCTTTATTATCATGAAGATACATTAGTATCAGGTTATTCAGGTTAGCTGGAAGAGATCCCTTCTTAGGGATAAGTTCGCCTTTGTACAATTTTCTCTGTATTTCTGTATTTTTAAATTTTTATGTGCAATAAAGAGTTTACATACATACATACATAGTCTTAGTAAGGCTTTTTTTTTCTGAGAAACAATAATGAAAGTAAGTTAAGCATAGGAAGAACTTTTCGAACCGTTCAGTATAGTTGTTCGCAACTACAATATTCTTATCTAGCTGCACCACAATCAATACGTTAACTATCCACCACACGCCTTAAGTTTTCTTTTTTTATCATTTACAAACCCAGAACCAGAAAATGTACATTTTGTCTGTGTTTGGGCAAAGTGAACGTCAAAGCAAACAAATATTAAGCTAACAGAAACTTCATCATCGTACGTTAAAGAGATAGCGACTATAAAATAATTACAAGCTAACTGTACAAGCATTGTCATCCATCCTTCATAACGTAGATATACCAAATTTCAAGTCTTTACCCAAAAAATCGTATATTGTAAGTTAATTAAGCTTGTAAAAACAAAAGGCAGTTTTAAGCCTATCTCATCACAGTTACATTGTACAAGATAAAAAGCAAAGGGCTTGCGGCTGACCTACTTAAATTTCTAGACCAGCGGCTGTCACAAATAGAAGGGTGGAAAAACGGGAGGCCTTTATTAAAAATATAGACATTGTGTGGCCTTGCCTAAATTAAAAATTAAGTAGAAGGTATATAATGATGATGGATGTTATGAAGCATTATTTACTTACTGTAATATATGTCTGTTTGGCACTTTCTAAATTAAAACGGTGGCTTAAAAAATATGGAAAAAATACATAATAACCGCTATTATTTTATTTTTCTAGTTACTATCTTGTGTGTTTATTAACGGGTCAGGGATCGTCGTGGTAACTAGTTTTCACTTAATATAAAGGGAATCCTTCTTTATGGATAATCCAAAACATGCTTGGCCGGTATTTTATAATATTATTGATGACATTACAAAAGCAAGACGACGGGCAACTTTGAACTAAACACGACTAAATCTGAAACCTAAGAAATTGGTAACTTGATACTGTTTGAAGAATATACAAGTTATAACAATCTATGAAGCCCTCCCGCTGAGCGCTGGAGGTATCAACATTAACCCACTTTATTTTATAGACAATGAACTCGCATAAATATGACGATTAAAGATCATTTCGAAAAGTCGGTTAAGAATAATGTATGCGCATAAAAGTAACTAGGGGTGTATCGTAAAATTCGTAAACCGTCGGCGACGCGTCACCCTTTAATCCCATCAAATTTACGGTCGCTCTTCGCACGATGAAAACGCATTATTATTTTAGGGGTGATCTATTTATTAGGCCGCGAAAGGGCCCCCTGTGAGGCCATGAACAATCTATTAATAAATTAAAGCCTCCTCCGGGGCCAGCGACGGACGCCAGAAATATGAAGCGAACTATTCACTAAACTGATAGGTTTAGGAAGGTTGCTCCTCGCCGAATAACTCTTGTTTAATCATTAATTTGTTCACCGTGCAAGGTTTTCCTGATGCAAAATTTGACAGAGTGCAACAATAGTGGGTAGATTAAATGGGGGCTCTAATTACTTCGTAAGTGACACATTTTTTACGTTAAATTATTGTGCATGGCAACAATTTTGTAAAAAAATATTGTTTAATCCGTTTTGTACACTTTATTTCCTTATTCTAATAAAAAAGACACCAAGTTAACATTCCAATGATTCTAGTAATTTAACGCAGTTTCCTAGCAAACTGTTTTATTTTCTCAAATATAAGCCGTCTCGCTTTTGAACATTAAATACTATTTGAAAAGATGCTAAAGATTCCTAGAATAATAATAATGGCAATCAATAAATTACCTACAAAAAAAGAGTAAAAATCATGAGCGACGTAAAAGTAAAAAGTACTCGCACACAATATTTACTAACGCCATTCTGTGGCCCGTTTCTCGAAGCTACTAGGTACAAGTTTACAAGTCTAACATATTTTATAATTGTAACTTGTAGCTTCAAGAAACGAGCCATTGATGTCAAAAGAAATACATACAATCGCTTGCATAAAAGGAGTTCTTAGAATCGAATAACGCGATTTTAATACTCTCAGTACAATTACAATTCAGGCGGATTAAACAACTTTCTCTTCGTTCAGAATAAGACTGCTCCATTTTTAAATAATGATACCTTGTAATACTTCTTTGAATGTATTTACCGTAGACTATCTTGTACTTTTTATTAAATCACTTCGCTATATTTGCGGTCAGCATTGCGCAAGGTGACCGTTGGCAATTTTGAATATAGAATGAGCGAGTCATCAATCACTGGGCAGGAGCGCGCGCCGCATTTGTGTGATTGAGATATATGCCTTTACAACGTCCAACTTTTTAATTAAACTACACCTAGTCGTACTCCTATAGTTTGTTGAATAAGTTGACGATTTTAAGTCGTAGTTAAGTAAAGTTATACATAATCTTATACAAATTAGGATGCAATGCATTTGGAATTTTGAATGTCCGGTCAAACAGACATACCAAAAGTGAGATAACTATGTGTAACTAAGTATACATACACATACATAAATCATGTATTTATTCCTTACGGGGAACTAACTAAAACTGTGTGTGTGTGTACTGTGAATGTGTGAACTGTAACTTTTTTTTTAATGGTTTGGGAAATGCACCTTATGCATCCGGCCCGGTACGGGATTACCAGGGGTATTTGGGGGTCTCCCGATGGGAACTGTAACTAAGTTTACCTAATTTAATTCCACATAAGAAAGAAAGAAAGAAAAAATGTGGGTTACTCTGTTTTTTGTTGTGTTCTAATAACTGTTTAATTAAGAAAAGAAAAACGATTAACCCCCTTATTCATAAACGCTCTATTGGCAGAGTACAAAGCGGGTGGAGCGGGTAGCCTAAACGATCACAGCGCTCGCTACGGCTAAAATTGTCATTTTTGTCGCTGACTTGAGCTGTCAAATCCATATTGCAGTAAACATTTTCTAATCGTTTTTTGAGATAAAAATACGGTCCTGGTAAGATGTGTTGTTGTGATTTGTAATAACACCAAGAAGAACAGCGACTGTAAATTTTACCAATTTCCAAGACCATGGTGGAAACGAGACCAAAGAAATAAGTGGATATTTGCCGTAAGAAAAAAAAAGTAAGTTACCTAACCTCTAAAATTTCACTGAAAACAACAATTTTAATATTATTGGCAATAATGTTACTGACTACCATTGTCCAAAATTGTTTAATATAGTAAAATAACACAAGATTTCATTAATATTTTTCACAATATTTACTTACTTCTTGTTTGACAGCGGTGACAATATTGTCCATATTGGCCGCCTGTCACGTGGCGCTGTCGTCGCGCTCGGTCCCAATAGGCTTCTGCTAACTTAGCAACCGTTTGTCCTTATCTGTGAAAGGTAAACGTCAAAGTGACAGATAAGGACAAACGATTGCTAAGTTATGAGAAGCCTACAGAGCGTTTATGAATAAGGTGGTTAGTCTTTAAGATAGCTTCAAGTTATTCGGTATGTATAGTATTAATAGTGCCATCAAACATACAGCTGAGTTGTCTAGGCATACTTGCAGGCGCTCTTTGAAGTGGCAATTACGTACTTAAACGGATGTGATGCGAGGCTTACCTTCACGTAGTTACGTGTCCGTGACGGATGCGGACGGTAGCAACTGTAGATCTTTGTTACCGTGTATATGGACATCGGTAGGCTTATTACCTAACTCGCTCGCAATCGTCATCGTGTTCATTTTGACAGTTCTTGTATGAATGTGACAGCTAGCTGATTCCGATGCCTATTGTCAGCCCATACATGAACTGTCAAAATGAACACGATGGCGATTGGGAGCGAGTTTGGTAATAAGCCTGCTGATAGTCATACAATATTATAAATGCAAGTGTCTCTGTCTGTCTCTTAACTTTCACGTTTAAACCGCTAAACCGAATTAGTTAAAATTTTGGTATAGAGACAGTTTCAGTTCCGGGGAAGGACATAGGATGGTTTTTAGTCTTCTTATTATTTATATAGTTCTGCAATGCTTCTGTTCCTTCCATGCTGGTGTGGAAACAAAGAAAAAGCATAGAATGCACCAGTTGCTTCTCTTCCCGCGCAGATAGTAAAAGCCCATCGATGGAATGGGCGAAAATCTTAGGAATCATGTTATAGGCGATGCGGCTAGCAACCCATCACTATTTTGATTCCCCTTTCCATCTGCACGCCCACAGCCATGCTAAACGTTGCCTTTAGGTCTTGTTACCTTAGGATCTGACTACCCCGTAAGGGATAAAGTCGTGATTTATGTATGTATGTATACTCACAATTACAAGGCATCTTAGAATTAATTCAAAATATTTGTTGGGTTAGTTTCATTTAAGAAACCTTAAAATTTCCACTTAAAGGTCCTTCACCGAAAATTTGGATTCCAAATAAAGTAATCCCTTTGCCGCCGAGCACTTTGAACATAAACCAATGTATAGAAAAATTTATGACATCCATTTTAAAAAGACGCTCACGCAGACAAACCCAGCTATGCTGATATATTCCGAAACAATTCTAACATGCATTATACAGGTACTTATTGAATGTTAACCAGCGATCACGAACATGATATCAAACTGTGGGCTATTCTATTCCTACGCTAATCTATCTACTTGATTATAAGTTAACCTGGCAGAGCGTGCGCCATCTATCGGGGTACGCCTACAACAGCCCCGTCGCGCCGAGGTGTAAACTGAGAAATTCGTGTATCGATGAAACTCTATCGAATAAATGGCTCAGAAGCGAACGCTGCATTGTTAGGTTATCTCAAACGACGTTTCGAAGCTTCGCTTAGTGATAGGCGATAGCTACTGTAAAATGATCCCCCTCGCCCCGAGTGCTCCCTTGTCGCGAAACAGGTAAAGGGAAATATTGAGGCTCCCGTTAGACTGGTAGAGACTGAAACCGTTTCTAGAGATACAGCTAGTGTTTAGGCAGTTTGTGGAAGACGCATAGTACTTGGGTATTATCCGGCAATTATGTGGATCGTATAGAATTATGACTATGACAGTTAACTATCTCAAATCTTGCTCTGTTGTTTAGTTTATCTGCCGGTTTTGTGAGTCTACCTTTAATATACTCATGATGTAAAATTTACATTTAAAAACGAAAAGTGTGTAGCGTCCCAAAACCCACATAAATTATTTTAGGCTTACGTTGGCTAATTCTGTCTGAACGTGATTAAAATACTGTAAACAATCTTATAAAATTTTGCTTTTCTAATAATATCTCATTTCATAAAAGGTTTGTTGTTTCGACTAGCCTCTTTTGTGCTTTAACTTTAAGCAAAAGTTGTCACAAAGACAACCTGTGAAGTCATATACTACTCATAATATAGATGCGAAAGTTTGTGATGTATGTTTGTTTCTCTTTCACGCCAAAATGGTCCACCATTCTGTTCGAACAGATTCGGATGAAATTTGGTATCTGTGGAATAACACATAAGCTACTTTTTATCCCGGCAAATTGAGAAGTTCTCGCGGAGTAGCGAGTAACAAATACTTTGCAGTTGAATTCACGGGCAACAGCTAGTATAAAATAATCAAATACAATAGCAAACACGGTGAGCATATTTTCAAATATTTTATTACGACCTCAAGACTCGAGCGTCAACATGGGAATAAATATCTTCAAATTAAGCTACAGAGTCCCCCATAAATACTTCAAACTAGCCTTACAGAATATCGGAGCCTAGATTATCGGATCCCATATTCACAAACTGCATCTTAATGCAAAGGCAACACTAGCTCAATCAGCGACGGGTGAATTTGATGCGCTTAGCGTGTAGCGCTAGCGTAGTGATGTGTCGAATATTCGCGTTTTCATATTCGAATATTTTGGGTCCTATTATTTGATGTTTGCGGTTGCTGAAAAGAGGTCGGATATGTTGAAAATGAATTGAGCTTGATCCGCTTAGCACTGCGTGGTGATGTATCGCATATTTGTTTACATTTACAAATATTTGTTTTTTAGATAAGATTTTATTTCCCAACAAGACAAAAGTACAAGAAACATTGGATTTTTTAATATTTGTAAGATCCTTTGAGAGGAGGCTTGTGCCCAGCAATGGGACGTACAAAACCTTAAACGATCTTTTAGTGCTAGAAATGAGCTTCTACTAGTAGAAAGCCAGGTTGACCTCGAACCTCATGAAAAAGTTCGCTTGAGAAAGTGATCTCCTCAATTGGTTTCAACTGGCAAGATTTCGGAGCCGAAGCATAGGATTGTGACTTTGTCGCTATTGTTGGACCATTACTGAAGTTTCATACAAAACTGTAGCCATAAGCAGATATTTCGCATAAAATTTGACAATACAAAAGAAGTGGTGCTTTCATTTAATTTACACTTTTGTCCTTGCCTAAAATTGTCAACCATGTCTTTGCGAATATTCCGCTTCGATCGATGGAGATATTCGTTACATCACTAGCACCGATCCCCCGCAGTGATCCCCCGAGCAGGCACCGGCAACCGGCGCGATCGGGATCGGCAACGTATCGGTTTTGAGATCCGATCTTACAGCCTAATGCATGTACGGTGGACAAAAATATGTAAATGTTTTTAAGCTTAATTTTTGTTGAATCAAGTCTCTCTATTCGTAGGTTACGAAACAGAACTTTTTTTTCTATTCGACGATAAAACGCTTGTAAAAATATGTCTAAACCAGACATTAAGTATTTTTGCGTAAGCCAATATTGGCAATATATAAAATATTTTAACAAAATAAAAAACATTGGATGTGTGAAAAGCCTTGATTTAAAATCGTATTTTACAAAAATTTGTATGTCACTAGTTAAATTACCGTTAAAAGTTATTTATAGTTAAATAAGTGCTTTTATTCGCGTTCACGCGCACAGATTTTAATCCATGCTTAATATTCCGCCATTCATTTTGCACACATTCGAAAGTTTAATTGGAGGTCGGAAATGTACGTAGATTATTTACATAATTTAATGAATGAATAGCATTAATTACTAATTAAGTCTAAGGTACCGTCAAAAGGTCAACTGTGTTTAGGGAAGTATAAAATTACTTAAAATAATATATGTCGTGATTTTCTGTACGATTCATAACAAATAAAAAGTACCTACAAGGGAAAAGAAGTGAGGTTGGTTTAAACTACGCCTAGCCTCGAACGTGTGCATGGCTATGTGAGTAACTTTTAGGAACGATAGATATTTTAAGCGATGCGGCTAGCAACCCATCACTATTTTTGGATCCGCTCTCCACCTATACGCATCATGCTAAACGTGACCTGGTCTTGTTACCGTGTGGGATCTGTCTACGTTGTAAAGGATAAAGACGTGATTTGTTTATGTATGTATTAGGTTTACTATTAAATTATATCCTCGCCTGGCTGGCTGTATGTCGTAATCATTTTATTCGGAATATATCTGTTTATAAATTAATATCCCACGATCCTATTCGATGCTATCCAGCTATCCACCCGGGTACTATAGACCGACCGTTTAAATGAGTCCTCGCCCGCGCGGCACAGGGGCGCCGGGTATGACGACAAAGGGGACCGTGAGAGGTGCGGGCGGGGTGGTGCGCTTGCCGCCCGCGGTCCTCCCACCCCGCGGCCTTGACCGCGCGAGCGGGGACTCATTTAAGCGGTCGGTCTACATATTATTTCGTTGACATACCCCGTATTTGCAGACCTTACCAAAATGCAGAAGCCATTGTGCTGTCATTAAACGACACCCCGAGGCGACAGACGAACGGTTAAATATTCATGAGAATAATTCGCCGGATTCCCTCAACGATAGGAAAGCGGGCGGAGCCGCGCGTCGCCACTAGCTGCCTTAATCCGATTATAGTTGGATATTACACGAATCTGTTATGAAAATGGAGTTAAAATGTGCTTTGCTTACCGTCAATGGGACGTCATCGTACGCATCGGACGCAACGAACAAGAATTTGTGCCTCATGATGGCATTCCTGTCTAATGAGCATTTAGCGTTGGATATCTGGGTGGTGAGGACGTTGAGCTGACCGTTACAAAGCTTACATTGATTCATAATTACACATAAACGGATAACTCACGTATAAAAATTGTTGACAGTAATAAAAAACCGGTCAAGTGCGAGTCGGACTCGCGCACCGAGGGTTCCGTATCATTATCTATAAATATCTAAAACCAGTGTAAGCAGAGCCCTGTTCCAAAGCAAAATTTACGCAGTGTGGGGTTACTTTATATTGGTCACTGCTATATACAGACACACATACACATTTACGGTTTTCGCAATTATTCTTTAATCTGTGCTATAAGACCTACCTTCATACCAAATTTCAAGATTCTGCGTTCACGGGAACTACCTTGTAGGTTTTGATTCCCTTGAGAGTTGAAAATTTGCGGAAATTTGCGGCATAAACGGCTGTATCTTTTGATTGCGTTAGCTTAGAAGTTTGATTTTTTCACAGCTTCAAGGGACAGTAGACCTGAGTAATTGATATAAATTTCAGCTTCATACCTCCACGCGTTCCTGAGAAAAAGGGTCTTGACAGACTATCTAAAACCAGTGTAAGCAGAGCCCTGTTCCAAAGCAAAATGTACGCAGTGTGGGGTTACTTTATATTGGTCATTGCTATATACAGACATACATACACATTTACGGTTTTCGCAATTATTCTTTAATCTGTGCTATAAGACCTACCTTCATACCAAATTTCAAGATTCTGCGTTCACGGGAACTACCTTGTAGGTTTTGATTCCCTTGAGAGTTGAAAATTTGCGGAAATTTGCGGCATAAACGGCTGTATCTTTTGATTGCGTTGGCTTAGAAGTTTAATTTTTTCACAGCTTCAAGGGACAGTAGACCTGAGTAATTGATATAAATTTCAGCTTCATACCTCCACGCGTTCCTGAGAAAAAGGGTCTTGACAGACGGACGGACGGACGGACAGACGGACAACAAAGTGATCCTATAAGGGTTCCGTTTTTTCCTTTTGAGGTACGGAACCCTAAAAATGACGATGAAAACGAGGGTAGTTGTGCGCCGCTGTCAGTTGCGTCGAGCAGCCGCGCGAACAGAGCGCTGGCGCGCAGTGTTCGTTTCGCTGCCGCCGGGGCGAGCGCTCCAGGAAGAAGGACTACGAAGTAGTCCGAAACATGTCGAGCATCACTCGACTTTTTATACGTGAGGTATCCGTTTATGTGTAATTATGAGTGAGTCTCACGGTAGTTTCATGTTGAAAAGTTACATTGATTGCTCGGGTGAGAATGCTCTCAGTGAGGACGCTCCTTAAAGAAACTGCTTTAGGACTTGCCGTGCAAAGAACAGTAAAGACCGCTTAATATGATTAATGCAAATATGTGGATAATGTCCGATGCATTGCATGCTGACAAGTGGACGTGATCTAGTGGTTTTTTGTATCAAGGCGATAACAAAAACGTGATGTAATTATTGTTAAGCGATACCAGCGTAGCTGGCACGCGTGGCTGAGACTAGCTTTGTCGCTTCTTGTATCGGAAGAAAAACATCATCACGTCTTTATCTCTTACGGGATAGACAGAGCCTGAGGTAACAAGACCTAAAGACCACGTTTAGCATGATAGTAGGCGTATAGGTGGAAAGGGGAATCAAAATAGTGATGGGTTGCTAGCCGCATCGTCTATAACTTGATTCCTAAGAATTTCGCCCATTCCCTTGATGGGCCTTTACCATCTACGCGGGATGAGAAGCAACTAGTACATTCTATGTTTTTCCTTTGCTCCCAGACCAGCATGGAAGCATGAACAGTGTACATATTTACCTCTGCTTGCTTTTTTTTAATAGATAAATAAAACATATATATATATTTTTTACCGAATAGCTATTAGCTATCTCCATAGATACCAAGCAACGGTCAGTCACACAGAATATTCCCTCAAGTATCATACCGGATGGTAAACAAAATACAATAGCGAGTACGTAATTTTTTTTAATGGTTTCTTGATTAACTTACACAAATGCCAGCCACATAAATGTCATCATTGTCTCCAAACCAATCTCGCCCTCGACATCAAATAGAGAAACATCAAAAAACATAAACCACAATGAGAAGACGTACGGCACAGCGTAGTACGCGTAATCAAAGTGGCTGTCTGAAAGACATTAATCTCCTTGTACTTATTGCGATTTCCGCCCAAATAAAATGTTGCAAAAAAACCGCCCGACAAAATCATCTACGGCTTTTTCGCGAGCTTGACAAGGAAAAAGGAAAAAACGCTGATTGCCCGCGTGAAAAATTACACATCATCGCATGCGGCTGAAAGCGTATACGTATACCGCGCATACGTATTACGCACATATTTTGATTGGAGCAAATCTCGAGCGGCGCGGAGATGATCTTCAACGTTGTACACTACACCCACCAACTTCAGCATTGATTCTATACTGTAATAGATTATGATAGATGCCATATCAGTCCCGGGTTCATACACGGAATCCAATTTTTAAAGCACATCATTCGGATGTGGTAAACATCATGTGTAGTACCTACTATAATGTTAACAGCTATCCCTAGCTACAATTAAATTTTCAATTAGTCAATATTAATAAGAGCGGAAATTACTTCTACTCTACTCGTATTTTATTTGAATTAGCTTTGACGCGGCTATTTCTCGTGATGTACCTACTTTCAAAAATGGAGCTCCTACTCAATAAATGTAATAAATACAGTAAGAGTAGAGGATAGGCTGTTGTGCAATTTACTGATATATGTGGATAGTTAACTGGGTTCTTGTATACGTCGGACACGAAACAAACATATGGTTGCTACAGAACTAAAAATAAAGCAATAGAAATGTCATCGTTTGTGTTTACCTTCCAGAATCGACACAAGTATTAGCGCTTTTCAGGTCCTGGGGCCTTACCATGACGTTAATGCGATTCAGTTCCGGCTCAGTTCAAGTTTTAACTGTCATTATTAGTATGGATCTGACAGCGAGCGAACCTAAACTGAATTGGAATTGAATCGCATTAAGACATCATGGCAAGGCCCTTGTTGTTGGTTTTTCTTTGTGTTTTCGAAGGTCTTAATAAATTACGGTACTTTGCAAGTGAAATGCAATGCTTTTTGAAGCACTATTATACTATCGTAGCCCAATTTTTTTTAAACGTGTTATTAGTTGCGAAGATAAATCGATTTTATTTCGATGTTTAGCTCATGTGACATTTTTTAAATTTATCTAATGGAATATTAATACTCCTTTCACAATGTAACTTGTGTATGTACATAGCTATAAACAACGCCGTATCCTTTTACTTATACCAGCCCACTGTTTCGTATTTAGCAGAGAATTGCGGTGCAAAATGGGTGAAGCCGAGGCTTTTTGTGTGAATAAAGAAAGCATTTTTAGCTTAATGTAAAATGTAAATAGTCATACAGAAGTCGATGTTACAATATCTGACGATGATAAGGAAGGGGCAGATACCGTTAAATATCAAGAAGTTTGACTTACTTGTTTGAAGAACTTGAGGAAAATGAGAGTAACAGATGTTCCTGATTGTGGAAAAACTAGGGCAACGAACGGGTGCAATGAACGAACTAGCGAAGAAATATTAAATATCTTCTTGTAATATAACTGACTTTGTTACTGTTAATGGAATGAACGCAACGCAAGAAATGCAATGAGAAAGATAAAGCTAGATAATAAAGCAAATACCTAACACCGCCGTTACAAAGTTAAATAAGGTGAAGGTGAGGCGGCTAGAATACAATAACAATTTAACTCATTAATGAACAAAGGACTGGCAAGACTATTCCACAGAACAGGGCTTCACAAAGGACTACAATTTCTGCCTAATGTTCCTTATAGCGTTTCGAATGGTAGTAGAAACTAAGTTGATATCTTTCTGTGTTTCGTGCATCGTGGCACGTACAGAGTAATTCTTGTTGAAGAATAAGACGTGCAAATAGTAAATACGGGCCATTAGGGGCGCTTGGCACGAATTTACATTGAGATTAACGACCGTGCACAGTTGGGGTGTTGCGCACACTGCAGTTGCTTCGGGTGACGTCGGATGTCGTCGGGATGCTTCGGGTACAATCGGACCAGGACTTCAACTACAATGCCGGAGAGAAGGAAATAGTCGGGGACTGTGTTCACAGAGTTACTTTCCGCACTATCCGCATACGACGGTAGTACTGGAAGATAAGAACAGATAGTGCGGATTAGTGGCGCCACCGTGCAAGCGAAAGAGTTACGATTGTTTCCAGATAGTTCCGTAACGCATTTGCTGCCGCATGCCAGACTCGAGCCGGTTTTAGAAGCCGAAAGCGCGTATGCAATTATTTATTGTGTTCGTTCATGCACTTTTTAATTTTTTACAGCATTAATGCTGCCATTAATGATACCAATCTTTTTGTCCATATTGACTCACTTAAAATTGATTATTCAATGAACTTTCTTACCATTTCTTTTGATTGTCATCAATTCATCGCTCTTCTGAATTTTCACCTTTGTTCTTTCTTTGTTCAAAAATGGGTCCTACTAATAATGAGGGTCATATAAACTACGATCATAATAGGTACTAAGATTTTAAGAACTACTCATAATGATATTAGAGTGCGGCATCACTCGTTTCTCTGGTGATCGCAGTTCTAAACTACTTTATCATTACTATAGTTACGCTAAGTAGTAAAAAGAATGTTTACGATTTCCATAAGTTAGAGTAGTTCTAGAAATTTTATAAGTTACTGCCAAAAAAAAATTATGAACAACCTTTTGGACTTTCTGTACACACCCAAAAGTTTTATCATTACTGTTTTATTTTATTGATGTTGACTTTAAATCCTGAAGTACGACAAATACAATTTTTAAAACGGAGAGTAATTGGTATGATAATTATGTATTTCAGTAACTATATTTTTATCTCTACGTGTATGTATATTAATTTTTAGTGCCCATAAAATAAGCTTGGCTTAATTTAGGACTACATATATTAATTTGTTTAAAAACTGTTCTTACATGTTAATTTATTTAATTTATTAATATATTCGTAGAATAGAGCGCTTTATTTCAACAATAAAATTTATTTTTGGACTCGGCTTCACTTGTGGAAACTTCTAACTACTCACAATATTTATTCGTAATAACCAAGTTTATGTTCTTGGGCATTGGCAGTGTACGCATACCGTTATGCAGCTTGCAGTTGTTACCTATATTACGTAGATGTAGTTGTATTACAGATGCAGCAAAGCCTTATTACCTTGTCAAGCAATATCGCAAGCACATTAATAATTTATTTAATTGTAAAGACGCTCCGATGGGACCAGTTATAAAATATATGTATACTGGACAATCACTGTGTGCTGGCAAAAAAAAGTAAACAAAACATACATACATACACATACACATACACAAATCACGTCTTTATCCCTTACGGGGTAGACAGAGCCTAAGGTGACAAGACCTAAAGACCACGTTTAGCATGATTGTAGGCGTATAGGTGGAAAAGGGAATCAAAATAATGATGTGTTGCTAGCCGCATCGCCTATAACATGATTCCTAAGAATTTCGCCCATTCCCTCGATGGGCTTTTACCATCTGCGCGGGAAGAGAAGCAACTGGTACATTCTATGTTTTTCTTTGCTCCCAGACCAGCGTGGAAGTTCACACAAACAAGTCAAGTCAAGTTGAAACAAAACAAGTTTTATCAAAACCAGTTAGTTTTCCTACGGCTATGCTGACATAGTTGTATCCTTTCCATACTAATACTAATGGTATGTGCATGTTTTTCAGCTATGTGAAATGCAAAATGGGCTTTATTGTAGTGGTATTAAAAGGTTATTTAGGAAAAGCATGCGGGGTTTTTCTAGTGTTGCGAGGCTATGTTAATTACTTACCATAAGCAGGCAGATTATACTTTGTTATTTTTCATATAGAACCGAAACTGTCATTTTTTTTTAAATGGACACTCAACCCAAACACACACGTGCTCATAAACTCTCCAATTTCCCATAGCGTAAATTAATATTCCCTCACATAGTGTATATATAAATACATAACTTGCTCGGCGTGAGGTTGGCTCAGAGCCAATTCGTCTAATACCTAGTTATACCCCATTTGCCGGCCCTGGCCAAGTCAAGTAATTCATTAATGGCATTACCACAAAAGGGTTTTATGGACTCTCCTTAGCTCACAAAAGTACTACTTAACTAACGCTTGTACTTATTAGTTCAATATTGGGGATTAAGCAGCAAAAACATCAGTAAATGTACGAGTATACTAATACAATAAAAAAGATAACTAGACTAACTAAACAGATCTATATAGGGAGTGGTTACGTTGGGAGGGGAAGGCCTAGAAGGACGTTCCGAGACCAAATAGGAGACGTTTTGGAAAAAGGTCAGATCAGGAGACCCGAAACCGACGAGCGTGAATGAAGAGATTGATGAATATGGATGAAGGAAAAGAAGTATGTCAGGATCGTAGCAAGTGGAACAAAGTAGTCTCTGCCTACCCCCGTGGGAAAAAGAGGCGTGACGGTATGTATGTACAATAACGATGTACAGTCGAGTTCATAAATATATGAGCATTCCCAAGGCTTCATACTATACACATAGGGCGTTAGGGGGGCTACGTAATTACCAGCGATACATAGATTAAACAACCCATAATATTATATACGTTTCTCCTGTCACATTCACCTGAACAAAATTTAGTTTCCTGTAAACTGTTCGTCAACACAAGAAGTCACGTTTTTTGGAAAATGACACGCTGTTTATTAGGTACTAGCTTATGCCCGCAACTTCGTCCGCGTAGATAAATCCCGTTTTTTTCCTTATCCCGTGGGAATTTCCAAAAATCCTGAAATTAGTTGCTTAGTTTTGTAATCACCTACTTTTGTATCAAATTTGAAGAGTCTAGTTATTATAGTTACTGAGATAGCGTCACTCGGAATCGAATATATAATTCCCGTTTTTTCCTTATCCCGTGGGAATTTCCAAAAATCCTTCCTTAGTGGATGCCTACATTGTATAAGGTATCTATGTGCAAAATTTCAAGTCTCTAAGTCCAGTGGTTTGGGCTGTGCTATCCCGCGGGAACTATGCAATTTTCCGGGATAAAAACTATCCTCCTTTCCCGGGACTCAAACTATCTGTATACCAAATTTCAACCCAGGCCCAGCGGTTTAAGCGTGAAAAGGTAACAGAGAGACAGACAGACAGACAGACAGACAGAGTTACTTTCGCATTTATAATATTAGTAAGGATAAGGAAGTAAGGATTTAGGGGGCCATATCTGAAAGTACTGGACCGATTCTCTGTCTCTCTTTGTTAAAATTCGGTAGGCATGTTAGTAGATGTTTTGAACATAGACTAGTTTTACGGAAAATTTAGCCTTGGGATAAGTTAGCCGACAAAGTCGATAGCAATAGCTGCTAATAGATACTTTTTGAAACTAAAACTGTTTGTGTGTGCGTGTGGGTGATTAACACCCTAACCGTATCCCTCAATATTCTTAAGTCTGGAGTGTCAACGATATTAATTGACGTAGCGATGGTATTTCTTTTTAATTACTGTGCCATTGAAATACGATTCATCGCTTTGCGATACATTATGCGAAACCCATTAAAAACCGGACAGTAGTGACACGGAAACATATTAAATGTCATGTTTTATTCGCTTGCGATGGTACTGCCGTGTAAGCAAACAATATTAACGTTCAATATTCACCTACGCGTACAATTGTTTAACTTTGGCAATTATATATTAGCAAAAAATATATACCTACAAGTTACGAAACACAATTTATCTAGGTATCTATAGACATTCAAATTTTTAGTTAACAACAGTTTACAACTACGTTTCCCGTTATTAATGAACTATTACATTCCTTACAGGGATCCTAGTCTGGCAAACGCAAATGTCAAAGTGACACATGATAACCGAATTTCAAATTACCAGAAGCGTTTATAATATTTGAACTCTGAAACCGAACGACGTCTACTAAAAAATTAATTTCTAAACAACTCTGAAAATTAGAACACAGAAAAATCCGAAAAGTAAAGCTATGGCCGGGAATCGAACCCGGATCCTCGTCATTCCGTGACGCGTGCTTTATCCCTACACCACCCGTGGGTGGGTATGCATTCGAATTTTTCTATATAAAATTAATGCATATGCTATGGTACCTATCTTCCTCAACATCCACAGTATTGATGGCGCTATAGTTTAAAAAAACTTTATACCTACGTATGTTGCCAGTCAAATTGAAATGGCCGGATTGACTTGAAATTTAGTAGGTATAGGCATGTTATGTAGGATCGATGACAATCCAAGTATAATCAACAAAAAGTACAGTTAGCAAAACAAGCTTGTATTCAGTGAAATTTGATTTAGTTTTTACACTAACATAAATATCACGTTTCACGGCAAAAACAAAAACAATTTTAGTAATTAATTGAAATATTGAATGTCTATCTGTCAAATTATCTAGCATTCTCAGTTTGGGATAACCTACTAAAGTTTTTGCGAGTGACCCTTTTTATTAGCTCTCGAGTGTATTTATCCACCAGTGCTGACATACGCCATCAAACGAACGAACTCCATTTTGCGTGAATGCTCGAACCTAATACAATAATATTAGTCCATTAGTTCCATCTATTTAGTGAAGATAATGCCTTTGTAGCAAACAACCCTACGTTCGTCGGAAATTACTTAGAGAAACATAAATTGACATAATAATAATATGTCCTGAATAAACTCTTGATTGAATGTTTATGGATCCTGTAGCACAGTATAGAATGATATTCGCAATTTGTAAAAATAACAAATACATATTCAGGTTAGCTGGAAGAGATCCCTTCTTAGGGATAAGTGCGCCTTCGTACTATTTTCTCTGTATTTCTGTATTTTTTTTTGAATTTTTAAGTGCAATAAAGAGTTTACATACATTCATACATACATACATACATACATACATACAGAAAAACCAAATTTCCTTTTGCGATCTGAAAACACGTACCTAATACGTGTACAATTTTTATTATTACTAGATTTAGATAAAACCGTGGCAGTTTGAACAGTATTCTGAAGCCGTTGTTTTTATTATTATTACCATAATACATCCGACGTAAGTAATTAACACGTGAAAAAAGACGATTATCATTTTTAAATACCGTGTTCGTCAATCGCGATCTAATAAATTATACAGCATGATTGAAAATTCCATACCCCATGAAACTAATATCACGCTAATCCTTTGAAACAAACACGTTTTGACGTCACAAAGAGCTCATAGCGAAAACAAGATGGCGCATGGTATCATCAGTTAATTGCCTCACAGTCACAGTCTAAAAATGATGAAAATTGTGAAAACAGTGTTTTAGAACGAACAGAGACATGCGGCAGAATTATTGAATTAGTGACTACGGTCTGCGCAATGCAGCCTTTTGCAGGAAATACCGTGGAGTGTGGAATAAAACGGAGATCGCAGTGTTATTTTAAGCACCACTCGAGACTACAGCAAAGCGTTAAGATTGTTAAACTGTACCAGTTCGTCAGGTCTGTATACCGGCTTTGATGCAAACATTGTAAAGTTTAAAAGTGTAAAAACATTTACTTTTTCAACCTTTCACACGTTGCGTTATTTGTTAGAAATGTATATAAAGTATACACGAACTAAACTAAACCTCTTCAGTCGTATAAATTTACAAACCTGCTATAGCTAAGTGTACGTTTTATCTGTGTCTGGCAAAGGCAAATATCAGACAGCCAAAGACAAACGAATTAATAAATTATCTTAGCTTGATAAGCATTTAGGAACATAACGATAAAACTCCTTTTTCTTTGGCACTCTCCCAAACCGGATTATCCAATAAAATAAATCATAGATTGTCTTTAAACGGGAACATTCCACCATCTTCTAACCTCCGTGGGGCGAGACCCGAGTAGCATAAATTGAGTAAATTCAATGTTTGCTCTTCATGAGAATTACTTTTAGACATTTTAAATGATTTGTTTGCGAATGCACTGAAACGGAACGTTTACACGGAGTGGAACGACATTGTACTTATGTAAAATCCGACTTTTCATCGGACATTATTCAGTTTCATCCAATTATTGTGCGAAATCGTATCGTTATATTATTCAAGTTCTAAATGAGTAAGGAAATATTTAATCATGTTTCATATTAACTTAATTCAATAAATATCAACGACCCCCGAGGCTGTTAATGTGGCGGCATAGGCTTTTAACAAACGTTTAAACAATGGTGTAATGGAATTCTAGAATTTCTCAACGTAGTACCACACTTGTGCCAATTTCGCTCTTTACATAGTTTCACATAATATTTGACTAATGAAATAACTTTGCTTAAATATTATAAGAAATTAAATCTCGATGTCTATCTAGTTCAGATAGATACAGATTAAGTGTACCTTGGTGGCCATTTTGGCAAGTTCGAAGGGCCCTTTTACATGTCTTTTTTTACCCCACTACGGCAAAGCCAAAGGAGGCTTATTAGAGGTAGTAGCAGCGCATTTGGAATGACCACCGTTGCTAACAATAATGTAGGCAGAAAGCCACCTTAGCAAAACAATTTAAAAGTCAAACATTTCTTTTTTTTATAACCGCAATTTAAAAGGTGTAAACCGTATTCATGCAAATAAATAATTTCTTTCTTTCCAATATTGTTAATGTTTCAAATCCAACACATAAAATAAATCAATGCTTTACTCGTATTCCAAAAAGTTCGCGAGGTAATTTCTGATGATATCCATGATTTATTGTCAAAATGATAGTTTAATGCGACAGAATGACGTGCCGCTAATGAATGCGAGCTGGTAATAACCAGTTTAAGCCGGCTGTGACGGCTAGCGATTGGCTGTTCGATTCGCTAGTGCGGACGTGCTTCTTCAGTGGGATAAGTAGTTAAGTTTAAACTTTTAATCGATTTATTTTTATGAAGTTTCATTTTAACTGCATTTTTTGTTGCAATAATCGCTGCGAAAACTACGCGTTTAAATAGCTTGACGTTACATTATTTTAGCTCCTTTCAGATCGATTGACGTAATGAATAACTAAATAAAATTGTGCTTTTTTTAATAAAGAAAAGTCAATTATTAGCACCTAATTTTGTCTTTTTTTTCAATTTATAAACTACCTAAATATCAAAAGATCGTTAATACTAGAGCAATCAAAGAGTAGCTCTAGTAGAAACTGTGGCGCGGCTTTCCGTAGAGTACAAATCATTACTTTTAAATAATGTGCACCATCAACACTATTAAATCAATTCTGATGGCCGCCGCATCGAAACAACAGAATTCACCTCACGTAACTCAACGACGATACAATTTAAACCAATGTTTATTTTATTGCCGGTTTACACGACTCTAGCACAATTTACATCAAGAATGCGTTTTGAAATAA
Organism: Pandemis corylana; assembly: GCA_949127965.1. Classification (NCBI taxonomy): domain Eukaryota; kingdom Metazoa; phylum Arthropoda; class Insecta; order Lepidoptera; family Tortricidae; genus Pandemis; species Pandemis corylana. The sequence goes on along the minus strand of OX421867.1, from coordinate 5,478,443 downwards.
CCATTACATTTGCTATAAATTACTTAAACGTCCGGCCTTAACACGGCTGTTCACGACCATCCCCCGCTGACCTTATTAGGGGTTAATAACCCCAACTTATTCCCATTCAAAAGCCAACAAGTGCGACAGATGTGAGAATTAAAAACACTCCCCCCTTAATTTATTTACATCACGACATTCAGCTATTAATCCCCCTGTATAAGGTTTTTAATCTGCTAATGCTCATTTTATTTGAATACTAAGTCAAATGTCCACACTAGCACCGCAGCCTATTTTGAACCTTATCGCGAACTGTCGAAGCTTTTTTTATTGTTATTTTTTAAAACTGACAGCTGATTTGGGAATTAATTTCCAGTTCTACGCTGTTGGTTCTTTTTATGTTGAAATAAAATTCAGTTTTGTACACAGGGCGTTCAAATTGTTTTACTCGACTGATTGCGAGGGTGTGTGTGTAATAAAGGAAACATAGTAAAGGCGTAATGGTAAGTTGAGAAATTATTACCGCAAATGTTCTAATAAATGAAGGTACGTTTTCTTTATTGTTTTAATAAAAAAGTTATAAAGCAGGTATCGTTAGCAACTGTAGTTTCCAGTTCTAAAGTGTATTAAGTAATATACCTAGAACAATTCAATATTCCTTTATGGTTCAATAAGAGTAACGTATATGGCTCCTTTGTCTTGTATTCAGCGGGCCCAGATGTGCCCTAACAATTTAGTTTCTGCCTGATAGGACTCAAGTGTGTGGTAATGAATAGCTGAAATTTGAAAACACAATTACAGCTTCATGTTATAGATCTGTTCACTCAAGAAAGCGCGGCCTATCGCAGAAAATAATTGATGCAACAGTCAGTAAAGCTCGTGCTTTCAAGATGTCTTAGTGTGCGTGGCTGACAGTACCGACAGGGACTAAAGTACGCACACATACGTTTTATACAGATTTGTTGATTATGTGGTTCATAAAATGTGGAAGGGCGCGCCTTTGTGAACGAGTGAACTCTTTTCTAGCTCTAGCTTATTAAACAAAGTAATAAATTAAGCGAATCGGAAGTTAATTACTTTTCTATTAAAAGCAATTACCTTTCTACCTAAGGACCACCCGTTCAAGATTGCTACGACTATGTAACACAAGCATATTTTTTTGCAAAACCCTATTACTACATTGTTGCCATTGTGTACCTAACTTTAAAAAACTCGGATTTACTTTCATAGGTATTGTCACTATTAATGGCCCCACTCTTAGAGGAGGCCTGTGCCCAGCAGTGGGACGTATAAAGGCTGGAGATGACGATTAATGACCCCGGTATAAAACGACCACCTGTAATTATGATAAATACTGGTGTTATTTATGTTAATGCATATTAATAACGTGTCTAAAAGCTTTTCGCTTTGGACAATTAATATCGTTCAAATGTAGCTAACCCTAGTAGGGACATTACGTATTTGCATATATTATTTCAGTTCAAAGCGCATGCGTAACACGTTGTATTCAATTACTTTTATGCTAATCGAATCGCTCAAATAGTAAGTATAAAAGTAGCAGAAGAAATTTATAACAAGTGACAGACGGAACACACAGACACACGAATGCTCCTAACAGTTTTTGTATTTCTTTTGAGAACTGGAACCTTAAAAGTGTTCAATTTATTTATTAAAAACCTCTAGTCTACCTCGTAAGGGATAAAGACATGATTTGTGTATGTAAGTATGTAGAGGTTGATTTGCATATGGATTTTCACCCACGTTTGATCCTTACTTTGCTGAGTCTTGACATTTTATAACGAATCACCAGTTTGGAGATCATTCCTGCATATTTTAAGTACGTTCTTCATTGAACAATTTGCACTTCGTATTTTACATTCGGCGTTATTCTTACTATTGATTTGTTCTTCATAAAGTACACGAGTACTCACAAGGCTAGACACTTTTCTACTCTAATCCGATTGAAATAAACAGTTTTATATGCTGCGAGAAAGGCAAACGAGCAAATGGTTTCCAATGAAAATACGCGCCGTCTCCTTTTATTTTTAATGCATTAGCTTGAGGCTAAAAAGGGAAGGCAGGAGTAATTTCAAGTATCAAGTTACATGGCACTTAGGACGCCGTGACAACGCCTCGATATAAGTATCGTTTGCTAAGGATACGGCTACGTCAGAAGTTTCCCACTTGGGGGAATTAATAGATGGAGCGGATTGGCTAGCCACGTAGCGGGTCGCTAAGCACGTGGTGTGGCCAACGCCATAGCACACCCTGTATTAGTTATTAGTGGGCATATTTTTAAAGTTAATTACTGCTGACTTAATAAAATAATCGGAAGATCTTTAGAACGTAGTTATTGCCAATTCAAAAAACAATGCTTTTTAGGAAGCAGAATAAAAAGAACACTATAAATAGATTAGATTACAGTAGAGCGGTATAACAGTTGAAGAAGCGTACTGTTATGATGATATTCGGTAGATATATTAAAAAGTATAAAATTACACTATTGAATTATCTACTAATAAAATGTAGACATTAATTCCATTACAAAATGTGAAAACAAGAATCTATCAACAAACCGAAAACCATGATCATCTTGACTTCAAAATAAGGCATCGGTTATTAAAAAGCAGATAAAATCAAAGCCATAATCATTTTCAGGTAGAATATCAACGAAAATAATCAGAAGTCGAAGCCGACCCTTCAGGCTTTATTCGCTAAATTGATTTGATAATGTTCACAAATTGGGCCCGACGAATGCGTACTAAAGTCTCAAATTAAATGGAGATTTATACCTAAGACTTCATATTATTAAATGACTTTTTAGGGTTTCGGTAAAGCCCCTATCAAATCGTTGGGCCCGTGAACAGGGCTCTTTGTAACTATTAATTTGAAAGCTAATGATGGCATCTTTATAGCATCAAACAGTCTGATGATTATGATTAAAGATTAATGACAGTTCATCAGGTTGGATTAGAAAAATCTGCTAACCATGTTACTTTTAATTTTATGACTTTTAAGGTGCATATCAGAATCAGATAGCCTAACATTGTGCCAGACAAGGACTTGTAAAAGTCTAGAAAAGAGGTTGGTTGCAAAATATATGTTTATTAACAAGTAGGCTAAACGTTCCTTTTATTTAGAATTCAATATTTAACCATTTCTATGTAGACACACATCAACAGTTCCAAACTAAAAATAGTGACATGGAACGTTTACGGAACCTCAGCTTTCGTCTCTCGTCGCGGAAATATAAGTTAAACATAGCGAAAAACTCATTCCGTAGGATTTAATCTTTGGAGCGAAATTACGTAATATATAAATCTACGGCTGTGGCAATGTGCACTTTTACCTTTTGGATGCTTTCTTAATACGTGCCGCTGTCGAGTTTAGAAAAATACGTGAAATGGGGTAAAATTGATTATACGTTTCACAAAACTCTTGAAAGATGAAAGTGTTCGAAAGATCTCGAATGTATTAAAAACATCCTTCAGAAAAAGTGAAAGGCAGTGACGGATTACACTTCGAATTTACTCTGAAACTTTGAGCTAAATTTTACCGTATCGCAAGTTAAATGTTCTTACTCTTTACTCATGATACAAGAGAGACGTAGGTAGGTCCTCATAATAAACGAAGAGGTTCTGACAAAATGAAATTGAGACGGTGAAGTGTAACAGAATGATACTTGACGGCGTACTTGTAGCAATGAAGTAACCGCGTTCTTGATGTTCATGTAGGTACTCCCGAAAGAAATACCTTTTAAAAATACGCGACCACTTCATTCAACAAGAGATCATTGTTTGCAAAATATTCGCTGATAAAGTCGCCCATAGAGAAGGGACCGGGTTTTTTTCAATCGTGAATTTTCCACGGGGGGAAATATTCATTCCCCTCTCAATCTGGTCCTTCGACTGCCTTGTTTTCCTCCGTTCGTTCGGGCGACGGCCGACGTTATGAGAAATATGTGGATCGGTTTGCACAGCAAAAAATGCCGACTCCACCGTATTTGTTCTTCGATAAGATTTCTCGGCAGGTTGTTTTTACCGAGCTTTGTTGACAATGCCAGTTTCTTCAAACTATTTATTTTAACTTCAGATTCTTAGTTAAGTGTTGTGTCTAATATTATGATTTGCTCTTTCAATAAGTTCAATTAGCCACTAGATTTAACCGATTTTCTCTCTCTTCTGTTTCAGGTACTCATCTACGTCTGTACATAATTTAAGCAGCCATCAAACACAGAACGCATTTAAGAGTCAAACTTCGTTCTGATGACAAAGACCGCTTCACAAACACAGTAAAGTATAAATATAATTAAGCAACGGGTTTTAAAAATTTAAACAAAAAATTATAATCATCCCGTTACAGTCACGTTCCGAGTAATTCATTTTTAAACTTTGTGAAATTTCTCATTCTTTACGACGCCGGAGTTTTATGTTATCTTATTCGCCAGTTGGTTTATGTTTACTTTTCTCTACTCCTTAATTTTTCGCTTCGTAATTTTTTCCGTCGCTAACGACGGTGGATTCGGAATTGCAAATGTCGTTAATTGCCCGATGGAAATTAGTGTTCGCACTTTACGCTACACGACGCGACTGATTGTTGAAATATTTAACATCGCAACCGGTTGAATAATTCACTGAATTCCCTTGCGTACAAATAATCACTTCTGTCCCTGTCTCTGGATTAATTCAAATAGTATTTACCCTTGAAAGCTGTTAAGCACTCGAGGCGGAGTCGAGACGCACTGGCAGCTTGAACTCGTTAAGAATCATCGCCGAATATGGATTCGCAATGTTCGCGATCGACGTCTCGACGAACACCGTACTTTAAGTCTACGCAGACTCCAAAGTATTGCTGAACGTACTCAACTTTCCCTGAGAGCTCGACTGAATTCATCAGTATTATTTGTACTAAAACACTGCCAAATTGGGTGCCCTCTCGTATTGAGAGTTTTACTTCAACTTTCTAGCATAATATTAAGGCAGAAATTCATGAAATAAAGCCTCGCCGAATTTAGAGAAACCAATATTGGGCTTAGGCAAATTTTGATTATTCTATTCTCTTATTGGAGGCTTATTATTATGAATTTGAGATATTGTTGTTTTAGAATTCGATGTATATAATAAATATTTAAGGGTGATTTGAAACGATTTACTCTCAACGCGGCCTGAATGAAGCCTGAAAAACAGAATAACACACGCCAATGGTTTTATATAAAAATCAATGTTAGTTACTATCAAATGAATCCAGAATTTGACTTCTTGATTTTTATACTTATTTTTACGGTTTCATCCATAAGAAATAAAAATTTCGGTGTTCTAATATTCAGTGTCGTTCACAAATTTAAAAATCAATGCATTAAATTATACGAAATACTCGTGTCTTAAACATAGGCAAAAAAAAACAGTGATAATTTCATGATATTCACCATTTTATCTTGATTCAGGTCAGGAGCCGACAGGTATCTCCTTACTTTGCCTTCGGCGTCAGCCATGTTTTTATACCGTTATAAATTTAACAAGCCACCGACACCGATCAGATAAAAGTAATTATTTTTGGTAAATGATATTTTAGGGTTGTACCCGATCGGGTCCGCGATACCCCGAACTATGCTGACCGGCTTCCTATATTGTTTCCAGATTTATAGCTCACTAACCAATGCGAAGTTCTTTTCAAATTTCCCTCACAATGCCTCTATGGGCTTTAAATGTTTCTTATCTTAATGTATGCCCTTTTTTGTCGGTGACCTAGTTTCCGTTACGAGTGAGATTGCAACCTTCAATACTTATCTTGGCTTTTAAATGGGTAATATCGAGTTAATTTTGGATTTTCTTTTCGTAAATATTCTAGGACTGTCCTTAAAGTTACCACTTTTCTAAGAATTTTCCTTTCTTGTTCTTTATTTAATGAGATCAAACATTGTAACAACTAACTATAATAAAGTGTCCTGTCTATGTAACAACCTCATGTGGTGCAACCTGAAACCAAATAAAAAGTGGACACGGATTTCTGGGAGCGCTGCTTCAAAGTAAAGCTTAGAACTACACCTCATCGTGTGCACAAGTGTTTCGGCAAGCCAACTAGTTGATATAAGCGCACGCGTACAAGGCACGGCATCGTTCACACCGGCCCCACTAAATGCATTTCGCAAAAGTCTGTCTTCACTTTTTATTTGTTCTGAGAGTGCAGCTGATAAACAGCATCAACGTAACAGAAATAGCTCTGAAGAGGACTTATAGCATAATCCAGCTTTTTCCATTTCCTAGTTCTTGCAATCATCGCCCTAAACCAGTTTAATCCGGTTTGATTTATATCTCAGTCGCCATGACGGCTCCGTCGACTGATTACTTCCAATGCATTAACACTGATGAATGTATTTGCATTAGAAATCCAAGGCTTAACTACAGATCTGAGTGAATGGTTGTTGGCTCAAACGTGTTCACTGCAGAGTTGGGCGTAATCAATTATTTTTGGAATTAATTACACGATTACATTACAGTAATCGTGATTCTTCAGTAATCGATTACCTAGATAATCAAAATTACTGTAATACTGTACTAAGATTACATTTTGTAATCCATTCCTTTGGAATCAGTATTGTAAACCACTACTGTAATCTTGATTCCTTGGTAATCAAGTACTTAAGTAATCTGGATTACTTAACTCCAGTTCCACACTAGATTACTTCATTGGCAAACCTTATTTTATAATTTTGTTAATGTCACTCAAATAAAATAGTTTTTGGTTTACATCATTCATTACATGTCATTCTAGCATTTCACTTTCACATTAAATTTTGGTGTTGAATCCGTAGAGATAAGGGGTTAATATTTTTATACATAGTATATACACAATGGCATGTATTATTAATGTGGAGGAATTTCGTTGTTTTAAAATGGAACTTATGGCAAAATTAGAAATAATTAAACTTCGTCAAGGAAATGCCAATTACGGTAAGATATAAAACAAATAATAATTATTATTATAAAAACCCTAAAAAGGTCCTGTTTATTAAATGTTACCTGTTTATTTTTAACAGAGCCCAATTTATGCTGCTGCCTGTTAAATTTTCGCGAAAGATGCCTGAAGGTGATGTTCAAAAGAATACACTTTTTAAATTTCGACAATTGTTGGGAAGAAGTGATGGAGGTATTTCGAAAACACCAAGAAAACGGTCTTCGCGAAAATAAAGACCCAAGAGTTGGTAATTGTACATGTGTAACACAGCCATCACATTTAAGAAAACTATTATTGAAGATACCTACAGAAATATTTGAAACATTTTGGTTTGAGGCTGTAAATAAAATTGAAAAATATGGAGATAACTACTTGTAGTGAATATTCGATCTCAACCGCACCAATTCTTTAAGATTTGTCCCGCAAAGAACGTGTTAAATAAACAATTCAGATGTTCAAGTTGAATTTCCAAGGAAGTGTACCTATATCGTCGTGAAATCGCCTCTGCCTTTATAATTGTGTTATCAGACCTATTTTGATAACGTCGAAGAGTGCCTCACTGACAATGTCAATTGAAGTTGACAAATGTAACTACATTTCAGCGAGTTTACAATCCAATTATCCAATTTACAAATCCATCCCATAACTCCACTAAGTATGGATTCGGATTCATCAGCGGTCGGCGAAGCAACATCAACCTCACGTTCCGATTGTGAAATTTTATTTGATGGTACGTTTTTTTCCAAAATCATGTCTAAAACAACAGATTCGTCCACTGTTGCAGTGTGTATGAAATGTTTACCATCAAACGTTGAAATAAAAGGATATAAAAAATGCTCTTCCAACTTCATTAAACACCTGAAAAGAAAACATGGACCTGACTGTGTTGAAGAATACAGATCATATTGCATAGAGAAGAAACGAAAAATTCCACAATCAACATCAGTTCAAAATCACCAAGTACTTAAAATTAGCAGCTCTTACTCTCAAGAAGAATTTGATAGAGACATAGTAAAATTTTTTTTACACTCGATGATACCACTCAGTTGTGTAGAAGATCCACATTTCATTCAAATCTTAAAGAGACTGCATGTCGACAGTTTTGGATTGACTATTATGAGTCGTACAACTTTGACCCGTCGTATAAACCAACATTATGATGATCAAGTTAAAGTAATTAAAGATTTAATGACCAGAGTTAATTTTATCTGTGCTACTGCAGACATTTGGTCCAGCCGGAAGAGAAGTTTTTTAGGCCTGACAGCCCATTGGATCGATCCTGATACTTTTCTAAGATCATCAAGGGCATTAGCATGTCGGAGATTCCCGGGAGTGCATAATTACGAACGAATAACAAATCTACTAAGAGATATTTTACATGAATTTGACTTAGATTTGCCGAAGATTGTGGCTGTTACCACAGATAATGGTAGCAATTTTGTAAAGGCTTTTAAGGAATTTGGAGTTCACCCAAGTAGCATAGAAATAAATGACAATTGTGATTGTGAGATCGTTTCAAATGATGATAACGAAGACGAGCCTTTAATGATTTCAGATAAAGGTTGTATTGATTTTTTAAATGATCATGTACTGTTACCGTATCATATGCGATGCTGTTCCCATACTTTGAATCTAATAGCAACCACAGATTTAAAACATTTACTTGCCACTGACACTGTTCTGTCCAATATTCATAAGAATGTTATAGACAAATGTAATCATCTTTGGAAAATGGCGAATCGTCCCAAAAGCTCTGAAATTATCCAAAATATTTTGGGACATAATCTTAGTCGACCAGGCGAAACTCGTTGGAACAGTATGTATGATGCCCTAAAGCAAATTTTATCGATTAAAGAAAAAAACAGTGATCTACATGAAGGGCTTGGTTTGGAAAATCCTCTGCGTAATACAGACTTCAATTATATAGAAGAATATCTGTCTTGTTTGAAACCTGTAGCAGCAGTACTGGATATTCTTCAAGGAGAAAATAATACCTATTACGGTTTATTGCTACCAACACTACTGATGCTTAAAAAAAAAGTACAAGCACTACAGCAAAACAATTATCAATATTGTAAACCAATTGCGGACCAATTATTAAAACAAGTGCAGAGTCGTTTCGATAATATATTGAAACTTACAGGACCTGCCGCAGAAAAGGCAATTATCGCCGCACACAGCTATCCCAGGTTCAAGAACACTTGGTACCCATGCGTTGATATCGAACATCACGCTCGGTTGAAAAAAATATTTTTGGCGGCTGTATTGGAGGAATGTTCACATAATTCAAATATCCAGCCTGATATATTTCAACATACACATGACTTTGATGACGCGTTTTACGATTTCAGTAATTCAGATCGTGATAGTTACACCAGCAGCGGCAGCAGCGGACACTCAATCAGAGCCGAATATTCTATATTAGGCTATATATCAGAAACATCACGGTCACTAGATATCCTGAACAAATATCCTGAGATAAAAAAAGTTTTCCTAAAGTATAATACACCTCTCACCTCTTCAGCTCCCGTAGAACGACTGTTCTCGTATGCGACGATGACAAATACTCCAAAAAGCAACCGATTAACAGACGAGAACTTTGAGCGACGAGTTATATTAAAAGCCAACTTGAATAATGGAAAACATTCTTAAATCTAGGAAATATCATTTTTGTTCTAATCCAAATTCACTTAGCGTTGTACCTGGCAAATAGTTTCTATTGTAAATAGTTTCCGCACTCTGCTAACTACATATTTTGTAATGAAAGGCATTGTAAGTACAGTCGTACATTTTAATTTAGGTAGGGTACTGGTCCCACCGCCAGCGAGTAGCGATAAGAAAGTGTTTTTTAGTATGAAAAATGTGTCACTCGACTTTTGCTGCTCGCCGAAGGTGGGACCAGTGCCATAAAGTTGAAGTAAAAGCGATAAGATTATTTTTATTTTATTAGTATTAGTATAATAAATAAAACTATTGTTTATAATTAAAGAAAGCATTTTTATTTTATTCATGTTGTGTGATGTGGAATAAGGAATATCTTGAGCGCTGCTCGCTACGGAGCCTCACTCGGCGCGCGCTTAGGGCCAAAACACAATTGTACCTGGGTGATCCAAATAGGTGATCCTAGTGGACATCGCGGTTAAGATGAACGTGGGGGCTCAGCTTATGATGGAAAGAAATGGATGGACCCATACTTTCTGTGTTTTTCTATCTTCCTTTTGCGACTTCTTAATAGCAGCAGAGCAAGAATACATTTGTTGCGCTCCAAAACTCTCGATCTACTGCGATATTTTTTATAATTGTGTTAAGCCCTCACGTTTATTTTAACGACACGACGTCGTGCCGTACGTCGTACCACGATAAGACGCCGTGTCGTAAGCATTTACGGTTTACGTCGTAGATTTCCACGACACGACGTCGCTACGTGATAATAATATGACGCCGCGTCGTGCCACGACACGACATCGCAGCGTGTAATTGTGTTTTGACCCTTGCTAGCTAGGAAGCGCCATTGACAGCGCCAGGGCAGTTTGCACACGGGCGCCAAATGGGCTAGAGACGCCACTGTGAGGGATGGACTGACGGACCGACCATTCCAACTCCCGTCCAACTCTATTGTTGACTTGCTTCTTACCACCAGACTACTTTTATATATTACTAGCGACCCGCCCCGGCTTCGCACGGTATATTATGCATGTATTATACATATAAACCTTTCTCTTGAATCACTCTATCTATTAAAAAAAACCGCATCAAAATCTGTTGTGTAGTCTTGAAGATATAAGCATACACACGGACATGAGGACAGAAAAAGCGACTTTATTTTATATTATGTAGTGATGATAGTGAAGTTTATTTATATACCTACTTAATATACAGAAGGAATCTGGAAGTAATCAAGTGAACAATTCCAGTAATTTGGAATCGACATTGATTCCCGATTACCAGTAATTATAATATTTGTATAGATGATTACTGATTCCTTAATATGTAATCGTAATTCACCGTTTCGCTTGATTACATTACAAGTAATCTGACAGCCAGTAGTGGATTACAAAGTAAAATCAGGTAATCGTGTAATCAGGAATCGATTACGAAATGCCCATCTCTGGTTCACTGTAGGGAAAGTGTGGTATTTCATACGCCCTTATTTAGCGGGAACTGGGATTGTGTGTTACCTACTGGCAACATTATTTTCATAGTTCGAAGTTACTTAGCATGTTTCTATTAAAAATCGTATGTCATTTTTTTTGCCTAGGAACATATTAATGAGCCAAGATTATGAATTTGTTTTCATTCGTTTTGGTACACTTATCTTTACATTCTTCTTAACATTTTATAACTAACACATGAGAAACATGTGGCTGATTGTAAGCAAATACCATAGACAAGTTAAACGCAAGGTCATCGAAGTCGCGCAACAATGGCCGACGACAGATGGCGCGGCAGTGTTGCCAACTTAATCAATTGTTATTGGCAGTTGACACACATGACCCAATCATGTGGAACGAATTGAATGCCTACTTCAGTGGTTTCTGGTAATGACTTTCAATTGTCCTGCAAAATTCGTCAGTCCTCGCAATGTAGCGATTCATTGACGTTTTTGTACCTAAATATCGGTAAACTTAATTGGTTTTCATGGGCTTCTTACTTTGTGTAAGCGTCTATTGGTATTAAAATATTAGTTAAGGGGTTTAGCTGTTTAATTTTGTAGAGAGAAGATAATATTTACGGCAAATTCATTTCAATTCAGTAGTACCAGTGCCCAGACAGGTAGTAAGACGTGCTTATGTCAACATAATGTAGCTTAAGTTATTAATATTGAATAATGCTACAGACCGTGAGCTCCTAGAACGACATTCGGGTTTTGGGTACCATCAGCCGATTCAAGTATCAAACCCGTAAGAGTGAGTGAGACAGCAAGACAGACCTGAAGGTATTTTTAAATAATATCTTACTGTGCTGAAATTTATCAATTATTTACTTAACGTAAAACTGCACCTTGTGAATGTTTAGGTTTTAATTCTTACGCGTATCTAGTACAAATTGGAAACTTCGCACACTATTTAAATGGTTAGTTTGCAGACCTGTGCGGGTTTCCTCACGATATTTCTCTGTTACCAAAAATCGCGAATGCGTATACTCGCATATTCGTATATGGGTTCGTTTAGTTTTGGTTGGTTTTATTTTAAACAACAATGCGCGTGACGCGTGAACTTCAGTAATTTCGCTTGAAAAAATATTTTATTCATAAATTATTCGGTCAATATTGAAAATCAAGTGATACTATTATTTACGGTGAAAAGATGGTGCAGTGGTTTAGGAATGTAATTGGTGTAGTGCTGCAACCCGCAACAAGCAATCGCGCGATGCAGGCATCGGCAACCTGTGTCGATTAATCTCGAATCAATAATGACGATTAATTCGGTGCCGGTTGATTACGCCACCGCTGCTTGGTCAGCGCTACCGCAGCTTGTTACAACATGCCATCGTGATTAGGGTTACCAGATCAATAAAATATGGTAAACTAGTGAGGTTATCCAGTTGTTGTAACCTCGTAAGGCCCAAACACAAATAATATATTAAGGCTTAAACGCTGTACATTACAAAGTAAATTTCTTTACATGTGCCAAGACTTATTTTGTGTTTTCCAGCAATTTTTTTTTTCCTAGATACTCTATGGTCTAGATAAATAGGGTGCGATCAATATGAAGACAAGTGGTGCTGTTCTTTTTAATATACATTGAGTCTTTAAATAATGAAAATGCATTGAAAATGTTCATGTCAAAACAATCCTGACACTAAGTCACGCATTAGCAGTTAGTGGTATATAATATAACGTCATAAGAATGCAACTAAGGCAATTTGAGTCGTACCACAGAATGCAGAACTTAACATAACAGCGCTCTTTTCCATCGGCGGTTTTAGAGCACCAATATCGTGCACTTCCTGCCAGCACTTCACTTCGAAAAAAACATTAATTTCGACACATCAGTAAACTCAGCGCCCTCGCAATATCCATCACGAGGACTATTTGCATAGGGGGTGATAAATCTGGGGAAGAAATCTCATATGGAGCGATATTGGCGGAGAAGCCAGCAATGTATCATAACGGATTCATTTGCTGACTTATTGCCCTATATTCCGCTGTCGTACGTTTGAATCCTTCAATTTTACTCTAAGGAATAAGCGGGATATGCCGCGTTTTGCAATCGAAACACCGAAGGTTGTTTCCTCCTGAAAACTTTCATGGAATGAAGATCTTGTTCTGAAATATTACATGTTACGCTTACACTGCTTTGTAGGAAGGCATGCATCGTTTTACTGCATAAAACTCTTCTCAACTTCCAACATTAAAATACATGACGAGTACGTGACTTTCGAGACACAATCAACTACGTATTTGCCGTTCCATTTTGACAGTATTCAACAGTAACAAAAGACAATGAGGTTTATTCAGGTTCATTTGCGGCTGCGTTTATTTTAAAATATTATTTCGGTATAATGACGAGTAATCTCTACATTCATTGAATATTTAAAACATTTCAATTATGACTCTCAGCGTCGGCAACAACGTCCGCCTGCAAAACTGCAAAATGCCCGAACTTTTCATAAAACAGAATCAAAAATTCCGCTGCGAAACAAAAAATGCTGACAACCTGCCATATTGAATATTCAATACTTAAAAACTAAACTTTTATCGCATTGTAAAATTCCAGGGCAGTCTACCTAAATAAACTGACAGGGCGCTAAATAAATCACGAAATGTTTCACTATAAATAATCTATGGTTGACCTTTATTTTCGATGAATATGGTGGGTTTTTTTAAACACAATTTAATTTTAGTGAACTAACATAAACATGAATAATATTCATCATATCCACACACATCTTAAATAAGCTGAAAAATTACTGAGCGGGCTCAATTTCTGATAGCAACTCCTAATTCATAATGTTTAGACTTAAACTATAGTTGTCATTCTAACACAGGTAGAGTAAGATCTTTCTTAGTTACACTAACAGATAACTCACGTAAAAAAGTCGAGTAATGCTCGACGTGTTTCGGACTAATGCGTAGTCCTTCCTCCTGGAGCGCTCGCCCCGGCGGCAGCGAAACGAACTTTTATACGTGAGTTATCCATTTGTGTAACTATTATTTAGTTTCACGGTAGTTTCATGATGAGATCTTTCTTGTTAGGCAGTCTTTTTTTTATCTACTCAATCGTTCACAATTAAGTTTGAGCATTTATTATTCTATCTATATTCGTAAAGAACAACAAAGATCTCGCTTTATTTGTACTTCAAAAAGCCTCAAGGTGTATCTTGCAATGGTAGGTATATTTTACATCACACCGTTGGCTTGAAATTGTTCAATAAGATATGTTATTATTAAAGCAGATATGATTTAAACTAGTATATTTCTTCAGTTTCAGGTGAGTCTTGCCTCTTGGCGAAGGACTCTTAAGGTACTCAAGTATCAGAATTATCGAATGTTTGTTGTCGTATTTATTTTCAGTTCTCAATTGGCTGAAAACTGATGCGTGTAAGTAATTGGGTTGGACTTCATTTATTCCACGACGTATCCACGACATGTTAAATTTAATCATGATTTGAAGAACGATGTTTTACTCTAATATTTTGTGAAAATCGATTAAACGAGTTAGGAATAGAAACATTATACCTTTATATAATATTGATTCGCTCTTGATTCTCATAGTTTTTGTGTTTATTTCAACGATTTCCTATCATTACTATGCACTGACGTTTTAACGCAAAATTTAAGTACTTTATCCATAAAATTTTCATCAGCTTTCAATCACATGTCGTGTTTATAAATGAAATCCAGCCGCGTAAAAACAAATCTGAATTTAATGGAGCATTGCTCATTCCTCTAAAACATTACGAGTCATCGAAATTCAATTCACTTTTTTTAATTTAATCTGTCTTTTATTTAGCTGTCGTTTTCTTTGTTCAACAATGCAAATCACAGCACTCTTTCCTAAGTATGTTTTTTCGCCTTAAATGTTTCGAATTCTATCTGGACTCTTTCCTACCATTTTTAGATTTGTTTTGCTCTTTCTGCTACTCTTGTGTGTTTCCGTGGTCTGTGTCATTGCTTGCCTTTTTACTTATTTGCTTACCTATCTACTTGAAATGCGGTGTTTTGCATCTATGTGTTCATGTAGTTATCAATCGAATTAGATAAATGTGTACATTTGCGTAATTAAGTAGAACGTGGAGTTTTGCTTAGAACTGGTAATTTAAAAGATATCATTACTTATGTACTTTCCAGATTACAATTTTGTTAAAAAAAATTAGGTGTAACTGTTTCTAATTTCGAATGAACTTCAACGAAGGATGCAGCATTTGGCATCATTTTGTATGTTTAAACCACCATTAAGTACTCTGTTTATCACCTTGCACAATATCACGGCAATATTCTCATTGTTATGCAGCTTACTCCAAAAGCACAAATCAACTTCTCAATCTCAATCATTCTTTCTATCTCACCTACCTTTACATGCAAACTTCTCATTTACTTCCTTATAATTTCTCAGGCGTTATAATCGCATAATAACACCCCGCACGGCGTGCGTTTGATGTCAAAGTGCATACCGTGACAAGATTTAATTACAAGACAAAAGCAAAGCGTTATGGAACTACTAAAAATTTCATGACCGCGCTTGCAGACCCCAAAATATTGATCGGAGCTCTCTCTCATTCATGGTGGCGCGTGACAAAGCGCGCTTTGCTCGCTGTGGGCGAGCCGCGCACACACACCGCCGCCGCACATGTGTGCGTCAGCTGAGCCACATTAAAAACGTCGCATGCGCCCTGCCGCCATCGCATCTCCAGCGCTTTATTTCACAGCGAAGTGCTAGACTAACTAGTTGCGGTCAGCGCTTACCACGCTGCCGAGCATTAAATCGGAACCCATTCAGAAAGCAAACTACATGAAAGGCGAGTCCTTATATTGTTTAGGACACAGTTCAATTTAGTTAAGATAAACTATGCGTGGTCGTATTAATATGAAAAAGACAATGCGTATAAACGTGTATCGTGTTACTAAACCAACTATTGCATAATAAGTAATACGCATTACGTTGTGGTTGAAATCGAGAAACTTCTTATCATCAAAGATGGTTTTTACACTAAATAACCAACGAGCGGTAGTGTATTTTAGACCTATTTGATGTTGTTTCGCTTAAGTTTAGGCTAGCTTATACATATTATATGCTTCGGTAAGAATTCAAAGCACAACACTACATCCAAATCAGTTGTTATAAAACGATTGGTTTAATTTGAACTATAAATCCAAAATAAAGAAGTTAATAAAGCCATAGTGAAACTAAACAAACGTTAGAATAATATCAGTATTTTGTCGTTCTGCGATGTTCATTTTTCCAGCGCGTCGACAACCCTTTGAGTGTTACCTCTGGTTAGCAGTAATAAAACTCAAAGGTGGTTGTTCACGCCGACTTACATAATATGACATCGCATTTTAGCACTTGATTGATAACGCTGCAGCAGGATTCCCGACACGTACGGGCTGTGAACAATTTATTGACGCGTGGAACTGCACCGACGCACGTGAAAAGGTTCGAGAGGAGTTTAAGAGTTCGTTAATTTGGAGTGGACGAACGAAACGCGCATTGACAGTTTTTTTTATTTTTAAACCGCTTTAAATGTTGCTCTGTGGTAGTCCAGTTGCCAGTTTAATTATTGTTGAAATTAAAAAATATAATAAAAATGCAAGCATAATAAGGAAACTCTCTATTGCGTACAACACAAAATACAGTAATGAACAGAGAGTAGTAGAAATGCTAATTTGACGCTAAGAAAATATCTGTTCCATTTAACATGATTCAAAAGAGGTAAACTGAATAAAAATAGGCAAGCAGTCGAAACATGTGTGGTGATGAAGTAGGCGTGTTCATATTAAATATCACTGCGCTATGAAGCCTATACCCGATATGAGTAAATTATTTAGCAGTAGGTTAATAAATTCATAAATTGTAATTAACTGACATCGCGCGGCGGAGTCACACTAAAATATTAAATGGCTAATGAAAATGCATCACACTCGCTCCCTAAGGAGAGCTATTGCAGAGTAACCTATATTTCACTAGGTTATAAGTTACTATAAACGTGCGGATATTGATCAAAAATCTATAAGTTGCTTAACTGGCTGCCAATAGACAAGTTAAGTGCCTCAAATGTTCGTTTTTGACGAAATAAAAAAAAACATTTTGCTGGCTGGTTTATAATATTCAAATGCAGTACAAAAAACTTTATGGCTATCATAAAACGGGGTGGGTTTGATAAAAGTTGGTATAAAATCGATATTGGCCGTACGAGGTAAGTTTTTGACATGGAAGCGATAAAAGGATCAATGAAAACGTAAACTGCTGGTATCCAACGCAAATAAAGTGAGTTGGTTCTCAAACTACTTTTTGAAGTCGACCCGGCAGTTAAAAGTTTTAAGGTACTTATTGAATGCTATTTAAGATAGTGGATCTGAAATTATAATTATATTGATAATATCTGAGTACTGTTTATATTTCCTCACTAGCTGTTGCCCGCAACTTCGTCTGCATAGAATTCGTTTATCGCTATCCCGCAGAAATTACGCAATCCGTTCTTAGAGGATGCCTACGTCATAGTAGCTTCATGCATGCAAAGTCTCAGCCCGATCGGTTTAAAATTGACAAAGTTACATACAAACTTTCATCCCCTATTTTATTCTCTTGGGGGTAGAATTGATCAAAATTCTTTCTTAGCGGATGCCTACGTCATAACATCTACCTGCAAATTTCAGCCCGATCCGTCGAGTGGTTTGGGCTGTGCGTTGATAGATCACTATGTCAGTCAGTCAGTCACCTTTGAGTTATATATATTTAGAATTATTTAATTTGCATACCTACTTATTTTGGGACAAATCTAAACAAAAACTCTATCGAATTAAGTCACTGTTCAAAAAAACTCACAAATTGCATGGAACACTTAGTACGAAATCGTCACTGTACGAGAAACACACGGGTGGCCGCTTGCCGCGATCTCGCCTATACTTTAGTTCCGTACGCTAATTTTCCCTTCAGAGACAAACTGCGGGGCAAGTTAGAGCGGAAGACGTAACGAACCTTAGCAAATCACAGTACAACTTTGCTATACTACTGTACGGGGTAGTTCCTAGCAAGTTATTTCTACAACATTGTCTGCTATAATGCCGAACGTAAATGGCACGTTAGGCGAAGGGTACTCTTGCATTCTATTGATTGTTCTTATAAAAAGTTGATACTTACAAAGTTACTTTAATTTTAATCTTATTATGTTAGAATTAGTGTGCAGGAACATTGTACGCCTCTAGCATGGATATGGATCCTGCCTGCTAGAGGCGTACAATATTCCTGCCTATCTATCAACCTCCGCCCCCGCCCTCTGACCCATAACCGCAATAAAGACATTTAAATTTAAATTTGAATTTAGAAAAAACGATAAAAAGGGCAATCCAGCGACTAATGAAATTTCATGAACTTTTACGGTACATCATGTATACCTACACAAAACGTCAAATAACATAATGTTAGTGCTGTATCATCTGTGTATACTATTGTTTATCTGGTCGAAAAATCTGTCGTTTTGACCGGTATTTTTATTCAAACCGCTTTTTAAAAATCAGCAACTGTTATTCATAAATCCATAACAATATCAATGACTATTGTCCATAATTTTTTTTAACCGACTTCAAAAAAGGAGGAGGTTCTAAATTCGAATGTGTTGTTGCATGCTGTTAATAATTCAATTCAAAGGGTAGAGCCGGCAAAAAATTACGGATTTTTTCTATTAGATAGTAATAGTTTTAGATTATACTAACGACGATGACGATGAAACCGTAACTTGCTACAGAAAAGTACAGCATTATTTACAAATGATCTACCTATTTAATTAGTTGGCAAGTCAATAAACATCAGTGGTCACAGTAGTGTGACAAGACAATAGTATTTATAATAATAGACAGGATGCAATATCGCTTTCTGTTGACCGCAATGGGTACTGCAATGCCGATTGCCCGGACCACAATAGTCCATCAAAACCAAAAGCTTTTCGGGCGTTCCATCATGTAAAAGTTTTAAATAGCTTAAAACTAATTGGGGAAAACTTTGATAAATACAGTAGAAAATATTTACTTGGAAAGTTTTATCATTACGGCGCTTGGGTTTTAAGGAAAAAGGCATAAATATGTTTCGTTAATGCATCCACTATCATATATCTATTTATTAGATAACCTGATGCAATGGTACATAATATGCATACATACATAAATCACGTCATTATCCCTCACGGGGTAGACAGAGCCCAGAGTAACAAGACCTAATGACCACATCTAGCGTATAATCGTATCTATAAGCGTATATCGTAGCGTATTGTTTTATGTTTATTTTGCACAATAAAGAGTTTATTATACATACATAATGGTGGAAAGGGGAATCAAATGCAATATGTCTTAGGATTATGCATTATGACATAGGTACATAAAACACAAATATAATTGATTGTTTGCGTATAATATTCTTTATTAAAATTACTACTTATCTTTGTTCAAACAAACGTAGTCACCATATTGCCTCGAAAAATCCGCCTAGTCTGTTCAATCGTTGCAAATCCGATCTCGCTCGTATAATATTTTCACCGTTAACGCGGCTGTAAAAATGTCAATCGGTATTAGGGGTGCGCGGGTCCGCAACACCCGGTGAGCCATTTTCTATAGGTAGCCCGCTTAAATATGTCCTCGCCCGCGCGGGTGTAGGGGCGCGGGGTGTGGCGACGAAGGGGACCGAGAGAGGTACGGGCGGGTGGTGCGCCTGCCGCCCGCACCTCTCTCGGCCCCCTTTGTCGCCAACTCCGCGTCCCTGTACCGCACGAGCGCAGAATTATTTAAGCGGTCGATCTATAAACTCAGTTTAATTAGCACTTTATTTACACGTAACGTATTACTTGTATCTGCATAAGAAAAATCGTGCGAATCGACAAACTTAGCCACATCTAAGCTGATGGAAACATCGTTAACGTAGATAAACCACAAAACATTGACGCCTCGCGTCATTAAATGAGTTCACTTAAAAATGACTAGAAGGCGTATAGTAGGTATTATAACGTCCCATGATTAATGTAACACCAACGTCAACGTCATTGATAATGACCTTCAACTGAGAAGACAATTTGTAAGTACCACAATACAATTAATATTAAAAAAATAATGCTTAAAGTAAACTAAGAAGGCAATAATATTCTCATAACGTTTGACGTTACGTTGATACAGCAAAGTTGATTGTATCTGTTACTTTATATTTGTACAATAAAGCATTTACTTACTTACTTAAATCGATACTCTGCTATTTTTAAGTTAAAAAAATACCATCGCTGTCTAACGCATTCTATCGTGACGTCCAAGAGAATGGAGAACAGTTAAAAGCGCAAAAAAGCTGGCCATTGAACCCTATGAACCGTGTTGAGCGTTAAGCACTCGTTTGATTAAAAACGCCGTGATTTAATTGGAAAAGTATTCATTTACTCTTTTGTTTCGTTGTGATTTATCTATGGGTTTTGCACGCTTGAATTCGCAATTGGTGGCAATGTTTTTACAGCGGCGCTCGCGTCGATTTTAGGATGAATGATGGCCGGAAACGTAGGGCAATTAAAACAAGTTCACACGCGACGGGGTAGGAATTTATTTCGTTCTATGTTTCGCTTATCACCGGGGGATTTGGCGAACGCCAAGCTAATAGGCGTTAAAAAATGGCTTTATGAACGAGTAAAATACTGTAAGACCGTCATACTGAGAAAAAAACAATTTAATGTTAAACTCGATTTAATGGTATCAATGTAGCTAACTGTCAAGCTTTAAACCAGATTTAGCTGCTAATCGAGGTTTAATTTGATCAGCAAAACGGTCTGAGCGTTACAATATTTAATTTAAATCGTTTTTTACGCGCGTTGCGTTAAAATAATGATTATTATTTTATAGTTACAGAAATTAAGTTGATAAAATGTTTATACAAAAAGGGTAAAAGGAATAAATAATGTATATTATTTGACAAGGATCCGCTAAATAATCATTTTTCGTATTTTTGGTGACTTCATATCCTATCAAAAACTACAATAAAATCTTGACAGAAGTGTTCATCCAAACTATCACAGTGTAACAGAACTTTTTTAAGCCACCTTAAATTACTGTGACACACCTTAACAGCCTGAAGTTATAAATAAGAGCCTGTCGTCCGTATTTCAAGAGTTTCCCGATCTGCAAGTCTAATGCCCCGAAGTTGCAGCGGATAAGGCCGTGCAGCGCGGCGGAACCCAGACGCATGCCATTACTAGACTACCGTACCTTGTACCTTGTAGGTTTAGAGTAACCCCCATATTCATAAACGCTCTGTAGGCCTCTGCTGACTTAGCAATCGTTTGTCCTTATCTATCTACTAGCTTTTGCCCGCGGCTTCGCACGCGTGAACCATGAACATTTCAAAGAAGCAAGCAATCAAGCAAGCGAGCAAGCGAACCTGCAAGCTTTCAAGCAAGCATGCAAGCATGTAAGTATGCAAGCAGGCATGCAAGCAGCAGGCATGAAAGCAGGCAAGCAAGCATGCAAGCAAGCATGCAAGCAAGCATGCAAGCAAGCGTGCAAGCAAGCACTCAGCGAGAATGCATGAACCTGAACATGAAGCAATCAAGCAAGCGAGCAACCAAACCTGCAAGCTTTCAAGCATGCATGCAAGCATGTAAGTATGCTATCTATTTTTAGGATAATATGGCCCCATTGATAGATGGGATGCATTGATAGATGGGATGAAAGTATATTCCAAAATCTTGTGACATAATGTCGGCAACGTTGTACGGTAGAACACGGTCAAAAGACCCCCTCCCCCCTGTCGAGCTCTTAGCCAACTGATAATGATATCCCTCGGAGACCGCCAGGCAATCATTAACCGATGCCCAGGGTGCACCGGGCTAAGCACTGCTCTTCCCCCCGGACGGATCCAAAAACTAACCGCAGTTCTTGGCCACATGCGGAGGTGACCCGACTCGCACCCCTGTCCTTATCTGTGAAAGGTAAATGTCAAAGTGATAGATAAGGACAAAAGATTGCTTAGTTAGCAGAAGCCTACAGAGCGTTTATGAATACGGAGGTTAATATACAAGTTATCTCAGTTTTTTTCCGAAATATTTTTTCCATTGCTGGTCTGGGAGAAAAGAAAAACATAGAATATACCAGTTGCTTCTCTACCCGCGCAGATGGTAAAAGCCCATCAGGGGAATGGGCGAAAATTATAGGAATCATGTCATAGGCGATGAGGCTAGCAACCCATCACTATTTTGATTTCATGTTTCACCTATACGCCCACAATCTTGCTAAATGTGGCCTGTACGTATCTGTTACCTTAGGCTCTGTCTACCCCGTAAGGGATAAAGACGTGATTTGTGTATGTGTATTTCAATAGGACGTTAATAAGGAATTTAGAAGAGGGAAGTAAAGGGTCAGTAAAGATGCAACCCTGTAACGGGCCGATAGCGGAGCTGTAATGGACCCTATGTATACAGAACGCCAAAAACAAAATCATATTAATAATTTGCTATTATTGTGGCCGCTACGCGTGCTACGCCGTAGCTCAGCTACGCCGTAGACGCAGCTACGCTGGCTACGTGATTGGTTATTAGAACCACATTATTTGCCAGAAGGTTTAATTAGGGTGCGGTGCAGCGGCTGCGGTTTGGATCACACTATAATTGCTATACTTCATTTCAGATAACGATAGACATATTGAAACAATATTAAACTTCATTTTTATGTCTCTTATATACTCTTCTTGCTCTTTGCAAATTCAAAATATACGTTAATTCTGTACGTCGTTTTGTAACGTTTCTAAAACACTTTTTTTTATTCTACTCACGCTGTCAAATTCAAGAAGAATTCGCGACAAGAAATTCGGCAGTCATTTTTTCAAAAAAATAACACAATTAACTTTTTAACTAAAACAGACTCAGAGAAAAAATCTCTGGTTCACCTCAGTTGTGATTCGATTTCACAAATATATTATTAAATTTACAATTCAGTCTTAAACAACACTCGATTTAAATAATTGTTAAATTCTATGAAACAATTCCGTCAAATTGCGAAGCCTAGAGTAATCAACAAGCAATACAGCTGAGCACTTGTTGAAACAACAATAAAGTTTGATAAGCTACTTATTTATTGAAACGAAGTATTCTACTATCCAATTAAATAATTAAGTATTCAAATAATCTTTAGTATTTGTTACGGGTGGTAAGACCTGCAAATTCCGCCGGATCGCTAGCATCTTACTCGCTAAAGGACTAGATGACGGCACCAGTAATGGACAGGGGCCCAATAATGCACAATAACTCTTATTTAAAAGAAACGAAGAAACATTAATTCGTTTTACAACAATCATTTTATAACTATTATTATCTTTACATTAACGAAGTGTCCATTACTAGTCCTTGTCAGCTTGAAGTATCCAACACTGGTGCCATCATCCTAAAGGTACCCAGTAAATATTCTGATGACAACTCCTAAAATAATTATAATATTAAACATGCATAAACAAACTTCCGGCTTGTTTGTGTTTCGAAGTTGGTTCATTATTATTCAAATCAAATTATGTCATGTATTAAGGTGTTTGGACTTGTTTGCGCCGCTATTTTTGTTAAGTCACGAAACCATTACAAATAGTACACTTGACGTACACATGTGGATGTAATAATACTAAAAATATATAGCAACCATCAGATACATCGGAATCATTTAAGTGTGTGTCGCACCAAATTACTATGACAATAACATTAAATATACATACATACATATACACATACACAAATTACGTCTTTATCCCTTACCGGGTAGACAGAGCCTAAGGTAACAGATACCTACAGGCCACATTTAGCAAGATTGTGGGCGTATAGGTGAAAAATGAAATCAAAATAGTGATGGGTTGCTAGCCTCATCGCCTATAACATGATTCCTATGATTTTCGCCCATTCCCTCGATGGGCTTTTACCATCTGCGCGGGTAAAGAAGCAACTGGTATATTCTATGATTTTTCTTTGCTCCCAGACCAGCATGGAAGACTGCAAATAAATATACTCAGGGTGCAAAGAAACCGGGTCACTTCTCGCAGAAAGTTATATGAAAAGTGACCCGGTTTCTTTGCACCCGAGTATATAATCGACGTATTTAACATTATATTTCATAGGTTTTTGGCAAATGTAGGTACGTAAAAATTTACGAGCTGGACGCCTTTTTGAAGGACTGGACATTTACCGCAGCTGACCGGGAGCAGTGGGATCGTTGGGGGAGGCCTTTGTTTACCAGTGGGACCTAATAGGCTCATAATAATAATAATAATAAGTCGTTTCGGCGAACGGTCTAATAGCGAAGAGCCTTGACCACCACCTTAAAAGGCTCTCGCTAGTTGGTTGGGTCAAGGGCCAGATACAGGAGGCGGTACTCCTGGACACGGCTCGGATAGTCAGGAGGTTCCTCTCTCTGGCGCCCTGACCACCAGTAGCTTAGGCCTCGCCTCTCTGCCGGCGGCACCCTATGTTAGGTTATTATAATGTTTTTATATTTTGTATTAATATTGTTTTATTACTTTTTATATCAATATTGTAAGAACCTAACTTTAGATAAAATAAATATACATAATAAATAATAATAACGTCAAAGTCGTCGGTTATGGTATTAGCGAGTAAGAAAGTGGTGGCGATCCTGATGGACCCCGCACAAGGTCCTATAATCTTGATCCCTGGGCACGACCTATTAGACTACATGCCCATGGAAAAAAAACATGTGAAATGAACCAGCGTGAATAACGCTTAGAAGGCTGTTACTATATCATAAAGTAACTCTGAGCGCTATGCCGTCATTTCTGAGCGCTACAGGTTGAGGCTGAGGTGAACCAGTTCATTTCACATGTTTTTTTTCCATGGGCTTGTAGTCTATATCAAAAGGAGTGGACTGCCAGTTACATTTTGACCCGCAGTGACACTCAAGATACCATCCGCGTAAGCACTCTAAAAAGTATTAGGTAATATCAAGGAATCCTCTCGGTTTTCGCTTAGCAATGAATTAGGAACGCGACAATAGAAGGCCCCGACGTAGATTGATACACCGCGCCCACCATCCATCAAACCACCGCCAACTCGCGCCAAACAATGACACGAACAAGCTAATCATTTCTTTCATTAATCCTTGCAAGTTGAGACAATTATTCAAAAAACGGGAATGCAATCGAACGAGATTACTCGAAGGGCCGAACGTTGAGGCTTGTGAAGCCACGAACCGTGGCTTGAGTCAAACTTCAAATTATCCATAGTCTATGGTCTCTTCCAGCCGTAAAAAAAGGATTTAGTAGTTCTTACGATCAAAAGATAACCTTTTGAAGGTGCATTTTCGTACAAAAACCGCGTAAATCGAAACCTATAGGATACTTTCGATTGATATTTATAATCGTGAGACAAAAAGTTAAGAAAAGGGAAAAGTTCGTATATGATCTGATCTGCAAAAAAACAGTTTTCATGGGATAATTACAAGTACAATGCAATGTATGTATACTCTATTTGTGGCAATAAAATTCTATTCTATTCTATTCTACAATTTATGCTGGCTTTATAATGTGAATGTGAATGGAACCTCAGTCAGAAGTCTGGCTCAAAATTGGCCGGTTTTTCTTATTATTTAGCTAATTTTATTTTATAGTAAGGAATACTTAATAAGCGTAAATTAATTAAGGTCGTTAAGGTGCGTCCTCTAGACGTATGATCGGCTAGACTTAATAACTGTGCTTGTCTAATAAATTAGTCTGCTCAAGCATTATAATTTTACATAATAGTCTCTCGACTTTTTAGGTATATTTGTATTTTATTTTAGCTCAACGCCCTCTTTTACGAAGTGATAACAAAATGTAGAAATAACACGGACTAAAGTTAAACTTAGGCAGCCTAAGTAACAATCTTATAAGAAACAATACGTACGGTATTTTTATTCTGTTTGGAAAGGAAAACGGCAGTACGATCAATTTCTGGAAGTATTTCGGCGTATTTTGCACCTCCTTATGTCTAGCAGAGACTCGTTTTTTTATTTGTGAAATTTGTGTGGAAGAGAGTATTAGACCTAGAGTTCTAAATCATTGTTCAAAAATTAAATACTCGTTTTTTATCTATAGAGCGGTATTTTCACGGATGTAATTTCAAAAGTCAGACCCCAGCAATATAGTGGACTCAAATAATGTTTACATACATACACAAATCACGTCTATATCCCTTAAGGTTAAGGAGTATACAGAGCCTGCGGTAACAATACCTAAAGGCCACGTTTAGCATGCTAGTAGTCGTATAGGTGGAATCAAAATAGTGATGGGTTCCTAGCCGCATCGCCTCTAACATGACTCGATGGGCTTTGCCATCTGCGCGGGACGAGAAGCAACTGGTACATTCTATGTTTTTCTTTTGCTCCCAGACCAGCATGGAAGTATGTAAATTATGTTTAACCCTGAGATTTCATGTTTAGAAGTCATAGAAATGCAAAGATACGGTAATCGGACGCTGATTGACAGTTTGAAGACTAAAACCCTTGATATTCTTAACCGTTGAATAGAAAAAAGCATGTTACTCAACGCATAGTTTTCTGCGCTGGGATCGATTTCAAAAAAGGCAAGGGCATAAGGCATTGTGCAGGCGGCAGGCGACGCCCGCGGCTCTGTAATCAGCAGAGCTTTGTACCACGAGATGGGAATTACAGATATGCCTCGAGCGAGAGTGCTTTAGTGCTAGAGCGAGTACGCATGCCATAAACTTCACACTATTGTTTTATTTGCTCGCTCTGATTAAAGTTAAGGAGTATTGAACGTTTGAATCATATCGTAAACGGAAGGAATTATTTTCACATAAAAATGGAATAAAGCATAAGGAAATTAAAATGGGATACGTCGTAATGGTAGTATTTTGATTATTAAATAAAAAGTTACATATTCGTTATTAGTTTAAATATGAG
Organism: Pandemis corylana; assembly: GCA_949127965.1. Taxonomy (NCBI): domain Eukaryota; kingdom Metazoa; phylum Arthropoda; class Insecta; order Lepidoptera; family Tortricidae; genus Pandemis; species Pandemis corylana. The sequence continues at coordinate 5,451,439 of OX421867.1, read as the reverse complement.
TACCTGGATGACCGTTGAGATGAGCTTTGCTCGTTTTTTTGGTACGTTTCTTAGAAATGAAACCTAGCTAAATCGTATTATCGCCCCCGAAATCCCCTGCATACCAAATATCATGAAAATCGTTCGAGCTATTTTCGAGATCCAAGTTTACAATGTATATACATACATGCATCATGTCTTTATCCCTTACGGGGAAGACAGAGCCTAAGGTAACAAGACCTAAAGGGCACGCTTAGCATGAAAGGGTAATCAAAATAGTGATAGGTTGCTAGCCAAAAACTATATTATGTATGCTTTCTTTAACGCACATGAACATACTCGTATGCAAGGGAGGAAGGGTACCCGCTGTCACAGGTTTTCTTAAGCCTAAAAGGGTGTTCCAGCCACTGAAATAGTTATGTAATAATTTTATCAAAATAAATCATTTTCATTTTTCATTTTCATATTGCTAGTTTAAAGGTAGATTACATGTATCACTCGATACTCGATTAATGCGTAGGGTTTTTTTTTTAATTTAATGTTATTTAAGGAGTTTGTATGTCCTTCGTGTGGCAGTCCGACTCGCTTTACCAATTTTTGTTTTTTATACCTTATTTGTTGCTTCCTTCGTCATAGAATACTATTCTAGTGTTTTGAGCTCAAGCTTCCTTTTATGGTACAATACGAGTCAGTCCCAATCTAAGTAATGTATGGACTAGATTGACGGGACGTATTCGTAATACGTCACGGGAAAAAATGGCTACAGTCCAAATATGGAAATGAAAGCGACTGGCGTATAGTTGAGTTACTGGATATATTTGACTGATAGCTTCCGTCGGTCGTTGACCTTAGGTAGCTGGCTACTTAGACTATTCGATATTTGTATCAGTTATACATAAACAGACATATTTATGATATTGACAGGCAACAGAACAAGATGTAAACAAGTCATTTTTTCCACGAACATAAACTTGCTCATGTAAATTACTAGATATGTATTTATCGTATTGAAAATATCATGGACGGATCGAGTTAGAAACGAAACGGTTCTGCAAAGAATGAATAAAAGCTTGGAGCTAATAAAAACTGTCAAACATAAGAAGCTGACGTATTTGGGGCATATAATGCGTAATGATAAGTACAGTCTGCTTCAGCTCATAATCCAGGGTAAAATACAGGGCCGCAGACCACCTGGCCGAAGACGTACCTCCTGGCTAAAAAATCTTAGAGACTGGTTCGGGATGAGCACCAGATCCCTGTTTCGAGCGGCCGTCTCCAAAGTAAAAATAGCTATAATGATCGCCGACCTCCGATAGGAGATGGCACCAGAAAAAGAAGAAGTATTTATCGTACTGAGTAAATTTTTTCACTTTCCCATTTTGATATCGATGAAACAAAAAGAAAACAAAATAAAGTATTGTTTTCAAATTGCACCTACCTAGGCTTACTAGGTTGTGCGTCAAATCTAGTTTTCTAATTAAAAAAATAGCGAAATCTTTAATTGAGAGTGATATCCAGTGAAGTCAAGTTTTGCAAAAAAAAATTGACAGATTGACCGACTTCAAAAGTAAATAAAGTAAGCACCATATTCTGTTCGAATCAAAGCCGAAAAAACCGGTGAAGATTAATTACATACCTTCGAAGATAAAAAAAGATATAAAAAGTTGTATATTTTCAAAATGCATTTGAATTGAGAGCTTCCTGTTTTGAAGTCGGTTAATAAACTGCCTTGGCTAAAACTCTCGTAAATATTGCAAAGGGGTCACGAAAGGTCACACATGTTTAGGCGCACTCCGTTCGCACGCCGTCCGACGCTTTCAAAAAGCTTTTTGTTCTTTCCATTAGCCCTAAACTACCGATGGCAATTGGAGTTTTTGCTCCGACTTCCCTCGCATTAATTCATACGATGCCCTACGGTGACAGAGAAAAGGCAAATCGTAAAAGTATTGTCTGTAGTAAATGTCAGATGTGTATTTATTTAGTTGAGTTTTCGCATAGAGTATACACTACAGAATAAAATATGTATTTCAATTGTTTAACGCGAGTTACCTTAGTATAGTTCAGTCAGGAGTTGCTTTATTGTGGAGGTTGAAGCGGATAAAATAAGTGGACTGTAGTTAAAAATCTATCTCAATGAAAATGCAGCTCCTCGGCTCAAGACTTGATGTAATATCGACAACCAAAATATATCAACTGACAAAAGACATCAAAATCAAAATCAAATAAGAAAAATACATAAATGACATAAAAAAGGCAAAGAGTTCGTAACAGAGCTCAAGAGGTCAATATTAATGAACAAAAATCATATATCTGCTACTCGAGTACCACTACACGGTGGTTCAGTTACCTTAATGGGAAGGCAGATAACCGCTTTCACACGTTTCGCCTTCCGAATTTGGTTACAGTTTATCACCCCTCTTTTCTGTAGATAAAACTAAATTTTCATTTATTTCCAGTTCTTCGTCAAACAGTGGACGTACTATTGCAAATGGCCATGTGTAGGGCTTTTTCAATCATTTAAAAGTGTATTTGTGTCTAAACAACACCTCTAGCTCTATTGTAGCTATGATTACAGATGGCTAAGCTACGTAATACTGACATTCCAACTTTGAGAAGTACTGTACTACGGCAGCTATTTATGTAATGTCAAGATACATTGACACTTATTGGTATTGTCAAGTGGAAAGTCTGTTTACGGAGCCAGTGATGGATGACGTAGCATCGGGACGGAATCAATCTTCGTCGCGCCAATGTTATCAAACGCAGAACTTAGTTCGGGGGACATTAAAAGTGTACAACAACGTGGGAATTTGGGAAATGACCTGATTCTGTCGTTTAGGAAGTGATGAGGTGTTTCGCTTATCCATGTTTATATTTTAGGGAAATTTATCAAATTTGTAGACCTTTAGAAATCCAAACGTTATAATGACATAGTCATGGAAAAACTGAGAGATCTTGTTAAATAGATCGCTGTCGTTGCTACTTTCATCTTAATTAAGGTTATCAATGCAATTCTATTGAAAATACAAATAAGTAATGATTTGACTCTCAATTTAATACTTAAACGATAGGCAGGCAAAACAAAAACCTACTTACCTACCTACCTACTACCTACCTTTATTTGGACAAGGGTTAAGTAATTGGTGACACGTCTATTGCTTTGCTTTATACCTGTCAATATCGAATAAAAAAGAAATATCTTGCCCATGAACTAGTCACTAGTAACCTTTTTGATAGTGAAATTCTGAAGGTCGTTCGAACTCGAATACGGTTACAAGTAAAACAAGTAAGTAATAAGTTTAAGGGTTTTTTTTTGTTGACGTTAATTGATGTTTTCATCGTCGAGTGGTGAGATTGGAATAGGTACGTCGTTACATACAAGTGAAAGTAATGAATAGATATAAAAGTGTTGAAAATAGCTTCAATGGTGCAAGAAACTATTGTACTAACAGAGCCACTAATGTAAAGTTTTTTAGCCATTTTTAAGTGTTGATATCGCGAATTCACATTATTCAGGATTTATTTACTTTAATTAATCTTTAATAGAAAATTATTTGTTATCCTCAGTGTTGCGCAATCCTGTTATCTTCTGAATTTGCTTCTTCATCATCTCCAGCCTATATACGTCCCACTGCTGGGCACAGGTCTTGTTTTAGCTCTTCTTTAATAACCAGGAACAATCTACACAACGCAAAAATTCTGTGATAATATTTAAAGCCGGAAAATGCAACTATTACAGTACTTTTACTCGACGTTTTAATATTTTTCACGCTACATTAGCGCATCTAACGGTGAATTCATATTCTGTAGCCCTTACTCCTCTGATTAAAGAAGCAGTGTCTCAATAGTCGATGAATCAGCTTGTCTTTATGCAAAACACACCGATCCTTGTTTACCACTAGCACACCGAGCCAGTTTATCGACTCTCGACAAACAATGCAATAAAAGTGAACGGCAGAAACTGTTTGACGACCGACATATTACTTTTAACGACTCTTCGTTCAGCGCATAATCTACGATTGGTTACGCTGTCTCTTTCATTATTGAGGGAAAGGAAAGAGTTTGTGTAAGATGTTTTGGAGATTCCTGAAGATGCCTGAAGCTTTTGTCGTTTGATTTCCTAAATATTTCCGGAGTATCCCCATTTGACATTTGAAAATTAAGGCTGATAGTTGACAGTATGTTACACTCTTTTGTTAATCTAGAAATAAATTTAATACAGAGAAAAAAACCAATAACCTTTTAGGTTTTCTTGATCATACTCTATACAACGGTTAACATAGTTAACATTGCACACACACACACACACACACACAAAAATCACATCTTTATCCCTTACGGCGTAGACAGAGCCTAAGGTAACAAGACCTACAGACCACGTTTAGCAATACATGTGAGCATAGGTGGAAAGGGGAATCAAAATAGTGATGGGTTGCTAGCCGCATCGCCTATAACATGATTCCTATGATTTTTGCCCTCGATGGGTTTTTACCATGAAGCAACTGGTACAATCTACGTTTTTTCATTGCTCCCAGACCAGCATGGAAGACATTGCGTCGGTTCGTAAAATTTCATTTAATTATTACCTATTATTACGTGACACTTGTACTTTGCTGCAATCGATGAATAACTCTTGCTGTCAGTCAAAATCCCTGCCATATTCGAGGTACCGACTTTCGAATTTTTTAATTTTATTTCTTCGGCTGGAATATATCAGTCGGTGACTTTTTGCATCCAGAATGACCGTGGTGTTTCTTTTATTTATAGCGTCCGAGCTTAATGAAACGCACACAGACGCAATACAAATAGTGGCAATGCAAACTCCATGGAGTTTTATGTATCATGATATTGGACGCCGGAAACTGACCCGCTCGGATTTATGGACACGCTTCCGTTTCCCTTTGCATACGCATCATATCGATTTTCGGCATTTTTCAGTCCCATTCACGCTGTCCACTGAGTGATTGTGGAACTGTTTAATCGTGATTTTCAAATGGCATCCATCGCTAAATATAAACACTGAATAGCTTGTGATTAATGAGACAAAACATTCATGCGTGGCCAAAGATGAATGTAATGTATCGCACCTTTTAATCGAACTGACTCACATTGAAATATAACATACATATATCACGTCTTTATCCCTTACGGGGTAGACAGAGCCTAAGGTAACAAAACCTTAAGGCCACATTTAGCATGATTAAGGGCGTATAGCTAGAAAGGGAAATTGAAATATTGACGTTCCAAAAATAAACGTTTTTATAAAAATAACATGGTTCGGTCTTCTGAGTCAGTTTGATTCTGAAGTTGTGACATATACAATCAAGTTCAAAAGTTTGTATCCATGCCAAGTAGCAAAAATATTTGTAACGAATTCATTGTCATAGATCTAAGTTCTATGTCTTAATTTACTATGTAAATAGAAGTTCTTCACAGCCATCCTTGTTCCTAATAGCTTATTATACTAATGTTACTTCACATATTTATTTTGTGCATCTTTACCTACGAGTATACGTCAATTGACATCTGTCTTACTTAGCCTGCCACAGTAGTGGTAAGCAGGAAAGCTATTACAAACGAGGGTACATCAAAGGTACATTTATAGTGCCCCGTTGCTCCCTATTTTTATTACATAAATATACCGTTTTAAGTTATACAATAGCAGGCATTTATCAAGAGAATCACAATCATTCGGCGGGGCAAAACAAGCCTTTGGTATAACTCCATGGGAGTCGTTTAAAAGTAAATTGTAGCGATATTTTCAATGTAATGGCCACCTGAAGCAGTAAAAACGTTTCGGACGGGCCTGCCATGGTTTTGCAGTTAAAAATATAATTTTCGGATTTATGGCCACTTGGAAAAAATATTTGCGCATTCGTCGAGTTAATAAAAGTGAAGATTTTACGATGTACTTGTTTATCGCTGCGAAATAGGGTTTTTACATAAGACGTTGATTAAGTTTTGTTTGTTTTTACTAGATAGAGCTTTGTTTGGTTAGAAGTGAAACTGATTTAATAATGCATGCATACATACACGTACACAAATCACGTCTATATCCCTTACTGTGCAGACAGAGCCTAAGGTAACAAAACCTAAAGGCCACTTTTAGCATGATATTTGTTTGTCTACATTGTTCTTTGTTTCTGTATTGTTTTGTACTGATTTGTGGTGTTCAATAAAGAGTATTTGTATTGTATTGTATTGTATTGGGCCACCTCGCCTATAACATGATTCCTAAAATTTTTGCCCGCTCCCTAGATTGGCTTTTAACATTTGCGCAAGAAAAGAAGCAACTGGTACATTGGTATACATACATATTCATCAATACATAGTATAAAATAAAGTCGCTTTTTCTGTCCCCTTATATCTTCAAAACCACACAACGGATTTGGATGCGGTTTTTTTTAATAAATAGAGTGATTCAAGAGGAAGGTTTATATGTTTAATACATGCATAATATACCGTGCGAAGCCGGGGCGGGTCGCTAGTAATATATATTTCAACTATTCTAACTATGTTTAATAAATCAGAATTTTTTACACCAAATTGACCTTTGGAGGAACTTCAAAGTGCCCTACACAACTTATGTCTTAGATAAAAAAAAAGCTTCGGTTAAAATTGGTTTTATGCGCTACGGTCGGTCTTTGTGGCGTTCTCTTCGGGGGAAGCCTATGTTCAGCAGTGGACGTCTTTTTAGTGAAATACTGCTGATAAAATTGAACCCTTACTACCTTTAATTACCTTGCTCGTCCATGACAGCTGTGGCCTTCTTAGCATGGTAATGGTATATTAGTCGATTATGGTAGCGAAGAAGATGCAAATGATATACTTTATGGGGATATGAATCGGGTGGTCGAATATATATTTTTTCCTAATGTAATGTTTGGTCAAATGATCGTTTCGCCTAAATTCAATTAATCTAAAACCATTTTCAGGAAAGCTATAAAATAAGTCTACCTAACCTGTTCTAAGTAACTAAAATTCTCTAAAACATTTTAAGTTTTGACTGTAAGAAAAATTATACAACTTTCTAACTGCGTCTTTCTTAGGAGCATTTTTAAGTCGAAACAAAATTCTGAAACGGTTGTTTAGAATAAGTTAGAAACTAAACGTTTTATCCCGTATAATCCAGCACGGTAAGCTGCAACCCAGGTGTTTTCATCGATCCGTGACCCGCTACCGAACCAAAGCCTCGACTCAAGTTCATGACTATTGAGTGCTTGGTTTTTCAGCTCAACCTGGCCGTTTAATTGCTTTTGCTTTACAGTTGTTTTTTGGCCGCTTTAGTCTGTTTTCCGTCTGGCTCGTCTCACGTCAGGCGTGGCTGCTAGTTTGACTCACCAATGTCCTATTAAATCCAGAAAATACCAGTACTAAGTACGATCGACCAAAGTTATCATAGTAATGTTAAAGTGTTCACTGTTCATCCAAATTCATATCAAATGAAACAATCGCTTAAATCGAACTTTCAAATTGGCAGCCGCGTCTTATCGACATTATTATTTTATGACATGCATAGGCTTTTCTACCTTAGGGTGGGTTAAAATAAATATTTTTAGGTTAGTTTCAAAATTTTCCTTAATGGGTAGAACGTTCTGACGTAGGTACTTATCAACCTACTGGCCAAACACTTGGTCCTAAAAAATTTTTCAAGTAGAGATATATCATAATATAGGTTGATGTGAAAATAAGAATTTGTGGCTTTTTTACGGGAAGTGGTCAAATCTAGAATTGGTCATTTCCAGAAGGGGTCAAATCTAAAAGTGGTCATTTCCAGAAGTGGTCAAATCTAGAAATGGTCATTTCCAGAATTGTACAAAACGAGAAGTGGTCACCAAACATCACAAGGGCAACGATGGCAAAGCCGCAGGCGTAATCTACTTTAAGGTATATAATAAACCAGTTTAAAATATAAGGTAATTAAAGATTGCATAACAAGTGCTGCTAATTAGGACCCCAATATGCTCAACACTGAGCGACCGCAGCGTTGGTTTTGTGTCACACACCTGCAAAACTAAAACTGGACTAAATTAAACAGTGACCGGACTACCCGTGGCTAGATCTGGGTCATTGCTTTACTTATACTTGGCTTGCAAAGTACCATTTTTTGAACGAACTGCTAAGTTTTGAAAAACCACACTCAAAGATGTCATTTACATAGAATATTGTGACTCGTCAACTGTAAGCAAAAATATCGTTTATAACTTGACGCTTATTACGTCAATTCAACACAGGTATACATTCTTTATTGAACGCCTGTGGCACAAAAAAGAAATATAGGATAGACCAAAAATTTTAAACGAGAAACCTGTCGTTTCTTTCAAGTGTCGTCGAAATTGAACACAATTCAGCTGTTATCAGCTAAGTTACAGCAAATGTAAATAAGAATATTTTTCCAACTTATTATTCGTTGACTTACAGGATGATTCATTTTATTTTTAAACCGAATGTCCTAAAATTCTACGTTATTAAGCTACAGCAGCCGAAGTGGAACTTTCCCTCTCTCGTGCGATAAGTATTGCGCATGTTATCAGGGCGATACGATCGACCGCATTGACCCGAATGAGCGAGCATTTGGCGAGCCGCCCGCGGCACACTACGCCAAAATCGCTGGCGACATATTCCGCAGATATGGGACTAGAACTAAAAAAACATGGATTTTTGATGCAAACACGTCGGTTCAATCAAAGAGCTCCAATAGGAATGGTACTAAGTTGTTTTCACCTTTGGTTTTTTACGGAAATAATAAATGCGGCACGTGTGACAGATTTTGTCGATAGGTTTGTTAGAATAGTTGGCATGATTAGAAAGATGCGGACGGATTTTATGGGAAACGTCCTGCAGCTATGTTAGTTTAATCAAAAGCTCAAATTTAACAGGGAAAGGAAGAGAGATCAAATTTCCTTTGCACCTTTATTTTTACTGGAACCTGTACTTTAGTGTGGTTTATGTACGGTAAAGATTTTATACGTGCATACATTCATACCTTCATGTGTTTATTAGATTTTTTTGTGCAAAATTGACTAAATAGTGTCTCGCCGTCGACACCAGTGCGCTGAAAACCATTTATATGTGCAAAACAATGTTTATGTTTCAAAATTAAGAATTTAACGTAAAGCCGCTTACTTTTTGTAATCCGATCTTTTTTCTTTTAGTATTTATAGACGAAAAACAATTTGCGACTTAATTTGTGAAACAACATTTCTTTATAAAAAGCTTAAGGTAAAGTAAGTTAGAGACTTTAACGAAGGTATTATTGGAAGTATCAAATAATACAAAAGATGTGACAATGCTTAGAATTAATAATAAGAAGATAGTAAGTAATAACTTATAACGACCCAAATTCTATAAATTGCCCGAACTTTCTAAAGAACGAGCCTAAACGTTTCTGAACTATTGTTACGAAGTTTTAATATCATTACACATTCCTACATAACTGTCTCGCTGTGTTATGAGCATAAATTAAATTACAAAACTTTATAATTGTCTCGGCCGCTAACAAAACTCATTACACGCGTCTGCAACACCCTGTATTGGGTTTCAAGGGGATAACTAAAACGTAGGTTCATGGGCTAAATAATGAATATTGAACGTCAGAGTACTCTTAAGTTAAGCGGTTTATCAATTCAACTGGTGATGGCATTTTACTTGAAAATAATACAACATCAGGAAATTCGTATGTTGATGTTGCAAATATTAAATAGAAATACAATGGACTACTATTTTTATTCGATAGTTTGTGTAAACTTAACTATGTCGTAGCAGATACTTAATTATCTTAGTCTTCCCTTGATTCTCGGGAAGACCGCCGAAGGGCTAAACAATTACGATAAAAGGCGTAAATATCTTAGTACCTATTTATCTTCTCTTTACTTTGAAGTCCGTATAAAAGACGCTAAGAAATGAGAATACTGCTTTATACAGCTCAGTGTTTAAATGTTTGATTGATTACTCGTTTTCTGTGTGATACCGTTGTATAAAGCGAATACGTAACACGAAACAAATCAATCGTATTTCCAAAATGCCACTGAAAAAATATCGACGCTGCATAGCAATTTATCAAGCAAGTTCATGTTTTAAAACGCCATCTATCGTTTTTTCTTGTAGATTTTGCGTTCTGCAACACCGTATGCCAGTCGTCAAGTTTAACATAACAAGGAGTCTTAATTATGAATTAAATGAGGGCGCCACTTTCTACGTAACTATCATATTTTCCCCGTAACGAGCTTGTATATATGGCAACAATTTAGTATGTAAATATTTGATCTCCCTTTTATGTTATTTGAAGTCGGTCATGTCAGTATTTATCAAAGGTGAGATTTTTAGATTATAATCCCAAATTGACTTTTAGTGTGTTCCTCTTGCATTGCATTGCATTGATTACTGTTGCAAGGCTTTATTAATGTTAGAAAAGCTTCCTTGACCTAAAATCTCAAGCTTGATCTTCACAGACCTGAGTTTAGGATTTTTCTAAGAACAATTGAATACCTATTTGATGTAATGAATTAAATCACCAAATACTGCTGGCTAAAGAAAGGCGGTCTATGCTTCCTCTCCTTTACACAAAACCGTTAAAACAACCGGACTTTTTCGTATAAATCAGCCTTTTTCAGTTTTACATCTGGCAGCCTTGCCCGCAAATAACAAATGAGTTCGGTCCGCGGGGAAATTAAAAATAGTTTCTCAATTTTCCCACGAATCAAAAACACTTGCCCAACTTTCGCCAATATTGAAATGAACTTCGCGGCTTTGAAACTTGTTTTAATAACAAGAATAATTAATACTCCGACTTAAGTTTCCAATGGAATAGTTTCGGTAGCTGATGGCGTTGCCGAAATTTTGTGGCCTATTTATTAAATGCCTGCGAATAAGGTCGACGAGTTTTTGGATTGTTCGGCGAAAATAATGACAAAGAAAACAAAGAAATATCAAAATAACGGGGCGCAACCTTGATAAATATATAATGACAAAGAAAACAATGAAGAATCAAAATATCGGGGAGCAACCTTGTTCCAGCGCTTAAAGTTCTTACAGAAATTTCGGTAAAAGAGCAGCAAACAATACAAGAACACGCAAACTATTGCGTATAAATAGTTTCGAAGTCTCAGAAATTAGGTCTAAGTTTTTGTAAAGATCCAATGTTATCGGAACTAAATAAACTTCAAAGTTTATTTTCATCGATCAAAGACGACAGGGCGTCATATTTTTTTTAGAAATCATGTAGAAACTTAATTTAAACAAATTATCACTGGAACACAGTGTTGATTGTGGCCTTTTGTAAAAAAAAACACAGCAAGCATGACATCAAGATGTGACGTTCAATGCCACGCCATATTGACATTGAACCTTTCTCTAATGAAGCCATTTCGCGGTAGACTATTAATATTTCGCGTATGATAATGATAACAATGCAGATGTCACACAAAATCGCTAATAACGGCAAAATGACCCACGCCGCTCATTACGAGCGTTAATTACGGAATCGACCCCGCCATCGACATGATAGTCCAAATTAATATTCCAATTCCAGACGCAAATAGCAGGTTTGATCACCGCTGTCTGAATAGGCCTCGAGCTTAATGAAACCTTACGAAAATACGCTTTATAATCACATTAATTAAGCAATCGTTGAATAAATATTCATATTTTCCGAGCGACAGATCGATATCTGAATTTTCGAAGGCGCGATAACGTCGTCTCTGTGATGTTTCCTGTGAAATTTACCTGAAAATCAAATGCCGGCAAATGTTGATGTGCTTTTGTCGAGATAAAAACGGAATGGGCGTTGGATTTTTTTTTCGGTGAAGCTTTTTTTGTTTGTTTGTTATCAGAATAAAAAGTAGCTTTAATATTTACTGGTTCAATTTTTGCTAATAAATACAAAATATTGCTTAAAGCTGTTGGCTCGTTTGACAAATGAGACGCACGTCCAAGTCACTGGCATCAATATCGGATGCAACAAAGCACTCAAAAACATCCAACCGCAACTCCACTCGTGTAGCCATTAATACGGCGTATCATATTACATTTGAATGCATAAATAAGTTAAAATATAAAATATTATGCACGTAAACTATTTACCTTATAATAAAGCTAACCCTCATAGCAAAGAGTATCGCATAAATTTTCTTTTTATAGTTATTTTTAAAGAAGCTTTAGCCTTTTAAAATAAAACTAGTAAACCATTAAAAAGGAAATCGTGTAAATCGTTCCAAACACATCGTAATCCAGCTATACCAACTTGCTATAAATTTTCCACTTTACAGACCATAACGTAGAACCGTTAAAGGATTTTTTAAAGGGTATAAAAGTATCCGATGAATGGTAAAATTTTAATTCAATATTTAAGTAAGAAGTCGTAAATATTACGCGTAAACCACAAATGTGCAGTTTTGCCACTAGCTTACGTATATCATAACTAATGAGTAATGACTTACAACGTCATGGCTACACAGGCAAAACAGGCATCAGCCGTAGTATCGTGGTACCTAAAGTACTCAAAAGCATCCAAAAAACTCATATCTAGACTAGACTTTATAGAGCCTATCCGATATTTTTGAGTGCTTTACTGTAACCGATATTTTGTGCCTTTGACGCGCCCAAAAATTCGCCACCTTTAGCTAAAAATAACGTTTAAAAACGTAAGAAAAGAACGTTTTGGTTGCTGTAAAAAAAGGCGTTCTGAGTTTGTCTGTAGGTTTTTTTTATCATAATTCATCACACCGTGTCAGTCGGCAATAAGTTAGTATGTATATATTCGTAGGTATAGGTAGTGTATACATTCATTTAGGTAGGTACGCGATTGTCTGATTGCAATTAATTTGGAGTAAGTATATTATGGTACTTCGTCAAGGTTAGACAGAACCGTGTGCGTACCGAACTATCTCTCAGTCCATACAATTTTCATACAAATTTTGCCCAAAACATCTAAACTTTAATTCAACAGGCAACATTCTGCAGGTATAACGGGGAATCTCATTATTCCCACCTGGCACTGATTTTAATTTCCTGGCAGTGCAGGCGGTATGAAGACGGGATTTATTTGCGTAAATAAATATTGCCATGTCTGCTTACCCCCTTTAGTCGTAGGGATGTTGGTATTACTAAGGCACCGTAGCACCTACTAACGCCAAGTTGTACTTTCGAGTCGGTTATCAACTGTTAAAATACTGCTGTCAGGTAGGTTCCACTGCTATCCCACTACTATATAATAATAATACTCATAAACGGTTGCATATAATATAAGTCTCCCTCAAAGGACACCAAGATGAACGGTTTCTTCCTTCCTTAAACAGTGACTTTGAACAAGTCATCATTGCAGCTTGTAGAGGGTGCCTTAAACCAGTTTATACCGGTCACTTTCCGGTGCACAAAGGCCATTTGAAAACCTTACTAAGTTACTATGCTAAAATTTACTTATCCCACCAAAAACATAAATATTAAAATGAGCCAAGTTCTTCGACACAAAGTGTTTGGATATCTGAAAAGGTGCGAAGTTTGGCGCTACGTGAGTAGTGAAATCACTTTCACTAACAACATTTTGTGAAAGTTTACTGTAAAAAAATTATTTGGCCGTTTAATTATACAAGTTTCAAAATCAGCAACTTAACTTCTTCCTTGAGTCCATGGGAGTGCCCGTGCTAGGACTGCGTCACGGCCAAGCCCAAATAACCAACGGCTAAATAACAAAATCAATTTTAGTGAGTGAGTCAGTATAAAACATGAAATTTTCGATAATTATTACGTTTTTCCAGAATAGTGGAGGAACTTCCATTTTCGTACTGGGTTTTGAGGTAACAGACCTGGTATGGGAAAAGCGCTCGAAAGTTTTCAGAAAATATTTGTGACAAGTACTTGGCCTAGTATTTATCAAAATGTTTGTAAAGTTTTCCAAACTATGCTACCTGTTTAGATCGACATTTGCTATTATTTTCTGTTAATCTTGACACACTGCAGTGTCACTTGGCATTTAATTCAAACTTTGGCCGATCGCACTACCGTATGTTTTAATCATAGCACATTAAGAGCACCAGTCGTCTTAAAATAGCTAATAACATTGAACATAGTTTGGCCAACTTCACAAACATTGCGACAAATATTGGGCCAAGTTCAAGTATTCCTACTTATGCCGTGTAATACTATGAGCTAGATGTAAGCGCTGAAACCTCATGGATTATGCAACTGCGGTCTTAATACCTCGTCTATGAGCACGAAAAGGTTCTAAATAAACAACGCCGCGCTAACTAGATGGAAATTTGAGTTATTAAATTGTGAATTTTGTGCTGTTTACTTGAAAATAGTTGTCCTTTACTTTGAGTGCAAAAGTTTGGTTTTACTGACATTCACTGCATTTTGTATTATGACAGCACAAATTATTTTTACCAATGAGTGTTGGAACACAAACTAAAAAAATATACCTATTATTTATTTATTTTATTTAGGTTAACTAGAAGAGATCCCTTTAAGGAATAAATTCGCATCTGTACATCTGCTTATCTTGTAACCTGTAAAATTATCGTATTTTTGTACAATAAAGAGTTGTACATACATACATACATATTATATAGGTATATATGTAAGTATGCGTCACGCTTCGTCAGTTGTATACTGGCTAGTTTGTTGTTTCATACCTCCAAAGCGAATTTAAAAGTTATCTAAGGATTTTATACAGTCTCTTATCGACTCTTTCAATGCGTTGCAATGAATCACAGCTTTTTTCTTAAAGATAGGAAATTGCAAAGCAACTATCTGACAGAACTATAAAGGATAGCAATGCTCAGCTTTGGGCTTGGGACGTCTTATTATGACATTGAAATTTTTACAATACGGCATATCGCAAACTTAAACTGTTCAGTGATGATTCTGCTAAAGAATTGTTTCTTTTTCCTACGATTGGTAACAAATATTAAGATCGCTTATTCCACCATTTAAATATGTTATAATAAAACATGTGTGTTTAACACAGATAGAAATAACGCATTATAATAACTTCACAGCTGAATACTTTCCACTGAATTTCATATCAATTGTTACACATTGTAAAACCATTTCATAAATCTCATTACACATTTATTGACAGTCCTAATATAAACTCAATTGTAAAATGCGAATGGTTCCCCTGTCCGCAACTGCCCTACAATTCACATTTTAGCACCATAGCGCCGCTAGAGATAATAATATTCCATACGTAAGCCTCCCACAGTTCCGCAGAACTGCTCCATCGTAATTCGTCGTCCAACTTGCTCCGTAATCAGGCTGCGGAACTCCTCCCAACAAAATAAGTACCTACGTACACAAGATTAATTGTACCCCGGACAACGCTGCACCGGAAGCGCATCCATGTCGGCCACTCGCCGCCATTTTGTACTTCCGGTCCAAGATAAGGGGTCAGAATCTGCCAGTATCGCTCGATTATCTGTCTTGTGATTTTTTGTCGTGGTGAAAGCCCGTTGAAAGTGATGGAACGATTTCGTATTGGTTTGTTTAACAAACGAATTCACCGACTATAAAATAATTATATCGACTATAAAATAAAACCTAAAACGTAACTAACTAACTAATTCTTCGCCACCGCAGAAGAGCCACAGATATTCTTAACAGCCTAACAACCATAGTACTACTTGTATAGATCAAATTCGAGATAGAGCGCTAGCAAGGGGATGGGTGGAACTGGCAAACCTTGATTTACAATCCTTCGTATTTCTTGCGACTGCGTCAAAATTACATACCAACAAGTTGAAGTGAGTAGATGTAGTGACAGGCTAAACATGTCGTCCTCTTGCTGCGCTTGATTCGCGCCTCCCCGGCATGACCTTACCCAAAATGGGTCAACTAAATCAAAGCAGCTGACACCGCTATCAGCCGCTCGAACATCGCTAAGTTGGCAACACTCGACCTTTCATGTCAACAGATTAATCATAACTGAATGTACAGTCAGACCGTCTGGGGTCACTGTAGGATCTACACCATAATAAAGGTCACTTGACTCCTCTGGTCGATACAACGATGACTAACTGTGACTTAATTCTATGGTGGGCTGTAATTTAAATATGTACCAGTAAAAAATATTATTAGCTAATACAAAGAACTGGAAAGCCTGGCAAAGTATTAAGAAGTGATGAGTGAGTAACCTTCATTCATTAAATACAACATGGACCAAAGACGTTCTTTGCTGAGCAGCTAACCCGAAATATGCGGCCTAACTGTGTACTTGAAAAACGTTGCTTCCTATCTCAACAGGCTCAAAGGAGTCTCACGTTGTTCGAATGAGGCCTGACACTAATCAAAGTGCTCTCTTACTTTAGCACCGCAAAAGAAGCGCAATATGATCGCTAACATAAGATAAAGGCTGGTGACAACTTGTATAACTCCACAACTCAGCCTCAGAAGTTCCTGCAAATGACAGCTCCCCCCTCCACATCCCCCTCAACCCCAAGCTGCCACAGAATCCGCAAACCACTTTGCACCATCCGATACTATCTCTTACAATGCATTTTCCTTACACAATAAGTTTGCTCGCCACTCTTTGATAGATATCGAGAAGCCTCCAACTTTTAAATCCGTCCGATTCGAAAGTTGGCCCGCAAAGTCGGTGCGATTTGATAAATTATTTTATAGAGAAACTTACAGGGAAGTGCATAAATTTTTATTACGTGCTCTATATGGAGCACTAAATTAAGAACTTGCCTTTCAATCGCGACAAATGATCGGCAATGAAAACTACTTAAAATGCCAATTTTGAACAGAGAAATCCGTTGCAAATATACTTACTCATAGTTTGGTAAGTAGATACATATTTATAAAATACGTAACATGTGTAATATTTTATACAAAATGCTCAAGTTTTCCTTCACCCTAATACATATTTATATATTGAGAGCGTCCCAAAGTTCTGCGGATAGTGCTCCTTAATCTCCGTCAAGTCATATCTCAGGTCGTTAATCACTCGCTGCTGAGATAGATTGAGGACTTAAATGACAAACACATACGCTATTTAATTGTAAACTCTTCATTAGCACGGTAACACAGACGATCATAGCACTTGCTCTCAGACGGTATCAAGTGCGACGGTGAACAGAATTGAAATTCTATGCAAAGTTTCGGATAATTTAAGTGCATGTCATTTTAGACTGTTGTTGTAGAATCAATACATACACAGACCACGTCTGTATCCCTTACGGGGCAGACATAGCCTGAGGTAACAAGAACTAAATGCCACGTTGAGCATAATTGTGGGCGTAAAGCTGGAAAGGGGACTCAAAATAGAGATGGATTGCTAGCCGCATCATCGATTTTCACTCATTCCCGCGATGGGTTTATACCATTTGCGCGGGAAGAGAAGCAACTGGTACATTCTATGTTTTTACTATCTAGAATCAATACTGTTTGAAGTATTAAAATAACAAACGAATTAAAGTTTCAAGATCCGGTTCAGTGCCACATTTAAGACTTGATCTTACTAACCCCTATTATGAAAATTTACTGTTAAAATATGATTACAAACCTTACCTAAATTTAATATATTTCATACTTAGACTAACGTACAGACGGCCCGATTAATTTTATCCAAACCGAATCACAGTTCGATAGGCTTCGGTGTCGGTACAACTTTACGTCATAGACCAGCGAGATTAACCCGCCTATTTCTCCTGTCGGCGAATCAGAATGCTTGCAGCAATGGCCGAATAATACTAATACAATAACCGGTATACATAAGCGATAGGTATAAAGATAGGTGCAAGATTAATTGACCGGCGCGCCCCCTGGCGGCGGAAACGCATCTATATCTGTCCACTGCGGACCATTCTGCCTTTCCGTTTGCCTGTAAATATGTATGCGGTTGTGTGCCAAGCTCTTAAGGCATTCTGATGCAACTTATGGATGAGTGGTGGTATATTGTACTTGCTTTTGGGCTATGCAGTTGCGCTTTTGGCTTTTGCTAGGGGTGGTTAAAAAATCTATGAAAGCCAACTTGTTGGTACCTATCTTGATACGTATACACACACGTCTCTTAAATTAAATGAGTGTTGATATGTTGCGCTCCAAACGTGCAACGAGGAGATATAGAAAATAAATACTTATTTCTTACACAATGATAAATAAGTCATAACTATTTTAAAAGATTCACAGTTAATAAACAATTGCCATAGAATACATTTGCCATATTTTTTGCTAAATTCACGGTTAATTGTACCTAATGACAGTTCATGCAGTTGATTCGCAAAAATATGAGTGGACAGAGCTCTTGAACTTTATTGCGCGAATCGAAAAATAAAATTAAAGAAAGAAAGAAACATATTTTACTTTGGTTCTAGTAGTATTTTTCCCGCCATCGTACAATAAAACAAAAGAAAAACAATTACGCTTAGTATTAATATTAAAAAAGTATCTTCAGCAGAAAAAAATATTAAAAATTATAATTTCACAAAATCCTTTCTGCCTTCTATAATGACCTAGACATAACTTAGCAGTATCTTTATTTTCGTTTATTACAAGAAAATGCGCAGGTTGCATTTAAATTATACTTAAGTTATCTTAATGCTGTTGCTTTGCCTGCGGGTTAACGGGAATTATGAACGCAAATTACTATCCCGTTTGTTTATTTTGCTAAAATCGTTTTGTGTACTTCTCCGAATTCATTTGAAATTCTGCATTAATGTATACACCGCTTAGCGTTATCTACAGAAACACAATTAATATTCCGGTTGTATGTCTCAAGTTGGTTTCGTAAAAACCTTTTTGGCGGCCCGTGTCGGACGATGAACACTTAAATAAAATCTGCACTGAAAACTGTTCAGAATTCAGAGTTTAACTATCTTGACGTTTTTCTCTTATTCCTTCACCTACCACTTCTGCCCACCTTCCCCATTTGTGTGGCTGAGTTTTTTTACCTTTACTTAACTTTAGGTTATTCTTAAGTCTTGATTTTTTTATAAAAACCATTGTACCTAACAGCAGCGTGTCGTCCTTACAACTCTTCCCACCAGTTCCTCTACCATACTTCTCTATCTCTCTCTTCTTCACTCGCCGCTATTAACTACCTAGGTGATTTGGTTTCTTGTCTTTGGCGAATTGCCTAACGGAAATGATTACGGATACCTCTGGTACCTAATAAATTAAGTAAAATTTTAACATTTTCCTCAATTCTGTTTGTGTGTATTTTATATTCCCATACTTGTAAAGTAAATCCGGTGCAGTGGAGGTGCACAGGAAATTAAAACGGTGGCACCTAACTTGAAACTTATTTCACCCGTTTCAACAAAGCAGATTTATGTTTGAAATTTTCAACTGTTGTTTTCTTCTTTAAGAAATACTTTGAAATCTTGCAGAGCTGCCCGACTGTAATTATAAAGTTTTTTAGTTCTAATTTAGACAGTAAATTACGTTGATAAATCTACTTTTTATGTTTTCCTTTTTGATAATTCGTATTGCAAATTTTTCATTTTTTTCTTTATTCTAGAATGAAATTGACGAATATGACTTAATGAATAGATAAGTTGAGGATTTTATATCATGTTATTTATTCGCACTGATACATTATTATAGTTATATAGTAAAAATATATAGACAATATGCCAACAATTTCGAAAATAAATGTGTACCTACAGACCTGCCGGAGTTCATCATAATATAAAAATATTGTTATTTGACAATTGTATTGTTTGTATTTGGCGTGTAACAATTCATTATTCATTATTCAGAAATAAATGAATCTCAGTCATGTCTGTCCTTGGTGTGAAATTAACTTATTCAAACCATTCCACAGCAATCGGAAGAGACTTTAGTTATGTATGTATGTATGTATGTATGTAAACTCTTTATTGTGCAAAATAAACAAGACAAAATACAATTGACAAACACTGACTGACTGTTATTTTTGTAGGACTCGATTAGAGCTCTATTAAGAATGTTTTCACCGTAACAGTATCTACTTTATAACATTATAAATGTTATTCTCAGGTTACGTCTGTAAATTTAATTAAAATCGAACCTTTTCTTTCATATTCAGTAAGTACGTAGGTAGAAAGTGTCGAGCATAATGGATGTCTATTTTAGTCATTCGCTTTTAATATTGAAACCCACCAAGATGACAGTAATTAAATTTGACAAACTGAAGCAGATTGGTTTAGTGATTAGGTATTACAGAGAGTCTTCTAATGTTAAAGAACGTCAGTAGATCGTCTGACGTCTCAATATCAATAAATCCCATGGGAAAATTTACATCAACTGACCTAAATATTTAGTACCAAGCTAACCAAAGGAACTTGCTATGGGCAATAAGCAACGTAGAAATATACATACATACATTTATCACGTCTTTATCCCTTACGGGGTAGACAGAGCCTAAGGCAAGAAAACCTTATGGCCAAAAGTTTAGCATGATAGGTGGAAAGGGAAATCAAACTAGTGATGGGTTGCTAGCCGCATCGCCTATAACATGATTCCTAAGACTTTCGGCCATTCCCTCGATGGGCTTTTACCATTTGCGCGGGAAGAGAAGCAACTGGTGAGTTCTATGTTTTTTCTTTACTCCCAGACCAGCATTGAAGAAATATACGTAAAAGTATTCATTATGTCCTATATTTGTTTCTATACATATACCATCCATCCAACACACATTAAATCTGTAAAACTATCACACATACGGCGCATGTGTTGTTTTTTAAAAGCCTCATAGAAATTCCAAACTCCAGTCTCTTCTATAAAACGATGAATCAAAATAAAGTAGTCTTCCAGTTTTGAAACAGTTTTTAAAAGGCTTTCTAACCAGTGTGTTTTGTTTCCACATTATTACAAACGTTTAAACATTGCAAAAATATGCTTCATTTCAGTATAAACGTGAAATATAAACGGTAAATCCCGCCAAGCCATTACGAACCATAACTTTATATCGCACGGTTTATAATGTCACATCAAAATCTCATTACTGCTGTGTTCCTGTAATGTTATGTCTCGCTATATCTATATTTAGCCTGTTTCCGGAACATAATGTGTACATACAGTATGTTCTTTAACCGGCTTGCTAACTTTTTTATAGCTTGCGGTGAACAGAGAGATATATAGAGCCGAATCACGTCCAGTTAACATAAAAAGAGCGACTTTTACTTTATTACAAAGTAAGAAAGAAAAATACCATATTTCATGTAATTAGTTCATTTATTTACTTCTTAAGATGTGGTTAGATACTATTAAGTATGTATTAGGCAGGCAGCTAAAGGGAGGTTGCATTTACATGTATAACGTGTTTGTTCTGTTTTAGTCTAAATAGGTACTCGTATTAGTCACATTAAAAACTTTTTAAAACTACCAAAACTACACTGTGGCTTTTCAAAACAGTGTTTAAACAAAATTTAACATTTAGTCTAAAGCCAACCATTAAAATCAGTCGTGTCTAAATGTGTGTCGCTACTGCACCGTACCCAGTGACCCATTTTTTTGCTATTATTTCGTATAGCCCCGTGCACCGCGACCAACATAAAGCAGCATTAAGTATCGACGTTTCTGAGCTAGGCCGACGATCGGACGTAGATAAATTATGCTTATATCTGCTCCTGATAGTTCCACTTCTAACGATATTTCTTCCTAACTTTCAGAGATTTATTTATGAAGAAAATATCCGGTGTTTTGAAAACGAGCTGGCTACGATGAACATGATATAGCCATATTTATTTATGAAGCTACGTATTTCATAAGAAACCAAATACTTAGGCACTACTGAGAAGACATTTTTAGTTTAGGCTTGACAACTTTAGTAACGATATTCGTATAAAATTGTAGCTAATCCGATCGTGGAAAGTTTCAAAATCATTAAGTTACTCTCATTTTTTACTAACAAAAAGTGGACTAGCACTAGTCTGAATAAATAAAATTATTTTTATTAATATTATTTATAACAGATTAAATTTGTAAAACTTACTCGAACAAAACAAAGCACGTTTAATTTTCAATAACAGAATGGCATTTGAAACTTGTTATTCAGCCAGGCTTTAAACACGGGTTTAACCCAGATCTTGGAAGTTATTATGCGGCATAGAAACTGGAGGCTTACCCGATGCAGCCACTGTCTAACTCCGGCCAACAGTGCAGGTGGTTCCGACGGCTGGAGCTAAGATATTTAACTTAGCCTAACTCTGACATACAGATATATGGACTATGTATTCTAAACCAGTTAGTTTCAGTACCGAAGAGTTCAAAAAATTAGATGTCGACCTATTTTTACGAACGGAAGCTGCCCCTGCTTTGCAAATAAACGAAAGCAATGTGTTCAAATTATTTGCTTTTCGTAAATGTTTCACTTTTCCATAATTTATTATTATATAGAAGTTTTATCGCTTTTGCAAAAGTTTTTTAATATATCAATACAGGTTTTAGCAGCAGCAAAGGTCTACCTACATAAAAATATGACTGTGGCAAGGTTAAGTAATTTTTTGAATGTTAGTATAAACTGTTTGAACAAAAAATATGCTGTCACTAATATAAAAAGAACCAGTGTCGAAATTACTTTGGGGTTAATTATGAGCTCCGGATGGATATTAGATAACCGCAATTTCTTTAGTCCTTGAACATAATGCATGAAACTGGTTCGAAATGTCGATAAATCTCCTAGTCTATGTAAAGGTAATCGTAGTCATTATCCGGTAGAGAAAACATCTCGTATAAAAATCTTCAAATTTAGGTAAAAACTTTGTCGGGCGCCGTAAAATATTACGTTATTGCTAGATAATATTCTAGACCGCGGTCTCCGTAACGTAACATCCTATCGAATGGTTTTCGAAGGCCAGGTTGTATTTTACAAGTTTTCTAATAGTGTACTTTTTTCAAAAACATTTTAGCAAAAATTACCGCCATTAAGATATATATTTGTTGTTATTGTAGTTGTATCTTTTGTGTCATTGATTTCCTATATTTTTTTAGTTAAATTTTACACTAATTTTTGAAAAATATAATGCAAATAAAGAGTTGAACTAATACGACAAAATTTAGAAAAACTAATTCGCAAATTCTTTCTTTCTTTCTTTCTTCTTAAATTGATTGCTTAAAAATGGTAACATTCCCGTGTGAAACGAGTAGCAAAAATTTGTATGTGCTGGTATCAAAGAAAACTAATGTAAACTGTATTGCAAACAAATTGCCGGTATTTAGCGTTGATTCGTAAATTAGTCACATAAACAAGAGTCCAACTTGACCGTTTAAACTACACTCTATAGGTAATACAGTACAGTACTGGCCAGATAGTAAACACGTAAGCGAATTTAACAAAAAACTACGTCCGAAATCGGGTGAAAAAAAGAAGGTGATAACGTACGAGTGTCGTTCAGTTTGGAATAGCCGCGGCCATTAAAGCTAACGAGCCGGGACGAGGACAAAATGTCCTGCCGTGCCAACAATAGCTACCTTTACCTTACACTGTACCTGAATATACTCGACATATTATCGCATATTGTGTTGGTACACCCCGCCCGCTTTGCGCTTTGCTGACTTCGAATATTTCACGTATTACTTTTTTACTTTGAAGTGAAATGTTTGAAGTTTTATTAGAATGCTTTATTATAATGACGAAATAGAGATAAATGTTGCGTTAATAAGTCAGTTTGCCTATTTTTACGCAGCAAATCTGAAGTTTAGTTAAAGTTCCTGATTTTGTAAAGGTGGTTAATCTACATCAGAAACAATCTATAACGGCAATTAATCTCGGTCTCCTGGTACTCTTGATGTTTTAATCAACAGTGAAAGCCCAACAGTTTTCTTATATCGCTGCATATCAGAATACAGGTCAACCTATATCTATACAAAGCGTTTTGTATGTAGGTATGCGACGAACAATGAAGAACAAAGGAAGTTTAGCACTTCTTTACTCATTAAAATGTCTTTGAAACACGTTGAGGTATAGAAAATAAACGTTTTTCTTCGATATTCTTTATACCTAAGTTTATCCGTTTAACAAAGCAGTAAGTAAGCTTTCCGTTCAGTAGTTTAAAAAAACTGACACTAAGACCAGACCGCCTTTTTCCCTAACACTGGCAATCAGATTCACCGTCTCTTTCCGATCTATTTTATACGACAAGGTAGGCTTACGAGCAAGCGTACCTATGGTAAGTGAGCATCACCACCCAAGGGCACCAGCAACACTAGAGGGTTGCAGATGCGTTGGCAGCCTAGAGGGGTGAGATAGGATACCTCATGTGCCAGTAATTTCACCGCCTGTCTTACTCTTCACGCTGGTACATAGCAGCTCAAGCACTGCTGCTTACCGACAGGATTAGCGAGTAAGACGGTGGTAGCAATCCCGACGGACCTTGCATGAGGTCCTACCACCTGCAGAGCACGTAGGACTCCATGCAGGACCGGACCATTTATTTGGAGATTTACCTATTATATGTTGATATGTGATTTCCACATCATAGAAACATGTGTACCTAGTACAAAACACTATATTGAGAACGCGTTAAATTATTTCTGAACTAAGAATGCTGTCGGCAGCTGAGTGACACTTGTCGAGCGTCTGTCACTCGCAAATTGAAATTGACGAGACCCCGACGCGAGCACTTGTTACTGATTCCACTATCCCCGTTACTTAGTTACGTTTACTATAGATACTTACACAGTGGGAAGTTATGTATTGCAAACATCGGTAACTTTGTGGCGGCATTTGCACATAAATACAAAAGTCACGAAATCGGCCCCAGATGACTGTGAGCGAACGGTTTCAGTCTTATTCTTTTGTGCTTTTATTATGTATTACGTAAAAAAAGTATTGATATTCCTGTATTATAATGGATTATGAATATTACGATAAATATGTAAAAAGTGGTACTTAATTGCTGTATAATAGTAAATAAACTTTGAATATTTATCGTTAGGAAATTCGTCATTATCATCCCTACTCCCTAATCCATATTTCTTGTACTACTTTTTGTTTTTTTTATTGAGTGTAAATTGTTACTGGCCACTAAAATGCCATATTATACGGTTTTATGAATAAAATAGTTCTTCTGCTGCATTTTATAAAATTAAAATTATTAATGTAGTTTTAAACAATGGGCACAGACATCGACAGATGCCAAGCAGGCCCAATAAAATTACAAGACAAAATTGAATCAAAAATCTTACATAGCAAACACCAGGTACTTAAATAATACGTATTTATGCTTCGTTTAAAAAATTAAAAACGGACTAGGTAAGTATTTCAACGGACAAGTCGAGTTGAAAATCTGTGAGAGCGGCCTTTGCCGAGCATTGGGACACTTGCACACACATACACAAATCACGCCTTTATCCTTTACGGGGTAGACAGAGCCTAAGGAAACAAGACCTAAAGGCCACGTTTAGCATGATTGTGGGCTTTTACCATCTGAGCGGGAAGAGAAACAACTCGTACATTCTATGGACACTTAAGGGCTAGCAAAAAAAGGATTTCAAACCATCTTCTACTAAAACATAAGGTTTCCGACCTAACTGTACTCTCTGACTTTTCGCTTGCAGTCCATTCCTTCTTGTAGTCGCGACTGTAACAGAGGTCTGTTCCTAATGAAGACAGATCCGCGCTCGTTTCTCTTTTGCGGATTTTTTCATTGTTTTCTTGAACAACTCGGTCGTAACAAGATTTTAACGATAAAATATTTCTGATTGTTTCGTGTTTTTGACCGCGCTTGATGCGGTACAAACTTTGGAGACTATGATTTGACTATTTATGGGATTACCGCGACTGTAAACTAAACGTGACTTTCATTAATAATTTATTTTACCATCAATCTGTCTACAGACTGGCCATTTTCTAATTAGAATAATAACTAACTTTGACTTTTCAAAAACGCACTTTGTACACAAACAAGCTAAAACTGGTCTTAACCGGATAAAAAACCACCTTCTCAAGGTCTTCGTGGCCGAAATCTGTAGGACAGATCCATTGGTTCACAAACAGTGTACTATTGAAACCAATGTGGAACTTTTACACTAAAGATGTGGTTAGTGACATCGCTTTGTGTGACATGGAGAATTTACCTTGTCTTATATTATTGCTTTATTGTCTTATTGCTTCTACGCTGGTCTGGGAGTAAAGAAAAAACATAGAATGTATCAGTTGCTTCTCTTCCCGCACAGATGGTAAAAGCCCATCGAGAGAATGGGCAAAAACTTAGGCATCATGTTATAGGCGATGTGGCTAGCAACACATCACTATTTTAATTCCCCGTTCCATCCTTACGCCCACAATCATGCTAAACGTGGTCTTCAGGTCTTCTCTGTCTCTCTGTCTACCCCGTAAGGGATAAAGACTTGATTTATGTATGTATGCTTTCTGATATTTACTGCAAGAACGTGCAACGGTGAGTCGGAAGTCAAATGGTTTGACAAACAGATAATTTTTGTAACAGTAAACACAAATGATTCCCAAACGTAGCTCTAAAAGTATCCGTAAATTACTTGAACCGTCGGCCCCTATCTCGGCTTCAATTCGAACATCATTCTTTATTGTGAAATTAAAAGCACCCGGTTTTTTTTCGGTATTTTCCATCATAGACTCATATTAAACAGGCATTGAAACCTTTCGGGTTTTCCAGGGCTACCTTTACCTTTTTTTGCCATCTGCGTAAAAGCTTCTCAAAGGGATTTTTTTCCGGGAAAATTGAGAACGTTTACAGTATACCCAGATAATGATGATTCCTCGTGATTGGAAACGTATTCCGATGCCGGATTGAGAGCAATTAGATAAAGCTTGTATTTGTTACTTCCACGTAGATTGTTATTTTGTACGTGTTGTACCTACTTTTTCAAAGACATGTTTGCCATTTTACTTGATTCTTCGAGTGAACCATCGTTATTTTTGGGTAATTGTGTTCTCCACGTTTCTCTTTTATAATACTTACTCCGACACAATCATATAAATAGTACTAGTCATTAAGACCATTTCGGACTTCTAGTGAAAGGAGTTACAAGCCAATGTTTAGCTTTTTTCTAAGAAACTAATGAAAATATCTAACACCAAAAAAAGTGTTGCGTATAACACTTAAAAAAAGTACGCGCTTAAAAAACTTACGGATCAACTGCCTACGACAATTCAAATTTAATGGATAATTGATACCTATGAGTTTTTCTGTAGATAGATAAGACTATAGATAATAGTCTAGGAAGTCTACAAGTCCAACAAAATTACGACTCCTGCCAAAAGCGAGATACAATTTACAATAACTTTTGCGTAAACGTCATTTTCCCCAAAACCGAACTAAGAGGCGAGGCATCGGATGTCATTCTCGTAAAGAGCGTTATCTTGGTCGTTTCGGGGAAAAAATCTCATTGGTCGGTACTGGAGAGCCATAAAAAGTCGCAAGTATGAATAAGAAGTTGTAAAGATGGTAGCGATAGCCTTGATGCGTGTTCTTCGAGTTTGGACGATAAAAAGTTGAGTTTAACGCGTTTGATCGGATATGATCGTTGCGGCCGATCCGGTGAGTATTCAGCCGTTTGATTCGAAATAGTAATGTTAGTAAAGTTAGCCCCCGTCATACCACTGATTCTGATTGAGCAGTAAGTTAGGAGGCGATTTTTGAAACCGTACCCGTGAAAATGTCACAGGAAAGTAGCAAATACACCCCCATGTAAAAAAAACGGGCACCCATGATTTTTGTATTTTATGTGCACAAAAGCTTACTTTCTTTGGGCATTAAAGCTTAGATACACCCCATTTGTGTGCTACAACCAGTTTTTCTTACTATTGGATATGAAACTCCGCAAAGCAACACCTGATTCAATCAAGTGGATAAAATTAGGACAAGTCGTCGAAATAAATAGAGCTAAATAGAGCTACACGAATTTTCACAATTTCTAAAAATCAACCACCTGGAGATTTTGCGACCACTATAGGTACGAGTTTTTAAATTAAAATTAATTAAATTAATATTAACATTTGGCTGGTCTGGATTCAATGTTTTGGATTATGCAGGTACGATATCTTTTGCCAGAGTTCACCAGTAAAGACGTTGACTTCTATAATAAGTCTGCGTGCATAATTAACATGTCAAATCATCCAATTCAGTACGTAAAGGCTTAATAAACTCAAAGATTTCATTAGCTCTGAGATTACGCTATCGAGTCGGACAGAAAGTTGGTCGTCAAGTTTTACGGGAGGCAAGGGTTTATCCGATAAGTTTTCGTTGACAGATTATGTTGTCTCGACGATTTAAGACTGATTAAATACGGTAAACCGGCCGATCTTATATTACAGCAATCATTTCAGATTCAGATTTTTTACTCATTCGTGTTAGTAGTGAAAGGAATGTCAAAATTTTGCTGATTTGCGACCGGACAAAGACATTGATTGCAAGAGGTGTCATATGAAACAATTGTTAAATACTTTAGTAGCCGCAACAAAAATATTCATATATAAAAGGATAGTAAAACAATCGTTTTACTGTCCTTTTAATGCAGTCAAAAGAAGAAGCTGCATTTAAATGCATCACAAACACCTCGGTCCAACCGCAAAATACCACAACTTATTCACGAGAACTAAAACCATAGTTGTAAAACCATTAACATTTGCAAAACCTTCAAACCTCGATGCACAGCGCAAACTACACTGTTGAGCAGGAATAACTCCAAAACAAAACACCGCCGTATTAAATTTGCAACGAAAATTTCAAAGCAGCGTTTTATAATTAGCATTTTGGTAGATTTATGAAATTGTAAAGCGGGGTGCACAATACGGGGAAATAACAACAGCGTGCTGGCGCTGACCAAATGGCTCCTCCGGGATGTTGTGGCCGTGGCTTAAGTATGTGGCCTTGGTGGAAAGCGGAGCGATAAACACAGGGTACCTCGGAGAGAAAGGCATCTCTTTCTCTCATCGTGGTTTTATCGAATTAAAAAGAATAAACGGGATCTTGAATTTTTGATATCCTAATTATTATTATAAATGCGAATGTGAGTTTGTTTGTCACGCTTGAACTACTCAACCGATCGTGATAAATGGTATGGAGATAGTTTAAGACCCTCCCTGGAAAGTACATAAGATTGTTTAGTACCTATCTATATAGTTCCCGCGGGCGCGCGTTAAATGCTTCTATAATGCGATAAACAATTCTCCACAGACGAAGTCGAGACAATAGTTAGTAGTAAATATTCTCTGCAATAATCATCAATCTCAATCTATATAGTCATTGAATGACTATAATTGTGAAGTTGTAGTACCTACGCTATACTTGTTACATGTGTTAGATATACATAGATGAAGACTAACGATGTATATTGCATGAATGATAAGTATGAAAATAATTAGGTAATTGTACAATTTCTGAACGAGTTTCAATCTCTCTATTCCATAGACAAAACACTCGTGCTCCATATTTTTTAATTGCCTCAGCCCAATGCCACCACCCTAACGCATATAGGCAAGTATTCATCTGCCACGAATCACACCATACATTTTAATGACACGGTCGTAATTAGTTTTTTTTTAAAGTCCCCTCTGAGCACGATTAGGGTAGAACCACTTAACTTTAATATTCCATCTATCATACTCCTTTTGTTATGCGACAAAGCGTTTAATTTACCTTGTATAGTCATACTGGAATACTTAACATTAATGCATATTTTTAATTAAATTTCTCATTTTATTTTGGTACTCCAGAATATATTAACTACGGAATGAAAAATGATAAGTATTTAAAAACATACTTTTCAATGGTTTATCTATGTTTTGTATCATTAAAAATGTGATTTTAATAAATTTAATACTGTTGTGGAAGTACAGTTTTTGCGTGTAAACCACTGTTCAAATTAGAAAAATATAAAGCTAGGTAGATTTAAGCCATCCGTTATTTAAACAGTATCAAAATAGACCTTCTTATTACTTAATGTGCCAAAATTACTCCAGAATATTAGATGTCAATGCCATAGGACTTTTCCCCAAAATACAATGATACTACATTCACAAAGATAGGTACTACAATCTGTATGAACGAACGTTGCCGTGCCGCCGTGTGTTAGCCAATATTCTTAACAGCATTCGCCTTTGCACACCAATGGGCGCATTTTTCACCTCCACCGTGGCACAGATTTAGCCTCACTCGTCGCGACGCTATATCAAAGGCTACAGATATTATGATCGAGTCTGAGGCCCCTCGAAGAGCTATCAATGTGTCAAAAAGGAATAAACTCGCGAATCTGTCGTCATAAAAAAGGGCCTTTTTAGTAATCTTTGATTTTATCGCACGTGCCATCGAAGCGTTTTACTTGTCGTCTTATTCACAGAGTTTTTATGCTTCACAAATAGGAAACGTTTCGTTTTATGAATATTGTTTTACGCATAACTGAGCCCGTCGTTGAGCGGGGCTTGACGCCTTTATGTCATAAGACTTCTGGGCGGGTCAAAATCAAACATGACAACTCTAACTGCTGGTACATGATCTGCTACTGAACTAAAACCTGAGTCAGCAAAACAGTCGTGACTGCACGACACACAGAATGTTTTAATGTGGAGCATACCCATTTAAATACATAAAAAATATACATTATTTTTCCACGTACATTATTAAACTATCATCACCATTACATTGAACTTGGTTATTGGTCGTGTGTCAACGTTAACCAGTCACTATAACATTCGCGGTCAGCACACTAATCCAAGGTTAAATTAGTCCTATTTGAAGGAGACAACCTTGTAACAAACTTAGAGCTTGACATAATTCGGAAAATTCGAATGAAAGTTATGAAATGGAATGAAATTGAGCGTTATATCGCCTCAACGAAATCCAGACATCATTCATCTATTGAGTAAAGTCTGCAGACCTGGGATCTTTAAGAAATGCAACATGTCTTGAATGCACTGACCACAAATCCGGTCCCAATAATTAGACCCAAAACTCATTACAATTATGTACACTTCACCTAAAATAAGGCCACACTAACCACAGTCTGTACCCTCTGTTCCGGAGATTTTTAGCCGACTTTTTTGTGCTACCACGATAAACGAAACTTAAACTGCGACCACTAGAAAACTTTATATTTTTGGTGGCGCCGGTTTTCTTTTGCCCGCTCGTACCCTTTGTTTTACAGTGCGGCGACTTCCCTGTAACTGGCCTTTTTGTTACCGTGCTTTTTGTAACCGTACTTTTTGTTACAGGAGTGGACGACACACACAAATTCTTGGGGAACGAAACGCACACGGACTACTTCAGATTATTATTAAGAGACGGGAACTACTTGCTCGTTGGTGGCAGGTGAGTAACGAACGACAGATAATTTAATTTACATGATATACAGTAGAGTAAAAGTATATAGTACCTGCACTTTGTGGTATGTTTTTTTTATCATATTTTTCCAAGGATTTTAAGTCTATGGAGACTATTATTTTCAATTTTGCGAAATGAGACATTGATATTTTTGTACAAGAGGCATTGCATCTTAGTCCTCTAGGTTGGCAACGCATCTGCAATCCCTCCGGGGTTGCGGGTGTCTATGGGCAGTGGTGATCACTTACCATCAGGTGACCCACTTGCTCGTTTGCCTTCCTATTCACATAAAAAAAGGTCATTATGAATTCCTACTTACATATGCCTATACGAAAAATATACCTAATAATAGCGTACTTATGTAGAAGATACGAAGATGGTATAACCTTGAGCAAATTAAAAGTTGTAATTTCTTAATTATAAGTCCTAAATCTGTACATATTACAAAGCATATTCAAAATCTCACTTATCCCAAACTTCCATCAGAGATAGCGGCAAGTCGAACCACTTTATTGTCGGTCTGGAATACCAGTAGTTTAAATTCAATTATAATTTTATGTAAACAGCCTCGCTTAAATGTTTGAGAACTTATTATAAGCCAACCCTTTTGTAAGTCTCAATGGAGAGTTGTCTGAAGTTCACTCGCAAGTAACTTCGAGACTGCCGATTAAGATCTAGACCAATTATAAATACGGACTCAAAATTCCAAATTATTTTCCGGAACCACAGTACATAATATCTCGGAGTACTTTAGAGTTTACGTGCGTTTTACATTTAAAATTTACCATAAGCTTTTCAGCGTAAGAAAACATGGTAATGAAAGCTACACACGTGCGTGTAAAGTTCTCATAGCTTTCGATAGTATTACAATTATACATTTAACTTTACATTAATTTAATAATTGTAAAATAATTTTGCACTGCTTTCAAAACAAAAAAAAACAAGCTTGTTTAATTAAATTTGTAACTTGAGGTAGACAAAAATAACATCAAGGATTACTTTCCAAATTCAGATATTTCCTGATACCTGGAAGCGGAAAAAGGCCGGCAAAACGAAACCTACTATCCGCCCTCGACTACTCGTAGTGTCGGCTTCCGCCGCAAGATCTCATCACGTTCACGTAGTCCAGTCCCATTCTAATAGCGTTTATATAGTGGCCCGCCCACTGGTTTAACTCACTTAAATAGAAGTGTGTATTCTTACTCTCTTTTCTAAAACAAAGTTCACGTTCAGATAAAGTGCGTACTTTGTTTTTTTTCACTCCACTTCAATTCGTAGAAAAGTTAGGCTACCCTTAAACCACGGGGTAAAAACGTGCTGTATCTCTCTGTGACCGCAGCTTTAAAACTTGAATGCAGCTATCCATCCCTGTCTTATTTAGTGTGAGGGTATAGCGCCGTCTCGTTTGCATTTATAAAGAATTTCGGCTTGTGTTTGGAGGAGGCAAGGCGACTTAAAAACACCCCTCGCGCCCGACGGCCTACAGTCGCCATTTTATTACGGATTTCAGCCGGGGCTATGTCGATATCGATCTATCGATAAATTGTGTTGAACATAAAGTATCTGTTTCCATTTAGCAGCCCAACCCAGTTATTTTTAAGAATGTTTGTTAATGCAAAATTATTTTGACTCACTTCGGGGAAAAGCTTGCTTTTTCCGCACCTAACTAATATTAATTATAAATTAACAACAACACGAGCACGTAAAATGGACTGTTAAATCAAGTAAACGCATTGGTTCAATTAATGTTAAAAACGTTAACAAATTATGTGTAGATTATTTCCCCGATTACAACAACGTAACATTAAATGATAAGTACCTTTTATCGATACATATCTATATGTCACATCACTGGGAAACACATCTGCCTGTGCGTTAAGGGCTGGAACACCGCTGCCTACTTACATTTCCGCAAATTTTATCCTTCTGTAATATTTGTAGTTCTTTCATATCTCTGTCGGAAGACCTTGTTTTAGCAAAATTACTAAAAATGGTCACGACACAATATGCTCTTATTTTATTTTAACTAATACACTATACCTACTTCAGCAACGGGAACATTGGCTGATAAAGTGATAAGCAAGATAATGATGTGATTGAAAACCGTTCCCGTAGTCAATACTCATAACTGACCATTTAGACATACCAACTGTGACCGAATGCGCGAATGATGACCAAAGAACGTTGGCGATTGTAAGCACCAACGGTTATCCGAATACCGTTTCCCGACATCAGTGTACACAGTGCTCGCCCAGTCGCTCACTGTTGCATACTCGAAACGGCATCCTGCGCAAAATTGTGCCGAAGTTGTTTGCCTGAAAAATAAGACTATTTTTGCCTGAACCTCGCACAGTGCTAAATTCGCCGAGGTCGCCCTCGGCGCTGGTGGCCTCGCTGCCACCTAGAATTCCTGGACAATATTTTTCGCTACTGTTTACTCCCATCTCCGAAAACACGGGACATTTTCAAATTTAAACTTTAATACGTACGTTGACAGGTGCCCCAGCTAGAACTATGCGAATGCCGTCGCGTCGTATAATTTGAAATATTCATCCGTCCGTGCTAAGTTTGCATTTCTTTCCAAATCAGATTTACATGACAATGGTCACGTCGCCCGATGAAATTCTCATTGCTTGGAGTTCGCAGCGAGGTTTTATTAAAGGGAAAGGTTGCAATAAAACCAATGTGTTCTGGACGTTTACATGACAGGTGAACAAAGATCAAGTGTGCCTTGTTGTTGTACTTTGTTTTCTTCATGGTTTTCGTGTTGACATTACAGTATACGGCTATTACTAAACCCCTATAATCTACACAGCATGTATTATTACGTCTATTGACTGTTTTGTGGTATTCATAAAAGATTTTTTCGTATTGTATTAAATACGGCTTTTGTCATTATAACAGTTCAGTACGAACACGGTGATCGGATAGTTTTTAAGAAAACACTATAATTATTATTGTTAATTATCAAAAAGGATCACACAATAGAAACAGTATTTATTGTATATAAGCGTGATAAGAGTATATCGGTATAACTTATAACGATATAAGCGTGATACTTAATTATATTTGTAAAGTTTTATCGACCACTTCAGACACAGATTAGCTTTTCTAGACTATCCCCTACATTGCATCTACACAGTTAATTTAGCAAGGCCTGTGCTCCGAAGCATTATTCCGCGCCAGTCCCGTGTAATGTTATTCTACTATAGAGGGTGTGAGCCTCTTTTGTGCCCTTTTAACTAAATTAACGTTGTCCCAACCAGACCATCCGAGGTGTTGCAGCAACCATACTAACAAGAGCCCTGGGAAGGAATGTTTTTTGCTACACAACGTGTCGCAGCTCAACGGATATGTTAGCGTATGTGATAGCAATTTCTACGGTCTCGCTTACTCCTGTTTGTATGGTTTCCTTAATAAAAGGGTAACATTATTAAATAGATCGGTTGATATTGGAGTGCGTGTTTAACTTTTGTGGCCGTCGCCAAAATCCTTGCCAGTTTCCAAGTGTAAAATCTACAGTAAATTCTTAGCTCTTTAGTGTTATTGCCTAATAAAAGTAGACCATAGGAGCGTAAAAAGTTCTTCTTTTTGTCAGAAAACATCGAATATTTTATGCTTCTCTTGGACGATTCAACAATGGCGAGTGCTTCACCTCTATGTACCCTCAAGTGGCTCGCGTTAACTCGCGTAGCCAATCTTCTTTCCTAAAGTCCACACACAGTGGGCGCGTGGAGACACGTTTATTATAATTGATAACACTTAAAAGATGGCCACTGATGGTCGGAATCATCACTTTTACTTCAAATCACCCGTTGCCGAAATTCAACCGAAACAAATTGAATATCGCATAGTTTCTTGTTGTAATTCTGATTGTATGTTTGCAGTAACAAATAAACGACTTTACCTATGATCAAATATATCGTGCAGATTACAAAGTAGAGGAATAGCGAGGATATAAGACGAAGATTCCCTTAAACCTATTACTACGTTAATCTAATCCCACAATTAGCTAATACATACCCTTAAATGCCGCTGTATGGCAAGCAAGCCTTCACAAATAAAGATAAAGCCGGGTTCACACGAAAACCTGAATAAACAAACTGTTGTTGATTAATCGCGTTCATACGAGCTCTGTTTGAAATCAATTTCGGGTACGAAAATCAATTTGGCGAACAAAAATACCATACGTATTAAAGTACGAAGTCTATGAACGAAAGCCTTTTATTTCGTGCCTGTACAATTTAAATTTTGTATCGGAAATACTTTATTGTCTCGAAAATAAGTCCTTTGTATTGTGGCTTAATTTAAAAGCGAGCACCACATTCTGTAATTCACTTAAAAGTAAAAAAAGGCATTCCAACTGAAAACACAGAACCATATTTTTCAATGCTATTTTAAAAGAGCTTGTTTCTGAAGCTTGTCAATACTATTCCGTTGTGGACGCACTCAACCCTGAGGAAGGTCTTCCGAAATAAACCGAAACTAGTCGGGTTGTTCCCGACTTTTAATCGCGAAGCAGCCGTTTAACTTATAATTAAGTTTTTTAACACGAATTTTACTTGATTACTTCATTATTAGAAATTTTATATGAATTTGGTCACATAAAAGCTTAGAACATTATTGATGATTTATAGACAGTTATTTCTGCGCCAATGTAACATTACACCATATTGAGCAGCTAACAACGATTTTGACAAAGGAATTTCTGTCATTTTCCAATGAATATACTATTTAAATTGAGAATTTCCATTAAAAAATAAAATTATGACTTTTGAGAAGCATAAGCATAATTCAAAATGAACATTAGGTACCCGATGCATTTATTCCTTTATAGACAATAGGTACAATAGCGTTCCATAGCTAAAACTCCTATCAATCAAATCCCACCCAGCCTTTCCTCAGACTCAGACGTCCTAATAAAAACAAAGAGACACGGAGATTTCTGTGGCAAAAAAGGAATTAAGGTAATCATCTCATCCATCACTGGTGGGCAACACCCAGAACTGCCCCCGTGGGACTCTCTCGGCTCTCCTCGCTGATTGTGACGCATTCTGCGGCCCGCCGTTCTTGACA
Source organism: Pandemis corylana (assembly GCA_949127965.1). Taxonomy (NCBI): domain Eukaryota; kingdom Metazoa; phylum Arthropoda; class Insecta; order Lepidoptera; family Tortricidae; genus Pandemis; species Pandemis corylana. The sequence continues at coordinate 5,415,161 of OX421867.1, read as the reverse complement.
ATCAAGTGATCCTGACGGGACTATAAAAAGTATGCCTAGAGTTTGCCGTTTCTAAACGTTTTTCAGTTACTGCATGAGAACATGCGGAGAAAAATCGGTAAATCTAGGGCTAGCAATGAGTTCCTAGTCATTTCGTGATGCCAGCATTAAGTATAGATGTATAGATGGCGGAACTTATTCTCAACATTAGTGTAAATATTCACGTCACCGCGTGACTTGTGTTCCATGCCTATTCGGTTATATTCAAAACACTTTAGGAATCTTGTCAGAAGCGCTATATGTCGACATTTCTGAACGAAATGGAATCACATCGGTCTAGCTAGATTAAATTCTGCCTACCAGGATATTATTTTATAATGCTTAAAAAATTACCATGCTATCTATCTGTGCCTATCTCAGTTTCTGTAAAAATATCTATGGCACGGGAAAATATGTACTATGAAAACTTGAACAATACACATAGCTACGACGTAATGGCTTAAAATTTTAATTCAACATGTCTGGGTAGATAACAGCTAACATTTCCTTCAAGTAAAGCCCGAGTCAATAAAGCAATCGAAATTCTAAAACACGGTACGGGAAACAGCTAATTTAGTATATTGTGCAAACAACGTTGGAGAAGGGCTAAGTTCCCTGCAGGGGCAGCGGCTCCCTTCAATTAGAATTAACTAAATGCGGAGGGTGTATGCAACCTCCTGCTGTTGCGTAGAATAACGTAATTTAACCCTGTAAGTAGTATTCATCAGAGCAATAAAGCAAGTCTGACAAGCAGCTACCTCATACAATATCTCAATCAAACGCAGCATTTCACAACAGTAAAGTTTCAGACAGTAAACCTTCGGGAAAGAATCTGAACAGACGCGACACAATGTTACGAATATACTTACTGTTACGGCTAAGCAAGAATAAAGTAAGCACATTCATATTCCCAAGTCTGCCAGCGAAAGTAAACTCCAAGAAGCGTGCAAGTAAAACATCATTATTATTTCGTTCATACCCCGACGTTCTTTCGCTAAAACAATACAAGAGTCGCAGACGCAATTTGAACCGATCCCTGGAAAAGTTTGTAGGTAGTGCCTATTTGTTTTCTGGCCTAAACAAATAAAGTAGTTTCGGGGGAAACAGATCAGTTAACTTGTTAAGTGTGTAAGCATGCCACCTCTGTGCGGCTGGATTTGTTGCGAATTGCTTTGGCTGTTTACTGCCAGACCGAAGCCCAGGCGCCGAAAAGTTCTGTACAGTATGGCTTGGCTAGCAATGGCCAACCACCAACTAAGTACTATTTTTCGAATGCCACAATGCGCCTGTTTCCTAGTGAACAAAGTAGCTGGAAAGAAATGTGGCTTTAGCTGCATGAAAAACAGATTAAAACTATATGTAAACGATCGTAAGAAAATGGCACTGAGAAGATCGACCAATCGGCCCAACATCAACAAGTGTTTTTTGTTTTTGTAACTGCAAATATGTCTTGATTTCGCTACGTACCTATTAATCAAATCAAGCAGCCAGACGTTGCACGTGTAAAGGCCCTAATACCTGGAACTGAGTATGCTCTAAATTACATTAAAGGATAGCGGTGCTTATCCCCGATATTTGGGGTAATTCGGTAAGTGATTGACGTGTTTATCGTTAAATATTGAGCCTGCCTGAGAGGCGAATTGCTAAATCCAACGCCTCAAATGACGGCAGTGAGGACGTAATCTAATACGGATCCTCGCCTGAATGTAGACAGATAATTATATTTTCGTTGACGGGTTTGTGGGTCATTTCTATTCAAATGCTTGTTTTGACCGTGTTAAGGGCATTATGAATACTGTAAAGGAGTTTAGGCATAGCGATATTGTAAGTGTATTTGGCCCTTTTCGAACAATATTATGCAAGCGTTTATATCGCGCTATTTATATGGTACAAAATGCATTTCGTACAAAGGCAATTCAAACATTCCAGTACAATTTAACGCAGGAGCCCAGTTGGAGTCATTCTCAAAATTTAAACTAATTAGTCAGGGAAAGATAAAACCGGATAGTTGTTCTTCTGTATCAGTTCATGGCCCTAAATCAAAAGGTTTAGTCAGTACAACCATAAAAGCTTAAATAAAAATAAGTAGTTTCCAATAAGAGTATTATGCTAGTGCAGCAAAAATAACTTACATAAAAGCGCACCCCACTACTGTATCTACCCAATCTCGGAATCTTAGCCATGATTTAGGTACCTTTATCACGGAGACGCTTTAGGGGACCATATCGGAGTAAGGAGGAAGATAATTCACACGCAGACTTTGGCGAGTTTTATCTTATTTTTGTGCTTTGGCTGTGGAGTTTTTTAGTAAACCGTAATGATTATCGAAGGAGAAGGGTATTATTAAGTAAAAAGTATAAGCAGTCCGTTCATTGTCCACCCCATTGCTGGGCATGGTTTCTTTTATAATAAGAGGAAAATAAGCAATGGCTTTGAATGGAGTGCATTTTTGTAAATAGCATCTCTTTTGATTTAAATAAATATATATCTGTTGTCTGTTGTACAATACAATTACGCTTCATTGAACCCGATATAATAAAATAATACACAAAAAAGTGCATGGTTAAAATTTACAAGGTGTAAAGCCTTATTACTTTCATAGAGCCATCTCTTAATTTTCTATTTTTATTATCACTCACACTTCTAATTGTGGCATTAACTTTAAATTGGTTATAAATATTTTATTCATGGCCTTTACCGTTCTAAGGCCCGCAAGCAAGCAATCTAAATGTTTTCTTTTTACTATCATTTAAAAAGAACTGTCGTACGTATGATTTAGCAAGTTAAGAGACGGTCGGACGGAGACATTCCCGTTAGGATTACGAAAATTAACCTCCTTCTTTGTCTACGTCATCTAAATATATATAACTCAAAGATGACTGACTGACTGACATAGTGATCTATCAACGCACAGCCCAAACCACTGGACGGATCGGGCTGAAATTTGGCATGCAGGTAGATATTATGACGTATGCATCCGCTAAGAAAGGATTTTGATCAATTCTACACCTAAGGGGATAAAATAGGGGATGAAAGTTTGTATGAAACTTTGTCAATTTTAAACCGATTCGGCTGAGACTTTGCATGCATAAAGCTACTATGACGTAGGCATCCTCTAAGAACGGATTGCGTAATTTCTGCAGGATAGCGACACAGTATATATATAAGCTAAAGCAGTAAGGAACCTACGAACAAATCGGTTGAAACGAAACACGCACACAGGCGCGCGCTTTACACGGACCCTAAGCGGACCTCGTCCACTCCGCTCAGGCTCAGGTCCGCTTAGGGTCCGTGTAAAGCGCGCGCCTGTGTGCGTGTTTCGTTTCAACCGATTTGTTCGTAGGTTCCTTACTGCTTTAGCTTATATATATACTGTGATAGCGATGAACAAATTCTATGCAGACGAAGTTGCGGGCAACAGCTAGTCATAACATAAATGGAAGCTTTTTGCAATATTTACGTTTTCTAAATTCAAATGTCTAAACACGAGTCAGGCAGCCAGCACTCTTCTTTTTATATTTAGCTTGTAAACCTTGTTTCGACCTCGTCCTACATTCACCATCGCTAGATTCTCAATTTGGCACCGACTTAGCGCAGCTTCTAGTCGTAAAGGCTGTTAGCGCAAACCATTACGGCTTACTAGAATGGATATACATACAGATTAGCCTTTATAGATTGGCCTTAATTAATGTCCTTTAGTAGCAGTACTACATAGTAGGTAACTATGATTCGTGCATCGTTCGGCCTCTTTGCTCAGATTTGCTAATGCTTCAAAGTTCAAATTATAACTGAAACAGCTGGCATCATTTCATTTTTTTACTGGTCGTACTAGCCTGGCTTTGCTGCCGACTCTGTAACGCTTAGTCGTGTAGAAAAGCGAGTTATTTTGTTTCCATTTTTTTCAAAACAGGAACTTTCGCATTGATAAAGAATCCCATTAGTCTCATTGTACCTAACACTCAAAATGAGGCCAAATATAAAACGAAATACGCGGCGTTCTTTAATAAAATACCCTTTGGTGTGTCACTGAAATGACACTTTTCATTTGGTACAATTTCAACAAAAAAAATTGCCACCCATCCCATTCGCGCACCATAAATCATGAGGCCGTCAGAGCGAGACGACAATCGAGCCTCGAGGCTTTGTGCGGTCGGCATTTTGAGCGCTTTTAATTAAAATGTTAAGAATTTTGTATTTTGTATGCGAGCGTCGGCGGACCCACCAGTATAATGTGACTTGCATTCTCTTCTTCGCCGCACTCTTCGCTGGTAAAATCAACGAATTTAAAGGGTTCCCGGGGCTCTTATAAAGTGGTCGTCATAACACTGAAAGGAGGACTGTGACAAAGAGGGAATTTCATATGAATTCACGTTTTTATAAAGAAAACGTTGTTTTAAAGTTGATCGAGCTCCGCTAGCTATCTATGTGTTACATTGCGATTTGCATACCAGCGAAATGGTGCAATATTACAGAGAATATGAACTGGACTGTCATATTTTTATTCTTTTCAGTTCGTTAGGTAACGCATCAGCGTGATTGGGACCATTAACATGTTCTGGGCTTTATGTTTTTGTTGCATTTGGATAGCATCGATTCAATTCAGAAGAAATTACCAGAATTAACTTCGAATCAAGATGCAAAGAAAGAGTAAGTCGCCTAAGTCATTACCAAATTTACCATTTTATTAAAACCGGATTAAAACCTATTATAGTTACTAAACTTAGTAGGTAAATTATTGTTTTCGTGATCTTAAAGCCTAACTTACGCAAAATGCGAATTGGTGGCCTAAATTGGCAAAAACAAGTAGGTACGAATAAAAAATGCTCAAACCACCGTCAAAAAAACTTTTCCGACCAATCACATCGGTGCCCCAAAACGGAAAGTTAAACCGTCGCGAAAAACATCCAAACGCTTACGGAATAAACAAACATTGTCTCAAGGTAACATCATAAATTCGATGAAATAAACGATGAATGTTGTTGGGAAACAATTGCAATAAATCTCGTCGCATGTGAAGCACAATTTCTCAGTTGGAGGCCGGTGGCGCGGCGAACTTTTCCAATATTGACGCCAGCCGTACGCCATGTAAAAACGCTCCGAGACGCCCGCGTATATCAGCCAATCCACGTGAGTGCCCATTTGACAGTCAAATGCTGATGACAAACATCGCTTGCCGCCGCCCAACTTTATTGCCGGCGTTTAAGCCTGCCTATCGCGAGTTTTGAAGTCGTTAAAGTCTTAAAGCTACGTTTAGCTACCTTCACAAGGCGGCCTGCTTCTCACGCGGTGAGTCACCTAGAGTCTATTGTCTTTGCGAACCCCTGACCTTGACTGTCCGATAGTACAACAAATAGTTCTTAAACTCCCTCTCAATCTGACCGAGCTTGTATTGGCTCCAATGTTTGTTAAGTTGGTGAAGGGGTTCGTATTTAAGAACTATCTGAGATTATACAAGCTGAACCAGCCATAAAATCACTGAAGCTTTGACTAGTTTTTGGCGTACAGAGAGAGGCATTTTAACTTAAACGGCCGCGTGCGGATTGGCGAGGTTTTATCCGATCCAATTGGTGTTTGTATCCTACACACGCGTTCCGTGTAATAGAGTCATCCTTGAAACTAGTTTCCCGTTATATTGGTAACCTTCTGCTAACTATTTCGTAGATTTAATCGAACATGCAATATTTTATAGTTAACGATGTGTTGGCACTTCGATGACGCGACGGGAAGTTTACTAACGACCGAGTGACCGGATGCGCCTAACTAGCCTCATGTCTTGGCTAGTCAACGTTGTCGACCCAATTAATGTTGTGCAAATCGTTACTGCCGTTGCCAAGCAAAATTAGAACATAAATAAATAGATACGTCCCCATATTTCAAGAGTGTATCAGTCAAAATATACAGGTTATTCTAGTTGGGATTCTGAGAAACACCCGAAAAATCTGGATATGTGACCAGTTTGAAAAAGCTCTGCTTCAAACAACAATAGGTAATACGGGCACTAGAAATTCAGTCTAAAAGCAACGAATATTGTGAAATGAAATGATTGTATGCATGAGAAGGCCTTTACCTGTGACATTATTAAAAAGAGGTCTCTATTCAACATATTTAGGAACGTACATGTTTGCCTGAATTACTCAAATATGTAACATGTTTGTATAAGGCTGACTGATAATTGTCTGTAGGCAGCATCTGTGACTTAAGTAATCATCAGCAAAAGGTAGACTAATTATCAGACGCTAATTATTTTCATTTAAGAGAAATTAATTTTACTAGGTAGGTACGCAAATTTTATCAGAAGGCAGGCTTACTCGAAGCGAGCCACCTTCGAGAGCTCTCCTTTTATTATTTCTAGGCTCTCAATTATTATGTACGTTGGAGCGAATAACATATTTTGGTGTTTTCCTATCGAGGAAATGAAGGTAGTGTTTTGTATGCTTTTAAGTACAGTGAAAGAAACTGAATCGCGTACTACTCTGGAACCCGTGTGGAACCTTTTCATTGCTAATGTCATAATGACTTCAGAGAAAATGTTTCACAGAGGGGAGTTTCTTCGACCGTACGTAAATGAGTCCTCAATCGTCTCAGGTGCACAGGCCCAGTATATAGTCACTCTTGCTTGCGGCCTGCCGTCGACACAAGCACGTGCCCGAATGTTCTATTGATATTGTTCTAAACGGAACTCGTAAAGTTTTCCAATATCGAACCGTGTCGAGTGCACGCAAACAAATTGCATCTGTCGCGGGGTGAATTCGACTGCGTTCAAATTTGAATTCTTTGAGAGGTACTCACAATAGTATACGTTACTCCGTATGTGGGGTACAGCTGTTTAATGCTTCAATAGTTTAATATTGATCCGATCTAGTATTGAAGAAATAAAGAGGGTTTCGTAGGGGAGTTTCTATAAGCTTTTTTGGACGTATTGAAATCTTTTTGACCTTTTTTTCTCCGTTCAATTTAATTATGCCATGTGCCAGGTTTCATCTCATTGGCTAATACTTCTAAAGATACTCATTTATTGTTATTAACGTTACGTAAGATGGTTGCCTGTTGCCACAATACATACTCCATTAGTTTAATTTTACTGCATTAATCATAATATGTATAAAAAATCATGACTGGCTCATGAACACTTAACCCTTGTAGGCATTTAGAAAACTGAATTTTTGTAGACGGATTTCTTTTGTGATGTGTACAAGAGGAATATGAATGGATTTTGCAGGTTAGTTCATTAAACATTATAAATAATAATATAGCTCCTTTTATTCCGTTTCGCTACAATTTCAGTACATTGTATAGTATTTTTTTTTATAAATTAATTAGCGTAATTCGGCGTGCCTCAAGGCATAGGCCTCCTCCATTTATTTGAACATTATAAATATTGACTCAAAAAAGTTCATTGACGTATATAATGCATAGAAGCATACAATCATTGAACCGTTACCTCTCTGCCCGACGTTGGGCAGAGCCGCATCAATCAATGTGGATAGATCGGCCACTGCAGTTTCACTGCGGTAGTTTCACATGTTTGTGAATGTTTTAAACTTGCCGGTTATTTTTGTGAAATGTTTTTGTATAGAACAATTGTTTCTATGAAAATAAGTTAGGAAGTTGCGACTTGAGAGTGCGCGTAACTTTTGATTACTTTTTTGAAGAAATTTTGGTTAGTAATAACACAAGTATTTCCCACACCCAAAGGCCACCCCCAAAGAAGAGATCGAAATTTCCAGAAGGCTACAAGACGGATTTATTCTAATGGTTTTTAAACATTTAAATTAAAACAGGCTCCACTTCGGCGTTTTTTTAAGTCCGAAATAAAGGGCTAACACTTATTATAATCTTTTTTTTTTCGATTTGTCTATTAAACTTATTACAGGATGGTGCAATACCCCCATGATACGTTCCTTCTCCCTCTCGGACCACGCCTGACTACGATCGTAAAATAGATCTTCGTCGTATTAATGCTAGTCGTTTTTAACGCATATACTTTGGAATATATGTATGTATCTAAGTAAACTCTTTATTGAGCAAAGTAAATATAAGACAAATACAATTGACAAACACTGAGATACATCCCTTCAATTCAATCTTTGAGTGGATGAAAGGAGACTATATTTAGAGTTTAAAAATTGCAAATACTGAGAGCCACAATACATAACTTTACCGAATATAATAGATAAACTCATAAAACCTATCAGACACTTTAACATATTATTAGAAAATTTAAAAGATAAACCTCGAAAAATTACATACTTTAGCTTGTTCAGTCGCATATAATGATTGTAATGTATTGTAATTATAGTAAATATTTTTCGGTTTGACATATAAGATTTTTCGGTTTGACATATAAGATTTTTCGGTTTGTGATTTCGGGGTCATGTCCACCTTGGATACCACTAAACCAGGGTTTCCCAAACCATGGGTCGCAACCCACTGGTGGGTCGCGAGCGAATATTAAGTGGGCCCTGCCTGTCGAACGACACACCAAAAAAAAATTATTAACACTTCGTTTGTTATTTGAAAAGTCCTTCCTTCATATTGGTAACGGCTGCATTTTCTTAAAGGTGGGTCCCAAGTTCGTAAACTTGTATTAGATGGGTCGTAGCCCAGACAACTTTGGGAACCCCTGCACTAAACAGAAACCAAAGGTGTGAAAATATGGAGGTATTATTATTATTAATTTCGGTATATGAATTCATTTGCAACGAAACGTTATTTAATTAGAAATAGTACCCATTTCGTTGCTATTCATAGCCGGTCGGTATTTGGAATGATGAATGTCATGGCCCAACTGTGACATTTTACAATCCACTTTTGATTGGACACGCAACGCGGCACTGCTATTGTAATGAAAAATAGCTGTTGAAAAATTTAGATTGTAGGTACAAATAATGTTCGTTATTTCAGTTATATGTATTAACATTTTTGTTTTTTGAGTTTTGTTTTAACTCTGATGCGGAAATTACAAAGTAATGAAACTTTAATTTCTTTACATCCAGACTATTCATTACAAGTTTACCTGCCTCTGTAGCTGTGACAGAAGTGGGTCTTGATGTTTTAAAAATGTATTTTTTTAAAGAACTAAATTAACATTTGTCAACAGCAATATTATTAATAGGTATCAGGTTGTAGCTTAATCGTTTTAAATACGCTTAAACTGTGTTTGACATTAAAAATATATTTATTTTTTAGCTATAACTAAGAGCTCGATGAGACAAATATTGGTTATAAAGAATGCAAATACCTACTTCGAACGTGAAACTTAGAACTCCGGTTCACTATTTGTCTACGTATTTGGTCTCTGAAATATATGACGAGCTTTTGGACTGGGGCTTACAAAGAAAACTTTCGTAAACTACTGCATATTCACTACCTAATCTGACCTTATCGACTTACAAAACACTAACGCTGACGAAAAATGTATTCTTTTCCATTTTTACGGAACCCCAAAACTAGGGGACTTGATCTCGATAAAGTCAGTTTGCTAGACGGCACAAATTAGATACGCCAATAATATATTCTTTCGACGACAATTCCTTTGTCTCCCCTTGTGTTTTCGCTGCGTTTTACTGCACATTGTTAAGGGATGTTTTATGGACCCTCAGTAATCCAGCGGACTTATCCGTATCCTAATAGAGAAATTCGTCGTTAAAGTTAAACAAATGCGATTGTAAATTTAACTTAAGACGCGTAAAAAACAATATAAACTGTAGCCAGTGTTACAAATCAAAAAGATTTCAACAAATACCCCTTCGCATATTTTTAACAGAATTCGAAAAGGAATTCAGAGTTCGCAATTTTACTGAATATCCGTCGATATCTTCGCCTTTTGTATCGCGTTTTTCATAAAAAGAACCAATTTTATTTTTATTTATTTGAAGTCGGTTAATATTTCTGTTTCAAGAAAAAAACGCAGCAACCAAATAATGTGAATGTGACATATCTCGTGGTGTCATCAAAAAACAGACAGCCGAATTAAGGCAATAATATTATTTATTATGTAAATCTCGTTTTAAAAGCGCCACCATGTTTGATGTTTTCATTTCGCTTCGATCATCGGGTGCGAGTCCGGTGTTTATTGATGAGTGCGGCTCTGATTGGCACCCCTTTTATTTGACAAAATTAATTTATTAACACAAATAGAACAATAAAGTAACTCAAATTCGACTGCGACAAATCTCGGCAGCAAAAATAGAAACGTATTCCAGTGACAAAGAAAATACACGGTCACAGCATAGACACGAAAATAATTGTAACTTCAGACCATCAATCAAATGGCGAGGCGACGCGGAATGGACAAGCAAGAGAACACAAAAACATGGGCAAGTGTCCGAACAATAGATGGCGCTGACGATCCGTCGCACAGCGGCCCAAGATGGCCGCCGCCTTTTGGCGGGAGTCACTGAAGCGTGTAATTGACAAAGGATGTGTCTTTGTGTTGGCCCTTGGGCTAACCCGGCTTGCTGCCAAAATATTTCACAAGAATATCTGAAAATATTCGAGTGGCGGAGCGTCGTTCAACAAAATGTAATGTAGACGTGATTTGGCTAAGCAATAAACAATAACGTCCGTCCCCCATCAGCTACATTATTCCAATCCATTTGTTTATTAAGTCCACGCCTTACATAACCTAGTTAAAACCAACTGTCAGTGCTCGAATCGTGATTGCCATACACAGTCGGCTTGATTGAGCGGCGCCACTTCGTTGCACAACAAAAAACGGTTAGCGCATAAAATATGAGCAGGGTCCTACTGCCCACAAATTGGCTGCCTTCTCGTTATTGTCGGCAAATTAGAGACATTTCCCGTTTTCCTTCGAACAACCCCTGGTATTAGATGACAAAGAAATGCATTATTCCCACACAAGACGCCGAGCGAACGTTGTTATGTTACTGGCGGCATCGTAATGGCATTATCGCTTTGGTTCAGTTTACAGAGAACGTAGATTTTGTTTTTAATAAAAACTTATACCTACCTGCTTGATCTGTTGAACCCGTGTCTGTTAAAATTCTGTCTTTTCTAGTCAGAAAAAAGCAACGTGTTTTAAAGCGGTTTTTCGGCTCGAAGCTTTCGAAGTAGTCCATTTCTTCAATAGCAACTTCTCTTATTTCTGATATTTTGGTGAAATTGCTTAGTGAGTATTGAACTGGACAGTTTTTTTTTATATTCAGAAACTTATTTATCGGTCTCAAGCGACGAATTCGTTCGGTCAACACAGCCGGTCAAGTTGGAAAGCTGAAAGTTCAGTGATTAAAACTGGGAGCGACGCGGCCGTTCATCCTGAACACTGGCCACAAATGAAACAAACACGCCCTATAGAATTACTAAACACCACTTTGAAACTATACTAACATGAAAAACAAGAATAACAGGTCACTTTTCACACAGTTCGTAACACAAAATATTTTTTATTTACTTTAAAGGTGAAATGTGAATGCGGTAATGAAGATTGAAACTATGTTTCTTGTTTTATTTTCTCTATTTTCTCAACAAAACTTAATAACCAACGGGTCCTGATTTAATTGTTAACCTAATATTTAGCTAGCAGGGTAAATAACAGACAGGTGTAAATAGAAGATTATGTATTTTATACTAAGAAAAAAGAACACATGTAATAGGTCACTATTGTTACAACTTTGTCATTTTAATTAATTTATCGTCCACATCACTTTCTTATGCGAAATATTAGAAATATTACTGTGTAAGTTAAAAACAGCCTATGCATCTAATTCACTAAACGTGGATCTTATGTTTCTTTAGGCCCTGTCTACCCCGTAAGGGATGAAGACGTGATTTTGTGTATGTATGTATCTAATTCGTTATGTTTGTTAACATGGGCCAGCAAAGGACTGTAGTTTTATAGATGTCGAATTTGCTAAAGGAATAATAAAATAACTGATGCGTGTAAATTCGAAAAGTGACAGCCAGACACTTACATTTTACTCATTTTTTTTAGATAGAATTCGAGCGAAAGCATTAAAAGCTGTCTCATTTTTTACGCATTTCTTTTAGAGTCTCGAACCCATTTCAGTTTTAATACGCCGAGCGATAGTGTAATAAAATAATATCACAAATCGATTAGCTTCTAATACATTTGTAATAAGCCATCAAAACTTTAAGCGATAACTTTACAATTCTATCGCAATGTTAAGTTGAGTGTTCCAATCGATCAAGTCACGTCTGTTAAATCTCAAAAACATAAAGTACAAGCACAGGCTATTCTTAGAGTTATAATTGAGAAAGTTTACCCCATAATTTCTTTAAATTATCAAATTTCCGTACCAAATATCTTAATTAAGGGGTTAGAAGAGTTTTGCAATTATGCCAGGACGCAGGTATGCTTTGCTTCAGTTCATAAATTGTGTCAACTGCGGCCCGTTTCTCGAACCTAGTTGCAATTTTGTAAGTGTAAACTAGCAACTTTGGTCAAATCCCGACCACTGATTGGTTGATTCCGCCAATGTTGCCAGTTTAGACTTGTAACTTGTAGCTTCGAGAAACGGGATCCTAAAGTACCTAATAATTTACTTGAAAATCCCCATATGCCAGTGGTTACTCTACTAAGTATACTTAAATCGGTTTGTGGAATATTGATGCAGTTATATTCATAACAGCGTAGCGTTTAAGCTAAGTTAGGATTCCATAAACTGCATTCAATGCTGTTTAATCGCGGAATCTAACGAAGCGAATACTCGCTAAGGTAATTCTGGCTGTGTTCGATTCGCAACTTTATCTCAATGGCGGAAGTATCACAGCGCGGAACTGCACGGAATATATTGCGTCTACAGAGTACTCCCAAAACCACTGAAAGCAACAATCGTTCCAACAAACTTCACCTGAAATCTCCAACTCCAAGTTGTTCGATTAAAACCACGAACAAACATTATGCTTATAACTTTGAGGCCACATGTTTCCATCTTAAAATGAACTACCTTGATCCCCGAAATGAACAGGCAGTGGGGATAACGCGGACCGTCTGTTGTTTCGCGGGGGGTCACCGTAATGTGGTCGAGACCTGGGCGAGCCTATTAGATGGAGAGTGGCCACGGTAACAAGTCCGTAACGATTGTTTGAAGAAGCCTTTTTAGAACTCAAGAGACGCAGTAAAGAAAATCCTTTTCGACTTTTGCTTGATTTTATTGTTTTAGGCCGTTGCCAAACAAACCTCTGTATTGTTATTTAATTTATTTTTAGAGCTTGCTTTTCAGTGTTATTGTTTGGTTACCTGCCGCGTTTGGTCCAATTGTGTGCCGAGAAACGTGGCCAGCTTAAATCTTAAGAACAAAACGGTATTTTAGCAGATATTTTCCTTCAACGCTGGTCTGGGGGTAAAGAAATAACATAAAATGTACCAGTTGCTTCTCTTCTCGCGCAGATGGTAAAAGCCCATCGAGGGAACGGGCGAAAATCTAAGAAATCATGTTATAGGCGATGCGGCTAAGCAACCCATCATTACTTTGATTCCCATTTCTACCTACACGCCCACAATCATGCTAAACGAGGCCTTTAGATCTTGTTGCGGAGTAGACAGAAATATTTTTTATACATTTTTTTTTATATGAATAGGAAGGAAAACGAGCAGGTGGGTCACCTGATGGTAAGTGATCACCACTGCCCATAGACACCCGCAATCCCGGAGGATAGCTTTTAAAAACAATGTTACAAAGTATTTTATTTCTAACCATGCGTTTGTTTGTTTGTTACAGGAATGTGGTGTACAACCTCAGTTTGACGGACTTGACGGAACAGCGTCGGCTGGTCTGGTACTCTCCAGAGAATGACGTCAAGATGTGCGTCGTCAAAGGGAAGGATGAGGTCAGTTCAGTAAATGCCCTCTCGGCTTTATTCGGGAATATTTCATCATCTGGTTGGGGTAGCCTTCTCTATTGACGACATGGCTATAGCGGTTTGGCAACGTCGCTTGGGAACCTAGAGTAAAAATACGACGTTGCCAAACCTATAGCACGGCCTGTAGAAGACGATTAAGTAGGCTATGGTAATGCAACTGAACATCCCTACAAAGAATTTTCATTTGAATTTTTGATTAATTTAGTCCCGCCATGTATGGAAGAATATGTCAACTATAACTATGACGACCGGATAGCCTAGTGGTTAGTGACCCTGACTATGAAGCTAGAGGTTCTGGGTTCGAATCCCGGTAGGGGCAGACAGTTGTATGATGAATACGAATGTTTGTGCCTGAGTCATGGATGTTGTATGTATTTAAGTATGTATTTATCTACATTATATAAGTATGTTTATCCGTTGCCTGGTACCCATAGCACAAGCTTTGCTTAGTTTGGGGCTGGGTCAATTGGTGTAATTTGACCCAAGATATTTATATTTATTTTATTTATTTATGATTAAAAAATCCTGATAAACATTTCTTTCATTCTTCCATGCTGGTCTGGGAGTAAATAAAAAACATAGAATGTTCCAGTTGCTTCTCTACCCGCGCAGATGGTAAAAGCCCATCGAGGAAATGGGCGAAAATCATAGGAATCATGTGTTATACGCGATGAGGCTAGCAATCCGTCACTGTTTTGATTCCATTTTCCGCCTATTCGCCCGCAATCTTGTTAAATGTGGCCTGTAGGTACCTGTTACCTTAGGTTCTGTCTACCCCGTAAGGGATAAAGACGTGATTTGTGTGTGTGTGTGTGTGTGTGTGTGTGTGTGTGATAAACATTTTTAGGGCTATTTAATCAAACTAAACTAACTCGCTTAAACATTCCGGATCAAGTTTAAGTGATCCCGTACCATAATGATATGTTTAAAATCAAACTCTCAAAATAAGGCTAGTGATGAACCAGCAGTCCTAATGGTACAGTCAACGTCAAAAGTAAGTGATGAAAATCAACGTTTCAAAACATCTTCTAGCATGACATGCCAGATATAACAAGTCGGTAAAAAAAGGATTTATTTAAAATATACCCAAAAATCAAGCTGATGTAATTCAACTTTATTTCAAACTTTGGCGGACATGTGAGAGGTATTATAGTCGCTTCGCATGTTTGTCTCACGAATATAACCGATACAAACCAAACATTGTACTCCGAGGTACCCCAAAAACCCGTATTTAATAGAGAATCCTTTAATTTGAAACACTACAGTGACTTTAACTGTTTGAATGGCATGTTATTTAGTTTTCGAGAATTGAAATAAATGTGATCACTTATGACATGTTATGTGTTCATGTGCATATGAACACACTTTTATACAGTATACGTTTCTTATTTCTTATTTCTATATCTAATAAACTACAGTAGTCAGTAACATTTGGCTTAATTTAATGTTTATATTATTTTGGGAGCCTAATTCATCAGTTTCTTTTGCTGTTGACTGTACTTGTAAGTCTCCACGTGTGGCTGACTGTACTAGCATTGTCATCCAATGTATACCAAATATCAAGTCAACACGACTTCTAGAATGGGCTCAAATTTTACTTGCAACATTTGATCCACTAAAACAATCAAACTAATGGGTGCTACACGCGTCTGCAAATACACGGACGTAGTTGCTACGGCGTAGCACGTGCTACGAGTGTCTCGTAGCATGTCTTTCTTAACTATTCGTATGAATTTGTCGTTACCTTTCACAAAGCACTTATAATCGAATTTCCCTTAAACTTGTCTTTGCACAATTTGCACATGCTTTCCGCAGGGGGTGAGGTATACAATACACGCACAGTACACACACACACACTCATGTTAAAATGTATAACGCTCTTACTGGTTCATACCGTACAAAATACATACAAAATCGTTCCAACAAATGCGAAACATACACAAACACATATTGTAATGGCTGAGGTGGTAGCAAACAGGGAAGACCGACTGTCCACTCGTGTAATAAGTTACCTTTCGCTACAAGTTTACAAGTTAAACGTACAAAATTATTATTGAAATTGAACACACTTTCATTGCTTATCATCACTACATAGTATAAAACAAAGTCGCTTTCTCTGTCCCTATGTCCCTATGTTTGCTTATTATCTTCAAAACTACACAACGGATTTTGATGCGGTTTTTTTAATGGATAAAGTGATTCAAGAGGAGGGTTTTTATGTATAATTCTACGCAGACGAAGTCGCGGGCAGAAGCTAGTTTATTATAGATTAATGTGTAGGTTTCAAATAAGGAACAAAAGCAAACCTCGAGTATAATATCGCTGCTTGGCGCCACCTTGCGGGGAATAATTGAATTTAGAACGGCGCCATATCGCGAAATGAGTTCGGCGAAAACGGACAAATTAAAGCACCGGGAGATGTGGAAATTCACACCTGGCACTTAAGTTGTTCACAGTCCAGTCTCCAGTGTCCCATATGTGGCACGAGTCACGCGCTGCAAGTTTTTGTACCAGATATGGTACACGCCAGTTAGAGGTAGTAATTTTCTAATTTCACGGGGTTATCCTACTGATATTAAAGGCATAGAAGATTTTCTTAGAGGCTATTTTCATATTCTTACGAACTTGTAGACACAGCAGACAAATAACAAGTATTAAAAAGAAGATCAATATTGAAATCTTCGTCTAAAGGGATTTTATCCTTTATTTTTACGACTCCTATGTCATACTTGACATTAAACCTAAATTAAAGCGCTCTTAGTCGAATTACTTACTTTTATGAACGTGTGTAACAATAAGTTACATTTTATGCGTATATGTATAAATATGCGTGTATGATATATTCGGTAAAGTTGGGTATTGTGGCTTTCAGTATTTGTAATTTTTTTAACTCTTTCGTCCGTTCCTAATATAATACTCCTTTCATCCCCTCAAAGCTTGACTGGAAGAAGTCCATCTTTGTGCATGTATCTCAGTGTTTGTCAAGTATTTTATTTTCTTTATTGGGGAAAAAAACAGATACAGACACAAATTAAATCAAATATTTAGAACGTAGTGCAGTAGACATAGCCAGCACCCTAAACCAATTCCCACCAAGAGTTTGTGGTAGATGTGGCAACGGATCGGGAAAAATGGGCAGCAACATGGTACCTAACCCAAACCAAAATAACTTTACTCAAAAATAGCATGCGAATTTTACAGAAACTTATGTTATACATAGCAACGAAAAATAAAGTGAGAGAAAAAAAACATTAAAAACATTTGTTTCATGTTTATTTTGCACAATACAGAGTTTACATACATACATGCATATGTACTATTCACATAAAACATGACACAAAAGAAGCAGTTGATTCTACGGTATCTAATATGCGTAATACTATTTACTAAAGGCCAGCCGCTTGACAAAAAGCTTTAGGCAGTGGCGGCCCGTATCGAAACTGCGGCCCCATGCGTCCCTCGCCGCCTCCGCTACCAGCTGATTGCTTAGCGCTCGTGGGACGCTCGGAAATTCATGCTTCAACTGCACACGACCGGGCCGTACGAGCTATTTTACTCTGCTAACCACCCGTCTGACGTGCGAAGACTTCCGTCGATCCCTAACCAGATTTAACCGGTTCGAACCGCCTCGGCTCGTCTAGTCCTAAGGCTTCGATTATAGAGCAAGTTCACGAAACACAATCTTCAATTTGACCGACTCGGCCGAACTTCGAATTAGGTTCTAAACACAAACGTTCTAAAATTCAATCGTCGTTCGAAATACGGGCTCTTGTTTCCAATACCGCGTTCAGTATTCACAGAGTGTTCTGAATTCTAAAGTTGTAACACACTGGCCGAGGAACACGGCCCGGCTAGTGGTCGGTGCAGACTGAGGGATTGCGAGGAGCGGAATGGAAACAGTTTCAAGGACCAGAACATTCGGAGCAGTGTACATAACAGGCATATAGCACGGGACGAAACTGCGGGATGCGTTCAACTGATGGGCTTGCCTAATGGGCGCAGCTGACGCTAGTCGAATGCGAACATTGAATCACTGTTTTAAAAACTACCACTACGTTTATCGAGTATAAACATTCCAAAGAAATCCATTAAAATAGAGAGTTATTCATTCTAGTCTTTGAACAGAACAATAGAGCCAATATTGTAAGGCTTTGTGGTACAGCGTTCGCAAAAATCGCTTCAGCAAATTCATTGCAGCACCTTTGTGTGAAGCATTAAATACATTTTGTAGAAAAATCTCTAGCCATCTATTACGGTATCCAAACTGTTACTGAATAAGACAATAGAAGCATTATGTAGCCAGTCAGACAAGTTAATAAGTTCTTAACTTAGAATAAGCCAACTGAATAGCTATTGTTCGCAAACACATGTTTGCAGCGGGCTGCGCCAGCCGTCATAATCTCTATTATCTCAATTTAATATACCGTGGATGTCTTCATTGTCAGGGATTATATCTCTGGAGCTGTCAGCTTCGACGCCGTAATCTCGCAACACCTTGTATCGCCTACACGGAGTATTGAACGCTGAAGTTGATCCTTTAGAAAATGTTTTGAATCGGTTTAGATACAAGACGTATCAGAAAAATCATAAATAATTATTCTCTTCCCATATTTTCTCTATTTGTTTCGTCATTTGGATACGAAGGGCAGTAAATTTTCTCTATGCAATTGTCGAAGTATTTTTGAAGTCAGAAAAGGCATGCTTAAGCCAGTTATGTGAACAAAGTTGCAGGAAAGCTACCAAGGGCTCACGTACAGAACACAGAACAAACACAACGACAGTCACTAAACTGAATTTTAAATACATCCCTTCTATCTATACCTACGTCTTGCTCTGTAGAACATAGGCGAAAAACTACCTCGCTGAATTCTAGTTTGTATGTAAAATCGACACTACGGAATCTAATTTGAATACGTTTAAAACTTCTAACGTTCGCATAATAGCTGCTTAAACTAATTTTCATGCGGTTTTCGCCATTTTCTTCGCCTTTTAGCGAAGCCATATACGGAGTAGTTTGAAAAAGTACTATTTGACTTTAACTCAAAATGGTTCTAAATATTGAGTGAAAAAACTTATAATGAAGACTTTGTATGAATGATCATTAGAAGATAACCAATTTTTATTAACATGAATGCATACATGCCTTATAGATGAGTACATTTATGGAGGTAATATTGCAGGTTCAACCTCGGATATGTTCGTGTAGAACATTAATTTTGGTATTCAGGCAAGCTTCTTCCAACAAAGACAAATATTTCAAATCCTGAATTCACCTTAGAAATGGAGACTATATCATGACTCATTTCCTCTTAGCTTCAGTGTGTATGTAATTCAATGGTGCAAGGGCTTATCATTATTAATTTAATATTATAATATTCAGGAGTATTTTATCTTGACTCTAATGTGCTATTGGTATTATACAATTGGTGCTGCATTTTCGATGAACACAATGTATCAGTAAAACTAAAATAAAATTGGTGATGCTTTATGAACTTAAAAGCGAGAAATTAAAGAAGTATCCGCTACTTTCAGCTCCTCTTTTAAGTATTACCTGTCACGGTGTCTGTCTGTAATCAAATCTTGCAAATGAATTTTAACTCACTTCGAGTGGTTGAAATGATGTGAAACTTGACATACTTACAGAAATTCGGTGATTATACAATAATCTTGAAGTGAAATTCTAATGGCCCGTCAGGATCATCTCCGCAGGAGAGAACTCTTTAACGGTGTATCCGATTAACTTGAAACTTGGTACACCATTTGTAGGCTAAATTTCAATAAAATTCATTTAACAAAAGTACAATCAGCGTCAAAGTTTGTATTTAAATATATTTTAGGTTAGGTTACTTTGTATACCTAAAACCAATATTAAAGTACTGTAGCCATGGTATGTCAAAACACACGTGTATCACACAACATGGCTGGCCCGTTTAGAAACTTAGCACTATTCAGCCATTGATTGATGGTGTCTATTTACGTCGACATGAATGGCAGCCACTGTCAAACACTCGCGGGGTGGCTCCACGCCAGCCATGGAGGTGCCGTGTTATGGGATGAAGTGAATCTTTGCGTAATGTTTACGTAGAGTTTATTCTAAACAAGTTTGAGTCATAAAGTTTATTGTTAACACAAGCTTTTTTTCATTCATATACACAAAGTCCGTCTGTCTCCCCCATTAATTTATCGTACAACTTACGGGACACCCTGTAGGTGAACTAAATTTCAAATCAATTGGACCAGCCATTCAAGAGTTTCCTCCCGTAGAAACGGTCCTGGCCAAACCGCCAGAATTTCACAACCAGATTAACTATCGTAGGTGTACTGAAAGACGGTAAATTTTGTCCGAACATACATACATAATACATATAAATATGGCAAGTCTTAAAATAAAAGTATCGTAAATAAGCATTTTCGTAACATTGGTAGACGATTGTAAAACCGTAAGCAAGGTGTAAGACAAACTGATATCGAAGTGGAGGCGGTTGGAAATAACAGCCTGGCTACAAGCAGTTTATCACGTCTCTAAGAAGTAGCAAAGAATTTTATAGGCAAGGGTAACTGGTCACAATCGAGATCGAACTCCAAAATCCGTTAATCTGCCTGTCCCTCTGTGAATTATCCGTTCAGGATTGCGATGCAGACATCTAAAGGGTCGAGGAAATGCAAATGCAATCAAATCATGTACGTCTCGGCCTATCCGTCGGGCCTAACAGCCAGCTTAGCTTTGAATTACTGATAAATACGTACCGCGTGTTTATGTCACGTTAATATGAGATAGTCACATTTGTAATCTGAGATTAGGATTTCTAAAAGATTCTTTAGGTAAAGGTATGTTTACACATTTCACGAAGAATAAGTAAAAAGAAAGAGACACGTGCACACGGCAAATGCGGAATTAATGTACGATTTCCACTTGCAGCTCTTTGGTGTATAACAACGTAAATCGTGTCACCTAATCAGCGTTGTCATCTTTCAGTGGCCTTGGTTATTCTTACTACTATTGTTACACTCAAAGTAAAACTGAGTCTTGTTTCTCCGTCGGTTATATACTGACGAGCGAAAATAACGGTTAGCTTTCCATACAAAGTTGTACGAAAGCTGACCCGTTATTTTTGCTCGTCAGTGTATTAACTAAGATTGAACTTTTTTAACGTTGTCACCTTATAATTCCTCGTATTTTCAGTAACACGCTTACTTTTTTTTTTAATTTAATCAACAATCCTCTTTGCCCAATTTCCAGGAGAAATGCCAGAACTACATCCGAGTGATGGTGTCTCTTGGGCCATCGAGGCTGCTGATCTGCGGAACCAACAGCTTCCGGCCGTTCTGCCGGGAGTACATGGTCCAACGGGACACCTACCTGATGGAGCGAGAGAAAACCGGACAGGCGGTCTGCCCGTATGACCCGGAACACAATTCTACAATTGTTTATGCTGGTAAGTTCATGGTTAAGTTAGCAAATAGGTGATAAATTGCTCTGTCTAGCAACAGATTTTGAAGCATTAGATTAGATAGTGTCGCTTATATTTCACAACACTGTTTGTGATATGTTTTTCGACCGATAGATAGGCAATATTTATTTCATTCAAAAAGCATATTTTGTCATTGAAATTATAATTACAATTTAAAAGCAAAATTCGACCCGACTTCATTGCTATTTACTATTTTAACAAAATAGGTGAATTATGTATTTTATTGAAAAGCCTCTTGCTCTCATTTTATCATTCCGATATGAATAATATTTCATGCCACCGATAAATAAATCCGCCATGGACGGCTAGTTGAAAATTCCGTGTAGCATTCATAGCGGTTCGCACGTTCCGCTAATGGGGGATGACGCCCCGTGTTGCACTAAACGCTCATACCAATTAGGCGCATGTTCTCGACAAATCCAACTACGGGGACGCTTGGATACTGCGGCAGTAAAGCTGGCGGTCTAGCGGGACATACGACGCGATAGTTATTTGTGGTTCCTTCCGAACCAGGTACGTTGCAAATATGATTCACTAACCGATGTGTTAATTTACTTAACACTTTAATTTGAGGTGGTTTAAGGGTTAGGTAAAGCTGCTTGATTGATGGAGTGGGGATCTTTAATATTCAGACGAAATTTGAATGCAGAGTGAGCACGGACACAAGGACATATGTGCGTTAAGGATCTATATAGAATTCTTTTATTAGGAAATTAGGGAAAGGAAAATCTTTTTTCATATCAATTGAACCCACTTTCACAGTCTAGTGGCGCACAATAGGCGTTCATTGTTGCATTGTCAAGAACCCGGCATTGAATAGGAATGCTCCTACGCTTTCCAACGTGACTTCACTATCATATGTTATAGCCGCGAATTTCCCGGGAACCGGGAATTTTTAAAACTAGAAGCTTACATAAAGCCCTGACGGACATCAGCAAGGGATGGCCGAGATATTTCCAAGTAGGATTTTCACAGGAAAATGTTGAAAGATTTAAACTTGTCTTTTATGACATCGCATTCTACGCGGAATTTTATATTTTATCACCGAGATACCTACAGAACTATGTAGTAAATCTTGTTGATTTAACAGAATAGCATGAAATAAAATCGAATAGGATTAAAAATTGTTGCGAGCTACATTTCGCGGCAGCGATAAAATTGTATTGTGTATTTTCTGCAGATTGCTTCTCTGTTTGAAACTTTTCCTTGTCAATAAAACGGGGAGTAATTTTTGACGTGGTATCGTACAACAATTTCGCTGTTGTAATAGGAGCTGTATTAGTGGTAGTAAATCGATTTACTCGTATAGCAAGGCACTTCTCCGCCATTTTGCAATTCGATGGAGTATTGCGTGCCAAACGCTTGAGACTCCGGGCGATCGGACCGTAAAATGGGTAGGCTGACTCAGCAAGTAGCGCTGATAGGATAAAGGTACATTTTATCAATTCTACAGACCGTGAACATGAGGTGACATGATACCCATAAAACTGTATTAAGGAGATACGCTGGTTGAATTCAACTGTATAAACAGACAGGTAGTTTGAGTTTAATTTCCGTTTGTAATTGGTTCATGGTTACTGTTGCCACAATCCAGATTAGAAAAGGACAAGATATGTATTAAGTGTTATTCATTTACTTACAAAATGCTAAAATTACCATCTAACATCCGGAATTCAATGGAAATCATACAGTTTGAATACCAGTAGCCATATTGAACGCTCTCTGAATTACAAGCACATTCACCATTCCTCTCTTTCAAACTGCTTAGAAAGGGGGTAGAAAAGGAGAGAAAGGTTTAGGAGCCAAAGATTTCTTCATTGATTAAACTGCCAAGTTTGTACTAATAATTAGACTAATGGTTTACAATTAAGGTTATTCGACAGCAGCTTATGATCGGTTGTAAACGCCATCCCAGTTAATCTCATCCCAAAAAATAACACAAATAAACAGAAACAGCAACATTTCACCCAATACAAAATACGTCGGTACACAGCGAAAACACCATCAATTACTGCCGATCTGTCCCTTTGTAGAATCTTCCGTGCATTAACGATCCCCCAGTAAAATTCGCACCCATTTATCACCGGAATCTGTTTAGAAACGACGTATCGAGTTTAATAATACTAAGTAATCGGCCATTGATGAAATAAATAAATCTACTCGGTAGACAAGCGCGGGCGACGACGCCAAGTTCGATTATCATTGGTTTTAGCAATACCGACAACTAACGATTTGAAAAGTATGAGTGTCTATTCACCTGTTAGTTATAAATGATAGACGTGTTTATAAATAAAAAAATATACTTTGGAAAATGTTGATGTTGTTGCTTCCATGCCAGTCTGGGAGCAAAGAAAAAACATAGAATGTACCAGTTGCTTCTCTACCCGCGCAGATGGTAAAAGCCCATCGAGGGAATGGGCGATTATAATAAGAATCATGTTATAGGCGATGAGGCTAGCAACCCATCACTATTTTGATTCCTTTTTCCACCTTTACACCCGCAATCTTGCTAAATGTGGCCTGTAGGTACCTGTTACCTTAGGCTCTGTCTACCCCGTAAGGGATGAAGACGTGATTTGTGTGTGTGTGTATTGGAAAATGTTTTATACCACATCATTATGCTGGTCACGAGTAGTTTATGCCTTTAAAAATGATACTTCGCTCAAGATAACAAGACTTGATATTGTTAGATTTATCGACCGTTAGTACCTACTGTTCATTAGCGGTTATTAAATGGCTGCCGTCAGAAAGCTTCTTTGTATTCTTATACACATAACTTAAAAGGAAAGAAAGATACGTTTGTTCAACGTCTGCCACTGTTCCGGACTCGCCATTTCCTGTTCTACTCCAATTAATTTTATTTTTCCTTACGCTACATTCTCGTCTACGTTAACTAAATAAAACAATGTCATGAAGATTTTACTTTATTCCTAAACGAGTTACGTACCTAATATTATTAAAAAAAAGTTGAGCTATACAAATGAAACAAACGGTTCGCCTTCAGCCATTACAGCCAAGCCGTGCCATTACATTTTGGGCTTTTCAGTAAATTGCTTAACTTTTAACCGCACTACAAAAAAAAGGTTCCCGTCGCCGCTCTCCAGAACTTTATTATTTACACACTAAAGTTCCCCGTGGACCGTAACGCACACATGTGTGTTTTTATTCTACACACGGTACGCCCACGCACACTCCACGGGCGTCCATTACAGTGGACACGGTTAGTTATCTCCTATTGATCTGGTCCAATTAAGCGAGGCGACTCTCCGGGGACGTTCGAACTAGTGCCACGATCTGCACTTGCTCATATGCGGCCAACGTAATTTAGTGATATGTTGTCGTGACACAATACAAGTTGGGGATATTGCGTGGGAGCTTGTAAACGTTCTTGACATGCGTTACCGTGTGTGGCGCTAGGTTATGTTCGGTTTGGGACACTTGAGGAAATAATATTAAGTACTATCTAAATTAAAAAGTAATTGATTTGTGAAAAAACTACATGGAAATTATTTATTGATATAACTATTGCTTAAGTGTTTACTGCTGACCGCAAACATTGGGGATTTAAAGTTTGAACCTTTTTAATTTCTAGGGCTTTGGAACAAATATTTTACTGTGTAGTCTTTCATTCTTGCTGAGATGGCGCTCATATGATCGTGTAATGCAGTAACTTTGCATACAATTACAATAGCTAGTAGACGCGGCATAGCAAAGAAATTATCCATTTTAATCCCTGATTTGGACCTAGAAAACTTGAGTTTTGGATAGCGGCGCGTTACGCTTTACTAACTTTATGTTTTTTTTCTAAATTCCTACTGGATACGAAACCCTTTCCGGGGCGAAACCACGGGCGGGAGCTGGCTAATGTAGTAATAGTGCGCACTTGTACAGCCATATAAGAGCCATTGTACAACCATAGTACAGCCTAGCTCGGAGCCATTTCCTATTACGTCATTGGCTAATTAACTCAGCGAGCATATTCAAGGCACGTAAATCTGATGTCCCTGTTACGCACCGGTGCCCTGCTCGCGTTAGTGTTCGTGCGTATTGAATTATTGGTTTTCATTGGTAGGCTTTAGTGAAATTAAATCTGACTGTAATGGCGTGTTTACAGCACTAATAGCATCGCTGGAAATGAGCGATTGTGGTCCCGTCGTATTAAATTACAGGAAATATTTCGTTAAGGCACTAGGGACGTTAGGCTATGGTGATATTGCTACGAGTTTGGTTGCCAGTTGCAATACTCATTAATTCATTTTTGATGAGATCTACCTACATCATTTAATAGTTTTTAACCTACGCACTGCCTACACATTATAGCTAAATGGACTTTTTCCTTTCTCTCTTACTTGAATAAACAGACAGAATGTGTCGTGCAAATACTGACTGTAATTTAAAGTGAATTTGTACTGTTAATGTAACAAAGCACAAGCCGAAATCGTCTCGATGATAAAAGTACAGGCTGGTTAGGAATTTCCATCTTTCTCTGTTCTTAGAAATGGTGTTAAAATTTCAGATGGTGAGCTGTACTCCGGTACAGTAGCAGACTTCAGCGGCATGGAGCCCATCATTTATCGGGAGCCTTTACAAACAGAATCCTACGACTCAATGACGTTAAATGGTACGTATTCTAAAACTCTATCAACTCTTACGCTCTATTCAAACTTCAAGTATCCCTCCCCCCCCCCCCCCTTCCAGCGAGTCAGCCCGACTTTATGTAACAATCAGTCCTAAAATACTCAAGTGATTTGGACCCTCGGTGTAATTTGGCGTGGTTGGAGGACAATGTTATTATCCTACCGCAGCGTTGAATATGTATGGAGACCTGCGCCGAACACGGAACAGCGGAACATTAGTTACATGCAATATTAAATGATAATCTGGACGGCTGATTGTAATGTCCCCCAACAAAAGTACTTAGTAAGGCTACGTGATTTACTGCCCAACTTTGCGCTTTTAAGAGCAAGCACTAAAATATCGTTGTTTTTCTAAAAGCCATTTCATGGATGACTTAATACCCCGAAAACAACGTGGTATATATAGCGACGTATACTTTTATATGAGTTTGCTTTCACATTAGGTAGCTGACCTATTTCAGGCGGCCAGCGTAGCACCGGACACACATAAAATCAACGACCGTCAAGTCCTTATCTATTCAGGACCTTTCCCGAGACAGGTGCATAAACAAACCGCGCCAAATGGCTCGTCAGAATGTCAGTGTTTCGTTTGTTTACGTCACCCGTTTTATTTAGATTCTGGACTCGCAGAGATCCAAATTATTGCATTCGTCCGAAACAGGAGCAATGATATAAATTCAAAGTAACTAGTTACCTCGATTACAAATGTTTCTACGGTGTCTAATACAACTTGAAGAATGAGTTTTTCGTTATTAATCCGTTTATCCATTGTTACCGCTCATATTTCGTTTTTTTTTTCAATTATTTTGCCGTACAATGGCTTACGTGTTTTAATACTGTCTTCTACTCGATATTAACAAAATCATCCCCAATGGGAAGAGCCATATTTCTTTAAAACTTGAAATCAATTCAAGAAATTACAAAGATTAGTTATAAATCAAAAGTGACTAAGTACTTGTTTGTTTGTGTGGAGTGTTTTGGACTTGTTTAATTGTAGCCTAGTAAGTGACCTCTGTTTACGCTTGGAGAACCCGATGGTTCTGTAGTGTAGCTAACAAATTATACGTCCCGTTAAGTTGATGGAATTCAGAACGGGGTTTGACAGGAACTCGCAGTTAGTAACGTTTGAAGTGTCAACAAACGCTTAATCGGATTAAGGAGTGTATATTATAACATAGGATCCGTAGAAGAGTTAACTTTTGCCGATCTAAAAACCGTACGAAAACTATTTCATGTGAACAATAATGTGGTTCTAAATATATTGTAAACGAGTTGCCTACAAAACTAGTATTAAAAAACTTTTTTTTTCACTGACTTGCTTTCCAAATGTTTAGACTCCAATTGAAAATCTCCGCAGGAGGAAACTCGTCCACGGTTTTGCCAATTGATTTGAAATACTTAGCTAGATGTAGGGCGTGTCCTTTACACCAAGTTAGCGACATCTTCTCAATGAATTAATTAAGGTTTTGTTTTTGTTCGCAGCACCCGACTTCGTACATTCACTAGTACATGGAAACTTCGTGTATTTCTTCTTCAGAGAAACAGCTGTTGAATATATTAACTGTGGAAAGGTACTTCATTTAAGATTATTTGTAAATGATTTGAAATTTTGAACAGTTTGAACGTGTATTTTAACATCGACCTACATTATGTTGTGCATTATAACGACGATACAACTAACTCATTTCAAAGGATCTGTTCTCAATTCGGTTTTTTTTTATATTTGATACCAAGTGGCGCGCAGAGGGGGTCTTCATGGTAGGCATCGGGAAGGTGACGCAACACAATTTGTACGCCCTACCTTCCCTGGTGACCCCCCCCCCCCCCCCCTCGATTGCACGCCGTAGTTGGTACCTCAGAACTCATCATTCATACATTTATACAAGGAAATATGCAATAACTATTTTAGGGATGTATGAGGTCCCCAAGTTAAGTAGGTACCTTAAATTATATTACTCTGTGTATTTTCAAGGCGGTGTTTTCCCGTGTGGCCCGTGTCTGTCGCAACGACCGCCGCGGCCCGCACCCGTTCAAGCAGCGGTGGACGTCGTTCTTCAAGTCCAGGCTCAACTGTTCCGTCGCTGGCGACTTCCCCTTCTACTTCAACGAAATTCGTAAGTGTCCCATAATTAATCTCCCTTTTTTGTCCTATAATTTGACGTCATAATTTTGTTTATTTGTCGCATATTTAGAAAGACATCCCGTTACTGTGTTGCCTATATTTCAAAGAATTTTATTCGTTATGTCCAACCCCAGTTCTGAAGACGGTGCTAGGAGGCTTCGATAATTATCTTCCTTTCTCTAGTTTAAAATATATTAATTAGTATTTTTGCTGTTTTGCTTGACTACGTTAATACACACATCAAAAGTATTTAGAAACCAGTCAAGGATAGAATTTCATACTCGTTTGATCCTTAGACATTTTTGAGCAGTATATTAAGCATACTGCGTATATTCCAGAATCAACGACAGAGTTAATAGAAGGAGTGTACGGTGGCCTGAACGCCCAGCTGATATACGGGACGTTCACCACGCCACCCAACAGCATATCAGGGAGTGCAGTCTGTGCGTTCAGCATGCAAGACATTGCTGATACATTCGAAGGTGCCTTCAAAGAACAAAATGCGATCAACTCCAATTGGTTGCCTGTTAACAGCGCTAAGGTAAGCCTTAGTATTTTACATACCAACGGCAATTTGCTCCTATACTGGCATTCTTTCAGAGTTTCTACAACGCCTAGACCTCTTTTCACCAATTTTGTGGTTCTAGCGTTTTCATAAATGACTTCGTCGGATTTTCTCAGCTACACGAAGGGCCTTGCTATACGCTTTATTGTCGCTCATCCTCTCCATGTGACCAATCCAATTCAATTTCTTACTCACCTTAATTAATCATTACCTCGTAACAATTGAATAAATTCATGAAAATTCGTAACTTTTTAAACTTATATCCAGGTACCTGAGCCGCGACCTGGTACGTGCCACAACGATACGAAACAATTGCCAGACCAAACATTAAACTTTATAAAGACACACGCACTGATGGACGAGTCAGTGCCATCGTTCTTTGGCGAGCCCATCGTTGTAAGAACTAGCTTTCAGTAAGTACACCAAAACTAGCAATATTATATCGATTGTTGTTTAAACATAGTTAGTTTGTAATATTAAGCTATGAATACTTTTTCATTACAGCTATAGGTTTACACAGATCGCAGTAGACCCACAAGTGAAGACGCCTGGTGGAAAAGCATATGATGTACTTTTCATCGGAACAGGTAAGCATCCACTGAACAAGTTATAATACAATAAGCTTACGTTAAAAGTATTTAGACCATATGTCATTCTAAATACTGGATATCTTTAACAGACAATGGCAAGATCATCAAGGCCATCAACGCAGCGTCTTACGATTCCAACAAACGAGCAGTGCCCGTGG
The DNA here is from genome assembly GCA_949127965.1 of Pandemis corylana. Lineage (NCBI taxonomy): Eukaryota > Metazoa > Arthropoda > Insecta > Lepidoptera > Tortricidae > Pandemis > Pandemis corylana. Next base: position 5,385,754 of record OX421867.1, on the reverse strand, counting down.
TTATCGAGGAGCTTCAGGCCTTCGCAGCTGGGTCCCCCGTCCGAGCCCTCAAAGTAGTCCGTGCAGGGCGAGACGCGACAAGACTCATCGCAGTATCAGACAAAGAAGTCCTCAGTTTGCGACTTCATAGGTGTTCTAGTGAAAAGATCAGTTCTTGCTCGTAAGTTTTATCCAACATTGAAATTCTTTGGACAATCAGTGAAATAGAGAGTTTCAAATACTTTTGTCTATTCCAGTGAATGCGTGGCACTTCAGGATCCTTATTGCGCTTGGGACAAACAAGCTGGTCGGTGTCGCGCTTATTCGCATGGCGTCAGTAGATGGTTGGACGAGAATTCCTTCTACCAGAGCGTCAGTACTGGAAGTCACACTGCTTGTCCTCACAGTGCGTATAAATATATTTGAAAATCTATAGGTACTATAATTTTTCAGAATTTGGGGTACTTAATTATTATTTTTCTATTTTAGGTAAAGACGCTGGAGCATTAGGAGGACTAAGTTCAGGGCTTTATGATGACGCAAGAGGCGATACTACCGGCGAAGTCATCAGTATTGTACAAGATAAAGACGGGAAAGGCGGAAATAACAATAATGAAGGTATGTTTTAAGATATTGTAACATAGAAGTGCTGCTCTGAAAATTTAATCTTTGACTTCCAAAGGTTTATATGTCCTGAAGAATTTTCTTCCAAATTGTCGCATCGTTCCTTCAGGTCCTGAAGTTCTTGCAGCGGACCCGCCTCCTGCCGCCTACTCCGTAGAGACCTTGGCCCTGGCCGTAGCTGCTGGAGCCCTTGCAGCCCTGGGTGCCGGCTTCGCGGCTGGATACGTCTGCGGCCGAAGGTGCAAGAAAGACGAAGATGACAACATGCCATACCCTGACACCGAGTACGAGTATTTCGAGCAAAGGCAGAATATTAATAGGTAGGTGACCCGAAACCCTGAAATATATCAATATATCATCACTAAGCTCTCATTTTAATCCATTCTGGTCATTTAGTGTTTCATCAATCCGTTTTCCATCCGGACATCATTAATTTTCACGCATTGATCAGGTTCTTACGGGTCATCACTATTATTGCTCTATTTGCCATTTATATCATAATCTTATGTCCCCATTGGCGTGACAAAAAGGCAATTGGCAATTTAAAATATCCCATAATTTCCTTTTCATTCTCATTATTCGCACAAAACCATTAGACATGTTGGAATTATCTCAACCAGTTTTACAGTTTGCATTTAATTTAAAAGATCGTATAACTAATAAGCCCCAATGTAACGCCCAGCCACAAGTGTAACCATACGCCTACAGCTACCTGACACAAATCAGGTTGAATTTGAAGGTATGGGTACACCCTAACGCCTACCTACGCCAATGGTGGCATCAAGTTCATTATCATCACTAAATATTTGTCCACAGGATCCAAGCGGAGCCGAAGCTCCTACAACAAGTTGAAGAAGTTACGTATGCGGAGCCGGTCCTGGCTCCACAGCCAAAGCCTGCCTCCCCTCGTGCCACGCTCCGCAAACACCCTCCGTACCACCCACATCATGAGACGCTGTTCCAGTTCCAGCCTGATGCCTACCGCCGCGATAACTTCGGGACCCTACGCTCGCACCAGGTCAATGTCAGTTGTGCTCCTTTCTTTCAATCGCATGGCTTTTTAGTAGAGCACATTTGAACTAAAATTCAAAATGAAATATATCAATAGAAATTAAATTTTAATAGTAATAACCATCTGACCTTTAAAAAGAAACAAAGTCTTTTCTTGTAAAAGAATAAAATATCAAGATACTAGTGAATTTGTCGATCAAATCAATCACAAATCATATAGGCTTGCTTCCTATTTGCATGAAAACTCTAAATGTTAACAATAATCCATCTAACCTATCATCATTCATCTAATCATTGCTTACATTTCAATGTTATCGAATATTCATGAGTTAGACACAGAACCAATACCTTTGTCATAGTGCAAAAAAAAATTGTTTCCCACAAAATGTCTTCCGAACTTTCGCAAAACTTCCAACTCACGAATATTCTGCTTTTTTCTGAAACGTCTACAGAATTAAACTTAAAAATCAAGTCTCAAAATATCTCAAATGAAAATGGGGCTTTATCTGTACGAGTTTAGAGCAGACGTTTCACGAAACCATATTGTGCCACCGATGCCCGCTTGTTACCAGCTCACTCATCTAACATTAACCCATCACCGCGTCACGTCAGTTAACGCAGGCATGTGACCGCAGGGCGATGGCTACCGGCGCGGCAATGACAATGGTTTCTCAACCACGCGCTCAGTGAAGAAGGTGTACCTCTGAGAAACGAGCGGGGCGGACTCGCGCGACCAAATGCATCATCACAAGCATAATACGCACCACCATCATACGTTGGGTAAGTGAAATCTATTTGCTTTTATTAAAAAAAAAACACATTCGTTAAAATCCTCTCGAAACTTAAAAAAAAAGTTTCAAGTATTTAATAGCTGTAAGTAAATCATTCTGTCGAAAGTTTAAACTGAGCGGCAGTTTAAACACGATTGGTTTTAATCGTTAAACTATTTTATCGTCCTATTTCGGATTGTAGGTTTTCTTGTCAAGTCACTGCGTCTGAAATGATCCAAAAAAAATTTTGAAACAAGAATCAGTACCTACTATGAAAAAAATGCATCAATCTTAAAATTCAGTTGAAAGTGGGTAAAGATCCAAGCTAGATTGGTAAATATTGAATTGCATTTTTTGATGGCGTGTTGTGCTGGCGATATACGAATATGTTGCTTCCTTAGATTCTTTACATTTCTTGCTCTACCCCGGTATTGTACCTTTAAGTATGACATAAAAGAGAGTGGCGGTTGTAAGTGGTTCTTGTTGTGCAGTGTCGCAGCGCAGCAGCGGTTCCGGGTCGGGGTCGGCGACGGGCTGTGGGTCGTCGTCGTCGCCGTCGCCGCCGTCGTCGTCGCCGTCCCCGTCGGGCGAGCGGCCGCCCACGCCGCCGCCGCCCGCGCCGCAGCCCTGCGCCTACATCTACCGCAACTAGCGCGCCGCCCCGCCCTCGCCTCGCTGGCGATACTCCATCACCACTTCACCCTCCGTGTGAGCAGAGACCTACCCGTGTGAACCGTGTTTTGTTATCGCTGTGCACAGACACGCAGATACGAATGTGTCGGCTCCGGAACGTCGTTGTGTTGGTGGCGAACTCTTCTTCCAGAATATAATATACGTACTGGTGATTATCCACATTCTAAAATTTTGACCTCAGGGTCGGAAGTGTGACAAAAAAATAATGTATTTTTTTTAAAACGGGATTATCGATTGAACGTAATTTAAGATGAATAATGTAACAAATTGTAGATTCTCTAGTATAGTTTACTGATAATTTAGGCGGAGATATAAGATTTTGTTGATAATGTTGATGAATAGTTAATGTGAAATTGTACGGGTCATTGCAGGTGTTTCTGTTGAATGCTAGTTGACTCGCGATCGCGACGACTGCGCCCGCGCGCTCCCGGTACGCCCACAGCGCACAGGAGCCTGCAATGACCCCGCCAGTCGCTTTTTACATAACGTACTGTAGCGTTACGTCATTAAGTATAGGGGAGGTTGTCTCATTCGGGAGTTCTAGCGATACTACTAGAGTAAACGATGATTATAACGTATAGTTGAAACACAAAATAAGATATAAATTATATTACCGTGTATAAACGATATGTAAAGTTCTGAAACTTATTCATTCATTAAAAAGTGCTTCTTATGGGTGTATTTAGATGATTATTGGATCGTTTTGATAATTAAATATTCGATAATGTTATAGATTTAGTGAGTATGTATACATAGGTACCTACATAGCGTGTAAGCGGGCAGTGTGCTGCCGCAATGCCAATTTAGATTGTTGGTGAGCCATGGGAGTTACAGCCTGTAACTGTGATCATTCTGTACATACATTCTGTTACAATAACGACTTCTCCTCCTTAGTCTACGGGTCGTTTCTAAATTTAAATTTCCAGAAATGTGGGCCAAATGTTAAAAATTCTTAACAATTTCTTGCTTAACCTAAATTTAAACTGCTAAAGCGAGTACCTTCATAGGTGCGATTGTTTGGGGCTTTGACGACTTTGCGTTCCTAACTAGAACTTATTTGGAACCCGCGAAATAGTGTTCAGGTCATCTTCGCTCATTGTTGACAATTGAATGTATGTAAAAAAATGTCAATTCTATTTGTAATGTAATGACTTTAGTGCCTAAGTATGTGGCAGGATTGTAATTGATATTACATGACTCGGGTTTTTCTTTGAACTGATGTTAGTACGAGAGTTAGAACGCAATTAGAGTAGCGGTTACCATAGAAGTCGGATGTTGGAGTGTTCGGATACCGCAATGTTACGTAGATATTTTTATACGCCATTAATAATTATAAAGGCATTCTCAAGACGGCCTTGTTCGTACCTACTCATTAATACCCGCAATTGATCTTACCTGTGTACTTTAATATGTTTTTACATTGTTAGTGGGTTCCACTTGGCGCTTGAAACGACATTTCGTCTTCACAAGTTTCTAGGTTTATTTGAGAACGAATATCGTTATGAGAGACAAGTAGAATACACTTTGTAATACCAAAGAAGACATGTGTTGTATTATACCTATATTAGAATAGTCGTTTATTTATATTAATGTATCTTACCCGCATAACGTTGTTAATGAAGTTCGGGGCTTTCATTTCATTCGTATCCAAATGTACTGCCGATAAGTACTTACTACATACATACCTACACCTACATACATAATAAGAGTGTTATTTTAAGTTTAGTTTACCAAAGTCAACGCACAGTTAGAATTATTTTTAATTATTATTGATCATGCGTTAAGTATTTAATAGATGCTTACACTGCCAGTCTGTTGATTTAAAATGAATACGGACTTTGGAAATGATAAGACGTCGGGACACTAGATTAAATGACAAATAGCATAGCGCTTCTGGTTTTAATATGATAGAATTTGACGTTTCGTTTGGAAATCCGATTTTAATACATTGACTTATTTATTGATTCGCTGTGGCAACATCGCGGTAAAATAGGACAGCAAAATGTATTGAAGGCGCTTATAATTTACAGTATCCGGCCATAAAGATAGCACATCGGTCTTATCTGCTAGGTAATTTCGGCTTCGTAGAGCGTTATCTCGCTCTAACTTATGTGACGCCAATTGTCTCTTTCTAAAGACCGAAGTGCAATCTTTATGGCCGGGTACTGTATTTTGCTGGACCACGATATTATTGTCCGGTTTCCACGGTTTTCCCGTGGACGGCGAATCATATAAATGGCTAACGGCTATCATTTTTACAGTCCGTTAATTATCTCGGAACTCATACGTAAGCGAGGCTAGTACATTGTATATAGCAAGTTCTGTAATTTAAAATTAGTTTTGTCGAGTAAAAATTAACGTAAGCGTTAGCGTTTAAGTGCAAGAGAAATTTTTGACGGCGAATTGTTAAGAGTTGTTTTTTTTTGTATACTTAACTTAAAAAATATTGATGAAATGTACAATAACCATTTCTACGTTTAAATTACTGAACCACCTTTTTATACTCGTAAAATTAATTGTAATCATAAACATGCCTAGAAAGTCTTTTGTAATAAGCGTAAATTATTGATTTATAATATATTGAGAATTATATTAGAGCGTATGGTATCGTAGGTTATAATAGACCGCTTAATTCTGTTTGAGACTCGAAGCCTTAGTGTTAGAAATTGAAGACTTTTATTAAGATAATGGACTAACTGTAATTACAGATGAATTGAAAGGATATCCACAACTTTTATTAAAATATAATGTTAAGGTATAGTACGTTAAATCACGTTCACGTTACTTCACTCTCCATCACATAGCTACCTAAGCGTAGTTTGTAAATACATTACCTACGCGTGGCGGGTTTGGTTACTCCATCTACCGGAGAAGATTCGTAGCTCGTGCAATACTCTATTTCATGTACTACCGAGACATTTTGAAAGGAGTTTAATTCACACAAACTTTATCTTGAAAAGGCTGACGTCTTATTAAACATTCGTAAGTGTGTAAAACTGCCAAAAAATTATTACAACGAACAACTAACAAACTGTTCTGGTTTTCCAAATTTAAATAGGTAGGTAAAACTTCTGCGAATAATTAAATCAATTTCCTTTCCGTGTTTTATTCACGTATTCAGTGTTTCCACGTGGTTCTTAACCAACAATTTCGATTAACTGCCTTTGAAAGTGTCACGGTCTATTCGTTAATTAAAAACAATAACTCCGGACTTTTTCGAACCATAGACAAAATAGACTAGCTTCGTCTATTGGCTATTAGTCCCTTTCCGTTCGAGAATAAAGGACCATAACGTAATAAATTGATGGAGGGACAGTAAATGGGAAGTGCCTATTTCATTCACTTGAAACTATGTACTGTATAGTAACGATTTTACTACTCCCGTGAACCCGGCCCCGTACGCTTCTTTAGCGTGCCTTTAGTACCTAGTTACCGGCCATTAGAATGATACTGTTGTTTGAAATTGGAACATTCATATAACGAAAATTTTTAAAAAATAGTGCTATAATAACTACTTGCTGTCAACACAATTTCTTGGCGCGTTTTTTCGTTAATGAGTGTTCCGGTTCGCTCAACCTAACTGATAACTCCGTTTCTGATACTAATAGTCAGGAAACACATTATACCTACTTACTACCTAATTCAACATTCAATAAGTTACCTTCTCATCAACTTTTATAAGAAATCTCAAATTGTTAACCGCATTAATTTGCTTTTTAGACACTCCATAGGTTTAAGTAGGAGTTTTGTAATATAATGATAATGCAAAAACGCAAATGCAGTGATATTATGAAAATGTTACACCGTATTCGCTGCCCGTATTTATAGAGTGCAATTTTTTTATAACTAGAAACAAATAGATTGTGAAACAATGACTTGTAAAATATTAAATATCAGAGGTTCATCAAACGCGTAATTTTGTATATTTTACAAGTCATTTTTGAAATGTTATGATCATTTTCTCATTAAAATATTATTAATATGCTAAATATTTTAGCAAAGAATAAAATGTATTCCTTTTCTTTAGTAAATAAAATATTGAAACTTGAATGTGTTTTTGTTTGTAGATAAATAAGCAGTCAAGGCATTCCTTTCATGTAATCCGTGAAATACGATAGTAATGATGAACCCTGCAGATCCATGCTTTAATAGTACATTATGATACAAGTGTGCTATGTTGGTAATTACACACGAGGCGTATTGTACGCGCGAGCGACAGCGAGCGCGGGTAAGAGAGCCGAGATGTGTAATTACCAAAGCACACGCGTCGCATACGACGTTTTTCAACACATTTCCGAGGAAAAATAAATAAAATTTAGTTAATAATAGGACTTTAAGAACTTTAATTTACCTTTGTTACCAGACATTGCTTACCTGGAGCTGCTTTAGAACTTTACTTTATCATTTGGTAATTAACACCTTGGATTTCTTACTGATATAACTGTCCGAACATTGTCCGAACATATTTTAGTATTTCCAGCGACGGACACTACATTTCTTTATTACTTGAACTCGTAATTTTTAAAGTAATAAAATAACAAAGTCTGAATCAACAATATCAGTGAAAAATGGCGGCAGATATTATTTCTCCGCGCCAATCCGCGCGCAGCACTCGCGCATGCGCGCTGTGCAGTGCACTTAGCACGCGCGTGACGAAGACATCAAGACACTGACACAGACTGCTAAACAGCCTAATATTAAAATTATAATAAAAAATAATTAATCAATGCCTGAGATTGCAAATTATGTTCAGTTTTAGATAAAAATGAATAATTTGTCGAAATTAAATGTTTATTTATCATCTTTTCCCTAAAATAGTTTAATATTCACGAAAATATTCCTTGTTCCTATAGATAACTGAACTTTTTGCTGAGATTAAAAAATATATATATTACCGCACTCGTGCGGTAATATATTACAGCACTTGTGCGTAATAAGCTCAATTATGAGCTTAAATGCAGTGCAATAAGACTCAATTTACGAGCAAGTGTGTTGAAAAAGTAAAATGATGCTATTTTTTTGTATTTTACCAAGTTCCCAATCTGCACTCTCAATCTGCGCTGGGCCCGTGTGGGAACTCTAGCCCAAGTCCCCTCGTTCTGAGAAGAGGCTTGTGGAGGGAGCCCAACAGTGGGACAAAAACATAGCTATAGGCTGGAGATGAGAAATGAGCTGATACGCTGAGCTCATATTTTTTCAGAAATATTTAATTATTGTTTTGTTGCGTTTTAAAATGAAAGAAATTTTTACTTTGAGATTTTATATAAGGTTGAATAAATAAAATTAATGACCAAGTGCAAAACTTGAGAATGGCTGGATATTTTTTTTTATGAAATAGAGTAGATCACGAGGAAGTGAGTCACCTCATGGTAAAAACCGGCCATGTGCGAATCGAACTCGCGCACCGAGGGTTCCATACAAACTCGGCAAGTGAAAAGGGTATAAAAATCAAAATAAAAACATAGAATGTACCAGTTGACTTCTTTTTCTGCGCGGATGGTAAACTGTAAAAACCCATCGATGAAACGGGCTAAAATCTTAAGAATTATAATAAGCGAGGCGACTAGCAACCCATATTTTGATTCCCATTCCCACCTACACGCACACAATCATGGTAAACGGGGCCTTAAGGTCTTGTTACCTTAGGCTCTGTCTACCCCGTAACGGATAAAGACTTGATTATGTATGCATGTATGTAATATAAAATCCAGTGCTAACAGAGTCCTGCTCCTAAGCAAAATGTAGATAGTGTGGGGTTATTATTACACATAAACGGATAACTCACGTATAAAAAGTCGAGTGATGCTCGACATGTTGAAAGTGTGGGGTTAATTTATATTGGTTAGTATTGTACATACACAGACATAAAAAACTAAGATATGCTAACGTATAAATTTTTTTTTAGAATCAATACATTCGTTGTGCTGTTAATAAAGCTACGACATGGCTTAGTTAGTGGTTTGGCAACTTCGCTTGTGGACCTAAGCGTAAAAATGCGACGTTGCCAAACCTAATAGCACGGCTTGTAGAAGACAGAGAAGGCTATGATTCTTCCCGTTTCTTCTTTTTATAAAAAATATTGACTGTCCATTGGACAATTTTGCCAGTGTCAAAGTTAAAGACAGTTCTAAAACATGTCGGCCATTGTACGGTTACATGGTCAAAAGACTCCTTCCCCCATGTCCCGGTGTTAACCAAAGTTCTTCCTCTCTACAGTTCTTCCCGTTGTGCTGTAGTATTTACCTATTACTTCCCTGGTAAACAGCTACGGTAATCAGTAGGTACTGTCACACTGTCGTTATGGCTGTATGAACACTTGTTCCTTTGCCTATCCCTAAAGAAATGAAAAAATCTATCCCGACGGTGTCCGTCATGTCCGTCATGTCATGTCAATCAGTCAGTAACAGTGGTCAGTGACAGATCAGATAATGTGACGATATCGCGAAGCATGGTGTTTATGTTGTTTTTGTTCTAATTAATTTAACCCTTATCCAAACTCTCCAAATGGCTAAAAATTTGCACAACAGTCTTACGTTTAACTACAAACAAATATTAATTGAAGAAATTGCCTTGGATGGGCTATCGGGTATAAGTCTCGATTTATTATGGCTGCGCGTCGAAAAACGCATTTCCGCGACTGTGACGGAAAAAATGAAAGCAAGGTTCTGGAGTTTCCTTTTTAATTGTAACTCTGTTACGTTTTACCAAATCCCAGAGCCTCCGCCACCATGCACAGAAATATTGGACAGATTTATGATTATAGACGAACACTCAGGCCACATAATGGACCCGGTAAGTTTATCCGTTTTTTGTTAAAAACTTGCTTCAAAATGTGTGCTTCCAGGACTGTCTTATAGATCTCGTCATAAGATCTGAACATTGACCTTGACCATTAACTATTTTCATCCAATACATAATTTTGACGATGGCAATAGAATATTATTATTGTTTGGTACAGATTTCTAACCATGGGCCTATCTAGGCCATTTGTAAATTATTATTATTAATTTATTTGGGGACACCAACATACTGGAAGTACACTCAAGGGCATAAATATATGTTTGTGACCAAGACGTCGACTGTACATTAGGTATACCACTCTTATTATACAAGTTTTTTTTTTAATTAGTAGTACAAAATTGTTAAACAAAATTAAAATAATTACAAATCTAAAATATTTATTTTACAGCCTGATTACCTCGACGGTCAATATGAATACTGCCCCATTGAGAAAGAGCATGGCTCTTGCAGTAATTATAACAGTAGACAAGAAATTAAAAAACAAAAGCTTACCGAACTGACGTCTTATGAGAATGTGTGGGCAGAATACAGCAATACCTTGGTCATGGTAGCAAGTCTGGAAGAGAGGTGGAAAGCTCTAGCACCACACATGCCTATTTCGGTGATATCCCAATTGACGCCATTACATTATTGCATTTTGGAGTTGGTTGGAAAATCTAGAGAAAATGTAAGTAAGATGAGATATTTTTAGTTTCTTCTGATTTAATTAGAAAAGCACAGAAAATAAAGCCAAAGTCCCCAAGTCCAGTACTTTGCGATTCTGTGTCATACAAAATACTGTCATTTAATCATCATTAATTATCATTAAATAACAGTAGAAACATAATGAAACAACATTTAACAAGAAAAGAGTACATTACTGCCGAGGTCTGGAATGTTGAGAATTGCCTGATGAGCTGGGTAGCAAGCCAAGCAACACGAAGCTTGTGGAGAGATGAGTCAGGCAATTGATGTTTCCGACGAGGAAAGTATAGTGGAAAGTATTTTCTCAAACCAAATGAAGAAATAAAAAATAATAAATATTATGATAAAACAATGAAAACAAATAGATTAAATCGCATACAGAACACAATTTTATCGTCTTGTAAAAACTTTTTTCAAATCAGACATACACATAAAATTAAGAAAAACTTACACATGTAGTGCAATGAAAACCGAGGGGTTGGCCTGGCTGCGGGGAATTATTCTAACATCCTCTCAATTTTAAGTGCAATTCTTTGAAGTTTTAAAAAGTTAACGAAGTGGGAAAAATAGGGTTTTAGTGCATTTCATTTACTCCTAGGGAAGTTTTGTTCTTTTAATTTCGAAAAACAAAGGTGAGGCACTTCCAGTGTTCTATTTTCTAACAGAAAGAGAAAATTTCCGAGAATGTATAAGAAAAAGTAATTTCCAGTTATTTAAAATTACACCAAGTCTTAACATTATTCAAATACCAACCCGATTAAAGCACCAACTTGTGCTACTTCCTCTAGTCTTGAGTACTTCCTGTCACAGAATGCCAGTACCATTACATCTTGCTTATCGCCCATTGTACTTTACTTACTAGCCATCAAGATATATATTTTTTATGTTTCAGGGGCAAATGACAATAGGCAAAACCAATATAACAAAAATAGTAAAAGAACCAAAGTTTCTTTTCTACAATCGAAAACATTTGCAAAAATTAGATATGATAAGAGTATTATGTGTAACTATAAATCTAGACGGGAAAGGAATCAAAGGTTTGTTGCTGAGATTAAAGAGATTTCATAAACCAACTATATTGTCCATGCCCAAAGTAGGAAAACTACACAATGTTAAGGAATATTTGCTGGAGCAACCTAATTATTGCGAAAAAACAGATGTTGTTATAACAAAAGGACTGATAAACCAACACAACAGCAGAAGGCTACAGAAGACTATCAATGTTTTTAATTTTGTAAGTAATCATTTTAGTTCATTATACCAACAATAATACAATGCCACAAACTTATTTGAACCATCACAGCAAATAACACTTCCATAATCATTGTTTAATGGTTTTTCATCTAATATTTTCTTTTTATCAGGATGAAAAACTTGTTGAAATTGAGTCAACCAATAAAAAAGGCAAGATGGGTGTCCCAGTTAAGAGACGATTTATCTCCCTGAATACTAATAGCGATGAGTCTTCTCAATCAGAAGATGAAGACAATAAAGTTCCACTCAAATATGCATACAGAGTGGGAGTGGACCTCTTAATACAAGCTTATGACAGGTTTTTAGAGGCTGGCCTAAAAGGGTTAACGCAAATTGAAATATCTCAATTGCTGGGTATAGAATTCTACACAAGTCGCACAATTTGCAGGATATTTAAAACTAGACACATTATAAGAGAATATTTGGAAGACAGAGGGAAGCAAAGGACTGCAAGGTATGTAGTGCTTACTTAAATTAGGTTCTGATATCTATTAAATAAAGCAATTTTTTAATTTAAAAAATTTGGTAAAACATTTTTAAGGTACTTTGCCATTGCCGCTGCCTCTGGAGAAATAAACCAAAAGTATGAAGAGGAAAAGAAGAAACTGTTAGAGTATGTGAATAATATCAAAAATGAAGAGCCGCTGCCACAACACATTACTGAAGACGAGGATGACATACCCTTGAAGAAAATTAAACTTGACAAAAACACAAAAGTGACAGAAGTCACAGAAATTAAAGTTCTAGATGGGCTAGAGAATTTCAACAGTGAGTCATTACTATTTTCGAAAAAAAATCCCACATTGAGGCAATTACGATTTGCTAATGGGCTACTCAAAATCACTAGAGAGAAGCTAGCGATTTCAGGATATCAAACATTAAGTGCACTGGTGTCAAAAGAAACTGGAGAACCTCCAATGGACACGAAAGCATTGAAAATCTTTGTACAAAAGTTGGTAACTGATGGCCAATTGAAGTTAATGAAAATTAAATGGCCAGGATTTCACCAAAAGTTTTCTATACTTATTTGCTCTCCCCTTGTGAAATGCACAGACCCCATCATCAAATCTAAGCAGAGGGAGATCAGCATCAGAGCATTCACGAATAAAAAAGTAAAAAAAGAAAGAAATCAAGACCAAGTTCACAGGCCACCATCACAGTATGCATATCCACGGTATATGAAAATTCAATTGCTACATGAATTTCTCATGGAGCTTATTTATTTTGGCAAAGGTAAAGAGAAGATTGAGTATAATCTACCACATGGATTTGCTTCCCTCGTCAACATTATTCCTGAAATAACAGTACAATTTGCTATTGGCAACATAAGCAATATGGCAGTATCTGATATTGCCCACCTGAAGATAGATCGAGAAGTTCTTGATTTAAAATTGCGAGATGCACCAGAAGAACTTTATCAGATGTTACTTCAGTCGAAAAGTCTGCAGACTTCCATCAGGATAAATTTGAAAGTCCTGGCTATGCTTGGCCTTATCCAATTAGTGAACCAACCCACAGTTCAGACAACCGACCACAATAGCTGTCTTTCGAGCTACGTCTTCTATGTCAACAAACAGGCAGGAATAATAGACACGACTGGTACTTGGCCAAGAGAAAATGACACGACAAAACTCTTAGAGAAGACGTTTTACTTCAAAAGCTTTGATGATGTGAAGAGTTATTGGAATGAAGTGTATGAAATAAGCACTCACACGAGCATAGAATATCCCCATCGGGGCCGAAAAAAACTTGTCCCTCCCGTGCGACAGATGCACGAAGTTGAAGAATGTGACAATGGAGAGCGATTTGGAGACGGCGCGGGCCCGTGCGGTTTCGACTCGTGTTTCTACATGGAACTGTCTAGATTTTGGAGAGCATTCTATATCCGAGTCATCAAAAACAAACCTATAAAGAAAACTCCACGGAAGAGGAAACATGCTCCGGAAAAGAAACCAAAAAAGACCAAGTTGAAAAAGACTAAAATAAAACCAGAACCAGCTCCTGAACCCAAAATTCCTCAGAAAAAACTCCCGTACAAGCCCTACAGCACTATCAAATGGACCCACTGGGAGGATCGAATATTAATGATGTGCAAAGTTGCAATAACGATTATGAGTCCCATTTCGCAGCCAGGCTGCCTGAAAGTACGTAATAATGCAGCTAAAGATCTGTTGGCCATCCTTGACCCTAACAAAATTGGTAGTGTTTGCCACCGACGAGCAGAAGCTCTCGAATACGATTTAACGTTACAGCATGAGCAAGAATGCTTATTAAATGCCCTACGCAAACGAAGAGACCTCATACTGAAGTACGAGGGCTTATTAAAGAAACTTAAAGCTCGAAATGTCGCAAACATGACAAAGTTCGTACATGAAGCGCGAATCCCAATGCTGGAACTAGTGTGGCTTGTTAACCAGCTGGTGAAAAATAAGTCAATGGCCCCGGCAGCGCCATGCGTTGCTATGGACATCAATGATTTCCACGACAGGTTCACTGTGACTGCTACGACCGCTAACAAACCATGCAACAGCTACAAGGGGGATGGAGACGCTGAGCTTGCAGTCACCAAAGTAAAAGAGACCATCATAATGTGTGTGATGACGAGCTTATTTAGTATGACAACGGCCTCTGACGCAATGAAGATGTTCTCTACTTTGACAGACTTTACCGAGCACATACTGAGAACTGGATTAGACCAGTTAAGAAAGTGTGGCGCTGTCGCTTGCAAAGACAAGGTGTTGAATTACCACTTGCACCGTTTCAACATTCAGGACACAGTGCAAACATCGTATAAGATGTCGGCAGCCTACCAACGCAGATGGATCAACAGGCTAAACACCGAATTCCCCAATAACCTGGCTGACATCATGAAAACTGAAGTGTCCCAAAACAGTGTTAAAGCATCGCCAGAAATAAACTGCTTGCTATGCGAATTCCAAACTTGTGGTTTGGTGGAAATAATATCCATCACTGTTCCAGTAATTACGGGGTCCTCAGGGTCGATCATACAAGAACAACAGCTGAACGTAATTGATATAGAAATTAAGTTCAAATTGAAATCCGGAATATTGGGCTACAAGACGTTGTCTGATCTGAAGACTTTTAATGAGCACTTTGACAGCGTCAATTTGGAGGACATTTATACCGTGCTACAAAAGTAAGTAGATAAAATGTTTTCCTACTAACATTGTGGAATATAGTATTATTATAAGGGTTATGAGTCTAGCCATAAAAATGCATAAATGATCAATTTTAACCATTGCAGAAATTCGGTTGTACCAACCCAAACGGCGATTCACGACGATATAGACCCGCTGGATATATTCGTACTGCACTTGAAGAAACAAGGTGAAAATGGAGCTCTTTACAGTGAACTACTGGTATGTGTTACAATTTAATAATTTAACAATACAGAACCCCCAGAATTTGCTCCTCCAATGATGTAATGTTGATGTTCCAACTGCAGGCCTAATATTGATATTGTTCCAGGATCTTTTTGGCAACAGCTGCTGCAACTTACCCCAGCAACTTGCAGAGCTAGAATCCAAGGGCATCATAAAACGAGTGGGCTACTACGAGAACCGAATAGTTCTCACGGAATATGCCAGACCGTGGACTGTTAAGATAGAGGACAAACTAATAATACCAACACCCTGGTTGACGTTTGACGCCAAAGTGCGAGTTGATATCTTCTTTAGGTGGTGCGGCGTGGTTGTGAATAAAGTTTTTGAACAACCTGGCTGTTCCATAGCGTATGTGTCTAACACTTATGAGTTCCTGACAACTAGATCCGTTCAAGAGATTTGTCTGTTCTTGGAAAATTGTCAGTGTGTAAAGCTGCAAGTGATGAGACCAACTGCAATCAACTTGTTTTCAGATGACGAACCAATGGAATTCTGTGAATTCAGCCAGTATGAAGCGCCAGAGAATATTTATATTTTTCCATTGAAAGACTCTTTTACTAAGTACTCATATGTCAGAAATATGATGTTATCTAAGGATAAGTAAAGATGTGTTAAAATAATTTAAAAGAAAACATGTAAATATATAATTTGTACAGTACCGATATCAGTATTTTTTTTGGTACGTTTTCTAAAAATGAAACCTAGCTAGATCGATTTATCGCCCCCAAAACCCCCTGTATGCATACTAAATTTCATGAAAATCGTTGGATCCATTTCCGAGATTCAGATTATAACATTCGGGAGCAAAAAACCGGGTCTCTTCCTCAGAATGAGAACATCATTTAGAACCCTGTCGCCTTTTATACAACGTCGCCAAATTTTGTTAATAGTATGTTTGCTGTCTAGTGAATATTTGAATACACCGACAATATTCATTTCTAAATACAGCATTTAGATTAGAATACCAACAATATGAAATGAACCTGTTAATAAATTAGGCGATCGTGGTAGTGAGTAGATATGTCATGTCATGTATGATCGTTCCAAGATACACTGTGTAGCACCGGCTTTCTATATTTAGGGAACATACCCAAACTACGTGACCGATTTAGGGGGGGGAGGGGGGTCTTCAAAGTACCACTCATGGTCACCGGGGGGAGGGGGGGGGTTTGGTTTCTTGTCACGTAGTCAATAATTTTTTTTTAAGAACGCCACGTTTTTATTACCCCATAGGTACGCATTCTCAAAGTACGCACTTTTAGGGGCCGTATAAGAAAATACAAACAAAAGCCATTATTTTGTAACTTTACGCAAAAAATATTGATAAAATATACTACGTGAAAACTAGGGGGGGGGGGAGGGGGTCTGGGCATATACTACGCTTGGTCACCGAGGGGGGGGAGGGGGTCAAAAAACGCGAAAAAAAGGGTCACGTAGTTTGGGTATGTTCCCTTACATGCTTACGTTCGATCAGATCAGATAGTATACTATTTATTATTTACTAAAATATTACAAAAAATAAAATTGAAATTTTTGGAGTTCCCTGAGCTTTATATTCAGTATTTCATAATTAGAAAAGCTTTTTTAATCTTCGATCGATTGTTTTTTAATTTGTTTATGGTCGAGTATTTTTTCATGTAGCAAGAACAAAATATCAATGTAAGTGTCCGAAGTATGGCAATCCAGGATTCGCCATTTTTACTTTAGTGAAGGGACTGTGGATTTTTAATTGTCAGGCTGGAGGACGAAGAATATTTTGAAAAAAGTGTGTCATTTCATTTAATTTACAGTAGCTGTGACTATTATTTGGAAGAGTCTTAGTATAATAGTGTGGTTTTATTTATTACTAACGTTTGTATGTAGTGCTATTTCCCCATCGTAAAATTGCTCGTTGGTGTGTCGCTTTAGCTAATTCGATGGCTATGATATTGAAGTGTTAATCTAACGAGTCGCTTTGACGTTCTCCGTACGGGATACTATCGAGAAAGCGAGGCGACGCCGTTAGAAATGAGCAGGCCTCAAGGCGGACGCATACAAGTCCCAGATGACCTTAGAGAGATCCTCTTGGAATTTACCATAAGTTACCTGCTGGAGCAGCCGGGCGACGTGATCAACTACGCGGTGGAATTCTTCACGAGGTTACAAAACAATAGGACCACGACCATAGTGCGGGCCCCCGCCGCCGGCACGCCTGATGAATCTATAATATCAGACGAAGAAGGTACTCATTCACTGATTCTTTTACTCGGTACTACCCAAGACCTTTCTCGGAACTGCGCAAAGGTACGTCGGACAGGGCCGCGCGAAAGTAGCCATAGGATCATGCCATTTCCACATGAATGAACTGAACAATTATACCTATCAACCAACTCTTAACATGCCACATTAACTATGAGCATACTCCAAACTGGTCGAACTATAAAAATAATCGTCAAATCTTACTGGTTCCTATTTATAATTGAGCTCCTAACATTAATTTTTAGATGTTTACAGTGACCTAGTTTTGGATACAAAATGATGTCATTGACTTGCTCTCTTTGATCCTATCCGACTGTCTAATGAAGAGGTACACCTTTGAGTTATTGTTATTCAGATAGGTACAATTTACATCACACACCATCCAATGCAAATGTAGAAACATGCCCGCCTGGTTCCTTTTGTAGATTTTGCTAACTTAGGCTTTTTTGTAGATATTTATAGTGTGCTACTAGAGCATTCTTAAAATACTTTTAACAAAGCTTAAATTTTAAATAATTACATATCCTCTTATCTAAGAGTAGGAGTAATCATTACATTCAGTGTTTGGCAGTGTGCCATTACGGTTTCAAAATAAAACTTTATTTACGATTGAAATGAAATTTTAGAAAATATTATCATCTGTTGCCAAGTGATAAATAAACGCCAGTAGACATTAATATCAAAGTTTATGCTTTGATTTTCTCTGTTTGATGTATATAATGAGTGATAAGCTAATTAAATTATTTCAGAAGCTACACTACACTTAAACAAGTATGACTAAAAAAGTACTATTTTATCCTCACAAACAAACTCATAACACAGCACACAGTTAACTAAAATAAATACTGGAAACACAGTTTTAATATAAAAGATCCCCACTAACCCGCTTCGTAGAACCCAACAAACTAATACAAGCTGGTTTTAATTGAAAATGTTTACTGGAGCATAAATTTTCAGTGTTTACTACATGCTCTTCCCATTTGTGTGTTTGTTTTTTAATGCTTTGAAGTTGTGTGATGACGAGATTGGCTTATTTATCTCGCGGCTGACTTTTACATCCAGAACCGTACCAGATGTTGTACATGCGCGTGTTACATAGAATTAGCCAGCTATGTGTAACGACAGGTAACACAACTTTGCACAATGGACTGTACAGGTGCTAACCAGGCCTTGGCTTATGTTTGCGTAAGAGACATATTCTCTATTATTGTCAAACTAAAATATAACTACCTGTAACCAGTAAGTGACTTGATCATTATAACAGAATATATGCCATTTATCTAGGTAATGACTCATTTTGGAAAATGCCTTTTTTCCAACTGAATATTCAAACAAGTTAAGCAGTAGTGAGTGACTAAATTTATATGCTGAAAATTTAACCACTTGTTTACTTCAGTAGCCTGTACTTTTGATTAATGAATGATGTCATTGCCTTTGTTGATGACATATGAGGTTATTAACATACTTAAGTAGCAAGGCTCACTAGATTATCTCCTAAATTTAGTCTAATCATTCAAAGCCTTCTCATACAATGTCAAGTCTAAAAATGTCATGACCACTAACCATCACAGAGGATGGGAGACAGTTACGGAAACTTTAATGGTATGTGTCAATGTCAATAAGTTGTTTAAGCAAATAAGAGAATCTCTTAATTTTCACTCATATTATCTGTAGTGAACTGTACTAATCTAATCAAGGCTACTCATCGCTATAGACATCAAGAATTCAGGTAATAAACTTTAATTTTTTTACCACACAAATGCTAAAACAACACATTAAACAGCAGCATGTAGGTTTTGGCGTGTCTCCAATCTCTGGATGCGTCGCTGTGACGACGAGCATGACGTAAAATACTTATTGCGTTCACGCTCGAAGTTGTGACCCGCGGGTTCTTACGATTCCTCACACGTGTGTGCCGTTTACCTTCGGACGCCGATATTGCGTAAGGTACGCCACACCTGCAAAGGCCTATAGTTATTAAATTCTCCGCGCAAAAGTTTAGCAAAGTAAACATTCTATTCAGAGCCATTGCCCCTGGATAGCACCTGTCTTTTTTGTCGCCGCCCAAGTGATTAGTCCTGGTACCTACTACCGCCAGTAAACCAAAGCCTAACGTGGCATACTAAGTTAATTCGTGTCATCACGTCCACATGGCCACTTGCGCAATCATCTGGCCCTTTGCCCAAGTTTCGCCGAGGCTTGCCTCAATAACAAAGCTGTTAGCCCGAAGCAGACGATTAACAATTCCAGTCATTTGAATGCTAAAAATGCGATTCTAAATAAACTTTTCGGTATAACCGTTTGGCGGTCTACAGGCGGGTAAATTAATGACCCGGGTAAATTCCGCTAAGCAACTAGTAAGGTTATATCTAGCTTAAATCCAGTGATTCAATGTTCGAGTTGTATCCTACAGTCCAAGGTAACACCTACATGGCCCATCTTTATCCACTTTAACGCTTCGCGCAAACGCCGGTCTGGCGTCTACGGCGCGCTAATGTGTTCTGACTGTAGCAGACATGTTGATTGCTAGTAAGCCATCAATGACGACTGTAATGTAGGTACATCTTGCTGTGTTATCTCTACTAATTTATATGTTACCGTGCTACCAGAGCCGCCGCCGGCGCGCTTCAACAACCGTCGCAAGTCTGTGTTCGCGGAGACTTACGACCCGGAGGAAGATGACTCGGACGAGGGTGCTCCAGTCGTGTTCCCGAAGTCGGACGCTCAGCGTCAGCGCTTGGCGGAGGCCGTGCGCGGGATCCTACTCTTCCGCTCGCTCGACGCGCAACAGATGCAACAGGTCAGTTGTTGTACCCTGTTGTTATATTAACTGATTTAGCTTTTCAGACAATTTAATGAAAGCGGATATTTAATTAATCTAACGGTAACCGACACGAAATGCTAGCGTTGTGTTGTCGAATTCTACTTTTTAACTAGTTTATAGAAAATAATAAAACTCGCGTACCTATTCTTTAAAAATATCCGCTGTTGTCCTTTAAGATCGAATACAGTCAGTGCCGGATATGTCTATGAAAACGGGCAACTGTTGAATTATGATCCCCTACGCATTTTAGAATACTGTGAGCTGCGTTTAACGCGTGATTACTCAATTACACCAAATTGCGCTTAACAATGTCTCAGTACAAGTGCTACAATAGCCTGTATGGCTTGCAATGATAACTAATCGGCATCCTCCGCGTAACAACACAAACTTATGTCTTACTCTACCCTGCGTGAGCGTACGTACACTCTCGCGTCTACTTGGAACAGTTCCAACTACTATATCTTCGCAAACTGTCGATGTTATTGGGTGGGCATCGTTGTCGTTAATTGCTCGTTCGATTTGATGTTGCACATAAAACGTTCCATGTTACAAGGAAGATAATGTTATCTAGTTTATCAGATTGAATTAAATTAACTACTTTCTATTAAATGGTGACTCATTTTCATATGAAATTGGGCGCTTGATTGACTTTGAGGGTTTAACAGCGTAACTAGAGTAAACATGAGTTTAACGGAACTCCGTTGCTTACGTCAACGCTCTTTATTGCAGTAAGTAAGCGCCCGTGGGTAACATAGTTGTAGTTAAAGGCCGATGTGTTCATCAAGGAGAAACGACACTTAATATTTTCAAAGGTACTTTGTTTTACAATCTTCCTGCCTTGACTCTCGGTACAATGCCGATCCTTTGATATTCATAATAATAACACCACTCTGTTTAAAAATAGATTTCCCTGTAGCTTGGATCCGTTAAAATCTCGCAGCTCCAACAAGCGATTACACCTGGCACCGCTCGTTCATGGACATTTTCGTCGTTGCGGTACCGTTTTTGATTATAGATGGTTTTGTTGAAGCCTTATAGTTATAACACGTAATACATATCGAGATAAACATGAAAACGACGAAGCCTAAAGCTCTTTCGAGTTTAGGTAGGGACGCCTTATATTTATGTAAAAGTGCACGAAATTCTAATAGTAAATCTTCTTTTACTTATTTAGCCAAAACCAGGCCATGTTAGTTAAAAAATTGGATTGATAATTCGTTTCGTAGCTTGGACGCGTACCTACTAAGAACGAATAATCTAAAAATTTCACGGGATGTCGTATACCTTATTCTTTCACACGACGCGAAACTGGGAGCAAAGAGCTAGTAACTAATCTGAAAACGAAGTCAAAGCGTTTAAACTTTATTAAATTTCATCACAGGAAAGTACACCAGTCTCGCACCAAAAATGTAGTCTTGACTGGCCCCTTTTGCTTTAGGTTCTCGACGCCATGTTCGAGAAGCGAGCTGAGCCAGGAGAGTACGTGATTCGGCAGGGTGACGACGGGGACAACTTCTACGTGATCGAAAATGGCATGTTCGACGTGCTCGTCACTGGAGAAGATGGCGTTGAAAAGGTATGTATCAAGTTCAACATCTATTGAAATTGAAAATCATGCGATCGCAATTATCACTTCTCGGTAGCTTTACATGCTTCTTTACAAAGCTGGTTACATTATTTTAGCTCAACAGTATTTATAGCAATTTTCGAAGTTGCGTGGGACTAAATCGCTACCGCGGCGTGATTTTAAGTTAAACGTTTACACCATCATGTTTATCAAATTGCTATTTTAATCTGATCATATTCTAATTTTGCTCCTTCTGTAACATATAGGCCGGTACAGCTACGACACAACCGACTGCCAAAGATGTTATCTATTTTATGGTAGATTCAAAGAATATTTATCTTATAGCTTTCTTTTTAGGAATAACGCTCGCTCCCTATCTTATTTATTTCTGATTCGACATGTTATGCTAATAGGAATCACTTTATTCAAGCTTCTACTCTTTGTATAGAACTACCATGCCTTTATTGAATATAGACCGGTATTTTCTTTCTAACCTTTTATCATATTCCATCTACGGGCTGTTTATGGTCCTGACTGTGATGCTTATCTTTCAATATCTTAAGATTATGGTTATTTTAGAAGTCTGCAGATTCTAGCACGAGCCATGAAATAATGAGACCAGAGCACTTTTAAGATTATATTTCACACTTTCAAAAAGCATCTGCATATGCCCTTCGCTTATTCACTCGCCAATAGCCCAAGATCTTTTGAGTCACACCCTCTTTATAGTTAGAGATGTACCCCAAACTTCAGGTATTCATACACCTAAAGGGTAAAAAAATAGAATAAAGCGGGCCATGCATAACCAACAGCCGTTACCATTGAATACAGAGCAAATTCGCCGATAACGGTGTACAATTTTCGATGAATCCATCATAGTCATTCGCGGCGCATGACCATGCATGGTCCATGCGTATGCAGACCTTAAGTGTCTTTGTTCCCTAGGTGGTCCACACGTACGAAGGCTCCGGGTCTTTCGGCGAGCTGGCCCTGATGTACAACATGCCGCGAGCCGCGTCGGTCCGCGCTCAAACCCCGGGCGCGCTCTGGGCCATGGACCGCCACACCTTCCGTCGCATCCTGCTCAAGAGCGCGTTCAAGAAGCGCAAACTGTACGAGGAGCTGCTCGACAAAGTGCCCATGTTGAAGGCTTTACAGGTAACTTCTAGGGTATTGCAGCATTTGCTGCCAGCCGCGGTCACCAGTACCTGCTCTCCCTTGATCAGGTTTACAGAGATATTATCTTTTGACGCCATTTTGTTGACTGCCCGAACTTGGTTTTACGCGCCTCTGTCTGCCTGATTTTGCGCCCCTGACTACCTGATGCCCAGAGCGGTCGCTCTACTCGCCTGTTATAATCGCACACACGCCCCTATAAGAAAAGTTAAATGCACTCACTCATGTTTAATAGAAGTATGACCATTCCGAACCAATCTGTGGTTATAATTACACTTAAACGGATAACTCACGTATAAAAAGTCGAGTGATGCTTGACATGTTTCGGATTAATTCGGGCAATCTGTGGTTCTTTGTCAGGGACCTGAAAACTTGAATGAAGAGCCAAACGAAAATTACGCTTAGGCTACTTGGCGCGAGTCGGCGGTTTATTAAATTTAGAGATCAAAAGTGTTAATAAATATAACCATCAAATAAATCAGTCGCCGTCATTGGGCCATGGATGTATTGGAAAAGAGTGCATCTCAACATGACTTCAATTCAAAATTCAACCACAAAACAATAGATACTACATACATACATACAAACTATGAATAGAATATTTACATTGGCGGCCGCAAGGTTCCAACGGACAACAAGGGTTCCACATAGTCACATAGTGTTTTCTCCACCCATTTGCCAGCCATTGTGCCAACGTGTGCTCTGTAAAAAAATGATTCAATGAATACCGTTTCAACCGACAAATTCATACTAAATAGGAAAACACTGGGGAACAGACGATAAGCAAGTAGGTTGCGTAGTGTTTTGTTTTAAAATGCATGAATTCCAAATGCACCTGTTGGAAATAGTCCAACAAGATAAGATACTCAGAAAGGTTGTTAAATAGCTAACTTGAGGCGACGAAGAGTTTTTTTGAAACGCTTATTGTCCTGATAAACCATCTTTTACTTTATTTCTGTTATTTTTTTGTTTTATTTCTATTTCATTTTCACTGACGTACGTTTATTTTATGATGGTGCGTAATTTGTCTTTAAATGTTTACGACCTGATGTTGAATAAAGCAAAAACTTCCCATTCGTGTCGGATACTGCGCATATCCGCAACACAACGTATTTTAAAATCACTATAAATGTCCATTTACATAATTCAGTAACTTGTGATTTTTTCTTTGTTTTGATCGTTCAAAGCTTGAATTGTTTAATAATAACCTCAACATACGTTTCGATTGTTTGAATAATTTTCCAAGCCGTACTCGATAGGGAAAAAAGCCGCCAGCATTGGCAAATAGGCCGTCTAACTTACACAATTACACAAACTGTATAATTGATCGGCCCGCGCTCAACCAAAGCGGCGGATCGTATTTCAAGAACAACCGGACCAGCTATAGAGGGAAATTATATTGTTTTTGTTTCATTGACATAATCTATTATAGGTAATCATGTTAACGCGATGACGTCACGTGATTGTGTGACGTGCTACGGTGAAATGATAAATGCGTGAATAGATTGGCATCATAAAGTACATTAAGGCTTGTATTTATAGTCTCAATTTTTCTTTAATGAAGTGAGCATTCAGTCATGCATGCTATCTTTATAAATTATGTCTTATGACGTACGCAGTTTTACATAAAAGATATATACAATAGTTTCGTATAGCTTACTCATAGTAAATTAACAATGTAAGATGTCAAATGTACGGTTAGAATTACACGTTTCTTGTCGTTAAACCTCTTGCCGTTGAGGGTGTTAAGATTTTCATGAACAACGTATTGCTGCGAGGAAACAGTCTTTATACCAAATGTACTCAATTTCACGTTCCCGGAGAGTCGTAAACGTAACTCGTCCGAACCCTAATTATTTCTACTACCACTATCTCACAACTTTAGCCATAACTGTAGAGGATTAGTTTATACGGGGCTCTAAGTTCGCGCCAGAGTGGACACCAAAAAAATCATTCATGTATGAAGATTCCCTCTGAGGGGTTGTGTTACCCTAATGCTAACTATTCACCAGTAGCGAACAAACGTTATAGGTACCTGAGTGGCATGTTTGAATTATGCTTGCTAGTTAACTTGTTTTGGATATAATAAAATGAAGCTCAAACTAGAATTGTTATGGCGTTCTAATGATTATAAGACCTACATGGATTATTGGTAGTATTCACCTTCCCGTTTATAGCAACGTTATTTTGACAATAAATTTCACGTTTCATTTAAATTGAAAATTATGAAACAAGGACTTGTAATCTGGTGTTTCGTAATTCACTGAAGGTGTATTCATTAATCATTGATATGAATTATAAAAGACATTTCCAAAGTGACCGATGGTTTATCACGTCAGTACGTTATCAGTTGATTCTGATTTACGCTAAGATTATATCTTTGATAAGATGGATGTGCAGTTGTTGCCAAAGTAAATTCTGGTTTTAAAAAATGTTATTTGTCACAGACCTAATAGTAAGATAGACATGTGAGCTCATCTAACTGTTATGCTTTATTTGGATGATGGATACCACAGGCAGCACGGAACTCCTCAAAACGCCATAGCTGACTTTAATTACCAGAAGCAGGATCACGAAAATTAATTTAATTTTTTGGCCAAGACGGCTCTATGATGACTTATTTCACGTTTTTGAAACTATTATTAATTGTTACTTTTTTAATTACACATTCATGTGTAACCAACGCTAATGAGTCTGATACGTTTTTATAAGGAAAAATAAATATATTCTCACGGGAAAAATAGCTACAGATTCATAAATATCACAATCTCATGTCGCCAAACAATATATCTTTGCCATATTGAGATGAAAATAGCCGAATAATAACAGAT
Organism: Pandemis corylana; assembly: GCA_949127965.1. NCBI lineage: Eukaryota > Metazoa > Arthropoda > Insecta > Lepidoptera > Tortricidae > Pandemis > Pandemis corylana. Next base: position 5,359,898 of record OX421867.1, on the reverse strand, counting down.
CAATACCGTCAGCAGGCAGCATACATATTCATACCGACAATTGGGGCACACGTGTACCAATTAGTTTTGATTGCTTATTCGATTCCACACATTATTCTGCGCGATGCTTTACATGCTTGCTCATATTTTGGTAAGACCAAGTCGACAGCCGCTTTAGCTCTTATTAGGGACGGTTAAAAAGACAATATAGGCGACTAGGTTTTTACCGACAGCTTCACTTGCGCGAACCGTTGTTCCAGTATTAAAAATTTAAAATCTGTCCTACTAACACTAGTTCTTAAGTTTATGTAATAACTAACAATCTATGGATATTAATCTGAAAATAAATATTATTATTATTATTATTATTATTAGATCTGACATAATGAAATTTGGCATTTTTACTGAAGTCCCAATAATTACATCTTAATTTTTATTTACGCTGTCAAAACATGATCTAAAATTAGCGTTTAAGATTTCGAAATTTTGTATGCGTAAATTTCCATTCCGTGAGATAATCTTTATAAAAAGTAGATTTTATTTAATCCATTCTGTGCTGTACAATTTTTTTTTTCATTATTATGTTAGCTAAAATGTACACTAATTTCTCGGTATGGGGGTATTCCTAAATAGGAGGGTTTACGGGGCGATCGGAAAATCACACACAGTTCTGTATATTTCTATTATTTAGTGACTCGAATACGTGTCGGACTCGCTCGCGATAGCGCTTCGAAGTAACTTTGAATAATGAGATCTGGGGGGCTACTCCGAAATACGAATTTCTAAATTTGTATTATACCATCGCTCTCACTCATATTAATGCTCATTAGTTTGAGCGGAACGGCACTAAACGAACTTGAAAAATTGAATTTTGAAGTATAAGGCCTTTTATTTACAATTCGCACGCAGAGTCGGAGTCCCAAGTATCTGACACACATCCTATGTGAATTATGTAATTGCAAATACAAACCGCCATGAATTATTACAAACTTTTCAAATACTGCTAAATACATAAAATATGATTATTATTTATGCATCCATTATGCTAAACCACCTTATAGATATAACATTCAAATATGACTTAAATCTGATTATTTGATCCATAGTTCAAAATCTATTTTTAAGTTGAAAATTTCGTGACAGTCTGGTAACAGCTAGCTTTAGTTTCGGTTAAACTCTAAATTATTTATGCAAGCCAAGTGATGGGCTCATTTAAATTAATTACTAGACAAATAAGGTTTTAACATAAAAACTGTATAGTTTTTTTTGTAACATCATTTCAGTTAAATCGTTTTATTATTCAGTTTATATTGTAGCTACTTGAGGATTTTAAAGCAATTAATACGTGAATTATTTGACGAGATTTTATTTACCTGAACAAAATTCTCACATCACGTCACAATTTCATGTGACGTTTTGTTTACTTAGATCATAATTTCTATGTATTGCGCTCCATATTATAAAACACAGTCCTCCGCCGCGTCTGCCTGTTCACAATAAACTGAAAAACTGCTGGACGGATTTTCATGCCGTTTTACTAATAGATGGAGTGATTCGTGAGGAAGGTTTAAGTATATATTTTTTATTGTAAATTGGTTGAAATATGAGTAATATTATATGACGATAATTGTAGTAGCGCCGTGTTAGTATCCAATCCACATTGCACCCGTGCGAAGCCGGGGCGGGTCGCTAATCTATACTAATATTATAAAGACGTAAAGTCTGTGAGTTTGTAGGAGGTAATCTTTGGATCTACTGAACCGATTTTGAAAATTCTTTAACCAATAAAAAGCCACATTAATTGTAAGTGCCATAGGTTATATTGATTCCGCACGGCTAGCACGCGAGCGCCCGTGCTAGACTACCCGTCCCTTACTAGAACGAACAGTAAGAAAAAGACGGGTATTTTATGTAAAAAAGTAAATTTCTAAATGACACTGAAAATTAGAACACATAGAAAAATCCGAAAAGTAAAGCTATGGCCGGGAATCGAACCCGGATCCTCATCATTCCGTGATGCGTGCTATACCGCTACACCACTCATGGCAGGTGAGTTAGCCTTCGAATTTTTCTATCTGTTACTACCGACATCATCTGTTTGAATGATGTGTCTGTACGACACAATAAAAACTCCAGTGGAACATCTACTGCTCGAAGGTGCTGTTTTTCAAATGATAGGTACTATCAAATTAATCAAGAATTTTACTTCTTGATTTTTTATGTTTACTTTTACGGTAAAACCGTTAGAAATTAAATTTAAATTCTTGGTTAATTTTATAGTAAAAAAGTCAAATTTGATAATGTTTGTGTGCAGGCGTATGAGCGGGCCAACCTCGCGGACGCGCTGCTGCCGCGCACCCTGATCGACGGCGAGCTGATCATCCGGCAGGGGGACAGCGCCGACGGCATGTACTTCGTCGAGGACGGCTCCATCAGCATCCGCATCGCGCGCGACGACGGCAACGAGCACGAGATCAAACGCCTCGGTCAGTCAACTAAGACAGGAGATAAAAAACGGGCACCCTTGCAAAAAAAAAACGGTTTTGTATTTGTATTTTATGTGCATAAAAGGTTACTTTCTACGCTTTAATGCCTAAAAATCTGAAAACTCAGGTACCTGCGTTTTTTGCAAGTGGTTGTACGTCCATGCTGGTCTGGGAGTAAAGAAAAAACATAGAATTTACCAGTTGCTTCTCTTCCCGCGCAGATGGTATAAACCCATCGAGGGAATGGGCGAAAGTCTTAGGAATCATGTTATAGGCGATGCGGCTAGCAACCCATCACTATTTTGATTTACCTTTCCACCTATACGCCCTTAATCATGCTAAACATGGCCTTAAGGTTTTGTTACCTAAGGCTCTATCTACCCCGTAAGGGATAAAGGGAGCGTTCAAGTATTACGTAACGCCATTTTTGAAGATTTTTGACCCCCCCCCCCCCTTGTAACGCACCTTAACGTTTTTCTGTACCCCCCTTCCCCTCTAAACGTTGCGTAACACTCAAGTGACCATTTTTACCCAAAAGTCGCAAAAATTTTGTTGCGCAAAGTACAAGAAAGTCGCTATTATATCCTTGTTATAGTTTTAATCGCCTTGGCGGTAATAATATTAAATAACACAAGTGATGTTTAACCCGCAGTACGCATATATTTTGTTAAATTGGCAGTTGTGATTCCCTAATTTTTTATTTAAAAAACGAAATAATCTTACGTAACGTGTTGTGAGAAAGACTCCCGCCCCTGTAACGCATCGTAACGTTTTACGCCCGTAATACTTGAACGCCCCCAAAGACGTGATGTGATATATGTATGTATGTGTTCCAGTATTCGCAAAGTAATCACACTCTGTTGATGTTTGCCTGTCTTACATACAGGGTAGGCTGGGCCCTCGGGTAACAAGACCTAAAGGCCACGTTTAGCGTGATTAAGAGTGTATAAGTGGAAAGAGAAACTAGAATACTGTTTGGTTGCTAGCTGCATCGCCTATAAAAATATTCCCAAGTGTTTCGTCGTTTCTTTTTCGATCTGAACAGAAAGAGAAGCCGCTGGTACATTCTATGTATTTTCTTTGCTTCTGGACTAGCATGGATGAATAAGGCTCTTATAAAATTCAATGAATCGTCTTGTGTCCTTTTTATTTTATCTTTCGCCATTACGTCACAGTATATATATAAGCTAAAGCAGTAAGGAACCTACGAACAAATCGGTTGAAACGAAACACGCAGACAGGCGCGCGCTTTACACGGCCCCTAAGCGGACCTCGTCCACTCCGCTCAGGCTCAGGTCCGCTTAGGGGCCGTGTAAAACGCGCGCTTGTGTGCGTGTTTCGTTTCAACCGATTTGTTCGTAGGTTCCTTACTGCTTTAGCTTATATATATACTGTGATTACGTTTAGTAAAAACCAAATGTACCATCCTACTAATATTATAAATGTGAAAGTTTGTGAGTATGGATGTTTGGTACTCTTTCACGCCAGAACGGCTGGACAGATCTGGATGAAATTTGGAACATACATAGATTATAGTCTGGAATAACACATAGGCTACTTTTTATCCCGGAAAATTGCATAGTTCCCGCGGGATAGCGAAAAACTATTCTTTTGCAGACGAAGTTGCGGGCAACAGCTAGTAAATCATAATCTTAAACTTCTCTGTCGTTTACATTGTACATATATACGTAAATCACGTCTATATCCCTTACGGGGTAGACAGAGCCTAAGGTAACAAGACCTAAAGGCCACGCTTAGCATGTCTGGGCGTGTAGGTGTAGTTGGTGTTGTCAATAAATGTTTGTTCCCCAGGCAAAGGCGGCTACTTCGGCGAGTTGGCGTTGGTGACCCACAAGCCTCGCGCCGCATCCGCATACGCCGTCGGCCCAGTTAAGCTTGCATGTGAGTATATTGCGGTGCTTGTAATATGGTATAAGTTGCGAGAACAGCCGGTCTACTGTTGTGGTCCACGATGTTCGAGTAGACGCACGTTACATAATAGACTACAGGCCCATGTCCAAAAAATGTGGGTCATATGAACCACCAGGTGACGTATATAGGACGATATAAGTGCATAAAATAATAAGATTCAGCACTATGCCGTCACTTGTAAGCTATCCAACTGAGTGCTGGTGAGAATTCAAAAGTGCAACCCTCGATTTTTTCCCCTTGTCGCATGATTTTTGTACGGCGTTGCGGAATAATGGATTAGAAGCTGTATTGAAACAGTATGAAACTGATGCCGTACAAATGGTGCGCCACAAAGTCGGTAATTTTTTTTTATTTTCTGTCAATTTCCAGGGTAAATTTTGTCATTTCATTCTGTACGGCATCAGTACACCTGTTAGCAAGTACTTGTAGTATTATTATAACATCTATTCAAATGTCAATTCAACATAATAGCTATTAAATAACTGACGTTCGTTGCGTCACGGAGTTATTACTTGTGTGCGCTGATTGCCGGGCAATTTAAGTCGCCACAATGGACGGTAGATGCCGTGGGAAATATTTAAAATTGCTTGGATTATTCTTAATATTTAATAAATGTTTACAAAAGCCTAGCTTGAAGCCTGTCCGTACCTTCTAACCTAGAATTTTAATTCCGTTTTATTCTTGAGACAATCATGAATTTCGTTAACTCGTGCAAGAAGTAATTATTTACGTGATCGTGTAGCTATAGACCGATAAGTGATCGATAGAGAAATGTACATAATGCTACTTGCTGTATAAACTGGGCTTTAATCAATTTTCGAAGATAAATTGCATTCAAAACGGCCGATTGGTTATGCCTTGATCACACGTACGGAGTCAGTGGCGAGGGAGTGCCCTCGGTCGAATACTCGGTTCGTGTGTACCTTGTGACGAGTACCTACTCGGCTTAGTACTCGGCTCAGCAAAATGACGAGCGAGTCACTCGGACCTTGTTTTGTTTACTAAGCCGAGTGCCCACTCACCCACCCTACTCTGTCGGCCGAGTACCAATTTGCTGGCTCGCCGCTGTACTCAACGCTATGTCATTCGGTAATGCGTTGCACGTGTGTTCAACGCATTACCGATTGACTTCCGCTTAGTAATTTCTCACCTCATTTCCTTACGACACATTTTGGAGACGTCTGACACCTATCAATTATATGCCTCGCTGACATTTGGCAGCGCGTCGCGAGATGATGCCCAGTGGGCGGACGCGCGGTATGAAATGACCGACAGCATAAAACCGATCATAAAATAAAGTTCCTACTGCAATAAAGGCGTACATGGAACGCCAACTCTATGCGAGATGTTGTAACACTGGAATTGCAACTCCTAGAAAATATTAGATGGGACCTTTGTATTCTCAAATATCGTTAGAAGCTTCTATGGGCGGTAACGTCAATAACACTGTTAAAATACGACTATAATTACTTCGGTTAATTTTATAATTCGCTATAGGATTAGTTAAGGTACAGTTAAATATTTTTAAATTAAGGGTGCGCTGTCATAAAAGCGGAAACGTGAAGAATCGACCAATCACAGTTGAAATTCAGCTAACATTATTTTACGTCACGGGTTGCAACTGGCTTTAGAAAAGGTTACTTAAGAAGTATGTATTATCAACTGAACCTACTTCGTGCGTCGAAAGTGGAGAGAAGCACCTTGTATCCCACGCCGTGCAATGCAGTTAGGTTAGCTCATTCGATGCGGTTACCAGGGCTATAGGCATGTAGAACTGGAGACGGAATGTCAAGATATGTAAAATTCTGGTTGACTTACGAATCTTACAATAAATCAAAACTATGATAAACGAAATCAACACGACCAGGGAACCTGATCTGATACCTCATGCGTCATCTGTTCCAAATTAGCAAATTTTTTGTTAATACCGTATGTTTGCGTTTGACCACAGCACACACCTGACCATAAAATGAAATGAAATATTTTATTTGCGAGAAAACAGTTAGTTATAGAAAGTACAACCTCACTGTGCTCTGCGTCATAGGCACGCAAAAATTTAACATTAATCTTTACAACATTTAATATATTATGTATCTTTTTTTATAATGAACGATGATTTGGTCTAATATGAAGCATGTTTGCCTAGTAAATGTGCATTCACCTTTTTAAAGTCTAGATTGTAGCATTTAGTGAGCACAGACGCAAGTAATAAGTTCCCAGCGTATCAAATATTGACAGCCTTGTATTTTGCTTCCAGTCCTTGACGTGGAGACATTCGAGCGGCTGCTGGGGCCGTGCATGGAGATAATGAAGCGCAACATCGACGACTACGAGGAGCAGCTCGTGAAGCTGTTCGGCGACAAGAGCAACCTCACCGACGTGCGATGAACGCCCCGCGCGCCCCTTCCTCCGCACCGTAATCTTGCATTCGTTTACCCTCGCCGCTGTTCGCTTGCTTCCACCGCCGCCTGACTCTAAAACAACATACCACAGTAAAGAGTAGAAGAACTAAACCCTTTACCTTGGTTAGCGAACATTAAAAATGCGTCTAGATTTGTTTAGCGCACGGACCTGTATGGAAATGGATGATGAGTTGTCGGCACGTTTCAATCGAAAACATCTGCGTTCTGTCGGCCGCGTGTATTTGAATTATTTCAATTCACATCACACAATCCACAAAAGATTTGGCATAAAATCAAAGTTGGGATGTTACGAGGTCAGGATATGTCGACTTTCGTCATCCACATATACAGTTCCGTGGTTTAACACATGTCAGTTAAAAGAAAGTCATTTTGGTCATATCTAAGTTTTCGTAACGGCAATGTACTCGAGAGCGATGAATCTCGCAAGAATTCGATCCACATTCGTTGCTCTTGCTTGATATATTGGCTGGCCAATGGACCAGGATACATGGTACAGGAGAGGAAACGTGTTATGACATGTTAAGACTTGCATTTGCATCACTTTTTAAGTGAACGCGCCACTTTGTAGGTATCAGAGACGTGTTTGACACGAAATCTTTGAAGTAACAATTTTGTGTGAAGAAATATTGGTCCACTTTTGTCAATTTTCTACTCTTTCCTGTCGTACTGTGACGTACCCAATAAACTCAAAACTGGTGAATTAAAGAGCGCGGAGTTTTTTTGCCGAAAGTTGACCGGTTAAGCTATATTTGAGTCGTATTTTAAGTACTCACTTGTCGTTTGACGTTAACTTTTCAGCCACTAACCGCTCGCTAATCGGACAACTTTTAACAGAAACACGTGACCACTGTTGAATCTGATATGGTTGAAAAACGCGCTAGTCACCATTGTTTGGGTATGTTTTGGTGGTACTGGTGTCGGCGACGGTCGAAACGCCTGGACAAGCGGCCGCAGTCGAGATTATGCTGTTCTTTCGTCCCCTGCTGCTAGATGCAGCCAGGTCCGGAACCTCGGGATGAATCAAATTCCTTCGCATATACTACTATTAGTGGTCAAGGTCGACTCGGCCGGGTCAGGAGTCACTCCGACGTAGAGACCTTGATTTATAAATAAATTACTCGTGTTTTATATTTGTAAGCTCTACTTTCCTGGTTCACGTGTATACGTTGTATGAGTTAGCTCTGACTAGGAAGCGCCAACAGCATAACCTCGACCATTTTTGAAATCCATTTTGTGCTCATCGAGCGATCCGCTTATTAATTATAATACGCTTGTGTAATAATTTATATGCTTAACCGCTACTAATGTTTGATGGGACGAAGTACAAAATTATACCGCAACTTTACTGTTTACTCTTTTAAAATACAAGTGCCATGGTTATTGCTTCTGAATTGTGACAGTTGTATTGTATTATGGTATAGATTACGCGTTGAACGGAAGGGGAGACGGCAAACTGACGAGCGCTCAACGATATTGCATTGATACAAAATACGCTTATTTTAGATAGAGAACTGCCTTAGTAGCTATGTATATTTAAGAAACAGTCAAGGGCGTGGCGGAACCGGGCCTGTCGAGGAAAACAAAAATAGTGACAGCCGACGCGGCTGCCTCGCACCGCTACTGACTTCTTAACGAGCAACATTAATTTATGTAAATCTCACAATTAACATTTTGTTTTAATCCGGCGAAATTACGATAAGGTTATGTAAGTTGTAATGACCAAATTCGCTTTAAGACTTTATTTGAAGTATGCTCACGATATGTGCCATAAAAATAAGTTACAGCAACTCTAGTGACTTGCTCATTTATTTAACATTGTTTGAGAGTCGATGGAGCGGCCGTTATTTTTGTTTTCTGCGCGGGCAGACGGGAGCGAAGGCGGCGCCCCGGCCCCGGCGGGCAGGCAATACGCGGACTTGTATCGTAAACGTATCGGAGAGAATGGACGCTGGCAATGCAATACTTTTCGGCGCTCGGTCTAGTCTCTACTACACTTGCAGTTTTCTCCACGACTATCGCCATTTTTCTATTAACATTTAAGATATTTTCACTGACACGGGCTTTTCTGGATAAATAATAGATCATACCTTGTAGGTAAAGTTACTAGTTTAATTTTACTCGTGTTTAGATAAAATCTATCCACGTTCTATATTTATTTGTGTTATCTCTGTTAATGTATTCTACTACTCTGTGTATGTAGTGTTTGTATATTGAGATCGGAATATCGTGCGGATTGGATATTGAATGCCAAATTTAATGATAGTGACATATTTGTAATTGTTACAGGACATTGCGAATTTACAAGTATCACTTGGCATATTCAATGTAATAAGTGAGAAGTCGAAGGGTCGTTCGAAACCTGTTGCGATCGGGAAATTATTGTAACCCTGTCATAACTGTATTTATTTTACAAAGATGAACATAATTTTTTGTAATTAATTTGTTAGAAAAGAATTATTTTTGTGTTATCTTTTAGTGTTGAGAGGTTTTTTTTCTATTGTAGAGAGTTCCTATTTTGTTTTGCTCATTAACTATTTTACATGAAAGATCTGAGGTAAGCTAACGCATACCGCAGCACAGTGAAGTTGCAAACGCAGGGCAGGGCGTCGCGGCCCGCGGCAGGCCGGCGGGAGCTCGGGCGCGCGTAGCCACGCGCCGCGCGGGGCCAGACCCTCAGGTAAACTTTGCAGTATTATAAATTTAGAAAAATCTACAACCTTATTTGTAATTCCCAGCCAAAGTAGGTGAATGCATAAAGATCATTGTGTGTAGCACTAAAATTTAATATTTAAGTCTATGTTTACGTAGCTGTTAGTTTTCGTCACTTTATTGTAATTTAAATATTGGTAGTCTAGGTAACTTGATGGAGCATAGACGTTTAATCCTGAGGGGTGATGATGTGCTGTTTTTGACGCCATGTGTAAAATGTACAAATTGATTTCTGCTGCCATAGAAGATTTTATTGTTTTATTTTATTGAAGAATTTACTAATGAATTATAATGTTACTAATTTTATTTTGATTGTTAGATAATTATATTAGACTTCTTCAGAGCTTATGTGAGAAATGTTCTCGACAAGATTTCAGACTGCAATGTGTCCCTTGCTTCTCAGCTTCAGTTAACTGATGTCAAACATTTTGAGCGTTTATTTCAACGTAGCTTATACATTCCCGTGTTGCTATGTCACATAGTATGATTATATTACTATTTTGATTTTATTGTTAAATGGTTTTTTTTTCATCATTTATGATGGCAAGATTACCACTTCAAGTGCCTATTTTCATACAAAAACACCTGTTAAAAAAACAACTAGCCTTTTCCACTAACAACTTTAATGTTAATCTCGTGTTTTAACTTCCTAAACTGCCTTTTTTCTATGTGAAATGTGTTGTGAGATATGTGTATCTAGTGCCATCAAATATAACTGACCAATTCTTTTAATATGTAGTACCTAAATTCGTTTGTGCTCCTGTTTGCAATGTACATCTTTTTATTGACCTAAATGAGCCAACGTTGGTACATGTGACCAGCAGCTGGCGCAGTTGACTTGTGCCGTGTGCCAGCGCTGGGTCGGAGCAGGTTCCGCTGTATTAAGTGTTGGGTCACGTGCGTGTGTCCTTGGTGAGGTTGTTGCTTAGTGCGTGGAGTGTGCTGTCATCGCGCCACCGAGGTGCGCCCTTCTATGATACATTATAAAGTTTGATATTCCCGTGTATAATGTTGTGTTTGTTACCTGTACAGGTGAGGAGCGTCTCGTGTCCGTCACGGACATTATGTCTGTCTGTGTGTCCCCGGTGTATCAGACCCAGTAGCTGTTAATTAAATAGTATCGTGCAATAACTAATTACTGTCATTTATCTATGTCGTTTTACATCAATATCATGTGTTAAATTTTGTCAGTGTGGAATTTATTTATAGATTTTAATAAATCATAGTATAAGATATAGATCTTTCTCTTACACTGATGTATAGGAAGCGCGCATTGTTATCGCGAGTACCGCAACATCAGTGTACCGGGGAGGGCCAACTAGCTACGACTACGAGTGTAATTCGGTTCGGGGTTTGATTCAGCTACAGCCGTGTCGCAGCGTGTCGGTGAACTTGCACAAACAGTGGAGTGGTGGTCTGGAGGTGTTTCGATTCTGTTGTCTTCCACGGGACGCACAGGATTTGGCGGCCGCTCGCGGTGCCTCGAAGCCGTGTTCGATCAATCTCTGGCATTCTGATGTAAAATTGGAATTAAATACGCTTAACCTTAGCGTAATTTTTATAAATTACTAGTCATTGGTGTCTAATGTAGATTTGTAACCTGACAGCACATTGAAATTTGGAATGTATTCCATGTCTTCACATTAGCTGTAAGTTGTCATACCTGTTCCATGAAAGTGAAGCATATCAGCGCGGCTTGCCGCCTCCCATGTTTAATATTAATGCACCACATACGGTAGCCAGTTGAAAACTAGTACCGCTTTTCCCACGTCATGAGCTTACCCTGTACATTTATAAAAATTATGTATCGTAAAATGTTAGAAAACTGGATTATATTTGTTTGTAGATCTAATGCGTTGTTTATTTACAGTAGCCCTGAGTAAGTATCCCCCCACTCCCCACCCCTAGCATTCCAACGCTAACGTATCAAGTCACTCAGTCTGTTGTTTCGCAGAACGCACTCGCATTTTAGGGTCCAAAGACGGATTGGATTGGAACAAAAACATGTAGAATCCAATTCGAAATTAGAATCATGCCGTCTCGCTCACGGTAGATATAAATGATTTATATAAGAGTAGAAGGACGTTATCTTCGGATTTTGGAGTAGAACACTACTAATAGAGACTTATTTTGAAAAAGTAGTGCTGAAAACTGGTCAATGTGATTACACTTTCGAGTGGTATTTTCGCAGACGTGATTTTCAGTCGTCGGTCGTGGTCCACCTGCCAAGTTCACCTGGGTGGACCACTGGCACTTTTTCAAACCGATGGTTCACCTCAGTACACCTAGGTGAACCATGAGCACTTTTTCTTGCCGGTGGCCCAGCTACAGTTTGACCACCTGGTTTTCGACAGAGCTCCTTTTTCTGGGTATTTTGGCCTTTGGGCAAATGAAGATACCTAGCCAACCTATTTTTGTATTAAAATAATAATCAGTGATTCGAAATAATGGCAGCATCCACATGGAATTAATTTAAGGTGGACCATGGCCCATGCCCATGGTTCACCTAGGTATACTGAGGTGGACCATCGGTAAGAAAAAGTGCCCGTAATCCACCCAGGTGGACCACAACCGATGAGCTGTGATTTCGGCATACCTAGCATCCCTCACATTTCACTCTCCTAAGTGAGATACTTAGTGAGAGAAACGACACGACACAAAACTCAAATTTCAAATAGAGTATAAGGCAAGGTTCCACTTCAAACCTTGAGACGATGCTTTCTCTAGGGATCATTATATGGCTTGTAGATTTACTTGCACTAAAGATCACATTCTGTTTTATTCTTTGAGCCCCACCTACATTGCATAATTATTCACTTTGAATATACTCGGTCAATACTTAGAACATTGGAAAAAGAAATTTGATTGGGATTATAAAAATTCTTGGTTAAATAAAAGTAAAAGCAGAAGAGGTTGAAAGGAATTTAATTGGTAATTTCATCTTATTTTATTTAGAAATAGACTTAGGCTAGTGAAACACACAAATTATTTTAAATCGGTTCAGGTTCTCTGCTGTAAACCTGCATTATCTTCTCCATTATCTCCCAGTTCTTTTCTTTTTGTAAGTCCTTTGTGAAAACCTGCAATCATAAAATTAACATTTAAAATTCATTCTCTCAAGTTATGAACAGTTTACAAGTTACAAAAAGTAACAATGATATGATCAGTACTTACAGAGTACCATGCTGCATCATCATCTAATGTGGAAGCTAGAGGCACCGATACTCCCAAAACATGCAGTGCTAGTGTAAGACTGGCCACTGCAATGTGAGGCGCTCTGTAGTCTAATACTGCGACAGAATGATGGAGGTCTTGCAAAAAAGCCATCGCTGTACGCGCTATTGGAGCGGAGCGCCATTGCGCCGCAGGAAACCACTCCTGCAATGAGCGCAGGTAGTGGAGTAGATATCGATGCGGCGACGGTGCGTCCAAATTGAAGCCCAACACTCGAAGCACCAGCAACTCTGCTTGTGCAACTGCACCTCTCCAAGACCAATACTCTTCGCCCAATTCCAACGGTCCAGCACCGCGGTTTATAGAGTTGTACGCTACATTAACAGCATCTCGAAGTTTAACGGGCTCGTCGCGAGACTTCCCAGCGGCACAAAGGCACGCTGTACATATAACATAGCAGTCGTAGTCGTTTTTATCAGCATCCTTGAAGAATCTGTGATAAAACACAGCGGCTGCAGCCACTGAAGCCGGCTGCAAGCCTAGCTTTATTCCGCACTCGAATATGAAATTGGTAGCTAAACTATGGCCTGGTGCACTACGATAATCAGGTAAACGTCTTTCCCGTCTACTGCTTTGTAATGCCATCACATCTATTACGTCTTTCATAATTATATTAAGAATATTTGAGTCAACTCGAAGGTTATAAATTTGTCGTGAAATAAATAATCGACAGAGCGTGAAATTCAAATAACAAGCTGTCATGCATGCATTATATGCATAGACAAAAGAGCGCACAGCTTTCAAGTGCCCATTCACGACACGGTTTTTTTTCGTTTTTTTATTACACTACAGTAGCTAGCAGTAGCAGTTGCCATCCATAAAGGCTCTAACAATGGCGACCTGTCCACCCAAGCTTGGCGTTCAAAGTGACGGTGCGTACCTACGTCCAAATGGTAGTAAAGAAAGAAACGAACAGACGTCTCGTGAATTGCTACCTTTATATTTATACTCTGTGAAATTAAATTTCTAAATGTCAGTGAAAATTATAACACAGAAAAATCCGAAAAGTAAAGCTATGGCCGGGAATCGAACCCGGGTCCTCGTCATTCCGTGACGCGTGCTATACCCCTACACCACCCATAGCTTTACTTTTCGGATTTTTCTATATGTTATAATTTTCACTGACATTTAGAAATTTAATTTCTAACGGTAAAACCGAAAAAGTAAAACATAAAAATCAAGAAATAAAAATTTCTTGATTCATTTGATAGTACTTATACTCTGTGGTTGAAATTCGAAGTTCGTTTCGGTGCCGTTTCATTCACACTAGTAATCAATAAAACGAGAGTAGAAGAGATAGTACGACACGAACTTCGAATTTAAAGTAACCATCTAACCATCTTATATTTCATGAAAAACTTCAGAAGTCACCAAGTTCCAGCAGTTATTGCTATATCTCAAACAGTGGCACGAAATATTCTTTGCGATCTTTGCTTTGCAGCTCGCAAAAAAAGTGACAGTGACATTTCTAAAAGTTTGAATTCGATAGCAGTTACGGTTGTTACTTTACTTACTATTTTCTTTCTTTTCCCTCAACGTTCTTTTGAAGGGTTTTTACTTTCAAAATACTATCGCAATAACAATTTCTCTCCACCATGAGTCAACCCCTTCATATAGAAGCTGTTCAAACAATACAAAGTCAAGCATCGAAAGATGTCATAAAAAAGTTGGTCCATGCTTTTTTGATGAAGTTATCTAAGCTGTCTCCCGGATACACAATCAGCAGCAGCTCGTACGAAGATACGCCGGAGTTAAAGGAACATGTACAAAGTATCACGATATGTGACACGGAGCACGAGACAGATGTGATGCCGAACGATGCTGAGCTCATAATTCATGTTTACACACTGGACCATTACGGCGTAGAGACGGACACAATGACAGATGGTACGTCTGGCGAAGAGGTATCTGCTGCTGACGTTTGGGCCTTGCCTGCCGACGAATTCCACGGGCTGTGGGAGAGTCTCATTTACGACGGACGGCTTAAAGAAGACACTCTGCGTTATGTAGAGACGGCGTTGGAGCTCACAGACCGCGGTGTGAATCCCCTCATAGTTGGGTGGAGCCGCGTCGTGCTGTTGCACGGCCCGCCTGGCACCGGTAAGACCAGTCTCTGCCGTGCACTCGCTCAAAAGCTCTCCGTCCGCCTCGGTGACCGGTTCCCCCGTGCTCGCCTACTAGAGATCAACGCTCACGGGCTCTTCTCTAAGTGGTTCTCAGAGAGTGGGAAGCTGGTCGCAAAACTGTTTGATCGTGTACGTGAGATAGCGTCGGACCCGCGCATGCTGTGTATAGTTCTAGTGGACGAGGTGGAGTCTCTGGCGCACGCGCGTCGCGCCGCCATGGCGGGCCTGGAGCCCTCGGACGCGCTGCGCGCCGTCAACGCGCTACTCACGCAGCTGGATCGCTTGCGTCGGCTCCCGAACGCGTTGGTGCTGGCGACGTCCAACTTGACGACTGCGGTGGATATTGCGTTCGTTGACCGAGCAGACCTGAAGCGGCGAGTGGGCCCGCCGGCACCGCGTGCCGCGTACGAGATCCTGCGCGGTTGCTGCGAGGAGATGATGGCTCGCGGGGCCGTGGCGCCGCGCGAGCTGCTGTTCGCTCTGCACGTCCTCCAGGGCTCTGGATGGGCCGAGTCTGAACACGCTCGCTCTAGCCTGCGTCTCTGGGGAGTGGCAAATGCAGCAGCTGCAGCTGGGCTCTCCGGACGCGCGCTGCGCCGCTTGCCTTTCCTAGCCCTCGCGTTGCATGCACCACGCTCTTCCAGAACTCCCACCACACTTCTCGCGTTCATCGAGGCCCTAAGTGCAGCTTTACAGCGCCATTTAGAAGATGAAGCTGCTCTTCTTGCAGATGAACCCATAACTAAACCACAGTCTAAAGCTGAGACTGTGGTAAATGGACATTAATTGTTGTATTCTTTGTTTTAGAACTTTTTGAACTAGATGTGTCAGTTTTGTATTTAAGTGCTGGTTCGCCTCCTGAAGCAATTCCATCATAACCAGTATTATGCAGCTGCCATAAAGTTATTATTTAACTACCTGGTAGAATTGTCTTGTGCCTTGCAAAACTGTTATTCTTTTTTTTTAAGAATTTTTAAATATAAGAGTACACTAATTGTAAGAATTTTCTTAAATGCTGTGATAATTTCCACAACACTAGTAGTTAATTATAGTAAATATAATTTTGATGTATTTTTATTTTATTTTATTATTTAATGGCCCCATTCTGGAAAAAGATTGACCTCCGTTTAGTGTTAAGCTCAATATATTTGTGTCAAAATATATGTAACGATACCAAGTTTGAATCCTAAATCTAGATTTTTTTCTGCCTTTAAATACAGAAGTATTTTTTCACGTGTTTCGACTTGAGAGATCTAAGCTAAGTCGTACCTTTTTATATGATGATGACTAGGTCAAAGATGGAGCGTGCAATGCATGCATATTTTTAAAAACTCTGTAAGTAAAGATCACTTATCCTTTCTGCAATCTAAGATTATTCATTATACAGTCGGCGTCATAAGCATCCAAGTCGGCCGAATAGTTCGATGATTCGGTACACACCATAGATACAGTACGGCGTGCCGACCTTCTTGCTCACTCGGGATGTTTCATACTATATGACGCTGACTGTACCTGTAGTTGAATAATGTTTTTACATTTTCACTGAAGAATCAATCGATGACGGATGTAGTTGCAACACTTGCAACATGCAGCGATCTGGTTTGAAAGTACGGTAGTCCCGGGCCGAAATTGTTAGAAACAAGTTCGGCGACTGAATTAGGCGAACTCAATAGTGTAATTGCGCCATTATTGTAAGGGTTGAGTGTGAGCAGAAAGGCTCAGCTACAGCCGCATCAGCTTGCTGATTAACCGGGATCCCAGTAAGTACAATTTTGAAGAATGTGTTGAAGCAATGTGATGCCATTGACTGGCAGGTGTGCAGTCAAGCCGTCATACGCATTTTAGTGATCTCATCACCTTAAGTGAAAAACTAAGGAAGGGCCGGATTAAGGATATAAATAAAACTATAATAATTATTTGAACATAAAAATTAGAATATAATCATTTTCAGTAATTTATTTAAAATTATACACTTAAAGTACATTTATAGTAAATTCAATAAAAAATACCAGTGCAGACGAGATACAAAAAAGAGAAAATATTACTTCATTACATCGTTGGTTTAATACATCGCTTTCAGTAAATGCTTTACAAAATATAAGTCGGAATAAGAAACTAAAAGTTACAAAAGATGTCACTCGATATAGAAAAATAAAGATAAGATTGAATCACATTCAAAAATTACCCACTAGTGACTAAAAATGTTACTTTCTTAAACGTTTGTTCATTGCCAGGTGTGCGCGGGGCGGGGGTCCGCCCGCGACCTTCGCGCGCTACAAATTAATGTTTACATGTCATCAATTCTAAATAAGATAGTTTTCAACATTGTACTCTGATCAGTACAAGCGGCGCGCGAGGCGAGACCCGGCCCGCCTCGCCGTTTTATCCTCGAAGAACATACAGTAGGTATAAATAGTGAGGTTAGTATTAACTTTGGCAAATATGAATGAAGCATGGTGATATTGTTTTTAAATCGACAACATTGTGTTTTGTGAGCGTTTAATATTAAAAATTACAACTGAATGTTGCTCAGTACTCTATGCGCTCCGTTAGGTGACGGCGTAGTGATAGGCGCGGGGGTAGCTGCCCGGGCCGCTCCTAGAGTCGCGCAGAGCGGCTACTGCTCGCCAACTCCTCAATATACCTGATCGCCCCGGAGCCCGACCTAGTCATGCGCTCGATCTTGTCGAGTCTTGAGCAGCAACATTTCAGTCTTCGAATAAGAAGCGTCGCACATAGCGCGTGCGCTTGTACGTAACTTTATTCGCAATCATTTTGTGCGCACGGTTTGTGCCCCGAACTCGTTCTTATGCGGCGTGTGCGTTTTGGTTACTGTCACTTATAAACTAAATGTGATCCGAGCGAATAAACAATGCGCCAGTGTACAAAATTTACATCACATTCACTCGAAACATTAAAGCATACAAGTTAATGTTTAGCGGCGGAACGTCTCCAAGTAAATGCATGAGTGATGTTGCGCGCCGTGCGGGTGCTGGCGCGCGGCCCTCAGGAGCGAACGCGGCCGATGGCAGTCGGGTATCGCGCGTCGCGCGTCGCCCGCCGGCGCGAGCGAGCCGCCGCACGGCGAGGCTTATACGATAACGAAGACTTCTGAATTAAATTACATCCACCACCATTCATGCATTAAAAAACTTTTAATGTAGTGTGAAGCTTACTTAAATTTAGGTTTGGGTCAAATGTAGAACTGCGCTAATATTATTTTTATTAGTTTTACGTACACATATTGTTTACATAACAGTAAAAAACCTACCTAGCAACAAGCGAGCGGGCGCTCGGGCGCAGGCCGCGGCGCGGCGCTTCCGGCTCTCCGTCCTCGACTCAGTGGATTTCTTACAAAATATTGAACTCGCGTAAATCTTTGGTTAGGCGCCGGCGCTGCGGCCCGCGCGTCACAGTGTAGGCGTCACATTTTCATTTATCCACTTTATACATACTCATAAACATAAAATGAAAAATCAATCACCTAACTATGACAATAGTAAAGGTTACCGTCTAATTGCATTATTAATTAATGTTTATTGATACAGTTACTGCCCTAACGCTTAAAAGTAAGATTTTATTTTAATATTAATAATAAATTATGTTATATAGTTATATATATGTATAGTGTTTGATTACGCCAATTCGCGAGTGTATACCAAGTTTATATACTCACATATCTTACAGCGGCCGCCATCAAACATGCCGGTTACAAGTTACAAGTACCACCTTCAATACAAATACGTACGCTACATTAAATAAATACCATCGTTTTAATAATTAAACAAAACTTTATTCTTACGGGCTACATTATAAGGTTACAGTAAAATGATTTATAGGAAAAATACAAACAGAATAACTATTTAAAAAATATGGCATAACGAAGAAATGCTCTCGAAAGGAATAATAAATTTGTGCGCTATACGACGCCGCGCGAGGCGGAAGCTAGACTACGGCGAGGGCGCGCGGGGACGCGCTGCTCGCGGCAGCGGGACAGGTTGCAGTCAAAAGTTTATAAAAAATAAATTGTCATCGTAAGTGATAATACTTAATAATGGAATGACGTTTTGTATCAGTTAAAGTAGGCCTGTGAACGTACGCGCTCGTCCGTCCCGCTACAGAGTTCAGTTCTATTATATTGGTTCCTTCTGTTTTGGTCCGTAAGAGAGTGAGTATATAAGCGTTTGCTGTCGCAGCTCCAAGCGGTTACCACACGCGGCTATAAATACTCTTACACAAACACAACGTAAACATCGATGCCGCCTCGGGGCCGGCGCCCGGCCGGACCGGCGAGTCCCTCTAGCACCAACATTTAGAATTGAACACTAGATCTCTAACTCGCATCCGTGACCTCGCGTCTGACTGCCGCAAGAGACTACCAAAATGATCTCGACGAAAGAGGTATCGGTCTATGTTACAAGGAAAAATAACGATCACATCACAACTCTGATCCGGCCGGGCGCTCCGCCGGGGCCGGGCGCCGGGCTCCAGCGGCCGAGCGGCGCTGATATGCTTGCAGGGTTACGGCGCCGCCGATCGCGCGCCAGACGTTTCCGGTTCACGAGACAAAACGCTTTAGTTATATAAAATCCGTACATCGAGTGAGTGCCTTGGCGCCGGCCACGCGGCTCGCGGCGCCAGCCCCCGCGAGGGCTCTCCGCGCTCTACAAAGCGAAACGCTCTCGGATCCGACGACTGAATTACAAAGGATAAAACTTATCGTTACGGTTAAAAAATCGCTAGCCAGTTAACAAGGTATCGTATTTAGTGTGGGGTGGGGCGTGGGGCGGCTAGTACAGGCCGCAGCCGCGCAGGTTGTTGGCGATGATGACGTCGGTGACGGCGTCGAACACGAACTGGATGTTGTTGGTGTCGGTGGCGCACGTCATGTGGCAGTAGATCTCCTTCGTGGTGGACTTGTTCTTCGCCTCGAACTGCGCCTGGATGTACGCCGCCGCCTCGCCGTACTCTTGCGCGCCTGACAAACAAATGCACTCTTAAACAATATGTTCAAAACAACAAACAAACAAAACACAACAACAACAATTTGTACTTGTTTTTGTACTTATTTTGATATTGTAACAACTCTTGTTTAAAAAATTTTTGCCAATTGCCATACAAAGTCAATGAGAGAATCGCGTATTGACAGCTCACAAAAAGTATGTCCAATTATTGGTAGTGACAAATACCGCAACATATTCAGTCTATCGCTATAAAAAAAACTTTATTCAGTACTGAGCTATCTCCACTCATTCATTCTCATTACATTCGTACTAATGACATCAAATTGAATCAGACATAGATGGCCTGTTTATTGCGCGACAGGTCACAGGTTCGATTAGGGTCAATTTAAAGAATTTGTAATTCACGAGACACTGCCTTATTGCCAGGATTTCTTTTTTAACACATAAATCAAGATTTAGAGGTGGGGGCCGGCCATTTACGACTAGCTAGATCAATTATACTTAACCTGCGCCGGGTCTTTGTGGGAGTTATATATTTATTGTAAACCATTTTAAATTCCGCGCCCATCGGGGAAATTGTGGGCGCTTTAAGTCTCTTTTCATTAGTAAAGTATATACATCATTCATATTGAATTATTTACACCTTTAATAATTTTTGCTTGCGGCCCTCGACACCATGACTGGCCACTATAAACAAAGGTCGACTATGGCCGAGCTAGATAAGGAGGGATCAAGGGATCATGCATGATCCCTAAGATCCCTCTGAGTATTGAATACAGGTGATTGCAGTGGAGCAATCGCATCGTGTTACGGCATGTGGGTGCGTGGACTCTTACCGGTGTATTCTGGGAAGCAGATGGTGAGCGGCGACTTGCGTATCTTCTCCTCGAACAAGTCCTTCTTGTTCAGGAACAGAATGATGCTAGTGTCGGTGAACCACTTGTTGTTACAAATCGAATCGAACAGCTTGAGTGACTCTTGCATGCGGTTCTGCAATCATCGGATAAAACAGGCTGGTTATGAACAGTACTGATGAAGCAATATTAATATTATTATTAAGGCCTGTTTCCCCACTGTGTTAAGTTAGATAATATAATACTTTCTTTATTCAACAAGTGTGCATAATGGCCCAAATATAAAAAGACGTCATATTTCATAATACATTGCATACAAAATTCAACGTAATAGATTAGATCTAGTCTTGGCGTAGTACGTGGTAAGTACTAACTTTTAGTAATAACAAATGTCACCGAAATAGTAAAATTTCAGTTCTCTAGGTAGCTAACGCACCTGCGTCTAGTCTCGATTACGAATGTCCATGTAGACAGTGGCGACTACTTACTTAAAGGCTATATTGCCTAATGCACCAATCACGATTTCATTCTGTCAAATAGGATGGGAGTAGAAAAATATGGTTACCCGCATGGCCTCTAATCTTGTTTTTTTATAAATAAACTAACGCCAAGAAGTAAACTTGAAACACTTATCAGTGTCGTCAGACTTAGATGATACTGACTTTACATAATTTATTACACACTGATTTTGTGAAAATTAGGTTTCTATGACAAAAAGTTAGTGCTGACAAAGTTAAAATGTACAAAAGCAGAGTTAAATTTCAATATATTTTTTTTTTTCAAAGCTTCTCTACTATCAATCAGTCCCACATGTCGCCGCGCGGCCCACGCGCCAATTACGTTTAACTTAGCGAAAATTGTGAGTCTTGCTAATCCAAGTAATTAAATGTTTCCCTAAAATACGCCGAGCGCTAATTCATAAATTGACACACTCGGTTCTCATAAATTCACCGCATCTACAAGCAGTGTAGACTTAATTTACAACCGTTGGATATCAGTTTGTTTCTTGTGTTACCATTTCTTTGTAAGTCTCTAGATGTCTAGCACTTTACCCTACCCAATAACAGTATGTGGAGGTATTGCAACTTACCGTTGTCTCGTCCTCGTGCAGGACCTGGTCATACTCTGACATAGCGACGCAGAATATGATCGCGGTCACGTCTTCGAAGCAGTGGATCCATTTCTTTCTCTCCGACCGCTGGCCGCCGACGTCGAACAATCTGGAAGTTTATTACCGGTGACGTGAGAAACAAAGTGAAAAATAAGCAAATAATGGTTTAAAAAGTTCTGCTACCTACCGAATTAAGGTTTTTTGGCGTCTAGGTTAGTTACATAGGTACAGATTTCTGTAACGACGTTTTGTTGACGTTGACGTTGTCCAGCCCAGCCTACAGTTTCAGTAAAATAGGGCGAACTTTCAAACAGAAGTATTAAATTCGAGTACTGATTTATTTTCTTTATCAATCAAGTCGACTTCAATGCTCTTTCGAGTGCTCAACGCTCATATTTTTCTAGTGTATATTTCAATACAATATTTGGGACTAGAAAAATGTAAACTACCCTAAGTGTATAAGATCAGTCTTCAAAAAGTATTTTTTCAGTTAAAAAACCCGCAACCCAGCTTTAATCATGGACTAGTCTATACAACAATTTAATGGAAACTATGCGTCAGACGTACTATGCGAAAGAGACCATGTGACTCAAAACATAACAATTAAGAGAAAAAAAAAACATTATATTATTTCTTATAGAACAATGAGTAACAATGCTGGGAGCCGAGCCAGTGAATCATATGCGACTTTTCTCCATAAGGTTCTGTACCACAAGTACCACAACACAAAGCATTCCGTCGCAACAGGCACTATGTATGCTACGGCAATATTATTTGAATATTTTCTGCGCGTAGAACGGGTACTAAGGCTCTAGTCAGACTCAGACAGTACAATGCCAGTAAATCAGACGGTAGTATTACATTGCGGGTGACCAAGGTTTTCAACATTACAAACGACGGGTCCACAAGTCAATGTATCATTACTCGCTTGTTTTTGTCGCACCACATAAACAGGATCAGTCTGGCGGATTGTCAACATTAGTCAGCGTCACATTCATCGAAAATAAAAGGAAAACTTTAAATTACAACACGATCCAGCAATGCCCTGTCCTCTACCTACACTGCTCATGAATACTTGACAGTCAGTGTCTAAAAGTAACAGGTATTTTTTGTATCTTTTACTAAATTAACAAGCGGTAGGTAAATGTAGTTTTTTTTAGATTTTAACATTTTTGAATCACCACAGATTGAATTAAATCCATCTGAAACGGTGTCATAGAGACAAAACTGCGAACATTGTACCATAATTTGTCTTTGTATGTCGCAATCGGAATCCAGTGAGCTAAGATAGCAGCGGAAATAAAAGTGTGTACTTACTTGAAATTAAGGTTTTTGAAGGAGAAGTGCACTTCGACAATACCAGTGGTTTTGACTCTAGTTCTTAAAATATCTTGTTCGGTGGGCTGGTAGTCTCTAGCACCTAACCGGTCGAGGTCGTCCAAGAAACTGAAAGAAAACAGGATGCTTAGGTTAGACTCGTTGGCACTCGTAACTGTTGCGTTACATTACTGAAGGTGTGAAGCCTGCACTTCGCTTGACGTTGCGGGTTCGCGTTGCGCTATTGGCATCTTCGTCACATACGCTAGAAACAATATAGTGCATCCCATTTACTCACGCCAATATTTGGATAAACACGCCAGGTAAAGTGCAAGCATTATTGATGTTATACGTTACAGGCGGGTTAACTTGCCCATTTAAATATAAATAAAATATGGCTATAAACTTATGAGATTGATTGAAGCAAAGGTAGCAACATCCACTTCAACCAATTATAAAAATAAATACAAGCTGCTTTCAAAACTTGAAACTGATTTAAGTATTTGCCAAAAAAGGATGTTGTTATCATTACATTTATTGCCTATTTGTACACGCATATTTTCATATTCGATGCTGCTATTACTTGTTGGTACAAAATGTATTTTTGAGCCCCTGTCTTCACTAATAGCCAACATACTTGATGCAGACTGCTCTGTAAAATACAGACTTGGCCTAGGTCCGGATCTGATTGCAACAGCCAGCTTATCTACCTATCTCCCGGCAAGCAGCAGAGGAGAGTAAAACAACCGGTGAAATAACTGGCACAAGAGATATTCTATCCTTAGCCCTCTAGGTTGGCAACGCATCTACAATTCTCTAGTTCTGCAGGTGTCCATGAGTGATGGTGCTCGCTTATCAACAGGTGATCGACTTGCTCGTTTGCCTTCCGTGTCATATAAAAAAATATATACATCCCAATTAAATCTCATGGCTCATGTGTAGACTATACTTCTTTTAATGGGACATCTTGCCTCAGTTCCATAAATTAACCCGACATCGTTAATATGGATTAGTCATTATCAGCCGCGGCCGCGGCACGCCTCAAGTCCCCGTTACCATTTAGCCCACAATAAGTTTTAACTAAAAGGTCCCATTGTATATTATATAGCGACATCCGGTCAGCCACTAGTTGCAAGCGGCCAGCAGACGCGGAGCACGGCATCGCATACATATTAACGACTTCACGACGGGCGCCGGGACAGCACGCGATACTTTAATAACTCACGGGCCCTCCATATTGTTGTCTATACTAGGTTATGAATATTTGTAACGAATTTGCAAATGAGACGTCATATTGAGGCTTTTATCGTACATTAGGGCTGATTGCTTTGACTAGGTATAATATTTTTGGTGGAATTAAAGCTTTTATGATTTGTGATTTCATAGTCAAAAGCCATTTGGCCTCACAAGCGCCAGTCGAACTGCTATGAGTCATTATTCGTTCATCTGTTCCGAGAAGGTTGAACTTTCCGAGGACTCAGAACAAAGGCGCATTTGATCAGAAACGAAGTGTAAAAAATGTTGGAATTGATTACGAATACTCGTCGAATTCATTACGTAACCTAGTTAGTCGGTAGTGCCAAATTGTTTAGGGCGATAACTCTATCATTAGTATCACTATATTACCATTTGGTCGCGTATCAACAAGTAACGTGCTCATGTTAATTAAAAATAACGTTCAGTTTTACGTTACTATCGTAAAATAACCATTCAATCGGTCAGATTGGGAGCACTCTGTACTTTAGGTAGTTTGTACCATAAAATTACGTATTAATAGATGTCCAGTCCAAATGGGTTAATTATATGGATTTATGAACTTTATAGCTCACATGAGAAAGGGCACTGAAATGCAGGTATGGCAAGGCATGGCACGGTAATGGCGTTAACTCCCAGCCTAATTGAACAGCCCGTCCGTCACGCGAGCTTTTGTTCAATAATGAAACTTTGCGCATTGCTAACTAGTCTACCTATACATACATATGCCTACCCGCGTCGCCATTAAGATAGCCGACTCATTTTTATTGTTCATTTTTCAAATTGTACAAAATTCGAACTTATAACTGTATTTTTACTAGGTAGTTTTAATTACGTCACTGTTGTAGGTTTTAATATAAACAACGGAAATAATACAGCACAAAAATGGCACTTGCTCTCTATAGATAAGCACGGATCGGTAAAACGTTAATTAGCATATTATTATGCAGAGCTAAAACGAGACTAGACTTCTAAACGCTCGTCTCGTTATGTTTGATTTGCATCGCCGTTGTATTAAAACATTCGAGCAAATACCTAGCCGCTGCACAATTTAATAGCACCCATTGTTCAATTTGAAGGGAAAAAACAAGTGGACAGTTACAAGGAATTGTAATGACGGAGTGGCGTGATTAGTGTAGGTAAGCGATTGCAAGTCAAGGGCAATCTCACTAGGAGTATGGATCTAGGCGGGCTAGGCGAATGGCATCGTTGGCGGCCTGCCAGCGCTCTGAGCTGCTCAGAGCAAGTTCATAGCGCGTACACAAACAATGAAACTGATGGGACGTGTCACAATGCTGTACGCCGTACTATACATACGGTCCACCCCAGTAGTCGGCAGTAGCCAACCTAAACGGATCCTTTGTGAGGCACGACAACGTAGCTTTAAACAGACAAAACAAAGTCCATAAAGTTGTGTTAACGAAACGAAATAAGTTACAGAATACAGCCGTGTCCAAATCGTGTGGAAACACCCGTTATATTTGGATCATTATTCTTTAGTTATATTTATCAGGTCAAGTCAATATTTGTTCGGACCGCCACAAAGAAACTTAGGTACAAATACACAAAAACTAACCGAACGTATAAAATTAGATCCGTATAAGGTATTACGTAGGCAGTTTTTCCACTCCATATAGCAGTAGTTGAAGGCACACAAAGGCTCTGCGTTCCAAGTTTGCTTTGGCAGCCGTCCAAACATCTAGCACCCCTATGACATTGAATCGGAGCCGCGACGACACTTGAGGCTCTCGCTTTCGATTGAAAGTTGTCGAAACGCACTCTGGTATTCTCAAGTCTGAAAAGGCTAATTTGGGTAGAGGATAGTGTTTGTTGCCAAAGACTTATCGCTAGTGTTTGGAAGTTCTGCGAAGGTTGCAGAGCCGCGTAGCGCGCGGCGTACCCGATGGGCGCTGTCTCGCGCCGCTTCTGACGTCAACGCTCTGTCAACACTAACTGGGTCACTAGACAAGGATAAATTCAAAATTGGATCAGTTCGAAATTATACAGATACTTCTTTTGGAGAAAGCTATACCTGTTGTAACGAAAAAAAAAAGTTAAAAGACTTCAGTAAAAATCTATAAAATCGACACTGGTAGTGGATTCGCATCTGGAATTTGAAAAGTGGCCAGTCATGTTTGGCATAGATGCGGGTGGGTTATAGTTTAAGCGTATAGTATTGTGTAGAGCAGAATATGAGCAAGTGCAAAAACGATTGCAATAGTGCGGACGTTGGGTGAGCAGGGCCGCCCGGCAACAGGTCCGGCGCGATCAATACCGCACCGCGCCGCCGCGCCGAGCCTCGCCGATCCGGAGCCCTTTCACAGAACGACCCGCCCGACTACGGTTACCATATGTCGGGCCTTGGGATTGACACCGCCACTAACAATTGTCCCGCTTTTATTGCCAGGGTTGCACTCCAGACTGACTGATATTGATAGCATTGGCTTCGGATAGTTCCAAAACTGTTACTGGAAATCCGGTACATTCGGGGGGAGTTCTGAGAGAGATAAGCAGAGCAGAATAAACTAGTTCTATAACCACAAACTCATAATAGCGATTCTTGGTGCTGCGAAATTGGTGGGTGGAATCGACATCGACTGTAATATCACAGAAATGTTACGACACTAGTTTTATTTTTAAAAATCAGCATCAAACAACTTGCCATCTGATTGGTAAGTGGTCACCCGCTACACCAGGGGGTGTGTTGCCAACGTAGAGGACGGAATGAAATGAAATTAATACAATATCTAAAGCATAATATAAAGAATTTCATAATTTAAACTATTACTATGACTACGGAGACATTGCATGATATTGTGACAGAACATATAAAGCTTGGCTTCAGTGGCTACAAGTTTTGAAACGAATACCTTACGGTGACATTTCCAACCACACAATTAACGTCAAAATGGAAACCAGTATTCCTTAGAAGTTTCAACACGAAAGAGGCTAGGGGATGTTACATAATCAATCAAACGTTACTTCTGAAAAGGCGTGACAACTCAAATACGAGGATTATACTGCGGCACGACTAAACAAATAATAGTTTTTGTTCTTTAAAGTTTAGAGGGTAAGGTTTAAAAATGTTTGCACGTTTCAAGGCTTAATCGGCAGGGTTTGTGAATTGCTTCCGGAATTAGCGCCACCGTCATGCGATCGCCACATAAATTTGTCGCCACCCCTTCTCCCGTCTCCCCCGGGCTAGGTCCAGTGCACTCGCTCCACTCTATGCTGTCACAATTGCTCTGACATGATCTTTATCTGTCTGCTGGCTTTAGTATACTTCTGTTTCTTCTTCGTTTTCTAGCTATCCATTTCCAATAGTGTAAAAGGTGATCCTAGATGTCGAAAAGAAAAATGGAGCAGAGGTGGTCCTTTAAAGCGTAGCAGAGCAGAGCTATGCAGAATCAACGAATCACGTTCATTGAAATCCAAATCTCGCCCCTCTCCCCCAGTTGTGTGATAATTTGTACTCGTCTCTTCGCTTCGCTTTAATAGAAAGGCATCCAAAAATTTTCTAGTTTTAAATAAATACCATGTACTTAGAGATCGTGTAAATAAACAAAACCGCCGCAGCATTTGACGTAGCGTTATTTACAAAAGTATTGAAGAATCAATTCCTTACACCAACAAGATTAATGAATCAACCAATCTAAAATATACATCTCACGCTCCCCACAGCGTCCGTAAACGCCATTCAATTCAGCGAATACAGATAAAGAGCAAAAAACGCTGACATGTCTCGCTCCTATCAATACTAGAGCGGGGTTGAATAATTTGTCGTACAAAAAAGGTAGCAAGATAGAAAAGGAGTACAGAAAACCTTGGTCGGCAATCATTAACTTGCTCACAACCAATCGAGTGGCGACGGCACGAGACGCTTAATGACGTCGGCCGAGTGATCGTCCGATGAATAAAACATTTCAGCAAGGCTTTAACGAAATCCACCCCCTAATCGGCTGAGCCATGTATTTTTAACTAATGACCTCAAATAGAATGTAAGTAGTAGTTACGAGTATGTGTGCAGTATCTGAAAAGGTCAGAAAAAATTTAATCGATACACCTACATGGTGATACACCTACACTGTAGACTACATCAGTTTTCCGCTATGTAACAACTCCCAAATGATATTTGTTACATCGGTTTGCAGCGCAGCGTAATGTCTGACAACAATAGTACCAATTTTCCGTCCGCTTGAACAACGGCAATGCACTGCACGGATGCACGCACATCCAGAACGAGTGCGTACGAGACCTATTCAAATACCACATTATCCTATAACACGCGTTTTCTTGCGACAAGCCACTAGTTTAGAGTTCTGTCGAGTCATTCATTCCGTCTTGTGAAACTTGCGAATGAAACTGAGGCAGATTGCTTTTGCAAATATTGAAACGAGAAAATGTTTTTCAAAACATGTTGACATTTTGGGCGCAGCCTTAAGAAAGTTAGCGAGTTTGTCAAACTAGCGATAGCTGAATCTAAGAGGCAGTTTCAGGCGCGATTCAATGCAGACTTGAGCAGGGCCGGGTGTAAACGATCTGCGAACAACGAGCGCCTTGTCACCGCTTCCCGTCGTCGACCGCATTTCAGCGCGCAAATCAAACAAAACACTATCCTCATCATGTTACTGCACTGCGGCTACACGATGCGTGTAATAGTTGTACTCTTGTAAGCCATGCACTCGGTGTGAACTCATCAAATAGCACGAACGAGAACGAAGAATATATTTCATGCAAAATCGGAATCTTCTACATAACGACATCAACCAAAGCACCAAAACGAAGGGATTTTTTATTGACTATAGATGATATTTGATGAATGAAGTTTAAATGATAGTTTAGTTTATGATGGATTTTTGCAGTAATAAAATTTATAGAATGCATCTATATCGTGGTGGCGTGATTGTGGAAGGTATGCCCGCAGGAATTATTGCAGACCGGACGAATCAATCGGCGCTCCGCTCCCGGCTTCATTGAGGGAGTTCCACTAATTTAACGAGCGACTCGCTGTTCCGCAACCACCGCGCTGCTCTTAGCTGGCGGATAAGCGTTTTAGCACTTGTTTAATATGCAGTTAAACAAACGCCTGTCTGCTATAAAGCACTTTTAAAAGTACCAATTTAATGGAATTCCATGCTACCTAAGCATTTTTTTTACAATTTAATCAGGCATTACTTTGCGGTAGTTTGCATTCCGAAGCTGTGTTTACGGAGTAATAGCAGCGCAATTTTGTTTTAGTTAATTTAAAATTGTACCTAACCGTAATAGGTAGCAATTATGCGTGGTTAAAATTGGTTCTATTTTGGCCGCAAAAAACCTTTTATGCCCATTGAAATAGTAAAAACAAAAACCACATCTCATCCTACCAAGCGGTTCTTTAATATATTTAATATACTTTAACAGCATTACTTGCATATTTCTATACTTATAGTTTAACAGTTTTTTCTTTCATTAACACGGGTACGTTAAAGGATGTCACCATGTCGCATTGCAGGGGACGTAATTTGTAGTTTCGAGTTGGACGCAAACGTGCGGTGCGGTGCGTCAAGGCATTCGGGTGGCACGGGTTACGACACCGATACTGCTGAAAACGTAACCGTCGCCCCACTGCCTCCGAGCTACTTCTTCGAGGGCTGGACAGCCCATTGATCCTCCGGTCGCGATGAACGCCGCGCGGTGCTACACGGTAATGCCAGGCCCCAGGCCTTTGCCTCTATTCGGAAATTCTTGGCGATTCGCTTTAGGACAAAAGCCTTGGCAAACAAAAGCTTTAGACATCACATTGTGGACATTAAGAGCGTTAGCTGGTGACGGTGGAGCTGCTAAAGTTGCCAAGCTGTTCGGCCATCCAGATTTGGTATTCCCATTTTGCGCGGAGGAGACTGCACGAGTGTACAGACGAGAAGATTCCATGCCTTATAGGGCTGTGGCACCGTGTCTTAGTCATTACAAAAACGACTTGAGGAAGGACTTTTTCGGCGAAGAGCCTGGATTGATAGGAGTGTAAGTAAATACATTAAAGCTTTTCCATAAGTAATAACTGGTGACATGCGCAGATTTGTAAGGTTTGTGTTAATTAGGCATGGAGAGCCGTGGTCGCGGTTTCGGTCGAAGGTGTCGAAGGCGCTGGCGGCCCCGGAGGCGGCTCGGGCGGCCGTGCCGGCTCTGGATTACGTCGCAGTGGATTTTGTGGAGAGGTACGGACATTTTGATTATTTATAGCAAAACTAGCTGTTGCCCGCGGCTTCGCTCCCGTTTTTTTTTCTTCTAAATTTCAATATGAAAAATAGATAGTAGCCGATTCTCAGACCTACTGAATACGCATATAAATTTTGGTAAGAATCGGTCAAGCCGTTTCGGAGGAGTACGGGAACGAACATTGTGACACGAGAATTTTATATATATAAGATGACAATTGATTGACTTGGATAGTGCGGCATAACTATTGCTAGTACTATTAATACATTATTCTAACATTATTATTATGTAGTGAATAATGAATAGTTAATGTCTTAATATTTTTCATTTTTGCTAGCATTTAGTTAGTTAAGATTAGCCATATTCCAAATCTTAAGGTGACTTCTACAATAATTCGTATTAAAACGTCATGTAACCGAATTAAATATTCATTTCAATTTTCAATACCTGTTACAAACTAGAGATTTGCCAGTCAACAGCATATCACGTTGCATTATACTTAGAATGATAAACAAAGAGCGGTATGTAATGTAGAGCATTTTACACCGAACACCTTATTAGCGCACAGTCTTAACGGTTCGAGTAATTTCTAATACATGAAAACACTAAAAAGAATGTTATATAATGAACGTAACGAGTTAATGAAACCCGTTCCGATTGTAATGTGTTTAGCCGCATCATTAATTTAGTCAAACGATAACTAGTTCAATAGTTCTGTGGTATGCACACAACATCTACTGTAAGGATTCTACACGTTGCGTGTGGAACAGTGCCCTCAGTTCAGTCTAAGATAAGACATATTTTGCAATATATTAATCATGCAAAAACGGGCCAGCCTTGCCAGTCTGTTCTCGTTGTAGAATCTCGGTTTAATGACCATATCCCGTTCTTTAAAAGGCGGCGTCGGCGCATTTGTTTTGAGCACTTTGTATGACTCACTGCGGTTAACAACACTCATTCATTGAAAAAGAAACGTTTCGTTTGAGTAACCTCTACATACGACTTGAAATTTTCGCTGTTTACTGTTGTGATTTGTTTAAACATCGTATTTTAAAGGAACAATAATTTTCACAAGGTTTTTGTTTTGTATGCGCTTCAGTAACATGTTTCTTATTTGTTTCTAGAATGGAATGTATTGTGGATGGCAACCGGGAGCTTCCCAAAGATTTTCTCAGCGAGCTATACAAATGGGCTCTTGAGTGTATGTATACTCGATACCATAAAGAGAAAAATATCAAAATAATGAGTGATTTCATCCTTGATCATCTATTTCAGCGGTTGGAGCCTGGGCCCTAGGCACAAGACTGGGATGTCTGAGTGACGACGACAAAGAAGCAAAAGAAATCATCCGATGCATCCACGGTTTTTTCCACAGCGTGCCCGTGCTGGAACTATCAGCTCCCGTGTGGAGACTATATTCTACTCCCGCTTACAAAACTTATGTTGAAGCGTTGGATGCCTTTAGGTCACTCTGCTTGCGAAGACTGACCGACAAAGGTGTATGTGCCCAGATAGCGGCGAAGTCAGGTGAAAAAGTAGCGACGATTCTAGCCTTGGATTTGCTATTGGTCGGGGTGGACACAACTGCGGCAGCAGCGGCCAGTGCTATTTACCTATTAGCGAATAATGAGCGAGCACAAAAGAGGCTGCAATCCGAATTGGACAACAATCTACCAACCAACCGAATTCTCACGAGCAAAGACTTAGACAGATTACCATATCTCCGAGCTTGCATTAAAGAAGCTCTACGGTAAGTTAGCCTGAATATATATCTCATAGACCTTGCATGCCACAAGCTGTTACATTTAACCATTTAAACAGAAGTAAGTTACATTCAATCCCCTATGATTATGGCCACGCACGTAGAAGTTTTTCAGGAAAAACCCACTGGGGAAACCCCGCCCTAACACGGCTTATGAATTATTATCATATAGCAGATACCCAGAGTTGAACACACAAAGGGGTAAGTTTGTTCTGTCATTTCGATCTACAAGCGCCTCTTTACGGCACCCCTATGCGGTGGGTGATTATCTCAACAGGCATACGGCAGCAGTTTGCATAATATTTACATTAACGAGTAATGCCAACGCAGAGGCGATGTCGCAAGCAAACATTGGCCTCCCGGTATCGACCCTCGCTGACCGATACTCCCGATCTCTAGCTCTTACACCAAATACGATATTGGCCATCAAATTATACGTCGTTTAGTCTCTAACCGATTTAAATCAAATCAGAATATTAAGGCAAACAAATGCCAAAGAGTTTTTTGTGAAAACGTGGTGTAAAAGCGTGAGAGTAAAAAACGCTGTAATGCAGTCTTGCTAAGCAAAACGAATAAGGCAGACATATATTCATGTTTCCGGACGCGTTGCGGTCTTGCCGACCTACATTCGTGTCAGTTCTCCTAACACAACCGTAGGCATAAAACGGCAGATTAATACGAAAACCACATTAGATCATTCCGTCCCATTACCTTTTAGGAGCTCTGCGCTCTCAATGAGCGCTATTAAAAGGGATCTACTTTTATTCTTTGCAGTTTAATAATGACGTTATTATGAAGGTAGAGTGGGTGTTTTCTCGGTTTTAGTAACTTGAGACCATCGATGATGGCCAGTGTAGCTTTACATGACACCTCTGATGTTTCTCGCATAATGCACGTGTCAAGTAAGTAAACTAAGGCACATTATGGCGACTCGCATTAATTGCGTGCCTGCGTTTGCTACATGTTCAAATAGCAACGCCCTTTTACAGACAGTTTTGCAAACTGGTTTGCTAATTCTATTTAGCGCCACACTGTACCTTCTGTTTGGAGTTGTAACTAGGCAAGCAAGAAAGTTACGTATCATATTGTTTGTGCATCATGATGCCACGTCAGATGTTGTAAATAAGATTTATAAACAAGGTTTCACTATGTCATCCTACTATGAAAATCTACTACTATGTTACCAATTTAATAGAAAAAACCGTAACACGTGATATACTTAAAATAAACTGACTTAGTGTGTTATAATAGATAAAATCCAAAATAGCAACACTCGAAACTCTTCAATCAAGATTATGTTTTCGCATGTCGGTGCTGTACGGCAAATCACCGGAAGTGAAGCATAAGTAGGATTCCCGAATGAAAATAAACATCGTGTCTACCTTTAGTCTTTTAACTGTTAAAAATCTAACCAGGTTTATCTGGTCACTATCAACCAAGCATTTCAGGACACTAACATGAATTGTATTTGAATTGAATATCAATGAATACGGAATAACTAAGGCAATATTCATCTCCCATAATGAATCATTTAGCTACTTAGATACCTACCCAGAATGAGCCATGCAATGTGACAAACGTATTTTGTATTAAACGAGACTTTATCATTAATAAGTGTGTTTTGCTGTAAAAGTTATACAACAAGTACGTATACCAAAAATAGGCATTGTGTAATTACTTAAATTATTAGAGTATACAAATTTATTACAGAATCAAACCAGTTATATTAGGCAACGGCCGCTGTATTCAGTCCGATGCCGTTATCTCCGGTTACGAAGTTCCTAAAGGGGTAAGTTTCATTTGTTTCTCAAGATCCTATGCTGCACAAGATGTTAAATAGTGCCATAAATGTTAATTAGTTGAAAAGCTTTCAAGACCCTACTAAATTTAGATCACTGTAAAGAAACAATGAAAAGTTAAATAAAAGTTTATTCATGTTT
This sequence comes from Pandemis corylana, assembly GCA_949127965.1. Lineage (NCBI taxonomy): Eukaryota > Metazoa > Arthropoda > Insecta > Lepidoptera > Tortricidae > Pandemis > Pandemis corylana. Next base: position 5,325,609 of record OX421867.1, on the reverse strand, counting down.
ACCAGGAACATTATGAAAATATGAACTCTCTCTCTTCTCAGTAACAGTGAACGTTTATTTACAGGGAAAAATATTATTATCCTTTTTATATTTACTTAAAAGTTTCATTTTCAGTGCCACGTCGTTTTTCCACATTATATCCTCTCCAACGAAGAGCGATACTTCCCATCACCCCAAGAATACGTTCCTGAACGCTGGCTGAGAGATGACGTCACGGACGAGTACACAGGGCCCTCAGAAAATATCAGCCGGTGTCCCATAAATCATTCTCGGCAGGAAAAGCAAGACTCGAATGTGTGCGATCACGCTCGGGCAGTGGGTGTTTGGCGCAGGCAGAAGGAAGTAGGGATACACCCTTTCGCTTCTCTGCCTTTCGGTTTTGGTAGGCGGATGTGTATCGGAAAAAGATTTGCTGAAGCTGAATTGCAGTTGTTATTAGCTAAGGTAAACAATCTTCAAAATAGATTGAAATCTCGTCCAAAAATACGTGGTTGTAAATATGATAATTTGTTTTCTTCCAGACTTTTCATCGGTACAAAGTGTCATGGAAGTACGGGGAACTAACATACAGCGTGACACCGACTTACGTCCCTAATGAACCACTTCAGTTCACTCTAACACCGAGGAAAGAAAGTCCTTAGGTCAGGCCACTGGATATTTTGCTCCAACTTCAGGGAGCCAAGCGCGATAAAGATTATAGTAGTTACCTGGTTTTTGTTACCAAAAAGGAAAAAAAATACTTTTAAGTTAATAGCATTGTAGCTATAAAAATTATGTATTTTAAGTCAATTAGGGCCATTTGCGCGTTTTAGAAATAATTATAAAACCCTTAGTTTACTTATAATTTAAACTCCGTTTAGCGAGGGTCAAAACTTATGAAATTGACATTTGTAACCAAAGTTTAACGATTTAGTTTTTAAATTCTAGAACGCGCAAACGGCTATTAGTTTACGTACCTAAATTAGTAAACCACCTAATAGGGTTATTTTAAATTCTAAGTAAAATACTGTCGAATAAATAAAAACACTAGATGTTGAATAATAAAACGGCTAATAAGCAACTCCATTAATGTATCATGGTTGCAACAACCGCATAAATAAAATCGATATTTCCTACACGGGATGGCTTGCATTTGTGTGTGTGAGTTCAAACAACGATAGAATAGATGAAGCTAGATAGCCAACAGATACCACGAATGTAGGGAGTAGAACTACATTAGTAAGTTTATCTAGATCGATGATTCACGCCTTCATTAAAAGCTGATAAGCCGTTAGGCCATACTCCCGCTTGTTTATCGACGTTATTGAAAATGATACATTCATTGATTTACAACATTTAAGGTCTGTTTAACCACTCTCTGTAAAGTTCAATCCGTCTCTTTTTATTAGTAGGAAACAGCCCTCATCACAGATAACTTACACGTAAGTAAACTGGAACTTAATAGAGTGGTGAAACAGGCTCTAAGTGTGTTAAATAATAACTAAAGTTAGTGCAAAATCTTTGAAAAACCAATTAATTAACTACTAAAATATTCCTTGTATGTAACAATTGAAATTTGCCCAGCAGACGTAAATTTCAATCTGCTGACACGCGTGCCAAAATTGATTTTTATGTAGGCAACAAGATACTTGCTAACTTTCATTTAGTTAAAGCATAGAATATGCTGCGCTTGGACTAAACCATTGGATTGTTTCAAGCAATGCCCAAAAACCTTTGACGACGATGTTGTAAAGCTCCTGCTACACGCTTAATAACTCCACTTTGCTCACGTAAGCATAGTCGCCAACTTTAGCTTTTCCTTTTCCACCCATTGCGCGTGCAAAATTGAGCGTAGGTATGTAGTAGGATAAACTTGCACTTACTATTTGGCTGAATCGTTGAGCTGGTACTCGTTGGAGCGGCCGAAGCATTCCTGCACGCCGGTGTCCGCCCAGAGCCGCTTCATGGCGGCCAGCAATTCCTCGCTGAACGGTTCCGTGTCCTCCATCCGCTGGATCACGTCGAACACCATCTTGCCGTCGCTCTGCGGAAAAGGAACGTATTAATTCAGCACATGCAATAATGTTAAAGTCCAGTATGAAGATGATTCGGTCGTCTATCCACGAGACAGGCATGCCTCGCAACTATCGTTTTCGAATAGACAAGCAACGTTGACCTCAAGTCTGGCACTGTCTGAGGTTAAATCGTTAATCCTGGATAAGAGACGGCACTTCCATAATTTATTTCTTTATTACATACAACACAATTATCATTACAGGCAATGCCCAATAATATTCTGACACTTCTTAACTTAAGGTCAGCAGTTAACTCCGCGTTACATAATGAACTTTAACGCCTAAAAGTTGTCAATCAAGGCAGTCAGTTAATATAAAAAAGGGCTCGCGGGATAAAAGCAAGACACAAATCTATTGTAGTTGATTAGAACTATATTGATGGCCAATTCGAATGACAATATAAACTTACTGACTGTGACTAAAATCAGTCTGGTTGCTTATACTATTACTACTTAAAGTACTACACTAGTGATAAACGATTAAACAATATATGTCAGAAAGTCTTTTAAATAGTACAGCCCTGCAGGCTCTGCAAGTTTGTTATTGTGACCGCGAGACAGCCAAAAAGTACATGGCACTGCATATTTCGATCCAGGCCATAAATCACATACACCTTATGTAGAATTTAGATCTACACGGTTATCAATAAACATTATCATCTCATAAAAAAGGCTATGCACGTCGTATGGTTCAAATCTAGAGGTCTAATTCCATTTCCTGTACATTCGTGTGTAGATTGGTTGACAATACAAGTACAGCTAGCAAATAAAAGCTTGTATCAATTTTTTTTCACTAAAAACTTATTTTTGTTGTACTCGTAATTAATTATGACTACAAGGTTCGTATGAAAGAACCTTTTGAGAAAAAAAAACTGTAACGGGGAGTTAAGACCCAGGCGTAAGCTAGTGATATTATAAACGTGAAAGTTGCCAGTTTGTATGTGGTTTAATCACACATACCGGCTACACGGAATTTGATGAAATTTTACATACCTACATATACACCAATGGTCGTCAAACCGCGACCCGCGGCCGTGAATTGTGCGGGGCCATCGTTATAGCAAACAATTTTAATAGTCAATAACTAGTAAAACTGATTTTGCTTAAGAAAAACTATATATTTACGCGATCCTTTTTCCTTAGGGAGCGCGATAACCGAAATCCACGCAGGCAGAGACGCAGGCGGAAGTCTAGTATATGTTATAATCTCAAGTTCATCAGCGTGAGGCCCACAGTGATACTTCACATTGTCCTATGTGGCCCTTGACCAGAAAAGTGTGACGACTACTGCTATAGATAAACCATAGTTTGGACACGGAAATAAGTAATTTTTATCCTGGAGCATTGCAGCTTCCGCAGCATATCGATAGACATGGTATTGGCTTAGCATTTAGGCTTAGTAACAATTGCGATCAGAGACGACACATTTATTTTAATGGTTCATTAATTTGACTATGTGCCGGTTAACTCTTCATTCGTTTGCATAGGTACGTCCCAACGTTGACCACGGGGAGGGAAGAGGCTCTCAGAAACTACATATCCTTATTACTACGAATTCTACACAGAACGGGTAAAATTAGTATTCTATAATATGCACGAATGCCTAAATTAATAAAGAATACTGCCAAAAATATCTCGTAACGGTGTGGTAACGAGATGTGGGTGGCGTCGGAAACAACACGATTCTGATTCCGTGGGAAGCCATAACGCCCTATGGGTAAATGCGTAGTCTACTGATTGTTTTAGCCTTAATTGTAGTGCCCTAATGATTGCGTTGGGAGGAGAAGACCTAGACCGACGATCCGAGACCAAATACGAGATGTTTTGGAAAAAGGTCAGGCGGAGTACCCAAAACCGGCAAGCATTTATGAAGAGATTGATGAATGTGGATAAAGCAAAAGAGGTATGTCAGGATCGTAGCAAGTGGAACAAAGTAGTCTCTAACTACTGCCTTCACCTGTGGGGAAAAGGCGTGACGGTATGTTTGTATGTATGTATGTATTGCCCTACCTACACCCTACCCCACAAATTTCGAGGAACTAACGTTATCTAACTAGGTACACAGCTAAGCCTAAAAAACTATGTAGTATAGTATGTATGTTCCGAAATGCTTATGTTGACAAAATCGCAGACCTTAAGAGATAATGTTGCTAATCTGTATCCGGAGATGGAGGAAGTCCTTCTACACATAACCATGCTAACCAAATAGATAATTTTCCTTGCAAAGCGAAAACTTGCAAAGCGGATCAAGGAAGGGAGCACTCACTACACGGCAGCTCCATTTCAGTCAAAAGGTCAAATCTCAACATGAATGTTTCATTTCATCTCATTGTGATGGTAAAAAAACCCGTGAAACCAAAAGTAAATGTCAAAACATTTTTAAGTTAAGTACAAATGAGGCAAAGCGTTCGTGAAGAAATGCACATCTCTCTTGAAATACGCTAATACGATTAGCATTTTAGTGAACACGCCTCGAACCGTCGCATTTCGTTACGCAATTTCTCTCGTGGCTAAACGAAAGCAGGCGGATTGGGACACGACCAGGGGGTCCTCGTATTTCTTTTTTTGTAATCACGAAGTTATCATCATAACAAATCAAGTTAATATTGCGGCAATGTTGCGTAAAATCCTATGCTGAAAAACAAATAATCCGTAGGCTACGAGCGTGTTCTCTGGTTGCAGAGGGATTTTGTGAGATATGTTTGTAATTATGACGGGTGGCTCCGGTCCGGCACGGCGCATGCGCGGCGGCGGCCAGGCGTGCCGCCCGGCGCCGTCATTCATAACCCTTCGGCTTCCGACTCGATATCTTCGCGATGCATTCTTATTTACACACCTCGGTATAAATACAAAGCTACTGAGTACATTTTCTGTGCTTCTATTAAATACCGTTTTATGTCATACTTGTTATTCTACAGCACTGTTAAATTGAAAGCGACCTTGCCACCTCATTAACGGGATGATACTACGAAAGCCTTGGTTACATATTAACATGATAAACTTCAGAACTTCTTCATTCACGACATACGACGAGAGCACGTTCCTATGACTGACATACGTACTTCGAATACCTACGTTATGGTTATCATAATTAAAATCCATCATATAGGTTACATGTATTGATTTACTGTGTACTTACATACTTTATAAAATAACAAATCATAGATAAAAAATTGTGCTAAAACATTTTTATTATTTACTCAGAAACGCATTTTCGTGACATCATGCCTTTTCAAAGCAGGCTGGAAGCGTCTTCAGTGACGTGGCGGTGCGACAGAGTCGCACATTAATTTATGACACACATAGTTGATACATTACAATTTATCAGCCTGCCTTGTCTACCTTTGCATTGTCACTAGAACATGCAACCCATGAACCGAGATGAATCTCACTTCATCACTTTTTAAGCCTACGCAAGTTTGTTGTAACAATGCACAGCGATTATAATCTAGGTGATATATTGTAGGCTGCCATTAGCGAAACCATCATGAGCTATGTTTCAACATGCGAGGACGCCGCCGTCACTCGGTGCTATCGCATCTCATAGATAAGAGTAGGTTTGAAGGGTTAGATTGACGTTGCCATTCATGAGATGGAACAATGGAGAGATAGGCCTTTCATAAATGCTGTGTAGGCAAAAACTTAACGCTTGCGATACGTAATTATCGAACCCTTAGATCGAGCAGCGCGAGGTCGCAAGTCAAAATGAAGTGTAAGTGATTTGATCATTGGGTACACAATGTCCCGTGTCCAAAGAAAATGGTATTGTACTCAAGGCAGTGTCCCAAAGAGTCCCAACGATTGCGTAATGCCGGTGACGCGGAGTGACGCGCGTCACTCAACACGAACGGCAGGGAGATAAGCTATCGCGAGCCATTCCGCCGGTTGATGTAAACTGGCAGGTAAAGTGGGCATTCAAAGGGCAAATCGGCACATTTAACTAACAATAGCGAGTTTACGGCAACTTCTAGTCCGGGTTTTGGCTTAGAACAGGCAATGTTTAACAGAGACAAGTGAAGTTAAAGCGAGAGGTCCATGGTGATTCGATCAGTGAGAGTGATCCTGCATAGCGTGAGCGTGGTATAAGGGGCCGTCCATTAATCACGTGATCTTTTATTAAGCATTTTTAACCCCCCCTCCCCCTTGGTGATACATGGTGAGGTTTAAGACTACCCCCCCCACCCCCCATCCAACATCACGTGTATTTTTCGTATTTACAAAAAAATCTTAAATTTATTAGAACTAGAATTGTCTTGCGCGCGCAAGCGCGCGTGTTGAATTTATATATTAATTTGGTATCGTATATGTCATGATATATTTTTGTGTCATTTTACTATAATACATGTAACTGTAATTTAAAAATCGCGCGTTTGAAAAAATAATGAAAAAATAAATACACGTGATATCTTACTACACCCCCCCTCCCCCCTTGTGACATTTCGTGATTTTTGTCAAACCCCTCCCCCCCCTTTCAAGCCTCACGTGATTAATGGACGGCCCCTAACTGGATGGCTTTACTGACAAATTCAGAAGAAAGAGAAGAATGTATACATAATTATCCACCGAAATTGTAGGAAAATTCTCAGATGGTGGATCCCAGCCATTTTCAAACCAATATGTATGTACATATATTGTATTGTACATCGTATGTCATGCATAAAACTAATAGAAATATCCAAAGGGCAAACCGATTACGTATTTAGATAAAGGCAGTTAACGACAATAAACACAGAGATAGAACCAAAACATGGGGTAAAGATATTCCAAGGCGATACTTTACCTGTTCAACAGGCATTTAAAGGGCGAGTTTGCATTATCTACTTCAAAATGCTTACTTAAGTACTTTTTAATGTCACGCGGAAATGAGAAAACGATGCCTCACCGTATACTTAAAGAGATATGACTAGCTATTGCCGGCGAGTTCACCCGACCAAATTGTATCTTTCAAGATTTTTTAAATATGCCAATGTTTAACTTTCAATACGCAAACTACCCGTTGCCCAAACAAGCACACACAATACTTACTTTAACATTTATGATACTCGTATTGCAAAGATTAATTGATGTGCAATGAATTCAAAATTCCATCGATTTAGTACGCTCGTAGGCATGGTATCGAAGCCAATGTCCAACCAACAATGCATTAAGTAGTAGTTGGGTGCAGTCGGGCTCGAAATATCCAGCGCGGCGCTCATGAATAAATACCTACTAACTATTGATCATACGACGACCATTTCCTAGAATCGAAAGCGATCCAAAACTGGCTGTTTGTGGTGAAACATTTTATTCAATTCATTGTCACTTAGTAGCAAAGCAATTTCACACTGTAAGACTATTTCCATGGGTGAAGTCAGTTTAATATTCTTTAATTGAAGATTCGAGCGATAGTTATGAAATTAATACGCTGTGGAAAACTTCATTATTACATAATTCACGTCACTTTCACTTCTACACTAAACTGTATCAATAGTTCTGCACCGATTACTATGTTAGTTCTATGAACAGCAGTGGCGTGGCGTCAAGTAGATCTGAAGGCAAGCCGAAGGGCATTTAACTAGCCTTTTCCTCTAATTCTGCACAAGTACCCAACTGCCTTAAAATAGGTAAGCCCTATGAACGTCACGCCACTGATGAACAGTAATGTTGGATCTGGACTAGACAGACGGAACGGATTACAGGTTAGTGATACTAAAACTGCCGTCACAGATGTTCTAGTTCTAGATTGTAAGGAATCCGTGAATATTCAGAGATCTATAGAAGCTCCACGGACGATGACGTGGGCAAAAAGGCAGCTCAACATAAAACAACTCCAGTTGATTGTGAAGCGTATACGTAAAAAAGCTGATGAAACACTAAACAAACACTAAAACAAGATAAAAATAAATAAGCATGATTCAATAGGCGCTAGTCAAATCACTTAGCAATCAACATGTGGCAAGCGGAAGCGAAGCGGTCTCGGCGAATAAGTACTTAGCCCGAGTCGTTTGCGATCCAGATTATTTTTTACTGTCGACCGATATTAATAGAATACTGAACGTATAATGTACCCAGTTTAACGTTCACGCAAGTAACGCTTGTTTTGATGCGTCAGAGAAAGTGTTTAGCCACATTTTTGTGGACAGGAAACTATCAGTGGCAATCAATGATGCGTGAACGGAAATGAAATGTGATTTTAACTACCAATCAATTTGTATTATCATTAGAAGTTGATACATTTTGGCGTTATGGAGCAATCAAAACAATTAACTATGATTAATGATAAGATTGACACACTTCAAATTCATTCGGACTTGACTCAGTGATGTTTGTAGCAAATATATCAAAACCATGCCAAGCACCCACAATCATGCTAAGCGTGGTCTTTGGGTCTTGTTATCCTAGGCTAGGCTCTGTCTACCCCGTAAGGGATAAAGACGTGATTTATGTATGTATGCACCAAAAATAACGCAATCTAGTTGGATTTTGTTCTATATTCGTGAATGCTTATTGCAGAGTTAACACTTGTTGTTTTGATTATTTAACTTGAATATTTAATAATTTGACCGCTTTTTAAATTAACAATCGGCAACATGAAATAAGTATAATAATATTGTGTAATATAATGTGTTCACACTGGGCACACTGTGGTAGGATGACACGCTAGGTTATTTAGACTAATTTAATTATAATTGATCTGAAATAAATGTTACAGTAGTTATTATACATAATTACAATAATAAAACATTGTTGTTACCTCTCGGTCCTTATTGCCATAGGTGATGCCCAGGTTTGGCATGGCACGCAAGATGGCGACCAGCGACTGGATTGTGTTGCTGTACACCACCGGCCGGTACTGTTTAAAGTCTTCATTCGTGAAGCCACTTTCGTGGATAATTCTGTTGACAAACAAATATTATGTTGAGCTTGTTGGAATACCTCCAGCAGCCACGTGGCTGCATGTCATCGATTTGCAATGTAGGGTACGCGCGGGTAGGATTTGTTCTGTTCAAATCCGCGGATAATTATGAATTAAAGGTCTAATGAATTAAGACTAATTTTATTAAGGAAGTCGTCGGAAAGTTTTTTTTTAATCGGTACACAAAAATAACTGTCCAGAATGAAAACAAAATACATATTATAGCGCATTATTTTACAACTTTTCACGTCTGTCAATCCACAGAAAAACCTTTGATGTGAAATAACGCTGCTCACGGAGAGAGTGAGAACTTTTTGTGCAACATTCGAGACGGTATGATAATGAAAGCTCTGCCAAGTTTTTTTAAACGTCAGAGATTCATCTGCCTGTCGTTCTAACGGAGATTTAATATGAGCTCGTTTTACGATACGAACATTCTTTAAATTTCAATTCTAATCTTAACGTTCTTAACCGATTGAACTAGGATATTGTTGTTTTTCTTTCTTGTCGAAATTAGAAGGCGTTTTTAAACGTTGGTGCTGCATTTTTTATGCGAAGATATTTTATCATGTTCCATTCGTAGTACACGTTTGAAACCCAAAGAAAATAAACTAGCGCAGTGAATTGATAACGATAAAGTGGTCCGCATTCACATAGTATGTACTCGGTACCTTCCTGGCCTATAGAGCAGAGGGTATCCTGCGACAATGGGCTGACGTCACGGCGAGCGCGAGCGGCAGCCCGCTTGCGGCACCTATCCTTAATAACCGTTTCTCACAAGCGATTGTTATTCGAACACGCTTCAAGAATACGAACAATGGAAACTCAAACTATGCGACGAATGCGCCATTCGAAAATATGCCGCCTGCTTGATAAAGTCGTGTAAACACTTTACAAAAATATTCCAAATTTACCGTAACATTTGTTTTCGTGTCGCCAAATTTATTCAAGCATAAACATATTTGACAAATACGATGTCATCGGATTAGAACCAAGTTCATTCAACCAGTCATAATATTCTTAATGGCCTTATGACTTGGCAATTCGATTTAATGAGTTTCTATCGAGAGAACACCTCTGAGTCACACATAATCGGGGCATTCGTCAATGTAGTTATGATGTCGGTGTACCATAAGATTCACTATGAAGCTGTTTTAGTTTTAGATTCAGAAGTGAAGTTTGGCCACGTCACCGGGGGGTGCTACAGCGGACCGCATCCGGGTTCATGGGCAAGCGTATGACGTCACTAAACAGTCTAAACACGTCATCGTTAGGACAGGACAGATATGGATAAGATGGTTTTTGAAATCAAAGCTTAATTAAGTTTCAACCAGACGAAGATGGTTTCTTTTAATGAAATACGGTGGCACTCGAGAAAGTGGGTCACCTGATTGATAACATAGAGGAATTAACGAAATTAGCGAGGGAGATGAGATGAGAGGGGGAGATGTTACTGCGTCGATAGCTGCACTCCCATTGGCTGGCCCAAGGTCAATCTCGGGACACTAGAGTTGGGCAATCAGATATTATTACAGACTAGCTGTTGCCTGCGACTTCTTCCGCGCAGAATTAAATATAGCCTATGACACTCACAAATAATGTAGCTTTCTATTGGTAAAAGAATAAGTCTCCAAGTCTGTAAGGGAACACCACCAACTCACAGTAGCTCAAGTAATGTATTGCAAACATGTATTTATTATTAAAGCAGCTCATTTTGATGCATCCCACGAAAGTCTCGTTTCATTCCGATAACACGGCAGTATAAACAACCTTGAAATTGGCAAAATAAGCCGTAACGATCAATCTACCTTAAGAAACAATACAGATCCTATCGTTGCGATAAACATTACAACTTGCTTTGATATCACCGATAAGGTCTTATCGACGAAATGTTAAAAGGTTGTTGACAAGTCTTACATAAAGATAGCGGATGATAGTGAAGCAATCAATGATATGTATATCAGTCGTCAGACATTAATGATAATTTACAGGCAAACTCCAGATCATGTCCCTGTTTACTGTCATGTTTGTGTAAACTCATCAACTCTGTAGCGATCAATAGCGATCCTACGCACGCGATAATCATAATCAGAGTGGGCAGCGATGCAGCGTCGAGTACACAACACAATATGCCTACGCCTGTTTCCAATCCAGCTTGACCCGTGAATTAAAGAATTAGACATCTCAATTCAACAATACTGTGAGCAATTGAGCAAACAATATCTGATTGGTCATAAAATCTACGAACGTTGACTAAGTGAAGCATTGAATGTTTAGAGTCGATGTCAAGTACGACAGTTCTGGTTTACGGCCAGTTATAAAACAAAGTCGCTCTCTGCTGTCTGTCTATCGGTACCAATGTATGCTTAGATCTTTAAAGTACGCTACGGTTTTTGATGCGTTTTTTTTAATAGATAGAGTGATTCAAGAGGAAGAATTATATTTATAATACATGCATAATATACCGTGCGAAGCCGAAGCAGGTCACTAGTATACATATAAAATGCTTTGTCCTGAATGACTGACTGATGGATCAACGCAACGCTAATCGTAGAGACCTGAATCTTGGACGGAGTGTTCTTTGTGTGACCTACGTCATCCGATAAGAAAGGATTTTCCGAAATTCTACCCCTAAAAGGGTGAAAAATGGGGTGCAAAGTTTGTATTGGACGCCGTTATTCCTTGTCCAATCTACTTAAATTTTTGCATAAACATTGTTGAACAGAATTGATAGAAGACGTGTTTTATTTTATTTAAATTCATCCCCTAACGGTGTTAAAAGGCGGTAGAAAGTTATTTTGGGTGTGATTTGCTTCGAAGTTGATATCAATCCTTAGTGCTATGATTGAAATTAAATTTTATTTTGACACTTTTTTGAAAACTCAATTAAATTTGAAGTGGAGATAGCTGGTATCCTAGATTAAAACATAGGCTACTTTTTATCCCGGAAAATTACATAGTTCTCGCGGGACAGCGATAAACATGTCGATTGCTAATTGGACGTGGACGAAGTCGCGGGCAGAAGCTAGTAATAAATATCCTCAGCGGCAAAAAATTTGGCCCTCACATGGTATGCAATGTTGGTGACTTTGTATGGAGACCGGGTCAAATTTTGTACCGCCGCTGAGTATAGCTTTTATAAGATGTTGTTTTGTTATACTTACTTCATTTGTTTGACTATAGTACTCTTGCCCGACTCGCCGGCTCCTGAAACAAGACAAAAGATTAATAAGCGTTGTTCGAGAACTCAAAAACAGATGTACTTATCAGCTGTTACACGCATTCAATTTATATCGTTAATCTATTCAATTATTCATACGCCTATATTTGCATAAGCAAATAAATAAACAAATTAGGTAATAAGGCCTATATCAATTAAACAAACAACTTCCGACTCCTTCATTTGGTTAGACAGAATAACATACTTAAGTTTATTCGGATATTCGTAGCGGTTTTAAAATTTCCGTTTTGTTCGTTTCATTTGTCAAACACTTTAATGTCGATTGAGACCCTAATTTTGGCCAGTAGAACCAGAATTTAAAATGTCTATTTAATTATTTCTGTTGTTAATCTGCAGACGGTAGATGAATATTTACTAGAATTTTGCTGGTTCATTTTGATTATTTACAAATTGAGCCTTTATTTCGCATGTTGGGCCAAATGTACTCAATTCAACCCTCATTAGATTGTTCTTAAACTAGCATTTTTTTTAATACATTGAGACGATCTTAGAGTATGTTGATTATAATCAAAGAAATAATAAACGTTACAATTAAAAGGTGTGGTTAATTGACAGGAAGTGGCATGCTCATCCCATCACACAAAGCTCGGATTACTGGTCAGGGAATGCCGAGCTACAACACGAAATCGGCTTCTTTACGTCATCTCCGTTGGTATAAATTGATTCTCAATGCAAGAGCCATAATTGTGCAAGAGGATTTAAAACAGATCCCATCAAACAACTTATGAAACGCCACTCATGCAGATCGGACAGAGTCGGGTTCAAGACGACCATTAGCCGATGCAATAAAACCGGCAGTGATATAAAACTAGTTAATTACCGTACGAATGTAAACTGTAACAGTTCACATTATGCATGTCTCGGTGGTCGGTTAAAAATAGCAAGGGAATAAATAAATAAACGCGTTACTGAGATCCGAGATCCGCGACCCGAGGCCGAATATTGAGAACATGCTCATTTTCCAACATTATAGCGCTCGTTTTAAATGGACATACGTAAATAAATCCCCAATCATAACATTACAAATCCTAATGGTTATTTGCGAAGAAACAAAAAACACGGCAAAGCATGAGAAAATTTTGATCTCCGAAATTCGTAGCGTAAGTATTTGATCTTGGTTAGTTCGTTTTGCAACAGCTTTGATTATTCAATTTAATATATTAAATAACACTGTCGGCTATCTCGCAAGTGCCCATGTTATACTTAAGATATACTTATTCATAATAACAAGCGACCAAGTAGATACCAAATTAATTGTACACTTGTGATATGAACAGATAAACTGGAATTTTGCAAGCAAAACAAACTTGCGACATTTTCACGACATAGACAGTCTTAACACATTGAGCTCAATTAAGAGCAAATCATAATTAAACTGGCGAATTACGTGGGAGTCTTAAAACGAACCACGTCGATCACAGGTCCAGGCATCGTGACCCCAGTTGTCTTCAATTGCCTTCGCAGTCAGCAGCGAACGGCCGATCTCTGACCCTCAGATACACATATCACCTACAACTTGCCTTCTGATTTAATAACTCAAGCTAACAGAATAATTCTCGTTCATTCAGCGAAGCTTTATTATGCACGCACGTGACATCACTACTAATATACGCCGAGCATGTACAGCTCCAAGTCAGCAGATATATTTTTGACGCAATGCCGCATTCAAACCGTATTTATGGCGACAAAAACGAACAGCCTGTCGTGTCGTGATACCAGGGTGGTATCGGCTCGACGTTAAAAGTTCCAACTAAAAACCTATCCATCTTTTATTTACATTTCCAAAATTGTTCGTGTAAAGTTTCACAATAAAAATTGGTGGAAGTCGCGTGACTGCACACTATCTTATTTCCATTGACGCCTCGTCTAAATGGTTGGACACGTTTTAGGGCCAAATAAAAAGTACTTTACGATTGATAGCGAAAGGTAACTGAATAAGACGGCTCACTCAAGCGTTCTTAATTATGAACAACTATAGGTAGATAATTTAAAGAAACACTTTATCGTCATCAAGGTTTGTTTAAGTAATGCAGTAATGCTCGTTACTAAGCTCCATTTATGACATACATTACATTGAATGAAATTAAATGTAACTTGTCTATTTTACAGCCCGAATCTGTTTTGAATACGCTAAAAGAATAGATGTATATACTACACATGTTCTCGCAAATTCCCACAACCGGCAAGCAGGCGATTGCACGACAATCAGTCATAGTCTAACCGAAAATTATAAAGTCGGCACGTTCATAATCTCTATGATGAATCTGGAAAGTTTCCTTTTAGGCGTTTCCATTATCTACGAGCGGTTCTCACGGCTTGATGCGATCGGGCGAGGCGCGCGCCTCGTCAGCAACTCAGATAGTCGGTTACCGAAGTCGACGGTAGTTCGGAGCTATCATGATATCACCGAGATGGCATCGCGTGCTCGAACACCCGCCGAGCCGACCGCCTGATAGAATATATACCTATAAAATATACGTACAGTACCTGTCTGAAACGAATGCCGCTCCTACGATCCACAATACATCACTTAATTGCTACGGTAGGCAAACCTACAGCCAACAGGTTAAAGGCTTAAGTGGATAAATGGTGGTTTTAAGCCAAGCTTCGCGGGTCTTTGTTAGTAGCGAAGCACGATTTGTTAAGTATCTGAAAGTACCTGTTTCGTTAGAACAGCACATACATCAAGGTGCTCAAAAATATTTGAACGCGCGTTTACGCGATTGGCAATACGATTGCGTTCAGACATTTTTGAGCAACTAGAGAGCTCAACGCTATCTGATGGAGACTGAATTAGAAAACATCAGATCCTAAAATCACTGATTTCCATTTTTAATGAATATTTTCGGCTTCCATCCACAAAATTAATCGTATTTTTCAAAGAAACCGGACCGGGTTTTTTCTACACCAGTGCGATAGGTGCAAGCAGTGTTCCACAAACGTCCGTTTTTAAACTCCGACGCAAAAAATAGGGGTGTTAAAAAATTTACGTGTCCAACTGTGGTATCGTAGAACTCCTGAACGAAAGGACCTATATGGTTTTTTGTTTTCGATTCAGAAGCTATATTTGGCACAATGCGGTGCATGTTTGTAAATCATAAATCAATAATTGTAAATCGAGCATCTAAGGAGCCCCTGCTTCCGAATAAGGCTACATCAACCTCCAAGAGCGGATCGACGCACCGACGACGGTCACGGGGACACGACGTGACACATCAATTAACTTCCACCTAGCAAGATATCGCCTGACATGTGTGTCACCGCGTGTGTAATGGAACTAGTATGTATCTAATACCTACCTGACATCCGTATTTGGTCAAAATATGCCAGTTAGATTGTGCAATAATCGTAAATGGATGGTGATTGATGTTATTCATTTCTATTCGGTATATTATTAGTATATGTATAGTATAGTACATGCCTAACGCATAAAATAAATCGACCTGTCTCTCTATTTGGTAGGCAACTATTGACTTCATTTCATTTGTGCCATGAGCCGTACAAAATTCGCAAAATCCCGTCTGAGTGCTGCTCTTTGATTTTCAAGGAATATGTCTGCCAAAAACCAAGGATCTGTATTAACTAGCAAATCACATAATCATTATTTTTATTTCTAATCCCATGGGAATTTCGCAAGGTTCAAAAATCATGAGATTATTGTAAAACCAATTAAAAATATTCTTTATATTTCTGCAAAATTGAAAATCTTCAGTTGCATAGATTTGGAGGAATAAATTGAGTTCAATTGAGGTCAATGGCAGCCATGACCAGCTCAGGGTGGAAAAGGTTGTTCAAACTTTAAGCATGGTTGTTATTAGGCATTGTTTGGCTATAGTTTCAAACTAAGCTTTGGGGGTAATTTTTCTTAGCTATCCTGCTACATGCTTTATACATATAGAATATAGATCTAGACACTGTATATTCGTGGCCTCTACATTTTAGGCTACGGGATAAAAAATAGTTACCATTCATACAGTGGGTAGGTTAACAATATTGATGAATGACTATTGATTACACATAGGTAGGTAAGGTACTTAGATGACTGTATGGCCTATGAAGAACCCTGGTCAGAGCCGTGTAATAGGTATCTTGTAGTTATTATACCAATCAAATCAAATAGATTAATTTAAAACATTTTATATTTATTATTGTATAGAATCTAAATTATACATTAAAATGATTATTGAGACAACCTGGACACTGTACAGTCTGTTTCAATAAGGAAGGTATGGCTGACTCATTCACTTTGACAGATCTAGGGGTGAGGCTTCATTGTGATATGCTGCATATTCTATCAACAATCAATTTCATACAAAATATTGGCTACATATTAATTTACTGGGTTCACAAGGAGATGATACCTTTACTATGTTAAAAAAAAAAGATACTAGCAAGCCAAATCCCTACAGTAAACCAAACATTTTTGAGCTTTTTTTTAACCTATTTCGTAACACAATGAATGTCTGTGTCTGAAAACAAAAGTTTTGACTTTTTGTTTAATTAACATGGCTATATATATAGGATTCATACCATGCCTTAAGTATGATAAAGCAAGTGTGTACTATTTTCTCGTAACAGAACCAATCCTAATAAAAAAATTAAGTAAAAAACTTGCTTATTATGAGTGGTTTTTGACTGTTCTTTAGTTCATTTTAATTGTAATATCTCTAATAATACAATAAACATTATATTCAGACTTGCATTTCAATACACAGGTATAAATGTACAAAAAAGTAATATTGTCCTTTTAAACATCATCCAAATCTACACTAAAAAGACAGCCCACACACAGAAAGATAAATGATGAGATGATGAAAATGAGATGATTAGGCAAATAAGAGATCAAAATATGCACATATACATAATTGTATGTGTTTGTTATTTTAGGCATAATAATACCCACTTACAATAAGAACTACTAACAGTGGGAATTTTGCACTTTCCCAGACTAAAAGGTACCATATTAACAAGGGGTAGTGTAGTTCCTCTGTTCACAATAATGAAATAATACAACTTACCATCCAAACAAGCAATCACCTAAAGAGGAAATGTAGTCAGGTAAAACCCAACCACCAACCTAAACATAAACTTTGTTATTAACATTCATAGTACTTTATCTATTTTAATATTGCTTGTCTAGCTGACTGCCTTAAAATGACGATAATTTTGTGTTTTTGCTTTAATTCCTACTAATATTATAAATGATAAAGAAACTCTGTCTGTCTGGTATGCTTTCATGCCTGAACCACACAATTGATTTTAATGAAATTTGGTACAGAGATAATTTGAGTCCCGGGGAAGAATTAGGATAGTTTTTATTCCAGTAAAACACGTAGTTTCCGCGAATTGTGCACAGATGGAGTCACAGGCAAAATTAGTAGATAATAAATGCGAAAATTTACTAGATGTGTATTTCCAGTACATGCTAAATGAATTTAATAAAAAATTTAATATGTGGATCAATTTGTGGCTAAGAATCAGTTAGATAATAAAATTTTATTGTAAGCTTGCACCTCAAAATTCAGCCTGTAGACCAATTTTCTATGAAGTATGTTTGTCAATAATAATTGCTTTTAATTATGACTTGTTATATTGCTCTTTACTATCAATAAATTTTGTATATTGGCATTATGAGAGCAGGCCTGTGCCCAGTAGTGGGATGTATAGTATATAGGCTAGAGAAAGGATGATTGGTATATCAGATTTTTTAAATCAGATCATCTCATCATCAGAAACTACAAAGAAACAAACTAGATGTAGGGGAGTAGCAAGGTTTTAGTTCAATCATATTATCTTTGAAAACCCACCATCAATTACATATATATTATTTGGTCATCATTTGAGTTTTTTTTTCAGTGTGTGCATTTAGTCATTTAGGTTTGCATATGATTTGGCCTTAAATAATTTCCCAAATTCATGATTATTACAATAAAATCCATTCTTAATATAGCTTGGATTAATAGTAAGCAACTCCTCACTTTTGCATTACTTACTTGGACCATAACTAAGTTATGATGGATTATAAAAGGGCCAATCAAGTTTTCCAAACTGCAACTTGAATGAAGCTACATAGTTTGAGAGTAAAACTACATTTAAATGGCATTAGAAATATTATGTAAATCAACAAACATTGCCATCAATGACCAATAGGGCCCTAAAATGGCCTAAATCTTTAAAAGAGCAAATGTTATTTCAAAGTCACTGTCCTAACCGGGACAGTTGTGAGCTTATGTAGGTATACAACAATACAATACTAAAACAAGTAACAAATGTAAAATAAAAAAAAGGGAAACTTGTGTAGTTATTCCACAGGATTATTACACACTGCACCTTGTTGTAAACAGTATTGTTATTATTAAATATGTTGGTCTGGGTTTCTGCTTACAGGCCTGAGGTTCCAGCATTAAGGCATTTATGAGAGAAACCAACATAAAGCTCTCATATTATTTTTTATATGGATTTGAACTAGTACCTAGATTTTACTTATATCAACTAACAGTTACAAGTAATAATACTAATTACTCAACTGACTCATAGATTTAGCATGAATACTAATACTATGACACAACTTATTATGTAAATACCACCTGGTAAAGTTTATAAACTGAACCCAACCACTTCATAATGACCCTAGGCTATTTATTTTGGATTCTTAATGCCAGTCCAACTGTGAATGTACAATTTTGCACTGGATAAGCAATAATGTCCTTTGGCTTTGATTTATCTATCTAGAATAGTGATGGTAAAAATCCAGCAAAGTTTTATGCCTTCATATCCTAAAATAAGGGTCAGCCTTGAATGAATTGTACAGCACAATTAGCTTAATTTCCTTGTGAATTAATGATATATTATGTTCTGCTCATTTGTTAATTGCTTGGCAAATCCAACAACTACAAATTAAAATTTCAACCAACAAAATGCAAAGCAGCTAACTGCAGACAGTACTATAACTTAAATATATATTAAATAGTTAGTGTTGGTGTATTTATTGCATATTTTAGTTTGAATTCTGTTTTCTTCTAATTTGTTGTAGGTATCTGTAAAACTATTACAAAAAATGACAATGCAAACGTTGTAACTCATTTTCTAGTTCTTATAATAGCATTGTTGCAGTAAAACTGACTATTCAGAAAAAAACCATCAAGTGAACCTTTTCTAATCATCAAATTAGAAGTCACTTTCGATTCTATACGGAACAAATACACATGCATACCAGCATATTGATGAGTATCGAGAGAAAGCTGGCCAACTGTAGCATCATACCCTCATATCAAAAGAACATCAACAGCACTAAACGACACGGGGTTGCGAACTTTTCGAGATTTAATTTACATAACGGAGCAGCCGCCGATACGTAAATCATAACTCGGCGTTAACCGTCGCAAGTTCATGGGTGCGGCCATGTGCCTTCAAACAAAAACGAGCTTTATGTACCTAACAAAAGCAGCTTGATATCCTTGGAAGCCTGGATGCCATCCTCCTTCAAATTCCTTTCAATTTGTCGACTGCGAGCGGCCGCCGCTCGCTCCTCGGCCGACTGGGCGCATCCCATGTCGGCAGCTGTTCTCGTGCGTTGCCGCCTGGCTGCCGGCCGCCCCGAGCCGGGCGCGCTCTCACCGCTCCCTCTGCATGCGCTCCGCACGCCGCCTGCCGCTCCGGCCCCACCGGAGACACCCTATGCGACGATAACTACAGCGTTCTACTCGACGATACTCAACACACAGTAACCTAACTCAACTCAACACTTATCACTCCCAATCCTAGTCGTACACACTCGGCACTGACGAACTGAACACCACCGCGAATATCTTTAGTCCACGATACTAACGACACTGAAAACGCGTAACGGCAACCCGAACTTTAATTGAATGCGAATCCGTTTAAAATATGAGATAATGGCGGCCGGATGACAAGCTAGCTCCGCTCCGTGACGGCGACCGCGCCCCGCTCGACTGACGTTCGGGTGCGTTCGGTTCTCTTCGTTTGGGCTCGCTCACACATGCGTGAAAGTAAATTCGACTTGAAATGAAACAGCATGACTCGAGTAGGAGCAATGCGCTTGTGAATGCGCTCAAATAAGCATCGTAAAAAAATGAATGGAAGAAAACTAGTTAAATAAGGAGTAAATTTAAAGGGAACAAATAATAATTAATTAAATTATGTGTTTATAACTATTCTAATGCGGCTTTTTAGAACATTTTTAACCGTTTCTAAAATGATTTTAGTGGGCCGGTATTTCCGTAAACCGAACCGGCAAATTTAAATACCTATGCAAACGCATTCATGCAATTTTTTTACGTCTTCTGCATTTGATCTCAAACCTGGATCAATGTAATCATGAAGATACCATGAATCAAATCGTCCGTAGAGAAGTTGGGATGAAACGGATGCTGCCTTGCCATGCCATACGTTGAATAGAATAGAGAGCGTGTTATTTATTTCTCACTCTAACGCATAACCACATCTCTTTGCCAAATTATTATACCTAGTATCTAGCCAGTTTTCAACTTTTCGCACGTTTCTGTGTCGTTAGTAAACTATAAATTTAATACATAATTATGTTGGTCATTAAATAAGTAAAACTATGTTTTGTAGAGAAATAACTACAGTTAGATAATGGAAAAGGAAAATAATTTGCAGATTCATGCGAATAATCGGTTACACCTACGTTACGAAAGCTTGTATTATAAAAGTAACGTTAGTTACTTTTGTTCATTAAGAATACCCCTTGAGTTTCGTCGGTATAAATCAAACTAGAATCAAACAAATAGCTTGTGTAAGAATTTCTACGATTTCTAATTTAACATAATTACAATGAAATAGATATGTACCTACACTACAAATTAGTTTTACCTACGAAACTAAAGTGCAATCCTCTGGTGTTGCGGGTGTCCATAGTCCTAGTAGTGGGGCTCACTTACCATCAGGGTTAATGTTTGTTTTTCTTAGGTACTTGTATTATAAAAAAAAGTTAACCCCTCTTTTCTTCATACAGAGAAACTCGTTAAGTATGCATATGACTTCGTGATTTTCCATGATGTCTTTGTTTTTAATGCAGTGAACTATTTCATGTGGAAAACACTATGCAGCAAATAAGCACAGAATTTTTTTTTATCTTCAATTTACGATTATTATCTCTAACTTGGTTACTCGTGCGTGGCGTAGGTTCAATTCCCAATTGCGCTAGAAACAGTCTCTGTTTGTTTTCTGTAAATACCTAGATGCTTATCTATTATATTGAGCTAGGGAATGACTGATATGGGAAACGAGAGGCAGCGGCAGGGCCTTGTCAAAATACCTATAAATGCACAATTCATTCGTTCCCTAAGCATACCTCCAGGGTATTGACACTCAAACTCACTATTTATTGCATATAAATGTTGTTTCAAAGATGTTAATGTATACAGTTTCAATCTGCAACCCTCTAGAGTTGCGGGTGTTCATAGGTGATCGTGCTCACTTACCATCAGGTGACTCACTTGCTAGTTTGTTTTCAGTCATCTTATTGTTTGAGCACCCTGCGAGAAGAACCAACGACAACGAATGCGATCACTTGAGCACACTGGGTTTTTTTACAAACAATGAAGTCAAAGGAAAATGCCTCAGCCTGTCTCTTTCAAGGTAAGGTAAGGATCATAAACAACCGCAAAACCTGTCAAAGTGGTTCCAAAATTGCAAATATGTGAATAATTGCTTTGCCCACGGAAAGAGTTTTGTGATACAAAAAGTACGACCATTCGCTTGGAAGCCATTGAATGATTCTCTGGTAGAAAGGAAGAACAAGATCATCATCATCATATTCAGCCTATAACCGTCCCACTGCTGGGAACTTAACTACAACTTAAAACTAAATTGATCGCATCTTTTAGGAAAAAGTTAAAACTGATTGTGTTTGTGCTTTGAACCTGATTGAACTCAGCGTTAGGTACCGTCTACCCATTTACATAGGTAGGTACTAACATTATGGAGATAGTGGACTTGTTGTTATATTGGTTTCATGAGGTGGTAACTTATTAAAGTAGTAGGTAGCTGAATGATTTGTGAGGTATTAAGTTGGGGTAAGAGTTTCAGACTTTCATTCCACCCTTACCACCTTAACAGTTGGCAGTCCACGAACGTTCGGGTCTCGCGGAACTTCTTACCACGCGCGGTTAAACTCTGGAATCAGCTAGCGGCACAATTTTTTCCAGACCGGTACAACTTAGGGACCTTTTTCAAAAACGAGTCTATTATTTTCTTAAAGGGCCGCGGCAACGCCTTCTTAACACTTTTATGTTATGATTGTCCATGGGTGGCGGTGATTGCTTTCCATCAGGTGACCACATGCTCGTTTTCCCCGTATCACATAAAGAAGAGTTCGGAATAAATCTGTACTTGTAACTAACGCCTAGGCCTTAGAGAACTCTGTGTCCTTAACTCTAAACGCCTTATTCGCTAATTGGCATTGTTCATTTATTTTAGTATGCTCCAATTCGAAAACCATTTCGAGGAAAACCATCAATTATCCGATTTATCTTGTCCGATTTCAAAAATACTTTATGATTGCAGATATTTTTGTAAAAGTACTTTGAACCTTTGTTTGACCGAACGACCGGGTTTTTAGACAGAATCCAGCATCGAATGTTTGCCACAAAAATGAAAAAAAAAGTTTGGCTACGGCAACCGTCACGTGTCACTGTCAAATCTACAAAACCATAGACAAAGCCGTTTTTTTTTATAGCCAGCCGAACGAAGGCGATTGGGATTCTGTCTAAATTCACGAATTATCAAACAGCGAAAAAATATTTATTATTAATTAACAAAGCTACGTAAAAGCATAATATTCAAATTAGTTGCTTGAAATAGTCCATTTTATCGAATAAAGGTGTTAAAAGCACAGCTTAAAAAAAATGGACAATGCCAATTGTAATTATTACGATGACGTAGACCGGTTTTCTACTAATTCCCTGTTCACTGCGATATCTGCGGAGTAACTTCATGGATAGGTACATTACCTACCTGGAAGTCACTAAAAACCGTGCCAATTGGTACCAGACGCTATTCGACGCGTTGGGTCTAATAAAGTTTATGCCTGGTTTTATGTACCTACTTGTACCTACTACTACTGCTGGTGGTTTACACAAGTTAATGACTGTGTTCCTAAAATTCTAAGAAGGCAAAGGCAGGCAAAATGTTTAATGTGTTCGTTCTACCATGGATAGCGCAAAAAGTTTTAATTTGGTCGAACCAGAACAGAATAATACGCATTTTGTTTTTGCGTATTAGCTACTCGGTCGTTTTCATCTTATGTCGTATCGTACTTATGTTATTTTTATTTTATCATTGAACATTTTTCCTAGCATCCTTTGCGCATCACATTACTGGATGTAATCTGTACCGCTATAGTTGAGGTTGACATCTGAGCTCCTCTTGAAGATCAATAAATTAATAACCTGTTGATGTGGTTAACGTGCCTTGAAGCTTCCTAGTTTCTCCTACACATGAGTAGCTATATATTATTTTTGTATGTAGAATACAAACCAGTCTTTTGTACAGATTTAGCGAAAATACCACGAGAACTTAACATTATAATATCGTGGATACGATGTGATAGAAAATTTGGTCACAGTCCATTCTTTTTCGAACATGAGATCGTAGGATTGTTCCTTTGCTTTATCATTAGCATATTGCTCTAATAATAGCAACCATAACCATTAATTTCGCTCATCGAAAATATAATATCCTGCAATAATGTAAATACAACGTCATCGTGCGTCCTCGAAGTGTCGGAGCGTGCCGGCGGCGCAGTCAATAGAGGTAGGGGTGTGCGCGCGCACGGCCAGCTAGAAAGAGACAGAGGAGAACCAACCGAGGAGCAGCAGCTTGATGTCCTTCGCGGCCTGGACGCCATCTTCCTTGAGGTTCCTCTCGATGAGCTTGCTGCGCGCGATGGCGGCGCGCTCCTCGGCGGACGAGGCGCAGCCCATGGCGATGGCGCGCACGGCCTGGCTCGCTACGCGCGGCAGCGCCGTGCTCCTCGCATGCTCGCGGCCCGTCGTCGCGCGCAGGGGGCCCGCGCCGCGCACGCGCTCGCTCGCGCACGCGTGCCGCGGCTACCTTCGGGATACCTCGCGCGTCGAGCACGTCGCCCAGGCGCCCACGTCAGCTTGCTGTCGCGCGCGGACGGGGACCGACTCCGGGACTGGCAGTGCACTCGGCGGACGGGGCGAGGGTTCGAGGTGGCGCCGCGGCGTGGGCCCGCGAACGAATGACGGACCGCGCACCCTGCCGCGCCGCCGCTACTGCGCACGCTCGCCTCCGCCGCCTCCGCGCCGGCCGCGGCCACCCGGTGCCTCCCTGACACACTAATTACACTCCACGTCAACCTTGTAATACCTATCACTACCTTCTCTTTCGCGCATTCACAAAACAAAACCCATGCAATTTGGTTCTACCGCGTGCAGTTAATAAACTTAATCGTTACAGTTAATAACATGTTGCATCTACCGTCAGTTCCTTTCAATTCGATTAATTAATACCCTTACTAGTTACTTAGGAATTATAATTGCCGAGGTTACTATCCTATGACTATCCTTACTACCTAACAATGGAAGATCATGATTCTCACGAAGCATTCTTGTCAAACTATGTATATTTATACAAAAGACCTTTAACAGACGAGATGTCTTTAAGTGAAAACAAATATATAAATAGAAGAGAAGGATTCTGTACTGCTGACCAAGTGTGGTGAATACTGACCACAACTCCCACTGATGGGATTTAGGATAAGAGTGCCAGGGTAGATGCGCTTTTGAGCTGCATATAACACTCGAGAATTCTAGTTTTCAAATTTCCCGCTAGTTTCTTCTAATTACCTTTTAAGGCAATAATTTAGTCAGCTAACTAAAATGTATTTAAAAGATTAAAGGTTTTCGCAATTAATAAGGTAATCAAGTCCCTATTTTTTAAAATTACACAGCCTAATAAAAGCTGTTTGAAACTTTGTAAAAAACGTTCGTCTTCGATTTCATATATTGGTATCAACTATTAAGGTTAACTTGACAGTAATGACAGTTACAGCCGTGTAGCTGTAGCATAGCATTATAACTTTTGGAATGAAGGAAGATTTGTATAATAACCAAGCGAAGTATTGGCTTGCATCCAGGCCATAATCCTTAGAAAAAAAAAGCATTGTTGTGACATCCGATCCAAATTGCGAGTGCAAACTGACAAGAAATACCAGGTATTTTATTTGTCTTCTCTCTCCTTAAACAAAAAAAAAATAATCATGGACTCAGACGAAGAAATGGAATATAGCCCCTCCTGGAAAGGAGTGCCAGCTTGCGTAGTGCTTATAAATATCAACGATCCTTTAAACCACGGGACAGCGAAAGTCGCACTTGCAGCGACTTGTCGGCTTATCAGACAGAATCTGAGATTAGCTAATTCCAATCATGTAGGAGTTTGCTTGTATGGGGTAGATAATTCTGGCAAGGAAAGCTTCCAAGATGTATGCCCGCTGAACACCCCTTCTTTAGAAGACTTCAAAAAGCTTCGCGAATTGGATATCTCCTCGTTCAAACAAGCAAAGGAATTCAAAATGTCAGACGTTTTGCCCCACTGCAGTAAAATGTTTTCAAACTGCAAGAAACTACTTTCTTCTTCCACGGTTTTACTGTTAACTAGGCTAGACACTCCCCCAATACAGTCTGATCAACAGCCCACAATTCAAACAGTTCACGATGTAGTCGACAACAATATTGAAGTTAAGATTTTAAACATCTCTCAATCAAACTATGATATTGATGAGTTCTATGAAAACTTCCTGTCTGAAGCCAATAAGGGCAAAGGTGCAGTCATTCCCAGAACTGTTTGGGATCCTAATGATATAGAACAGTTGATGCAACAACAGGCTGACAGACACCTTGCAGTTGCAAAATTAAGCTTAGAGATTGGCAATGGACTTTCTATAGGTGTTGGGGTGTATAATCTAATAAAAAGTCAAGGGCAATATCAAAAGAAAACCAAACTGAACCGTGAGGACAATGCCATAGTTACAAGTGTTACTAAAACAGTAAAAGTATCTCATAGAACTGATGCAGCTGAAGAGATGGATGTAGATGATGATGGAACAACACAGGTGCCATTGCTCAAATCTGAATTATTGCACTACCAGGAGTATGGTGAAGAGAGAGTGGAATTTACAGATAATGAAATGAAGTCACTCAAGAATCCATTTGGGCCACCAATGATGAAATTGCTAGGATTTAAACCTTTTCACATGCTATGCAAAGAAAAATGGTTCCTTAAACCTTGCCACTTCTTATTTCCAAATGAAAGTATAATAGAGGGCTCCACAGTAGCATTTAAAGCTCTGCATCAGGCTTGCATGGAAATGTCAATGGTTGCAATATGTGTATTGTGCACAAGGGTGAATGCTAGGCCAAAGATTGTTGCATTGTCACCATGCACTTCGCCATTAGGTCAAGATGTGGAAATGGGCTTTGATGTCATCCAGCTACCATTTATTGAAAATGTTAGAGAGGTTCCAGTTGCAGAAGAGGCGGAGACCAAAGTATCTACTGCTGATAAATCTGTTATGAAAGACATCTTGGAAACTCTGAAGTTTGATTATAATTCTAATTTATTTGAAAACCCTAAGACCCAGTCTACATACAGAGCTGTTGAAGCTATTGCTTTAAATGAGGAAGATGTTGAACCATTTGTGGACACAACTAAAAGGGACCCTAAAGTGTTTGAAGATTTAAAAGATGATTTATTTGAAGAAATATTTGGTCCCTTTGGGCCTACTGCCCCAAAAAGGACTACAATTGCTACTAGTTCAGGAATTCAGAATAAAAAGGCTAAAACTGTAGAACAAGGTTTGGATGCAGATGCTTTATTTAAGCATAGGCTTAGGCATAAAGAAGTTAAGCGTTACACAGTCAAAGAATTAAAAGATCTTTTGAAACGTACAAGTAATACTAAAGCTCTTACAGGATTGATGAAAGATGAGCTTGTTGATTTAGTGTATCAATATTATGGTGATGATTGATTGTTACTTTTTTATGTGATAAGAGATATATTTTGATATAATACATTTTTCTATCATAAAATGGTTTACAATTTATTTTTGCCTGTTGTGAATCTACCAGTACTATCACATGACAAGGAAGTTGAAGTGAGATGTGGATTTTTTGCATTAAGGTATTCTATTTTGTTAAACAATCAAATAATAATTATTTAGAAGCTTATCCTCATCTCTTCAATTACTAAGGATTCCTTTTTTTTTAAGAAAATGTTGCAAATAGTGCAAGCTGTCAAATGATGGTGAGTATCACACCACACCACCCATGGACACCCTGAGAGAGCATGCATTTTTTTTAATTTATTGCATGACCTTTGGATGTAAAGTCCTTCAGTCGGAGATGCAGATGTGTTGCCAGCCTGGAAAGTTAAGACAATAATTCATGTGCCAGTCATTTCACTGGCTGCCTATTCTCCAGCAGTGAACATAATATAAAAAATGCACTATTGGTATTAGACATATAATAATCTCAAACATTTCGAATCTGCAACAAACCCCTACAAAATACAACACAAATAAAACTCATCAAGCAAACAAAATTATCATTTAATAAATAGAATTACACTAAATTACACTTTATTCAGATTCGCTTCAATCAGACATTTACTCTTACACAATATCTTTTCTAAATATACACTGAGCCATCTGCTGGGCCTAAATGATGAATACCTATAAGCAATGCATCAACTAGAGTCCATACTCCAAGACCTCCGAAGCTAAACAGTTTTCCGATGCCTTCCTGCCAATGCCCTAAGTAGAAGCGGTCAGCTCCAAAACCACCAAGAGTTAAGGCCAGAATCAGGGCTGTGCCCCAACGAGTGCCTCCTGACCATGAGCAACGAATTTTCTTTAAAAATCTCCTCTTTCCAAGACAGATGATGTCATCAGAAACGGTACAGTTTGTTCTGCAATAAACAGTTTAGATAATCAAAAGACTGTTGACAATGTACTTAAAAGTTATTTGTAGTAATTTGATGGAAAAACACAGTGTTCAAATTTAATTACTCAGAGAACACAAAATATATTTACGCATAGAACTTCAACGGTGACGCCAGAGAGTTGCAACTACCCTTTTGTTCACAGCGGTGTTCCCATTTTTCAGTTTGGTAACAAAAACGACACATGGCTGTCCGGTTGAATGTCTTCAAACCCTACAAACAAAAACATTGATATAAACACATCCATGACTTACTTTTAAGCATATTAAGGAAAGCAGAAGGTATTTGTACTTGTGAAATTTAAAATAACGAATGGAATAAAACTTACATTACAAGATATGAAATGCTTCACATTGCATGAATAGTTGTACATGCCTCCATATCGGCAATCAATGCTCCGATCACATTCAATGCACGGGTACTGCAGCGACGAACACTCCGAAATGTTCCCCTGATCAGTGGTTGGACAACTTTTTAGGTATTCTTCATTCGCACTAAAACTTAGACCTTTGTCGTTGGTATCTTTCAACTTATTCTCTTTACTAGAAAATGGGTGCTCCATATTGTTGTTATTAGCTGAAATTTATACAAGAACGTAAGTACATATTATATTAAACACATCAGGTAAAAAAATATAATATGATCGATTACATTTAGCTTACCCATGTCTGTTATATGAATTGTATTGAAAATGACTAAAAGAACTAAAATAAAACAATCTCGTACAGTTATCCTTACAGGTGTTATTCGTGGCATTATACTGGTGTGATTACATTTTACGATAAATAACTAAATCACCAAAACACACAAATGTGTAATCAATCTACATACTAATACAAGGTACCTAGTTCCTGTTTCGTTCCATCTGTCACGTACGTCAATGTCAGTTTGACGTACTAGTTATTCTAACGTTTCATAAGACGTTCCAATTTTCTCCTCAAAAATGTAGCACTATCAATATCGTACGAAATACATTCACGATGTTAAAGTATATATCATCTTTTTAACAACTTCATAATTTAATATTTACTGTAGTAAACCAAAATTGCCTTAAAACTGTACATTTAAAATGGAAAAAGTAACTAAATACTATGTACAAAATTAACGTAAAACCAGCGCCTAACTTAAACTGCAAATAAAACACCCCTCCCAGGTTATTGTCACTGCTCATTGTACCCAGAAGGCTGGCAGCATTGCCGTGTTGAATCGAAATTTTAACAAAGTAACTGAAAACTTTATGCGTAAAGGAACGTAGTGACATTGTGTAGAAATAGGCAGTCTATTTAAGACATGGTAAAATCTGATTTGTCGGATGTAACAACCTAGAAAGAAAATACTGAAGAAGTTTTAATGAACCTACGACTCGGAAATCAAAAACACTGATGACGAGGCGGTATGGTCTCAGACCTTAGCCCACAGAGCCAAAACAAAGAGGAGTTGGCCTAAGCAACTGTGCACTGTGATTTTCAACTAGGTCCTGACGCTATCATTGTGGGCGGGGCTTAGTTAGTATGTTGTCAGCGTTCGTAAGGTGCACATGTATCGAGACTCGCATTATCGGTGTGTTTTCGCGGTTTTAAGAAGAAAAGGATGAAGTGTTGTGTTTTATCGTGTAAAAGTTATTCAGACAGACGTTCTGATGCTATGAATGGTATCACATTTCATTTGTAAGTAATTTTATACGTAATTATTAAAATAGTTCTAGAAATTTTTCGGCTTTCAAGTATAAATTACATTCTCGACACTAGATGGCGTAACTTTTGTGAATTAAAAATATAAGTACGTAGTTCCGCATTAGTATATTGTAATAATCATACGTGGATACTGAAAACTAAAGTATACATTTAGTCCTAAATACTTTTTAGTCGCCAAAACAGTACTTTAATAGTTTTATAAATATTTTGCGAACAGGCCGCCATCTATCGTCAATTAGAACAACTATTTTCAACGTACCAAATATCCAGCCGTAATTAGAATCAAATAATTTTACCGAATAATGTACGGCGTACGGTACTGATAGCACATAGCTACGTACTATGGTCAGTAATGAAATAACAATACATTTTAATAGCAAATATTTTGAAGTAACAAAGTTCTGAGTTGTATACATATTATTCTCCGTGACTGTTCATGAATTGAAAGAACTTCGAATATTAAATAAACAGTTTATCCATATTAACATAATTTACCACTTAGTTAATTTCATTTCTTTTTATATTTGTTTTAGATTTCCATCCGATGATAATTTAAAACAACAATGGATCACAAAAATGAATAGACCGGATTGGACTCCGACAAAATATACAAAGATTTGTTCTTGCCATTTTAATAATGCAGACTTCATAGTGACAAAAAAAGGCCATAAAAAATTAAAGAAGGGCATTTTACCTAGTTTAAAACTGGATTTGTCGGTTAGTTTCGATATTGTTTGTATAACCGACTTTTAATTATTTTGGGAGAATAAGTATGTACCTATTTCATTTTATTTCTTATATTACAGATTAAAAGAAAATTACCAGAGCCCGCACTATCATCTATGGAGCCTACCACAAGTGATTTGAGCGAATTTTTGATATTTCATGATTCGCCTAGAACAAAGAAACTTAAGCAAGAAATAGAACAACTTCAATATAGAGAAAAAAAGAGTAGATTAAAGATCAGAAGACTTCAAATGAAAGTTAACCGCTTGAAAAAAAAAAGGTACTTATCTAGTGCCACTACTTTTGCTTCACATACCATCAAAGATTATTTCTAAATCATGTACCTACCTACGTTTTTGCTTTTGTTTCAGGTTCAAAACTTAACTACTTTAATTAAAGAGTTGGAAAGCAAACATCTTCTACAGGGAGAGGATTCCTAAATTTTAACTTCGATTAATATAAAGTTGAAAGACTTGGTTGGGCGACAATTATCAAAAATTAAAAAGCTTCCCTTGAAGAAGAAATATTTTCCTGCCCTCAGATCATACGCATTAACGCTTTATTATTTTTCAAAAGGATAACACTGAACAAGCGTCTCATGCTTTAGTACTGTTACTTGTATCTCAAACTGAAGGGTGGAAATTACCTGTGGGTTTCTTTTTGATTCATTCTATGACCGGAGAACAACGGACTTTAATAGTACAACAGTGTCTTTACAAGTGTCAATAAAATGGTGTAGACGTAGTTTCACTTACAATGGATGGTTGCGCAGCAAATATTGCTATGCTAAAAAAGTTAGGATGTTCGTTAGAACCACGAGCTATGAAAACGACTTTTAGACATCCTACCATCCTAGTGCTGAATACGAAGTAGCAATATTCCTCGATGCATGCCATATGCTAAAACTTGTGCGTAACGCCTTAGAAAATAAGAAGAGGTTTCTTGATTATCAGGGCAATTATGTAGAATGGTCCTATCTCGTCAAGCTCAATAACCTACAAAAGTCTGAAGGTCTTCATCTCGGGAACAAGTTAAAAGACAAGCATATACATTTTCAGCGACAAAAAATGAAAGTAAATTTAGCCAGTCAGCTTTTTAGTAATAGCGTAGCTGACGCACTCCACCTTTGCGAAAAAAGTGATGTTGGATTCAAAAATGCAGCGGCAACAATTAGTTTTATCCGCTTGATTAACAATGTCTTTGACATTCTCAACTCTCGAAACATGTGTCAGGTGGAGTACAAAAAACCCTTGTTTGAAAAAAATATTTCAAATACAAAAGATTATTTAGAATTCGCTAAATATTACTTGATGTATATAGTAGCTCCTGATGAAGATAAGCCTGTTATCGCTACAAACCGAAAAACTGGCTTTAAAGGCCTTTTAACATGTATCAACAGTACTCTTTTTTTGTACGACCGCCTGATTGAAAAAGAAAAGGTACTAAAGTATCTAACTCTGTACAAATTTTCGCAAGATCATTTGGAACTATTTTTTGGGTAATAAGGGCTAATAATAATCCAACCTCACGCCAGTTTAAAGCAGCTTACAAAAAAACTTTGATTAATACAGAACTGAAAGAGGGTTTCAGAGGAAATAGCATTCCTTTAGAGGATTTTTCCATTTTGAAATTTATTCAAAATGGAAAAATCCTTTGGAAAAATTTTTTGTACAGAGGATTTCCTCTGTACAAAAAATTAATATGACATCAGAACGTTATCGGATTTTACAAAATGTTTCGAGCTTGGAATCATTGAATGGTACGGATGTCGAACCCATGCATGCATGCATAAAAACTAAAAATAAAGCTGGTCTTACTTTCCCATCTAAAGATGTCATAAATATATGTATACGAACCGAATGCGGTATCCTTTGTGTTAAATCACAATCTTTGAATTCTCCTAATTTCCGTAAACATAAAATTGTATCGAATACATCAAAGTCCCTTATTGGACAAGATTGTTTCAAACAATCGGCCAACCATATGTTTGACCAAACATCGACTGTTAATCATATTATACTTCTAATTAAATATATAGATATAGCTGTTGCCCGCGGCTTCACTCCCGTTTTTTTTCTTCTAAATTTCAATATTTTCTCACCGTTTAAACCTTCCCTGGGCTTCCACGAATATTTCAAGACTAAAATTAGACAAATCAGTTTAGCCGTTCTCGAGTTTTAGCGAGACTAACGAACAGCAATTCATTTTTATTTATATTGATAGATGATAGATTCGTTTTAAGCATTTCGCAACCATACAAAACAATAGGGCAACCAACCGACAACAATTAACCAAAACTGTTATTTTCGCAGGTAATTGAATTTTGTAAATAAAATTATGTTCGTTATAATAATTTGTCTATTATTTTACAGAAGTACAATATACATATTATATATTTTGCTTAGTTTGGGGCTGGGTCAATTGGTGTAATTTGTCCCAAGATATTTATTTATTACATCTAAATCAGTAAAAATGGTTACCCTTATTTTATTCATTTATTACACAAACTTTTTGAAGATCAAAGTTCTGAGTACGTCCCATTACTTTTATACTTATTGACATCTAGTGTGATATAGCTGAACTACGTAGTGAGTAGTGACGTCAATGTATCGATGTTAACTTGCTAGGCGAGTGGTTTTGCTACTAACCGACGGATGGAAAATTGAAAAGTGGGCGGAGTTCCACAACCCCTCACCCCGCAAAATGTCACGCGATGTTTCATAGGGAAATCTTATTACCACACCTCTTTGTTTTTGCTGTGCCTTAGCCTGTCCGAAAGGACAAACAAAACCAAAAAAAAAAGGTAAAATCTGATAGGAATTAACGTTAACTTAACCAAAACAAAATGGCCCGACTTCGCGAGATTGTGTGACAAGAGAAACGCAAATTTAAATAAATGCTTCCAGTCCAGTAGCGACAGCGGTTATCACGAATATAAAGCACTAATCATAATCACACGCAGCTCTCTAACATTCATCAATTTCTCGTAGGACGCCTGTGAACCTTTAAGTCTGTCGAGTCTGCGCTAACGAATTAGCGACGACTTGCTACCACCTTGCTACAAAACTACAAATACCATCATAGCGCCTGATGTGATCTGGCAACATGAATCCTACTATCCTACTAATATTATAATCCTATGCTAATCCCACTATTATTATAAATGCGAAAGCTTAACGAGGACTGTTTTCACTCTTTTCACGCCGCAACGGCTGAACACATCTGAAATTTGGCACAGAGATAGATTATAATCTGGGATTAGGTCAATTTTAATTCCGGAAAATCGTGCGTGTAGTTCCCGCAGGATAGCGCTATACGAATTTGTCACAGATGAAGTTGCGGGCAACAACAGCTAGAGTACAAATACGTTAATAACGTTAATTCCTGATGTCAGTAGCAGGTAAGTCCGGAGGTGTTCTTGTCTAACGCACTCGGAATCACAATCGCATGCACCGTTCTTTTCTGTCAAAAGGTAAAGTATGAGGGTAGAAAGAGATTGTGAATGCGAGGCAGACAAAATAATATAGTTAAGTCCTTATACAGTATCTTTATTACTACCAGCGCATAAAAATAATTCAACAATAATATTCTAGAATAGGCAAATTAACACAATACTTTAAATTCTCACATAACATTAAACAACCACAAACATAATAAATCAAATCACAAAAAGTAAAATAGTAGTCAATTCATATTTTGCGAATCAAACGTGTCGCCTAGGTTTTCCAGCCCTGGTTTAGGGCTGTTTTTTTCCGACATCTCTGTAATAGTGGACAAATCGGGCACAGAGCAAGTAACGGGAAACAATTGTTGGAGGTTGGCACCATAACTTCGGATATGGTTCGTTTCGTCTTGGTACGAATCGAAATAGTTATTGTTAATGGTGCTAGTCGTGTCTTCCTCGCTCAGAAGATACCATTTTGTGGGTCGAGGTTTAGATGGTTGCTCTATTGATATTTCGTCGGATAGATCTTCGGTTATAATACTAGAATTCGGACTCACGGGAGTGAAATACTGCGTTTTACCGCTTCCAGGGCTTGCTGATTCCGTCACCTTAGCTGTGGAAGTGCAATATGTGAAAATATACATAGCCATAAGAATGAGACAAAAAATACAATTGCAAGAGGTTTAACGGCACTCTTAACATATTCAACTCGAAACTTCAGCTTGTGTGGATCTTTAAAAAAATATTAAGCTTTACACTTTTTATTGTGGACAGCGTAGCGCTAGTATACCGTAGTGTATAGACCAGGGGTGGCCAACTTGATCAGACCCAAGATCTCCTGTTTACTAACGAAACCCTGTGCGATCTACCAATTTCATACTTCATGAAACCTTAAATCAGCAGTTGGTGATTACGTTGCGCAGTCTGGTCTACGTATTTATATTTTTTGCCTTGCCACGATCGACTGGACTAACAGTCGCGATCGACCTGTTGGCCACCCCTGGTATAGACCAACCGCTTAAATGAGTCCTCGCCCGCAGTCTTTGCCTGCGCGGCAAAAGGGCGCGGGGTAGGATGCCAAAGGGGACCAAGAGAGGTGCGGGCGGGTAGTGCGCCTCCCGCCCGCACTTTTCTCGGCCCCCGCGGTCGTGCGAGGACTCATTTAAGCGGTCGGTCTATAATTGTATACTTTTATCTTTCTCTATCACAGAAATATACACAGTCTACACAGACTGAAATTGTAAACAAACAAATGTAAACAAACTTTTAGCCGATATTTATCGATGAACTACATATCACACTAATTCTTCAAACACTGCTAAATGCATTGTGACTTTTTTTATTTTACGTTCACATTTTTCTATCTGTGTACACTTTAGACCATTCATGTACAGAGAAACTATTTATTAGGTAATTTAGATAAAGAATATTTCAAAAATGTGAGTATTTTAAATGGCTTCTAACGACAGGAGACAACTTGAAAGATAAAATAAATAATAAGTAATGAATACATATCCATAATATCAGATCCCCATAGATTATTTCTAAAAATAAATTATTGTGTGTAAACAGTAAGATTCTTACCTTCTACCAAATCAGCGGCACACTGCGCATGATCGCAAAACATCTCGGGTAACAGTTTTCCATCCTCGATAACAATATTAACATCGATATTCTCTTTGCTTCCTTCAGGGGAACCACTCGAGTTCAAAGTGATAATAGATTGAGCGGTCGTTTCTATAAATTCTACGCTGTCCCTCTTTCGCTCCGTACAATCTTCATTAAAAAGGCACAATTCAGAGTGGTTGTGTATAAGGTCAGATGGCTCTTGAACAAAAACTCCGGATTCATTATCACATTCAACGAGTTCCGTCCGGGTTTTGGGTGATTTATTTTTTCCCACTGGTTTCTTTTTAGGTCTCAGTATTTTGACTTTGATGACGTTCTTTTTAGCACTCTTGCGCTTAGTAGCCGGGGTCACTCGAGATTCCGGAGATGTATGTTCGTGTATATTTATTTCTAAATTATCAGGTACATCGCCCTCGCGGTATAATATACTTATCGCCGGGGGGCAAGATCTCCTTCCACTACGCGAGCATCGCGCTTTCTTTTCTTCCTCCACTATTGATACTTCAGGACTCTTTGTGATCCGTTGTAATGTTTTCTTTTTATTCGGAGTCGAAGATCGTTTTCTAGATCTAGTATTTTTCTTAACTTCTGTATCCACTTCCATTGTTACTTGGTTGCGGGACGCAGTAGACTTCTGAGCGCTCTCTAGAAGCAGTTGTTCCAGTCTTCTGTCGAGCGAATCTGACAGAGATCCTTCGATGCTAGTGGATTTAATTTCATTCATGATTGAATCTGTCATTGACCTTTTGGGAGCGCTCAAGTCGAGTGCCGATAAAAACCGTCCAGCTTGCTTCAAATCGGAAAATTCATTGAATACGTTCATTAAATGCTTTTGGAGGCTACATTCTTGGGCCATCAGAGGCATCGACACATCAACTTCTGACATTAGGAACTTGTTACCATTTGGATTCATAGCTGTTAATTGACTCTGCATTTCATTGATTGTCGGATAATCTTCGTTGGCGATTATGGTACTTTTGCTAACCGAGATGTTTTCGACGATGGATAACTCGGGAGACGGCGGGAAAGAGAGGTTACTAGAGCTTGCGGCTTCATTATTGTTCGTTCGAACGTGGTCGTCTGTTACTTCAATTTCAACACTGATATTACTAAGAGTTCTCTGTGTAATGTTTCCAAGATTACGCTCGTTAGTAGTCTCCTCTATCTTCTCCAATGCTTGCATAATTCTCTTCGTTCGCGGCATAAGGAGCTGGTATGATTCTGAGCGGTGCACCTCAGAATTGTTAGTAGACTGTGTAACAGTCTTAACGGATATACTGAAGGATGAATTGTTCGAATCACTTGTTTCGTAGTCGACTATGTGCGGTAACGACTTACTCCTACTTCGGTTAGACTTTCTCCTTTTAAGAGACATAGTGGACACGCTAAATCTCCTCTTTTTTCTATGGCCTATGTTAAAAGGACTCGCGTCTGAGTCTTGGTAGCCTTGGTTGCTGTTTACAGAGTTATTTGACGGACCATCGGGGGACTTGACGGGTTTCAAGCTGTTAGGACAAAAGAGAACTTGCTTAGCACAAATAGCAGCTAGCCGTACGGTAAAATGCAGAAGCCCAAGTGCAATAATAGAGTGCAAGGGATTAGTGTCCGCGATCAGAATGGAATTTCAGAGCAACCTTAGCGTAACAAAATTAATTTACACCAGAATTAACTCGGAACTAGTCAACACACATATAAATTGTAACAGCTTTCAAAGAATACCTAGTTTTTTTTTTATTAATAGGTATCCTTATCTATTGTGATTTAGGAAAAAATATATATTAATTAACAATGTTAAAAGGCTAAATGAACGGTTTGTTCACTTTGATTTCCAATTGTGTATATTTTAGCTACGCTATGAAGTAAACCAAACTCATTACTAAATAATTACTGTGTAATTACGGGTCGGTTATTCCAGGATGTGCATTCCGAGTCTTACATTGGTCGCACACCTTTCAAGCTAGCGCAACGTTTACTCAAACTTTCCATTCTAATAGCGGAAATACAGCTCGCGTCAAACATAATAGCGGAGACGCTCACATACATCTAAACATGGATTTTATTGACATTAGTGTTAATCTTCATGTTCTAGATACATTTAAGCGCATTTTTACTGTTATATTCGACGCAGGCCCGAGGCAATGGAAGCAGGTTTACAAAAAAAAATCACTCACCATAGCGATGACTAAGTTTTCCCGAAATCAGACATGTAGGTATAAGAAACATACGAGATGAATACATAGTTGCTTTTAACCCCTTAATGCATGGTTTAGGATGCAGCCTACATACCCAAAAAACTTAAAAATATAAAACGAGCCAGCGGGCACCATCACCTATAGACACTCGAAACGCCAAAGGATTGCAGATGCGTAGCCAGCCTAGAGGGCCAGGATGGAATACCTCGTGTGCCAGTAATTTCACCGGCTACCTATAGACCGACCGTTTAAATGAGTCCTCGCCCGCGCGGTGCAGGGGCGGGGTGGGACGACCGCGGGGGCCGAGAGGTGGGCGGCAGTCGCACTACCCGCCGCACCGAGAGAGGTCCCCTTAGTCGTCCTACCCCGCGCCCCTGCACCGCGCTGGCGAGGACTCATTTAAGCGATCGGTCTATAACTTTCACGCCGGAACACAGCAGAACAAGCACTGCTGCGGCGACAGGATTAGCGAGTAAGATGGTGTTAGCTAATTTGTTCCATAATGTATCACATATATTAATTATTATTTTAGCGTTAACAATTTTCAATTAGTACATACATACATACACAAATCACGTCTTTATCCCTTACAGGGTAGACAGAGTCTAAGGTAACAAGAACTAAAGGCCACGTTAGGCATGAATGTAGACGTATAGGTGGAAAGGGGAATCAAAATAGTGATGGGTTGCTAGACGCATCGCCTATAATATGATTCCTATGCCTATATTGCCTATTCCCTCGATGGGCTTTTACCATCAACGCGGGACGAGCAGCAACTGATACATTCTATGTTTTTCCTTTGCTCCCAGACCAGCATGGAACTATGCAATAAGTATTAACTAGGTATTTATTTAAAAGCACAATGTAACCATCTCTACTATATTTTAGCATGTCATAAAGTCAGCATTCAACGATAAAGTGAAGTATGTAGGTAACTTAAATATATTTTAATGTCGAAAAACTTAAGCTACTATAAATGAGACACGGTTTATTTAGCAAGTGTTTATTGATTCGAAATAAAACACCTGCTCCCATTCTTACAACTAAATGTAAATGTAACAAATGCATTTTCAACCGCTGTACAGAATACTTACAAAAATTTGAGCCGTTTAAAAAAGACATGTTTTTAAAAGTTATCTAAATAATCAAATACACACTTAAATGACATTTAAAGACGGAACTGAGCAAAACGGTAACCTTTAGAGAGAAGCATATATTATAACCAAATAAATAACTATGAAATTGATATGCCCATACCACAAACCAGTTATTACAGGACATGCTTACCGACAACGACCACATTAATCTTGGGAAAGTTTTTTTTTGTGCGTGTTTCGCGTTTACGTAACAATTTTTGATATGAGTGTAGACGCGTGTAGCGTCCGCTTGACGTGTGTACTAAAAGGAGGCGATTTTCACGGAATATACGGTTAAGAATGAGAAACTTTATAATTTGGACACTGTTTAAAGTTTAATAGGGAACACTAATAACAACGTATACATTATGTAGTACTAGGATAAACTAAAGGGAACTCTCGTCATAAGTGGTCCATCCCCTTCAACCATAGACAATTTTTCACATTTCCGTCTCTAGCAGTCAGATAACTATGCCTTTCACCAGCCTGTACTTTAATATGAATAAAAAATATTTTTAAAATACTTCAAATTAAAGACTTACAAATTTATTACAAAAATCTCAATAATCCAGTTACTTTATTGTTTGTATATTTAAAAAATAGTAAAACCTTGTAGATTTTAAAATAAATATATTGTACTTATGTAAACAAGCAAAAGATATGAAATAAAATCTTTGTGAATCGGTAAAAGATCATGATTATTTAATTATTAATATTTGTTTGATAATTTTAGAATGCAATAAATTTGGTAAAAGTAACATAATAAAAATATTATGAAACAAAACTCATCTTGGAGAATAAAAGCGGTTGATTCAAAAAAATATGATTAATTCGGCTCTGACTCTCTTCTGTCTCTGGTTTTTTTGTATAAAAAATTTGCACTTCAAATTTTCCACTAAAAAAACTAATACAATCTTCAAATAAAATCTACTTACTGATTAGCAGCGGTTTCTATTGCCTTTTTTACATTGTCTGTTGACTTTTTGCTCCTTTTCGTCGGCGGGGGCGAGGGAGAGGGGAATTTATATAATAGTTCTTCATCTTCATTATCCGGTGCCTTTGCTGAAGATTTTCTACTCTTGACTTGCTTTACAGATGCACTAGTGGCAACTGAAAATAGATATTAAATAATAAGAGCGCAGATTTGTCTTTATATTTCTTGCAGTCCAGTCCACCCTCTATTCTTTTTCTTGTTCTTACGCATAAGAACGAAATAAACAAAAATGACTAAGGCGTATGCAAAAGAAAGATCCCGTTTTTCTTATGAATTTTACCTATTTCTAACAGTCCGATTGACTCGAAACTTGGTACACATGCAGGATGAATTAACGCAGCTACATAACTGCTTAAGTACATAACTTTCCCTAGAAACTTAACTAGTAAATTGGACTTCACTACATATTATAAAACAAAGTCCACCGTCGCGTCTACGCGTTACGATAATTGTAGGGAACTACTTCTGACTTCAAGCTAATCCTGCCGCTAAGTAGCAGTGCTTACACTGCTGTGTTCCGGTGTGGAGAGTAAGACAGCCGGGGAAATTACGGGCACAAGAGGCATTTCATCTTAGTTCTCTAGGTTGGCAACGCATCTGCAATCCCTCCGGGGTTGCGGGTGTCTATGGGCAGTGGTGATCACTTACCATCAGGTGACCCACTTGCTCGTTTGCCTTCCTATTCATATAAAAATAAAAAAAATAAAAAAAGCTGCCTGTCAATCCCTTCAAAGCATTCTCATCTGAAAATACTAGTATGGACGTGGATCGCGAGCCATGCTGCACTGGGGTTTTTGGTTACTGTAAAGTGCAAGAGTCACGGACACAGCTCGCATACGAGTATCCGGCTCAAGTCTCGAGCAACAGCTAGTGAAATCATTAAAAAAAATGTTGTCTCACCTTGTAGAAGTTTTTTCGGCGTCCTAGTAGACCTCCTTTCCGTGGCGACTCTGGGTGTACCATCACTAATTGCCTGTTCTTTTTCATCTATGTTATTTAATTTAGTCTCTTGCCGCGGGGATCGCTCGGCGCTTTTGGAAAGACTACTTGTTACTGACGGAGAAACCGATTTTTTGGGCCTACCTCGTCTCTTTCTAAAAAAGCCAAGTAATGTTAAAAATGACGAAAAACAGATCTTTTCATCGCTAGAAGTGTCTCAGATGATCAAATTTGTAAATGATTGCCTGGTCTAAGCTGTAACATTACTGGTTAGAAAATGACGACTAAAGAAGAACTAAAATCATACAAGACTTTTGTTAATATATTTATGCATTTGACCACAAAAATATGAATAAACAAAAAATATTTGCCTTGCTACTCCGCTACTCAAAAACCAATATATTATGTTATTTGAGTAGCGGAGTAGCAAGGTAAATATTTTTTGTTCATTGAAATGGACCTCCGCAAAGTAACGCCTGATTCAACACACACAAAAATATATCAAATACGAGGAAAGTGCTACTATTTAATGACATACTCTAAGTATAATTTTCGGTCGTTAACGATATACATAATCAGAAGCTCTTACTATAGCTAACCTTACAAAATGAGACGGCACTAACTCGAACTACCATACCTCAATGTGACATTATCCTCTTTCTCCACAGAAGTTATAGACGATTCCTTAATCTCTTCCACTGGTGCAGGCTGTACATCCTCTTCATGCTTTTCTACTATTTCTTTGAATATGTCCGATTCAATTTTATTTATTTTCTCTTTCACTCCTGGAATAAAGTATGTAACCTTGGGATCACATGTTTGTTTCTACTGTTTATTTTAATTTTACAAATGAATACTTCCATCCAATTATATTATGTATTCTGGTAAATGTTTAACTTTTATACATACATACATACATAAATCACTTCTTTCTCCCTTACGGGGTAGACAGAGCCTAAGGTGACAAGACCCAAAGGCCACGCTTAGCATGATTGTGGGCGTATAGGTGGAAAGGGGAATCAAAATAGTGATGGGTAGCTAGCCGCATCGCCTATATGATTCCTATGCCCATTCCCAACTCCCATTGCAACTTTTATAATACCCTTTATATAGGTGCTCTTTTTGGGAATGTACTAATATTATAAATGCGAGGACGCCAGAACGAAACCTGAATGAAATTCGGCACAGAGACAGATCATAGTCTAGAATAGCACATAGGCTACTTTTTATCCCGGAAAATGGCGTAGCTCCCGCGGTTTAGCGATAAGCGCGATAATTCTGCGCAAACGTCACGTAACGTCATACTTTTGTTGCGATCGTAGATTTTTCTTTACATCGTTTTTTGCTGTCGTTTCTGAGGGTACCACAGCAATAAATAAGAGCCTTTAAATTTCTTGTATTTCATGTACAATAAAATAAATAAATATTAAATAAATATTAGGGAACAATTC
Organism: Pandemis corylana; assembly: GCA_949127965.1. Lineage (NCBI taxonomy): Eukaryota > Metazoa > Arthropoda > Insecta > Lepidoptera > Tortricidae > Pandemis > Pandemis corylana. The sequence continues at coordinate 5,283,209 of OX421867.1, read as the reverse complement.
ACACAAATTGACCTAGTCCCAAAGTAAGCGCTAGTAAGGCTTGTGTTATGGGTACTAGACAGCGATATACATACTTATATGGAGAAATGCATACTTAAATAGATAGAAACATCCATGACTCAGGAACAAATATTCGTGCTCATCACACAAATATATGCCCTTACCAGGATTCGAATCCGGGACGCTTGCTTCGCAGGCAGGGTCACTACCAACTAGGCCAAACGCGTCGTCAGTTATACATACATACTTACATACAATATTGACAATGCAGTTGCCGTTTAAATTTATAAATAAACATGTTTTTCAAATGCCGGACGAGACTTGAATCCGCGCTTCATAAGCAGACCACCGGGAATGCCGACCAGATCTCCGAAGAACTTAACACTTGCATTGCTTGCATACAGGCGTGTGGTGCCATCTATCGCAACTCATTCGCAGGTTACGATTAGAGGCGTAAGAAATAATGTATCACTTTTGGTTTTTTATATTATTAGATTTTTTTACAGTAATGCAGTTTTTTACAGTTATACCTGTGTCAGCGGGCGAGGGTCTAGGTGTGGTCGTGCCGCTGGACAGCTCCACACAGTTGGCAGGGTCCGGCTGCTGGGCTGGCTCCTTGTGGAACATAGAGACGACCTGCGCCAGAACCGGGTTTATATGCTGCCAATAACCTTCCAATTGTATTTCCTAAAAACATTTAGCGGTTAGTTTAGGCATAGTCTTTATCCTGCACAGGAACTTTGAGTTTCCCAGGATAAAAGCGGCATGGGATAGTCAGAAATGGAAATGGTCTATTTCACAGAACTTAGGCGCATTCGAATCATAATTACTAACTTGGTCTTTTTTTGTAAATTTGATTTTGAGCGTCTTCTCTTCGCTTTGTTTCTCAGGGGTCTCTGTTCCTTTCCTTGTTGTTAATTCCTTGTCTGCAAAAAAAAACAATTTGTTCACAACCCATGAACATCCCAAGCCTTTGAGGATTGCAGATGTGCCAATAATATCACTGGCTGCAACGAGTATAAAAAAAAATATTATATATCTTGAGACAAATGACACCAATTGACCTAGTCCCAAACTAAGGAAAGCTTGTAATATGGGTACTAGACAACGGATGGACATACTTATATAGATAAATGCACACAAATATCTACCCGCCCGGAATCTTCGTAGTCAAGTTCTCTAACCACAAGGCTATCTGGACACGGAAACCTCTGGTCGTTGGAGTATATAACATACATCATATTAATCAAAGCTTAGCGACAGTATAGTTTGATGAGCTTAATAAATCTTTCTTGGTACACATTTTTTTAACCCTTTTTTGAACTCTGATTCCATATGTCATGTTGTCTAATGAAAAAAAAAACAGTAATCTACAGTTATATTTTCTTTTCATTAAAATAACGCACCCTTTCATTCACAAGTACTAGTCAAGCTTTATGCTAACTTAACACTCTTCTGTTCTTATCTGTCACTTTGAGATTTGCATTAGTCCGACAAAGACAAAAACATGCGAGCTATAAAAGGTTTGTCACTTTCATAAGGAGGAAAATCTCCAAGTTCTTCAAAATTATAGTTTCGAATACAATAGTGGAAAAGACATTACCATTAGCATTTTCCGTAGCAAGTGACTGCCTTCGCTGATGTTGTACTCTGAAAAATAAGTGAAGTTAGCACAAAGTACATACATGCACATCTGTCTTTATGCCTATAGGGTAGACATAGCCTAGGATAAACGGCCACGTATAGCGTGGTTGTGGGTGTAAGGTGAAAAGAGGAATGAAAATAGTGATGGGTTACTAGCCGCATCGCCTATAACGTGATTCTTAAGATTTTTGCCCAAGAACAAATTCGCCAATAAACGCATTTGTTCGGCGAAACTGTTTTTTTTTCAACAAGTAAGGAAATCAAGCAAGTGCCCATGGACATCTGCAACATCAGAGCGCTATAAAGGCTTGCTAACCAAGGAGATAACACTTGAGAAGCAATTCAATGGTGAAGTTCCCAATCCACACTGGGCCCGGGTGGGAGTCTAGCTTGGTAAGACCAGATTTTTTAAAACTATTTACTATTTAATAGAAGGTTGATATTCTTACGGTGGAAATGAAACCTCGATGGGACTCTCAGGTTCTGCTGCAACTTGGAGACCATTATGCTTAGATTTCTGCAGAATTCTGAAAAAGGTATTAAAGTTTTGAATCTGTTTATAAAAGACTCGTCACTCGTCTGTTACACATTTCAAACTAACTTTTAGACGCGATTCCGCTCACGTACGTGATCTATTAGATCTGGCAGACGACAATTCGGAATTTTACTTTATTTAAATGGAAGTTTATAAAAAATCCATTGTAATAGTTGTAGTTTTCATTTTCATGCGTGGAACTACCTTTGCAAAGTGTCATGTCTCGAAACTTTCCAACTTGAAGTTGCGATTTTGAGATTTTGTATGTGGAAATCATTCTAAAGTATCAAACATACATTCAGACATACCCAATGATTAACTATCGCATTTACAATATTATTGTGAATGAGGATGAAAGCTGACATATTACATGAACTATAATAATTATAATAACAATTATTTTTTAAACTTTACTTTTTCAGTCCAGAAGTCCGTTTCTTTTCTTCAACATATTTATTTTTCCAGTAGTTGTCTTCTTCATCAGCATCACCTAAAAATTTACAACAACTTTTATAAAACACTAGATTATGCCCTTGGCTTTGCTCCCGTGAAAAAAAATTAGAACAGTTCCCTATTCCTTCTCAGTAAAACTATCAGGTAATCTGAATTAACTTTATAATAGTAACCGAAACCGGTACAATATTGTTCATTCATACAGCTGAATGTATCCATAATAACATCCCTACAACATAATAATTATGATTAAATAGAACTTACTCTCAGACGATTTTGTAACGTAGGTCGCGATTGTCTTTCCTTGTTTGACGAATGGGTATACCTTCTTTCCCAACATCACATACATGCCTCCGCAATCCTCCAGAGAAAGGACCCTCCCTGAATGAGGTTTACTGAAAGACAAGTATGTTTTAAATTTTATTAAATCTGTTAATAAGTGTGGGTCAAATACTCGCACACATATACAAATATAGGTTGGATGATAATGCCTTTTACAGCCAAAAAAAAGTACAATCAGAAAAATAGTTTATGTTGAAAGTTTTTTTTTAACAAAAACAATTTTACTTGACATAACTTTGTCCATGGGCCGATTTTTCAATCCTCAGATAAGCACTAACTGACAGATAGGTCCTATCTAACCATTGAAAAATCGATCCTAAGTATGTTTTCTTTTTCAAAATTGCAGGCAGCGGGACCTTGTGCAAGTCCCATCTGGATCTTTTTCACGGGTACCTCCTATTTGTTCTATGGAACTGTGACGTCATAGAACAAATGGGAGGTACCCGTTTTCACATTATCATTATTACTCTCTTAACCGGGCAGATCTGATAATGGTACCCCTCTCTCCAACCTTTGATATAATTACTTTAAAAATCTCACAGATATATATGATTTAGTCGTCCCCTGAAGTTGCTACCCAGCGTTTAGTGCCCAGTTTGCCCATAGACTCGTGTTTTAGCACGAAATACTTACAAATGCGTCCTAGGATATCTGTATCTTCGCCCGCGAGGCGGAGAGTATTCAGTGTCGCTCGCCGAAGTCCACTCGCTGGACTCTGAACTAATGTATCTAAAACAACAATCAACCTTACAATACCGTCTCAATGGGTGCGGGTTTTGAAATACACTATGCGCCAAAATACATAATGGTTCACACGGTTGACATTATGTGAAGTGTACCCATACAAAATGAATTTAAAGAAAGGGAAATTTGACCCTATGTTTAGGTACATAACATTTTTTGCTCCTTATGACCTTAATACACTGTTAAAATATCTCGCAATGCTCACTCAGTTGTTTCAATTTTAGGTGAAACTATTTGCTAGACGAACTTTTGTTATGTACTTTAACTCATTCATTATGCATTTCAACCTTTACGTATTTTAATACTTTTTCGAAGCAACTAGTATTATTTCGTCGAAAATGAGACTGGGTATAAAGTTTTACTATTATAGATCTTGACAGCGCACAAAAACTTAATTTAAATACCTCCACGCCTCAGCCATACTGCAGCGGCTGTGGTTACCACAAAACTGAATTGTAGGTACACCGTTTTTGTTTGGCCGCGCCAAGTTTGCCAACTACCCACTTATAAAGAAATAAAATCAGGGAATGAATATGAATATGCATTGTTTGTATAGCTTCTATTAAAAAAACTATTTTGAATTATTTGGTCTGATTGGTGTCGGTATACACACACACAAATCACATCTTTATCCTACAAGACCTAAAGGCCACGTTTAGCAAGATTGTGGGCGTATAGGTGGAAAATGGAATCAAAATAGTTGCTAGCCGCATCACCTATAACATGATTCCTATGATTTTATGATTTTGTCGGTATACACGTAATATACCATTATAAAACAAACTAGTGATGAGAACTAAGCTGCGCCGATAGAATGGATAGTATAACTAAATAAATATCTCACATTCATTCTAAAATTCAAAGACTAACCTAAATATCCCCCTCACCCCTAAATCATGCCCGGCTCAAATTATACTGGCTGTGTTGCCTATCCCAGTGGGGATGACAGGCCATATATTGGTGAAATTAGTCATTATTTAATACGCAAACTAGTGACTATATTAACTTACTGGTGACTGCGATGGGAAGTTGTCCTTTTGCGGCCATTCATTCTTCTACTTTGCGCACCGCCAACTAAAAAAAAAACCCGCAATTTGGTAATATAAAAGCGCATACTAAGTATACAATACCGATCGAGGAATTCCTTTACCACTTTCTAGCAACAAGACAATGTTAGAACAGCACTATTGTTTTTTCCGATGAAGGAAGCCTCATAAATATTATAATTTATATGGCACTTGATAGTTTATTTATTCATTAGTGTTTCAACTGCTATACTAAATATTTTCAATATGTATTTGGGTTATCCACCAGATAGATAGTCAGACATTCTGGTTGGATATACTACTTGCCTGGAGATGGAGAATCTTAGGCCGTGGTCGCTTTCACCCGCCGCACGCGGCCGACAGCGGCCCGCCGCCCGCGGCGTCTGAATGGTGTGTTCGGGAATGCTCGGGAGTGGTCGTTTTCGCCCGCCGCGTGCGGCGGCGGCGGCGACGCGGCAACGCGGCGGGCGAAAACGACCACTCCCGAGCATTCCCGAACACACCATTCAGACGCCGCGGGCGGCGGGCCGCTGTCGGCCGCGTGCGGCGGGTGAAAGCGACCACGGCCTTAGATACAAAAAGTTAGTTGAGCACTACTATCTTTCAGCCAGGTCTTTATTTGTGTTAATCAGCCCTAATAAAATGACTTTGTAGAAAACAACAGATAATAAAGACTTATTCATATTTAAGTTTTTTTTTATTTGGTCTAAACTGAATGCTGAAACCAAGGACTTTTCAAGAAAAACGTAAAAAAAAACTGAAATATTTTCAATTATAGCTAGAGAAATTACACCAGAGGATAGATAGCAAATGCCTTGCCTGACATCCCATGTGCCTGTTATTTCACCGGCCGTCTTACTCTCAACGCCAGAACAAAGCAGCGCAGCCACTGCTACATTACATAATAATAACGATATATATAATAATTACTTAAATTTCCACAACATGCATCCAATCTGATTCCCATAAATACAACTAACATTTATGGTCATGCGAATTCAAAGGAACGCAAGCTTGAACGTTAAAATGAAGAGGCATTTACCCAGCAGTGGTCTGATTTGATAAGCTTGAAAAGGTTGAACAGGTATCAAAATTATCCCTCAGCCTTTCTGTAACATTGGAATGCCAGTCCACTGAACTTACCATTTGCAAATCCAAAAACTTTAGCTAATTTATCCCTTCTCTGTTTCAGAGTTAAACGAGGAGACACATGGGTTGGGGACTCATTTTCACTTTCCGAGTTAGAACGTGACTTTAACAGAATCACATCATCAGCTCTTTCTGCTACTGGAGCTTCATTTGAAGACTTGGTTTCCGGAATTTTCTTGGTTGCTTTCTTTTTGCCATCATCCTCCACAACACACAAATCAGAATCGCTATATTTTGTTGATGAAAACTGTTCAGCATACAAGCTGACACTCTTAAGGCAAGGGTTTTCCACTTGCGCCGGGTTGACAATAATATCACTGCTGTCTGAATTAACAAGATGAGTGACTGTTTTATCGGAAACAGATTTATTTAGCTCTTTTGATGCTTTACTATTGTTTAGTCTCAAATTATATTTCTTTTTTAACAACTCTGCTTTATTTTTCTCAGTCTCAGAATCAACTGCTTTTGCATCATTCATATTTTTTTGATTCGTTGCATTGTTTAAATCTGTTTCTTTTGCATTTCCAATCATTTCCAAAGCATCTGAATGATTATTATTATTTTCAGTTAATTCAACATCTTTTTGTTTTTTAGTTTTATTTTTTTCAATTTTTTCGGCAGAACTTGAGCGCTTCCGTTTCTTTGAAGATGGATCACCATTTACTTCAGGTACAAGCGGTATGGGTGTAGCATTTGGGAAAGTTTGACTGTTAACAGCTTCTTGGTTGTTTGGAAGTAAGCTGTCAGTCATCTTCAAAGAAGAGTCATGGGAATTTTGCGCCTTTCCTCGGCGTTCATCTTTCTGTGTATTCAGTTCACTATCAAGATGTTTTGCAAGTGCTCTATCTACCAAATTCATAACATCTTCAAATTGAGAAAGAGAAACTTCAATATTTTTTGTTGATTCTTCATGATTATCTGCAAGTTGTTTCTCAATAGTTTTTACAGGTTGTTCATTGTTTTCTGCAACTTCTTTATTACTGTCATGATTAGTATTCTCTTCATTGTCTCCTTTTTTACCACTTGTTTTGGAGTTTTCTGCTGCCACTCTAGATTTTAAGATACTTTGGGATAGTACATCAGGTTCTGGAGAGTTGGACTTTCTTTCTGGAGCTACATAATTTTCATCTATTAACAGTTGGTCACTTTCATCATCTGTTGCGAAATCATGTAGAACTTCCTGAAGCATTGGTGTTAAGGGTTCAGTATACACAATAAAATCCCTAAGAGACTTAGGTGGTTTGGATTGTGACTTTGACTTGTCACCATCTTGTTCATCTTGTTCTTCATCTGTGCTCTTTTCTAAATCTCTCTGGATGTCCTCGGCTGTTTCATAGCAGCTTTCTAGTATTAGGGTCTCAGTGGATGCTCTGTTGTGGACTAGTTTGGAACATGTTGTATCCTCACCTGTACCATTTTTTTCATTATTGTTACTAATGCTTGGCTGCTCATTGTCACCATTTGCATCTGATGAAAAACATACATCAGCAATAAGAAGCTGAAGGCAGAAAAATAAATAGAAAAAATTAAAAACCCTCACTGTTATTTTCTTATATTTGCTTAAGAAACAAAGTTTGGCTAGATGTGCAGTCACAATCTTTTAATTTATGACCCAATTAAATTTGAATAAATTACTGCGATTGCTATTGTCTACTTTGTTCTTTGTTTCTGTATTGTTTTGTACTGATTTTTGGTGTTAAATAAAGAGTGTTTGTATTGTATTTGTATTGTATTGTTAAGAAATCTTACCACTCTTATTAGATTTATCTTCTACAGGCACAAAGTTAAGATGTTTTTTATCTTTCTCCGTGAGGTTCAGTCTGAAAATATGAAAAACGAGTCAGGAATTACCAAAAATTTTAATCACTTCAAAATAAATGATTTTACTATTATGGATTCATACCCTCTCTTGAAACTGTGAATCTGGGTGACATCCAGCCTGTAGTAGGGGTTGGTTATATCTGGCAATATTCGTTTCAGGAATGCCTCTTTTAAGCTCTGCCAAGTTCTATTTGTCAGCTGAAAAAAGAGTTTTTTCTTATTTCTTAAACAAGTCAAAATTTTGTTAAGTCACAGTGTTTTATACATTAAAAATGAACTTGCTTTCAAAATAAACTTGCGATGGCCTGTAATAGCTTCAGAATATTATGTAAACCTTATGTAACCTTTTAGAAATACTTACGGGAGAAATCCTACTATACCCTTCAGGAAATTTTTGATGATAAAATAGATAAGCAGACAAGTGTTTTATAAATTAAAGTAAACATGTTAACAGTTACAATTTATAATAGTTTTATTGATAATGAGTTTATTTAGATTTGATATTTGAGTTTGTATTAGGTACTTAGGTATTAAGTTAAGAAGTTCAAGTGTCAGGGCCGACAATGCATTGGCATCGCGTAAAGCGCTGCGGGTGTCTATGGACAGTGGTGATCATTTAACATCAGGTGACCCACTAGTTCGTTTGTCTAGCCTCTCCAACATAAAAAAATACTGTTAAAAATTACAATAGTTTATTTTAGTGTTTGAATCTTTAGTTTACTTTAATCTCATGTTTAATTGAGTCTGAGTTAGGTACTTATGTTACTTAGTACATAGTACCCTTGTTTAGATGTAAGCATTGTTAGTAAAAAAAAATAAAAAAAAAAATAAAAAAAAAAAAAATTACCTAATATTTGCAGTGCCCTTACAGGGTTTGATCTTGTATCAAAGCAAATAAATGTTTGTAAGTATGGATGGACAGATGAATCGATGGATGCTTGTTACTCTTTCACGTAACTACGGAATGGATTTGGATAAAATTTGGAACAGAGATTGCTGATACCCTAGATCAGGGGTGGCCAACAGGTTGATCGCGATCGACCGGTCGATCGCGACTGTTAGTCCAGTCGATCGTGGCAAGGCAAAAAATATAAATATGTAGACCAGACTGCGCAACATTATCGCCAACTGCTGATTTAAGGTTTCATGAAGTATGTAAATTGGTAGATCGCACAGGGTTTCGTTAGTAAACAGGAGATCTTGGGTCTGATCAAGTTGGCCACCCCTGCCCTAGATTAACACATGGGCTACTTTTTATGCCGGAAAATTGCATAGTTCCTGCAGGATAGCGAATAATTAACTTTTGGCAGACAAAGTCGTGGGCAGCAGCTAGTACATATATACTTTGAGAAACATTTAATGATTATATTTTTAAAAAACTTACCCGTGTACTAGCAAAGTCCATCCACATCTTTCTCCCTTTGACCTCACCATAAGCATTGTGTTGCACTAAGTAGTCCACGATAGTCTTCAATTCCCTATTTGAATAAGCCTTCCTGAAACACAAACAAATCATAAAATTAACCTAAATTTCATTAAGTAGTAACAGACTTACAATATAAACTTTTTGCAAGTGAAAATATCTACTAAAATTTATTAATAAGTTTAATAACCAACAAGAACTAACCATGATAGCGGCAAACAAACACAAACATGTTTTTATCAAGTGTAAGAGTTTGTACGAGAATTACAACATTCAAAACTACATTGCGAGGTATAATACAAATAAAATTATCAGTATAATACAATAGTCAACCGAAATAATGAAGAAACCGTGAGTAAAATGCTTACCCTGACATTTTGAATGACGGATACCGCCGTTTTCGTTAACGAGTGTAAATAAACGGAAAATAACAATTCACTTTAAAATATACACAGAATGCAACACTGACAAATCTAGTCACAAGATCAAACACTTAAGTTTTTTCATTGTATTATTTCTCAGGATTTAGCATCGTAGTTTCACCATAGCCAACTTTCCGCCGTTTCTATCGCGTACGTTGCGTTTGCTGAAGCCACTAATGCAAATCTAATATACTTACTTTGGCTTTTTTTTTGCTAGCTAATGGCTTTGCTTTATAAAAAGTCAGTGTTGCCAAAACAAAGAGCTTAAAACGGCAATTTTTGACAAGTCAAAAGCATAAAAATGTAACCGTATTTTTTGAGCATTCCTTCCTTCTGTGCCTTTGATTTGATAGAATATATAATCATAAGTACAGTATAAGTAACAATTTTGGACGCCGTGAGGCTGAACATAGTAAGACCATATTTTAATCTATCTTTGTCATCCAACATAACATAATTACCATGTGTTTACTTACTTATTGTTCACAAATAAATGATTTTTGATTTAATTTTGATTTGAAAAAAAAACAAACTGAAACTTACGCCTAAACTGAGCATATGAACCTAAATACTTGATGAGTAATCTTAACACATAGATATAACTTTAAAGATGTTAATAAAACGTGTAAAACTTTAAAATTGTATTCTTTACGGATTTGTAGAATGTTAACCAGGTGATAAGAAAAATAAACATTCGTGAAATAACATATTAAATAAAATACCAACGATTTCATATAGGTAAATGATTGATTAGAAAAAAATTGCAGAATACAGTCTTTTAAATGTGCCAACAAAGTAGATATATCATAATAAGATTCGGGTCTGTCTTTCTCTGTCTCTCTCACTCATTCCAGTGGGTTTGATACTTGAATCCTTAGAAAATTTAGACTTGAATTAGCCGATAGTACCCGAAACCTGAATGTTGTTCTAGTTGCATACCTACACCTTTCATAATTCTATCTCAACTCATTTACGAATCGATTATAAAGTTAATCGTGAAATTTAATAAAATAGCTTAATAAACATATAGCCATTTTTCAGATTTTTAATCTGCTGAGTCGAATCTTTTTGGAAGTGGATAGCTTAAATGGCGTATTGCCTACGTTGACAACACTGAATTGACATGCGACGACAGACACACGTCACATGCTTGCGTTTTATTCAAAGACGAAGTAAGGCATTCTCTTTCTACGGTTTTATTAAATACTTTTTCTGAATAAATTTGATCGTTCGGATGGACAAAGGAAAATCAATTCATAAAGCTATAATGTTCATTTTTTGAAGCGTAGATATAGAATGTAGAAATATATCAATAATAGAAAAGACAGAGCGATGACACTTTGTCTATAAAAGGTGTAAAGTTTATTTTCCTTTGACACGCTGTCAAATTTTCTGACATTCTCATTCATTCATTTTCATGCATTGAAATTTCTTATTTTTCAGTTATTTTTGCGGCGATCTAATCTTCTAATCTAACGATAGTTAGCATGTAATAATCTATGCTTTGAAGGCAAATCTTTAAATCTTTTGGAGTAAAAAAGAGTACAAACAAAACGGATGAAAACAGTCAAGGACGGTATGGGTATTATTTTCTTTGTCTGTCTGTGGAATAGAAGATGAAAAAAAAACAGCATTTGACGTTTAACGTACCTACCATAACCATTATCATCGATTCAATGCCATCGGATTACGAATTAATTGCGTTTAAATTGGCGGGAAATAACTTCTGCTCTGCCTTTCATTTTGTTTATTTCTAATTTCTTTAATGTAATGTTTATAAATAACTTGAATATCCATCCCTTCTCTTTGATGAAATCATAATGGATAACTCATACCTGTCTATATCGGATATTCTAGTTACCAATGAACGGGTACCATGTAGATTTTTACATGACCTTCCAAAAATGGGTTAGATTACTACTTCGACTGAAATTATATCCTTCCATTCACATTTTGTTACTTAATGGATTATATCTTATACAGGATTTATGGACCCATCAGCTTCTGAAGATGATCTGAAAGCTGGTGCAACTCTAGATGTGCCACTATGGCTAGCAGAGAACTTCAATTCTAGTTGCAGAATACCCTTGTTAACTGTAGATTTGCCCAAAATATACAAGGACGCGTACAGAGAGATCCTGAATGCCGATTCTTGCACAGTAGACATGCAGAAACTGGGACAACATTTCTATGAATTGGGATGTTATGTTGCCAAACATGATATAAAAGGTGAAGTGAAATCTACTTTAGTGAATGTAAGTAATAGCACCATGTAAACCAAGTTTGCTTAAGTTTATTTAACAAGTTTTAATTTAATTGTAGCTGTAGACTTTCAGGCAAAGGTTCCGAATGCTGATGTCGGCCAGTGTCTCGAGCGATTCCATTGGTTCCATACAGCCTCTATCTGCAAGTGAGCGGAGACGAGCTGCAACTGCTGCTGCAACTGAGAAGGCCCTCAATGGCTGGCTCCAGCGAGGGGACTGCCCTCTCACCACTGCAAATATGGTTGCTAATCATAGAAAACGGAAGAGGGCCGAGATGGAAATGTTGTAAACTAACCGAATGTGTTCTGAAACTGAATAAAAAAATATGTAAATACTTTGTTATTTGTTTTCCCTGGAAAAACATATTTGACTAATAATATGCATTAGCACATGAGATTAATCCTGAGCTAATTACTCTTTTGATGGCTATTGTGCCTTACCTAATTCAAAATAGTAGGTGTTTTTATTTGTAGTATTCCAGAGAATATTTTTGCTAGCTGTGATACAATTTCATAAAAATTGGATTTTATTTAAATCCGAACTCTGTGTTAATGTTTTTAGTTTATGGAAAGTTTTTATTTTACAGTACCTAAGTAAACATATTTCAAGTTTATTAATATAAATATGAACCTTTATTTTAACATACTGCAACATATTGTGGCTTGTTGAGAATGTTGGGTGACTGGCGACGTACCGTACGCCACGCAGTACCATTAAGTGCGTTTGCGCTGATAATGTTAGCTGTAGCTCAACAAGTTTAAGGAACCCTGACTTTCGTCCCAGTCTCGCTCGGTATTATTTAAGGATGAGTAATTCGATATTTCGGTCACAGACCGACTATTACAAGCGTACGATAAATGTCACTGTTAAAATAGCCGTTGCGGAGTCGTCACTATCGATCTATTGATGCTTTTTAGCTGTTAGGGTTGAACAAACTAGAATATACCGTCGAGAAACCAAGTAATGCCTCCAAGTTGATATTAAGCCCAGCTTTCCTTTCGTTCGCCAACTATACATATACAACTAATACGAGCCGTAGCCTTTTGACGCTATCCAATTTGCATAGAATCTATATAACTGAAGGCAAGACTCGCTCACTATCAATTGCCGTTCTAAGTACAATAAACAACTGAACTTGCAGTTGTTACGGGAGACTAACAAATAGTGAGCTAACTCGACAAGTCAGACAGATCAGGTGAGGCAGAACAACTATATTTAGCTACGGGAGTCCCCTGCTGCTAGATAATCCGTAGACTAAGGTAGGTATGTAAATTGTATGGTCCGTCCGTCCTTCAACAAGTGCGTACCATGGTACGATTGTGGCCCATTGTAGCCGAGGCAAAGTGGTGTGCTTACTAGGTACTTGCAATTGCTTACCTTGCAATTGTTTAGCAGCTTGGAACCTTTCCACAATGAATAGCATTATGACCATATTGACGATGCCACAATGCTGCCAATTTAGGAACATTAGTTTGTTTTTTCTGTCGCAAAGTTCACATATCTCGGCAGCACAGTGACCAACAGCGGTGGCTCTGATGACGACGTCAACGCGAGAATTAAAAAAGCAAAAGGCGCCTTTGCCTAGCTAAAACCGGTCTGGGATTCGAACGTGCTCACCCGGCGTATCAAGATTTCCCTCTTCAATTCCATAGTGAAGTCCGTTTTGCTTTTCGGCTGCGAGACCTGGAAGGAGACTAAGGGACTGACGAGCAGGCTACAAGTGTTCGTCAACAAATGCCTAAGATCCATCCTGCGCAGATTCTGGCCGAACACTATCAGCAACGAAGATCTATGGAATCGATGCCACCAAATCCCGATCAGGCAAGAAATCGCCCAACGGAAGTGGAAGTGGATAGGGCATACCCTCCGAAGACCAGAGGACAACGCTGCCAGAGTCGCGTTCACGTGGAGGCCGCGCGGGAGCAGGCGGCGGGGCCGGCCAGCGCACACGTGGCAGCGCACCACCGACGCCGAGCCGCGGGCAGCCGGGCTGAGTTGGAGGGACGCGGAGCGAGAGGCGCAAGAGGGGAGCGGATGGAGACGTCTCACGAAGGCCCTCTGTACCACTGGGGTACCATAGGAGAGCAACAAGTTTGTTTTTTGATAAAACTTCAACATACATTTTTCGTGACTAAACCAAATAGCCCCGGATCTACTATTTTCTCGAAAACCTTGATGGTGGCGCCCCTTCCCGTTAGTGTTTGAGAAAAACTTTTTTTTTCCGGATTTGACGCCCCCATGAAACTGCCGCCCGGGGCAATTGCGCCCCCCCCCCCCCCTCTTAGATCCGGGGCTGAAACCAAAGAATAAGAACGACTTCGATTTCCGTAAGTCCTTATTAGTTAGTACCTATGTAGATAGGTTTTGTTGACTATATTTGACTGTTCTAATAATGGAGCTTGGTAGGTACCTACTTTAAAGACGCGGAAATCGGCTTATTGTTTTCCTGATCTAGTTGCTTACCTGCTTAACCAGATCTGCGTTATTGAAATGTCTTGTCAATTAAAATTATTTAGAAAAGACGTGAGAGGCAACCATAGCGCCAGTAGAAAACAAACAAGCGTCGATAAAAGCGCTTGGCACAAAACTTACTCTCTCAGTTTTGTCTCATCCCCAAGACTAGATACCTGCTATTGTGTTCCTTTCACATCTACGCGCAACATGGCTCTTCCTCCAACATTCTGGCCCACCCGTTTAATCGACCAAAATTTCGGCATGTGTATTACCCCTCTCGACTACATTTTACCCTTCTACAATTCTTACAACACTAACTACCATAGACCATGGCAATGGTGCATGCAGAACGTAGTCAAAGATTTCGGGTCAACAGTAGATAATCAGAGAGATTGTTTCAATGTAACATTGGATGTTCAGCATTTTCGGCCCAATGAAGTCAGTGTGAAAGTGGTAAATGATCAAATCCTGGTCGAAGGAAGACATGAGGAACGTAAAGACGAACATGGTTTCATCGCGAGACAATTCACAAGGAGATATGCTTTGCCAAATAATTGCAAACCGGAGGCCGTTACTTCAAACCTATCCTCAGACGGAATCTTGACTGTAAAAGCCAGAAAGACGTCGGATGAGGAATTAAAGAAAAACGAAAAAGTTGTACCTATTAAATTATGTAAATCCTGTCCTATAATGGAACAAGTGAGAAACAAAAACGAAACATGCAATATTCAGAAAGACAGAAATGAACAAATAAAGAAAGTTGATGCTGCTAAGAATACTCAAATTATGCTAAAGGAAGACAATTGTTGTATGCTCCTGAAACCAGAACTATTGAGGGAGGCTGCCTCAGATAGCACCGAAATGAAAAGTGATAAGAAAAAGGAGGTAGAAGAATTTGATAAAGTGAAGGCAGTTGAACAGGCTAGTAAAAATACAGAAATTCCAGAAGAAATTTTGAGTAAATCAAGCACAGCTGGAATATCGGAACAAACATTTGACAAAACAAGCACAGGTTTAACATCAGCTGAAATGTTAGAACAAACATGTGCCAAATCTACTGCCGTAGTTGCGACATCTTCCAAAGAAATAGGCCAATCCTGCATGGCTACATCACAAATGTCAGAGTTAGCCACATCTTCAAAGGCCTCATTAAGCATGGAGTCCTCCAGTTACAAGTCTTCAATGATATCAGATATAAATGAGATTAGTGACGATTTAAGTGACTTTGTAAGTGACATCTTTTGCTCTGAACTGGATACCACTGAAGATATAAAAGAATGTAAAAAACAGTTGTAGTTGTATCATGTTACAAAATTTTATTGCACTAAGTTATACTTAATGGATGAATCCAAAATTCTCTATTTCATTTTTTACTTAGAAGAAATGTCAGTCAAAGTATGGTTAATACCTTCTTATGTACAGAAAATGTAAATTATTTTAAGTTTCAAGATACTAACATCATTACTAGACTAGTACAAAAAGTAGTTTACAATACATACTAATACTACTGTAATATTTATGATTAAAAACCAATAAATTAATCCAAATCATATTTGTAATTAATTTAGTATCTGAATTATGTTACTTATTATTATAATGTAATTATTATATTATTAATAAATCTAGTATGATTTCATTTACAGCATATTCTTAAGTACCCCTACCTAACATGGACTTAAAATGAGATCAACACCTTTCTCAGCGTCAACACTTAACTTGGCAGTCTCATGGTCATTAGACTGGCCTTTTTGTATATACATTTCTAAAACACCGTAAATCTAATAACTACAGTCTGTTTAATTCTTTGTTTCATCATCACAACACTCTTGTACCTCTGCATTTTCGTTTGGAACTAATAATTCAGAGGTACATTTGTACGGATGTATTAATTGTTAACATCTGTCATTCTTTACTGATGGATTGAGGTCATGGAAGTAAGCGTGGGCCATAGCATCATCAGCAGGCATTCTCAGAGCCGGGTTGCATGTCAGGAGGCGGGCAAGCAAGTCACGGCCTCTGGCTGGCAGTCTTGGCACCACCTGAGCTAGGCCAAGACTTGGTTGATAAACCGGGAGAGGCTTGTAGTCCGGGAGCTGGGTAACTCCTGGCCATGTATCTTCATTTGGGGTACCTAAAATGAAATGAAACATCTGTTAAAACACCTTGAAGAAAAAAAATTTAATATACTTTTTAAATTTCACTATACATATGTCAAGTAGCAAAGGTACTTACCAAGTAATTTGAAAATGCGTTTTAGTTGGTCATCTACATCAGAGCCAGGGAACAGCGGCCTGCCAGAATTGGCCAATTCTGCAAAAATACAACCAGCAGACCACATGTCAATACTAGTGGTATACAATTTGGCTCCAAACAACACATCAGGTGGCCGGTACCAGAGGGTGACCACTTCTGCTGAGTAACATTTCACAGGAATCCCAAAGGCCCTGGCTAACCCAAAATCTGCCAGTTTTAACTCTCCATTTTTATTGATCAATAAATTCTGTGGCTTCAAGTCTCTATGCAAGACATTGTGACTGTGGCAGAAGGCAAGTCCTCGCAGCAGCTGGTACATAAAAGATTTCACTACATCAAGGTCTATCTCGCCGTTCAGACTGTCGAAATATTTCTTCAAATCCTGATCACAGTGTTCAAACACTAGCGTCAGCTTTTTTTCACTATGAAGCACATCATACAGTCTTACTATATTTTTGTGTTTTAGTTCTTTCAGAAGGCATATTTCCCGCAGAGCAGACGACGGTACTCCTTCATCATCGTCGTCTAACCTCACCCGTTTCAGAGCTACTATTTCATGAGTTTCTTTGTTTTTGGCTTTGAATACGGTGCCATAGGTTCCTTCTCCTATTTTCTCCAACTTCTCGTACTTCTGCATAGTTACAGATAACTCTAAAAAGCTCTTCAGAACAACTTGAAAAATTGTGAAAATACCAAAATCGATCTCGGAACTGAACTACTTTGGCTGACAGTGACATCTACATGAAATGAAAACATAATTTGACAGTATATGTCAAACAATTACCGTCTTCCTTGAATTTAAGCGTTTTTTTTTGTGACTACAGTACATCCCGTGTCACCATCCGTTTTCAATGTTTATGTCTTTATGTTGGCTATAAGTATTGGATTTGTATTTAACATGAAATTGTACTTTTTATGAAAAACTTAAAAGCGAAGATTGAAATACAGATAACTAAAAACTCACTCCTTCACTTCACATCACATTACAAATCACAATCTCAGTATTCACTTCAAATTTGTGATTTTTTGTTCACAAAATCCAAAAAGTTGATTTGTCATATTTTGAAACGACATAGTTGTGTTTATCCTTTCTTCTTGAGCTTCATTTGAACGAGAAGGTGAGTAATTATTAAAACCCTGCTGTTAAATTAAAACCACCGTAATGATTTGCTAGATAATCGTGACTTTTGATGCGTATTGATAAACACTTTACGTATGCGAGGAAGTGCGTAGATAATTTTATTTTTAAGATGAGCGAAGAAGAAAATGCGTTGGTGAATCAGTCGGAGAGCAGTTCCTTTGAGGATTTGGCTTCGGCTGCAGCACACGAGATTGAAGAGGCGAAGCTAGCGGAGGCGGCAGCTGCTGTAACTGAGAAGTCACCAGAGAGCAAGGCAGACGAGTGGCAGGACGTGCTAGGATCAGGCGCCCTACTTAAAAAGGTTAGATACGTCACTTAACATTGAACTTTTGCATTTCATAAATTAATTATATTCATTCTATGGTTTTAGTAATATTACTATCTACTTTTGTTTAAAAATATTTAAATGAAGATCCTATTGACCTTGGGTACAGATATTGAAACCTGGAGATGAATCAGAAGGACTGAGGCCACACAGAAGTGATGTCTGCCGGATAAGTTATGAGCTCAAAATCAAAGGTGGTGAAGATGTATTTGAAAAGAGAGACAATCTTAAGATTTACTTGGGAGATAATGAGGTAAGACATTGTTTTCTGTGTTAATTTTTATTCCAAATAGCAAAAACAGTTATGTAGAAAATAACACTTATATTATTCCTGAAAGCAAGCTGTGAGTGTTTCCAATCTACCCTCACTAATAATTTTGCTGAAT
This sequence comes from Pandemis corylana, assembly GCA_949127965.1. NCBI lineage: Eukaryota > Metazoa > Arthropoda > Insecta > Lepidoptera > Tortricidae > Pandemis > Pandemis corylana. The sequence continues at coordinate 5,264,807 of OX421867.1, read as the reverse complement.
GAGGATTGGATTGAGGGGTTTAATTAAATGATTCTTTCAGAGATTTGTGTATGAACCCAGTGTCTCAAAACCGACACCAATAAAACTCAATGTGGAAACGAGACCCTAGTATTTCGTTTTGTTCCTATTTTTAGATGCTTTCCCCATCATACTAGCTTTTCTTGTGGTTCCCTGGAGGTATGATGGCGCCATGATGTTTACATAGATTTTGTCCAAAATAAAACCTGTCCATTGTCCATGAAATCCAGGGCCATTGGTTGGTTTGCTTTTAGTTTTCATTTGGTTATGTTTGTGTTTAAAACTGTATGCTTGTGATAACATTTAGATTGATAATCAGAACAAACATTGTGCCGACATAGATTTTGATCTCTTGGTTTTTCTGTGCTTCAGTAAAGACAGAACTTACCGCAACTAGAAATATGCAATAGTTATCTTATCTTCATCAAACATTTTGTTAATATCAACAATGTGTGTCTAAGTTGATACAGTTGGCAAGTAATAAAATTATCCAAATTCCTTATACTAATATTGCTTTAATCATTGGGCTAATATATTATCCTAAAAAAATGCCTGAACCAATAGAAGTAGCATAAGATATTTGCATAGGCTTTTTATTAATTCATATGCAAAAGTACTTAAAACTAAAGTCAATATAAATAAAGCCTATTGTGTGGTGGGTTTTCCTTGTTAAATAGCTATACTTATGATAAATAAAATACAGTTTTGAGTTCAAGAATTGTAATAGGTAACAAAAATGAAGAGTTAAAAAAACAAGATTTGCTACATAATCAAACTACTAACCTGTCACTGGGGAACATTACATAACAATTAGCTGATAACTATAATCATAAAACAAGAAATGTAATAATGTCAAATGCTTTATAATGGATTTAAAAATTAACCTACAAATTGCTAAATCAACAATTTTGTCTAGTATTATTCTTTTTTTTTCTGACGCTAATAGACAAATAGATTAAAATATAACAAATGGAAGTGTAAAGGTCGAAGAGTATCCCTGTCTTGTCCTTGTGGCGAAAATTAATGGTGGAATGGTTATTTTTCTATTTTAAATCTTGAGCATTCTAGGGTATTTTTATACAATATTTACTTGATTTCTTAATTAAGATGTGATAATTTGTGATATCCTCATATTATCACAATGTTTAGCATAACTATGTTATTTGTTCTATTTCTTTCTAGATCCTGCAAGGATTGGATTTAGCACTAACTCTTATGTACAAGGGTGAAGAATGTTTGTTACAAATAGCACCTAGGTTCGCATACGGAGACACAGGCTTGAAACCTGGCGAAAACCAGGGTCTTATAGGTGAAAACACTCCGGTAAATTATGACGGTCCGGCGATAGGGCCTGAGACCTGGCTTGAGGCCCGTTTAGAACTCCATGATTGGTGCGAGGAGCCAGAACATGAAACGCTGCCTATTGTGGAAAGAATGGAAATTGGGTGAGATTGTTATCTTATTTTTTGCTCTAGAAAGTAATGATCCTTCAGTTGTATTTTATTATGACCGTAATAAAATAATGCTTGCTTAGAATATGCAAAAAAATTACCAATATTATAATCTAAGTCTATCAGCTGGACTTTGTTTATTTTTATGTAAGCAAGTCAAGGGTAACGAATGTTTTATTCACGACTCAAATGTGTTAACTAAATCGTCATGATGACCTCATTTTGTTGTTACCAATGTCACAATATGAAAACTAGTAGCAGCCAAGTTTATTGGCAAGTGGCTCTAGCTAGTTAAAGCCTAAGCTTACGGATCATTGTAATTTTTCTGCATTAACATATGATGCGCACATTATATTATTTACATGCACTACAATTTCGCCAATCTTCATTTTTTTTTATTACCATTCGAACTTTGCTAAAACAGGTTTTAAGTAAGTAAGTAAGGAAATGCTTTATCATACAAATATAAAGAAACAGATACAATTCCTTTTCCAGCTATATGCCCTTAATCATGCTAAAAGTGGCCTTAAGGTTTTGTTACATTAGGCTCTGTCTACCCCGTAAGGGATAAAGACGTGATATATTTATGTATGTATGTATGTACAATTCACAAAAAAAAAACATTCATATATGCACAAAGGCGAACTTATCCCTATAAGGGATCTCTACCAGTTAACCTTTGAGTAGATGAGAGGAGCATTAATCTTCTACTGGCAGGTACTACGTCCACAATCATGCTAAACATGGCATTAAGGTTTTGTTACCTTAGGCTCTGTCTACCCTGTAAGGGATAAATATTTGATATATGTATGTATTATATATATGTATGTAGGTTCTACTGTTTAGATGCTATTGCTTAACCATTTACCTCCCTCTTTGTTTTTTAACCCCCGACGCAAGTAGAGGGGTGTTATAAGTTTTTGCCGATCCTTCAACAATATTGAATTGAAAAAAAAACTCCATTTCAACATAAAGAGTTGACACATTGAATGTTATCATATAAAATATTGGCCAGCGGAAATATTATCCCATAATTTGATATTAATTCTAGATCAAGGCTACTCTTATCTATGCTTACGTTAGCTAGTCACGATAAAACGTTTAGAAGTTCACCCTGTATGGCTACCTATCTGTTGTTGCATTCTCTAATATTGAATAATTGATATGCACTATTCTTTTTTACCAATGTTAATCGTTGATGCTATCAAATATTTATTTATTATTAAACAAGATCGTTAGACGACATTCACTGATGGTAAATGACGTACGACGTTATTAAATAATTGAATCTCAAGCCCGTTTTTCGTTTTACATTATAAATTCATATTACGTCAGTTGTAAAAATGGACAATTGAGTTCATAATTTCAGTTATAAACTCTCTCTCTTATAGTGCCTCTCCAACTAGTGGAGGTTGGCAGTCAGCTCCGTATATTTCCTCCGATCCTTCGCGAGGTTCAAAAGTTCGGCAGCACTTGCGACACCGGTCCACTCCCGGATATAGCGCAACCACGACTTCTTCCTACGGCCGGTATAACCATACACCTGGCCGGGCAACCGGCTGGAAGAGGCTTCAGTGGCCTTGGGGACCAAAATATCCCCTAAAAGTCTGGTGCAGAAGGCAACGGGAAACCAATGCACTATTTTTGGGCCTATGCCCAGGAGTGGGACGTATATAGGCTGGAGATGATGATGATGATTAACGTTTAAAATTATAACACGAGTTGCAATGGGCTTCCAAATTGTACCGATCAAATGTACTGTCGTCTTCACTAGATTCAAATCTGCAGATTGTTAAGATTATTACTATAACCTAACACAGCAATGTTACGTAGGACTCGCCGTCGCGCCCGCGGCAACTGGTGGTACGGCCGTGGGGAGGCCCAACTCGCCGTACAGTTGTACCGACGTGCTTTGGACGTGCTGGACGAAAGCGAGGGCGGTATCTCTGAGCCAACCCCCGCGGGTGAATTCGTACCCACCACCGACGATCTGCAAGCTCTGCTGGAGGAGAGGCTGCGGGTGCATAACAATATGGCCGCGGCACAACTGAAGGCTGGCGTTTATGAAGCTGCGCTTCAGGTCAGTTATGTAAAATAGCAAATATTATGGAACATTACTTAAGGTTTCTTTCAAGGTGACGCTTGTTACCTTTAACCTTATATTCCCAAAGACCACTCGTGAAAGGTGCAAACGGAGGATGAAATTACTCGTACTCGCAAGTTGTCAAAGATGCTAATCCTGTAATGCCGATATTAACAGTCCAGGAAAATGGCAACATCATAGATATTGTTCGATCTGTACATCCTGATCCTGCCGTCTTACTCTTTGCACTGTATATTGTCACAATGCCTACTACTCAATTAGCGGAACTTAGAAGACCGATCGAAGCCCATATCAATGCAAGCTTGAACCATTTCTCAACTCAATACTCTTTACTTTTTCAGGCAGTGACTCGCGTTCTAACCTGCCAGCCCGAAAACGCGAAAGCCCTGTACCGCAAATCCCGTATACTCTCCGCAATGGGGCGTAACTCGGAAGCCCTAGAAGCGGCCAGGGCAGCGGCGGCCGCGGCGCCCGACGACTCTGGGACCAGGAAGGAGCTCCAGCGTTGCGAACAGCGTGCTACTAGGGACCGTTCCGTGGAAAGGCGGTTAGCGAAGCGCATGCTTGGCACGCAAGCCACGCCAAAAGGATCCGTGCCTGATAAGAAACCTTCGAAAGCCAAGGTGCATATAAGCTGTTGACAGTTATGATTCTGATGCCAGAAAAATGAGGGAGTGCTAGTAAAACTTCTAAGGGATAAGGATAATACATTGTACTTACCTCATATTTTCTTTGTATGCGGTGAAGGGAAGCAAGTGTGAGCAAAACTCCTTTTGTTAGTCTGTTCTGTAATTTGTAGGATCCTCAGAATATGGCATCAAAAATTGAATAGAATTTCATACAGAGCGCTAAACTCGCGCGTTAACGCGTTCTCTATCGGCAACGCATAAACCGTCGTCATCTATGACACCTGTTTGCTGCCGGCTGCGTTTGCGTTGAAATGTGTATGAAAGTTAAAGTTTCTTTGTCTTTTGTCGTATGTAATGTTCGACCAAACTTCCGGCTCTGGATTAGGCGTATGTAATTTTTTAGAGGTACGAGAATATCAGTTTATCAAATAATAGTTTCAATGAATTAAGTTTCGGTTTCGATTGTAGATTCTAATTTTGGTCGGATCACTAGTCTTATATGATTTGGTTGGTTATTCGAACTTGTTGGTAACAGAGCCTGTTGTTTACAGATGTTGATGTGGGGTTCTCTGCTGCTGAGCTTGCTGGTGGGCGTGGCCAGCGTGCTAGTGTACCGGTACAAGATCCAGGCGCATTGATTCTACGCCCGCGCGTCACGTGATGTAAGTACTTGATACTAGACTAGCTGGCACCCGCGAGATTGTTCGCGAGGTCTTTACTTTTAGAACTAAATAGTTTTAATAATTTAATGAAGATGATTTTTCTTCCTGCCTCCGACTTGATTAAGCCTGCGAGTTGCTCCAGGCTAAGCTTAAGTTATGAAAAAACCTCCAGGAGTTTCCACGATTAGCACAAACAGACGGACAGACAAAAACTGTAAAACCGTTGTTACATCTTTTACTTTAATGTATTATTATTTGCTATTTTTCAATAGACCCATAAAAGTTAAAAAAGAGAGACTTAATTTGATGGTTCTTCAAAATTTGCAAGCCATGTTTCCATTTTTCTACCGCTTCCAATGGTCGGATTGAATTATAATTATCTAGTTTGGATAACAATATTCAGTTCTTTAAAACCTACCGTATCTTGTTCCAGAGAAACGCGATTCCATATCGAGGGATGGGAGAGGTGTGTCGGCTACATACAGTTCATATCATTCTCTAGACGCTGCTGGTGAAAATACGCTTATACGCAGCATTCTACTGCTCCCCGAGCTTAATTACCTGTACTAAATGATAAAATACAAGTATTTACATAGCCTATTTTATAATTTATACAAACAATTTTTCTAGTTTAAATTTTCCTTCGAAATCAACAGCTTCATTCAAACGATGCGTATCTGAATAAGCGAGCAAGCACTTAGAGTAGACATAATTTTACGTAAAAATGGGTGGATCGGTTAGTTTAATGTAGAATTTAAAGTTGCAATCAAAATCGGAAGGGACGTAGCAAGCGAGGTGCGCAAAAATTTGTGACACCCTATTTATTACCACTATCGGACTAGCTATTTTGTTGATAATTTTGACTAGGTGCTGTGCGGATTTTGTACTCAAATATGTCGTCAAAATTTCATAAATACAATGTGCGGTACAAGTGTTTGACTTGTTTGCTCCGCTGCTTCTGAAGCTGATTGTACATACTGTGATGCGATCTGAGACGGGTCACGTCGGCTTATTTTGTGATTCCACTGCTGTTCGTTGTGCATTTACGTCGTTATATCAATATGTATTTATATTTTGTGACACGATTTATGCAAAAAGAAATGAGGCGAAATAAAAATCGTTAAAATAAACTTAAGACAGCTCGTGTTGAGGTACAAAATTGGAAGGAATTCGTTTCGGCTTGTCGCTTTTTGCCTTCATCTGTTTTGTCGTATATAGTAGTTATTGTTTGTGTAGTGCCAAAATTGGAGGTGACCTCAGTTTATTATAGATATAACAAATGGAGATAAATATATATTTGATCAAAGCAGTATAAACTTCTCAAAATATTTTTCTAATCAACTTTATAAGTATAAGGAAAGATTTTTTTAAAGATTCGCATTCCATAAAAATGATTGAAATTGTAAATCTACCAATGTATCATGAAAAAAGTGTGTTTAGAGAAAACAAGAATTATTGAACGCAATTATGTTTACTTTAAATAATTAGTGATTTAAAATTTGCATTTTATTTTGATATTTTAATAAAAAATAAATATTCGCTTTTTGAAAGGCTTTTGGTATATAAAACCAAGGCAGGCATTATATTAAGTGATGCATAATTTTTCGATAGTCTGATTATTGGAATGTGAATAAAGCTCAATATTTTTGGATTGTAGTCTAAAGTAATTATATTATATGACGGATATTGGTAGTTCTAACTATTTCATCAAATATCCTTTTAGCATCCGCAATTCAATGCCTACTTGGATAGCCAGGAACTCTCGCTCGCCGTGTTATTATAAAAATCATGATTACTTCAGTATAATAAGCAGACGTGGTATTGTATTGTAATTAGATTTATTTTAACCTAGGACAAAGGTTTGGTATCGGGTCTGTAACGTCCCAAGCGTAAGAAAAAAAAATACAAAAAATTATAAAAAATATGGTTCAATTAAACACTTAATAAACGTTGTTGAAAATTTTGTTTTTGTTGTTATTCACATTCAATCAACCTTAATTAACGGCCAGGATTATCTTAAACCCTCGAACTCGTACAGATAGGTACAGGTAGATATTTACAATTTCAAAGGTAACAAGGAACCATATCATCGTCATCGCTAACGATAGCTTAATATTTACACAGAAACACTTGCTCAGTACCTCATTTGTTCACTTGTAAAAGAAATACATTCGGAATGTATTTTAATTCCAATTTTATTATTGGTTACTAGTTCACACGAATAGGCTACTACACTCATCAAATTTGGAGCAATAAATTACAAGTTTAAGTAGTATTTCGCTTAAGAAACCAATATCGGGTAATAGGAGTGTATAAAGCTATATCTTTTTATTTAAAACTTTGTGGAATCATAGACGTTAGACGTACGAGTGAAATTCGCTATGTAGCTTAGCGTAAGATAGATACACCAAAAGGAGACCGTACTGGACGCAACTATCTGTCACCCGTTTGAGCTCCGTTTCACTTGACCCCAGCCATGTATAAAAAGGGTCCAGTAGCGAATTGTACAAAATGTACTAATTATTAACACAGACATAATAACTATATATACACATCAGTATATAAAAATATCTTTAGTGCCGTTCATGACATACTTCCTCAGATTATAACTTAAATTCCTTTCGGCGGTTTAGGGCCACAAATAGAAATGTCAAAAATCTACAAAAAACCTTGAAATGACTTTTTCAGATTATTGATTTGTATATATGTATGTATGTATAACTATTTATTGTACAAAAAATACGATAGTAAAGATAAAGTGACAAACGATGAACCAGAAAAAGCCAATTTAAGTATAGGTATATGAATGATCATTTCAAGATGAAGTCAATTCCAGAAGTGGTCCTTTTTAATTGTGAGCATTTCTGGCTGTGGTCATAAACTGCCGAAAGGCTTAAATTTAATTGTCAGTCAAAATATCTCGCATACTCTTGCTTATTGCTATAGAAGAGGGCTATGAGACCATTTTACAAAATACATTAAATATATCTAAATAGATAAAACCACAAAGATTTGTACTGCAAAATGTATAGTGAAGGACAAAACTGAGTCTCAATTTTAATTAACCGAGATAATCACGGAAAATAAAAAGGATGTACCTACCCTAGATAGGAAATTAGGTAGGAATTCCTTGTTGAACTGAGCGTTCTATACCAGAGAACCATTGTTTCTTTAGCCTTCATTAAGTCTGATCACATAATGCAGTATGTATAAAAATATATACACTAAAACTCTTGAAACATAGTACATTATACTAAACTCTAGATGTAGTTTCTTATTAAACTTTTAACCCGTGGAGCATGTTACAAACCACAACGATTTGTAAGCTTTTCCCCGGTAACAGTACACACGCGGTACAAACATGATAGGCTTAAAATCCATTTTTTAACGTAACATCATTAGTTTTCCAGGATGCTCAATAGGTTAAACAACCGATATTAAGTTACCAGTCGTAGGTGTGATTATATTCTCTTTGGTACCAGTTCTCAAAGGGAAAAATACACTTCTTATTACCTATTTTGCTATCACAGCCTCCTTTTAATGGTAGCTTGAGCTATATAGCTGGTGAAATGTGTCAAACTTATTATACCCGCGATGGTAACCAGGGCTTGTATGGAAAATACCGTGGCCACGAAATCGTATAGGATCTTGGGTGAGAACACAGTCCACACGAATAAGTGGTTGCGGAAAACTGCCGCTACCACGCTGTACACGCTCAGGCAGTATACCCTTTGGAATGCGAATATATTTGTGGCCCGCCACACGGACTGCAGGTACCTGTAAATAAATGTATAATTTGAATAGTCATCATCATCTCCAGGCTATATACGTCCCACTGCTGGGCACAGACCTCCTTTCAGATCGAAAGGGCTTAGGCTGTAGTTCCCACGCATGCCCAGTGCGGATTGGGAACTTCACACACACCACTGAATTGCTTCGCAGATGTGTGCCGGTTTCCTCACGATGTTTTCCTTCACCGATAAGCCCATGGTAAATTACAAATGTAATTTCGCACATAAATTCCGAAAAACTCAGAGGTGCGAGCTCAGTATTCGAATCCACGACCCTCTGCATGAGAGGCCACAGGTCAAACTACTAGACTACCACGGCTTGGAATAGATACGTTAGGAGGGGAAGCCATAGACGGACCAAATAGGAGACAATTTTGAAAAAAATACAGTTAAGGAGTATCCGACACCGACGAGCATGCGTGAAGTGATGAATGTGGATGAAGCGAAAGAGGTATGTCAAGATCGTAGCAAGTGGAACAAAGTCTGCCTATCCCTATAGGAAATAGGCGTGACGGTATGTATTATACTCACTGCTTCCAACACTCGGCTTCCGCGGCCAGGGTGCAGAAGAGCGTCGCGCCGGCGAGCGCCGGGCCGGCGTACGCGTGGATGCCCATGCGCATGGCCACGCGCACGGGGCAGTACTCGCGGAGCCCCACGTAGCCCGAACCCAGGTCCACCGAGGCGAGACTGTTGGAGTTACCCTGAAAAAAAAAAGAAGAAAGTTTTAAGCAACAAAATACTTGGAAGTCTGATTCTAAATTTATTGAACCAGGCGTTACTTTGCTGAGGTCTATATTCATCATCATCATCATCATCATCATCATCACCATCTCAGCCATTACAAGTCCACTGCTTGACATAGGCCTCTCCTTTAGACCTCCAATAAGACCGGTTGGAAGCGGCTTGCATCCAACGCGATCCTCCGATCTTAATGAGGTCATTGGTCCATCTTGTGGGTGGAGGTCTATATTAATATAAACAAAATAAATAGAACTCTATTTGTTTGCCTGTTACTTCGCAACCAAACCTGAAGGAGAGCTAGGTATGAGCGACACATTTACTTGCGAAACCTTAAATATCTGCCCACGGACCATTGGGCTATTTGGGAAGCGGTAAACTAAACAATGATTGACTATAACATACCTGATAAAAGAAAAAGAGGCACCCAATCCATATATTGACAAGCGTCCGACTCAATATATCAACGACAGCTGTATTCCTCCCCGATCTCGAATCCAGCAACTTGTGATCCATACACTTGAACGTCAACACGCACGTCACATAAATGCTTGGCACCATGATAACATTATGCGGGCGCATTAGCAAAGCAGTGATCAGCATCATGTTGTTAAGCATGAGATGGGAAATCGACCGAGCGAGATTCAACTTGACAGCTTCCAAGTTCCACGGTTCTTCGATCATGGGCTCGTAGAAATAGTCCTCGGATTTGGCCTTGGGTTTGTTGTAGTCAAATCTGTTGTTGCTCGGTTTGTTCCGCGAGCTGGCAACGCCGCAGTTGCCGAACAAACCGGTATAAGTTATCAGTTCGAAGAGGAACTGCACGGTGACTATAGCCCAGAAAACGTCGACTATGGTGACGGTGTCCCACGTTTGTATGTCAGTGAAGGGGGAATCCAAAGACTTTGTGGCTACGCGGTAGCATAGTATGCATAATGTGGCGGCTATGGTGAGGACAGTGTGGACGGGGGTCACGTTCATGTGACGAAGGTTGTACAGGCAGATTGCTAGAGTGAGGAGGGTTCCTGAAAAGAGATGAATTCAGTTAGTGAGATTTAGTTGTTACTAGCTGATTTCACATTCCTGAGACGTTATTTTATCCCGGGTAACTGTTTCACGTTACCACATATCAAAGAGACAATAGAAGTGCGATAAGTCACATTCGCTAGGGAAACCGGTGTCCCCAAACTCTCACATCGACAGTTTACTTACTCCTACTAAGAAATCTTGGCAATTTTTGCTCGTAGTTTTTCTATTGTAAAAATGTAATAAGTTCTGAATCGGTATTATAATTGGAACTTTCCATCCACATACAGAAAATTGCTTAAAGTCCGTTGTATAGATATATAAATACCGTCTAGCGTGAACTCGTGAAGTAGCCAAAAGATAACAGTCTGAAAATTACAGTTGTTTAAATAAGAGTTTTGTCATTGCACAACAGATGACGTGAAAATAACAAGGACCGCCGAATGTTAAATTGTGTTCGATGAAAATTCCTATTCGTTACGTATTAAATAAGCTCCAAGTGTTAACTTCATACCTATCACAAGGTGAGCTTGTAGATAAAAGGCGTTTTCGGGCGCCTTCAACCAGTCCGCGGTATCCGGTAAAAACAGCCACCGGTCTCCGGTCTGGTTCATTGTTCTCAAGTACCTGACAACAAAACTCTTTGTCAATATAATCTAAGTTTCTAATCGAGAGAAAAACAGTTCATTGCCAGTCTTCTTGTTACATGTATGCTCTTCTTGTTACATGTATTGCAATATGTAACTCTAGTGTGTACGTTGTTCGCGTTTGGTTCGCGCTGTGCTCGCAGCGAGCGGACCCCTCGGAACAGTAATGGTTGCAGTAACAGTTCGCTAGAAAATATTATGCTTTATGTAGACTTTTATAGTACGTTTATAGTACTGTAGTTCGCCTTTGTACATTTGTTTATCCTGTTACTCAATTTATTGTGTTTTCTATACATATAATAAATTGGTAGAAAGTTCGTGTCTGAACATTAAATAAATTCATCAAAAATAGAGTGCTAACAATTAGGGAAGTCCCAAAAAATATTTTATAATTTTTGTCTGTCTGTATGTATGTATGGATGTGTTCATTTACCTATGTCTGTGTTTGCTAATCTCCAAAACTGTTGGACCGATTTAAATGAAATTTTGCGTGGTGGTACCTTATATTCCTGGTCAATATTTTAGATACTTTTAATCCCGGAAATTTACAGAGTTCCCGTGGGATAGTTAAAAAACTATACTAACTTATGCAGCTTAGTTCACAACAACTTAGCATCTAATTACATAAAATTGGCGTGCTGACACCTTATATTGCCGCGGCGACAATAAGCATACAATACATAATTAGTTGAAATTTGGTATACAGTTAGTTTCAGTCCCAGGGACGGACATAGGATAGTTTTTATCCCAGAAAACAGCATAGTTCCCGCTGGATAGCGATAAGCGAATTCTGCGCGGACGGAGTCACGGGGAACCGCTAGTTGAACTTACCTGTGCAAGGCAATAAGCAGCACCCACTTCGGCACGATGCCGACTCCAACGGCGCTCATTCTCTGCTGCAACTCCGGTTTCTCTTGCACTTCTGTCGCCCCACTCCAAGCTCGACTAATATACATCACCACCACAACCAAAGTCCTGATCAACACGAAAAACATAAGCGTATTCCAAAAGAAATACCACGTCATGTGTTCTTCTTCTATAAAACTAGTTCCGAAGAACGACCAGGAGTGGAATAGTGTGCCAATTATGAGTAAATAATCTATGGCGTTCAAATCTCTTAGTAGCGACATGTCTTTGGTTTTCTCTATGGCTGTTTTGGTGATCCAATACATCATAGTGAAGGCGCAGGCGACCAGTAAGAATATGAGCAGCCATATGCCTTGGAGAGTACAGAATTGGCCTTTGGTTTCTGTGATGAAGCAGGACAGGATTAGTGTGCAGTTGGTGAAGACTAGTACGCTGATGAAGGCCAGAACTGTGCCCCAACTGCTGGCTCCGCTGAAACGTGGCACGCTATGCTTGCGAGCGTTGTCTGGTTGGAGCGAGTATAGGGTTAGGAGGAGAAGGGATAGTGCAATCTGAAAAAATAATTTAGATTTAAAATGTTGCCAGCAAACAAAAAATCGACATATTTTCTACGGAATATAGACCCTGATGAGTATTCAATAACTCCTGATATTTGAATGAATTGCATCATGATCACGTGTAGACTAAAAAAAATAAAGTTAAAGTAATCTATACTAATATTATAAAGAGTAAAAATTTGATTGTTTGTTTGTTTGTTTGCATTGAATAGGCTCCGAAACTACTGGACCAATTTCAAAAATTCTTTTGCCGTTAGAAAACTACATTATCACTGAGTGACATAGGCTACTTTTTACCGCGGGAAAATACCTATTCCTACGGGAAAATTAATATATCGCGGGCGAAGCTGCGGACGGAAGGCTAGTACTAAAATAAAGTAATAATGGAAGACTAGCGCAGTCTGTAAGGCTGGCATAATGAGTTGGAACCATTTTGTGACAATTTAAGTATGAACGTAAAAAAATATTTGTTTTCATTTCTTTTCATTGTTACTATCAAATGCATCAAGAATTTTTACTTCTTGATTTTTTGTTTACTTTTACGGTTTTACGGTTACAAATAAAATTTCTACACGACACTGAAAATTAGAACACATAGAAAAATCCGAAAAGTAAAGCTATGGCCGGGAATCGAACCCGGATCCTCGTCATTCCGTGACGCGTGCTATACCCCTACACCACCCATAACAAGTAACTAATTTTCTGTTAGACTTTTTTTAGTTTTTTTTATTGTTAAAAATAAATCTTTCCTTCCTTTCTTAATCGCGTTATAAATATATCTCGTAGAAAATATGTCAAATCTAAATTAATCGAATTTTTGAAAATGTTAGATGGATTAAAAAAACTACTTACACAATACAACAACGCGATAGCGACTCCAATAGAGAACATGTCGAAGCCGACAGTGGCCTCGGTGAGATACTCGGCCATCTTCTCGAGCGAATCTTCGTAGAAGTCGTTCGCGAACTTGGCCGCGCTTTGCTGCCGCGTCACTAGGTAATGCGCGAACTGCTGCTCCGCTCGCTCGAATTGTTTGATGAACTCTTTAAATAGATCACTGCATGTAGAAAACTTTGCTAGGATCTTAGACCTAGTGATGTCAGTAGGTACACATTATGCCTTCTTCATACAGTTGCACACACACATGGAACGTGGAAGCAAACGTGCTTAGTAAATTAGTTGTTATACGCACACGCGTTTGTGGTCAGGTGTAGTTTGGACGCTTTACCGTTCGCAGGACTCCATCTTTACTTTTTACTTGGTCTACGTATGGGCAGTGGCGTAACTATAGGGTGGCAGGAGTGGCAAAATGCCACGGGCCCCTAGCTCTAGGGGGCCCCAAACTGGCTTGGTTTAGTGCACAGAGCAATTTCTTTATATTGAGGAAGGAGCCCCATCTGACGAATTCGCCACGGGCTCCAGATACGCCACTGCGTATGGGATAGGTTAAGTTAAAGATGGATTGTAGACTATGCCTTTCAATTATCTTAATGTGATTAATATCACTTTTCAGCAAATTCTACAAGAAAATCCAAATTAAGCGGTGATTGTAATTATAATAATTTTTTTAAATAAACAAAAAATGCAGAATATACGAGATGCGCGCTTATCACGACGATTCTATTCGATACTAGATGGCGCTAGGGTCACCACACTTAACATTTCCATCAGTTACCTGTTTTCGTGGTGGATTTCACTGAGCATTGCTTCGCGTTGTGCTTAGCGGTCAAATGCAGTAAGTACAGTCTCTGCCGGACGTCACTTGGTAACAAGCAGGGTAGAATACGGCCCGTACTGTCTCCGGGCGGTGGCGCGTTTAGTAACCACGCTATAGATGGCGCTAAGTCCACTTGGGCCACTGTCGGACCGCGACTTGCGCTGGAAAGGAGTAAGATTTTTTTTATTGCCACGTGGTTGAATAAAATGGCACGGGCTGGTAGTATCCGTATGAATAGTAGTTCAGTGGTCGCAACTGAAGACGTGTGCTGTGATTATTATTGATTAAAAAAACGTTTTCTGCAGCTGTTGTGAACCTATCCACATATTAGCTTTGTCCCAATAAAGATAAAAATCTGGTTAGTTTTCAATCACGTCGGAATTTAGTAAATAAATCTCCAAGTTTCAATCCGTAGAATGTCTGCCAAATTTCATGTCTAGGTCCACTGCAATATTTTCGGTGGTGAGTTGTCGGTCAGTTAGCATTATAAATGTACAGATATCAAACCTTCAACTTCAGTCAGAACTTAGCTATTTTTTTGCCCAAATCGAAGCTTTTTTTTCCCGATACTTGTCCGGAGCCGTAACCGATAGCCCATAGTCGGGCATTACTCACAGGTGCGGGCACACGAAGTCGGTGCGGGCTGCAACGAGCGGCACGAGCACTTCGGCCGGCGTGGAGCCGCCGTGCCCGCCCGCGTCCCGCATGCCGTGGTCGCCGCATATGAACAGAGTCCCGGGACGGTCCTGCGATTATTACAGTAATTATTAGGGAATGTTAAAAAGGAGAACGAAGCCATGTATTCCTGGATGTATGGACATAGCCATTCATAGCATTTTCAATATTCATTCTTTCAATCTGTATGTATGAATTCAAAAATAGTAATTTAGTCCAAATTAAATTAAAGTTAAAACCTACTAGTTATGTAACGTTGAGCCGAACTTGATCGTTAAATAGTTTAACAGTTCCATACATTGACACAGCGAAACCGCACGTAAAACTAACCAATAGTATTCTTTGCTTCTAGATGGCGTTGTATAGCTCACCCATTTCTGCATAGCAGTGAATATCTTCTTGACGACCTCGTCCATTTCCTGTAGTTTTGGTTTGATTTTTGGACTCCGTGCGCCCTCTAGGTGCCCGATGTGGTCTAAACCCAAGTAGTGTAACACTAGAAAATCGAATGTGGGTTTCTTTTTCTCGTCTGGTGTTAACACTTTATCGAGGTGTCTTGTGACGTTGTTGTCTACCTGTAAATAATAAGAATGGCGAAACAATCAGAATCTCTTTGTTATTTCTTTGCAACTAAATCACAGCCAATTTTGCCAAGAACGTAGTTTGCATTTGTATTTTGAGGTTGAACATAGGCTACGTTATATACTAAAGTTTTGCTAGATACATTATATACATATCAAATGCCTGTAAATTAAGTAGGAATATTATTGAGTAATCAATCATTACCTCAGTGTAATCCGTAACATAGAACGACGTAGTTCCATCTGACTCTGACCACAGTCCCGGGAAAAGTCGTAACCATGTGTCATCTCCATACATGATCGAGCGGCGCCCTCTGTCGTGCGCCACACGCAACACGCTGTCGCCAACCACGGCCGGAGCGCCAAAGTTTAATGCAACATCCGCAAATGTTGACACACTGCCTGTCATCATTGCCTGTGGATATTAATGGTCATTTTCATTTAGAAAATAAATTACAGTTTTTAACCATTTTATTTTTGGAATAAACAACACACACAGATGGTATTCGCAACAGATAAGAAGAGAAATAATTATATTGTTAAATAGGACGTTTAAATAGTCATGCACAATAAAACAGGTCCAACAATAAGCGCAAGAAATATAGCGAGAAATCTTGGCAGTTAATGAAAGTCTCAAGCTCTTGTGCGCTAAATTAATATCTTAATATAAGAAGTCCTGATCAACTGACTGACTCGTCAACGCCCAACCCAAACCTTTGTAATGTAGAAAGAGTAAAGGATTCCGCGAAATTTTCACGTGATAGATAGAGCGACCAACGGGGGAACGGACGCAAGCGTAAACAAGTTCAGATTAAATAATTATAATATAGTTATATAGTATAATAACTCTTATGTTATATTATAAATACAACCAACAAAAAAATAAATACAATAATGACAGAGAATAGTACAAAAGCAAACTTATCCCTAGAAAGGGATAATCAAGTCTCCTTTAGATTAAAGCGCAAATGACTAATAACATCTAATTACATTTCAGTAATTGACCTACTCTATGATTTACAACACTTAATAACTATACCAATTTACAAAGACAGTTCTAGAATAAATTACACAGCTGTCTAGTTAGTTATCATAGCCAATGGTGCGTGAACTTTTGCAACAGTTTGCGAAGCAATGTGCTATGGCTAGGCCTACATTGTTCTTGCATGCTTGCATGATACTTGCACTGATTACTGATGAAGTAGGTACACGTGTGACGCAAAGAGCATGCAATAAAATTATAGTGAATGCAGTGGGTATTAGGTCATCGGCCGAGTTTACCTGGGTGGACCACGGGCACTTTTTTTAGGTACGTGAGGTTAGTTAGGTATCTTCATTTGTCCGAAGGGCAAAATACCCTGGAAAAGGGGCTCCGCCCTTGGGCGCCGCACAAGTGCCCGTGGTTCACCTAGGTGTACTGAGGTGGATCATTGGCAAGAAAGAGTGCTTGTGGTCCACCCAGGTGAACTAGGCAGGTGGACCACAACCAATGACCTAATACCCACTGCATTCACTATGTTGATATTTTGGAAAATGTTGAAAATCAGGGCATTATTAAAACATGCTCAGATAAAATTTTCGATAAGTTGAGATAATTAATAGACAAAAGTAATTTTCTAATATTCCGCTTGTGTTTAAAATTCAGCATAAATAATTGATTACTACTTTCGATAATTTTATTTTGATTAAAATTAAATTTAGCTCCTCTCATTCAGTCAAAGGTAGGACAGTGTAGTTAACTGGTAGAGATCCTTTTTGTTAATTTGTGTTTGTTTTATTATTGTACAATAAAGCATTTATTTACTTATTAAGTGTTGTGTGGCAACAGTACTAAAACTATAAGCATGAATAACACACAAGATAAAAAGCAACATTGAACCAATTACAATTACAAAACACACAACCAAAGAAAAAACTTCAAGCTTCTATAGTTATTGACATAATCAGTGTGCATTATGATGTAATTAATGTAGTTTTTAAAGTATTTTCTTTGGTAGAACCACTAATACTACAAAGCGGTGTAATAGTACAAAAGTGACACTTGCAAATATGTCCCGCCAGAAGTTTATGGTGCGCCTCCACTGTGCCCTTTCCTTCTTTAGCTCTGGGGACTGTACATAACAAACAACTTTTAACAAAATACAATGTAGCTTCATAATATCGCTTCTTGAGTAAAGTTTTTCTCTTAGTTGAGTAGACAAATGGGACCCATGAATTTATTTTTAATACAAACAGTTTTTAGTAGTTTTTTAAAATTGGCTGGAACAGAACTGAGAAATGCAGTATCATCAAACTTACAATTCAATATTTAAATTATATTATATTATATTTACATACTTCCAATGGTCTGATTGATTTGAAATTTGGTAAGTAATAGTCAACAAACAATCACATACCATAAAAAGGAAGTTTTAAAATTTATATAATTACTAGCTGTTGCCCGCGGCTTCGCTCCCGTTTTTTTTTCTTCTAAATTTCGATATGAAAAATAGATAGTAGCCGATTCTCAGACTTACTGAATACGCATATAAAATTTGGTAAGAATCGGTAAAGCCGTTTCGGAGGAGTACGGGAACGAACATTGTGACACGAGAATTTTATATATAAGATACAGTTATTCTTGGGCTTTAAGCAAAAATTACAAACAAATAACTTGACTTAACACATTAGGCATCAGTTTATGTCTCTGAATATGGTGATAAGTGGTCCAAAATTGTTTTTCTCAGTTATCACAAATAATAAGTCTTTTCTTTGGTAATGTGAAATAAGGCTTTTAAATGACAAGTAAATTAACACACATTCATGTTCAACAGTCATACATGTAACTTTGCAAAGAATAAATAATTTTATGAAACTTTTTTAAATAGTTTAAGATTATTTACCTTAATCCTGGGCATTGTCACGGTGGGTGGTTCTGCCACAGATACATAGATGCAGGCAGATTTGTTTTTAAGCAGCTCACCGGTGTACGGCATATATTCCTCAGTGACAAAGTCATAACGGAGCCCATCTATGACCATGAGGATTACGGTGTTCTCCCCAGAATTGTAAACTGACTGACCATCAATACTAAAATAGATGAGAGTATAAGTATTTGAAAAATACATACATACATAAATCATGTCTATCCCTTACAGGGTAGACAGAGCCTATTTGTGAACATTTAGTATAGATGGAAAACGGAATCAGAAATGTGGAAAAATAAATATAAGGATTTTTATTTTCAAGTTTCTTTATCTACTGCTAAATTATAATATTAAGAATACACCAATGTTTAAAGAAGAAGCAAACTTATATTAATTATCTGGTTTGAAAATTAAGTTTACCTGACACCATCTATAAAGTTCGGCATGTCGTCCATATGCGCAAATTTTCCTGAATGATACTTTAGCGGGAAAAACCCGAACATAAACAGCATGAGGGCCCCAAGAGCCATCACTAGCAGGCACAAGCCGGTCCATCTGTGTTGTATCCACGACAACATGATGCAGGAATTACCGGTCAGAGCACAACACTAACTTCCTACTTCCTAAACCAAACATGAGTAGACTGTCCGTAATTTGATCAAGCATTCGCTTTTCGCACTTTCGATTTATTACCTCTGTTCATTGACTGCATTAAATTGTGTAATACTACAATAACCTCAACGAATATCGAAATGCGGCGGGGTTCTTTCTATTGTTAAAAATGTATTTTATCATTAGCGATAAGGTCAAAGATATCGCCGGCTCGATTTTTCAGGTAAAACAGTAAGTTTTATTTTACGGCTAGTTTCAGAGATAAACACAATTGGTTATTGACTGACATGACAGATTGAATCTGACACTGACAATAACACTACGTTTTGTATTATGTTACATGCATTATGAAAGTGCAGCGATGTGGTGCGTTTTGTTACTTGAAATCTTTTTCTACTACTATTGTGTCTTAGACCAGGAGATGGTGACACAAAATATTTAGTCATTTGTAACAGTATGGAGTATGGCGGTTCTTCAGGGGTCTAACTACGTAATAACAAAAAAGAAAATGATGGTCATAGCGCTGGCACCGGGGGCCCAATAGCGGGGGCGTTAATCGAACGTGTCGGATAAATAACGAGCGTCGAACGATTTGTTCCACAAAAATTCTTGTATTTTGCGATAGTCGATGAAAACTGATTGGTGTTTTATTTCACTTTATTTTGAAATTGTAATTAAATGTTAATTTTGTATTAAAAATAGTATAAATAATGTTTAGTTAAGTTAGTATTATGGTAAATTGCAATGCCCTTGCAGGGTTCACGTTTTTAACTGTGCTTTATTATAATAAGAACTGTATACACTACGTGTGAGCAATTATTAAATAAATAAATAAAAAAAGAAGGCGGTAGCGTAATGCCATACTTCTCCGGTGTGATTTACAGCCCGCCATACCGACACGAAACAACAATTTATAAAACAATTCAACCATTTGGGCTAATTTTTGCTCAGCTAATCATGGTCGAGTAGCCATTCACGAAAATCACTACCTATGCCAAAAGAGTATTTTTTTGTCTCTCAACGATTTCTAAGGACTCATTCACACGAGCGCTTAAAAAGCGTCGCGTCAGAACAGAAACACGGAGTTCCGTAAGCTCAGTTCGATTTAACGTCCAGCACCCAATGTCGAAAATCGAACAGTGCTCGATAAAAAAGCGTCGCGCTTTAAAACCAACAAATACATGGGTATCAATTTGAGCGGGTTTTTAACACCCGTTGAAAAAACGCTCGTGCGAATGAGTCCTACCAGTATTGCATTCGGATTTTTGTCACCATCTCCCGGTCTATCTGTTAATTAATCGTTATACCAATAGACTGCGTTATTCTATTGAATCTAGTGAGACCTGAAACTTTCATAACTTAATTCACAATTATTAAGTACCTACCTATGCCTAACAATGATTTTTAAGAAGTCATATTTGAAATTTAACGCGTGCTTTTCGGTAAGGAACTCATCATGAAGACATCTGCACACACCTAGTTACGAAGCAATTCGATGGGGTGCGTGTGAACTTCCAAATCCATGCTGGACCCGCGTGTAAACTAGGTATCTATAGCCTAAACCTTCTCATTCCGAGAGCAGTGGGACGTTTATAGGCGGGAGATGATGATTACTCGAACGACCATGAGCATCATATCTTAAAAATAAACATACAAGTTTAATTTTGTTGTGAATGAACTCACACCAATACCTACCTAATAATGCCGTCGTTATTAAGTATTTTACCAAGTATTTGTGACTCAGTATATCTTTCATTATTGTTTCGAGCCCACCTGCATCTAGAAAAGTCTTTGAATTTTCTCAACAGCATCACAATTACGTAGGACGGTAAATAATGTATCATAAAATAATGTGACCATCGTTCTGCTTCGTTTCAGGAACGCAGCGCGTAGAAGGCATCATTTATCGTGAACTAGGTAGCTTTGAAATATCCAGATCGCGCATACATTTTACTTCCCGCTTACACTAATGGTGTTTAATAGGAGAATGAGAAGGACGGCATGATACAGCCTACAAGGTAGACCCCCTGTTCCCGAGATGTAAGAGGAAGGAGTTTAGTTTTAAAGTACCACGGCTGCACCTAACGGTCATTTTATAGTGTATGTTTTCTTATAGAGAGAGATCGATGTTTACTGCGAATTCCATGTTTCCTCGTGGGTTTCCGGATATGCCGGCCGGTAAAGGCTCTATTGTATAAGGAAAACTTAAGGGATAGTTAGATAATTTCCCTTTCTCTTAATTTTTCCTTTTTGATAGGTATTTCTAAACATATAGGTAGGTAGCTACTCATCTTCCCTGACAATTTTTTTACATCTTTTCGGTTTTGGTCTCATTTCTTATATTAAAGCGTGGTCACCATACCATCTGCAAGTTCAAGGTGTGTTCCCGCCGTGACTCAGTAGCGTGGGCAGCTGAAAATTCTATTTAAATCTCTCATGAAACGTGGACATCATAGTCTCACGAGCACTGCGGCGTGCGCCTGCAACGAACTTCTAATTCCTCCAAGGTATTTTTGAATTTGGAATAATTTTTGGCCATAACCAATTTAGCGTGTTTTTTATTGTTTGGCGAATGAAGTTCAGTGTTGTGTTGTGATAGTGTTACGTGAATCGTTGTGTACGGTTTTTTTACGCGGTTAAATTGTGTTGTGCTACGGTGTACTATATCAAGAAAACAGAAAAAAAAAATTGTTTCCTTGATTAAACCAACTCATTATTCGTAGTCATAAGCGAACCTAAATTTAGTCGTTGATTCTTTAGAGCACTTGCTAAATAATGCGTCGAGTTTCATCGAGATATTTAAGTAGTTCAGTTGCATCACATTCTAAAACTGTTCCCGAAACCAGGTGAATCACTCGTGGATTCGTTCCAGAACAATTCATTCGGTTCTAGATTTCCACAGGGTTATCAACAATGTATAGATAAGATTTTAGTATTGAGATTAACGAGCTTTTCTGCAGATACATGCACGATATTTTCTCTCTCTTGGTATGAAATCTAAGCTTTGTTTAAATTTTACATAAATTAGGTAGAGGAGTACCAAACCGATTGTTGATGACGGTTGTCAAATTGCGAATTCTTTTCGAATGTTTGATGGAAATAGTTCCTTTAACTTTTTAAAAGGTTTGGCCTAAATTAAGCGTTGTGTATAACTTCTTTTACAATTTCGTACCAGTGCCCGGCCCTGTAAAATTTCATTCGTTCATCAACAAAACTTGTTTATCGCAACTAAAAATACCGCGCTGAAAGCCTGAGTGATGAGAATGGCAGACAATGTTATGATTTATGTTAACATTTGGCACGGGGTTTAAGTATGATTTTTAGATCCACAGCACAACACTAGCATTATTTTTTTATGCGAATTTCCTTTTTAATTATCGGAGCAAGAACGGAGCTTTAAGCGGCAAAAATTAAGGTTGTGCTATAGGACGGTTAGCATGCTTTTAATTTTCTGTCTTTTCTTGTCATGTGTTTGCGTTATTTCTAACAGTGCAATTGCTTTGAGTGGAAGGACCTTGCCCTAGGTCCGTTCAGATCGCTACCACTATCTTACCCGCTAATCCTGCCGCCAAGCAGCAGTGCTTGCGCTGCTTTGTTCCAGCGTGGAGAGTACAAAGACGGGTGAGATTACTGACAGATGAGGTATTCCGTCATAGCCCTTAGCTTCCCGATAATCCATATTAATTAAAAACATAACAACTGACATTTAAAAAGAATAAGATTCAAATTCAATTGTGATTAGCAGCTGTTAGGTTACGTTGGAAAGGGCGCTGGGAACGCATCAAGACAAAAGAAACCTTCTCAGTGTGCCTACTAGTAGCTACTAGTAGAGTTCTGAACCATAATTAACATTGGTCTATACGTTACATCAAATAAGCTAAATTATTCGATAGGTAGTTTGTGCTCCTGACCACTCGCGTCTGAATAACTAGGAAACATTAATAAAATATGTTTATCTTCTAAATTTAGTACTATGTTAACTCAATGTTTTATTGTCGCGTTTGAAATACCTACTTATTACGATTAGTCAAGAATAGATCTCCGTCATCGCTTAGGATATATACTATCTTAGCTCAGCTGTTTGGCACATTGCTGCATTCAATGAAGTGTTTTACATATTGCGATTGTAACAATAAGAATACGAATCTAGGTTTAACACGATAATAATATGTGCGTGTGGAAAGCCCCGGTACATCGGGATTATTACAATATAATTACGTTCATATCTAACACACCATTAGGTACATTAAAAATATTTCGCTTCCGAGAAATCCCGAATTATTTCCGCGCATGCAGGTCTAGATTTCTCACATCATAATTTTCCGGGTTCAGAAAGTCATTACCTGGATTATGTAGTGACATACGATGTTAAACAAAACTATAGGAAAATGAAAGAATTCGGAAAGCCAAAGCTAGGCCGGGCTAGGTAATACTTACCTCGACACTCTAGTATGGTGTACCCTACTTTAGTAGTAGGTAATTAGGTTTGGATTAAACATAGTAGGTAAAGTAGCAAATGGTTTCTGTAGAATTTACGTAATTTCCATATTTAGAACATCATTATGATACTAAACCACTATTTACAAATAAATGTTAAAGAAATGGGCTAAGTATCAGTCCATTAGGGAATGCTAGGGTTCAATGACTTTTCGAGCATTTATTTCTATTCTGTGACTTTGCTGGATTAGACGCTATGTTTTTACTAAAGTAAGCCCTAGATTTGAAGGTAGTAGGTATTCCAGAGGTAATAAGATCTTTCGCAAAATTATTCATGGTACCTATTAATTAAATTTTTATACAGATTGTTTTTTATCTGCTTAATTACGATCAATGTGGCAATCATGATTTCTCTCTATTAAAAGGGTGACTGCAGAAAGAGATACTGAATACGACTATTATGATTACGTGCGCATTTGACCAAATGACCTCTGGATTTAGGCCTAACTCTCAACTTGCCTGCCCTATCTAAAGCATAGAACATAGGTGTACGGTAGAATTCGCTTGCAAAGTGCAATGTAGTTCTTTTTCGACCAAAATAAATTTTGATTTTTATTTCTATGATATCACAAGTTCCCCTGCTGGGCATCCGTCTGGTGGTTCGCTTTCTTTCCGGTAAGCTGTAAAAACCGTCAGACGGCAACAACAACCATCCGTTCGAAAAAAGAAAAAGATATCCAACTTAACTCACTTAACTTTGCAGATGTCCATGGTCCCAATGATGTTCCGCGACTGGTGGGAAGACTGGGAGCGCCCTTCCAGGCTGCTCGACCAACACTTCGGCATGGGGCTCCGCCGCGACGACCTCCTGTCTTCCCTCTCCACGCTGCCCAGCAGCACTTTGTTCAGGAACTCGTACTTCCGACCCTGGAGGACGAACCTGACCAGACAAGAGTCTTCTTCCACTATTAATTTCACGAAGGACAAGTTTGAGGTAAGACTTCAGTCTAATTTATCTGATGATTTGGGTATAGGAATTCTCAAATAATTTCATAAGCATCATCATCATTAGCTGGAAGACGTTCACTGTTGAATAGAGGCTTCCTCACAAGAAAGCCGCAATGAGTGATACTTTACGGATATATTGTTATAAAATGACTTCATTACCTATACGCGAGAGTAAAGTGTCCAATCACTTCCTTAGAATAAATATAGCTACAGGTTCTAAACCAAAACAAATTAAGTGTCTTTGAATTTTAAATCTTTAATCACGGGGTTACATGAAATTTTAGGAACGTTACAGCTTAAAGACGAACAAGTGGTTAGTCCGTTTACTACTGCCATTATAATTTCAGGTTATCCTTGACGTCCAGCAATTCACGCCTGAAGAGATCACAGTAAAGGCAAGCAACAACTCCGTACTAGTGGAAGGCAGACACGAAGAGAAACAGGACGAGCACGGCTACATCTCCCGCCAGTTCACCCGCCGCTATATCCTGCCCAGCGGTTACGAAGTAGCTGACCTCGTCAGCAGTTTGTCATCTGATGGAGTGCTGACTATCACAGCCCCGAAGAGACCACCGCCGCAAGCGGGAGAACGGATCGTTCCCATCACAAAGACTGGTCCAGCGAAGCAACCTGAGCCTCCGAAGCCGGAACAGCCTCGCGAACAGACCGTACCCATTGTCACATCCCCCTAAATAATAAAACCCTTAGAATAATAATGTGTGGAACTGTAGCACCATATAAAAGACCAAGTGAGCTGTTTTGTTTGTGGTCACGCCATGCCAAAGAGCATGGACCAGTCGTCCACAAACTACAGCTTTTCCAGACATGGAACAGTTCAATGCTTCATTTGGTGGATGGTGCTAGAGTTCTGTGCGTTGCTATTCTGATGGAACTGCGGCTAACGTGAATTACCGGTCGAATTAGAAGTAAATTCATAGATGAAGAGTCGATTCGAGCTGTAGTAGTGACGTTAGGCGCAGTTTTATTTTAACCCCTACCCTAAGTGCCACGAGAACGACGCATCGATGTGTTAACACGTAAATGCAAACGATCGAATAGCATTTATTTTAAACCCGTTGTTGGCCAACAACGAGAAATCGAATGAACGAATTAGGTTTCTGAAGAGGAATGGAAAATTATCATTACCTACTCACGTTAAATGTAAAACAATAAACGAATTTATTTATTTTTGTGAAGTTTTCGTGTTTCAAAGACCGTAACATAAAGGGTGTAGGTATCTATACATCTTATGTAGCTATGTAAGTAGACGTATTTAGTTATACGATGCGGAATGTGAATGAACGAAAGCTGCTCGCCAGTTTACTTGTTAGAAACACTTCGCCAGTGCTAATGCGCCTGTTTATTACTCTTTTTGGTGTACCTACAAAGTACGCGCGCAAACCGCGACGTCCATTAATGCTTAGCAAATGCAAAATGCCGCAGAAAGCTATCAGAAAACGTCCCACGCGGCCTAACAACAAATAATGAATAATAATTCCTCCACTAGTTAATGCTGGGCATAAACCGAGGCACAGAACACGTGTAAAAATGTCAAGCCTGACAAACTTTCTATAAACTAAGAGGGAATTGTCCTGCAGTGCAATAAAGGAAATGTTTGACTAATTTAATTTTCGCGCCGAGTCTGCGCTCAATAATATTGTTAATTTATCATTGTGCTCGAGGGTAGGGGCTGAATGCGAAATGCCGGCGCCTCGCCTCCTATATTCGGACTGAGGTAATTTTCAACTCTTCAATTTAATTACTTAGACTATTGAGTTGGTAAGACTGGCAGAAATAATTAGTTTTTCAAAACTCTACTTAATGTAATTTCTTCCACAAATTTTCCATAATAAACTCAGTGGATGACAATACTATATGATCAAGGGAATTTAATAACAGATTAACTAATTAAATTTAGCACAGTACGAGTCGCTTTTGAATAGATAATACTAGAAGCCATTATTTATAAATGAGTCTAAAAATAATTTCTATTTTTATGTAGTAAACAGAGTTCGTGCCAATGATTTCGTACAGAAAAACACCAAGCACAGCGACATCTAGTGAGGGTTCTCGACGATATTTAACAGCGCAATCTATGTTACTTGTTAGGAATCATTTAGCCGCTTGATTTTCTGAACGATCTACCAATAAACGATCTCTGGTCAGTTACATGATAGATTATTAGGAAGGTGGAAGCACTATTGTGTTGTAGCAGGTATCTGATACATTTAAAATCTAATGGTAATTAAAGTACCTAGTATTCCTATCACAATACATCACAAGTTTAAGTTTCTAATCTTTATGAAAGATCGAATCAGTAGATATCGCTACTGAAGTGGTCATAGAGAATTAATTGCCTGGGTAGGTACATCGGACTAATGTACCTGTTTCAAATTGAAACATAACCACGTCACAAAGATTTTCCTTGCCAAGCACTACGATGTCATTATGTTGTTTATTGTGAAAAGGTTCCACAATGAGCCACGACTCACGATCAACTGGTTCGGTAATAGAATGCAATAGTACCTATTCAATATAAAGTAAAAAGTATATAGATACGGTTTTTTTTGTAATTTTCGCGCTCTACTTCCCCATATTCACTGAATGCTAGTGTGAAGGAAAAGTGCAATACAATTAGTCTATACAAAGTAAGTACACTGGCTAACATCTAATTGTTCATGTAATAGTCTATGGTCATGTATCACCGGGCAGCGAGGGGGGCGGGAGGGGAGTTCATCAATCAGCCTGGAGCGATTACTCAGGTCTTGGTGCAAGTTACAAGATACAACCTCTGGGTATTTATAAACCAACGCTCCTACACTATTTCAAGTTCCAACTGTCAAAAAGTGATGTGTGTGTGTTGGGTGAAGAGAAGAGGTGAGGTGAGGGTGGGGGTGGCTTTTTGACACTAGAAACTGATAGTTTGGGGCTATTACAAATAAGGAAGCAAGTACTAACTCTTTTACATCCGTAGATATTGAACAGTATAATCATCGGAAAAAGTAAAATGCTTAGCTCAACTCATTTGGCAATCGTGAATGTACTGTGTAGGTATAAGTAATAAGTATACTTACATACCTACTCGTCTTTCGTTCGTACACATGCAATACCTAAAGGTGTAAAACGAAAGAGAGTTTATTAGAATCAGAATCAGAACGTTTATTGTTTACCTAACTGCGTAGGTTAATGGCGAACAGATTGGTATCGACAGTGGCCAATGAAAGTTTATTGAAAATTAGTATTACAGAAATGAAAGCACTTTTTTATATATTGTGTTATTAACTTTTGGGAGTACTAAATTATATTTATATTGAGACCGTAAGTTTTTATTTTTTATAAAGTATTTGTCATTATTTCTTACAAATTGGCACAATTCTAAAATATAAATATAAGTAAGCGTGAGAAGACGTTTTTGCTCGAGTGACGCTTCAACATGCAAACGGTATATGGTTCGTATGAATCTCTTTTGAAGGATAAAAGTTGACTGAACGTCAGTAGAATTTCCCCAGTAAATTACACCATACGTGAGCAATGGAACATTTATCAAGCATCAATACGCTTTAAAAAAAAACTTTTATAAATCCTGAGGCCCATGACGTCTATGAAATATACGTAATAACACACAAATATGATACGTAAGACCCCGAATCGGAAATTAAAGCAGTTTTTAGTCCATAAATACGGCATCCAGCATACAACACTAATCACACACTGCACCATTTATATTCCTCTATCTTGTAGTTCTTGTACGTACGCTTGTCGCCTATGACTGGGGCCACAAAAGGGCGATCAGCGTCGATGTGCAGTTCGACAGCCGATGGATCTGCCTGCCGCATTAATTGTTGCTGTCTGTACCGACGCCAGCGCTGCTACCCTTGCTTCTAGATGTAGAGCGTTTAAAGTGTGCTTTATAATAAACTAGCTGACCCGGCCAATTTCGTTCCGCCTTAAAATTAGTTTCTGACATACCATCAGAGATGGCGTTGCGTACCTACCGATTTTTTTTTTTCATATTTTTAAAATTTTGCTGGATACAAATCCAATAAATCATCAACTTTAAAAATCAGTGCAGCCGTTTTTGTTTTATGAAGGATGTAGGTAAATAACCCGACTTTTTATATAAATAAGATGTTGAGGATTCTTTAGGTCACAGGTAGTCATCTACGTGATCCATGTCTCTACCTACGAGATAACAGGTCCCCAGTAGGATCTAGGGTAGAGTGGGGGGGGGGGGGGGGGGGGGGGGGGGGGGGCTAACTACTTCAACATCGGAAATTCGAAGTTCGTATCACAGCGTCCCTCTTAACTTCGGAGTTCGGAGTAGGTACGGTACGCCCAGGTGGCAAGAAGCGAAAAAAAAAACCTGACAGAATAGGTGAATTGAAGGGCTTCTGTCGGTGAAGCATTAGTTCACACGGCGAACACGAAGAAAAACCTAACCCCCTTGTTCATAAACACTCCATATACGCTATTGCTAACTTAGCAATCGTATGTCCTTAACTGAGAAAGGTATGTCAAAGTGACAGATAAGGACAAACGATTGCTTAGTTAGCAGAAGCCTACAGAGCGTTTTTGAATAAGGGGTTAAAACTTTAACTGCCTTTACTTTGCTAACTTGAATTGGCATTGTTCATTTTTTTAAGCTGTGCTTTTAACACCTTTATTTAATAAAATGGACTATTTCAAGCAACTAATTTGAATATTATGCTTTTACGTAGCTTTGTTAATTAATAATAAATATTTTTTCGCTGTTTGATAATTCGTGAATTTAGACAGAATCCCAATCGCCTTCGTTCGGCTGGCTATAAAAAAAAACGGCTTTGTCTATGGTTTTGTAGATTGGACAGTGACACGTGACAGTTGCCGTAGCCAAACTTTTTTTTTCATTTTTGAGGTAAACATTCGATGCTGGATTCTGTCTAAAAACCCGGTCGTTCGGTCATACAAAGGTTCAAAGTACTTTTACAAAAATATCTGCAATCATAAAGTATTTTTGAAATCGGACAAGATAAATCGGATAGTTGATGGTTTTCCTCGAAATTGTTTTCGAATTGGAGCATACTAAAAAAAATGAACAATGCCAATTGTAGTTGTCTGTACCGATGCAAACCGGAATAGACGTTCAGCGTAAAATAAGGGTGTGCGTGGATGTTTTCTTAATTTCTTCCTTTTAAAATCTTAAAAACAGACTCCCATGCTGGTCTTGGGGCAAAGAACATACATAGACTGTACCAGTGGCTTCTCTCCCCGAGATGGTATAAGCCAAAAGTAAAAGCCCATCGAGGGAACGGGCAAAAATTTTAGGAATCATTATTGGGACCGTGCGCGACGACAGCGCCACGTGATAGGCGGCCATTATGGACAATATTGTCACCGCTGTCAAACAAGAAGTAAGTAAATATTGTGAAAAATATTAATGAAATCTTGTGTTATTTTACTATATTACACAATTTTGGACAATGGTAGTCAGTAACATTATTGCCAATAATATTAAAATTGTTGTTTTCAGTGAAATTTTAGAGGTTAGGTAACTTACTTTTTTTTTCTTACGGCAAATATCCACTTATTTCTTTGGTCTCGTTTCCACCATGGTCTTGGAAATTGGTAAAATTTACAGTCGCTATTCTTCTTGGTGTTATTACAATTCACAACAACACATCTTACCAGAACCATATTTTTATCTCAAAAACGATTAGAAAATGTTTACTGCAATATGGATTTGACAGCTCAAGTCAGCGACAAAAATGACAATTTTAGCCGTAGCGAGCGCTGTGATCGTTTAGGCTACCCCCTCCACCCGCTTTGCACTCTGCCAATAGGCGATGCGGCTAGCAACCCAACACTATTTTGATTTCCCTTTCCACCTATACGCGCACAATCATGCTAAACGTGGCTTTTAGGTCTTTATGTATGTTATGTGAAAACAGAGTTCCTCGTAAGAAAGGAAAGCCCAGCAAGCCCGAAGCTTACTGAAGGACTCGCTCGCCGCACCTATTTATTTATACTGGCGATTTCAGGTATGGAATTTCTTTAGGCAACGTATTAGCTTGCTTTTTGCGGGTGGTAGGGCCTTGTGCAAGGTCCGTCCGGATCGCTACCACCATCTTACTCGCTAATCCTGCCGCTAAGTAGCAGTGCTTGCACTGCTGTGTTCCGTTGTGGAGAGTAAGACAGCCGGGGAAATTACGGGCACAAGAGGCATTGCATCTTAGTCCTCTAGGTTTTCAACGCATCTGCAATCCCTCCGGGGTTGCGGGTATCTATGGGCAGTGGTGATCACTTACCATCAGGTGACCCACTCGCTCGTTTGCCTTCCTATTCATATGAAAAAAAAACCTAGCTACCTAAATTCTATTCATTCAGCTCGGATACTAAAATGACATTACCTGTGTTGCCTATTTTTTGCATTTCACAAATAGTGATGTGCCACCAGTATCGAAAGTTAACGATATATTAAATTTAGAAGGTATGTAGGTACCTACAGATTTTTGTAAGTTATCCCATAAAATGTGTTTATACTAATTTTAAACTTATATTAATAGTTAAAACTTAAATTTGATGGTTAAATAGTGAACAATTTATAGTCAGCATATAAGTTATATTTTGCTTGATTATGATATTCTACGGCTTTTCACCTATACGCCCATAATCATGCTAAACGTCGCCTAGGTCTTGTTACCATAGGCTCTGTCTACCCCGTAAGAGATACAAACGTTATTTGTACAATTATGTAGGTATACGTATGATCATCTTTTTTTTTCTTAAAATTACCAAACCACATATCCAGGCCAGAAATAGGTATTGTCGATAGTTTCGAGTAGGTAGGTACACCACTAAACGATAAAAGCTGGTAACTATCATTATTTGACAACTAGACATTTGTACTTGTCAATTTAGTATCCGAGATAAAAGAAATAGACCATAATATTCTTTTAATTTAACTTCGTATGGTAGCAATCCTTTACTTTTGTTCGTCAATAGATAGACTTGATATGACACTGTACCTACCTACTAAAAGCTGATTACTTATGAACCAAATCTTGATTAGGTAGACAAAGTCAGCGTCATAAACATGCACATAATTTTCAACCTTATTCCTCTGACATAAGTTCCCATGTGTACGGTCAACCACTTTAATTGGTGCGCCACTATGGAACGCTGTCATATTGACAATTGACATTGCCAAACTATAGCAACGTGTTTTAAACACTAACAAGACGGCGTGTACTAACTAGCTAGTTAAAAAAATCATTTCGAACGGTATTTTCTATCCAAAAAAGGGCCCCTGGGTTGGAAACCCTTATACATAATTACACATAAACGGATAACTCACGTATAAAAAGTCGAGTGATGCTCGACATGTTTCGGACTATTTCGACTCACTCACACTCGACATCACTCGACTTTTTATACGCGAGTTATCCGTTTATGTGTAGGTAATTATGAGTGAGTCTCACAGTAGTTTCATGTTGAAACCAGGCCTTATGCACTGAATTCGATTTTCTAAGTTCGTTTCGTGCCGTCCCGCTTCCACTAATGTTCATTAACATGAGTGTGAGAGGGACGATATGATACGAATTTCGAAGTAGGTAATAGTAGTAGGTAAATATTTTTAATTTTTAAATAGATTTAGGTATGGGAGAAATGAACATTATTTAAATTTAGGTAGTTTTATTTGTAATGAATTTCAATATCAGCTGTTCCCAACACCTTAAACAGGTCGTTTGTTTGTTAATTTGTTAGGGCGTTATCTCTGGAACTTCTGTGAAGATTCTAAAAAAAAATTCACCAACAGAAAGCTACCTACATTATCCCCTATTAGCAAAGGCTTTTTGTCCCGGGAATCTGCAAAGTTCTAGTGGGACGCAGACGAAACAAAGGAGGACCTGAAGGTTCAAAGTAAAGATTTCAACGCGCACTTTAAGTAATAAAACCGTGGTAACTTAAATATCAAATGTCACACTTTCAAAACAAAACAAAACTTTAACTGACCCAATCAAATCCCACCAAAATCAAAGCTGCTTAATTACGGTAATTTAATCCCTTTTAATCAGTCATTTAACGAACAATACGCAAAATGAACTGCACATCGAAACGCGAGCTGCCCATGAATGTCAAGTTTCATGATCGCAGTTAATCACACGGCGATCAATTATTTAATAGCTCGAATAAAAACAATAAAAACAATATAAAGAAGCGGGCGGAGCGCAGCCAGTAATATCAGTTTGATAGGACGCCGTTTGATTCGCTATGACGCCGCCGCCTTAAGGCGGGGCTTGGTAGGAAGGGGACGTAAGCCGTTCGAATCCGTCATACCACTCCGCGAACTCTGTGGCGACGCCCGTGTCCGCTCCGTGTGACGTTACGTTAAGAACGCGTGTGAGCCGTGCCGTGCTGTGCCGTGCCGTTTGTCCCGCCGTGCCCGAAAACCGCCAAGATTCGGGTGAAAAATCGCGAGCCGGTGCCGGCGTATGCCATGGCCGACGCCGACCGTGATTCGGACCTTGGAGACGATAGCCCCGTGGTAAGTGTAGTGTTTAATCCAATGCCGCTGTCATGGTAACCGGGTGTCAATTGTTACACGGACGTTCAGTTAATCCTTTGCTCAGTTTTTAAAATGAAAGTTGGTTGAAATTGAGTCTGTTTGTGACCCCGGCCGGTGTTAAAAGGCAGTCAAGCTAAGCTATCAAGGTGCGGTTTTGATTGTAAAATAGGTTATTTGTGTTGACGTTGGTACTAAAGGTACTAGTATCAATGCTAGTCGTGACGTGACAGTCTTGCTTGAGCCCTGTTAAACATCCGATAAAGAAAAGGTCGTGCAAATGAGGTAGGTAGGTAACTATAATAAGAAAGTATTTGTATCTACAGAAAACTATCAAAAACAACATGCCGCGGTCAGTCTGTTGGCTCCGTACGGAAGCCTCAATTCATAGCTTTTTATTTTGAAAAATGATTGCAAATGCTTCAAAGTTTAATTTAGGGATGCTTTGCTTTATTTTTCTATTGTTTTTAATTAGTAAAACAGGAATTTGAGTGTGTTGTGGTCATTACTTTTATGGTAAAGGTTACTTACATTTTAAATTATCAATTACAGTATAATTTCTTATAAGTATCCGTCAGCAAGGTAGGTAACCATAGGTTAGCGTTTCCCGGTAGACAGGTGTGGGTTAAAGTTGTCACGAGGTTACTCCGTAACATTTAACTGTCAACTCAGGACGGCTCAAGGGATCGACATGTACAGTCGAGGGCATAAAATATCGATACAGACATGTCAAATCACCGACCTTATTGGGCATAAAGGTGTATAGATGTTTTTGACGTCTTGGTGACGTATATACATTTTTGCCCTTGATTGTACCTACTTGCCCCATGGTATTAGTAAGACATCTAGGTATACATTATTTTGTTTCGTTCAAGAATTACGCCACTATTAAACGCATACATAGAGCGACCAATAAATTAACTATTATCTAGTAATACCTACTTGTATTGTATACTTATCAGGCATCTTGGGGCAAATTTGACAATTGAGGTTATTGTGTATTACTTTTGATGTAAAATGATAATTTATTTTTTGTCTATAAGTCTAACGTAATTTGGTTACCAGTTTGCCATAAATGTAGCTTATTTAAATATTTAGTATTATGGCCACGTTTCATGTAAGATGCAATAACCCCAAAAGTTAAAAAAAAATGCCCCAGGATCAGTTAACGTTGTTTTTGCCGTCTGATGATGTTTTTTATGAGACGACGTAAATGACATACAGAACACTATGTTCCACCTGAATGAAGTTATTGTATGTCTCGCCAACCACGGATGTCAGTGAATATAGTTTCACCCTGGCAACATTCTTAAATTACTAGTAGGTAATTCTTGTAAGAATCTAACAAGCTCAAAGCAGTGACCTACCTGAGATATAGTATTGGTGTGGCCTTAAACAATGCTTACACATTAATAAAACCAAGTTAACGTCACTCATGTTTTGTATACCGAGTATCAAAACAAAAACACGATAGTAACTTTTTTTGCACACGTACAACAACGGTACATTGACTTGGGTGTACCTACGTGTTACTGTTACTTTGTGGTTATAGCCATTTACACGAGTTTTAAATAAGCTTTTTTTAATAACTGGATTTAAACATAGGCATTGGAGACCTACTTTATTATGATAAGAGACCCTATCTGCGTGCATTAAGTTTTACAGACTACCAGTTCAATGTCAATAGGGCAGTTCCAGCTTTTTTTTTAAATGCCTTTTTATTGCGTAAGTATTTGGTTGTGAACTGGTGGAGAATCAGTTAGGCTACTCTGAAATTCGAAGTCCCTATTGTTCCGTCCCTCTCATTCTCCTGTTAGTGACGACTAGTGTGAGCGGAATGACAATATGTAGGTATATTAGTATGAACTTCGAATTTGTAACATCAGAATAGATACAAGGCCAGCTTAACATTTTTGAGTACCTAGTTATTTTGATTAGGAGAGTAAAAAATTACTGTATTTGTTAATAGTGACTTAGAATATATGTATATGTTTTTATAATTGTCATACTTAAATACAATAAGCACCTTCTGGTCTTATCTTCAATGCAGAACTTACTAAGTCAAATATTTCTTTAAACACTTTGTAATACCCATTTAGCAGGTAAAAAAATAAGGGATCTCGAAGCTTCTTTTGTAATTATTTGTAGTCGCTTTAAATTTTATTGTTAGACATTGCAATAGGAATAGAAACATTTAAGACAAGGCAGCAAAATATTTTGACGAGAGCTGGCAACGAGCGTTTTCACCCCGCGGTAGTAAGTTTGTCAAACGGCCAGTCAATGCACAAAAATAAAATACCACGCAGGGATAGGTACTTATTCAAATTATTACAATTAATTTCAACATAACTGCATTCAATACTTAAACCAAAATAAAATGTTATTCATTAATTATCTCATGTATGCAATACCTTAGGCTCTGTCTACCCCGTAAAGGATAAAGACGTGATTTATGTATGTATGTATGTATGCAATAAAGGTAATTTTTAATGGGGACTGGGCCAAATTTTGAGGCACTATACTTAATTATCATTTAACACTCTGAAAGCAGTGACCTGAAATCATTAAACATATTTGAATTGTATCAAAAATATCAAAAACAAAACGCTTTCTTTCCAGCTGGCCCGACCGCTTTGAACAAAATGGCGTCTTTATGATTATTAATAACAAATTCTGGCTGTGCGATTCGGTTTCAACTTTATTGCAGGATGAAGGCCGATCCCATCTGTGCCGGTTAGGATTTGACTGCGCATTGTTTATTTAGCGAAACCATTTGTGTCGCTATTCAAAAATAAGACGGGAAAAAATATACCACATTGATTTGTCAGGCGTCCATTTTTTGTTTCAAGTCTCGTCTGCGTTTACAGAATGGCTTCATATTGATAGGTAAATTACATTTGTAAGTTCGTTTTTGTTGTAACAAAAAGCAGTCGGCTCCTGGTTCCATTTGACAAAGTTAGGTACATAATAATAAGTATAATTCTAAGAAGCCAAAGTAGGTATTAGTATTTCCGTGTGTGTCATATTGATTATTTGTCATCTATTTTTGGCAAGATCAAACTATTATTGCTGTTTAAGATCGATAGTCATAACTCCGTCGTCGTTATCATATACCTAGGTCGCTAGCACTAAGTATTTTTTACTACCTATTCATTAAATTCATTTTAACCGTCGCGCAACCAATGGCAACATAATATGAATGTACATTCATTAACTGGGCAAAAGTGTATGAAAGGCATACGATCTGAAGAAGATTTGACGACTTAATTAATACCCACCTGTAAAAGACGTCGTTAGGAGTTTATTTCGGTCTAGACGGATAATGTTAGCGTTAGGCTTAATCATTTATTCGTCGGAGACATCTCACGGGAGGCGAGCGCACGGACGATTTATTATCCCCACTCGGCGAATAGGGGGCCTCGGATTAATTAATCAAACCTAGCTGTCACTCAGTGCACAATCACTAAAGTTAGACGAATATTCTCAGTTCGTATGAACCACGAACGGACGCTCAGCTTCCTTTTCCTGTCGACGCCGAGACGTTTCATTAATTGAAATAATTGGCGGGTTTCTGAATTTATTTTTTCGCGTTGACAACACTGCGTGACAGGCGGTTATTTTAACTGCTTAGGTATGATTTGTGGTTAGTTACGCATTATAAATTAAAAATACCTATTCGGAACAACTATTTTTTAACTTGTACACATCGCAGACAATTGTGACAGATGTAAAAGTGAATAAACTTAAAATAGAAATTCACAAAGTAAGAGTATCTCCTTGTCATCGTAGCAACACCCGTACACGTTGTGTCACGCTACTATAGGCGCTATAGCTAGCTACCTGTGAAAGTCAAAAAGGTTGATAACAACGTAGCGCCACACAATAATGGGTGTGCTCCTGCTTCATACATGATACTTTGCTAACATTTAGCAGGTGGGTCGGAACTACCTGTCCACGTGCCAGCAATTTAGAAGATTTACTCTAATTCTATGAACCTTACACCCATCTCACACCTGATATATCATAGGTTTTTTCATCAACTACAAGTTAGGTTAGAAAACGTCTTTGTGGTGCGTTGATCTTTGTTGAAGCATGATTTATTCTGCCGCTCGTGCGGGCTCCGCCCGATATCCTGGTGACGACTTATAGATTGAACTTTTTGTGTTTCGATAAATTTATAATATAACGCGATTCTCCTTTGTGGCCATAATTTGCATACAAATAAAATGGCTGACTCGACAAAAGCACCTTTGTCAGTGATCTTTACACGGCGATCGAACTTGATCGTTTATCTCTCATTTATATTCAATATCTGTCGTAAATAATCGTATTGACATTCAATATTTATAAAGGAAAGGTTGCGTGGGTTAGTTTCGACTTTCTATCACACCGTAGTGTTATTTAATTCATATTAGCTGTGTTGAACGTCGAGCCTTTAGCTTAATTGTTTTGCGGGATTAGTTAAACTACATGAGATATCTATATTTATCCAAAACATTGACAAATAATTAAATAGATTATATTCTAGCTAAGTCATAATATTGCCGTGGTTAATGTAGTCCATTTAACACTTCATAACTTTTAAGATAAGTTAAAAAATGCAAACGTAATTTTCATTTTAAACCAGTCTTTGATATCGTTAATTTCAATTGAAACAGTAAAATAGCCAAAAAACCATTGAAATCTCTGTTATTCTCCGAGCAATACGCTACGGTGTAATCATCGCCCACTGTTATCTCTTCAGTGTTTGTCAGTTAACAATACCTACGCTGTAAGCTATTAATAAAATCTCCGTTTCTGTTCAGCCTTTGATTTGAGGGGCCACTGATACGGATTTATTGAAGTCTTACATCCATCAACTTTGCCACCTTCAAAAGATCTTTACAATTACTTTGTTGATAACTACGCAGCACTTTATGCAGGATAATTGTTTTACAATTTAAGCTACTTGATGTCAGACTGCTGGATTTCGTGGATGTGCAAGTTCTGAAGCGCCGGTCGGTGTTTCAGATTCTTATAAAAAGTTTATAATAAAACTTCTATCAGACTTTTAAACTAACTTACAGTCTAGGACGCTGCGGTCTTTAGCTCACTGTTGAACCTTGAGTTAGAACTTCTGGACCTCGTCTTTAGAAGATCTGAGCCAAATGGTATTATTATATTGGCCTATATTTGTATCCGTAAGGCAAAGGCCTCCCCTATCGACAGTAAGCACAGTATAATTGAATTTGATAATAGTTTATTCAGCTATATTAATAGTTTATTTGCTGTAGGTAAAATACCAACACCAATGGGTTTATTTTAGATTTTTCTGAGTTACGTCAAATTGCATTAATAATGTATGATTGGCATTGAATTAACCACCATTCGGATTTATTCCGAAACAATAAAATTCAATTGTTAGAAATGATGGATTGGAGTTCAGCTTCAAAGTAAAGGGGTAACATGTTTGTATGTGATTTTGGTATAAATATTTTATTCACATTATAATACAAAATCAGGGTTTAAAAAGGTGGGGAAAATTGGGGCAAAAGCGTGAATAGGGGCAAATGCATATTTATGATTAAATACGGCACTGTACCAAGACGCGAATAGTCCTTTTTATTATGAGTAGTAAAACGACACGGAAAGCAAAACTCTTTTATCATATTCAATTCAAAAGATACAATAAACGCCGCCGAAATAGTTTACTCCGCCAAAATTGACTGGGCAATTTATTTTGGCAACATGGACTTTAATTGACGGGGCTATAAAACATTATCATATTTAGGAAATCGCTAAACACTATACAAATAAGTAGTTTGATTTGTATGACATTTTTACGTAGTGCGTAGTGCACCATCAATTAATTTCTGCAAATCGTGTTTGTATTAAGAATACGTTATACTTTCCATAAAAAAACTGTTCTTCCATTAGTGTATCAACGATTAAATAGTACTAATATCCTTCGCAGCGCTATCAACTTACATTGTTCAACATATAAATTAAATTCATTACTATTGCAATTTATTGCTCGCATATCAAGTCAGCCCGTAGCAATACTAAGCAAGTGTTATCACTCACGACATTTTTCTATCAACTATTAATTTAATGCAATTCCACAATTTATCTAAAACAAGCTATCGGGTACTAAAATTTCATATCAAATTATACTATGAACGAAAGACGTTGAGTTTCATTTTGAATGGTATTTGTGTGTCGTTTGTAACGTTTTTGATTGCACGCGGTAGACGCTTCGCGGCGCGGGCACCCGCATATTGTACCTAAAGGCAATTATACTATAATACCTTCTCTATTGGTTTATATCGCATTGCTATTACGAAAAGCCGTTGATTAACGACTAAGCAACTATGTTGGTTAACGGTTTTTATTATTATTTAAAATTACGAATGCTTTAGCTTTACCGCAGCGTTTGGGAAACTCCGCAATGTATTTTCGTGCAAAATTTCTCAGTGCTTTAAGACGAACGTCTTTTACCAATGTTCGTTGCCAGTGTATGGATCCAAGACGTGTTGCTTCACTATAGGCCTTATAAACAGGCTCAGAGTTGCTCAGCGAGCTATGGGGAGAACTATGCTTGGGGTTTCTCTACAGGCCCGAATCAGAAATGAGGAGATACGTAGAAGAACAGAGGTCACTGACATAGTCAAGCGAATTAGCTCGTTGAAGTGGCAATGGGCAGGCCATATAGCACGGAGAGCAGCTATAAAGGTCCGAATGGCCGAAAGTTTCTCGAGCGGAGACCGCAACGTAGGACGAAAGTTTCTCGGGCCGGGAAGCGCAACGTAGGACGTCCACCAACGAGGTGAACGGATGACCTGGTTAAAGCTACGGGTTCACGGTGGATGCAAGCCGCTTCCAACCAAGGCAACTGGAGGTCTATGTCCGACAGTGGACGTCTTATGGCTGATATGATAATGATGATTATCGAAATTTACTTAGTTGTAAAAAACATGAATGAACAGCATCGCACCAATCGTTTACGCTCGTCTTTTATTTACCGGAATATTGAGGAGCGGAAATCTCTGCATGCTGCTGCGTGTGCTGAACACCTCTTTTCTGGCCGTCATCAAACCAAGGGTGAATGGGCTGGGAAAGCTTACTCTTAGACCACATCTTCGGTAGCCGTCAGAGTGTGGTCAAAAGTAAGAATATAAAAAATCTTTCAAACGCTTGGTTTTGGTGTTACTGTCAAGTACATTGACCGTCTTTATGAAAGCTTCCCATGTTTCTCATTATACGTTTTCTTTTTGTAAGATTTCAGCTTTTTTCGGATAAAGCTCGGGTAAGAAGTCGCAGACGTGCAGATGAAACGACGCAGATGTCGCCTCACAATTTTGAGTTCTCGCCTCATCGAAAAGAAAGCAATGACCGAGTGACGGGCAGAGACAAGCAAGTAAGATACTATGCGTCATGCTAGTTCAGGAAACATATGAACTGACAACACCGCTGTGTCGTTACTGGCCTAATGTTAATTTACTTACCATAATAGTAACAGACCTCTCTGTCATTAGAAATCAACCGCGAATATCTGCATGCCAAAGAGGGAATATTGAAATAAATGAGAGGGCGGCGAGTTCTGACGACATTATTCAAATAGCCCTCCGGAGAAACTGTGGCCTGCGATTCTATTTGTATTCTGATACCTCAGAGGTGTTTCTAGAAAGCTATATTCTTGAGATCCCTGTTAACTCGAAGCATTAACATAACACTTTATTACCATACGATTTGTGTAAGTTGCGGGGATAAACGCCATTTTGTGTTACACTGTATCTGTGGTGAGAGAAATGCAGAAAGCGTGGTGCAAAGGCCTGGATTAGTCGGTCATGTTATGGTTGCTATAATAAAAAAAAAAATTACTTGATTCTACTTGAAAATTGGCACTGAAACACAACCATCCTAAATGAAATATTTAAATCAATCCCATGTTGCTTCTGAGAATAATATTTGTTCATTGTAATAATTGTTTAAAACATTTGAGTTTGATTTTACTTTACAATCACGATGAAATTGCATGTTTATTTCATATATTTTATTAATTACTTTTTGTTAAAAGTTAAAAAAGCATGAGCGTTTACCGCTTAATAAGTGTGCCATAAGCCATGCTTCGCATGCTCTGACCAATTAAATATATAGGCCGAGTGAGGCCTATTTAAACTACGCCTCGTGTGCGTAGCTCAATTAATAATAAGCTAAAGTTTAGATGCGCTTGTGTCCGTGCAACCGTGTATGCACACGGCAAGGCGTAGTTTAATAGCTCTGCCGTTTGCACGACTCTTTTCACATACTTTTTATTTGGTTTGGGCTTACAGGATAGAAAGATAAACAACCTTGTCTAATTAACATAATTACATAATGCTAATAAATGTACTTGAGAATGATTAAAACCCGTCTGAAAGCACTGTTCATTTTGCGGCTGACGCTTCAATTGATCTGACTCAGCGTTCCGTGGCAATGAAAAATACAAAACTACATAACTTTGTATTTTTATTTTTTTATACCTACACGTTAATTAATTTAATTACTATTTTTCATATCGTTAAACCGACCTGAGGGATTACCTAGTAAAGGAAAGAAACATGATTTGCAGCATGCTTCTAATTTTCTTGTCTTTCACTGACGGTAGGTATAATCGAATTAAATCCCTTACTACCCTAAGTTTCAATGTCATTTGTAAGTTTTTCTGCTTTAACATGAACAAGTGGCTGAGCTGCCAACCATTTCAATAGTTTGTAGCATATTATTGTTTACTTTTACTTTTATATGTATGTAATTGCAAACTGTTGAATATATCTTTTATTATTATTATTATTAAGTGGGTCACCTGATATTAGTTGGCACTACCATCCTTGGGCACCTGCAACACAAAACCATTGTAGATGCGGTGCCAGCCTCGAGGACTAAGATAAAATACTTCATGTGCTAAACATTTCGCCGACTGTCTTACTCCTCACACCGGAACACAGCAGTCCAGGCACTGCTGTTAGCGGCTGGATTAACGAGTAGGATGGTGATAGCGATCCGGACGGACGTTACAGAAGGTTCTACCATCCGCAAAATTTACAAGTCAATGTGACAATATACCCTTATTGTTTGCTGATTGACTTAGGAATGGTCATAAAAACGGTAAAACAGTTCTTCTTCTTCTTCTTCTTCTTATTTGTGGCGTATCAAGTCGTTATAGCGACGACAACTTCGCCAATGCCAAAGTAACAAAAATATAATTCAAAAATCTGGTAACAAAATGTCGGCAAAGTTGTACTTGTACGGTAACACGGTCAAAGACCCCCCTCCCCCCTGTCGGGCTCTTAGCCAACGGTCAATGATATCCCTCAGAAACTGCCAGGAAATCATTAGCCGATGCCCAGGGTGCACCGGACCAAACAGTTGTTAAGCGACTAAAATTGCCAAATCAATTGTAATAACAATAAGTATAAAACCTGTGCAGGTATGAGTGTGTAGGATGTGTAATCAATGATTTGATCGTCCTTGAGGCAGTGAATCCGTCAGTAAACACTTATTAATCATGTTTTGTTCATTATGTTTATTGCCAGTTGATACAATAAGATGTCATCTCAATTCTGAGAAGAAATCGATGAGTAAAGTACTTATTGCGCACTAGGTGACTATCTTTGCTTAAAATAATAAACATTAAACCAACCAACTACAAATAAAAACCTGTATTCGTTATTTAGTTTTTTTTTAATTTGATTTTAGATTTTGCTAGACAATCAAAAATTTAGTTATTTTTTTAATTTTTAATGTACAGTTTTTGTTTACTACAGTAAATAAGTATCAAACCATCCATTTTGTTATATGTTGTTCATGTTTTAACTTAAAATGATAATATCCTTAGAAAATTTAAAGGAATTTTAATTTTTCTCATAAAAATCAAGAATAGGACTTTTAGCAGCTTCATAGAGATAGATAGTGAACGTAAATTAAATACTGAGAGACCGCAGCAATTAAGAATGTCGGCACTGCGGCATATCAAACGGCGCACCCTATTGACTAAGCAAATTAAAAACAACTCCGCCATTATCTAATAGAGACATTTCTACAAGGAATTCCAATCACGGCCGTCCAAAACCCAAATGCGATAGTCAAATTTCTACGTTCACGCTTACTCACGACTAATATTGTTATAATCAATAGGCACAGATGTTCTTACAGCGAGTGTGTAAATAACAAACAGAATGAATAGTTATGTAAACCGACACCGCCGTATCACGGCGGCATTGGTAGGTCTTCGTGAAGTCATATGAAGATTATAATCGCGTTCCGATATTGCGATCAGTGCACGGCTGTCCTTAATTAAAGGTGTGCGCTATGCGCTCGTCCGACCGAGGCTTTGGAGCGACCAAGCTTTCCAGATGCCGATGGCGGGAGACATCGCTTCATGCAGCTTCAAGAAGCGTGTCAAAACCAGCCTTACCCTAGAAAATCTCAGGCTTTGTCATGCAACGCGACATACAGCAATGTTTTCCAGTATACCATCTGACTCAATTTTGATTTTTTTCTTTCGAGACCTGGAAAAAGACTATTTAAATCGCTTGTATCTTCTCAAAGAGGTTGCTGAAGCACAGCGTCCTTTGGTGAGACCCTGAATGTGTTGTTCAATATGAATTGAGTAGACAATGATATGCGTGAGAGCCAAATGATAGATAGGGTAAACCAGGGAGTTGTTGCCCACTGACAATGACTGCCCACTTTAAGCAAAGCATTGCCAGATGTTAGCTTTGTATCATTCTAGTTGGATTAGAATTTGCTAGCTCGGTCTGTAATTAATATAACAATCGATTTCAAATTGACGATTGGCAACACGTATAAAAAAAACAGTAAGGGGGGATTTTGTCTACAAAACTAAAAATTGTAACAATTGTAACGATATTAGTTATTTGAAATTCTGCTCTTATTACATGAATGTGATAAAATAAATAGTATTTTTTAATGTTAATTAAGTGTTAAACTTTTGAATCTTAATGGTTATTTTTGCTGTGGGCAGTGGGCAGTCACTGAACCAAAACGTGAATATTTAGTTATTGCCCGCAATTGACATTGTTCATTTTTTTTAGTATGCTCCAATTCGAAAACCATTTCGAGGAAAACCATCAATTATCCGATTTATCTTGTCCGATTTCAAAAATACTTTATGATTGCAGATATTTTTGTAAAAGTACTTTGAACCTTTGTTTGACCGAACGACCGGGTTTTTAGACAGAATCCAGCATCGAATGTTTGCCACAAAAATGAAAAAAAAAAGTTTGGCTACGGCAACTGTCACGTGTCACTATCAAATCTACAAAACCATAGACAAAGCCGTTTTTT
Source organism: Pandemis corylana (assembly GCA_949127965.1). Taxonomy (NCBI): domain Eukaryota; kingdom Metazoa; phylum Arthropoda; class Insecta; order Lepidoptera; family Tortricidae; genus Pandemis; species Pandemis corylana. Next base: position 5,220,508 of record OX421867.1, on the reverse strand, counting down.
TTATAGCCAGCCGAACGAAGGCGATTGGGATTCTGTCTAAATTCACGAATTATCAAACAGCGAAAAAATATTTATTATTAATTAACAAAGCTACGTAAAAGCATAATATTCAAATTAGTTGCTTGAAATAGTCCATTTTATCAAATAAAGGTGTTAAAAGCACAGCTTAAAAAAAATGAACAATGTCAATTGTTAATTACCATATGTTAAGCTTCTGGGCAATAACTGCACTCTTAAGATGATTTTAATTTTGTTTCCAAGCTTTTTTTCCAAGTTAATTAAGTTTTAATTGGAAACTTGATATTCTATGTGAGAATTTATTAAGTTATAAGAAAATAGATAACAATACACAGTCTGTAACTATAATGTCTTTTTTTATTTTGGAAGTTAATGTGTTCGAAGTCCTTTAGTGGGCAATAACTATGTGGTTTACCCTACATTACAATTTAAAAAAACCACTGCAAGTGTCGCATCTGGGGTTAGTTAGTTGGTAGATACTCAAAAAGGAGGTCGCGAATTGGGCGAACGGGGTCGGGATCGTGTTCGGTGCTAAAAAAATTAAAAGTTTTGCGAAGGGTTGATCTGTTCTGCGATCTTAGGATCGTGACACTGACGTGTATATCAAGGATGGGTGGGATAGATATGGTTTAAGAACCTTATTCTCATAAAGAATTTTAACACAAATTCACTTTCATAAGAACATAATTTAAGTTATAGAAGAAAAAGAAACGAGCATTCAGCACTTAACAAATATTGACTTAATTATGAACAATATTAATAAGGAAGGTGGACTAAGTTTCGGCAACCCAACGATCCAATGGTGTTAGTGTAGTATCAGAAATCGCTGAAAAAACGAGTAATTGATTCGGTTATTATATAAAATGCAGTGCTTCCTAGAAGTCGTAATTTGTTCGAGTTTCAAGGTTCATCGATGCCAATTTTGTGTTCGTGCATTTTCGGCTCTTTTCGGGCAATTTCGCGGGAATTTCACTTATGTCGGTAGTTTGCGTGCAACACGCTATTGCTGGTATCAACCACTTTTAATCGACGTTTGTGTTATAATGTAAAAGATTTCTTTCCGATCAAGATAGAAAGTGCGGCATACGCGATAAAAAAAAGGCTCGGGTACCTATAGTGATTTATCCTACCACCCTTTTAATAACGGCATCGGATCTCTCCAATCGAACGTTGATGTCACCTAAAGAGTTCAAGAGACATAATTACGGCGATTTTAGCTCGCACAGCCGAGTGTTGTCAACCTTACCCTAAAATAATGTACTTATTTATTTATCTCTTTTTCGTGTCAACCTACGACACCAATAGACACTTAAGTACGCCAAAACTCCTATTTTACACCATATCGGTACTATCCCTAAGTATTTTATTTTATTTTTTATTTTATTTGGGGCATCAACAGCAATACAGTACATTGTAATGAGACTTAGGTACTAAACAAAAAGCCAATAACAGATGACCACAGAAATACAGTTAAGCGAAGCATACTTAAAACTAGCACAGAAACAAAAAAAAACAAGCTAAAAAACGGTATTGTTAGTGATATTGTTATATTGTATTTCTTCCTATTATATATCTACGTGTATCGAATGTGTGTAAATAAATGTTTCTCTCTCTCTCTCTCTCTCTATTTTAGTAATTTGCAACATTTTTAGTAAACCGTAGATCCTGGGTCTAATAAAGCTGGCCACCCCGGCCTATGTGATAGCGATACTCACTTACCACCAGAAAACCACTAGTCCCTTCACCTCTTTCGTCTCATAAAATCCAAAGCGCAAAAAAATCCTACCCTAGTCGGCATATCAATCACCCCCCCCCCCACAAGTGGGATCGCCAGTTATTGCTCTTAGCATCGCGCATGTGCAAGTCATTAGTGAGCTAATGTCCGACTATCTGCGCAGACGCAGCACAATGCGTTGTGGGCGTAGATCTGCAGACAAAAACACTGACATGGATTTGATGGTCATTATTATCGTGTGATCCATACATATCGCGATCCATATCACGAAATATTGATTCGTATTGCAGCGCATCCGGTTGTTTTTAAATGCACGATACTATAGTGACATACTAGTATTACGAAAATGTTGACCGTCTAACTAATACATGCCATTAAGTTTTCATAACATTTAGCTGATGTAAAATTGTACCAGACAGTATCGATATTGACTCAAATGCAAATATTTATTCCGTAAATAAAAAAAAGATGTGTACTTTTGGCGATTTTCGTTGATCGTAACAATGACAAGAGACACTTGAAACTTTCTTGAAACTTGGAATTTTCTATATACATACAGTATTAATCACGTTTGTTGTATGGAATTCCCCTTAAATATTCATTTTATTCTGTTTTTAGTATTTGTTATAATGGCAACAGAAATACATCATCTGTGAAAAATTAAACTGTCTAACTATCACGGCTCATGAGATACAGCCTGGTATGGTGACAGACGGACGGACAGCGAAGTCTTAGTAACAGGGTTCCGTTTTTACCCTTTGGGTACGGAACCCTAAAAAAGGGGTTATTATACACTGAACTTATCGTGAGCGTATACAACTCGCACTTGGCCGGTTTTTGCATTCTATCAATCAGCGTTTGCGGAAAGTCCACAAGAACGCCACAAATATTAACTACCTACTAGCTTCTGCCCGCGACTTCGTTTGCGTAGAATTATACATAAAAACCTTCCTCTTGAATCACTCTACGTACTAAAAAAAACCGCATCAAAATCCGTTGTGTAGTTTTGAAGATATAAGCATACAAAGGGACATAGGGACATAAGGACAGAAAAAGCGACTTTGTTTTATACTATGTAGTGATGATTGTGTGACTTTAAAACTCCTAGAAGATTGAATTTTTGAATTGTTTTGAATATCACTCACTCTATAACATTGAAACAAGATCCCTCAACCTACTTAAGGAGTAAGACAGTCACCCTTATCGATTTGAGGTAACTTGATAGGCTTAAGCTTAGGTTGACTTACATTGATATCAAGGGGATTATTAGTATTTAAGCTTTGTCACGATTTTTAAAGAAAACTGTATTTAAGTACTTAAGCCAGAATTTTTAATGCAGCTCTTGTCACCCGTGCCCGGGGGGCGATGTGAACGCTTTGTCGAAGTAGTACAGTCGTTTGTCAAGAGATGACGCTGCGGATTAAAATGGAAATATTATCTCAATTTCCAGGCGAAACTCAGCAATATTTACGCCCCGAAACATCCCTATTTATTAAAATATTGCTCCTAATTTTGTTGTAACGCGCCATAGTCGATCTTGATTCCAATGGTTTCGTTGACTTCTAATTTCTTTTGACCTCCATTTTTACCTATCAACGTAGGTAGTAGCAGTCATTCTGTGTCTCAAATCATTTTCATCATCAAACATCAGAACAAACTTGTTTATTTCAAGCTTTTATTGTGTGTTTTGGTCCAATCTCGCGAGTCAAATTTGATCCGCTTCCAGTGGTCAAATTGCCTTGAAATACATATTTGGTTTACATATAATGTACGTTAGATGACAAGTCTAGCGCATTGCAGTCAGAAAGGGATTTTATTGTTATGTATTTGTAAGTATAATAATAATATAGCTTTTTTATTCCGAATTCGCTACAATTTCAGTAAGTATGTTTGTTGTTTTTTTTTATTATTATTAAATTGTTGCGTAATTCGGCGTGCCTCATGGCATAGGCCTCCTCCGTGTATTGGAGGGTTTGGGCTATAGTTCCCACGCGCGCCCAGTGCGGATTGGGAACTTAACACACACCATTGAATTTCTTCGCAGATGTGTGCAAGGTTTCCTCACGATGTTTTCCTTCACCGAAAAGCTCATGGCAAATTTCAAATGTAATTTTCGCACATAAATTCCGAAAAACTCAGCGGTGCGCGCCCGGTATTTGAACCCACGCACTCTGCTTGAGAGGCCACAGGTCAAACCACTAGGCTACCACGGCTTTTTGGCTTTTTGGCTTTACCACGGACGGAGATTTAGGTGAAGTTTAATAGTAATATCAGTAGGCTTTGTTCAAGTTTTGATACCACTATTTTGATCGCATTAGCACTTGCAAGGGTTCTTTGAGACATCAGACAACTCGCTCGGAACTCGATACGCTTAATCGATAGTCTTAATTGTACGTGGGAGTGAGCCGATTATTCTAATTAACAAATTTTGCTACTTCTTTACATAAAAAACTAGCCGTTGCCGGCGATTTCAACCGCGCAGAATTGAAATTTGTATCCCATGCAGCTTGACACTTCCAACAATTACCGTTATATTTCAACCAATTTACACAAAACCTTAACAAATTATAACACAAACTTTCGTCGTGATCACTCTATCTATTGTTGAAAACCGCGTGAAAATGCTTCTGTAGTTTTTGAGTTAAGTAAACAGATAGAAAGACGCGGTAGAGGAATACGTTTTATAATAATGGTGTGAAACGTGCAGTCGAAATGAGTCTTAAAAATTACACACTTTGAAAAACTCGTTTCCTTTTATCTACTATCTTTGAAGTTGCTAAACTTCTTCATAACTACATAGTACAAAACAAAGTCGCTTTCCGCTGTCTGGCTGTCCCTATGTATGCTTACATCTTTTAAACTACGCAACGGATTTTGATGCAATTTTTTTTTATAGTGATTCAAGATGAAGGTTAATATGTATAATTCTACGCAAACGAAGTTGCGGGCAGAAGCTAGTTTGAAATAAGATTATTTTCTCTCGACGCTGACGGTGATGAGAAAGTTGCAAACGATATTACAAGATCTTTACTACCCTAAATTTCCTTGGGCTTGATTGCGAACCGTCTCACAATCGGCCCACCCTACATAAACAATTCACCGAGCAACCTCCAGCGCATCAAATTAGCCGCTTTAATTATTTACTAGCACTAAAACACACTGTTAAACATACCCAGTAAACTTCGACCTACCCTTTTTTTGAAACCTCAAGAAAATAACCAACATAAGCAGGGGAAAAAGAGGCAGGCGGGTCAACCTAGTCTGGTTTCCTTTTGGTACTAAAATGCTTGAGGAAATAAAAGTGATGTGCCAAGGAACTGTCGGCCAGGGCAGGTGTACTTTTCCTTTTGAAAAGGTGTCTAAATTAATTCTTCTACTGTTACGAGTTTTTGTCTGAAGGTGCTGTGCCTAAACAGATAGCACAATTATGTTGTGTAGTAGAAAATATCGTAGGCCATAACTTATTTGTTATTTTCATTATCATGATACATCTTAAAATTACTGACGATGGAAGCAGGGTGTAGAGGTTCTGAACGGTTGTCATTATATTCAACAAATTCATCACTCACCAGTCATTAACATTTTTAGTCACTCCTACCAATAATTTGAAGGCAGCTCACGGCAGTTAAAAAAATCCGCATTGTTTTTTTTTCAATTTGTCGTAATCCACCTCACATCACGTCACATCTAACCTAATGTAACTCCTGTTCTAACTGTCGAATAAAAAACGAAAATTTCAATATTGTAAAAAGGAAAGAAAAACAAGACCAAACATGTATTTTTAAATTTAAAACTTGCCATAAGAATTTTGTAAACGGCCAGTACAGAGCGTGGAGACTTGATTTTGAAACAAGACGTTCTTTTTACAAGCTTTAACGTAATTTATGTTTGTCCGGGTGGAATCTTGCGGCTCAATTTTGAAGCAGATGAAATTTTGCATATACTTATGTATACAATAAGTCAAATGACAATACAACAATTTGTTAATGGAGATCTGGTGACCCAGCCAGGACAGGACTGGTCTCCGCAGGAGGGAACTCTTTAACGGTTGGTGCGATTGACTTGAAATTAGGACGGATGACAATCCAAGTACAGTCAGCAAAGGAAGCTTGTATTAAAAAATGCTTTTTTTATCAGAAGCTTATTGATATAGTTGAAGCTATTGTACTTAAAAAGGGAGCTTCAGCTTATTAACCATGATTATTAGTGATACAAGTAGAGTTGATTCCAATGATCTCGTGTGCGGAATTATCTCATACCAACCAGCATTCCTGTCATAAGGTTCCAGCTATAAAAAGCATGAAATACCTGGGACTTCTTTGGTATAGCTGTAGGATATCATATCGAGTTAAGAAAGGTACGAAGGTATTACGACGTTATTCAACATTGTATGTAGTCTTGGGCCCCGTTGCGATTGTTGTTTTCACAACGGTATTCGCTTATAACATAACATTATATTAAAGTGAAGTCGTTTTATGGCTTCGATGTGTTTTATACGAGTTATCCGTGCGATATTGCTGTTTGGAAAAACTGTTACGACTGTAGATGCTTCTTTGTTTACAATGTAATGTACCTACAAATGTTGAAGCGTGTCTTAGACAAGTTTTGAGTGCTTCGAGGCGTTATGTTTTTGTTCTACTAACAGCAAGTAGTCTTTTTTTTTTTGCGTGACCACGTGACTATATGCCGTGGCAGCTTAGTGGTTTGATTTATTGGTTCACAAGGTTGCGGGTTCGGACCCGGGCTGACATTTCTGAGTTTTTCGGACTTTATGCGCGAAATCGAAATTACTTTTGAAATTTACCATCAGCTTTTCGGTCAAGGAAAACATCTTGAGTAAATATGCATAAAAAGCAGTAGAAATTGAATATGTATACCTACTCATACTCATACTCATTTATTCGTAATAATTATAGTTATTACATGTCATTTTTATCATTATTTTATGTCATTAATGTTGTATAATTAAACGACCGTTAATGAGTGGTACCTATTGTATCTGTTCAATATTTATTGAAATTTGATTTATTTCAGGCGTTCTGCCAAAGTGTTGTGGATATCACAAATCCAACCAAGATTGCGTAAAAAGCGAGTTATTAGATTATTTGCAGACGCCGATGCAAGTATGGTTGTCCAACATCATAGTATTGACATAGTTGGCACTACAAAGACGCCGACTCTCAGGAAAATCGCAGCTCGAGAATAAAAAGGCCTCATCTGTTATTAAGAGCTCGCATAGAGCTGATATTCCTTTGAAACTTTCATAGCGGTTGAGACGTTTTTATTCGAAGGTCCCGTGTTGATCAAAGGCTAGGGTTACCAGACTAATAAAATAATCTGAAAATATTTGCAAATCCAGAAATGTTTGCAATTTATGTTGTAAATTACATTTGTACCATGAGTTTTACGCTGCAGGTAAACATCGCGAGGAAACCTGCAGAAGTTCAATGGTGTGTGTGAAGTTAACAATCCGAACCATAGCCTAGCCTTCTCATTCTCAGACGAACACCAGCCTCTATACGTCCCTGCAGTGGAAAGTATACTGGCCGGAGATAAGGTATTTGCGGGTACAAAGTACCAACATACTTCCCCTGATTCTAAAGAACTGTGGCATCGTAAAACTGGGGCCTGATTTTTTTTCTATCGATTTTACTTCTCGCGTCGTAAAACTACACTGACGAGCAAAAATAACGGTCACACAAAGTTCTATGAAAAGTGATCCGTTATTTTTTCTCGTGAGTATAATATCGAAAAGGCCGCGTAGTACGCTCGGCACCTTTAATACAAAAAGACAACATCCCAATAAGTCCTCTTGTAACTAAACATACAATCATACTTTTCGTAAAATAAATTCATTTTGTAACAATTTACCTAAGTGTTTTCTTAGAATGTGTTCATTTATTGAATGCCCTGTACACTACGCTTAACGCGTCTTGATCTTTGGCTTTATTTACTCGGTATAGTTTGCCTATGATAATTGATTAGTTATATCTTTCACACATCTATACATATAAAATTCAAAGTCCTGACTGACTGACTGACTGACTTAACTATATATCAACGCACAGCCCAAACCACTGGACTTAGAGACTTGAAATTTTGCACAAAGATACCTTATACAATGTAGGCATCCACTAAGGAAGGATTTTTGGAAATTCCCACGGGATAAGGAAAAAACGGGAATTATATATTCGACTCCGAGTGACGCTATCTCAGTAACTATAATAACTAGACTCTTCAAATTTGATACAAAAGTAGGTGATTACAAAACGAAAAAACTAATTTCAGGATTTTTGGAAATTCCCACGGGATAAGGAAAAAAACGGGATTTATATATTCAGTTTAACGAAATCCTATGAACTGTAATTACTAGACTCTTCAAATTTGGCATAGAAGTAGGTGATTATGATAGTAAAATAATATTTTAATGATTTTTGGAAATTCCCACGGGATAAGGACAAAAACGGGATTTATATATTCAGTTCTACGGGATCGATTTTTCGTTTTACTGATCGTATAAAACTGAAATTTGGCCTTCAAGTTCCTTTGGGGAGTGTAGGGGAGCACTAAAAAAAGGATTTCCCGAAATTCCCACGGTAACGGGGAAAACGGGACTTTTCATTTTACTGCTTGCAGAAAGCTGAAATTCGGCATGTAAATTGCTTCGGGAGTGTAGATGAGCATTTAAGATAGTACTTTCCAAAATTCCCACGGGAACGGGAAAAATATTTGTTTACAAAGAAATACTGCGGTAGGCATAATATGGCTAGAAACTTGAAATTTGGCACACATATACCTTGAGTATCCTAGAGGTGCACTAAGAAGGTATTTTTCGAAATTCCCACGGTATAGGGAAAAACGGGATTTTTCGTTTTACTGGTCGTAGAAAGATGAAATTTAGCATTTAGCTTCCCTAGGGAGTGTAAGGGAGCATTAACAAAAGATTTCCTAACATTTTTACGGGAACGGGAAAAACCAGGATTTTACGTTTTACCTACTGGACACAAAAAGTTGAAATTTGTCACGTAGGTTTATTCGGGAGTGTAGGGGAACACTAAAACGGGAAAAAAGGGATTTTACGTTTCCAGACGAAACAGCGGAAGAAAGAGACTTAACATTTATAACGTGTCTTTCTTCAAAGGCTTTAAGTGTACCTACTCCGAAAGCACTCCCCAAAATTTTCACGGGAACGGGAAAAAAACTTATTTTTTCGATTTACATCTTAGCGCGTAACTACGAAGTCGCGGGCAAAAGCAATTTGGGGTAGGTATATTTTAGGACAGCCCTATAGGTTAGGTTAGGTTTGTTTTATAAAGATCCTGCAACATTTACAGTTTCAGATAAATTAAGGCAGCGGGGCAATGCGGGGGCTTGCTTGCATGCTTGCATGCATGCATGCTTGCGTGCTTACTTGCATCCATGCTTGCTTGCACGCTCGCTTGCATGCATGCTTGCTTGCACGCTTGCTTGCATGCTTGCTTGCCTGCTTGCATGCCTGCTTGCATGCTTGCTTGCATGCCTGCTTGCATACTTACATGCTTGCAGGTTTGGGTGCTCGCTTGCTTGATTGCTAGCTTCTTTGAAATGCTCATGGTTCACGCGTGCGAAGCCGCGGGCAAAAGCTAGTGTTATTGAAGGTTTACGTGTGGACATGTTGTAGGTTTTAAATATATAACGTAAATAGTGTTGTTGATGTTTTTCTTGAAGCGAGCAAACGTACTTACCTTTGTGCTTTAATCTTTGACTTGTACATGGATTGAGAGAAACGTGTTGAATCTAGTTACGTCTCAAAATACAATCTATTATATTTATTCATCGAATTGATGTTATAAATAAATATAAAGTCTGCCTGCTTGCCTGGTAGAGATCGCTCTGTAGCGATAGGGCCGCCTATTGTTACCTTGTAATATTCTGTAAACCTTTTTTCTGTTTTGGTTGTTATATGTGGTGTTCAATAAAGAGTTATTGTATTGTAAACAAGACAAAATACAAAAGCAAAGTAAAAAGCAAAAAGCAAAATAAAGCAAAGCAAAAAGCAAAGTTCCCGCGCAAATGAAAAAGCTAATTTAACAAAAAAAAATTGGCAACTTGGACTTTTACTATGCGTTACTAAGCAAAGTGAAATTCAAACTAGATGATAAGTTCTTTGATTTTAGACGTGCTGGATAGTCGCACACATTCACTAATCCGGGCAAACCTCGACTACAAATAATTCAGTCACCCGTGTATCTAATTTTAATAAAACAAGTAAACTTTCATGTAACTTTAGTTGAAAACTTAACTCGATGCTATTACATCAACGTTAAAAGTACTTGCATGCAATTAGTTATTTAATTATCTTTGAAATAAAACCCTACATTATCATGCAAAGTAGCGAATAAAAGTGTAATAAAGCATCAAGACTTGTTACGACGCATCGCCGAGGGTGGTAGCGTTGGGCGTTTTGTCGGCGCGCTACCCGCTGCGTTTACCGTTAGCAGTGACTCCGCTGACTGCTGTGTTCTCTGTAATTATAGTTAAATCGACAGCCAGGCGGTGAATGTAGAAGTTATGGTGTTTAAATATACCTACATTGAAACCAAAAAATTGCAAGTAGGGGTGTTCATTTAAAAAATACATCGATATTTTTTGCGATGCATCAATCGGAAAGGATGCATCGATGTTTTTCGATATATCGGATTGAAACATCGATGTTTTCGATGCATCGCTTAAAATATAAAGGAACAATAATATTGAGTACGGATTCAGATGTAACAGTGTAGTGTCCCTCGATTTATCAAAATTTATCAAAATGTACAGATTATTTAAGTATAACACGTTACACCAAGATATTTTGACGTGCGAGTGATGGCGCTAGTATATTTGACGTTTTTGTTTGGACTGACAGGACGTCTTTATAGAAAAAGCGTTAGTTCCATTTTCCACCACACGGCTAAATATCTTGGTCAATCTATACTTATATTTTGTTTCACATTTTACATTGTCTGGCAAGCAAAGGAATAAAGTCATATACAGCCTTGTCTGTGCAAATTATTTTATTATTACGTGATGTGATATTATTATATCATTCTAAATAATAAAAATTCAATTGTCAATGACTTCGATGTATTGAATTAAATACATCGATGCATCGTAAAACATCGAATATTATCGATGTATCGAACGGATCCGATGTATCAAATGGTAAATATCGATGTTTTCGATGCATCGATGTATATCGAGCATCGCTATTGCAAAGCATAGACGATGCAATTTCAATTCGCACGCAGCACTATCGAACAATTTGACTCCTGATTCCTGACCTACCGTAAACGTTCTCACAGTAAAAGTCACATGATTTTCCTTATCAATTCAATCTAACGTCACTATGACTTTACTGTGAGAGGGTTCCACGGTGGGTCAGCAATAAATACCACATTCAAATTTAAGTCTCATTAGTTTGACAAACTCAACGTTATTTTCATATAAGTACAATTGATATTCTATTTACGCTATTCTACCGGCAAAATTTATTACGTTTAAATTCGAAATGTCAGATATGAAGAAAGTCTCAAAGGTCGCTTTGCATACTTTGATCTCGCGTAGGGAAATGAATCATGCTGCAGCGAACACCTGACGAAAATGAATGAAATGAATCATGCTGTAGCTAACGTCTGGCGAAAATTTTACTGACTGTTATAAATTATAGAGTAGAATAATGATTAATTTATTAACTTACAGCATAATAATAATATCATTGAATTTATTTGTTGTGTAAGAAAAAAACGCTTAAGTGTGGTACGGAATTTATAAACCAGCAAGAAATGAATTACTACTACACAATAATTAGGTACGTGAAATTTAAGTTATTGATTTCCACGGTTTCAGTATGAAATTCACGTTTAAAATATTCCTAGTTCGGACAACATTGCCAGGAACTGCACATATACGCTGTTTTCACGAGGAATGAGAACAAATTTGTTGATATCTTTACGCAACTCTCTAAAGTCAAGATAGCAGCTCCATAAATGACTCGCAAATATTAATAATATCCATACTTAAAACAAAACCATTGCGAATCAACTCTTTCATCCCACCGCTTAATAACTGTTTCATTCACAAAGCCTCAAGACAAATTAATGACATACAAACAAACGCGACAAAAACTTGCGGTCACATTAAATATAATTAATTAAGTCCACATAATAAACGCGCATTAAGAAATAAAGTGACAAAAGGCTTTGAATTGTTAAATGTTCTTTTCAAGTAGCAGTCTCTATAAACGCGGCGCTAGTGATGTGGCGCATGCGTGATCGCGGTGATTAATCGTCCAATCATCGTCTGTTGTACAGAAAAACTCTTTCATATCGTGCTGTTACGAAATTTTGAGGTTAGGTTGAGGCTTTTGTGATGCTGTTTTAGTCAGTTTTATAATGGTTTGGCTTGTTTTGGTATTTCTCTCTTAACGGTCCTTTTTGATTTGTGTCACTGAGTGGTTAGTTGAGAAATAATAACTTGCAAGTTGACCTGGGGCATTACCATGACGTCTTAATGCGATTCAATTCCGACTCAGTTCAGGTTTAAGCTGTTATTTTTAGTATGGATCTGACAGCGAGGGAACCTAAATTGAATCGGAATTGAATCGCATTAAGACGTCTTGATAACCCAGGGGATTTAGTTTAGAGATTTCTACATAAATTACCCGAAAAGATAATAAAATTGTCCTTAAACCAATTTAGACTTGGGATCAGATGGCAAAGTTGCCGAATTATGCAGCATTATACCTATAATGATTAAATTATTTCTTAAGCAAGCTTATGTCAGTTTAGTACACAGTACGGTCAAGTGCAAAAATAAGTATCGATACGTACTTCTCAAAAATATGTACGACGACCTTATTACACCGGTGTAAGAGCGTATGATACTTATTTTTGAAACTTTGACTAGATACATATTACGCACTGATCCAATTTTTATGAATAAGTTTTTAAGTGCCGCGATCAAGTGCTGAGCCAGGTCATACTAATTGCAAGCTTTCCCGCCATCGCTTCATTTCAACATGGCGGCGAGGCGTCACTCGCGCGCGATTTCTCGTCATTAAGACTAGTTATCGCGCGACCAGCCGCTATCCTCTAATTATTTCCACCGTCGGCCCGCCCCGCATGATGCGAATAATATCCAATATTATAAACTGGAAATGTTATTCCGTAACTACGGTAATCGGTTCCTAATTGTTGGTTACTAATGCTGTGTTGCCCTATAAAAAACACTTTTAAATTTGTAGTTGCAATAAACACAAAACAAATATTTTTAAACCTTTTACTACCTAATTGATAGCAATTTTAGAAATAGGCTGAATATTGGTACTTAACACTTTAGGTTGGCGGCAATGTATTTCAACGTGTTAAGCTTTTAGTCTCTAAAACTCTCAACTTATTGTTCGTAAACCTTACAGTACCTACAGCGTGATGAATAAACTAAAATGGTCATCCAAAGATTATTACTGACTACTACTGAAGTTCAATAAGAAAATCGTTAATTGTACGGTTACTTGTCAATTATTTATCGAACTCTACCTGTCTAATTAATAAAGAGAATTCGTGTGTCGACTCTACCGACTATGTGGTGTTTTTATTTACACTCGTACATTATTCTACATTTGATTTTTTTCCGATCTGGAGGGGAAAAAGCATTCTCTTGATAGGGACGAGTAGCGAGATGAAGGGGAGGTCTTTTCCCAACAGTGGAATAAAATATTTCTGCATGATTTGTCATATCGCGGCAATCTGACCTTGCCTGTGAATAAGTTGTGAAAAACGAGGTTGGTAGCAATATCAATTAAACAAGCGGTTTTTTAAAGGATATCCAGTCAAATTATACAAAAGTAATGTATTGTGTTTATAAAGTTTGTTACAAAAATAGGTCAAAAACGTGTGGGCTATTTAGTACCTACTTATAAAGATGGAATATTTGAAACGTTCCTCACTAGTTACTAACTTGAAGTATGACGCAATGTAAACAAAATAGAGGTACTTACAAATTCTTGTTAAATATCTACAAATTGTTACGTCCAATAGATTTCACTTCCATGTCATGTAATCGATATTTACCATCGATAAAAGCGATAAAATTGATAATCGAAATTCCTACAACATTAATGTCTTCTATAGGTAGTTTATGGTCGTAGTTGTTTAATTCGTGCGTTTGAAATTAGAACAGCGGAGATGTTAGCTACCTGTCATGAATTCCGCGATGTAACTCCAATAAATATCACGAGAATACTGTTTATTAACAAAAAATCGTGAAATTATAAGACTTAGCAAGTTTTACATTGAATGAGCGTGGGAATTATTCATCACTTCCTTTTGTTTCTGTACTCTTGGTTTTTATCTCTTAAGTTTTTTTTTTAGATAATTACGACGATTAGATTACAAACCAATCTAAAATCCGCATAACCTTTAAAAGTCATTTAAACTGCAACTTACGCATAACCGTCCGACTTGCAACATGCGAAGTAGTATTTTATAATGATTCAATTCGTCTACAATGTCGTTGAAGATCTTTAGTAGCGATGAAATGCTGTTACCCTTGATGTTAATCTAACTTATCTAACATTCGTTTGTTTTCACCTGTCACTTTGACATTTGTTTTTTTTACGTGTGCACAGGCAAGTCCATCATGATGTAGTGCTAGCTGTTCCTCGTGACTGCATCTGAAGCAACTATGCTTTCGAAAGACACGGAAACTCTAGACCTAAGTTTTTATTTTTTGTTAACGTAAACAAGGGCATCGATTCCCACGATTAAGATAATCGAGATGTTGAGTTAATTTAATCGAGTTGCCAGTATCTAAGATTTGATTGCAGTGGAACTGGCAGGTAGTAATTTGGAGCTGCGATCGCTGCTACCGTTTGCCGTGGGCTACGATTTGGACACGCGAAGTTGATCAACAAAAGAATTCAGTGATGCACGCGAATCCTGCCTTAGTCATTCATTAAACATAGGTATTGTTGAAGTGTATGTTGGTAGCGCTCTATTAAGGCCCTAGGGGGTTATTATGACATTTTAATGCGGTTCAATTCGGATTCAGTTTAGGTTCACTCGCTGTCAGATCCATACTAAAAAACACAGCTAAAACCTGAACTGAGTCGGAATTGAATCGCATTAAGACGTCATGATAAGGCCCCTGTACATGAATTAGAAGTTTTAAATTTTCTAGTTTGTAGGTAATTCCTTTGCAGTACCGTCCTTCTTATGAAGTCAAAGTCAAAGTTTCTACACATAATTATCACTACATAGTATTTATAAAACAAAGTCGCTTTCTCTGTCCCTATATCCCTATGTCCATATGTCCCTATGTCCCTATGTATGCTTATATCTTCAAAACTACATAACGGATTTTGATGCGGTTTTTTTTAATAGATAGAGTGATTCAAGAGGAAGGTTTTTATGTATAATTCTACGCAGACGAAGTCGCGGGCAGAAGCTAGTTATCTATATAATATTTATCCGCAGCGTGGTGCGAGTGCGACTAATTTACGACCACTGAATGCTCGGTATGGAATGGACAATCCATGTACTGTATAAGATAGGTATCAATGGGGGACATGGATGATCAGATCGTCCATTCTAGACTGCATTCCTCTAGAACTTATGGGAAAGTTCAGTAGTGAAGAGCTACTATTAACATTGTAATGATGGTAATGTATTAGAAATGGCAAGCACGGTGCTGGAGTTACGGGGGACGCTGCGCCTGCGGCGCTCGCGGTAACACGCAGCGGTGTGCTCTCGCGCAGCTATTCTTTATTAAATTCCTAGATCAGAACTATAATCATCCAACGTTATTTATTTTAAAAGGGACTGTCGTCGCCAATTTTCTCTGCGTCCTTCCATAGGGTTTTGTATTTCGTAGTTTGGGAGCATCATTTTTAGTGTTGCCAGGGATAATGGGAACAAAGTAACGGCAACAGAGAGCAGCTATTCACTACTAAAACCATTTAAATAACATAATATGAATACATTTTGAATGTGTATTTGAACCGTTGTTGGGAAAGTTTCATAAACCAACATGCGATTTGTCAATCGACCAATAAAACCTTAAGCGTCGTGTTAGCCGCTTGCGCAAGCCTTTGCACCTCGGTTAAATGCAGAATAAACAGATTTTCACTTACTATATTCTATGAGTGGGAGGAAAATTGGCTATGGATGGCATACCTACTCGTAAATACCATGTAAATTATGGCAATACATATACAGATCACTGTGCCAAACATGAAAATGATGTTTTATTGAATCAGGCGTTCCTTTGCGGAGGTCAATTTCAATGAAAAAACATAAAACATTCGCTGATCGCTTGGCAATGCACGTGAGTAGCGGAGTAGCAAAGTAAAAGTGTTTTGTTCACGTAAATGATGGTTGTTGCTTTTGTTTTGAGAGATATAACATATTCAATGTGGGTTGCGATTAAAGGGTCGCAAATGGTTGCCGGGGGTGGAGACGCGCGAAAAGACAAGGATGGAAGATGCAATAACGCTAAGAAAGTTTAAATATACCTACTTTAAATATACTTAGGTAAGTATAGTCAAGCCAAGAATTTAAGTAATTTCGCGTTTAATCCCCTCATCTTACAGGTGACAACTGGTAGTGGAGCTTACATACCATCAGATGACCCACTTGTTTGTTTCCTCTCTATCTATTAAAAAAAACATTGTCTAACCCTGTCTGCTCAATTTTAAAACGTTGAGCTGCCTAATTGTTCAAAATTACCATTATTCATTGTACAACGAGCACAAGCGAATCTAATCGTGCAGCCATATCGCAAAGAATCGACGTCGATTTGAATTGCATTCCTAATGGCAAGCCTGTAATTAAGTGTGACACCTATTAACGCCTGGGACGCCATTCCGCCATTAGAACCTACTATTACCACGGTGATGCATGTATACCCACCCCGAGTTTGAACCTGCATCATAATTTACTGCAACCAGTAGCTGACACTCTAAGCTGTTATTACGCTCCTGATTTATACTTTAAAGGATGTGATCTCTTTATAACGGTTACTAATAATAGATATCGTATTTACTCATAATATGACCAAGTTTATGAATAAATTTGTGTTTTTTTATATGCCAAAGATATTCGTGATGTCCAGCTCTATGGGTAATAAGATTTCTACATCACTAACAAATCTCAAACTCTAGTTTATAAAGCATAAAGGCAAGAGGGGTTATAAGTACCTATTCTTATTTAAATAACATCGACAAACAAAGCTTCATAAATTACTTTCGATCCCACTCTATCGATGCGACAGGGAGCGCGCTCCCGCCTAAATAATTTTTAAAATTAGAACGGCGAAGGGATGGGACATGTGTGTCGTAACGCGTTTGGCGAAATGTGATTACACTCCGTAATTAACGAGCTGCTATTTATGGCCCCGACAACAATTTAAATATTTTCCTTTCATATTCTAAAAACAGCTTCGAGATGCCCTCGCCCCGCCGGGATCACACTCTTTTCAAATAAACATTGTATTTGTGAAAGTGTTTAACCGTTGGCCAACCGTGTCATGTCCATTTTGTCCGTCCTCTTGAAATAAAGCACGCTTTCAATTGCAGACTAATTATTCCAACACGAGAAACTCATTCGGTGCCGTCCGTTTTTACGTGTAAAGAGAGATTAGTCGACTTTAACGACACGGGGCTCAAAGAAGCATTGTGATGCGGACCGATAATGATGATACGTTAAGAAAAGTATTATATTCTGACCATAATGGGCCGTTGAAAAGGAGCGTTTCTTATAAAATTTCATTTGGATTCAGCGCTCGTCGCGCCGGCGTGTCGCAGGCTCTGCTTATGAATAAATTACGAGTGTACATTAATTTATTGATTGTTATTCAAATTGGGTTTCTCAATCGGAGGTTGGAGGTGATGCGTCTCGCTTCGGCTTTTGTCGCGGACTCTGTCGGAAACCGTTTCGGAACGATCGACGGCGTTCCACCGTGGTTCCATCAATGATAATAGTGCTACATTCAGCCTGCGTCACACACCGATGATTGCTTACACGTATCGAACGCCTTTGTAAACAATTATATAGGTATTTAGCTGCTGATTGACAGGTGGAAAATTTACGCAAATCATTTACCTACTTATTTTGTATTAATTGTACTTATGGATGTTTCTCAAATTATATGCCACCTTGTGGCCTGAGTTGAATATTGAATGTATAATCTAGCATAGACGTGGAGGCAATTATTTACAGATATTTTATTTTATTACCAGTAGGTAACATTTAGTGGAAATTTTAGAACGTGCGACAACTACGTCATATTCTTAGTGGCCAGTGTTAAGTATATGGCCAGTATGAAGTAAAATAACGTCCACCACAGTCATTGAAATGCTAGAGAATAGATGGAATAAGACGCAGGGCTAATTCGTTAGACCACAGAGTAATGATTGTATCCAGCACATTCGCCATTATGCGTGCGCTGCTCGCGTGATTGGCTCTACGCTCTGAGAACTGATTTGTAATACCAACTTAAACATAATATTTCCCCCATTCATTTGTAATAACTTGAACATATTATAATTCCCTCCCGCGTTATGGTTCTAAGAACGCCTCGGACTGTTTGTAATGACAAAGGCAGTTTTTATTATTTGATCGCTGGCTCGTTTCTGTTAATTGTTCCGGAGACGTGATTTTAATATATCATACGTGTTGAGTGGCCCATTTTATGGGGTTATGCTAATTCGATTCTTTCGCGACGTCGAAAAGCGACTCGGCAAATGCTAAGTAGTATTTTTAGTTTATTTGCGGCGTGAAAGTGTGGGCAGAGAGAGTTAGTGGTTTTTGTATACTCTCCCTTACCCTTGGCGGACAGCTATGACTAATTGACTGGTACTATTTAGTTCTTTGGAATGCTCTTACTTTATGTATTTAGTCAGTCACAGAGAAACATCCCCTCCCCCGCTACGAGGCTATTTTTCTCTGCAGCTTACTATCGTCCTAACTTTGATTTCAAAAGTAAAAAGGGAAAACAAAAAGTAGGCACTAAAAAACTGTTTGAAATTAAAAAAAGATTAAAAAAAAACTGTTTAATTTTTAACGGGTGACTATTAAGCATTGTTGTACAGTAGTCGTCTGACGATGGGTAGGAACGTAAAGCCTGCAACCCACATTAAGTTATCAGCTATTCAAAGCAGAGCGAGTTTTGTACCTGATGTATTGATTTGTGTCGAAGCAAAGGGGGTGAGTTTGCATGTCAACATATACTGTATTTCGCACAGACATTGCACGTGTGGTAGAGAATAGCAAGGTATTATATTCTTTTGGTCTTTTACCCGTCCCATACAAGATGTCTAAGAATTGTTCTGAAATATTTCAGCAGGTTAATTATACAGTTCAGTAAAGGTTTTTTATCGTAATTTTTGATTCAAAATTAAGTTTACCCCTTTGATGCTGCACATTTTGAATTTGAATATCGAACGTCCACCTTATTTAGAAATTCTAAAAAACATTAAGGGCCTGTTTCACCACTCTCTGTTAAGTTACAGTTATCTTAAGTGTCAGTTATCTATGATTTCGTCTCTATTTATTACCACAAAACAGACAGAGGTGTCATCATAGATAACTGACACTTAAGATAACTGGAACTTAACAGAGAGTGGTGATGGCGAGACAGGCCCTTAAGCCTTGAAGCTCTCCCAGGCCACCGTAATTCATAACGAAGAAAGAACGGAGTAAAGCAAGAGGTGCTATTAAAAAAGTACAACATAGCTAGAATACTAAAGTATGTTACCATATCCACGAGTCCCAGTGGTTGACAACCCGCGATGACTCGCCGTTTCCCGCATTTGACTTGCTGATGGTAACACCGGTGGTCCCGATCTCGGTACAAAAACTCATATTGTGCTCAAGAGTCCTGTGCATAACATTATGGTGATTAACTCTTGAATCGTATGATATTTTTTTATATGTATTAAACGGTTATAAAAAGGTTTTTGCGTAGGCGAAGGCGAGTATTACGGGTGACGTTTACATGAGTAAAAACTTCTTACGTTTGGTTGTTTTTGAGTCTTATACACTATAAAGGAAAATGAGTTGGTGTTATCTGTAAGGCCGTGATCCGGAATAGGAGGGTTATCTTTTCCTGCAGCTAACTGAACGGACCTCATAACCATTACCTAGCTGCCCCAGCTATCCGTCTACAAGCTAATAATGAGGTGTACGGGGATGAGCCTCAGATGGCACAATAAACTATTGATTTACTAAAGAAAATTCACTTTAGATTACAACTTTGGTACTTTAATATTTTTTTAAATTCAAGATTTAATACAATTGCATTCAGGGGAAACCCTAAGCCGACTGCCCCTTTCTCCTTGTCTATTGGAAGACTTTTTAAAATTTTAACTTAATTTTTCAATATTCAAATTCAGAATTCAATAAGGATTAAGAAGGAGTATTTACAGTACATAGGAAAGCTGGTCTATAACTGCACTGCTGTTATCTGGAAACCTACGCAGTGTATCAGGAAATCGCTCGCCGACCTGCCGGTTGCCGATGAGTATGCTTTTCTATGCAATGTACTACGGGGCTCGGATAGACCTCGTTGATGCCCTGAGACCTTAGAAAACATTATAAGAATTCTGTCCCACCTTCATTCGTAAGTCCGTAATGAGGGATAGAATTTTGCCCGCCTCACCCAACTTCCTGAAAACGGGCACAGGTGACTTCCATTTTAAAGCGTGTCATCGTTGGCACCTTCTTCCGGACCCCCACCATCTTATTTGCGTTGTGTTCTGGCGAGGAGAGTAAGACAGCCGGTGGAATTACTGGCACATGATGTATTCTGTCTTAGCCTTCTAGGCTGGCATCGGTTGTTGCGTGTGTCGGTGTTCACTTACCATCAGTCGACTTGTTCTTGTCTTCCTTGTTGTATAAAATAAGCTCGATGTGTCCTCTTTTGGACCAGCCTCAGTGTACCTTCGAAACGTAGCTACCTTGTTATTATGATATTGTCTCAAGTGACCACACGCGTCCCGCCCCCCATCGCGCACTCCACTACCGAGTTACGATCGCCCCCGCGTGTTTGCCCTCTCAGCCACTCGGTATTGTTGTCACATAATTGCCTTGTCTTCGTTTACGGTGGTCTTACGTAAGCGCGGTGTGAATTGGGTGGGTGTTTGGAAGTAAAATAGATTATTGGTGTTTAAAGGGTGATTTCGAGAAAAAAAACCGATAAGTATTGTTGAATATATCGATTTGATGGAGCGATTAATGTAAAAGCACTGGGGCAAAGAAAAGATGATGCTGAAATTCCAAAATAATTTCTCTAGTGTTGCGTGTATCCATGAGAGATAGTGATATATCTCAATGCATCTTCTGTCAATTTTCAAACGATACATTCCCATGTGTGATTCTAACAGCGACTCCACGACACTTTATTTCCGCCTTTAATTAGCAAATAAGTAATTTGACTAAATACTCAGGTAGGTAGTACATGTATATTGCTACAGAGCTATTTACCTCTTTGATGGCACGTTGCATGTCATTCTCGCGTATGTAAACAATAAAGCACAATGATAGCGCGATCAAGTGTTCGTGGAAGCTGCTAATGCGCGGCCCGCCCCTTCCTGTCGCCTACCCTGCGCGCGCGCCGCTAACCGTCCTCGTAACTGTCACACTATTTATAGATCACTGAGCTTTATTGTAATAATGGACTTGTTCTTATATTTGCGTATGTCTAAAGCAGGGTTGTCAAATTCTATTTTCAATACTCGTAGTTGCGTTAAACTTACCCATAGAGAAATGGTAGGTTATAATATAACCTAAGTTGCGTAGGTATGGTAGTACCGACCGCATTCAGCATCTTACTCGGTGATCCTAACGCACTGCTGTTCCGGCGTGAAAAGTAAGACACGCGGAGAAATTACTTTCAAATGAGGTAGGATTCCATCTTAGCCTGTGCAATTTTTTCGTATTGCAAGTATTACCCATTTGCTTGTTTGCGACTCCATTTCGTAAAAAAGGGAGTACCTACAATGGATTTGCCGGTCGCTGATAGGCCGTATGTTTGATATGTCAGAATCAATTTTCTTAAGCGCGACATATAATGCATCAAAACTCTCTTCGACAAAGAAAGTTTTTGTGCGGTGTTGGGGATAGTTAAGTTTGTGGGATTTATACATGATTTATTTGGCAGTAGTGGAGGGAGAAATTGCATGTAAAAACATATAAATTTCGCACAGGCTTGGCTATCTTGAACTTAAGTAGCGGAGTAGCAGGTAAATATTTTTTGTTCATTGAAATAGACCTCCATAAAGAGACGCCTGATTCAATAAAATAAAGAAATCAGCGTTGCAGTTGTGATCCTGAGCAATAGACAATAAATGTACTGGTGAAACTAAAGCCTTGTTGATGATAATTATGATTTCACGTTGGCATTACACTCACCATCAGATGGGAACGGTTGGTGCTCGAAAATGTGAACACGGCTGAATTGTCAATGGCGTAAGTGCATTTTGTATTAGATGTTTCAGATATTAATTAAGACATGAAGATTAATTAAACGCTATCATGTTATTCATTTATCGAAGATCGACAGTTCAATCCATAAATCTTTTATCTTTTGGTGTAATAAGTTACTTTACAAAAGTACTATTATAGTAGTCAGTATCTTCCCTTTTGCTATAAAAAAACTCGGGAGGCTTGTTCCGACAACTTTCCAGTGCAACTCTTAAAAAGGTAACGACAATGACATTACTCACTCTCGCACCACATTTATTAGCCGGGGCAATAAAAATGTTAATACATGTGACATACGCCGCCCGCTACCGGTCCCATTCAACCAATGTCGCTTTCATACATACAAACTGAGAACATGAAGATATGCATGTTTTGCGTAACGTAAAAAAACATAATTAGGTATTGTACTAATAGTCCAACTTAAAAGTACTACTACTACTAATACTACTACTACTAGTACTAACACTACTAATACTGAGAATCTAGTTACTGAAATGCATGTAAACATTAATCAGCTAAAAGTCAATAATCGAGAGTGCGAAATTGTGTGGTCCGAAATTTTGCTGGGGTTTTTAGACATACTATCCTGACGATGATGTGAAAGAAATATCGTTAATGCTTATTGAGACACCCGATATGACTTGTTTCAGCTCTTTCTTGAGTTATTCTTTGAGCGTTACTGGATAATGTTTCATTAAGTTGCCTTATGATTGTGGTAAATTATTTATAAAATGTGAATTTCTTTCATTTATAAAATAAACCCAACTACCCTATTAGCTCAAGTATAAAGATGCTGATAGATTTGAGCTTTCACACGAGCAATACATTGAGCATTCGCTATTTCTGCCTTTTTTAATAAATGCTTGCGAGAACGCTCCTATTCCTATACTTTTACCTGTACCTAATATAACACTCGCTAGAACGCTCAATAGAAGTCGATGCTCAAGTATCGGCACCTTAATATCAAAACGCTTAAAAACCCGTCTGGCAACGACCAAACCAATTGTAATTGAGTCGATCCCGTCTCAGCATTTACACGTCCATATTCATTAGAAATACGTGTGTGGGTGCATCACAACACGTGACGTGTGTCTCCCTGGCTACTAGTTTACCTGTAAAGTATACTAAGTGCCATAGTGTTGTTCTAGGGATCACTGTTGACCCACGACCGTGTGTGGTCCATTACACCGGACACTATCAGAATTATTAAACGATCAACACTACAAGCCAAATCGAATCCTAAACTAACACCGTAAGGTTCCTAAGTTTATAACACGCAAGCGGTGCTTCGGGTGTTTGTTTACCAGATGTTTGGCTAAATAACAGTGTTGCCGTTGAAAAAACGAAGGATCGGTAATAGCGAAAGTGTTAGGTCCGCTACGGTTAAGTCGCGACGAAGTTTTTAATTATTTATTGGTATCAAACACAGCTGTTGGATAGGTATGCAAATCAGATGAAATTGAAAAGGATGTGCAGACTTGACGCAGACGCGGCGTGGGAGTCCCATTGTGAGCAAAATGCCGGGCGCGAGCTATTACGTATCCAATGTGTCAGGATTTAATTACATAATTCGCAAGCGTCAAACTTAAAAATGTCTCAAGAAGGCAAGGCTTTTTTCTTTGTTTTAGTAGGCACTTAGACACTTGCCGTCTATTAACTTTAGTTGATTTATTTGTTTGTGACGCAGCGAGAAGGCTTAATAAAACCCAAATAAGCTTAAATCTATCAATACGGCGGCTGGCGGCCATTAATAAGCTAATGACAGGTCAGTTTGACGGCTGCTTATCGCGCCATCTAGCGGGAACAGTTTAATATCGGGCATGTTGTTTCTCTATGTCAAAACGTTGTGATAGGCGTTCGCTTACTCTTTTTGATTTAGTGCCCCTCGTGTCGAGAACTGCATTGATTTATCAATTATTCGAAGCATGCGAGCTTGGTATTTTTAAGACACGATCTTACTCTCATGCCATTCCATTAGAGATTAATCATCAGGTAATCACAGTTTGATGCGTATTTGTTTTATCTGATTTTTTAGGGTAATCATTCTTTAAATTTTTATACCACTGACTGCAAGCAATGTGGAGTTGGTTAAACAAAAAAGAACAAAAGGAAGTGGGATTAATAAGCAAATCTGAGATGAATCTGTCGGGTATTGTTTGTAAATTCGGTGCGACTGCGCAGCGGGGTGCGGTTGCATGCGTATGCGTCGCACTAAAACGCGTCAACTGTCAAAAAACCAAAACTGACACCTTTAGTAAATATTCATACTAAAGTAATTTTATTGATCCGAAAGTTTGACATCGAATAATTCATGATGTTTTCGTACGATATCGACGATCGAATATGATTTATTCATATTGTAGGCGGGCGATTTATTATTACAATACAATGATGGTTGACAGATCGGCCGAGTTCGATTACGTTCGTTTCTAGTCCCGTTTTTTGTCGAATTGTTTTATTTGAATCGTCCCGCCTTTATTTGAACGCTATCGGAAAGGGTTCATATTGATTTTCGAAGATGTTTGTTCTAAGTATTTTGGAATGTTAAAAGAAAAGGAACAACCACGGAACCTCTTGCTTTATGGTGTTTTAATGATAGTTAAAGAGACGAAAAAGGAAAGTAAAATTTTGAGCTCGACTAGATAGAGTTATGAGCCTTAAACAATATGTAAACTAACTACAAATTGGTTTAAAAAACATTGTATGAAATGTCAGCAAAGCCGAAAGAAGTAAGATGGATAAATTAATGATGCTTGCCATACGATAGGTAAGTGACATTACTCGATTGCTCGATTCACATTGGGATCATCGATTAATAACCGAAACGACCATCGATAACCGAATTGATTTATGTTAACATCGAAATAAATGTCTTATCTCAACATTAAGGAGATTTAAAGGTTGTTTACATCGTTTCGGTTCAAGATCGTACCGCAAGATGGCGTATAATTGATATTTAGTTTTTAAAATGGCCTTTAGGTCCTGTTACCTTAGGCTCTGTCTACGTCGTAAGGGATAAAGACGTGATTTATGTATGTATGTAACAACAGTTTGACGTTTTGTTATGTTCATTACTTCAATTTATTTCGTCATGTAAAGACTCTTGATTCCTTTAGATAGCAAGATACTTAACTAAGGCAAGTTGTTAATTCATTTCAAAACTTTGTTGTCAATTTTATAGACTTTGGTGCACTGGGATGAATAATTGGATTTGGTTCGAGATAACAGTAACTATTTGAGGTGACGCTGGCAACACCCGCCGCAATACTATCTACATTGTATGTAGAACGCTTTTAATTGCCTATAACCTTACTAACCGAAGATAGCGTAACAATACAAAGTACGCAGGTTTCTGCTGACCTATCTGCGGTTAAGGCATTAGTTCCTGGTCCGGCTTTACGACCAGCAAACCTCCAGCAATTAACTGGCGGTTAACCCTCAGTTAAAATAGCGTTTACAGCTGTCACAACACCATTGTTTTAATATCTACGTTACGAAATTAAAAACAATGTAAATAACTAATAGTGAATATTAAAAATGAATTATCGCAAGAACCGTGACAAAAGATGGTAATTAGCGGTAACGGGATAGATATTAATGTAGGTGAGAGATAGTAGGCGATTTCCTAAACGTTCACAAAACAATAAGGTGCATGCATAAATTTCTTTCGTACCGTTATTATTAGACATACTTGGCAATACAATCATACTTCATAACAATATTGATTCACACATTCTAATGCAAAACGTAGGCACATTTCGCACTGCGTAAGTCTGTATCTATGAAGATATTCGCAAGCCGTTGACCCCTAAAAACGTTAGCGATGCTACTAAGTGCGGGCAAAATACATGATGGTTCAAAATGCAAACCTAAATAAGAGGAAGATTAATCATAAAAACCTATAATCACTTTCCGAATTTGCCGAATACACACGAAAACGGAGCAGACTTAGCACATAATAATATTAAATATCGGTCTTAAATGATAGAGATGCAATGTCCAATACGTGAATGTATGTAATTTGAAGTGAGGTACCTATCATATAGAAAACACTAATCTGTCGTCTTTAAATGGAAGACTATGAGTACCTAAGTAAAGGCTTAAAATAGTCTGTATTAAGTATGGACCATGTGCAAAATAAGTCTGAACTTTCAATGGATGAATATGGAATGTAAATAGATTTATCGTCTGTTTTCCATAGATGCAGTTCCGAGACTGCCATTGAAATCTACGTGTGATTACTTAGTTGGTCTCATATATTCATATAAAGTTATTGAGATAATTATACCTAAGTGCTTGGCCGAATATTTTCAAGCTAACATAATTTTTCGTTTCAAAAAGGCGTATTTTTTTTAAGTTTCTGAGAGTTCCTTTTTTCATTTTAAAGAGATGACAATTGATAGCTAAATTATATATTTAACGTTACATTTAGTTAATCGACAAATTGACATCAACTGACGCAACTAACACATAACTTGATGTTTACTTTGCATAATTTTGTTTGAAAAACTTGGAATAAGCTTGACATTAATGTTTGAGTACTGGGAATATTAAGTTTAATGAGATTTTCCTCGTTACATCTCGAATCTGTGTGACGTAGAGGTACAGACTGGCGCCGGGGTCTCAAATAATGACTCAAACCAAGTCGACACGTCACAAAGGCTTATAAACGATAATGTCTGTTTGCCGATGTAAGGAAAAAAAAGTGATCATGCAAATAAAAACATCCGCAAAGTTTACACGACAAATTGACACTTGGCAGAATTCACGCAATGCGTCAGAAACGCGAGGTGTATCCGCTCTGGACCTTCGGACTACTCGTCAAAGGGGACCACGAAGTTTTCCAAGTGCCCCAGTTTGTCAATCCACTTAACGCGCAGCGCGTTCGATCGTCGACAAACGACGTGTCTGTATCTACATTTTAAAAGTTTCCCCGAAGTATCACCCGCCGGCGCACCTACACACGACACGCTATAAAAGCGATCGATTATTACCTATTTGTGTGAAAAGCGGAAGGAATAAAGCGGCCGCGAGGCGTGTTATAAGCACGAGCCGCGTCCGCCGGTGTCGCTCGTGAGAAATGTCAATATTTAACGGCCAACTCGCGATGCTACGCTTCGAAATTGTCTCAACGATTTCGATATTTTCCAATGTCAAATATTATCTTAATAGCTTTGACAGAACTAGATTCTCGTGCCGAGTATTAATTGCCCGTCGATGCCGCCCGGCCGTCGTGCTTGCATCACGCGCGATGAACTTCGTAAACATCGATTCATTACCTATCTCAATCGCAATGTAAAATAACTCGTTTTTATTTGCGCTTTCTACGCGTAAATAAATATGTATAAAGGTATATTGACGCCGCGGAATCTGGCACGCGTCAATCAAACGGAACGTATACGAAGCCCCACGATTTGTCACTCCGCCATTTTGACTCATTCACAATAACGGCCGCCATTTTGGTGACAATAATTAACAGATAGGCATCTTCGTCTGTCCGCTTTCTAGTTTTTGTTTTCTAAAATAATTATCATCACAATAAGCGACACGATCTCTTTTTACTTACCGCTGTTGCGGTATTTTGAATAAAATTAAGCGGCCAAATGATTTCTTTAACAACGCCGGTACGGTTGAAACGTGCTTCTCTAGAGGCCGGTGGAACCAATAGTTAAATTTTAAACAATTATCCGTAGCACCGTTTGCGACATGATTGCATACGATTAGGCAAAAGCTCTTGGAAGTGATTATCGATGTTCTAAAATCGGAGTCGATTTATCCGACTGGGACGTTTGAAGCGTGAAGTGTCAGGTATGTGTTAAAATGTGCGTGCAAAGTATTTAAAAGCGCTTGGAGTGTTGCGAATGCGAGTCGAGCGCAGTGTTAATAAGCGGCGAGCGCGTGGTGCGGAGCGCGGCGCGGGCGCGGGCGCCGCTGACGCGCGGCGTGTGCGCCGTCACGCCGTCAATGGGTCAGGTTGTTTACCTCGCCTTATCACCTTTTGTTTTGCTCAAATACTTGGCTCATTTCGTATAGCAGTTACAACTTCCTGACAAACTATTCTTGTACATTGTCATCGTCTCGTTCACACGTTAAGTTATGAGCAACTAAGAGTTTCACAATAACGGCGCCAAGTATTTGAATGAAATAAGGCCATCTTTGAGTTTGAGTAAGTAATTAAGGAATTATTTTTGCTTTCAATATCAAAAGAGCTTATGTGACTACACCTACTTATGGTTCCGTTTGGAAAACACCTAGAGTGCGGTCATGACTTGTAAATAAAAAGAACCATAAAAATGTTTGTTGAGAAAGCAGCGAATATCCGACAGCGAGGGATAACATTGAAATGGAAGAAGCCAGATATATCGGAATGGAAGGCTAACAATAAAACATCGGAGGCCGATCGGCGATACAGGTCCTTGTGTCCACATTAGCATCTCGAGCCAGGAGTGTGTGCAAACAGCGAGGGTCATCTGATGAAATGTTCAAAGGCTTTTAGTTCCCGAGAATTATTAAATGAAGCCCCAGGATCGTAATGTAAACACCGCGTGTTTGTTAAGGCCAGAACCTGTTGCTTTGTCGACGGTTTGATGCGTGCTTCGGCTTATTGGCGGTTATTTTACGTGCGCTAATGTTAATGTTGCCGGCCGCGGCCGTAATGCGGCAACAATGTCACGACAACGCCACTCCGGCTGCTCTATCTCGACCCAGCGCTCGCCTTACACCCTTTATCCCCTTTAACAGCTTCGCGGACCTTTGTTCGAATCAACAAAAATAAAGAAATCCGCGGCCTCACACTCGGTGTGATATTAAATGTTAACAACGACGACAAAGTAACCCCCGAGGCAATACACTAAATCCCACACAATGCCTACTTTTACAACGAATTAGTATGAAAGCATCTCGTACAATCAGCAATTCCTTGGAACATTACGCAAACGCAGATTTCCCTTCGACGTCAACAATACGTTGCACAAATGAGTGTCGCAATAAACTCTGTGAAACACCAGATATATGTGGGTATCTGAGTAAATATATAATGTGTTGGTAAATAGGCAGGTAGCAGGCAGACGGCGTCCCGCGCTAACACTGCTAATGTGTGGACAAAGCTGGTCGTGACGCTGCCGCTAATACGTGTTCCCGGAGAGGATGCGAACATTTCTGCTGCAATGCCACAGGGAACATGGCAAATAAATCTCTTTGTCTTTGCTTTTATGTTGACCCATCGAAAGAATACATCCAGTCGCGATGTCGCTCGCACTTGTACCTACCTATATAGGTATTTCAATTTCCACACGGCCACGACATGTTGTCATTTCGCACCGTCAGATAGGTACCATGTCTTCGTAATTAACATTATAATGTTCAATATTTTATTACCGCTCGTATTTGCTTTGCATCTCAAACAAGTTATACGCGCATGACATCTCTTATTACAAGTTTCTATTTGATTTCGACTCATAAAACAAGCTCGCGTGGACATGATTATGATTTCTATCATAAATATCATGTACGATATGAGCTAATCATCCTTTCTGTTTTCCGTTTCTGCCTCAACAATTATGAACTTAGTACTTAACTTGATAAGGTTGTATACCATTTGGATCTGCTTTTTTAATAATACGTCTTTCTGTGTCGTTGATATAAGGTTGTGTCTCGTGTAATTCTGTCCGCCGCATCACTCCATCAATATCGGTAGCAACACGTGCATCATCTCTTAAACTGTGCCGTATGGGTTTTCATTTAGGGTTGTTTTAAGGGTGGGTGTCTGTTTTGGTAAAAGGCGCTAATCAACGGTGTGTCCTTCTGCTTATATCAGGTCGAATGTTTCGGGATTCTTCTAAGAAAGGCTCCAGTTCATTCCTTGTTTATCCAAAACATAAACACGTAGCCTCTTTAATGGTTTCGTTCGATGGAGGAATTCCTTCACTTTTCCTTTCTGTGTTTGGGTAATTTTTTAATGCGTTGTTGACTCGTCTATCAGAAGGACTTCAATGAATCGGCTCTTAACCGAGTGTTGCCGGGCGTGGTCCGCTTACAGTATGGATATGGGTATGGGTGTTAATGATTAGGACTTGGAAATTTCGACACCTCGTGAAATTTCGGTCAGTTTTATTGACTCACTTATCAATGTCATACGCTTTATGCTTTTCATGGTGCCACTAAACGGCGAACAGTTATTATTATATTATAAAATCACGCGAGGGATTTCGTCGAGCGCGAAGTCTCTGAATTCTGTTTGAGCAGGCATTAGCACGGGCTGTGCTAACGCTATCCTACTTATCGGTGGCTGCAACTGTTGGTTTTTACAGTTCGTCATTCGATAATAATATGTGTAACGACGCTTTAGTGCCACTGTTTACTTTTGCGACTGAATTTGGTAACTGAACCGATGCCTTATAAAGAGGGTAAGTGAACTCTGTAAACCACATTTGTGTTTTTCCCTCATTTTGAGTCGAAGCAATAATTTGCTTATCATCATCGTACACCTAATTGGTAATATCCTCAATCGACAGCCACTTGCCAATTGACCGCATTTGCAGATCAGTTAGAACAATTACGTTCAAAATATACGGTTTCAATGGTGGTTGTTTTGAAATCGGTGTATTAAAATTTTAAAAAGTAATAAAAAGGGACGGAATTCAGTAGCAGTCGGGAGCATGAGAAAGTGAGGCGAACGTACGAGCGGGGTTGCGTGCCGGCCGCCGTTTATCCCAACGAAACATTTCACCGATAATGACGCCACAATATAATAATGCGAATAATAAATAATACCTAGTACAATAAAATCGACAAAACTCACAAATACGAGCGCAGCGAGACGGGTTCCGTTTCAATTTCCATGAACTCGGTAGAAGATTGTCCTACAGCTCAAAATCGAAAAATGCATAGTAGTCTTAATTTTTAATAGAGCAATGTCATCCGTCTCTTTCATATTTATATGAATCCTTGTTCTCTTTCCTTTAACTATATTTTCTGAAGAACAAGCTATATTAAATAAAAATATCAACGGCAGGTGTGTTCAAGCATGGCTAGCTCTCGAAAGAAGCACGTTGTTCTACAGCCGCCTCGAGTTAGCGCTCTCCGACAATGAGCTACATTGTAATAAACAAAGAGGTTGAGCATAAAGGCAGTCTGTAGAACTGTAAACTATCGGAACCCTAAAAAATGTAAATAAAATAATAATTTTAATGTCGTAATTGTGGGCTCCAGGGCTCGGCGTAAAACGCGCTCATTTCGACGTACGGTTTGATTATACCTACAGTTCGGTATATTGATTCCGACTGTGCGACTTTAATATCCAGACTGGTTTCGTTTGCCTGCAGAATGTTACAATTACATTCAAGTTATTTGGATCAGGGCTTGATGTTTATGATTTAAATCGTCTCAAGTTTTTACTGAAGAATTTGCTATCTACAGTTTTTGACTTTGAAAAGGATAAGAATAACGATATTAAGAGTGATCCTGAAGCGAACTGCTGCAGGCGCCAGCGCAGCGGCCGATATGAGGTCGCGATATTACAGGTTTCTACGTATTTTCTATGAATATACACTTTCTTTACCTCGTAACTTCCAGCGTATCGAATTTAATACATAATGTATATGCGAATGTGAAGTTATTTCGATTGACATTAGATTTCTATAAACAAAATTTAATCCGGGGTCTCATGAGGATCCTGCATTATCTCGTATTTAACAGCATGGAAATGTGTGGCGGTTGTTTCCTGTCTAAAGTATACTATACTAGCATCGATTAAAGGTGCTTAAAATGGCACACTTGTGCAACACATAATAACCTGCTTATACTATGTGTTCCTAATTAGCTTTATTGGTCCTTAACAAGTCAAGAATACTTCAGTTGCGAGTAATAAGGCCCTAGGGCAACATTTTTGTGGGCACCATATGTTTGTTATGTTGTTATCATGCTCACTTATATAAATAATTTAGCGGTAATGCCCCGGGCTTCAATAAGTATGGTAAATAAAGAGAAACCAGCTATTTGACCTGTTGTCCTATTTGAGTACAAGTAAAAAGTCTTTGTTATGATACGAGTATGTTCAATGAATTGACGTTTGATTCTAGTGCAGCCACATACTCTGGTGGTGTACATTTGCGATAAATACAATCACCCATAGGGGAATAAATCAATATGGTAATCTGGGCTAGCCAATTCTACAACACGTTAGCGCGTGTTATTAGCAATAGTTTTCACCATAGTTTTTCCTTTACATATATAAGCAAATATAACGGGTAGTTTTTCATAAAAAGAATCAGGAAAACGACACGTTATTTTTTGTTAGTGCGTGTAGTTTACAATTTTGTACAAGTGATGCGTAGGCGTAGACGTATGGTGTAAGTGTACGACGCTTATTTGGAAGAATGTTTTTTTGTTAAAGCTAATTTAAAGGTAACTCTCGTCAAAAGTACTCCCTGGACGTTTCCAACGTAAACGCATTGTCAATATTTGTGTACATACAGAGCGGTATAACATACACCTATAAAAAGGCATAAAACGCAATGAATATGCAATTTTCGAAATCAGTACATTGGCTTACCAAATTATTAGTAAAAGTAAGAAACTCCATGACCTAAGTCACGCTACTGAAAAGTAAACTATCTTGATCTGTTTTTTAATTATTATTTTTATTGTGATTTTTTATTATGTAAAAAGATTTTTGAATAAAAAAACAGGTCAAGATTGATCAGATCCCTTCTTTCTAAAGCTGAAAAAAAGCGAAGCACAGAGCAAAGCGCGACAGGTGTCGAGTAAAAAATTTATGAAACCTATGAAAAATCTACGTTATACTTACTTACTTAACTCTTTCAAGTTAAGCACAGCGAGTACATGTTGTAGTTTCTATGACTTGCCAGAATGACCAAATTACGCACAGCTATTGTTCATTTACTTATTCACAAACCTATTCTAAAATCGGTTTTGTTTATATTTGGCCTAACAAAACAATCCTAGATTAAAAGGATACGCGGGTAAAATAGATTTAGTTGTACTAGCTAATTATTATTATGAGAGCTTACAATGTAAATGCTATTAATCGATTTAGCTAGTGTAAACTACTTGAATTACAATCTAGGAACTACATTATTGAAGATCACGAAATATATTCAGAAAATAACGCAACATTAACTATTTTAGTTGGATTTCGTTTTAGGAAATTGACAATTAATTATAAGTAGAGAATATCTTTTCTTACTTGCATCTTTTTGATTGTATTCGAGCATTTTGATGACACCGAGCTCCTACCATGCATAGCTTCAAATACTGCCTTTTACTTTTAGCTTCTAGCATTTTATTTTCCTTACATGAAAATTAACCCTGAATCCCTGGTCTGCAGTCAAGCAGGGTAACCAGAGCGGCCGGTTATATTTAAGTATAAGTAATTGAGGTTTCTCATGCGATCAATTATTTTTTTATAAGATCTTTTGACGCCTTGCGACATTCATGGGTAATTGTTAGGTACCTGGGCGCATGCTGGATTCGCACCTGCGTCTTAAATGCCTTTAAAATAAATCGCTTTTGACTTGTATGAAATGTTGAATATAATTAATGGAATTACGAGTCGCGTCGGAATCAATACTTTGAAATGCGGTTTTCTTGGAGGAGTACCTAGTTAAGATGATCAAACGTCCTTGATCCATTGTATTATAGTGTCAATATATAAATGAAAGTTACTAGCTAGCAATTTCGTATTTTAATATTCCTCAGGTAAGATACTGAGAATGAAATAAAGTTGAATAAATAGATCGCTTTTGACTTGTTTTAAATGTTGAATATAATTAATGGAATTACGAGTAGCGTTAGAATCAATACTATAAAACACGGTTTTCTTGGAGGAGTACCTACTTGGTGCGGTCACCGCCCTTCTTCATCGGCATGTTATTCGGGTACATCTTGCATGTCTTCAGAGGAGAAAAGATTAAGTTGTCACAGTGGTCCGCTCAACTGGTTCCTTTCGCTATGGCTGTGGAAGCTCCTGGCGCGCATCTCCTATGGGATCTTTCTTTTATACATATAAATTACCGTGTTCTTATCTGTCATTGCTCCGAGTATTTCATGTACATAAACTATTTGTTGACTGTTACATAAGTTAGGACGCTTATCTGTACCAATAAAGTTGATTTATTTTTGTCAGCTCGCTTAGTATTACTACCTGCTGAATCTATATTGTCTAACTGTCGAGCGCTCGCAAACTCATTCGCCATCTGTTTATACCCTCTTTCTACACCATTTAACTTTTTATTTCTTCCCCGATACCACCATCGTTAGAGCTGTCTTGTTTAGACATAACACGATTCTAGTATTAATAAATTAATGAAGCATTTCTTTGTCAACAGTCACCGCGGTCGGAAGGCGAGTCGTCCGGCGAGCAATCGTGCGAGAGCTCAGACGAGGGTGTCGGGCGCGACGTCTCAGCGCACCAGCCGATCCAGCCGCACCAGCCTATCCAGCACCAGCCCATCCAGCATCCACCGCTGCATCAGCCCACCCACAACATGAACCACCACGCGGTCAATCACCAGACGATAAATAATCATCAGATGAACCACCATCAGAGGAACTCGCCGCGCCCACTCGAGAGGGAACTGAAGGTTAGGACGATTATCAATTATAACGTAAAACAAATTGTTGCCATCAATGAATCGAGAATTTTACTTCTCGATTTTTGTGTTTATTTTTACGGTTTACCCGTTAGAAATTATATTTTTAAACGATACTGAAAACTAGAACACGTAGAAAAGTCCGAAAAGTAAAGCTATGGCCGGGAGTGGAACCCTGATCATATAGCAGGACTGTTTGCCTCGAGATTTCGGCCATGTAAGCCGTGATGGTGTGGTCATAGAAATTTGGCTTGATCTTCGTTTTAGTAGGTAACGCGAAAGGAGCGATGTGTTGGTTTGAATTTAGCAACCATTCCACCTAGCTTATCTCTTTGCATATGCTATCACATTACCCACTTCGTCTAAACCATCACATTGTTCTATCAAAGTGTTTATTAAAGAGAGGTTGTAATTCTAATAATGTTTGATCGAACTATGTCGATTGCTTTACTGACTGTTAGGACTGAATCAATCTGAATTCACCAGGTCCGCGACGACTTCGAGTCCCTCAAATCATCCCTCCACCCGCACCTGTCGTCACTGGCTTCGCTCGCTCAGGGTGCTCCCCTGTCGGCGCCCTCGAGCGTCTTTGCGCTCGCTAGCGGGGGGGCCCCGGGGGGCTTCCCGTACGCCCCCCCTGCGTTCTTGGCCCCCGCGCCGCCGCCGCCCGCGCAACCCGCCGGCTCAGCCTCCTCGTCGTCTTCAGAAGGCAGCGCTGCCGGTTGGAGCTTCGAAGAACAGTATAAGCAAGTTCGTCAGGTGAGTCATGTTGGATTATTCGCCAGTGGTCTTGTCAATGATGATAATTAACCACGGGATTGAAGTAAAAGTAGACGTCACATTCTATACGTAAAATTCGATATGTATTAGGCAACAAGCAAGATGCTTTACCCGTTAATGCCTGCAAAAAATGATTAAATCGACTGTATTTCTTCAGCGTTTTGATTTTTAAACTTTGTTTACTCTTCCAAGCAATCCACTTACGCGTTTGACAAGTCAATAACGCAAACAATTATTCTAGCTTCATAAAAATGCAATGCTCACTACTTTCCGCTACAAATAAATCACAAAAATATTTACTCGCTCCGCAGTAACATAATCGAGCGAGTCAACGAGACTAAGCCCCTAACTTATTCAGGGTGGTCATTACATTACCGTCCAATAAGAGTGCTTCCATAATGGCAACCCGTTCCTGTTTGTTACATATTTCATGGGGAGGGATGTCAAAATATGTGAAGGGTTATGCGATTACGATTCGTACTTATGTTAGGGGACAACGGGACTTTGCATCGTCCAGAACTCGTTTAACTCAACCCTCGTAATCGCTTGTGAGAATTGTTGATACAGACTGAAATGTGTGAGTTTGAAACCTTAGTTAGCGTATCAATCTACGAATCTATCAATGAATCAATTAGCGCCTATGTGAATGCGGTCGTTCGCTGTTAGTGATAGATCCAAGTTTAAACATCAAGCAAATGTCTGCATTTAGCAGGCCCTCGGGCCACATTTCGTTATATTTATTGTGTCCAAAATAATTATAGGTACGTATTTATTCTGGCAGCCCATTCATACTTGCATCTCACGGTCATCTGCACTTAGGTACAATACTCCCATTCATATCAAAATCCTTGTAAGAAGCCTCCTTACGGTGAAATTGTTCCGGGCCGCATTATTAGCACTTTCTCGTCCATCCATCGTTAACAAGCTGTGAATTTCTTCATCAAAAGAACGGAATAAAATTATTGTTCGCCAATCACGATCGTTGCATCACCGGGATACTTGAAATGCTTTGTATTGGGCGTAATTTGTATTTCAGAAATGAAAAGAATCCAAACAAATTGGATCTTATTCAACGAAAATTAAGATCAATTTGGTTTCAGGCGCTTAAACGGGTTTTTAACGGCCTTTTACATCAATTTTTTCAAAAGTTATTTCGTACTGCTTTTGTCGCGTTTGATTTCAATAATATTCTCAGAATCTTCTTGTAACTGATGACTCAGACCATTTTCTTTCTCGTCGATTCTTTCCTATTGCATATATTTGAAAAGGATATGTATTACGATTATACGACTCACAGTCTCGTGTGCCTTTCTGAAGTCTGAAGTCTACATATGGCTAGGTATTGTATTAATCAACAAGGCAAATGCTTTTATCCACTCAAGGCGCTCGCTTCAAGATGACGCTTGAATGGGTTTGCTTGCCGATTGATTACCTTCTTTGGTATCAAATTAACATACGTGAAGGTACCTGGCTCATAGACGACCGCTTAAATTCATCGAGCATTTGTCGTCTAGAAATATTTTTTTACGTAATAACTGTATCATCTTTTTAGTTGAGCTAGTTTTGTGCATTGTAGAAGACGTAAACTACAAACTGACAAACAGTTATTAAGTACCTAACTAATTCGCGGATATCCGAATATAATGTAATACGGAATCGTCACGTCCATTCATGCCTGTCGAAATTCTATACCATTATATGAAGCAATAATTAAGTATTTGGGTGGTGAGAGGTGTTCCTGCATTGTGGATGTATTTAGTAGGTTGCCTTTCATGCCATAAGGCGTTGGTCACGAGGCTCTTGAAAAGCAGCGCGTGCGCGTTATTGTGCGTATTGCATTTACCCCACAATTGGACATTGAACAATGACACAATGAAACAACATTTATGTTGAACGAGTTCGGTCAATTTGGGTCGAAGGTGCGAATCTATCCGCTAATGTGTCGTTGCGGTTTCTATTGATATTACTTTAAAACAAAACTTAATTTAACAGATGACGTTGTTCGCATGGTTTTTCCGCGTTGGATTTGAAGTTTGAAGCCGTGTTAATTCTTTATACGTCTTTTATTGTAATTTGTATCTGTTTCTTTATATTTGTGCAGTAAAGCATTTACTATTTTACTTAATTATACTTGAATGAGACTTGTTAACGTGAAGACCTTATTTCTAAAACCGTCGCGTTGAATAAGTTTTCTTGTCACTAGTTATGACATTATCCACGTGATTAGGGAGCAGTTCTTCGTAATTCCGTGCTTGGACGCATCAGCCATTTAAATTGTTTTCTAACAACCTCAACCCTAAGCTAGGTATGCAACAGTAGAAATTATCAAATTAACTTCCAGTTATACCTAAACCATAACAGTTTGGCATAATTATTAGCATGCCCTTCGCGGAGGCGTTATCGTCGAATTACTGTTTTTATAGCGAGGGTCAGACTGAAATTACATTCAAATGGGTAGGGAATAAGGTTTGGTACCGCAGACGGTACGTTTTGTCCATAAATGTCGGCCATGTTGGAAATTCAGTGTTTTCCACCCTATATCATCGACATGAATTGCTGTTCTGTCCTTTTATTAGCCTTTATTATTGGCTTGTTGGATACATTGAGTTGTTATGGCATTTTTATATGACATCGCCATAGTTATGCGTGGCTAGTAGGTAGTTACAGCAGTACTAGCAGTATCACTACCACGCATATAAATAAAAATACCAATAGTGCATTATCTCTCGTATCTCATATAGATAATATTTGTTTTTTTATGACAGGTACTGGTTTCTAGTTAGTGACTAGCTAGCGGTTCTGTGGGAAAAGAAATTGTGCGAATATAACTTTCATCCTCTTCTATGAAACCATGACGTACATATAAAAGTATTATACAATCGTTGCATAAAAGGGGTTCTTAAAATTTAATACTATACTACGATTACATTTTAAGACCTAGTTATGAGTAAAAAATACTGACCTTAACAAATATCTAAAAATCTCCGTGACTGTCTTGAAATTTGGTATGAAAGTAGGAAATCACAAATGTTAAAAAGTAATTAAGTACAAGGTTTTTTTAAATTCCAGCGGGATAGGGAATAAAGACTTAATATTTAAAATCGCGACCAAGAGCTTCACCACTAATTTCGATTCCCCTTTTCACCTAATACGCCCACAATCATGCTAAACGTGGCCCTTAGGTATTGTTACCTTAGGCTCTGTCTACCCCGTAAGAGATAATGACGTGATTAATGTATGTATGTATGTATTAATTCAGCACAGACGAAGTCGCGGGCAAAAGCCACTATTTCGAATTACGATATTTTTGAGCGCAAGTTACAAAGTTACCAATCCACAAACATTTTGTTACGAAACAACTAAGGAACAGACATATTGGCTCACGTACGACCAAATTAATATCTCTATCGCAAACTATAAGATGGTATCTACGTAAAACAGTGTTGTCACGACCCGCGATCACGCTCGGAGCATTTGAATGTGTCACTACGCACCCCCGCTGTGCTGTTTTATGGACAACACGTTTGATTTTATTGCATTTATCAATGGTGGCATAATCGACGCGGGATCCCATAATAACTTATGCTTAAACGAGTTAATAACAGGGAAAAAGAAGGGCTAGTGTTGACGCCGATTGTTATTTAGTGACCTAACAAGAAGCTTTTGGTGATAACTTCATTACCTTGGTGATTTGATTAAATTTTTAAACTGCACGGCGCTGATGTTTTTTTTATAAAATAGGCTGGCAAACAAACATGGTGATTCACCTGATGGTAAATTATCACCACCACACGGACACAATAGACGAATGCAGATGCGTTGCCAGCCTAAGATGCGATGGGATATCACTTGTTCCAGTAATTTTATCGGCTACCGCATGGCTTGTTCCGCTTCAAAAGCGACTGCAAACGAACTGGTAAAGTAAGTAATAGAGAGGGCTTGATTATATTATTATAGTCCCCGTTTAAACAAAACAAACATGGTGAGTTACGTGAATACCGCACCCAGCTCCTATCTCCACTAGCCAGCTTCAAATGCACACATCCTATTAGATTCGCCTTCAACCTTTTAAAGTGCCATCGAGTTATGGGTGCGTTCGGAAAAAACAAACTTTTTAAAATGCTTTTTAACGGACCCCAACGATTAGCCAAGTGAGCCATCGAACTGGTATTCGAGTGTTTCGGATATTTATATCGTCTAGACGCGTTATCGTGCGATGCGTTTATCGCGGGGTGGAATGTTTTATACACTTGAGATTGAATACTTACCGCGTTTTAAGCGTTTGAGGTGCATTCAGCTAATTTTACTTTAATTTGCAAATCTGATTCCGTCGGTAGTAAGTCAAACAATTTCCCGACTTTATAGTTATTGTTAATTCCACAGCACAACCAATTAGTATGAGTTTAAGAG
The DNA here is from genome assembly GCA_949127965.1 of Pandemis corylana. Classification (NCBI taxonomy): domain Eukaryota; kingdom Metazoa; phylum Arthropoda; class Insecta; order Lepidoptera; family Tortricidae; genus Pandemis; species Pandemis corylana. Next base: position 5,180,456 of record OX421867.1, on the reverse strand, counting down.
CCGAGTCTAATTTTAATAAGCCGCTTTGTGATTAACTTACTTATTTTAACTTATCGTCGTACATAACTAACAATTTTCTGTACAAACAAATTAGTCGTACATTAAAAAATGCTTGAGACTTCCGATCCTAATTAAGCCGCGTTCAGACTCATTACTCGCTCCGATTTAGATGCGGTTGTTATCGTGGACGATGTGCAATTAGCCTTAAAGTGTTCTGTTGTACATAAATCGGTACGATTATGTCTATCGGCTTCATTATCTGTGGACGAATGGCTGTAGGTACATAAAGTGGCCAATGATGACGCAACGCTTAGTCGAAGGTAGAATAAAAGAATTTTCGGATAACCATTCCCCGAACGCTTATTGGTTGCCTATGATGGTTTGAAGAATTTTAAGATTATAATGCCATTACTTGAACTTACTCATTTAAGTCTAATGATAGAGCTTGCAATTAGTAATGACGTGTCCTGATCCTCGTGAAATGACAGCAGTTTACTTTACGCCTTTATGTGATCTACAAAATAAATGTCGTAGAAGCAAATATTGGATACTTACTCAATTAAGTGATTTAGGTACTACTTTCTGAGTGTATATAAGATAATTTTACGTCACATAGCTCTTGTCCGAATTCCATGCTTAAGTAACTACTTCAAACGCAGACGTTTTTAACCGACTTCAAAAAAAGGAGGTTCTCAATTCGTCTGTATTTGTTGTTTTTTAAACGTTTGACCTAGGTAATATTATACGTAACACAGTACACAGTATACAATTCCTAATACTTAGGTCCTTTGAGGTCTTATGAGGGCGGGTCCCTTATTGTCCCATAATTTTCATTGGTCATATTGGTTAGTATTTTTTTATAACACATAAAATCGTGAATTTTCCGGGAATTTTAGAAAAGTCATCGGAATATAAAGTCGTCGCAAAATAAAAGGCCCGTTTTGACATTTGTCTTTGCGACGTAACTAGTGATGTAACCATACGACTCGGTACTCGATACTCACGATAAATCGATTCCAGTTTGCATGAGTACTTGATCGATTTGAATATATATTGTAAAGTGCATTGAATTAAAGTTCTTTTTAGAAAAATTAACTTACACTGATGTTGTAGATTTTGAAATGATACAATGTTACAAAAGGTCAATTTTGTTTCATTTAATATTTTCGTTACAGTAATATTCACAAAAAAAATCGACAAAAAGTTTATCAAATTTCTAAATGTCAGTGAAAATTAGAACACATAGAAAAATCCGAAAATAAAGCTATGGCCGGGAATCGAACCCGGATCCTCTTCATTCCGTGACCCGTGCTATACCCCTACACCACCCATAGCAGGTGGGTAGTCTCCGAATTTTTCTACCTGTTACTAACTGTCACGTGACCCTTTTGTTACTATGCGAATTTTTGTCGCTAAGCGTCATCTGTTTGAATGATGTGTCTGTACGACACAATTACAAACTCCCGTGGAACATCTACTGCTCACCAGGGACGAGAGAAGGCGCTGTTTTTCAAATGATAGGTAAATGTCAGACATTTAGAAATTTAATCTCTAACGGTAAAACCGAAAAAGTAAAACATAAAAATCAAGAAATAAAAATTCTTGATTCATTTGCTAGCAGTGCTTGCACTGCTATGTTCCGGTGTGGAGAGTAGGACAGCCGGGGAAATTACGGGCACAAGAGGCATTGCATCTTAGTCCACTAGGTTGGCAAATTATCTGCAATCCCTCCGGGGTTGCGGGTGTCTATGGACAGTGGTGATCACTTACCATCAGGTGACCAACTTGCTAGTTTGCCTTCCTATTCATATAAAAAAAAAAAGTTTATCTTCAGTCAATCATTTTCTTCAGATGATGATCCAAAATTGTCAGTTGAGCTATCGTCACCCGTATTTATAATTAATTCATTTTCAATTATATTGTCAATATTGACGTCTCTGTCATAGTCTTCCTTTATTATTTTTCGAGTTTTTTCTACCACTTTTGCCCAGTCTTCTTTTGTAATTTTGGCACAAGCTTCATTCAGCAATGTCATCATTTTTTTAGTGGAGAATGGCGGCTTTGTATTGTGGTGTGCTGCGTATCCTTTCACTTGAGCCCAGATCAACTCAATCGCATTATACTGGCAATGGTATGGCGGCGTTCTAATTACTTTGTGTCCATGCTGAAGTGCTAATTCGTCAATTTTATATTTTAGTTTTGCAGGTTTATTTTCTTTTACCAGTTGCAGCAATTCAGCTTTAAGCAATTTCGTGTCAGCTTCAACCCCTTGTCTTTGAAGCCATGCCACTAAATCAGCCTTTTTGTTTGCTTGAGTAGGTGCTTTATCTATTTGAACTGAATGGTAAGGTGCATTGTCCATGATGATTATGCACTGTTCGGGGAGGTTTGTTAACAAGTTAGTAAACCACTCAGTGAATTTATTTGCATTCATTTCTTCGTGATATTCTTTAGTACTTTTGGACTCAAATGCGAGCAAGGCATCATTCACAAAACCTCCCCCAGCTGATCCGGCGTGGCAGATTATTAAGCGTCCACCTTTTCCCATTGGGACTTTTGAGCAAGATGCCTTGGTATCGTCCGTCCACGACTGCGGCACGGTATGATTCGAGTTCAGCCAAGTCTCATCGACAAATATGACATTGTCCCAATTTGTGACCTTGTTCATCTCCCTCAAGAACGATACTCTGTGCAAAATTAAATCATATCGTTCCATCATGATTTTCCTTTTGTCGGTTTTCTTGTACTTGAATCCAATTTGCTTCATTATTGTTGTTAAAGACCTGGCACTGCCACTATACAGGCCAGCTTCTCGTAATGTTATCAGCAATTTACTCACAGTTGGGTATTCATTTCTTGTATAATACGCATACACGTGATTTCGAATAGCGTCTGCGTCAAATGTGTCAATACCTGTTACAGGCTTGCTTTTCTTCCTCATTTTAGGCGTTCGTAATACATTTTCTTCAGTACCTGAAGGTCCATACTTTTGCTTCAAGATGGTTCGAATAGTTTTTTTGCCGATCCCAAGTGCTTCTGCAACGCGATCTTGTACTTGCGTTACGGGCAATAAAGATCCACCATTAACTGATTCGCGTTCGAAGTATTCGGTTAACTTCACAACCAATTCGCGTGACTGGCTGTTGATTGTACGTCCTCTTTTTGACATGTTGAAACAGAGTTCGTACGATATAACAACAAAAACCAAAATCTAGTTCAAATCACTATGTTTAAATCAATGTCCAAAATAGAAAAGCCGAGGTCAACGTGATATTTATTAAACAGAAATAATCCAAAAACAAAGCCGAGCCGAGAAAAAATATCAAATAAGACTTCGACAGAAAACGTCAAATTGACATACTACCTTCATTCAATCATTTCCTCAAATACCTACCTAACAGGTCGGGGAAAAAAGTTTCTTCGCATTCGATGTGAAATCTTTACGGCTTGGAGCTCCAAGCTCATAATTTTCAGTAAAGATCACTACACAGCTGGTGAAATTCAGTAATTAATTGATGTTGAAATTCAGTGAAATTCAGTAATTAATTGATTGATGAACACTAGTATTTAAATAAATAAAACCGGCCAAGTGCGAGTCGGCCTTAAAAAAATATCTTGATCGATTTATTTTTTTCTTTAACCGACTATTATTAGTCTGTGGACAATATGAAAAAATCGTTATGCACAGCACTTAGCCGAGTGGGCGGTACCCATCAATGAAAAATGTAATTACCTTCAGAACATTTCGATCGGTAAAAAATAGAGAACTTCATAGGCGTGAACTGTCAAAACGGGCCTATTATTTTGCGACGACTTTAGTACGTTATGTTAGCTTAGAATCAATTAAAAAAAACTTATTGTTTCAGGAATAGAATGCTTTATGAATAACGAAAATTATGACGAAGTACTTATACGTTCGGAACTGAAATTTCGTATTTGCTCCGTAGTGACGGAACCCCTTTGCCTACCTCACCACGACCACGAGTATATGCGCGCACGCATGAGATGCGGTGATATCGCCGTGATGCACCCCAGCTGACTCGCTATTTCTGGTAGACGCCGGTGCAAGTCACGTGCGATTTCCCGAAAAAAATACACTTAACTTTTTTTAGATATTATGAAAAAAGTTTTTCTAAAATTTCGAAAATAAAGTTTTGAGATTGTTTGTGCGTTTGTTTTAAGCTATGATGAATTTTATTATCAAATCGTATTATAAAGAATTTTTGGTTTTCATCTGTTTCTTAACATAAAAAATAAAATAATTAAAGAATAAATTTGAAGCTCTCGCAAGCTGCATTTCACATGTGACGGTACAATTTATAAAAAGTTTTTAAATAAATTTTCTAATTTGACCCTCAATAGTAACACCCGTGTTCTAAATTCGTTTATTTACGTGACTCAACCGTGTACATGCAATAAAAGGGAATGGCTGTATGAAACTACCAAATATCAGCTTAGATCTGTAGAAAACCAATGAAACAAACGTGTTATCGCCTGTTTTCTCATTTAAATATTTAAATCCAGGTAACTTAGTAACTAATCGCAAACATGCTGTCGCTATTAAGCGATAAGACCGCCTATTGTCTACTTTTGTTCTTTGTTACTGTATTGTTTTGTAATTTTCTACCCTTGCGCTCGTCCCTTGCGCCAGAGTCTCGTTTGGCGGGAGCGCTATCACAACCTAACACGTGTCACATGTGGCTATTAGAAACCATGTTTTTATTCTACGTGCCTGCATACGGTTAATTGCACAAAAAGTGCATTATTCTTTATTAATAACAACAATAAGCGGTTGTCCGCGCCTCGTCTGCGAAGAATTCTTTTGACGGTATCCCGCGGAAACTACGCGATTTTCCAGGATAAAACCATCCTATGTCCTTCCCTGAGACACAATAAAAAGTTATCTCTGTAGGGTACCTTTTCATCCCAGTGAAGAGGCAACAAACAGGAGATAAACAAGCCAGCGAGTAACCTGACTGATGGTAAACAATCTCCACTAACTTTGGATGCCCGAAGTACCGGAGGAACAGATGCGTTACCAGCATAAAAGGCAGGTATTGTAACCTCACGTGCCAGTAATTTTACCGACTCTATGCCTGAACGCAGTAGCTCAAGCACTGCTGATTGGCGGCAAGATTAACGAGTATGATAAAGGTAGGGATCCGGGCGGACCTTTTACTTGTGTCTTGGGTCTTACTTTCCCCAAAATATGGACATGTCAAATTGCCCAACAAAATAATCTTTTGCGCATTGTTTTGACTAAGATGCTAAACAAAACTGTTATCATTTCTTTACAAAACATAGCTAAATTTAGTTATGAAACCGAGCTGGGGCAATAAACCTTCAAGTGACGTTAGTGAAAAGCCGTTATTTAAGTGATCTGCCGTCACTGTGTCAATTTTAGACACGTTACAGTCATTGTTCATACCGTTAGCGAATCAATTGAATCATCCAAGAATCTTACGAGACGTTCTCAGTTTGGAAATGCCGTGTGGGAGTCGCATCGCAACTAGTAGCAGTAGTAGTTATCATCATGTCCTTTTTGACGTATCCGACAACGGTGAACCTTGCTAGCTTCGGAGGTGAGCGAAGATTGCTGGCGAAACCTTTGGGTTTTAAAGCTACGGGTGCACGGCACGGGGTTCAACTGATCAGTTGTAGGACTTGTAGGATGTCAGTGTGAATTATTTATTGGACATAACCAATTAAAAAAGCACAATAATAGGATGTAGTTAAAAGGCTAATCTATTCCTGAAAATATCTTCTCGCTTCGAACTTGAGATTGGTTTTCATATTTACCTAACACACCTGATCCTGACAGCAGGGAAAAAATGTCACAATGTCAAAGAACCGTAGTTGTTCATTGCCTGGGGCAATAAGTAATAATACAAGTAATCGAATATTTTATTAGCAAATACCTCCGCCACCCACGCTTAAACATGGCTTCCTTATAAGATTAAAATATTAAGGTGTGTGTTTGCTTAAACTATAACATTATATTAGCAATTCACTCGTTTTTGATCTCGATGGACGTGGAGTTACACAATATTTTGTCACGTACTCTGAGGTCGTGTCGAGCATGACTACGATTGAGGAATTATCGTGAATTTGAAGTCAATATTCTTATTCAGACGACTTACTTTACTGTCGTGTCGAAAATGAAAATTTTCCAATACATTGTAAGAAAGGCCAGAAAGGCCAATGAATTACAAGTTTACGAGTATCATGGTTTTACCGATAATTAAACCAATTCATATTTTTGACGGTGTAAAATTCGGGTGAAAAAAGAATGGTTAGCGATGTCCGTGGATACTCTACTCTAAAAATTCTTTAGGAACCAAGTAGTGACTTACAAAGTAGGAAAGTACCGATTAGTGGTTAGAAACGTAAAACACGATTCCGTTGTTGTCGCATCAAGGCCCGTCAAGCAGGCAAATTGCAAATGAACAATTATTACGGACATTAACGTGTTAGGGCTCGTTCAAACTCCACTCTAATGCGATATCTCGCCATATGTATCGGCTCACCGCACATTAACGTCTCCGGTGTCCGTCTAAACGTCACTCCGCAATGCACTATGCAACTCTATTTATATCAAACGTGTTTGATTTAGTGTCAGGGATTCTGCTAGTGACGCTACCCTTATTTGAATTGAAAATGTACATATGGAAGGTTGCTTAAACTTCTAATTCGGTATATTTGTTGCGTAAGAAGTGAAAGAGTGCAATGCCAACGGTGTGCCGCCACTCTCGAATAGGTTTAAGTTTAAGTAGAGGCTGTTTAAGGAACATAGTATTTTCTATGGGACATAGATGGTGATTTTCTTTTATGAACTGTTGGTCGATGTATGGATTAGTATAGGATAATATAGTATATGTAATGAAGGTATTTGAACCCTTGCTTTATATTTGTTCCTTTTCGACACCACGGTCACACGTCTCAACAAAAACTCTCAACTGCTCTTATTACACGCAAAAGCGCAGGCACGAGTACAGACTCCGGAAGATTCAGCTTCAGCCCTCTATAAAACCATACCGAGCCATCCCTTGCTCACTAATGCACCATTGCTGTTGTTAGAGTGTGATAGACGTAGTCTTACGATTCGGTTGATGAATGGTCGTGAATAAGAGGGCAGACGAAGGGTAGGACTGAAATAGCCCGCACGGGACAAGGGAGCATCTGCTGCACGTAAATAGATCCCTCAATGTAGTATCAAGGACGTGTGTGTTTATGTCGCAATTGCTCCAACTATGGTTGTTTTGGTTGTAATTGACAGATTCAGACAAATAACAGCTATTTCGCCCAAATTAAAAAAAGGATTTCTTGTAATTTTAATTTGTGTGCAGTTGTGTCTATTAATTTGTGTGTTCATAATTTGTAGTTCATATAATTAATTAGGCTTCTTGGTGTTACTTACTTCACTTTATGAATTGAAGACCATATTATTCTTTGAACTCGTCTCGTAGCTGCATTGTAGTGAAACAGATTATATGAATGCCATAACTGATTGCAATTATTTAAATTACAACTTCCTCCACGTAAAGCTTGGAAATCGACACCGACATTTGGTTAACAGTTTTTGCTCCAAACATTCCTATAAAATGTTTATCACCGCCGCCGTGCACATGTGGCCCCAGCCCTCTTCACTGGAGATTATTCTAAAATTTCCAGATTGCCACCCCGGGCAAAAAATAAATAAATCCAAAACGCCCGCACAAAAAATGTCCCGAATCCTTGAGTCGACGATTAAAATCCCCTCGAAATCCAAATTTACAGTTATCGGTGTGCTTGAAACGTGGATAAAATGTTCAGGCATCGCGTCTACCAATATTTCATTTTCGACGAGATAAAACGAGAGGGCCGATGCTTATGGGGCATTATTTAAATTTGGGATTTACGATTGTGTGCTAGTTAATTAAATTTCGCTTTGCATGTGTGCGTGCTGCAACATTTTTCGGGGAAGAAAGGGACGAATTTTGGTTTATATTTGGAAATCGTCTTTACGGTAGTGTGGGTATTTAATTGTCTGTTTACTTGTGTGAATACACGCCGAGTTAGTGTGTCCTGTTTCTGCTGGTATTAGCATGTGTGCGAGTACAGGGGTGGCGGCGCATGCGTCGACCCGCGGGTTATCATTTCCTGTTCTCATTTAAAATTTACAACATATCATTTTTTGCTTAGAAATATGGGGAAGCTGAAGACTTTGTTAATATTATCCTGAATATTTTCTCTCGTGATAGTATAAACCAGAGCAAATCCCAGTAGCGGAGACATGACTCGTAGCTCACAGAGGAAGTGCTAAAAAACATGTTTATTCCGGTAGAAACGTTTTGTGAAACGTGTAGCCTGTTTGCTTATATATTTCCCGCGTCGGTGTCAGTGTTGCTCCGGCGCATGACGCGGGCACAACTATAAAATGTCCGGCCGATGCGGTCGATAAAACACCGAACACCATTTTTACTGTTTAATGCGTAATTGTTTATTAAGGTCGGGCACGGTTTGCGACGCGGGCGCTTTGTGGGACCCGCGACAATATGCCATTATAACCGCCAATTCGACACACCAGCGACCTGTATATAGATATCATTCCATAAGCCTGTTGATGTAAGTTTTCATGTTTACAATTTGCGATAAAAAGAAACGTTGGACATGATTCCACATAGCGTCGGATTTACGTCCGCGTTGCGCTGGTTTTTTTGTTTTATGTAAGAAGCGTTGTTTATTGCGTCAAAATTTTTGCAGTGTGGGATGAGTTTCTTGAAGTAATCGATAAAATATAAGTGATAAGAAAAACACTAAAAAAAACCGCACTATGGAAAGCTACGTAAACCACAGGAAAGATTCGGCTTTATTTTTTAGTTTATACGTCTTAAACCGAAAGGGAATACCAAGTTTCTGAGCCTGATGATAAGCAAGAAATATGTTGCCGATTGGGCCCCGCGATCTCAAAGTTTCTTACCACACGCTGAAACTATTTGCCAAACCTACACATTTTTTGTGTCCGGGAATTTCGCTAGTTCTATTAACACCATCTATTTCATAATATTTACAAACATTCAAACTGGAATTCCCATGTAACGGGGGAAATTGAAGCGATGACGGAAGCGCAATATCCAAGTTGAGATATCCACCTCAGGTTTTTGAAGTCATTCAATTCACTATTTGTGTCACTAGGCCGACAGTAAATAAATAAATATCACGGGAAAAATGACATAAATTGATACTCAAGAGTTACTCAAGAATTAAGGCCGCCATATCCACCGCACCTGTCACCTTTTCGACTTAAAATGCTTGAGAATGGCTAAAATGTGAACATTTTTAGTTCTGGTTTCATCCGTTATTTACTGTTTGCTGTCGGTCTTTATGGTGAAGTGTAGGTGCATGTTGCATGTTACCAACAAATAATAGTATAATAAAATAAGTTACTCGTGGACCTCTGACAATGTAACTCAGAAAAATTTATTAATTTTGTTTTGTACCTACCTATACGCCTTTTAACGATAATCTCTAATGACATTGATTGCTACATCAACAGCCAAAGGACAATAATATAATTGCTCCTTTTACCGAGCGATGTATATGCGGTCATTTATCTAAGTAAATATTTTGCTTGATTTCAAAGCTTTCCCTATCAAAACATCCACTCTAATCTAAATAGCTTGATCCTTACCGTCTTAATACAAGGAATCATCAACAATCGCCACGTCAAAACATTACATCCTTTGATCAGCCCCTAATTACACTTATACGGAGAAATCACTTAATGAGTTGTACGAAAACAAACAAACTTAACACTTGAAGGCCGTGATGTAAGGATGTCTTGTCTAACTGAGAAGAAACAAGCGGGTTAAATCTAAGAACAAGTCAAAAATAACCAGCTTTCCAAGTAGTGTGACAGTGGCATTGGACTATTTAAATTTGCGGCATATTTTTTGATACGATTTGACGTGAAAGCGGCTAGATTTGTTACTGGTGGGAATAAGTCCAGTTGTACCGTCTAAGAGTGGGGCCGCTGAAAGCGCTGTCAGAGCAGGCGCACGTCAGTCGCGGTGCGCGCGAGTTGTTTGGACAGCGCGATCACAGAGCCCGGCCTGCAACGTTTCCTCTTTACGACCCGCCCAACTGTGCACCACTTTGTATCTTGATCCATTGTTTTATCAATTTCAATAATTTATCTCTTGTGAACGGAACGCGTCACTCCGCAACTAAAATATGTGATTCTTGAATTTCTTGGAAGTACCTAAACAGATTTAACGATTTTTTGTAGTATTCTAAACATTTAGAGCCGGTGCACCGGTATGCGGAGACGTCGGTTGTTTACGTGCTCGCGGAAAAAACTGAAGTTCGCTGTTTTGTGTCTCTTCTTCTTGAATATACACATGCTATGGAAGTATGTTTTTTTATTATTATTTTATAAGAACATTGTGTAAACAAAACCAGAATGAAAGAAAAATAATGATTACTCGCCGGATTTCAATAATTGTGAATGGAATTGGGCTACTTTTTTACTTCGAAGCCACATTAATTTGAAAATTGTAGAGAATCGGTACGGGAGAACACTGAAAATTTTGAAAAGATTTCTAAAGAGTTTACGTTCTTATTGGAACCCAAAAACTTACCAGTCGATTCCGCAAATTCGATGCAATGCAATCAATCAAACAGCAGAGTATAAACTTAAAGTATGGGCGCGCCACCTACCGGGAAGGCGTGGCGTAGTATAATGAAGCTAGTCCATTAACAGTTTACTAGCAGTTTATAGGTGTTTTACAGACCGCTTTAATTATTGTGAAACATGCAGAATGCTGAGTGATGGCGGTATCAGCGGGAGAACTCGCTGTGGTCTTATTGTTCTGCAATCACTATCAATATGGGTGCGTGCACTTAACTCTTTGCATGCCTCGCTCGCAATTACTTCGTAAAGCGGTGCACTTGCTAAGTTTTTTTTAATGTTTGCTGCTTTTATTTTATCGAGCTTTGAATTTCCAGCCAGCAATATTAAAACAATTTGTCTAAGAAAGTGGTATTGTCGGAGGATAAAAAAAATTTAGTTGAGCGGTTACGTTGGTGTTAGTAGCGCCATCTAGTTTTGTTAACTACTTACAGTATACTTTCTCAAACATTGCACTTTGCACGCAGTGTAATGTTATAGCAGTAAGGTAAAACATTTTTTTGATGTTGATTGTAGGACTTGTCCACCTTCTATCTCTTATTATTATATAAAACAAAGTGGGGCTATTTAGAGCATTTATCATAACTCAAGAACAGTGCTCCGAGATTTGTCTTCACCCCGAATAGCAGAATAAAAAATTAAAATTAGAAAAAAGCCGAACAAAAAGAATCATTTCATATGCAACGCCGTCTTTGATGGGATGACGTGAGAGAAACTGATTCAAATGACACATTGGCGGACTTAATGTCAGTTGTGAAAAATTTTACTTAACAATAAGAGATGGGATATGGGATGAAAATGATCAAAAATCGTCTCAATCGTGCAGAAATAACTCAATAAACATAATTAAACGTCCCCACGTAAATTAGGCATCACAAAATCCATGAGAAACCGCATCGAAATTGAGTGATCATGCTGCAATTAAAGCTCAATTGGCAACTGCGGGGCTCTTCAGTGGGGTTAGTGGGTGTTAATTAAAAGTGTGTCGATAAATCTTCGCCCCAGCGAACTCGTGCGATGTCGGGTGATTAGGGAGGCTTCATTATGCTAGGGCAGTTAATATACCTACATTTGAAATCTACACGTGCTGTGTGCTTTAAAATTGTAGTTTAATACGAACACGAAGGCGTATCGTTGCGTATCGGTGTGTCGTTCTGCCTAGCATACGAGTACTCATAAAATTAAACTGAAGACATAATTTAGGAAAAACTTTAATAGCAAATTTAGAATACCTAACGAAATACACTAATAGTAGTATTAGTAGTAGTTATTACTTTTTCTGAGCTTGTATTTTTAGTTTTATTTACATATTAGGTCTAATTTCTTCATCGAGTAAAGAAAACGGAAATATTTTAACAACCTACGATAAATACAAATAAAAACCTAAAATTACTATTAGAAACAGCCGGCTTAAGTCCTCATAAATAAACTATAATTTCACGTTTTAGCGTGCCCGGTACTGCAATTATTCTTTCGTGTTTTCATACGATTGGAGATAATGATAAAGAAAAGTTTATTTGAAACGAGAAATTACTAAAATTGGATAATTTAAAATTACCGCTGCAGTATCAAATTATTCTTTAGTATTGAATTTAATAGTCTTTATTTAAGTACTTTTCAGCACCCCTTCTTACTGAGATAATTATGCTGATAAGACTGCTTATCTGTAGCCCTAAAATACTAGCCAGGTAGAAAGACACCACAGAACAATGCAGGAATTGTTGGTGTTGGCTCATTCATATTCTATTTTTATTTATTAAAAGAAAACGTTTACAATGTAGTTGTGTTGTGTTATATTATTCCAGAAACCATTTTGTTGTTTTTATATATACCTAGCTACAATTATATCCGTGTAAGGAATGTTAATTAGGAGAGTCGTTACTTTCAAACAACACGTGCGTAGCGATTTACGTATTTATCTACGTGCTTAAATATGATTATAAGCATTTATGTAAGTGTATACTGATAAATCTTAAGATGCACTTAAGCTCCTTTAAGCACTATTTTAGAATGCGTATTTTGGAGTATTTTTTACCATCACATTGTTGAAAATGATGATGATGCTTAATTTTTAGTCGAGGTAAATACATACGCAATGTGATGCTCGTAAAAGTTTTCTATTAACATAAGGGCTTGTCATGAGAGGAGGCCTGAGCCCAGCAGTGGGACGTGCATAGGCTGGAGATGATGATGATGAAGATCTTGCCATGTTTGAGTCTTTGAGTGCTACTTGAACTGCTAATTCTATAAAAGTACCTACCCTATTTCAATCAAGTATATCATCTGTTTCGATTCACGACACGCTAACTTAAATTGGTCGTGTTGTACTTACTTTGGTTCCAACATTAAAAGTTTTCTGTCAGGCAGTGAGAACTTTAGTTAAATAATATAATGTTGTAAAACTGCATAATTGCCCGACGGTCAATTTAGAAAAAAAAAATACAGACCGTAGTAATCCTCTCGCCGACTCCATTGTTTAATGTTAGAAAAATTCCCAGAATCATTCCAATAATGTGCAGTATCTATTCACTTCCTTTCTGATAATAAAATAAAGATTTTTAGACTATTGTTTGAGCATTTCTAAAATTGTTATAATCGCTTTCAATACTTTTTTTGCCAGGCCTGCCTCGGCCCGGACGGCCATTGTACAGTTTTATTGCAGCTTTAGTTTTGGTTAGTGACCATTTGTTGATAACAAGCTTTTTTCCTCTTAAAATTTAAATGAGATAGCAATTTGGTTATTATTTACTTAAACGCTAACCGTACGTTTATTAACATTTTCGTAATTGACTTAATTACTCTAAGTGTTAGATAAGGACTCATGTCATGAGCAAATTTGATACAAAATAATGTTTCTTTAACGCCACATTAATCTAATTTAGTTGAGAATTCAGGGATAATATTTTACTAAACATCGTTAGGTCTTTGATCTTCCTAATGACGACAAAGCGCAACTTTTGTAAAGTTTAGTCCAAGGGGAGCAATGACGTCACCTAAATAAGTTGGCGGCAAATTCCCAAATCCGGACTCTCAATTCTTGGAAGCGGACACCAACACACGCCCTTTTACATCGTTTTTGGAACGATTAGGAACTTTCTTCAATCAAGGAATTCTGTTAGAATATGTAGATTGAGAACAGGGGTAACTATTAAATATTGTTTGAGATAGAAACAAAATGTTCTGGAAGAAGCGCTTATGGACGTTGTAACGGACGAGACTATAAATTTGACGCATATAGTGCTCTAAGTGTCTGACGTTTACCGCCTTTTTGAATTTTCCTTAGTACTTTGTGTATGCCCTACATTTTCAGTGAGTGATCTGTTCTAGACAGCCAGCCCAAAAAAGCCATACCTTTTTCCCGCTTGTCGCTCATACGGTGCTCTAGGCGTCTGATGTTTACCGCCTTTTTTGAATTTTCCTTAGTACCTCTGCACTTTATGTATGTCCTACATTTTCAGCGTGTGACCTGTTCTAGACGGCCAGCCTAAAAAAGCCGTGCCTTTTTCCCGCTTGTCGCTCAGTGTGTCCTTTTTCAACCAAGTTCGCGCGAAAGAGAGGAAACGTTGTATTTTGTAAATGTGTCGAACCAGTTAAATTCCCAATGAACCTGTCACAACAGAATCCCGTATCGCGCCCGTATCCTTTACCCCATTTATAAAGATATCAATAACAAGATAAACGCCCCACGCAATCGTGGCGTTTTCAATAGATGGATTTAATTGATTATTTGTGAAATGTAATAATTTTCTGGTGAATTTTCGGCCCCCTTTGAGGGTCAGTGTGGGATTTGGCATGTTGCAATCGATTTTGTATGACAGGTCGTTGATTGCATGATGCTGTGGAATAGGTTATCTCAATTTTTGTTGTGATGTTATAGGGGTCCCATCTATCTGGTACGTATAATAATGTCCGAAACAAACTTCGCATAACAGGTATCTCAGAAATCATTTAAGTTAGGATAGGAGCATGGAAAAAATTGATACCTACTTTTATACTATTAATAATTAAGAAGATTAATAGTATCAATTGCGAATGAAAAAATTGCGTTTTACAATAAATACTTATTTTTCGGGACCCAATTTTTTTCTATGTTGGAATAATTTATGAAACATAAATAGAATGATTACAAATAAAACACGACACGGGGAACCGTGCGATACTTACGTTCGTTGTCGATGTGTGTTGGTTTACTTAACTCAAAGTTTTAACAAATATTTTTGGAGGATGTTAGTAGTGTAAAAGAGAAGAACCGAAAAAGACATTTACACGTTTTTTAAATGTAATGTAATGCATGTTTGACCATTTTACCCTTGACTTTTTTCTCAAGTACCTAGTAGGTAAGCTGCTGTAATTTTAATGATTTTTCTGTTATGCTCAGTTCCTGTTTCTCCAAAAAAAAATCATTGGTAATAATTATCTAATCCATGTAAGTAAGTACGTATTAATTTTGTCAGTTGACAGTCTTGATGAATCGAGAGAATTCCGGATTTAGTTATTAGCAATCACCATCAGTTAAACAAAACCTTTTATAGGTACCATACGGCGATTAGTGTTTCATGTTTTCTATAAGCAGGGATAAAGTAATATTTATTTTGCCTATGTAGGTACTAACTAACCTATGCCGTTAACATTATAAAGTGATAATTTTAAAATCTTCGACGAGAAGAACTAATAAAACGAGTCCAATTCTTCGAACAACCTTGCATATTGTATTGACGTGTTTGCTATTTATAAAATTACAACTTAAAACATGCTTAAAGCAGTAAAACTTATCTCCGTTCAGCGCCGACGTAAAACTGAGTTCTGTCGCCATTGAATTAAAGTTGAAAACTGTTTAGGTGTAAAGATGATTTAGTTCTAAAGTGAGCAGGTAGGATTTTTTTAATTTTGAAACGATCGCGTCTGGCCGTGGCGACAACCCCTGCCTGCCAGTGCGATGGGGTGGAGCTGTATCTAGCGCGTCGCGCCGTCCCGCTCTGGCTCGGTGGTTTCCTTTATCTCCGTCTCGCCTATTATTGTCATATCAAGATTCGAACATCGCATTTTGTTTCCAATTTTCAATTTAGTTTATATCGGATGTTGGCAGCAGTAGGACGTCTGGCGGACGGCCATCGCTTCGTACACGTGCTTATGTCGCGTATACGGCTGTGTTCGCGTATTTTGTGGACTGTTAAGTGACTTTTTTTTTTGGAAAGGATAATTAAATGGAATTCATGAATTTCTTCAAAACGCTCATGGAGGAGCAGCCTCAGGCGCCGCATCAGGAACCTCCGAAGATGCCCAACTTCTTCGAGGTTGATAAGAAGAAGGTATTTTTATTTAGTTAGAAACATGTGAAGATTAAATTCTTGATTAATAGGAAATCGTGCGATTTTAATACATTTTTGCGACAACTTTAGAAGTTTTTGCAGACTATCAAAGATTGTTTCTTTGTGTTGGAACGGACAAATATTTGATTATGCTAATTTTATTTTTGCGAATGATGTTCCTATTAACATTTACCTACGGTGATTTTACGTACATATTCGTTGATTATTAAGTTTTGCTTTATCAATAAGTATTTTAAAAAGAAGCATTGGTTATTTTAGTGTAAATAATGTGTACTTTCAAGTGACAGGTATTTTTTATAAAGTTAATTATCACGAGTCAATTGAATTAGAAAAGGGTGACACTCGTATTTAATGCTAAATAATTGTCATGACTGCTGAATTAATAATATATTAAAAGGAATGGAAAACATTCGTTAGCCTAAATTCGATAGAATGAGGTGTCATAACATGTTTTGACAATTATGTCAATATCGCCTCCCTCCAACCTTCTTATTGTGGACTTACCGTTAACCATGACCATTTCTTCTAGAATGATTTAAAACAAATAAAACAAACGAGGCTCGCCACTTCAAAGCAACGCAGTTAATCAGTGATACAAAACATAAAATAAGTAATTAAATAGACGAATGAAGCGTAACAGATAGATGTGAATATTAAAATAAGTCGCTCGACAAAAACTGCCGATCTGTTTAAGGGACTTTTTTATGTGCGAGTTAATTATAGTTTTAATATAAAACGATACCAATTTAATAATGTGAAGCGGACGGATTAAAAAATGGTTCCGATATAAATTCGGATAATTTATGGGGCATTTATTTAATAGGCATTTAATCTCGGTTATGCGAGGCAGGCGTAAAGGAGTCCGTGGAGGATTTTGTCTTTAGGATTGAGATTAATAAATTAGAGCCTGTATTCCGTACTGTTGGAGTGATAGGTATCACTGTGGCGTGCATATGATGGTTAAACTTAAATTCACTACACAAATAAACTTCCCTGGAATTGTGGTGTTTTTATCGAGCTGGGTAAATGCGTATTGTATAAAATAAGTAAATGGCAGGCAATGATCATATTGGTTATAAGAAGTGTTTAATAGTTCCCTTTTGGTATGAGTTTGGGGGGAGGGGGACGGGAATGGCTTAGGGCTCAAATGTAAACAAATGCCACGCGTAATTATTTTGAATATGTTTTTGTTTATGTTAAAAGCTTTATTATTATTTTGATTTTACAAAGATGTTCGTAGCTTATGATTAATATTGAAGCTTGTAGATTATTTTAATTTTACTACTGGTATATCTTTACTAGCTAGTGCAGCACAATAAAAATATGCTAACTTACACGTTGAATTTACACACTTCACAGGTCATAACGCTTAAAATAAAACATGACACAAACGTTAAAACATTAACTTTATTTTTTTAAGGCAACAATCGACACGCGAAAGGTTTCGTTAACTGGTAGTAGGTTAGGTCTCTGCTTTAGTAATCGAGCCAAAAACAAGAAGGCCTACTTGGGCTTTTAGAATTTAGAAAAAAACTTACACTATATATAAGCAGATACACATGTAGCAAAAGACGCATACATTACCATAGAAATGGGTAAACATGTAAAAATACCTTCGCCACCTATAATGATTTAGTAATTGTGCGCACAACCTCAACCAAAATAAGTTCGCATTGTACAATGAACAGGCAAATTAGAAACAATAGGAATATATACGGTAACGTTTGCGATTTACCAACTATGCCGCTGTCAAAAGGAATTTTCTGGTTAATCAAGCAAATCACAGGATAAATATAGAACGCAGTTTTGAATCAGTTATGTTAGTTTGTTGCCTCGGTTGTCCAGGTGTGAAACTGCCGTTGCAAGATCCGATAGCGCCGGCCGTTGTGGATGCTTGGAGGTGTAGCCAGGTTGGCTCGCGACGTCTTCGGGAATGTACAGCTAGGCGCTGACGTTGGAGATCGGAGTACGGTGAAAAGGTGTTGATGATCAAGTTATGGGTTAATTTCCCGTCCAATATAGAAAGCTGAAAATAAAACTTACAATGTAAGGAAACCCAAGAACTCGCAAAACCCCACGAACAGCCACCAAACAGAACACTCACCCGAAATGGAAAAATCCGGCTTTTTAAAACCACCGTACAAGGTGATAAACGGCGAAAAGAAACGCACAGGAACGCTGCACCACAAAAACAAGCCTCCGGAACTTGAGGAAAAAAATCGCAATACGGAGTATCTTGTTGTTTGTGTAATATTTCTCTCTCAGCAGGAGAATCAGATCTGAATGACTTTTTCCCTAATGTCAATTTTGATTTTACGATACCGAACACCAATTTTTAAATTCAAACGAATCTGCTCAAAATAATGATTAATAACCAGTATGAACGGCGGAAAAAGGTTACAACAAGAATTATAACAAAAAGGCTACATCATCATGCAGCAAAAATAATGCTGCACTAGGCTTTATTATTCTACATGCTTATATTACCCGCGTGCATCTTGCGTCAAAAAGCTTATAACGGATTTTTTTTTGCAAGTTGGCTACTTGTTTTACTACATTGTCATTTAAGTTCTATGGTCCAGCTTTCAATTCAGTCCGATCACTGGAAGTAGGTCAAAATTCAGTTACAAGATTTAAATTCCGATTTATTTCATTACTCGTACCAACTAGCACTGCATTGAAAGTTTATCAAAAGCTTGTAATAAAAAGGTTAGGTATCAAACATCTTGTAAGGTTGGTAACGCGCAAGTGACACCCCTATATAAAGAAAGAGAAGAAACAGCTATATAGCGTCATATCATACCTCAATTGTTGATTAAGCTACAGTAATAGTATACCATCCATGTAGTACCTGACATAAAAACAGAAAAGAAAAGAAAGAAAGAAAAAAACATTCGTAACAAAATCAAGTAGAAATAATAATAATAAATAAATAGGGACAAAATCGACACGAAATGGTCCCAACTAAGCAAACAACTGTTTTCTACTTTTCATAGTTTTTATGTTTTCGGACACCCTTCTAACAAATGCGCACGTAAAAAAGGACAGCGTGGCAGAGACCGTCCACAGATTTGGAATTGACTGCGCTAGAGTAAATCGGAAGTAACTGAGACAAACTAAAAAGAAAAATACAGCTGTTAGTGCGTGTTTAAGAAAAGTAACTTTTATTCCTTTTGTTTAAGACTTCAAACAGGCTCATAGTGTGTGAGATAAATTCACTCGTCCCTATCCATCCATCAAGTATTTGGTCGCTCGTTCTGCTCGCCAATCTCTATGGTGGTATGTTATAAAACCATGTTAAAGTTATACACTGTATCTTAAAATTAGTCTAGAACACTTCAGAAGGTTACTTTAATTGAACACACCTGCAAATGTTTTTCAAGATTCTTTTAATTGAGGTGACAAATATGTTTCCATACTTTGGTCGATGTTCGAAGTGCAATGCGCGAAAGAGGCGACATCATTTTGAATCCAAAATTACGACGAAAAATCTTTAAGGTGTGTTTTTTAAAAATCGTTATTGGCTTGGATCATTTGGAGATGAACATGAAGCTAGCATGCATGAAGCTTAGAAGACTTATTCCAAAAAAAACAACGTCAAACACAAAAATGTGTTTTTAACTTAAAAACGACAGAATTGTATAACTATTTATAAAAAAACGTATGCATTTAGCCGGCTCAGACAAAGGTCTCGCTAATATTGTCTGGAAAACACTCGCATCCAAAAGAGTAAATCCCCAATTTCCATTGTAATTAATTGTAGGTAGGTACTATTCTATTCTATCATTGCGGAAAATTTCCGGAATAACTCTTAATACTGGGACTACAAGGTTTTATTGTGTCGCAGCGTCTAATTTCTCTGAGGTCGCAGCAAAAGCCAAGGGTGGTCAATAGCGTCCGATTACTTTTACGACGGTACCCGGTTTTATAGCCGGATAATGCGTGAAACTAACATTTTATAACCCCATCTTTAGGGTCGGATTAAATCCTTTTTTATCCATATTGATTTATCTGTGGAACAGAGTGTACAAACACTATGTAGAGGATATGAGTCACACTGTAACGTGTAAGTAGGTTCTGCGTTGTTCTGAAATATAGATACCTATTGAATGATGATGATGTTTGTCAGTCTGTTTAAGGTGTTGCGAGTATTGGCTTGGAATTCTGCGGCTGTTAACCGGCCTAGTCTATTACAAGTGCGCATTTAAAAAAATTAAGCGTGAGTGAGTCGGACACACACAAGGTTCGGTTCTACCATACCGACAAAAACATGTTCCATGTCTTTTCTAATTGTTAAATTTAATTTTAATTTCATTATATGTAGTTATAGCTGCTGTAGTAGTACAGTCTGTAATACAGTGTGTTCTAGTATCTACCTATTACAGTACAAAATATACAAGCGTTACAGGATACAGACGGACAGACCGGCTAACAGACAATAGAAGCTTAATAATAGGCCGTTGGGCACCCTTTGGGCACGGTACCGAACCTCAAAAAGTTATGATAACGGAAGCGCATTCTTTTATTGAAATTGCACACCGAAACTGGAAATTTATAGCTAAATTTATAACTTATAGCTGACATTAGTTTTACGTCATTTAATAAATTAAAAAAGAAATGTTATTGTATATTCTCTACGACGTCACGTGTATAATGCGTAAGTGTATACGGATTAAGTTACGCTCTATAGAATAAGCCTATGCGTTTGTATGGATACCAACTACATTTAAGATAGCCGCCAGAGATGATCAGCCTATACATCAATGAAAGGCAATGGTCATGTAATTGATGCATTACAAACACGTCTAGAGTGCAATTGTTGGTCTCCAGGAATTAGCATGCGGCGTGCGCGTGTGTGTTTGGGCATCTTTGTTCTGTTTGAATGTGGGCGTGGGTTAGGGTTGTGGTTTGATTCATTCAATACAGCTATTAACGTTATTCGACCTAAAAAAATATTTGCGACATTTTTCGTATGAATGGTTACGTTATGTTGATGATTTACTTTAGGCGGTCAAGTTGTAAATTTAGCTCAAAATTGTGAAAAGGCCTTGATCATTCCCACCATATTAATCGCTCTAATCCAGCCGCCAAGCAGCAGTAATTGCGCTTTGTTCTAACGTGGACAGTAAGACAACCGGCGAAACTACAAGCATATTATGCTGCCAACGCCATTTGCGATCTTTTGGTGTTTATGGGCGGTGGTGTAACCTACTTGCTTGTTTCCCACACTAACTATTATATTGTAAATAAATATTTACCGTGTTACTTCGGTAGTACAAGAACGATTGAGATAAATTAGCTTAAGTAATTATGTCACCGACTAGACCACCAATTTGTTACCTGTTGCCTTTTTGGGTTCGTTATGTTGTCATTTGAGTTTAACTTTATTATTCGATTTTAGGCTTTTTTTATTTTAATGTTTTATTTTATTTGCAATGATCTTTAATTGAGTACGTATCTAAAAACGAAGACCCCATTGACAACCCTATGCACACATAGAAGGCCGAGTGCGATGACCGCGTTTACACCTGCAAATATAAACGCAACGTCCATTCGGCCAATCAGCAGCTCCGTGTAAATGTGTGCGTGTTCATTAGACGGCTTAAGTGGTTTGCAGGGCGAAAAAAATACGCTCACGACTGTGTAAGTAGAGGGGGTAGGTAGAATTTCTTAAATAAAATATTACTTCAAAATAAAAATAAAATAATTGACATAATTGGGGAGAAAATATGCTTTTGAAGGATATTGCGATGAAAAGAGGAAGAATGGAAAACCTAAATTAAACCAAATGAATCATCCTATATTGGTTTTACTAGTGCCGGTTATGTAACTTGGTTACCTATGTACGTGACGTGTGATATAAGCGTCGTACATATGGGTTGAGTGTTCAGGGTGCCTGCTTACTGGAGATGCACAGGTTTAATAAAATTAGTTTTGTCCATAAGTGAATCCATCGAGGGAATGGGCGAAAATCATAGGAATCATATTATAGGCGATGCGACTAGCAACCCATCACTATTTTGATTCCACTTTCCACCTCTACGCCCTCAGTGTCTTGCTAAACGTGGCCTGTAGGTCTTGTTACCTTAGGCTCTGTCTACCCCGTAAGGGATAAAGACGTGATTTGTGTGTGTGTGTGTGTCCATAAGTGTGGCCAGAAATATGTGTCTAAAAAAATACTCGTGATGTTTCATAAGTTTCAGCGCGAAAGTTCGAGGCAGTAAGAACTACAGTGAGGCTCACTTTCTCACTTTCTTATTTATAAAAAACAGGATAGCATTTTTTTTAATCTTGAGAGAATATTTGCCCTTAGGTATACAGGTTGTGTTGATTATTTTATTATAGCCTTTTTTATTCCGAATTCGCTACAATTTCATTTTTGTTGTTTATTGTGTTGTTTTTTTTATTTTTAAATTGTCGCGTAATTCGGAGTGCCTCATGGCATAGGCCTCCTCCGTGTATTGGAGGGTTTGGGCGATAGTTCCCACGCGCGCCCAGTGCGGATTGGGAACTTAACACACACCATTGAATTTCTTCGCAGATGTGTGCAAGGTTTCCTCACGATGTTTTCCCTCACCGAAAAGCTCATGGCAAATTTCAAATGTAATTTTCGCACATAAATTTAGAAAAATTCAGAGGTGCGCGCCTGGGATTTGAACCCACGACGCTCTGCTTGAGAGGCCACAGGTCAAACCACTAGGCTACCACGGCTTTTTTTGTTGTGTTGATATCGAATAGTCAATCCACTACGGCTTATTCGATACTAACACGGTTCACACAAAACTCTGTCTAAAAGCTTATCGCTACTATAAATTTACACGAAAACAAGATTTTCTTTCAAGTCCATTCACTCGTTTTCTACGATCCTATTGGGTCTATTCAAACTTAGTGAATAGAATGTGTGTATGTATTCGTCGTGACACGAAATCCGTCATTTATCGGGCGAAATTTGAAAGAGTCTGACTGGAAATAATTGGTGTTACAATCCGTGAGTGAGGGCCTAGTTTTGGTGAATAGAATTCGTCTATTTCAGAACGATATGGATGACCGGGGCATTAAACTTTCCTTTCTGCTGTGCTATTTACCTACTTAATAAGCTAAATATTGCACATACGTACATTTTAATGTATTAACGTTTCAAGTGTTCCAATTATGGGCCAAAGCGTTACAGTCTTATTTGTGTACTTCATCTGGGCAAAGACCTTTTGTAGACTTCCACAGACATTCATATGGCATAATGTTAGATCAGCCATTTGAAAATCTGGCCATCTTCTTGGTCTGTTTCATTCGTCGCTAATCGTTGAGCATATCCACCAAGTACATAATATTTTTAGATATTTATCTGCTCAAAACTATTATTGTTAGTCTTTATAAATGTCCCGCTGCCTGAGCAAATGGCTTCCCCATGTTTTAGATACATTCGTAAAGCAATACGTCCACATAAAATATTATACAATCACCGTTCACTTTTTTGGCAATTATGAAAAAATGAAAATATTAATCATCAACACCCCCTATGTCCATTGAATCGCTTCACACAAGTTGTAACCGGATCAGAGCGGACTTAAGCGGCTTTATACCCCGCAGATAATTGCGCCGTAATACAGGCTTGGGCGGATTACTGTGGCCGCCCGCCCAACGGGACATTTCATTGATTGCGCTTAGTATGGGAATGAGATTGATTGGTTAAGATGAACTGATCGTTTTCTTCATATTAGCAAGGTTACCTAATTTTCCTTTCCTTTTGCCTTAACGTTTCGTTTTAACTTACACAGTCAGAGGTTCAATTCATTAGAGTACATTGGCATTGCTCATAAATAATGACCTATTATGAAGCAAAAAGATGCTATAAACTAGAACACAGCCTTAAATTGAATGAAAAACCATGCTTTATTGCTTGCTTAATTACAACATTTCTATTTACCAACTTTAAAAACTCAAA
The DNA here is from genome assembly GCA_949127965.1 of Pandemis corylana. Classification (NCBI taxonomy): domain Eukaryota; kingdom Metazoa; phylum Arthropoda; class Insecta; order Lepidoptera; family Tortricidae; genus Pandemis; species Pandemis corylana. Next base: position 5,156,515 of record OX421867.1, on the reverse strand, counting down.
ACCCTATTAAAGAACCATCCAACGTTTAGAACTGTGTAAACATAACATTATTACGCTGTCCCATCCCAAATGCAATAATCATACTCATCCACATGCAAGGTAACGCCTAACCTATCGTTTGACAATGCTCCCCTCGATTATGCGGAACCCCAAAATGTTCATCTAATTGGAGATCAAAGGAGGGCGTGTAATCGCTTATACTGAGTGTAGATAGGGATGCCAGGGACACTGGATGTGGCTTGGGGAAAAGCCGGAAACGGCGACAAAAATATAAAAATTAACTCTTAATTGGCTATTACATTATATCAATATTATCATCATCTATTATAGTATCCATGCGAAAGAAACTGAGATCAATTCATAGAGAACATATCGCTGAACAAAATTTTTAAAATTAGCTATTTTCTAAGTCGTTAGACATATCAATTGAAAGACTCAATAAAGTATTCAAGATACATATAATTAAGAAACAAACAAATACCTTAATAAAAGAATGTTTCAAGTTTTATGATCTTGACATTTATAAATGCGATTTCCGCTCTTTTTCTTCCAATCCATAAAAATACTCGTATCATAAGCTACGTAGAAAGAACAATCTAAAAGAACATCGATCGGAAAAACCTTAAAAACACATTTTTTATTGGGATGTTAGCATAAGGTAATTTTTTATATTCTGTGCTAAACATGTACATGGACATATTTTGAACCCCCACCGCGCTCGAGCCCCTTCCAGTGCGCACGCGTCCACGTAACCATGCGTTGATGGCCACCTCTCATTGTTTTTGCCGATTACGCGACTGCCTGGAATAATACCACACACTAGGGTGGTCACTATTTGGCACATATTCGGCACAATACCTAGATTTAGGGTGTACATAAATATTTACCTCACTAGAGCACACTTCAAATTGCATAACAATTTTATATGTAGACACTCACTTAAAAAAATATAAAATATTAGTGGTAAATAATTAACTGTGCAGGATTTAGAAGAAATTATAGTTAATGAACATGAGATTCCTTTTATAGGTCTAATAGTCGCAGACATTGATTTGGGAACGAGTTACGTTATATTCGTAGGTACACAACGCAAGAGATTGCATTATTACAAGATGATAAATAAACACGGTGATAACATTGAGCACGAGTATTTACGAAGACAAACACCTACATCTAAGTTATTTAGTTTTATCGGTAAACGTGCACATAAAGTTAGCATAAAATCGATGGAATAACAAATTGAATTTCCTTGCGTCAATTTATCGATTGAAAGCTGATGGCATCTACAGATAGGTATTTCAATTTGATATTTCGTATGCAACCTGGCTGTTTACATTGTGCATTATATCATCTAGAGCAGGGGTTCCCAACCTATTACCCTATGCCTCCCTCAAGTTTATGCTAAAATACTACGCCCCCCTTGTCCCAACTCAACTACGATGGAAATGAAACAAACGGTCTACAACATACTATATTAATGATTAGCGAGAACATTGTGCTTGCACTTCTTCTATAATATAAAAATGAATCGCAAAATGTGTTGCTAAATCTCGAGAACAGCTGAACCGATTTCGCTAATTCTTTTTTTAGAATGTTCCTAGAAGTACGACGATGGTTCTTACGGCGAGAAAAATTCCAATAATTGTCTCATTAATAAATTTATGAATTTTAATAAATACCTAAGCCGCTCGTCGCGCCCCCCGTTGGATTACCCTACGCCCCCCAAGTAGGGCGCGCCCCACTGGTTGGGAACTCCTGATCTAGAGAATTGTTAAAAAGTTGTAGGAAATGCGAATAGATTTGATAATAATCGACTTTGTAACCAAGATAAAATTCACCGCCTTCTCTCGTCGCTGGTGAGCAGTAGATGTTCCACGGGAGTTTGTAATTGTGTCGTACAGACACATCATTCAAACAGATGCCGCTTAGCGACGAAAATTCGCATAGTAACAAGGTCACGTGCTTTGGGTGATGTAGGGGTATAGCAAGCGTCACGGAATGACGAGGATTCGGGTTCGATTCCCGGCCATAGCATTACTTTTCGGATTTTTCTGTGTTGTAATTTTCAATAATAATAGGAATCATGTTATAGGCGATGCGGCTAGCAACCCATCACTATTTTGATTCCATTTTCCACCTATACGCCCACAATCTTGCTAAATGTGGCCTGTAGGTACCTGTTACCTCAGGCTCTGTCTACCCCGTAAGGGATAAAGACGTGATTTGTGTATGTGTGTAATTTTCAGTGTCGTTTAAAAATTTAAGATAATATTGTTAATTTAGTAGTTTAGCCGTGTTAGATCATTGTGCAAATTATAAATATAACGTTTGATTATACGGATTTTACACACACACACACTTAAATGAAACGAGTCAAAATATAAAATTGCACGTAACCTTTGAACTATCTCACCATCATCCGTCATCCAGTGGTTCAAAAACTATCTAATTTGGTGTAAAGTGCACATAATGTTCCGTTCTAAGAATATCATATCAATCTGTGTATCAATAACATTACTAATTTATAAACAAACACTTAAATAGATCGTAAAATGTTTTATTGACGCTTCCTCTGGAATCTGACCGATTCGTTTGTTAGAAGCTTATTAAGTAAGCAAACCTTTCATTTAATTTATCATTATTACTTCGAAGTAAGATGCAATTAAGTCTAATTGTTAATTATTGATTTATAGAAATAGAAGAGGAAAATTTTCGTATGAACATGATGTTTGGGAATGCATTTTATTAAAATCATACCTAATTCTTAGTTCAGTATCTAATTCACTAAACTAGATCGCATCGTACTCGTAAGTTGCATGACAAGATACCTGTTCTTTTTACTGGTCTGTATGCCGTACCTACCTACTATACCTTTTCGAGTATATACCATTGTAAAATAGGTTTAGGTATTAAGTAACTTCCATGCTGGTCTGGGAGTAAAGGAAAAACATAGAATGTATCAGTTGCTTCTCTTCCCGCGCAGATGGTAAAAGCCCATCGAGGGAATGGGCGAAAATAGGAATCATGTTATAGGCGATGCGGCTAGCAACCCATCACTATTTTGATTACCCTTTCCACCTATACGCCCACAATCATGCTAAACGTGGCGTTAAGGTTTTGTTATCTTAGGCTCTGTCTACCCCATAAGGGATAAATACGTGATATATGTATGTATGTATGTATGTATTACTTTACTTTATTAGGTAACCGGAGTACCTAGTGTAGTCAATTAACATTAATACAAAACGTTAATTAGATTCCTACATTTTAAAATCAAACAATTTAAGTATTTATTAAAGATAGCTTATTCCCGTGGAGGAATAAAAAAATAGGACCTTACTCAGAATACTAGAAGATTAAAAGATAAAATCGAATTGGTTTAGCCTATCTCAAATTTTTCGCTTGGCAACACATTTCTTAGTCGTTCGGTGTTATTTATATAGCTACGAGTAAATGCCGCCTGAGTATGGCGGTCACTTTGGCGAGTAAAATATATTAGTCCACAGCGTGTTTCGACACTGGACATTGACTTTTATCAATCGGAGCTTTGTTTCGCGGCCGACGCCCTCTTCGTGTTTAACCCGAACTAGGAGGTGTAAATAAGAAGAGGTAGCGATTGTCATCAAGTTTGAAAAAAAGAAAGAGTTGCGCCCTAGTACATACGTATAATAAAAGCTCCCGCCGTTTTCGCCCAAAGCTGCTTCAAAACGAACGTTATTGATAACAAGAAAAATTATATAAATTTTTGTTACAGTTGAAATAAAGTAGCACACAAATCTAACGGAACTTGAAATAGATTTAACTAATTTTGTGTCGATCCCCGTTAATAATCATGATTAATTAATTATACAAAAAAATATACGAATTTGTAACAGCGATTCAAAGGATTGTAAGTGTATAAGATCATAATCTTATACACTTTAGACATATCTAATCTGGATGAAGAGGAAAGGAATTAAAGACGCAAGTCTGTTCAATTTATTACGTACCTAACATATTCGTAGGCGTCTGGGCTTTGACCGAAAATAATATGCCACCGCTTATGACTTGAACCACACGCCATATTTGTTTACCTTATTACAACTTTGGTTAGAACTATGCTATCGACACCTGCGTAGTAGTAACTGTAACAGTTGGATGGATAGCGTCATAGCACGGCTGGCACTATGCCGCGGTTCTCCTTGTCTAACTAGTCTGTTTAGACAGAGACGGAATATGGGATAGCAGGAAAATGATATATAACGCTAGCCGTGTACCAACCGGCACGTACATCTTATTAAGATTCCAATTCTACCTATAGTGGACAGTATTAAAGGATGTTTATTTTCTTTCTTTTTTAGTTAGTTAGTTTTAGTTAGTTTATCTATAGTTTAGTTAGTTAGTTTATCTTCTTTTTGACGCTGGACAGCGACACACTAATCGTTATTTTTCCTTTTTTTGTTTATTTTTAGTTGGGGCTGTTGTTGTCCTATGCGTCAAATAAATGTATTTTCTTTCTTCTTTCTTTCTTCTTTCTATTTTCAACAACTTGAAGTTTGTGATATATGCGAGAAATACCTAAAACATTTTGACTTTATTATATTTTGTATAAGGTTACATACTTAGAAACTTATTATTTTAGGGCCAGGTTACTCTGATTCATATTAAGATCGAGATCAGGGATGATGACTTCAGAAAACCAAGCAGCCTCAATATAAACAAATCTAAGCGTTTGTTTGGGACTAAAAAACTCGGTCATAAAAGTAAACTTTTTCTTTTACTGCGCATTAAAATAAAAACCCATTACCGCCACAAAATTACGAAAGACGAGCAGTTCGCAATTATAATTAGTTATTACTAGACGATACGCGATTGGCGGGAAAATAGGTCGACTTATCAAACTAATGCCCTACACGACGCGACGTAAACGGTCGCTTTACGACTCCTAAACCGCTTATGAGCTAACACTGTATTAAAACTTGGAAAATACGAAAAACGCAATGACATTTAGTTCACTCGTTGAACTCACGATTATAACAGCTAAAGTAACGCGTTGATAAAATGCTTTAACTCGCTTGTACCTAATAATAATCTCGATGTTTATACATTAGTATTATACAGTAATGTTATGTGTATATGTATGTATTATTTTATTTTATTTATTTAGCTATGTATTATATTTATGTTGGTATTGTTGTTTTTATTATCCCTGCGTTTATCCTGTCTATTTGTTTCCGCCACCTACTTAAACTGTCTCCAACTTATTTAGCTTTTTGGTTGTCTGGAAGAGATCGCTATTAAGCGATAAGACCGCCTATTGTCTACTTTGTTCTTTGTTTCTGTATTGTTTTGTACTGATTTGTGGTGTTCAATGAAGAGTATTTGTATTTGTTGTATTTGTATGTTTTGTTTGAATTGATGACGGAAGTAAGAACGTAAAATGTTAGCGCGTTGAAGTCTCTTTATGATTATTTAAGACAAAAGAACAGAATTTATGAAAATATAAATACATACTTAACTTTTATCCTAAAACTGGCATACTAAATAACGGTGAAAATATCTATGGACATACATAATAAAAAAAAGAAATCATTTCAAAAGTGTAATGCTTTATTTTTATGAAAACCCAAATTGAACTTGTTTTTATTTATACGTATTTAAGTTTTATTATTTGAACATAATCTCGTAGTGCATACTTTCCATATCGGTGAAGCATTACTTACCTCAGATTGTATTCTCGAGCTTTATTTATAAATCTACCCTCTTATTGCAAGGTTGAATTATTGCTAGCAATTTGAAATTGTCTTGCGGCGCGCCATACTTTAGTGTGAGCACCCGAGCTCGTTCGTCGTGCTGTCTTAAAAGTTATTTAGCAGATTCGCTTGTCCACACATGAAAATTATGCTACACCCTGTAAATCTTAAATATACATGTTTTAATGGTACTAGTCGAATGAGTTTTCGATTGGCCGTGCTGCGTTTCTTCGTCATACATAGCATGGGACGACCTTCGCAGCTCAATGTAGGTATCTATTATTCGATAATACTATTATGTATTTCAACGCTCTTTATGATAGGTACTTTTGAAGGGAGTAGGGATGTCTACAGTTATCTTGCAGGTATGTTGCCGATGCCGATAAAATATTAAGAAAGAGAAATTAAAACTTTTATTCGTGACGGAATACAATGCAAGAAGATATAATAAGACGAATAAAACATAGGGTCTAAATCATGAATACCTACTGCATTGCAGCCGTGGTCTTAAGAGCACTTAGTGTAAGTTTTTTGTCGCATCAAATGTCTCGAACGTGTTTGCGTTGAAGTGTCACATCACATCACCAGCCTGTAGGCTTATTACCTAACTCGCTCGCAATCGCCATCGTGTTCATTTTGACAGTTCATGTATGAGCTGACAATTGGCATCGGAATCAGCTAGCTGTCACATTCATACAAGAACTGTCAAAATGAACACGATGGCGATTGCGAGCGAGTTAGGTAATAAGCCTACTGTATACATACGTCCCACTGCTGGGCACAGGCCTCCTCTCATAATGAGAGGGCTGGGGCTATAGTTCCCACGCGGGCCCAGTGCAATTGGGAACATCACACACACCATTGAATTGCTTCGCAGTTGTGTGCAGGTTTCTCACGATGTTTTCCTTCACCGAAAAGCTCATGGTAAATTTCAAATGTAATTTCGCACATAAATTCCGATAAACTCGGAGGTTTCAACCCACGATCCTCGACTTAAGAGGCCCAGGTCAAACCACTAGGCTACCACGGCTTTTATAAGTTGAAGTTGATAGAAGTATGTTGAAGTGACAAATACTATCTAAACAGGTTGTTGCCGTTACGTGCCGCTAGTGGCGCTGCCAAAATTTTCATAGTATTAAAGACGTTAACGCCAAAGCGTTCGCGACGTTTTTTTATGTCAAAAAGATACACAGGACGCTCCGTTGGGACCAAATTGTCTACCTTGCGTACCTTTCTATTTTTGTAATCTCATTGTACTGATTTGTGGTCTCCAATAAAGAGTATTTGTAATGGATTGCACTGTAGTTGAAGATTCGTTTGGTTTGTATACTGCGTTGGTTTATCTGTGTTTATTTAAACATTTTATTATATTTTATAGTCCATAACATTCGCATTACCTACATAACGAAGGCCAATACACAATAAAAACGAGCAAGCGTGAATCGATCCAAGCTCAACACAATGGTCGATCGACGTGCGCCTACGTCTATGTCAAATTTAAACGTTTTTAATAATAATACAACACCTTGTCCTATTTAACCGCGATTCAATGTTGACGGTTTGATTTATTTTATTCGTGATACATCTGCAGTGTACACACTCACACATGCATTAGGTACTGATAAATTACTCATTCCAGTCATCCTCTGAATGTAGAGGTGAGTGTTCACATAGTCTATTTTTTTTTATTTACGCCGAATAGGCAAACGTTTTGACCACAATCCCGTCTGATGGTAAACGAAGAAGTCTAAGATAATACGCCTAGAAAATAAACATTTACCCTTGATTGCTTTGGATCTGCGTTTCATGTGCGTTCAGTGACCTAGATAGTCCCTATAGCCTATATATGTTCCTCTGGACCTTTTGAATTCAATTAACAAAAATTATTTACCTTAAACCTTTGAATTTAACTTCATCTCCAGCCTATACACGTCACATTGCTGGGCTCAGGCCTCTTCTCAGAACGAGAGGGCTTGGGCTATAGTTCCCACGCGGGCCCAGTGCGGATCGGGAACTTTACACACACCATTGAATTGCTTCGCAGGCGTGTGCAGGTTTCCTCACGATGTTTTCCTTCACCGAAAAGCTCATGGTAAATTTTAAATGTAATATCGCACATAAATTCTGAAAAACTCAAGAGGTGCGAACCCGGGCTCGAACCCACGATCTTCTGCTTGAGAGGCCACAGCACAGGTCAAATTACGAGGCTACCACGGCTTTTTTATTTTATTATACCTGAGCCATTTACAAATTTAGGTAATTTACTTCACTAACGCTGAGATCAATAAAATGGAGTGAACGTCAAGCAATCATCAGATGGCATCGCGGTCGTCAACTGTTTACTGCTTATATTGTAATATAAGTAATGTAGTCGTAAATTTGCGCATAAACTTAATAACAAGTAACATTGTTTGCGATCAAGATAGCCTTGTGTCGACTGTCGACATATTCTGAAATGTTTATGTTGTATTAGCAAGCAACCACTTTATTAATCCGTTTTAAATACGTAAATGAGCAAAGTCAAGAGTGATTAATTTTGTCCAATTGTACTTTACATCTTTATAAGATTAATAGCTACAAGCATAAACACTTAGGATCAGAGCTGCCTTTACTTATCTAAGCTTTGTCCTGGTACTTTTTCTACCTTCACAATCTACGTATCACGAACACTAAATTGAAAATTTTTCGCGTTCCTACAAAACGCACACCGAAACAAATCTGCCACAGATGCGACACATGACGCTCGTGCTTCGTGGTTACAACTTACAACGCAAGACTCTTTAGACTAGAAAAAAAAAGGTTTTTTACTATTGCTGCTAACATTCTCACATGAGTTCGCTTCACGAGTTTCACGGCTACGATAGTAGATTAAATTGTTTATTTTTCATGCAGAGCATTATTATTACTGGATGTTTTAATATTTGATTTATTCAAGCGGAAGGGGAGAGTCCGTAATTGGCGCATCACAATGGAGATTACTCGGCTTAGCGACAAGTTTTGTGATTCAAATATTGACGGGCCAGTGGGCGACAATACCGAGCCCTGTTATGATAATATTCCAGTCTTTTCATACAATTTGCCCAGGAAATGTTCACATCGGGCCGTTGCAACGTCTCATACTTCTTGCTGGTCATAAATCGAACGGACGCTAAGTTGGAATTCACGCCGCTTCTTATGTTAATTTATCAATTACCGCGTCCTCGAGTACGATTTAAGCAAATTTTTAATTGTTGAGATAACATATTTTAAAGTTGACAAAAGTGTCGGTAATCCCCTTTATCCGATGTGCTTGTGTGGTTTAGCATTTTATTTGGTTTTAATCTCTTACGTTGGCATGATCTATTCTAAATTCTTCAAGCATAATATTATTATGCTCTATAATAATCTCTGTAAAATTCTCTATGTGCCTTGCTCAAACAAAATCGACATTCTCGATTGACCACAGTAACACAATAAGTCAGCAGAATGATTACAAAAGTACATGATGTCACTTCGCCTACTTTCTTAACTATTGTCACAGTTTTGACGTACCTACATATTCAAAACGCTTGGACATGGCAACAATTTAAATTTCAGTTTTCAGTGGTCTATTACTTATTTTGGCAACAAGTAAGGTTATTTAGTAGACAAAGTATGCAGATTAGCAACTCGTCAAGTTGTCACTAATGGAACGGAGTCAAGAGGCTTGACTCGCGAGGCAGCGAGCATCAATCTTCTCGATCGTCACTCGCTCCCTCGATATTAATCACCCGAGCGAACGTTTTCGATTAGCGCCGGATAGAAAAAACGGTCCAATTATGAATGACCGGTGTTTTCGAAACAAGGGTTACTAACATTATAAAGTGAATCGGGGTTTTAAACCAATGGCGCTATTAATTAACTTTGTGTGTGCATAATTGCTTCTTTTATTTGTTCAACAGTAGATCATAACGTCTTGTGTACCTACTGGCTTCTAAGTCTTCACAAAGTAAGACTCCAAAGCATTGAAAATAAATTTATGTCGCAGTTTTTGATAATTTGCGGTTGGTTAATGCATGAAAACTATTTTTGATTCTAGACGTGCTGGGCCCATAACCTGATAGAAAATGAGTAAAATAGCAAGCTTCACGGTAAATAAAACAAATGTATTAAAAGGAATCACAGCATGTATACAAGACAAGCAACAGAAGCTCGAGGTCACTTTGTCAGTAACTGAAAAATAAATTTAAGCTTTATAACTAGGTTAGACTCAGAAAAGTTCCAACAGCTTTTTCGTTTTTAAGAAAACGGACACGCATTGACTTTTAAGTAATTTCCTCGAATTGTTTGCTCAAGCCACGCTTTGTCTTAAGCGGAGCGAAACCTCGATCTAAATAAATGTTTTCGCACTTCGCCTGTGACCCGATTGTCGTATAATGAAGCGCGTGTAAATATATTAGACGGAAACAGGAAGTGTCGAATGGCGTTTCGTTGTATGTCCACGGCCCAGTTCCTCGTACGGCTAAGTGCCTCGATGTAATTGTCCGGCCAATGCAAATAGAGCTGTTTGATCGCGAGGCGCCGACTTGTTTTAGCGGCTTTAGGACACTTTTGCTTGTAGGGATGTGGCCCGGTGTCTGCGAGGCGTAGAGCGTATTGGAAAAGCGGCTATGGGCCAATGTTTCCTTTGCCAGCAATTATCGATTGAAATTACTCGGGGTGTTTAGATGCTTGGAGTAGCCAATGCGGTTTTGGGTGACTAGGCTTGTGATTCCTTTTTGCGTTATTTAGTAGTCCGATGACTAACCCGATTAGTTTAGCGTCAATAGAGTGAAGAGTGTTGACGTACGAACAAAAGTCTATCGATAAATACCATGTAAGCGAAGACAGTCGTGATGATTGATTTGAGTTTCTCGTAGAAAGCAGGTAAAATCCTAATGTTAACTGAACGTAAATCAGCCAGTAAATTAGGATTAACACGTCCTTTGCAGCGTTTTACTGTACCATACACAATTTTGGTACCTACTAATAAGTACATGCCTGTCGTTCTAACTCTGATGTATGTACCTAGTTAATAGCACGTATTTAAATCGCTTCGAAATAAGCACAGCCTTAGAAGAAAACCTTACAAGATTGTTTAACGGATTTCCTCTTGTTTAAACGAGTATGATGTCACATCTTTCGAATCCAATGCAATATCCTCTTCGCGATGGCCATAATTGGCATATTCCATGACATTATTTTCTCGGAAAACCCATGACAATATATCCTTTGTCTATTTACATTTGAAACGACCTTAGTCATAGAGGAATAGCCGAAATTTTTGTATCTGTTTTAAACAATAGCATTAGTAATCTTTATGATCACCACTGAGACAAAGCCGTCGATTAAGTAAAATACATACTTTACAATAATCATTTGAGTAAATCAGTCTTGTTGTCAGTCTGCCTAAACTGGACTTTAGGTAGGTAAGAAATAATTTCAACATTTATCATTTGAGAAATATCAAATGTGGAATGAACTGCATGGTGTAGGTACACTGCAACCCTTCGACTTCTTCGCAACGTCCATCTCTGCCGTCTATTTCTCCACGATAATCTGCCTCTCCAGACAGTGCTTTGATAGCAGAATAATGTGGCTGAAGTAGCTGAAGGCTCATGTCATTTGTTAGTTCTTCATACCTATTTTTATGTTTACCTAATTTTTGCGATTGGCTAACAAGAAAGATGTAAAAGCTCTTCGCATATTCTAAACCAAATTTAAGAAAGCTTTAACTATTGTTTTGTATGTTTTCTTTGTGTATTTTTCGTCATACGAGTTTGATTTACCCCCTGGGTTATACATTTAAGCAGACGTTACTTTACGGAGGTCCATATTAATGAACAAAAACATTTGTCTTGCTACTCCGTCACCAAACTTATGTGGTAGCAGAAGAGAGGGTGCGTTTCTATGAAACGTACGTAATTGCATACACACATAGCTATGTTGCACGTCTTTTGTGCATTATCTTCTGGTTTCCGATTAGATTCTTTATAATAATAACTTAGAAAGTCTAACGAGGTCCCAATGTGCGCATTCGAACTTCTTTTGTTTCACCCTTTCAAGTCGTTACCTATCGTTTAGCGTTTATCGTCGAGCTAAAGTGATACACGTTTTATCTGTATTTTGTGTTGCACTTAAGTGCCGGAAATCGGCGTAATTACGCCCCATGACATGCTTCTCGGGGGGCTTACATCTGCACACTTATCTATGTAACTGCATTTATATGCGGCTATAGAGGCTTGACGTTTCGTCATAATTTGTTTTATGACTTGATACTATTTAAGTGTCTAATCGGAGGTAGATTTGATGGAGTATTTTCTGTTGCCTATTCTGTATTTTCTCTTCTGATTTTCATTTGACTGTTCCTGGTACGAAACAAAGTCTGTCTTCTGATTTCTGGGAATAAATTGTATCATTTATTTTGAAAGCAATTAATTAACTTGATTTTGGTTTGTAATTGTACAAGCATCACTATTATTGGGACAGTAATGAAACATTAGCACTTTCCTGTCGTATTGTCATTCAAAAAGTGTGGTTGTTCAGTACGCATGACAAAACTAGTCGCAAAACGGTCTTGTAATGTAAATGTAGTTCTTGTGTCTTTCCGGACATGCGGGTGCACGTGGTCACTGCGCTCCGTTGCACACGCTACGGACATATTTCGGACTAAACAGGTCATATTATAGTCCTATAATTGAAATATAATAACGGCTTTCTCACGCTTTTCATCACTGTACGCCCGTATCAAGCTGCGCGAATTGCAAAGTACTATAGTGGCTTGATTAGGTACAGTGTAATTGGTGACCATAAATAAAAGCGACACTTTGTAGTTGTCACTAACGACCGTTTAGTTGGAAAATTATGCTAATATAATTATGTTGGCTTGGTATAGTTTATTGGTACTCATTTTAATTTGCTAACTTGCGTTTCGTTTCACACATTTCAATCTTCCATCGTGGATATCTAAGTCTCACTGCTAGGCCCAGGCCGCCTCTCAGAATATGGACTAAGGCTTTAGCTCCCACGCGGGCTGAGCGCGGTTTGATAACTTCACACATACCATCGAATCCGCAGGTGCGTGCAGGTTTCCTCACGATGTTATGCTTCACCGAAAAGCTAAAATCCCAAAAACTCTAGGTTCGAACATACGATCGTCTGCTTAGAGATTAGGTATAGGTTAAATCACTAATCTAAAACACCAGTTTTATTTTATAATCTATCTATATGTGTCTGAAATTAACTTTTATTATTATTACACTTGTTAAAGGAATAACGGTTCTAAAAACTGTAGCCAGTAAAATTACGGTAGAATTAACTGTTTAAGCTTTGAACAGATATTTAGCGATGTGTTTACAAAGGATGCGCTCGAAACAGAAATTGATGGCGCCAATTTTTTTGTCGTCACGTCAGCCCTATTGATGACGCTTTTGTACAACAATAATATGCGTAAGATTCGAAATGCTGCGAGTTTTATGAAGATTAGGGTCGTGTGGGATATAGCAGTACCCATCAGGACCGTAACGGGGTGCAAAGGTTCAAAAATATCGACCACGCTTCTGCCAGCCTGCAAGTTTGTTAGATGTGTTGTTGTACTAGTTGTTAAACTTATACTACTTGGGTTCAAATATTTTCGGGAATCTTTACCACTTCGAAAGTCTCTTCGAAATTTAGTAAGACTATGATATTTACTGTCGCTTTATTTTGTTACAGTTATACGAGATCAGTGATGACCCTCAAAGAAAGGAATTCCTCGACGACCTCTTTTCCTTCATGCAAAAACGAGGTAAGTACATTTCCCACAACAGGTTTAATACACGTTGTTCTTAGAATATTAACTCCACTTTGATTAATCCTCTGTAACGATTTATATTTCTTGTAATTTATCATTAGTTCAAATGCTCCATTCACGATCATCGACGATTGAAATGATATGGACTGGCTAGTTTACCGCGACCCGTTCGGTCCAATAAATTATGCAGTATGAAAGCTCAGACTTTATTGGTGCGCGGACATAAAATTTAATATAGATCTGTATGAGAGGTATTGTGAGTACGTATAGGAAAAACGTTTTATATTGTGGAGATCAGTGGTCAGATGATAAGATCAAGGTGATTGATGACTTCGGATCAGGCTGCCAGAAGAAGATATTAGTAACAAATAAAGAAGTATTCTTTAACATTCACATAAATCAGTCGGGAATAAAGCTGCGTTAATACTAAAGGCAGTAAACGTCACCCACACATGTTGACAAAAACCTTTAGCAGTATTTTTTATGAAGTGATTCTTCAAAATATTTACCTACTACAGAAGTCGGTATATTTAAACCGGCTGACGCATTATTGTCTGAAATAAAAAAGAAGCTGCGATATAATTCAGCAATGTTCTTACTAAACAAAGGAATATTTTTCAATGCCACCATTCATAATGAAACCAAATAAAAACAACCTGAAATCGTTATAATGCACTTAACGACTAAAATATATGGCGTCCATATCGCACGCTCGCTCATTTATTATTTTCACTTCGTATTAATTAAGGTTACAGCAATATTACAAGAGAAACGAGTGTGGGAATTCGCCATCTGCATCTGAGCCAGATAATCATTATACTTTAAATATCATAATAGAAATAATTAAGCGGGAGATCGCCCGATCGCCGCAAGCGTTTAGATCGTGCGCGGGCGCGTGATTGATAACTCCACGTCTCTCTCCCTCGCACGCGCGGCTTCGCTATCTCCCAACCCTTTCTAGCATTAATTGATCTCTGTTGTAAATGGCGCCATGATTGTCGCTAGATAGATCATGTTGATTTTCAACCGCCTAGTTGTTAGTCAAATCAATACTCATTGTTGCACCACTGTTATTTATATGATGGTATTTGTTATACGGCAAAGGTAGGAATAGCGCAATCTAACATCTTGCAATTACTGTATAGTTGATACTAAATTAGAACTTGTGTTATCATTATGATTTATCCGAATTCAATTTATTTGAATTTTGTCTTGAGACTCTTGTGTCCATTGATCTAGGAATAATGAAGAATTTGACACGGCTCATACAAGTTTTGTACACCCTGTAATTAATATTATAGGTTTCTAGGGTAGTTTGGTAGGTGGTAATACAGCAAATAGCTTAATCAGAAGATGCCACATCCACCCACAGTTCGTGGCCCTCTGGGTAATTGAAACAAAATGCCTTGAATCAGGGGGCGTCTGTCACACCGAACCCAAATTACAATTCGAATAACGATCACTTTAATACGATCACATAAAAAGCTGTAAGTAATAATGACAATAAAGATGTACAGGTTAGTGAAACTAAATCAACATGCTAAGTTCATCATTTACCACGAAACTACGACAAAATCACTATTAAAACATTTATGTAGTACTTACTACATATCTTTTTCAGTAGGTACACTTCACTTGATAGTTTAACCTCAACATGTAGCTGATTTGCTGCAGCAAGCGATTGCAGAATTCATCAGTAGGTACAAAACTTGTCATATTAGATGTCATAGATTTAAACTTCACAAATTTTGATTAAACATACAACAAATACCAGTTCCAGAAATAAAAGATGAATTAATTTAATTGAATTCATCATCATCATGAATCATGGTGGAACCTTTATCAGTGGGGAACTCCAACCCAGTCGCAAATAAGTGTAAGATTGGTAGTGCGGCGAGCATTATCCATGTTCATTGTTCTCTGTCATTATTGATTCAACTTAAAATCCTAGTTGTAATCTTTTATACCAGAGTCCTAGCGTTACGAGTCTGTGTAACAGGCGGTCGATTACCTCCGTTGAGAGTATCACACTTCGCGATCGCACCGGACCTCCTTATCTTGTTCGGAATAAATTATTATTCAATTTATCACCTCCGAACAGGCCCAATAAACTCCTGGTGGTTATTACGCGGCGCGAGATAACGAAACTAATCGTTACGAGACGGATTCTTGACGACGCCAGCAGTTTTATTTGCATCGAGAATCATTCGTGCAACTGATTTTATACGACACTAGATTTTACCCGCGGCTTCTCTCACTTAGACAATTTGTCAGTTGAAATTTCGGAATTTTACAATCATTGGGTAGTCCCTAAAATTACATCGAAGGTCTCCATTTACGTGGCACGAAAAAAACCCGTAAAATGTGACATGTATCTAGATTTAGCTTTTGAGATTCCGGGATTTAATATGGGTAAATATAATAATAATAAATAATAATATCGATACAATTAACATCGATTGACCTAGTCCCAAACTAAGCAAAGCTTGGAATATGGGTACTAGAATACCTACGGATAAACATATATAATTATATAGATAAATTCATACTTAAATACATGTTAAACACCCAAGACCCGAGAACAAACATTCGTATTTTCATACAAATATCTGCTCCGACCGGGGATCGAACCCGGGACCTCATGGTTCATAGTCAGGTTCTCTAACCACTAGGCTATCCGAATCACAGACCATTAATAAATAATCAGAATATATCAGAATTAAAACGTCGCCTACGAGTTATTACATAGATTGTGCTAAAACTTATATAGTTTTCGTTTCGTAAAACTACTTTATTATGTCTGATTGACATTCTTAGGTTAGCTTTTGATGTAACGAATTACAACAGAAATTTATTAAACTGCTTAGTTTTATTGACCCTAATTTTATTTCACATTAACAAAACTAAAGTCAAACGTCAAACTTTTAATTAGTTAATGCTGCGCGGGCGCGTGTGCGTGCATCACGATGATCTCGTATTAATAATGTTTTATCATTTATTACACATGAGTAATGACAATTCCCCGCCACGCCTTCGTCTTCTCCGCACTCTATCTTCGTCTTTATGCAGATTAAATACTTTTTTTTATCAGATGTTTAATGTGACGAACGATGTTAAATGTCGATCCGTTGTCTTGGTGGTCTTTTTTTAATTGCTCGATCTAATTCCATATGTAAATGGCGATTGCTCGCACATTACTTTTAATTACAAATTGATCTGATATGCGAAGGTATTTTATGTATTTTTAATTTGATTTGAGCAATACAATTATTGTAAACGCTCTATGTTCATAAATTAAAAGTTCAATGGCTTTTGTCAATGGTTTATTTGTTTCATTGGTTAACCTATAAAATATGGCACCTAATAGGCTAGTATTATAATATTTTTTAACAGTTTCACTTGCTCCAGTTTCAGTTGCTTACTTGCTTGCTTGCAGTTTGCTTGCTTGTTTTCTTTGCTATGATGATAACGATCGGCCACAATCGATTAGGGATCGATTTCTGGGGCATTTGAAACGCGTAAGCTTGGGTCTCTCTCTTCATAAGATATGTTCAAATCAAATTCCATGAAACCATTTTTTTTTAATTTGATGTCAGTTGCTGCACAGTTTGCTGCGTGACGTCCTTTTATGTGGCCAGTAACTTGATTAAACCTTCACCCAACACAACCAAAGCCAACCAGTCGAGCCATTAAAGAAAAACTTAAAAACAGTTTGCAGTGCTTTTAATGCCGACAAATATAATGTAAAAGGTTTATAATGAACGTGAATGAGTGGGGGTGGGGGTGCCGTGTTACTACGCTGCTCGTTAGCAGCTGATTGATCGGCCATCGGACCGTTTCTGCCCGTGACTTTATACAGGCTGCTGCAAGGAAATAGAAGTTATTTTTATAGAAAGGAGTTAATGGGTTTTCTTTGAGCAATCCCATTTTAGCTTTTGCCTTGTGTTGTTTACCTCATGAAGGCCAGAACTAGGTTTTTATGGTAGTAGTAACTGATGAATTTAAGTGGATCTAAAAACGTGTGTAGAGGGAAATAAAAAAGAGTGGTGTTCGGTACGAAGGCTTTAACGTAAGATGAGTTGACAGTGACATAAACATTATAAAATAGTTCGCTTACGTCTAAAGAGGTTCTCACTCCAACAGTAAGTAGGCCCCTTTATTCGAGTGCCCTTTTTTTAGCTAATTGATTATGTATTGATATGTCAGTGGGTAAGATAATTTTATAATATTAAAGAGTTTTTTCCATTTCAAATGTCGATATTCTGTTGTATACAATAGAAAAATATCATAATGTAAAGTCTCATAAAATTCCTGATTTCATGCCCTTTATGTTGATCCCACCAAATAATAATCATGATGTACGTCCACACCTATTGTTTCACTTGTTAATAGCGAGTGTGGTATAACTAATAACATCTCATTCGGTTTCATTTCCCGTGATTAATTATCTGTTTAATCGATATAAGATGTTGTACCAACAGCCTTCTCAAGTTTCTTAGGCGTTAAAGACTTTGGACCCTCTTGGATTTTGAGCCCAAAGTCTTCAGCGCAAGTGATCTTTTGGCTTGTTTTTTTCTTGATGATAGATGAAGTTAAAGAGTTGATCTATCAAATTTTTTTCATCTCATTGAAGATAGCCTTTGTTAGAGGTTTAATTGGTGTCTAAACTGGCTCGTGGTTAATTCGATTTCTGGTCGAGCTTTGCCCATTTGTTTTCGAGAGTTCATCTAAGTTGATTGATTAGAAGAGACTGATATTTGTGGGCGGGGCGCGCTTATTACTTTTCGGAAATGCTTTAAATGAATGAATGAAATCCTGGATTGAGGCTGTTTACAGCTGCTACTTTTGTTTTAAATTAAAAATTTAGATTCGCCGTTGAAAAAAAACTGGCTGGCGATCGTCTTATGATATTGTAGAATTAGCATTTTAAATTAATAAAATCATAATCGTATGTATCTTCATACCTACGCTGTGTCATTTATAGACCGACCGTTTAAATGAGTCCTCGCCCGCGCGGCACAGGCGCGTGGGATAGGACGACAAAGGGGACCGAGAGAGGTCCGCCGGCCGCCCGCACCACTCTCGGCCCCTTCACCGGGCGGACTCATTTAAGCGGTCGATCTATACCTACTATAATACTACTCGAGAGCTTATTCATTGAAATAGGTAGGTACCACAGAGAATGCGCCCTACCGACTCGATTTATGCATTTCTTTTCTTCATTTTTCTGCGACAATCTGAGGCTTTAACGTATGTACTCACCATCCCTTTCTAACCTCCTCCCATACCATTTTGTGCAAAGTGGTGTTAAAACTACATAGACTACAGGTCATTGGCATTTCAGCTATTACATTTATTATGTTTTTATTCACACAACAGTCGTACCTATAATAATTAACGTAACTTGGCGGAATCAGCGCGTCAAAAATAGTTCGCGAAACAGTCACGACACAAACGTAGGGTTTTGGCATTCGTCTCAGTTTGGCCCTTTTATAAAAAAAACAATTATGTCACAGTCTAAAATTATCCAAAGATTGATGATCTAGAACATTCTTGCGTCGGATTAGAGAGAGGGTGAAGATGGATGGTTTTGTATGAGTGTTTACCATTACTGTCGGATAGGTAATGTTAGGGTTGAGTTAATTTGCTATGCGGATGTGTTAAATTTTTCCGTCGCTATTGCCAATTGTTTTAAGTGGCCTTGAAAATTATAGATGAACTGCGCAGAGCTCGCTTATTCGCGATCTCGAGGGAACTATGCAATTCCCTGGGACCAAAACTATCTATGTACCAAATTTCATTCAAATCGGTCCAGCGGTTTAGACGTGAAAGCGTAACAGACGGACAGACAAACAGAGATACTTTCGCATTTATAATATTAGTTAGTAGGGATAAAAAAAAACTCGAATATCATGGGACAATTTGACATTAATTTAAACATATCCAAACTAGGTACTCAAAGCTTGTACGTATTGTAGATGCCAAAAGAAAAACCACACTCAGATACATACGTAAATACCTACATACCTGAATACAAATGTAC
This sequence comes from Pandemis corylana, assembly GCA_949127965.1. Lineage (NCBI taxonomy): Eukaryota > Metazoa > Arthropoda > Insecta > Lepidoptera > Tortricidae > Pandemis > Pandemis corylana. The sequence goes on along the minus strand of OX421867.1, from coordinate 5,136,951 downwards.
CTACTAAGTATAAGTATGGTAGTGTGTATGTATGTTTTTTGCGTAATTTTATTGTGTTTGCTTATATATATATAAGTACTTGATTTTGTGACATTTCATATTCTATTTTTATTGTATTGTTATTTCTTTATTTTTGTGACATTTAGTGTTCTTTGTTTATTAATTTTCTGACGACTTCAATATGAATTATCTTTGCTTTCCATTTTATGTAAACCAATGTATCTTTTATATTGAACGAATAATAAACTAAACTAAACTAAGTACCTCCAAACAAACCCTTATACTAAGACTTCACTATCCATCTGTCTGTCTGTAACCAGGCTATATCTCATGATCAGTGAAAGCTACACAATTGAAATTTTCACAGATGATGTATTTCTGTTTCCAATGTAGCAAAAAATACTAAAAACATACTATTTTGTGTCCGTTTGTCTATGCAAGTAACCAATATAAAATGACCTCACACTGCCTACATTTTGCTTAGAAAGCAGGGCTCTGCTAACACTGGATTTTATATTCCTTTGAACCCTCGGTGCGCGAGTCCGACTCGCACTTGGCCGGTTTTTATTATAGACAAAGGTTAAATCCTCTTCACTAAGTAATCACAAGGACCAAGATAAATTTGTTATTGAAATGAAACTATGAATCCCTCTTCACGGTTGAACGTTTATTGGCGCCCTTCCGCGCATTGTGACGGTCATCTCGCGCCAATAACGTCGGTGCGCCGTCACGCCCGCAAATCATGAGCGACAAGCGTTGACCCTTTAACCGGTCAATGTTACTTGGGTGTGTTAGCTGAATATTTTGCTTGAGCGAAAGAGCATTATCCTTTGCCGTGAGCGACGGAGATGCCAATAGGGCAACGACTACGTAAAGTCAAGTGCCAGCGTCAAATACAAAGTGCAGGTAAAGAGCTGTGCTAAAACTTTATTGTGTTTACTGTGTTAAAAAACTATTTGATTAAAATAATTGATAGAATCAGGCGCTACTTTGCTGACGTCCGAGAAAAAAAAATCATTTCCTCTACCGATTTAAAACGTATTGAAATGCAAAATCGTCAAGTCATGGTGTTTTAGTATTTAGTACCTATGTATTAAAAGGGTTGTTGGAAAAGTAATAACGCGTACTATTGTAGTCGTACTAGTCAAGCAGAATAATAATGAGGCTTAATTTTGAAATATTTCAGAGTATAGTAATGTCAGCTCTTATGAGTTGTACCACGCAGTTGGAAACTTAGAGAAATTCACCAATGTTTGCGAACTTACCGTGAATGTATGTTTTGATCCAGTTTAACGCCTCAACAGCGCCGAAGTGTTACAATGTTTTCAATAACATTCCATTTTGAAACACCTTTAGTAACCAACGTTTTTTTTATTAAATGCGTTCGGGATTCCAGTTTGTTTCATGCAGTTACATGTTTTAGTTTTCATATTTATTGAAATGGCAATCGATAGCTGTTGGTAAACGTCGATCCCATCATTGAGAAAAAACGATCTAAATTCCGGCTAATATAATAATTCAAATTTCGAAGCCAAACGCTATTTCCGTCGTTCGAGAATTATGACGTTAATTTTTAAACGGCTTCCATTCGAATAGACAAGCGTTTAAAAGCGGCCAGTACGCAATCCAACGGATTTCACTGAGATTATGATCGATTATATTTTCGTCGGGTTTTCACACTGTCATGAAAAAATATGTAGAGACGTTTTGTCGTCGCGGTCCGCGTATCGGGATCAAAAGCGTCCGCAGCTGTTTAATTCTTATACAAATAAAAGTGGAATTAATCAAGTCGGACATAGTGATGAGACACATCTCCTCGTCCGACAAACGTAACACGCATAGCTCTACCTCATAGGTCACATTCTTTTATATTGATGTCGTTTTTGTGAGTAGCAACGGATATTTATTGCCCTTTTCATTGATCAAAGCGTGTTATTAAATCGTGTTCAGAATTTTAATAGAGCTGGTTAAATATTTTGAAAAATTGCTCGTGGTATTGATTTAATGTGGTTCGAGAGAAATATTTCGTGACTGATTTGTATTAATGTATGAAATAAGTATTTATTTTTTATACTCTTAGGTGACGTGGAATAATATCTTAAACGTAAAACGGGACAACCCTAGCGGACGCTGTTGATCTATACCAACTTCCTGTAGTCGCCAGCGCAGATTCGATGCTAATCTCGCGACGAAAGTATTAACAATATATCAAAGTCTACACTTGAATGGCCGCTTTATTCTAATTTTTATATTAAAATGAACGTCTCATAGACATTTAGTGCTCTATTAATATTTTTTTTAATGTAGCTTAAACGCTTTGTTTTTTCTTTTTAATCGTTTTTATTATAGCGTTGTCTTTGATCTGCTGTAACCAGAATTCCGATGTTTGAATGTTACTTTTTATTTAAATTAATGGCATTTGTAACGATGCTTTCATATTATAAATTCATCAGCTCGCTTAAGGGTGTTAATCATGAATTTTAATGGCTTCTAAACCCGTTTTTTATGCTTTATTAAGGTATTATGATGTAAATGTTTATTGTTCAGCTTATTTGACCACCACAAAGGACAGCGAATTCGCGACGTCGCGTCAGTTCCAAAATTCTTAGCATGCCTCAAGTTTATAGTTCATTAAATAAAAAAAGAAATAAAGTAAGCATTACAAGGGTCATGACCACCTTGGGTGGATTAATGTTAAACATCGATATCAACGAGCTCATGATTGCCAATTAGTTAGCGTCAATTTTTAAACGCGTTGTTAAGACGAGAGTGATTACTTTTGATTTTCTTTTTTTATTTATTTCATAAGAAAGGGGTTATTGTTCTTTGTATAGATATTAATATACGATTATAAATATTCTCCATATTTGGGTATTAACCGTCATGTCAGTCGATTCTGAAGTTTGTTTTTTTTTTTAAAGTCGGGCGCGTGTCAGAGTCCTAATTCGATCGAATTTGCGGCCCGAAAAATGCATTGTTTTCGATCCGAGTGCGTGTTTAATCGATTATTTTAGGAGTCGAATTCGATCGTGTTCGAATTCTCGCGATTTAATCAAAGTTTGAAACCTGACTCAAGTTACTGAATCGTAAATTTTTATTAATAAAAACAATTAATTAAAATTTGTTTCTTTCCAAGAAGGATAATAAAAGTGTCACTGAGACTTAGGAGGAGGGAGGGTGACCGCAGTAACACTAAAACTTGTGCAGACGATTCTTTCCTCAGTTTGTATGGGGCTATTGTAGTCAGCCAGTCCGCATCAGGACCGCCAGTAAATCATATTCGTCGTAAATTTGATTCGAGTTACAATGAGAGATCTGTTCTCATTTGAATTTGAGAAATCTTCGCGTGACATTAGTTTTTTGATCCGGAAATATCGATGTGTGAGTTTGTGAGAAGCTCAATTGTTTTACTGGTAATTAACAAACTGAACGGGGCGTAAAATGTGACGATATAAAAATACAAATAACAATCAAACCATCATATTTAAATAGGGCCAATGTATTTGATTTCATGTAGTAGGTAGGTACCTAAGTTGCCGTTGTATAGAAAACTGTCTAAGAATAATTATCACGGAAAAACCCCGTGATGCACGTAAATATGAAATAATAGTTTATTCAATCGTAAAAAATGTGTAAACAACATTGTTGTGAACAATGTGATACATAGAGATAAAAAAACAGAAAACGCAAAAGGCAATTATTGAAAAGATTACAATTGTCCACCATTCATAGATTTAGTTAGGTACTTATTACATTGTTGAAGGCTTAGATAATCGATTTATCAATAGCGGTTACTTCACCGATTACTACAACGCCATCTTTTGGCTTGAACATACAACATACATTATCCCTTACCAAATTGACGCAAAATAACAGTTGCCACGTAATGACACTTTTGTTTTGGGCTTTAGTCCCTCACTCAAATATCGGCCGCGTCTACAGTGTCAATTATTGGCTGCTAATCGCTCCTTTAACTTTCAATAACATTGCTCTTTAGCGCCACGTCACGTGAAAATATAGGAACTATTAAAAGTTGCATCGGAATTGCCCCTAGCTTTTGTTTGTACGACTGGGCCCCACACATCACTGCGTGTTTATGCGACAAGCACGTACGCCTTACTTTGTCGCACGACATCTGTTAAACATGACACGTGGCGATTTTCTTATTACAGAAGTCGTAAAGGTCATGTTGCTCTGGCGGCGCGAAGGCTTTGACAGACGCGTTTTATTTCAAAAGTGTGAAATTTATTGGCGGTAATTTGTAAAAGAATGAAAGACTTGGTAAATTTCAAGCGTTGAAGTAATTTTATAGTGTTAAAAGGGCATCTCGACAACTTCATCGGAGGGCTCGTAAAAGTGACCAATTTGTTATCTAACAGAAACAAATAACACGGCCACCTACATGAAATACTCCCTAACGTGAACACGAAATTCAACTATAGTCACCTAAACCGAAAGTTGAAAATGCTCGGATAAAAGTCCTCAGTCAGACAAAAAACTGATACGTCCTTTGTAATCTTTTTGACGCCACGGAGGCTTACGCTTGCAAGTTAATTGCTTTCAAAGTTTTTTTTGTCGTGGTCGGTAAATGTTTTATTATTGTATTTTGTCTACCTGAATTGGTGGAGACATTGCAATGATACGAGACGGTGAAAAAATATCGATAAGTTGGAGCATTCGGCACTGAGTCACGAACGGGCAATGTACTTAGGTACATACCTACCTCGATAACGCAGGTACTGGGGCAGAATAAGATAGGAACTGTAAGATGTACAGTCAGCTGCAGAAAAAAGGAATCCCCTCGGTATGGTTACCGCTATTACTGGAGGTAGGACGGGGGGGGGGGGGGGGCACGTTTCTCTGCACCACTATACCTACATAGAAACTATCAAGACTACAAAATACACTAAGTATAACTATTACATAAAAAGATATCGCAATACATAGTACTAGTAGTCGTTACAGTTTAATACCTACCTATGGCTGCGATGAAGTAAATATTTAAAATGATAAGATTGCGAGTCGTGTGATCTTGAACTATTCAAACGAAGCACAAACACAGATTTTTGGTAAAATAGAAAGTCGAAAAACCACAAAAAGAGAACAAGTAGCTATAATAAAAAAAAGCAAAAAATATGTCCTGAAAATTCTTTCCTGCACTTAAACTGCAGTCCCAAGAATAATAGTAAGCCCTTGTCTAATTTGTTTGATAGCAAAATCAAAGCATGCAAGCTCTTCAATCAACCAGTGTTCCACATCTGCAACCCTGATGTTACTTCCGTCCCAGTCCCAACTTACCCACGGTACATCCCCACTGCAACTTTTTCTGGCCCCATTGTTTCGGAAACAATTTCTAACAAACATTGGATATCTATTCACTGGACACACCCTTATAAACTTTTTCTAAGTCGGCCGAACGCCGACATTTCTTGGAAGGCAGTTTACGACTGGCACATTAAGAAAGTCGAAGATAAAGCAAACCGTTATGAATTAAAATTAAATAGTGAAATAATGCAGCTTTATTAAGGAACACGCTGGACAAAGGACTGTTGGCAATGTCAACACCAGTTTCCGTCGCCGCATAAGGAAACGGAATGAAGTAAAACAAGTGATTTGCAACAAAGTACGAAATCTTAGTAACACTAATCCAACTCGAAGCACATTTTGTGGCGGATAAACGTCGTAAAATCGAAAATTTGAAACAGATGTCGGGGTAAAAGTTTCTTCTGAAGATCCTGTCATGAATAAATGCAGTTATTAAAGATTATAAGTGTAAACGTGAATTATAGTTTTATCTTGGAATAGCATCTAACAATTGTAAACAAGATGATAGTGAAAACCTTCAAGATAGGCAACGTCTTCATGGTATCCCTAAGATCGTTAAATCCTAATACCTCACGGCTATTAGCGACAATTTTCCCTAATAGCTGGTTATAGGATCGTCCGTGTCGATATCGATCGTGATCGTGTTATTTGCGGCCGCTAGATGGCGTTTCGCGGAAGCGACGCTGCTCGTCACGCGGCGCCGGCGCACCCGCAGCCATTGCTATGTAATTTATTGGTTATTTCGCAGTAATTGTACCCTTACCGCCCCCTACTAAATGGCTCTACTTGGCGTGCAAGACGTGCCCGCTAACATTGTTTTGTATTACTTAGAATGTGTTTATCTTTTCGAGAGTTTTGATCCAGTGCGGTAGGTTGCGGTTTGATTGTTATTGCGTGGCTTGCACCAACCGTATCAACATCATCACTCGTATCGTTAACAGGACATTTTCAATTTTGTAGTTGTTCGGTGTTTCTTAAACGCAAATTTCCGCCAAGCTTTCTCCTCAAACACGTCTGAATGAATCAATTATCTTAATATATTATTTGCTCTATGTTGCCGGCCGAGTGAACGGATTAAACAAACGCAACCTCCCGTTCGAGTTGGTTGTTGTCACGCTACTTAACTATAAGTTAACAAACACATTGCGGTCCAACCCGGTTCTTAATTGTTTTGATCATCAACTTTCTATTTGTCAATTTATTTTCTGCTTCTGGCATTTAATTGATGACATTTCCTTACATTGTTCGGCGGTATGCTCCTTTGAAGTTATACCGTTACTTGTTAGCAAATCAGGACAATTTTCACTTTTATCATTCACAATAGTTATTTCCTTAGAATCATATACAGCGTTATGTTCATTTATGTAGAGATATAGATAAGCTATATTACACCGAGCCCCTGTTTTGTCACGACACTTACGACAGTATTGCGGCGCGACGGGAAGTCATTGCGGGCCACTTAATTAAAGTAATTGTGTAATTGTGGAGATTACGGCAGCATTGATAACGTGCGAAGTGCAAATTACATCTGACGATTACGATTATAATTGTACTGCTAGAGCCCCTTTTCACAAACTTGAGTTACACGTTTAGGAGTCTAAAGTACCAACGTTTGCTTAGTACTCCCAGTCTGCGAGGGAATCTAATTTGCTGTTTCGTGAAACGGCTCCTGGTCTTCGCCACTTAAGTCGTGTGTCAAATTATCTGCGCTTGAGTCAGTGACAAATTGTTGACGCTGTGTGAAAAATTGCAATGGTACTTCATGATAGGATCTAGGTCACTCACGTAAAAATGTGTAGAAATAATATTCGTTATTGACAAAGGAAAACAAGTTGGCAATGGAAAGTAAATATTCGGATACATTTATTATTTAAACTGTACTGTGCGTTTACTGAAATCGACTAGAGTTGTTTTAAATTTATGTTTGAAAACTGAGCAAATATCTCAGATTTGAAATAGGCGAATGTTGTAATCGTCTAATTCCAGAGAAATAGAATAATACTCGTGGAGGCCGGTTTCTTGGCTCTTGCACAATTTGATTGTACATTTGTGAAATACGAAACGGATATTTTAATTTCATGGGTTTGATTTCTTCTATAATGTGTGTGTCACCAGCTAAGAATATTCATCACCTGCGTCATCGTAAACTTATTTTAAACTTCAAGACATAATATCTTTCTATGATGTTTTGTTTTCTATTATTTCAATATCGTCATGCTGACTCAATAAATCTTTATTTCTACGCTTCAATTCACTTCTAGATTAAACTCCATTTACATCAACCTGATGGCCTATTTCGTCGCCAGCTATTCCGTGTCCCCCCTGCGCTTGCGCTTGTTCTAAATAAAAACCGCTAGATTACCCCCGGTCATTAATCATCCTCTCGCCATTGTCACAACACGTCCCGTATTCTCTGATCTCTGTACATTATACTTGTAATTTCTAACACTCTCCGACAAACGCAAATTGCCTTGAATCTTAATCAATTTGTTCCATTTTCTTGAATTACTTTCTTAACTACAAATATACGACTTTTATTGTTATGAAAGACAAAAGTCAACTGAATATTCAAATAGAAAAACGCACACTAGTCTGGTGATGATAGGTATACACGCCAATTTAAAATTCCAAACTCGTGACACGTGGTTCGTAATCCTAATTACCTCGCCTATCTCTTTGATGGCACGTGCCTCCAAATATTGGCGAAATCTAAGAATTTATTATAGTTCGGCGGTACATTACTTTAACACGTTGATAGAGTTGGCCTCTCTCCAACATTGTCATCAAATAAAGGAAAAATTCTATTTAGTTGTTTATGGGACGACAGCAGAAAGCTGCAAAATGTGATTTTACTAAAATCATTTTAGGTTCCACCCCGAGATATCTTAAATTTAATTATAAAAGACGGTTTATTTCAGAACCAAAGCCAAAGAGAATTGGTCATGACAATGGCTTGACTCGTAAAGAAATCGTATAGCTCACGTTGTTTATGTATAATATTATTCTACTTCATCAATATTTCAAATCGTTTCGCTGTTGTTATAGTGTGATTTGTAATTTACAATCGGTCTTTGATCGCTACGAAGTGCCACCACACATTTGTTTCACGAGAGCAATATTTATCAAATACATTTATTGCGGTCACATTCAGAATTAACGGCCGTAGATTAAATGTAAGTTCTGAGAACAGGCGAGTGGCTATCAAATATTTCCTACTATAAACCTGTGTTAGTGCACCGCCATCTGAATGAGGGCCACAAACGCGACCACACTTCTGGAGGCCGGCCAATATTTATATGAATATTTATTATTGCTGCGGATTATGACATTTGCTTTTGATACGACACGTTTGCTGCGGCTATTACACGTTTTGTCACGGAGAGCTGGAGCGCTTTGATAGTCGAATCAAGAGATCCATCACACGGAAATATTATAAAAAGTCGCGCGCGCCGCGTTGTAGGACCACCGCACATCTGCGCGTTCGGTAACATGAAAGATTAAAAATAAATAATAAAGAAGCAATCAAAGAATCCACCCGGCAAACAAGAAGACACGAAATCTCCCGCGACGTCTGTCAAATTAGCATCACAAACGAAAATAGCGTCATTCTAATTATTTTGATGACTCAACTGAAATACAATTAATCTTGCCGCTTCTGTGAACTGTCTGAGTGACGGCCGGACTAAAATATCGTCGCATTTCGCGATAAATAAACTTGTGAGTCGAATATCGGATTTCGATTCCATCGGTGCTGCGTATCAAAGATTTTATACGCGTATTAGGTGGCGGGCAGCGGAGCGCAATGCCGCCCGACGCTGACGCCGGCGGTACACTCTGCGCCGCGTTTTGGTCCCTACATTCAACGACGGCAACTATCCCACGTGTACGTACACCCACTGGCATGTAATGGGATCAATTCTAGCATAAACAGCTTAAGTGATGGTTAAGAAGTAACTTGCCAGCTAAAGTTGCGTGCAGTGCTCCCTCTGTGACATTGCGCGATATGGAAAAAAATATTGAATATATTTTCATGGAACCATCTCAGAACTATACTGAATAAATTAAAAAGAAACGTCAAATTCATTTTTATTTTACCTTTTGACTCGACTGCGTCACAAACAGGGTTGTGTTTTTTCAAATCCGCGTCCACCTGAATGCCCCTACGTTTCTCTGTTAATTGAATATATTAACCAAATTCTAACCACACTAGATGTTACCTAGTCCGGAAATCAGCTGTCGTATACCGATTCCTACTGGGATATCAGCCAATGTCTCGATCGACTTGGTTCCTAGAGCGATTGGTAAGACGAGCTCGCCGGAAAACTGGCTTTCAATTAGAATGCTTCGTAAATAAACTTGCATTGACTTTTTAGAAGCACTCTGCTAATTAAAGATAGCGTCAATGTTAGACTGATCAATTTGAGGTACAAATGAATTTGTAAAATTACTCTGTAATGATGTTTGGGCCCGGAATACATGTACACTCGCCTCTCGGACACTAGCTTAGTACTTTGTAGGAATAAATTTAAAATGTTTCAGATAATTGGACTCGCTATATAAATTGCATAGTCGATGTAGATAAAATTTGCGGAAATAAACAAAATAGTTTTTGTTAAAAAGAAAAAAAACAATAACACACTCTTTTTTTCGGACTGTACTTGCATTTACATAGCGTCCTACATTATTTACGTATCAAATATAAAGTTAATTCGTCCACACAAAGTGTGTCAAATTGGACTTCCAAGGTATGATCCAAACAAACGTAAGAAGTTAAACAAAAACGTATAAAAACCCGCCGTCATGACATCGAAGTGTCACATTAATTAAATCTGCAAACCGCTTATGTTCAAAGTACACCTCAATGCCCCACTCAAACATTATAAAGACTTGGCCATCTACATGTGTGGTACTTAACCTATGTATTACTCCAAATACAATAAGCTAATTGCCAGCTTATTAACAACCCTGTCCCACTGTTATCAAATGCGACCTTGTATCCCAACAGTGGTCGATTGTGCGTCTACTCCGCGTCTAGCATCACCCATAAATCACCGCCCCACAAATTGGAAACCACCGCTAAACAGCTCGCTATAAAAACCCAAATAACCACGGATCTAAAACTCATAAAAATATGATTTCAAGTTTAATTCCACTGGAGTTTTACGACGGTGTTAAACTTGATTAATAACTCGGCTCTATAGAAGCACAATGTTGCGTTGACCCATTTATGGGCGCGTTATTTTGGCGGGGCCTCCAGACGCAACAAGCCTTACGCCGATCGAGAATCCTGAGCCGTGACTCATTATCGAGCGCGATATGTAACAGTGTTACTGCTGAATTTTGAGTCAAAATTAACAATAGGAGTTCATACTGAAACTACAGGTCCATATGTACATGTAGGCAACCACTAGTCGCGGGATTAGGCTCAAGGGGCAAGAAGGTAAAAAGGTTAAGGTCTTTGATGTATTTACGAGTATGTAGAGCTGGCTCTACTCGGGACTAAGGTACCGTAGGAGGAATAGGTTTCGTTTTTACGCATAGTAGTGACTAAACTACTTTGGTAACATGCTTTATTATGTCAATTTTTTTATATAAGGATCGCGATTAAGCAATCGCGATCCTTATTGAAAATTTGAAATTCAGTTCACGATGCTGACTACCCTGACCCTTACTCTTGGAAAACAGACTTGATTCGAAAAATCGGTCAGTCTCATTACAAATGTAGGAAACTATTAACGAATATTTTCCTAGCCGTCTGACGCGATCAAGGTGCTTCATAATAGCTTCATGATCTCGTTCGCACCTACACACATGTCAATCAGTGTACGGATTCCGCATGTCACCGAAGGATGCCGCTGTCATGCGCGCGCGCTGCTCTCAGATCTGTCACATGATTTGAGTGGGATTAAATTTAGCGCGACTATGAATTAGGCGTCGTTGGTTTTTCAGACGGTGTCATTAAGAAAAAACTTAAGTAATAATAAATCTTTGCTTGAGTATGTTGTTTTTCTTGTAAATTAATAAGTGCTGGTGCATTGGTAACTTAGTATATTCTATACTTATGTCAAAATATCAGCAACAAAAAATGGCGTATTTTACATAACACGTTGGGTTTCAAATTTTAAACACTGAATCATAAATAACAATAAAGGTTTTTTATATAGATTTTGCTGACTACGGAACTACAAAGTAATAATGACCTGAGCTTCATTTTCGACTGTCAAATTAATTATCTGTTCCAAAATACAACTACGCATATTTCCTCCGCAATAAAATGATCTTACTTTCAGAGTAGAATGTTGATACTTATCTTATCTTATCTTAGTCTAGGGGTCCCTACGGATACACTTCGACCCATTCGTTGATACTTACATTCATCATCATCATCATCATATCAGCCATACTTACATTACATTACTTATATTTATTGTGCAGGTCGGTATAGGTGCAATACAATTTATTTGTAGTTTTTCGCTAACTTTTATTTTTAACACTAATGCATTTAATAAGACATTCGTAACCCACGACATTGGCTGGAATGCCACACGTAATATTTCTCGTTACCAATCGAATTTATTCATCGGCACATATTTTATTGTTGTAGCTGGCAGGTACCGCCGCGGGGCCCTATAAAATTATTCGAATAAATAAGCGAGAGATCGAGCTATAATTAAAAACATAACTTATTAGTATATCGTTTAATACCGCTGGCGGGTTTCGCGCCTGGCTTAGGGAAACCCGACTAACGTCCATATTGCTGATGGGAAGTTATAAATTTAATGTTCGATGTCCTATTGTTTTAATGGACTTAACCATAAGGCTTTAATCCATGTGGCTCTAATGTTTAACTCGAAATTAATGTTATAATCATGATTGAATAGTTTGAAGTTTATGTAATAAAGTAAGTACCTTGTATCATCTCTGACTAACAAAAGAACCAACGAAAGGTTTAAATACTTTTCTGCTGTTCTAATTGTTCAGCCAGAAAGAGACATACAGACAAGCAAAAATAATTATGATAGAAGAATCTTATTACTAGTCTAAACCTTATAACCGAGTTTCAAAGATAAGGTTACCAATACGTCCGTTTGTTCATTAATTTTATGTTTGTCTGTGGATATCTTCGTCGATTGTAAACCATTTTCGATGATTCTTTTTTATTCAGTAGAACATGTGCCAATGTTGGTCCCATATAAATTTCATTTAAATTGGACCACTAATTACAACTTTATTTGCATCTGAAGTCATTCAACGTTTCCGTACGTCAGGCTATTAATGTTTGACCCTACGCATCAATTGTTTCACATAACCACATCAATCTCTAAAATACGACAAAATACTGATTATTTATAGTGTTATAAATATAAACTATTAAGAAGGTGTAAGTTACGATGAAAGCCGAGCGCCCCCGAGGCTTATAGAAATCCTTAGGCTTAAGTGGGTGTCGGCTGAGACGCTTACTTTTTAACGGCTCTAGATAGATGTATCAGTTTAGAATCATACATAACACTGTTATTATGTCACTAGTACTGTCATATTGTTTAATACACAGTTGATTTAAAAGAAATCGGGCCGATTCCCTAGCCTGAACCTTTTTTTATACTTAATAGGCATGCGGTTGATCACAATCACGATCACCTTCCTCAAGAATTGCATTGTTCATTTTTTTAAGCTGTGCTTTTAATACCTTTATTTGATAAAATGGACTATTTCAAGCAACTAATTTGAATATTATGCTTTTACGTAGCTTTGTTTATTATTTATAAATATTTTTTTGCTTCTACTTACTTTAAAGTGGTCTACGCAACATCGTGTAAACTTTGAAATATGAATTCCACATTAGCTTGCGTGCACCATCCCTTTCGCAAATCTTCTCTGATTTTCACAATGATATTGTTGGGACTATTGTTCGAGTCATTGTTGCATCCCGGCGCAAAACATTTTTTATAAATGTCCACTGTGTAATACAGTTTTATACTTTGAAATTTGCTTTTATTTCTAACGTTTGTAGATTAAGTAGGAATGTAATGTTATGATGTAGATGTGACAGTGACAGCTGAAAGGTAATCGTAACTAAACTTTTATTTTCATTTTTGTGGCAAACACTTAATGCCCGATTGGGCCAAAAAACCGGGTCGTTAGGTCAAACAAAGGTCAAAAATACTTGTACAAAAATATCTGCAATCGTAAAGTATTTTTGAAATCGGACAAGATAAATCGGATAATTGATTGTTTTTCTGCAAATGTTTTCGAATTGGAGCATACTAAAATAAATGAACAATGCGAATTGAGTTATGAAGAAAATTTTATGTTCCGGATAGTTCCAGCAGAAGTAGGTACGAGTAGTTCCAGCGGTTAGCGCGTGTCATCGAAGAACGAACGAAGCTTTATTACAGTAGCGAGCATAATGTCACAATAGATCATTATTAAAATCTTAACAAAAAAAGGAACTAAAAAGCTGAATTCTTTTAAAAAAAGATGGAAAATGAAGCTACGCCTCGCCTCATTTGCGTGTATGTAGCTCAATTAGTTTGGTGGCAACTGTGTGCACACGGCGAGGCGTAGTTCAAACCGGCCTCACTACGCCGTACACCTCATTCTTCACTTTTTATTCTGTCTAAGATTGGCGTGTTTCATAATGATTTACTTCAATTGTCTTAAAGCTGTTAGGATGGGCGCAAATTAAGGGTGAATGCACACAGGTGAGCCCGACGCGGAGTGTTCATAATTCTCAGAACCTGATCCTTAAAGTGCTAAGTACCATTTAAATAAAATCCAAAAAAGGTAATCGCCTGCATGTTATCAAACAAGAGCAGTAACAATACTCGGTTAGGCGAGAAGAGAACAATAAACCAATGATTTATTTAATAAAGAAATTTATGGGCCCTTACAAATTGGCCTCGTGACGGGCCTTATCGAGTATCGACAGTCGATAAAATCGTTGTCGATCTCGATACCACGCGGTTATTAATGATAAACTCATTGTGTATGCTAATGAGATGCTGCCTTCGCGCCTAGAAATATGGATGCAGATAATATTAATAGTTAATTTTAAATTAAATTATTAATAGGATATTATTGTACTTAATGTTTGCAAGATCGTATACCTATCCTACTTAACCTATCGACTTGTAAAATTTGACGAATTTTTCGAGTGTTTTAGTAGCCCAAGAAAAATATCGATGGTACCGCCAAAAAAGCTAAAGGACATCGCCAAAACTCCCGACACCATCTCGAACCATAAAGCAATCGCATCCAATGCTGATAACTCATCTCGACCGGCCGTAAATCGAAACAGACCATAACTCGCGCGGGTTAATTACGAATAAATAAATAAATAATTGAATGTGAGCGGCCGGAGGGTTAATCGATCGGGAAGGTGTTCGAGGTGCTAACAAGGGAACGACAGCGTCCCGCGAAAACGAAGCGCTACTGGAACGCGACCTGATGCCGGCCAGTTATAACAATTTGAATTACGAACTTTGTTTTTTGTAGTGTGTCATAAAAAAATAAAAAGTCCCTTTATTAGTGATACTGATGATGTTCCTTGACAAAACTCAGGTACCTACTGAAATCACACACTAGATAATATCTGGAAGTTAATAAAATAAATGGCGACTGCTGGTCAATTTTAAAACTTTCAATTTCGAACGTGGTTCATTTTTAAAATTTGAACTAAATAGGCAACGAAAAAACGACCAAATGGTGCACTCACACTGGCTAACGTGACCAGCATCTTTAGTAAAAACACTACTAATGCTTGACTATGATTCAATTAACACGCGACGAGCGCAAAAGCGTGCTCTACAGGTGGTAACATGTAGTAAATATTTATAGTTCCCCAAATGAGCTTGAATGAAACCGATACCAATCCAAAGATAGCCGTCCGAGGAAGACGAATGTATTGTTTTCTTCATCCATTTTTCCGCCGACGGACGATTGACGCGTATCCATTTCCCTGGTTAAGAATAGCTTTGGTCCATGTAGTGATATAAAATAAAGGGCGTCACTCGTCGCCGACGACCATCGAGATATAAGCGGGATGCCACGGATCGCTGGTCGTTAGAATGTAATTAGCTCATGGATCACTCAACGCTGTCTATTTAGAAAGAGAAAAATTATTTAGGTTCTTATATGCAATGGATACGGGGCTTAAGATCTGCTCACATCCGTTCTTGGGACATTGTATACTTACTAGCCTAGAACTTGTATATAAGTATGCACAACAAGGATAGTGCATTATCATCCGTCTTGTGGCAGTGTCCATATTGTTAAGCATGTCTTCTTTTAAAGCAACAATTTTTTAATTTTCGTGTTTTTTTTTCTCTTAACTATACTACCAGAAAAAAACTTAAAAGTAAAGCTTGGGTTGCGGAAAAAATAAAAGCGAAAAATTAAGGGTAAATTTTGATATTGAAAGTATCTGAAAAAGATGAGACAAAAAGAAAAAGACTGAACTAATTAACAGACATATGTTCTACAGAATCAATTCTATTGATTCATTTAATCGATTTGCGATATTGCGCTACAGCAAAGAAATGTTGCCAACATCTTTGGCTCTATGCCGCGGGGAGCTCTTTTTTTGACTCCTTTTAGTTTTAGTTTAGTTATTTTATCTTGTATGTTTATATTTATCCATATTTTTTTAAGTGTCAATTTAATTATTGTATTGGTTCAAGTAGAAATGTCACCAGTGTCAATAACTCAAACCGTTGCACGTGTCACTCTGCTCACTTAAGGTGAAGTACTTACTAAGCATTATCGTCTACTTGTACAAGATTTCTTGTTTTCGTACTCTCATTTTATAACGGTGATTTTAGGAAGAAATCATAATCAAATGTAGTCAAATGCCTTTATTTTACAGCTGGTTATTACTTTGACAAGGATCTTCATTTCATTTCCTAAATACACCTGAATTTGTCATCGTTGTATTCCGGCGTGTAGTAGGTAAGAGAACTGGTAAAATTACTAAGGTATTTCATATTAGTCCGCTCTAGGCTGACGACGCATAGATCTGCAATCCTTTGTCGCGGATGAGCATGGATGGTGGTACACACACAATCTACATCCATTATTTCGTAAAAAAATTGACGTAGCTTCACCTTAACGCCTGCGCATGAGTCACCAATGCTATTCGCGAAAAACCGATCTAGATGTCGTATCCGTTGGCGAGGCAACCTTGCCGCAAATACTCAAATAGCCCACGTACAAACCTACCTACTGTTTCTGTTTACCTGTTCTATTCTTTATCTAGATTCACGAAGATGCTACGTGCTCGTTATGACAGCTTTTAATTGTTTTGTCATTACTTTCGTATCAGCCTATCTAGCTGCGGTTCCTTGACTATTTTCTTTTGTTTTTCGGATGTCTTCTGTTATATGCTTTTTTTTATATGCTTACTTATCTGGATATAAAGTGTGCTAAGTATAAGCTTAATTGTGACCTAGGCTTATGGCTTTGTTGAGGCTAACACTGAAACTGAAGGCGGACTCAATTGCATTTGCACCATTGTTATTTGGAAACTTGAAATTGTGTTACTTCCATGCCGGTCTGGAAGCAAAGGAAAAACATAGAATGTACCAGTTGCTTCTCGTCCCGCGCACATGGTAATAACCCTTCGAGGAAATGGGCGAAATTCTTAGGAATCAAGTTATAGGCGATGCGGCTAGCAACCCATCACTATTTTGATTCCCCTTTCAATCTATACGCCTACAATCATGCTAAACATGGCATTTAGGTCTTGTTACCTCAGGCTCTGTCTACCCCGTAAGGGACGTGTGTGTGTGTGTGTGTGTGTGAAATTGTGTTAACGAGTAATGGCCAGGTGCTGGAAAAAGATGAAACTCGTTTTGGTAGTATCAAAATGTATGGAACTGCTAAGTTGTAAACCATATTCAGCGACTAAATCGAGATTTGGTTTTTCACAATCAAATCTCATATCAAATTTTCGAGCGTGATTGTACTTGATAGATCAGAGCGTAGTGCCCATACTTTTGATTATCGTGTTAGCCTCACCTTACTGACATTTTCGATTACTTGTTTAGGCTAGAAACTTTCTGTTTGCTGGCACCCACATCCATTTCCAAGCGCTTTTCCGTGGCCCAAGTCATTAGATGACACCTCAGTGAGTTAATTGATCGGCATCCAGGTCGGTCGGTTGACGGACGAGCGGGCAAATGGCCCCGCCCCCGCGCCCGCTCCGCCAAAGTAATTTACGCTTGATGACAGCACTTCCTAGTTTTATTGTGATCACTTAAAATCTAGCAATCTTCCGATGTTTTATTTTTGGAGCTAGGTTTTTCGTGAGCTATAAACATTTGGAATTGTCCGGAATATTTTTGGACGCCAATGTTTACGAAATGTCTATGTAAAAGAATGCAGGAGATTTAATTGGGAACTTAATTAATTGATTTGCAACTCCGCGATGTAGTGAGGTCAAATCATGTGAAACAGCGACACTTTCGTTGAATGTTTTTATCCACATAAACCTTTGCAAAGTTAACGCCTGAATCAATACAGCGTTTGAGGCCATGGAGTTTGGTCCAGCGTCTCAGATGCAGATTAAAATTCATTTATTTTATGCAACTACAAGATGCCAGAATTTATTCGTTCGCCCAACTTATATTTCCAGCGTACCTATGCTGCGTAAATTATTTATTAATTTAGAAATATACGATATTTAAAATGACAATAACAATATTCTCCAATTCCTGATGTCAAATGTTATTTTTTTTATCACGATACGAGTATTATAATCGGTGCCCTTTGACTTGCATTGACGCAAAATTCTAATGAAATCCATTGTTATACTCGTAATATATCGCGTAAACCGAGATTTTCCTGTTTGAATTCTTATGAAACGTTACCTACGATGTTTTGAAATTTTGTGTCAATTTTATAGTATTTGTCTATCGTATCCACCTATTGGTCGCTAATCTAAGTGGGCTCCGGATATGCCCGTAGCTGTTATCTCTATACTGTGAGTCAGGACCTTTAGGTTCAGGAATAAGGTTCACTTGAACATCATTGTTATGTGTTACGTGTTATCTCATATCCGCAGGCCTGCAATAATATGTGCGTTTCCCACGGAGGTCGGGTTTGCTCATTGTCAACTGGAAAATGTACATTTTCTTTCACGTGTTCGACTGTCATTGTTTTTAATGAGCTTAAACTTTTAACGTTTTACATGCCTATTAAATATCATTAGAAAGATGAATTAGTTGTTTGATTCTGACGCACACTTAGTTAAAATTAAATTGAATCAAACCCATTTTTTTCTAAACCGCCGTGTTTATTTCATAAGGTATTGATCTATGACGGTTTTCTCGTTTTCCTTTCTAAATTTCAGTTTTATGTGGTCTAAAAACAATGGCGATATCGTATCACAAATTATCGTGTCTGTTGCATACTGTTTCTCAGTACCTTTTAATAAGTTTTTTTTTAAGTAGGTAGGTATATTCGTTCTTCAGTGAGGTACCCAAAGTAGATTTTTTTTCTTCACTCACTCTTACTTCGTCGTGGGCGCAGCGCAGGAAGCAAAGATATAAATACAAAGATAAACGCAACTAAGCGGACAGCATCTCGGATTACTCCCAAGATTCGATAAGTGAGATTAAACACAAAAGTATTGAATAATTCGATTATGTTGAATGTCAAAGTTGAGCGTGTTAGTTTCGTAATGGCGATTTCACTGGGAACTGTGTCGATTGTCGTGATATTATAGTTATACCTATGTCTACTTCTAGGATTCTGACCTTAGCGTAGTTTTTTGGATGTCTAGATTTGTATTAGATCTGATGTGTTTGTTCAATTATAGCTTAGTTTGTCTAAATTCCGATTCGTAATCCGGTACGACTATATTTACTGCCTCAATTCTATTCCGACTTTTCTATATGAGGTTGTATTTGTAAGATTAGAATGTAAATACTCTCGTGTCTAAACGAAATTTTTGAGTGTATATTTTCCGATACTCGCGTGTTCTCATCATCAAAAATGCTTCTTACGAGTTGCCTATCTCCAATATTACAACGACTAACAGCATCCTTAACTCTTTATGCTAATGTCTCATTGTGGCCGACACTTTCATTTGTTCTATCCCCGACACGACACCATTGTCATCCCTGCTGCCCTTTGACTCTATTGTGTGTTTTTTGTGTCTCTAGTGGATTATTTTATTTCCGTTATATGTTTGGCTTTGTTGTCTCGTACTCATTATTAAGTTAAATCAATTTTTTTGAGACGCTCACGTCGTTTTTATGGCACATTACGTTCCATTGTGTACAGTTGTACTTTTATTCTATGTATCTTAACGTTCTTCGTACGACATTTAAATATATACTACTACTAGGTACCTATGGGTATATACATTGTTTTCATCTGTTTTTGCAAGACATCTTCACTTGGAATTTGTATTTCCTTCAAAACATATTCATTTAATGTCATCACATATTTTATAAATTACTTATCCTTTGTGGTCGTTTAGCATTCTGCAGATCGAGATGTACCCATCCACAATTTATATTTTCCGTAAAACCTTTTTAGTTCAAACGCATCTTTTTGCTGCCAAATGAGAGATTGGACTTCTATCCTGAACCTCAATACAGTGCATAGGTAACTTCTTCGTTTCAATCCGAAGATATCTGTTGCCCGTTACCTACCACGCTACCACAATACATTCGTTTTCATAAAGGCTTGTTAACTTACAATATTTCATCAATTAAATTGAATTTTTAAAAATACAGCTAAGACACTATCAGTCTTTAACTAGCCTTTGCTCGATAGCTTATGTATACTTTACATTCTGTTTTCTCTATCTGTCTCAAACGAATATTCTACTACATCGGGTTGGTAATTGTTTATGAATGAAGGGATAGTGTTTTCATCATAGCGACAGTTAGGCTTGATATGTACATAGTCCGTATTCGATGTTTCATTAGTAGCTATCTGTGGTCGGGCGCTCATTCCGCCTCGTCACGCCCGGGACGCCGTCCCATTGTAATTCAAATTGTCATTCAAATTCCCGTCGGCCTGCCCTAAACCCGGTGGCACTCGGTTGCTCGACACCTTCGTACCTCGACCCGCGACGCACGTCAACTATCCCCATTTGTTTTGTAAATGAATAATGCTTAAGCGTTTAATATTTCCCAAGTTCAAATAACATTGAAAGATCAACTTTAGACTTAAATAATTTAAGTGGTTGTGTTTTTGTTCATGATTTATTTTATAACGAGCTGATCTGACGCGTTATCTTGAAGCCCGGGGACAATTGGCCCTGACGTCGAACGACTATTTTCAACTTTGTAAAGAATAATTGTGTGTGTCGAAGCAGCCATTTGCGCAATAATCTGTATCTATAATAATTATATTTCACAAAAGACTGACTCAGACGCCTTAACGTAGTTTCCCTCCTATCGGGTAATATGAAAGACATAAATTATTTTCCATAAGCCGACAATGTATAACGTCGATTAGCAACTTTGTATACACAACAAAAGGAATGATAAAGAAAATTAAAGGTTTCCAATAGCATTTTATGCTCCCCTCGAGCACCAACCGTGCTCATAAAAACAAATAGAGGCAAAAAGTACAAATCGCTGTGGATTTTATGCCGAAGCATTATGAAACATATGCACCTAACGATTTGAGATTGAAAAGTAAAGCCGCTGAAGTTACTAACAATTTTACTGCAAAACATGAAACTTGTAAGTGGAAAATTTTGTTTCGATATCTGCTGCATTATTGTACGCGAATGCATAATTGCAGGGCTGACGAGACAACATTGTAGCAGCCGCCGACTCGTTTCGACGGTCAATTTTCTCCGCACCCATAAAAAGCGCAAACATGACTACGTTAATAATAAATTACATACATCTACTCAGACGATACTGCTATTGGAAAACAACAAATGCTAATAATTACTTTCCCGATATTAAACGCTGGAAAGGGACCAAATGCTCGCTCGCGGGGCGAACGAAACAATGGTTATTATCGATCATCTCGGTGAATTATTAGCGAATAAATCTGAGAGGCCTCTTTAGTGACGTTTGCATCAGCCGTCAGATCTTTGTGGTGATATCTGCCATATTATTCTCTGGCTCGTCTATTTCATTAAATTATGCTTTAACGGCTTGTAATTTTATAACTAAGTTATATGCAGGAAGGGGATACAAATCAGAATATTTATTTACAGTAATTACATTTGAGCGTAAGTGGTTACGTTCCCGTTCTGGTGTCGTCTCGTCGCACGCTCGAGTAGCGGAGGGTTCGCGCGGTTTACGGCCGTAGATAGTTGCCTGTATTGGAGGGTTCCATTGTTGCATTGATGGCAGTGATCCGCGTAGTCGCGTCTTTCAGCCGCATCCGACATTTCCATTGTTGCCATTTTATTGCTGGTGTTACCGTCCCCGCGAGTCGTAAAGCGCGCGATCCGCCGCGCCGCGCGACCGCACGACGGCGTCGCCGCCGCCACCGCAGCCGCGATTTCATTCGTTTCTAATAAATTGATACGATGCGCCGCGACCAGCCATTGGTCGAGGCGGGCCCGCGCTTCGATCCTCAGACCCCAGTAGTAAATCAACTTTACAGCCTTTAATTACAGATATTTGCCGTCCCACGCGAGTGCGAGGGGTATCGGAGAGCCGTGCTTGCGAAAATATCGCATAATAATGGGTATTGACCCGTAATGGTTCGGTAGGTACATATCGGCCGCCTTTGTCTTGATTGTTGGAGCGTATAATATTCTTTCTGAATGATTGCCAATTACATCGAATGGCCGCCGGATTCCTCAGTCGATACAATGCTTAATAAAATGTTAGGTCTGAATTTGAATGATTTACAATTGTATTAAAGTTAATGGTCTCCAGAGGGTTCAGCTTTCATTTTTACGGGTTTTGGTTCTAATAGCTTTAATAGCATTTCCAACACGTTTGAATGTTGTTTCGTTGGTTGCCAAATATGTGGCATCTTGACAGGTGTGGTGCCTGCAGATCTAATAAGAGAGCGATATTGCACGCGCAACAGTGTTGCACCGGATAGGGCGGCCGGCATTTTAATGTCTCTTCGACGGAATTACGCTGGATTGTTCTCGACTTTACTGCCTTGTCGTGATTGATCGTTGTATCCTCGGCCTTATGTCATCCGCGACTCGCGGAATTTGTACTACGAGCAATAAATACGCCGTGAGTGATGGCAACTTATTAAACGCCCGACGCTGGTCAATGTTGTTAATAAGCCGATGCTCTTGTTAAATTTTCTCAAATTTTCTTCGGAAGTGCGGTGCGTCGTGTTCCTAACCAGCATTAGGCTATAAATTTCCCCGCCCGTAAACTTGTTACGACTGTCTAAACAGGGGCTAGCTGTCGTTTATAACTTTAATGCACGAAGAAATAAAATCAGCTCTGCATGCTCCTAATCTTCGCTTGTTTTATTCGCTCCGACACCTCGGTTTCGATCAACGTTTTTATGATCGACACTTACAAATCTACTGATTTAAGGCCAATTAACTCTGAAAGAGTTCGGTCCCACATGTTTCACTTCTTTCTCTAATTTGAAAGTAATAATATTTATTAACCTTCGTACCTAACTCTTCAATCATTTGTAGCTATTTGCGGTCTATATTATCATGTTTCTAATTTTGATTTTATTGTGAGAATATTGTTGCGCTCATTCTTTGGCAGAGCATTTATGATTCTATTTAGGAATACTAGTATTAATATATTATCCTCCGTAATTGATGCTCTGGTAGCTCGTAAATGCTTGCCATTCCTTTTACTATTATAGCGCAACATCAATCCTTCAGTTTTGATTTAATTCGTTTTGCATGCCTTCCTGATCGAGAATCATTGGATGCGAGTGAATTTTCATTAATGTTAAATGTGATTAATGCCATTGTTGGTCGGCAATTAAACGCATGTGAAGCTTGCCAGAAGCCGGAGCGCGGCGTAGGCGAGCCATTTAGATTGATCGAGCGAGAATCGAGGGGGGCGGCGCAATCAAAAGCGAATCGGACCAATGAGCGAGCGGCGACGGCTCTCCGCGCCTTGCCATTGGCCAGCCGCGGGGTTGAGGGATATAAAGGGCCTTGATACAGCTCTCGATAAGCGGTAGGCGTCGGATGCCGAATCGATCGATTATCGCCCGTGCGACCGCAACGTGATAGGCCGGACTTTTTCCGCATCGCAACCGGTAACGCCTTGACATTTTGATTATTGTTTCCATTACGGTTACGATTATGTTTTATGTCACGCTTTAAAATCATCGTGACCGTATTTAGTCGAGTGAAATGCTTGTTTAATTTATATTTGTCGTAAACGCAACTTTAAATATAATCTCGGCTGTAAAATTGGACCGCAAATCACAGAAAATTGCAACTGTAGGATTAAGAAGCGGCTAATCGCTCGTTATTTACAAGCCTTTATCACGCCGGGGGCGTCCGACTTGACGATTTACGGCACTCGCGAGTTGTGCTCACAAAAGAATTAGCACTTCTAAGCGACATCGAGTGCCAATAAAATATCGAGTGTGCGGATAATCGACTCGCAACAGTGTAACTATCGGTTTAAACGGGGTTCTAAAACGAGGTTTCGGGAAGCAATAATTTGTGACAATTGGGTTCGATTAGATTGGGTTTGCGTACGATTGGTTATAGTTCGTAAATTACGTCTGAACCGTCAAAGTGGAGTGTTCTGCGTTTGGGAGTCATTGGTGGTGCAAGGCTTGCTTTCCTTCTCGGGTGGGTAATGTGAGCGCGAGGCGGCGCACGCGCGTCGAATCGCGCGTTTTCCGCCGCGGAGTTTGTGGAAATCGTTATTGGGGTGATTGCCTTCAACAATAGCTTTTGTCCGGGATACTCGACGCGTTTAATCGGGTAACGGTGCTGTTTCGTGCGATAAGCTCGTGGCCTCTTAGAGCCGTTGTCGTGGTTTAGCGTCGTGTGATATTGTGCCTTTATGAGAGTTGGCGCTTTACTGTTTGCGGAATAATGAATGAAACGGATGAGTGCAGTCTGTGGGATCAGAGAGTTCAAAGCTGGACCTCCTACTCAAAAAAAATATTGTTATAGAGCCTATTATAGATTGTTAATTTCTAACGTTGGTTAATCATGTAAGACATACTTCGAACGTATCCTTGTCAGCTCGGTTTGATTAAGGTAATTAAAATTACATGTATTAAAGATAGCACCATGGGGTAGGCAACTGTCAAACCAAATTGGCAATTTGTGTCTATGTTGAAAAAAAGAGTCGAAACTAGTTTATTTTTGAGGGCTAATGTAGTCGCCTTCATGGTACCTATGTCTATTAAGAGCCGCTTCTGTGGTCTTGAGTTGAACGTAAATTTAACTTAACTGCGCAGGATTGGATGTGTCAAAATCTATGGAACTGTTGACAATGTTGACCCTACGACGAACGACTAAACCTGGCTTAGATAATTTTTATTGCAAGTGGACCTAAGTATCAGACACAACTTTGATCCTATAAATCGATATAAAGAGTCACACGTCATAAAAGCCGAAGCTCAAAGCAACATAGTGCGAGCAGTAAAGGTGTTAACTGGCGAGCTTAACTCTTCACACGTGAGCTTTTGTGCATCCAACCGTATCGTGCTTGACGCCGAATTCATTGAAAGTCGTGATTTGTCAATATATCTTTATCTAACTGAGTATCCTTGAGCAACCCTTTAGAAAGTCTAATTGTTTTATAATTAAAACTGGCGAAGACATAAAAAAACAAGTGATTAAAAACTTGAACTAAATATAAATAAAAGCCGTTAAAAAGGCTGGCAATGTTGAATGGCTTTTATTTGTTGACGTACGTATTAGCTTTACATGCAACGAATTAGGTAGGTAACATTGTAAAAAAATCCTGCAACTCTATTTTAACATTTTTCTCAGTCAGCAAAACGAGTGTGTTAAATTTAAATTTTCACAAGAGCTTATATTTTTTCCATCGATATTTAGTATAATAATAGATACTTCACTTTGTTACTTTATATACTAATGTAGAAGATGGTAGCAAATGAGTGGACTGCATAACGATACGTGATTTTAATGAAGATTACAACAGAATCATTCGATGACACAATGCCACAGCAAGCAGGCAATGTCAAAGTGTAAAAGTTATATCGAAGAAGTAAAAAAAAAACCTTTAAGTGTAAAGTAAGGCATAAAACTATAAAGAGTTAGCAACAACTAGTAAAGTCATGCTTGAGACACTTACCGGTTTATGAACTACGAAGAGATGCCTTGTAGACCCCTTTCTCCGACCAAACTGCATTCGCCCAACTTAGTAGTAACAAGTGAAATCATAAACAAACCCCACGCTTTACGTTCCCACAAAAAACCCATACATCCTATGCCTCCCCCAATACATCAGCATCAAACGTAGGTACTATTCTGTTCCGCTTTATTTGCTCCAATTGAACGAACCTTCCCTTTAAACATAAACGCGGCAATTAATCCTGACGGGTGACGTGCCCCCACCACCCCCCAGATAACCCAAATGATTAACTGTAGACAGGAAGACAAATAGACGTTTAGGTATTCGCTAATGCCTCGCTCTCATCAATAAACGATCGATGCGAAGCGGTGACAGGCGTGATGTTGACTAAATAACTTCGCGAGACAAATTGATTGGGTGATTTGCAACTCGGGGAGTTGGAGGAATACTGGATAGGTAACACCGAAATGTACACGCTAACGCTAAAGAGTCCTGGGTAGGGTAAATAGAGAAAATGAAGGCACAGATGATTATACGAAATCCTCTAGACAACAATATGGATAAAGAGGAAGGATAACCAGGAAGCATCTATTTGAACTATTGGACTGAAAGCTTGTGTGGGATTTCAACAGCATAGGAAACTATCGCAGGTTTAATTTTTTCACGACGGCAATGCCGTGATTGATAGTGCATTAATATTGGGCTTCAAGATTTGTTCCTTGCGTCTTTGTCCGTCAGAGCTGAGTAACGCGAGATTATCTCTTGTAAACTTGGTATTTTCCTAGGGCCCGAATTCGCCTAAGTATTCTACTTTCGGGCTCACAAGCTACATTACAGTAAATACGTTGTCTCGCTCCCTTATCCGCATAAATGCTCTTACTGTAAAGGCACCTGTAACAGAAAATGTGTAGGCATGATTTACATATCCGGTATAACTTCCTCTACATTACGCAACATTTCAACAATCCTTGGGAAGGAAAATTTAGGATCTCCTGTCGTGGATTATGTCCAGTGAGTGATGGTATATGTAGCATCTGCTAGCTCTTCCGGCAGAGCAATTGGCTTGCGTAAGTGCAATCCGTATACTTGTCTGTCACATCGTTAGAGTCATCCATATTAGACAGTAAATCAAGTAGAACAATCTACTGAGCAGTGTTGCCTACCGTTACCAAAAATATATTAGTAGTAGGAAAACAGGAGAAAACTGAATTTTCAGCATTTCAAAACGTGTAATTTACTGTTTCAAAAATCAGAACGGATTTTACACATTTGTCATAAAATTTTAGTGTTAAGAAAATTCGATTCGATTTTCACTTGCGTTAATGCTGGAGAGCTTTAAATAAATCCAAGAACCTTAAATATTTAAGCAAGCAATTATAAGCTTTGATTACTAGCATTGGGCGCTAAAGTTTTTGGAAACACAAATTGATAGCATTGAAACAGGATCATGAATGAAAATGGCATATCTACTGTTAAGATAGGGTTGGTAACACTGGTGAAGAGAAACATCGGCTTCCGCGGCCACACGGGCGCGCTAAATCCGGAGTCGTCGTAAACGGACGATCAGACGCGCTCGCGCACCCATAAATCATCGATCGTGCGATGCGATGCGATTTAGCACGCTCGCCGAGTTTACGGCCCTTACCAAGTGCGCTGTAAAGGGTTTTACAGTCTCAAATAGAACCCAGTTTATAGTACGGCGATGTGGTTAACGTGCCTTTACTGCTTGTCGTTCTGTTATTTTTACTTATCAATTAGGATATGCTCACCGTCAAACGCGAAGCTATATTTTACTTCTCTTCGACATGGTCTAAAACAGGCATGTGGCACATCACGTTTTTGTTATTCGGTTCATAATCTGGTGGAGCTATCAAACCTTTTGCTCTGAGTAAATTAATTTTGAGTCCGGCCCGCTATATACCCTTAAGTACTTTTATAAATGACTACCTTGCAGATCGAGTTTTATACCCATGATAATAAACCCGGGTCTAAAAACTGTGCCAAAACAGGAATTTTTATATGGCTATCGCTGGATTCCATTTCACTTAGAGCTATCCCAAATGCCCTGAAGCGTTAAGCCACAATGCTGACTTAAAGCGTGGACAACATAAACCAAACGGCCTCAGGTTCGGACGACATATTCTTTAAAACCCTTTAACGTGTTTCAACTCCAACTGTTCATTGTTCCAGGCACTCCTATAAACCGGCTTCCTATAATGGCTAAGTCGGTACTGGATCTATACGAGCTCTACAACCTGGTGATCGCCCGCGGCGGTCTTGTCGAGGTCATCAACAAGAAGCTGTGGCAGGAGATCATCAAGGGGCTGCGGCTGCCCTCCTCTATTACATCCGCTGCTTTTACTCTGCGCACACAGTGAGTATTCAATCAATTGATGGTGTACGATTCAAAATGCCTTTATTGCTTTCAGTAACTTCATTACTTTTTTTGGGTCTACTTTATTATTGGCAACCACCTTTAACATTTTGAAAAGAAGGAATCTAACCAATGAAATGCCTGTGTTTGTTTTGTATTTTTTTTGGCTCAGATGTCGAGGTTTACCCTCGATTTCTCGTAATTGCAATTAAGTATTTGACCCAAAAAAGATATCCGTATATAGTTGTTATCGATTTCTTTCAAAAATGTACGACGGGATTACAGGTTATAAAAGACTCAAGATGAATGTCCCTCGTCAATAGCTTTAGTCGATGTCTCGACGCGCTTCTTCGTAGGTATTAGAGCGGTTAATCCACTTTCAAGGTTTCCTAAAAAGGACTTAATAGGCCATCTGTGTGGTCCTAGAACGAATCGGGAGCCGCCGCTCCATATTCGATACTGTCTCTTTGTAACACCTCTTGCATTCAAATTCTCACGAGTCCGAGACAAAGCACCAGCCACAATGGCCCGTACGTGAGCGTCCGACGCGACAATATGACATCTTCATAATTAATAACCTCTAACTCATCTCCACCGATATAATTTCCCATTTATCTTCCTGGCGAGTTCCTTCACCTCGTCGCCTTTTGTCGCGTCGCATAAAGGTGTCTCCACTCTACATTTCTAATTCAAACTGTGCACCGTTACGCACGACGCATCGATTTTGAGCGCAGCCTCCGCATTATGATTACAATCTGGCCGCATGCATGCTTTCCATTGCCCAAGAAGCCCCTGCGACATCGTGCGGTTTGCCGGAGATTTACTTATTTTATGTTCCCGGTAGACGCCCTCCTCTATTTTAGTATCTATGTAATATCGAGGTGCATTGAGATGTTGCGGTAAGGCGACGATTCCGACGGTGTTCGGCGTTCGTAAAATTAGACGCTCCGTAATGACGAATGTCGTATATTTAGCTTTCCCATTTGACATTTTATGAAAGGTAGCCCGAGTTTTTATGAAGGCACGTCGGCCCCTTCAAAGTCGCTCATTGTGTTCGTATTAAATATGTGGCCGCTTAATATGAGTTATGGTAAAGAACGGTGACAATGTCCTCGTATAAAATTGACTTGTCATAAGAATAGGATTAAGAATGTAATGGGATGTTCTATTATATGTTTGAAGGATAGGCTTTTGATAATTTATAATTGGTGTTGAGATATGATTTATTGCGTGTCGAGTGATCGCATGACGCTTGCGCATTGACGCCGCGACGTTATTTATTGGATCGCTCTAGTTAGATATTTAAATGAGATGGTATGACACGCCACTTCTAATGATCTGATAATTTATTTCAGGGAACAATAAATAAGTTTTAAATAACAATACGGAAATCATGTTGTTTGAAGGCGACTTGCTTCTTCTGTATGCTCATGACGATATTTATGTTCCGTACCTATGTGACTTTATATAAGAACTATGGTTTTAACCTGAATGTATTGGAGAATATAAATATTATGAAGATAACTTACAACTTTTTTTATTTTTTAATATACTGGTGCTTCCACACATTTATCATTAAATTATTATTTTCTGTCTAATTCTCACATGTGTATCGTCTTCTAAAGGTACTTAATTTACAAAAATATGAAAAGATACATACATTACTTAGACGCTTCTTGAAAATCAACCTACGTTCAAACTCAATTGCTTGGAGAATGATAATATCTACCAATTTTACGTTTAAACTTCGCTCTAAGATTTCTTCGTTCTCTGGGGCACGTGAAGTACCTAAACAACCCCATAGCTGAGCGCTTTCTAGCCAGTGAAGCTGTAACAGCAACGACGGTCATCGTAACCATTTTATTAAGAACCACTTTGCCTGTCTTTCCAGATACATGAAGTACCTGTACGATTACGAGTGCGAGAAGAAGAACTTGTCAACCCGCAGCGAGCTGGATGCCGCCATCGAAGGCAACAAGCGGGAGGGCCGCCGCGCCTCCGGCCAGTACGACGCCCAAGCCGCTCTAGCCATGGTTGGTATTTAGAAAAATAAACCGGCCAAGTGGGAGTCGGACTCGCGCAACGAGGTTCCGCACAAATTAGCGAAGTTAATAAAATCCAGTGTTAGCGGAGCCCTACTCCGAAACAAAATGTATGCAGTGTGAGGTCATTTTATATTGGTTATTTACATAGTCAGACAAAATTATTCTGTTTTTAGTATTGTTATAGCGGCAACAGAAATACAGCATCTGTGAAAATTTCAACTGTCTAGCTATCACGGTTCATGAGATACAGCCTGATGACAGACGAACAGACAGACAGACAGCGAAGTCTTAGTAATAAGGTCCCGCTTTACCCTTTGGGTACGCAACCCTAAAAATGGGTCAGCAGACGTTCGATTAAATATGAGCGCTTTAGCTTTAGCATTTGGGTCATATCGACCCGTGACAGGCATCCTAACGATCCCCAGTCTTCCCCCTTCCAGCCCCCCCTGAACCGCATGCCGGCGTCGCTGGCGCAGCTGTCTCAGCACATGCAGCCCCTCTCGCTCTCGCTCGGGGGCGGCGTGCCGCGTCTGCCGCCGCTGCCGCCGCACGCGCCGCACATATCACAGCATGACATCGAGTATAGAGTGAGGGAGTACATGAAGATGATACAGCAGCAGCGGGAGCTGATGCGTAATGGTGAGTTGTGCTTTTAAATTGAGAGAATGATTTGTAAAAAACTTGAAATTCAACGGTTTTAACTCACGATTATTTGTTGGACCGATTTGACTAGTTTTGGTTTTTCCGTAAGACGAAACCTACGATTTTTAGAAGACGTTTAATTTTGTGACTATAAAATGAAGTTGTGATGGGTATAATAATTAGACGAGAGTAAAAAATCGATTAATGCGGGAATGATCGTAACATGTGGGGTTAGTTTTCTCTGATTCTATATATCTGGAATCCAGTCACCAATAATAATTTAAATGGAAGGTAGAATCTGATTGAATATTTTCAGTTGGTTTCCAAAGGATTCTTTTGACGCAACTGGGCAAAGAGTAGGCGCTCTGCTCTGACCTCTTACGCGGGTACAAAACAAGTTAGATTCTGAGACAGTTTTAATTTGAACATTCCTAACATAACTATACTTCCATACCACTTCTTGTTATAACAAACCATTATTTCCAGGATCGGAATCTCCGCCGGGATCGGGCCCCGCGCCGATGATGTCGCCGCGCGACGCCGCCGCGCTCAGCGCCATCGACGTCTCGCGGCTCACGCTCTGGTCGCTCTACAACAACAACAACAACAGCCCGCAGCCGGATCTCGAGCCCCAACGGTTAGTACACCATGGAGTACCTATGTACTACGTACGGTCGGCCAAATAAGTGGTCCATCATTTTTCATCCAAATTCCTATCGAATAAAAGTGTTACTAAAGTTGAACTTTCAAGTTGACCGCCACGTCTTATCGTCATTATACCTTTAAGTTTAATCTAATGAAAAATAGTTGGAAACCGAAAGTCCCCATTGGTGTCTTAATTCCTTTCCTAAACGCAGGCACATTTGTAACTGTTACAAATCAACATGTCAATCAGTCATGAATTTAACGCTAATACATTAACAACTTACTTACTTCTAAGAGGTTATTTAAACGTTTTTCTTCTGTTTTCTCACCATAGAATTTCTCTCCACAGCGAGGCGCTGAACCTAAGCGAGAGCCCCAACTCGTCGCTGGGCGCGGGCATCAAGCGCGAGGCTTGCCGCTCGCCGCCGCCGCCCGCCAAGCGCCGCACCCCGCGCCCCGCCTCCCCCCGCGCGCCCTCCCCGCGCGCGCCCGGCACCCCCGCGCCGCAACACAACGGCAATGGAGTTAACGGGGCGGCCTTCAAAATTACCACCAGAGGTGAGCCTACAAAAAAGTGTGGTTTTACGAACCATGAAAAGATAAGTGAGAATGTAAATGCTACACGGTCAGCTGATGCGAGCTTTGGGCGCCGCCATATTGGCGTTGACCGCTCTGCCGAGCGCCTGTCTCTTTATCCCCACTCCGCGGCCGACTGTAATGCGACATGCGATAGATGGATGAAAAAATTTGCTACCGTGGCCAAACAATTCATTTAGAAATTTATCGCCTGTCACTCACTCTGCGATACTTTGGTGACGTCTGATTTGTGTAGGATACGTAGCTGTTCCGGTGAGGCAGGGCTCTATGTGAGACTAATAATTGCACCTATTTATGACCATTAGCACTTATTTAGCTAGTGAACGATTTGAAGTTCTTTCCTAGAAAGCGCCAAAGTGCGGAGAGTGGAGAGAAATTAAAATAAATGTAAAATGAAAGTGGTCTACTACAAAAACATGCGCTGATGATATAAAAAAAAACTTAAATTGAAGAATCAGTATGATTGACGTAGTAGTGAACTTCATTGACGTACCTACCTAATGCATTTCTATCCGCTCTCGTGTTGTCATGGAACAGGTAGGTATTCCATTAATAACAGTCTTAAAAAATAATCTAAAATTGTTGTTTTTATTGTTTATTTCAGGAGATGCGAGCACAGGAGACCAGCAGTTAGTAGTGTCTATCGAGTTGAACGGCGTCACTTACGAAGGCGTCCTATTCCCTTCACAGAACGCCAGCGGGCAGAACGGACACAGGCAAATGGTCTCCTAAGCACCTGACGGCTTTGGTCTCTGATCAAATACCGAGTTCCATGTCCCGATTCAATGCAGGGAAAATATTGATAACGCTTTTGAATCTAACGGGGAGCTTGCACACGGTCTAACTAGAGTCGAAACTAAATTGTTCAAAGTATACCTATTTTGTCTAAAATGCCTTCCCTTGTCTCTCTTCAAAGCGTATCATTAGAAAGTTAATTTCGTAGTTTAGATCTCAAAGTAATTTATGTGTCACATATCATCATGTAGGTTGTATGCCGCGTTTGGGACAGGACATCTTGTTTTCCTTCAAGAGTTCGCTAAAACTCGAATTTTTAATTAAGTACAAAACCCTCTGATCGTACCTACGCCGTAGAATCATTTTGTGATTTAAGTTTTTGTACTTCGAAGTATTTACGGTTCTCGAATAAGTATTATAAGAGTGTCACTGCCTAGGAGGAGCGTGAAGTTATTTATTAATAATTTCATATTTTTGTTATTGTATGATATTTTTAATATTTTTTTATAAACGTGGAGGAGTGACTTTGTGTACATATAGTTTTACGTTATTTATAATTTGTTAAGGTACTTTGACGGATGAGTGGCCGTGCCGTCGCCGCGGTTTTGTTTGTGATGTACATTTCTGTAAATAATTGTGTAGAGACGTTTTATACACCGCCATATTGTGTATGTGTAGGTATGATTGTGATTATAATGTTTTCATAAACTGGTGTATATTTTATACTTGTGTCGATGTCAGTATTGTATTTAATGTTAGGTATCTTACGATAATCGCTTGGGGCCGCGTTTTCTATCCGAAAGAAAAGGGTCGTTCAGAATAAACAAAATACCTACCTCTTTCCTGTGAGTCATGAGACTTTCGTCGGGGAATTTAATTGGATAAGTTTTACGAAATATCTTATAAATTTTGACGTATAATCACCTCCTAAAGTTGATCCGGATTATTTCAGCGTAAACGTTTTTCACCATTTTTAGAATCATAATTGACGAAATGTTTTCATACATCAATCAGTGAGCCGCGTGAAAGACGGAACTAAATTTTGAATCAAAAATTTAAATGAAACATGTTTGTAGCGGCGTTCTGTCGAACTAACCTGACCTCCAGTTGTAATATTCCGCAAAAAATCTGCGAGACTGTTCATTTAATTTCAAAGCTCCAGTGGAAATTTTGCTAGAATAATTGAGTTAAAATACTCAATAGAAACAGTATCATGCCGGGAAATTGCTTGCAACATTGCTGTGCAATGACGTGTGCAACTGTTTGGCGAACTGCCGCCGCAACGTTACTTGATCAAAACGCAAGAGCTCGCGGCATTTATAAAATTTCGTAGGTAATTTGTCGGTTACAGATAGTTCCTTGAATGTCCATCAGCTTTCATTCGGTCTGTGAAAACGCAGCTTTAAAATAAATTGCAATACATACATAATTATTATAGTCATGGAAACTGTAAAAAGCGAAGAGTTGGTTCGAGATAATTTTGGTTATACTTTAAATGATCTGCTCTGCCATCACTACCGCTTTAAACGAAATCACTGCAGTACCTAAAGGTTTACGTGTAACGTTTTTTTTTTTTGCGAAAACTTGCATTAGTAGAGCAGGGGCCTTAACAAGACGCCTTAATGTGATTCAATTCCTATTCAGTTTAGGTGCGCTCGCTGTCAGATCCATACTAAAAATGACAGCTAAAACCTGAACTGAGTCGGAATTGAATCGCAGTAAGACGTCATGGCGAGCCCCTGACCACATTGACCGATTTGTCAAAATTAAATCACTCAATGAAAAATATCATGATCGAGTTATTCAACGATCTAAAAGACAAATCATTCAATTCGTTCGTTCGATTGAAGTTTTATAAAACGAAGTTATACGATCTAATTGATACCCTGGGTAAGAGTAAGATATGGGGAGTGATGAAAGATGCCACTAACCGACCAAACGTATGTGTGATCTCCCCGCGTCTCACTTGCCCAGGCTCCCTAATAATTGGTTCGCTTTATAGTAGCCGATGATGTTCATCTAACTTTACTTTGATGTGGTAAAAGCTGGAATTATTTCTTTGGGCCAGATGTCACAAACAATTGGAAACAAAAGTCCACAGAAAAGTGCAATAAAACGATCCAAATTGCTGTTGTTAATGAAAACTCAATGAAAAAGGTTATTATTGCAATAAATGTTTTAAAATAAAATATAGCGTTACGTTGTAAAAATGCTTTGTAATTAATTTAGACTGAATTATTTTAAACTAGTGTATTTTTAGGTAAATGTTTTATAACTGGCTAATTTAAATGTTAAAATAATGTACAATGCAGTTTTAGTCGGCGGGTTTTTGTTACTCACGTCAATATTTATAAACTGTCTAACTTCACCTGTAAACGGGGAATAATTCGTTGTTTTGTTTCACGAAGTCCGTTTGTATTTGACTATTACTTGTCTTTATAGTGGTATTTTTTCAGTTCTTACATGTTGAGATCTAACATAGGACGCTAAAACCGTGAGCTATTAGAATGCTATTCGGTTTCGGGTACCATCGGCTGATTCCGGTATCAATATAAGAGTGAGAGAGACAGCAGACAAACCGTAATGACACTCTAAGAGTTCTCGGACTGTTCCCGCCACACAATCTCAACTCTAAAAGCCATTCTGTCTTTGTGAGATTAAACAATTAGCATTGGCGTATTGAGATATATCTACAGTGCTTCTAGATTCTTAATCTATCTCGGCAATCTTCGTTTTATATGATTAGAACGAAGATTGAAGAGATAGATTAAGAATCTGGAAGGACTGTATGTGTGTAGCTATTTTCTGTGTCAACTGGACAACATGGAAGTAAAGAAAATCCCGTTTTTTTCGAAGAGCAAAATGCCAATATTTGGTTTTGCCTAATTCTGATAAATACTTTGGTCTACACTACATCGTGTCCCTTTAGGCTAGCTACACCTAAAATATTTTTGATGACCCTTTGTCATGTCCAAATAATTGTGTAGACAGACAGAAAATATAATACTGATGTTCTAATAATGCCTGCCGAGCTATTGAGGAGTACATTATTGGCGATGTACTTCTGTAGAAATAGTAATAGTACATTCCTGAAGTGTACAATAATGTAGGAACACTGTAACAAAGCTAGGCCTACATATATACCTAGGTAGCGTGGCCAGAATAGCGCATTAGCGTATTTCGTATTACACCAAAAATTTTGATGTATTCAAATAACTATATGATTAAATAATTATTACATAATAATACAACATGATTTTTATTTTGAGTCATTTGAACCTATGCTTTCCTCCTCTCGTTCGTGTAGTAATTATGTCGTTTATCGTTTCCCCATTTACGTCATTTCCACGTTTACGTTTTGAAAACAGTAGAATTGTTCATCAAAATGTAGAAATTTACACAATCTCATGCTCTGACAACGTGGAACAGACAGCATGCAAGACAGTGGTGCCCTCTACCAAACGTATGGGACCGTGCGCGACGACAGCGCCACGTGATAGGCGGCCATTATGTACAATTTTGTCACCGCTGTCAAACAAGAAGTAAGTAAATATTGTGAAAAATATTAATGAAATCTTGTGTTATTTTACTATATTACACAATTTTGGACAGTGGTAGTCAGTAACATTATTGCCAATAATATTAAAATTGTTGTTTTCAGTGAAATTTTAGAGGTTAGGTAACTTACTTTTTTTTTCTTACGGCAAATATCCACTTATTTCTTTGGTCTCGTTTCCACCATGGTCTTGGAAATTGGTAAAATTTACAGTCGCTATTCTTCTTGGTGTTATTACAATTCACAACAACACATCTTACCAGGACCATATTTTTATCTCAAAAACGATTAGAAAATGTTTACTGCAATATGGATTTGACAGCTCAAGTCAGCGACAAAAATGACAATTTTAGCCATAGCGAGCGCTGTGATCGTTTAGGCTACCCCCTCCACCCGCTTTGCACTCTGCCAATATCCAAAAAAGGGGTAACAATCTGATTATATCTTCGAAACTACAAACTCAATTAAAATTGTTAACTAGTTCACAAGATTATAATATGCTTTTTAAGTGACATCTATAGTGTAATGTGGTAACTAGCAATAAACTGTTTATAACGCCATCTGCACGTTTGTTATGAAATCAACTACACCTGCTATAACGGTGAACACGACGTTAACAATAGGCCGCCGTAGTGCTTTAGAAATAGTATAGATGGCGCTAAAGTAAAGTAGCGAAACTTGTGAAGCTTTAGAAAATGTAGTGAACTTCGGTGATTTAAGAGTCACCGTATTCCAGCTTCACATGTACTGGTAGTAGAATTTCCAATTTACACTAACAGGCGCGGCCTCGCTGGCGAAACTTGAGAAATACTTTAATGCCCCCTTACGGATGGATGGCCTAGCATTGATCTAGAATCTAGGACTTTCACGTACTAAGTCAGCATCTACCGTTTCTATCTAACTGTTGCTTAAACTGCATGTAGAAGTTAAAATAACGAAAACAAACATACTTATACTTAATTATCCAGGACACCCGGGTGCACTGTCTTTCACTTGAGTAAGATAACATCGGTAAGACTCCGACGTGCACTGAAATTAAACTCAAAGCCTTAAACTCCGAATCCGATTTTCGAACTTCGTTTCGTGCTGTTCCGCTCACACTAATAGTCGTTAATATGAGAGTGAGAGGGACGTTATGATACGATATTCGAAAATCGAAATTTTGGAGGTAGCCCGCTGTCGACGACATGAAGCCCGTTATACCATGTCCTTGTGTGTACGTGTATGGTTTCGTACGTGAGGAAAATGTATTCATGTAACACCATAGAACCCTGTCGAAATTGACAGGCCGCCGTCATTCAAACTGGAGTGATATGTCACCTTATTGCGATAGGGATCTACTATAACGTAATACACCAGAATTACGTAATCGCCAATTCGTCATATAGTTAGAACATTAAGACATAGAGGTCAATGTTGCCTGGTAGAGATTGCTCTGAAGCGATAAGGCGTTTTTTTAGTTACGCCCCACACGTTTCGAACCATTTCGTGATTCTTTATCAAGGTCAGCTCGAAGGGATAGCCTAATGACTTACTTAAGCATATTAAAACGGAAACATTGGTAAATTGTAGTTTGTAGCTAAAACTACACAGATTTTTTTTCAGCTCTATCACGTGTAGTTTGAACTCATTACATTGATTGAAACGCCATCTACATTTGAGGATGCGAACTGCAATATTCATCGTTAGGGTTGGGAGAAATTCTTCAAGTATAGGTACATATCGATACTTTACACGGTATGGAATCATGTCGAGAGTATTTATCTCTGAGTTTTATTATTAACTAGCTTCTGCCCGCGACTTCGTCTGCGTAGAATTATACATAAAACCCTTCCTCTTGAATCACTCTATCTATTAAAAAAAACGCATCAAAATCCGTTGTGTAGTTTTCAAGATATAAGCATACATAGGGACATAGGGACAGAGAAAGCGACTTTGTTTTATACTATGTAGTGAATCTTCTGCCCGCGACTTCGTCTGCGTAGAATTATATGTACATAAAAACCTTCCTCTTGAATCACTCTATCTATTAAAAAAACCGCATCAAAATCCGTTGTGTAGTTTTGAAGATATAAGCATACATAGGGACATAGGGACAGAGAAAGCGACTTTGTTTTATACTATGTAGTGATAGTGATAATTACCACAGTAGGTATTACATACACAGGCTTCTATAAAATATACGCTTTTTCCGCTATAATTATGTTACATAACATAATTGAAAATGAATGTATCTTCAACATTGGCGCAGCTGTTTTTAGACAAAGATAAAAAGAGTTTTTTCGGATTTATAATAATTAGCATGAAAATATTGATCTAAGATTGTATTTATTTATTTGCGGCAGGTACTCGGATGTTAAATGAAAATATCGATTATATGTAGGTAACCATGTATTGGCAGTCTCTACTCGCGGAGCCGGCATGCTCCCGCGCATGTGTGTTCAACAAATAGCACTATCGGACAGTAGTTTTATTTATTTAGACGAATATTTGAGAAAAATGTCATACCGTTTAGTATAGACGGCAGAATCGAAATTGTTTTCATCTTTTGACGAAAAACTGCCTAGAGAACCAAACATCACTACATATTATAAAACATGTTAAGGATGTCCACGGGCGGCAGTAATTTCTTTCCATCAGGGGACCCGCATGCTTGTTTGCAAAAAAACAGTACAGCGGAGTGTCTGCCTATATGTTAGCGATAACCTCGAATTCTATTTCCATGATTATTTTAATCTCATTTATCATATAAATATGTGAGTTCAACTTTGTCGCAAATAAGATTTTAATTTTGACTGCCACCTACTTATACTATTTTTGTGAATAGGTAGGTGGATATTTAAAAAATATATTGTAATACTTTAATAGACGTCTCGCAGTATGGACAATGATATGCACTCCGTTATTGTCGTGTATATCAGACTAATGTACCAATATATAGTTTCTATAGCTCACACTATAATGTATGTATGTATGTAAACTCTTTATTGCACATAAAAATTTAAAAAATACAGAAATTCAGACAAAAAAGTATAATAAGTATAATATACATGATATGGATGTACTGAATAAATAAATAAATAAAACCTCGAAAACTTCTGAACGGATTTTCGTGGGGTTTTATGTAGAAAGTAGAAAGAATGATTCACGAGGAAGGTTTATGTATATATAACTTTACTTTTATGTATATACCTAAGTTTATTTTGGGGGTACAATCTCAAAAGTTTGTCAACCCAGCATGGCAGTGGAAGTTTGTAGCTACAATAGACCATAGCCTTCAATTATTATTTGATAAGGATTTCCAACATAGAACCTCTACCATTTTGACAAAGTGACGCAGGCATGCACAGTGGCGGATTTACCATAAGGCTGAGAAGGCTCGAGCCTAGGGCGGCAGATTTCGGGGGCAGCAAATTTGGGGCACGACCTTTTTTTTTTTAAATGAGTTCTCGCCCGCGCGGTGCAGAGACGCGGGGTAGGAATCATTTAAGCAGTCGGTCTATATCTATTCTCCATTCCAATAAATTTTAACGCCTTTGTGAACAAACCATTTTCATCTAAATTCCCACACAAACTCATTCACCACTAACACCACAAATCCACTATCATTCTTGATAATAATCTTCTTCTTCTTATTTGTGGCGTATCAAGTCGTTATAGCGACGACAACTTCGCCAATGTCAGAGTAATCAAAATGTAATTCAAAAATCTTGTGACAAAATGTCGGCAACGTTGTAGGTACGGTAATACGAAGAAAAGAAAAAAGCATTTAGTGTTAAAATAAATTAATAGTATTTTTTTTAAGACTTGTGTATTCACAAATCTTAAAAATAAAAATTGATGAATATACAAACTATTAAAAACTAAATAACAATAAGGAACACTCAAACTAGGAGAGTTGATATAAAGTAAACTATGTTAAAATGATTAAAAACTAACCTAAAAAATTACAATTGTACAATACACTATTAGTGCTAATGCACCAGAACCCTCCTACGAGGTAAAGGCCTCTTCCAGAGACGTCCATGAGGTAAGTAAGTAAGTGAGTATTTTATTCAAGAACAATACAAGGTATCGTGTTTGAAATACAGATATCAGATTAAACATAAAAAAACTACTAACAACTAAGAATAATAACATACAAAACTAAATCAACAACCCTCATCAAATATCTCGTCCACAGTATAGAAGCACCCTCTCAACAAAAATACTTTTAATTTCTTTATAAACAGCGGAGGGCTTGTAATGGTTTTCAGCTCAGTGGGCAGTTTGTTGAACAAACGGACAGCCTGGAACCTCGCGAGGTTCTCTCTTGGGCCCTCAAAACCCAGTTTTTCCCTGCTGCCTCTACTATTTCGTCAGCCCAGCGAGCCAGTGGGCGACCTCTCTTCCTTTTCCCCACTGGACCCTTCCAGGCTATTGTTTGAGATGCCCATCGCCCGTCATGTAGTCTGGCAACATGGCCAGCCCATTTCCATTTTAGTTTCTTGGCCTGCCCAAGTGCATCTATAATCTTTGTTCTACTTCTAATTTTTGAGTGGTTTATCTTCTGTATTTTTCTAATGTTAATGCTTCTCTCCATTCCTCTTTGGCACGTTGTTAGCAATCATTTGGCCTTATTGGAAAATTTCCAAGTTTGGCATGCGTATGTCAGTGTGGGGAGAAGGCACGTGTCCATAACCTTATTTTTCAGCATTCCAGTACTTATTCCAGGTGTTTTTAGTTCTCCTCTCTATTTCCTGTTCATTTGCTTTTAGGTTGAAGCTTATTTGTTTTCCGAGTTATATGTATTTTTCACGGTTACCAACTCATTATCTATTTAATGTGTACTTGTAGGTACAAAATTTAATTACCTATTCAATTTGACATCATGTGTGGTTAGGTCAAAGTTATTCCGAACTAATGTGCGTAATGTACGTTACTTAAAGAATTTCAGGAAAATCGGAAACTATTTAGTCATATGTTTTTGATTCATTCATACTCGATTGGTTTTATATACCTAAATAAACATAAGTATTTACAAGATCTAAAAGTTGTTAAATAAAAATCAGGAAAAAATACTTGATTATTGGCGGGTTTTCAATATTTTATACCCAAGTAGGTAGTTAAGAAATTGATATCGACTTATTATAACAACAAAAATATACGTACCTACTTACGTTGAGGTACTGCATTTAAATTCGTTGGTATAGTTACATACTTACCTAAAAACAACCCCATGATTATATTATGACGGTACGATCAGTACTGACTGACAGACATTGATATTTCATATAAAATTAATCCCAGTGTCGGAACACACATATGCATTTCTTTCCTGCCGGTCTGGGAGAAAAGAAAAATTCTTTCATGCTGGTCTGGGAGTAAAGAAAAAATTCAGAATGTACCAGTTGCTTCCCTTCCCGTGCAGATGGTAAAAGCCCAT
This sequence comes from Pandemis corylana, assembly GCA_949127965.1. Classification (NCBI taxonomy): domain Eukaryota; kingdom Metazoa; phylum Arthropoda; class Insecta; order Lepidoptera; family Tortricidae; genus Pandemis; species Pandemis corylana. The sequence continues at coordinate 5,095,394 of OX421867.1, read as the reverse complement.
CGAGGGAATGGGCGAAAATCTTAGGAATCATATTATAGGCGATGCGACTAGCAACCCATGACTATTTTGATTCCCCTTTCAATCTGTACGCCCACAGTCATGCTAAACGTGGGCTTCAGGTCTTGTTACCTTAGGCTCTGTCTGCCCCATAAGGGATAAAAACGTGATATATGTATGTATGTCTGGCGAACATAATCCGAAATTATTATGCCGCATACTAATCAAATTCACTGTTCAACTATTCGCCATAATCAGCGCGGCATTCTTTTAAAAATAAAAGATCATTTCCCCGTAATATTTATTTAGGAACTATTTATTTAAACAAGCAATCACATTTACTATCATGTTATCGCTGTTGTTTTATATTCAATCTTAAAAACACAAAAAACAGTGCATTGATACACGTAGGTGTACCTCGGTACTCAGTGTTATCGTAGTCTCTCCGCGCGCCTACACAGAGCAAACATCGGGGCATAAGAAAATTTGCATATTAATAATGTAACGGTATTAAAACTCGGGTATTTAATGTAAGTGGTTATGCTAACATTTTTCGCTTGGGCGGGCGAAGAGCTAGGGCGGGCGGCGGGGCTCCTCAGTAGTCATGCACTCTCCGAGAGAGGAGCACGTCGCTTCGCGCGCTTCGCACCTTGCGTATAACCCCGTTAGTTCAAATTCCTCCCCTACCCTCTGAACAAAACATCAGGAAAGCAAAATTTTGAGACCCATACACGGAGCCAACGGATTTTTTCTTGTGTCAGTTTTTGAACTAAAGTGTTGTGTTTAATTAGCTCGAGTGTTTTGATAGGTGAGTTTTTTGGAGCACTTTATAAACTCGTTTCATTTTATTTGTAATTATCGTGGAATGCAGAGCTGCAGTGCAGTCGAGTTAACTATTATTCTGTGTAAAATAGACGAGAAGTTTGTTTTTACTGGCGATTCAACTGAGGTTTTAAGTGATTTTCGTTGGTTGTGAGTTGTAAATATCGCGGGAAGAATGTACAGAGCAAATACTATTGAGTGTGCTAATCATTGAGTCGTGGTGGCTGTCACAAGGTACTGTTGATACAAGAGTGACGGCCTGACTTCCTGAAGCCACCACCCACGCAGATAACTGCTGACTTTAGCCGGTAACCCGCGTCCAAACAAAACCTAGATAAGTGACACAGCGGAAGAAAGTAGGATTCAACAGGCCTTGATAAACAAACGGACTCAATGTCTCCTATTGCATGATTGTTATTGACCACAGACGACGTAGGTTTTATGGTAACTATTTGCCTCAATAAATGAGGTTTTTTTTAAATTTGCCTCAAACAATTGTGATTTAAAACGCTACCAACGCAAATATTACAAAAAATATCTGAAGTGGAGAATATATACCTCATATGTTAAATATAATTCATGCATCCGTATATATACCTACCTAAGTATTGATAAACACGACTATTACTCGCATGCAACAGTCAAAGACACACTGGTACTTAATGCAAAAATAAATACCAACCTGCGTAATGATTTTACATTTTATCTTAGTCATTATTACTATTTCAACGCTTTTTTGCGTCACGCGATGCCGTATTTACAATTACTTATGTTTTTAATTTGATTAACTAAAGTTACCTCACGTCGCACATAGACGTATGTTAAGAGTAGGTTCAGTAGGTACATACCTACCTACAACATATTATTATTAGATGCATTGGTGGCCATTATAAAGAACCCTTCATCGAGCCCTCACCATACTTAAGTAATAAGTAAGTGAACCCAAGTGATTGGAAGAAAAGAAGCTATATTTCTCAGAATCTGCTAATCTCCGAGATAATTAGCTTTTTCTTCTCTAAAGTTTTATTACGATTTTCCCTTTTCCGTATATTTAGAAGGAAATTGTTGCTATGACATAAAATATGGAATCAAACTGTTTGTAAACTCATTGTATTGTTTTGTAGTATATTACACATTTTATTATTAGTTATATACATTGCAGTGTGTAATTTAGGAGTTTGAAACAGCTACCTACTTGTAACAGTTGTTAACAGCTTGAAAACAAATGACAGGTGCATATTAATGTAGGTAATATTTCAATTTGAACTCTCCGACGGAGGTTCCTTAATGTATTCACTCTCGGAGATCAATCGAGCCCTCTTCATATGCCGCAAACGCACATATGCGTTCAAATTGTAGTTAAAACTATGACACTATGAAACTGCACTGGGAAACGCTTAGAAGCGCCAACTATAGCGCTAAAAATTTAGAACCAAAACTAAGGTAGAGCCAAAATACTGTAATCCAAATTTTCTCAACCAATTGCTTACGACGAAGCAAAAAGGCTGAGTGTGAGTAGGTTGTGAAGTTTGTTAATAAAATTAATAGTACCTAGTAAACATTTTCATTAGAGGATCGTGGGTTCGTGGTTAGCGCATAGACACGCCAGCCACGGGCAAGGGTTCGAGCTTAGTCTGTGACGAACATGTATCCAATCTAAATAATAACCACACGACACTCTCTGATAATGATGCGATAGGTCAAAGGATTGAGTGATATTATTACGAGTAGGTATGTTTAATTTTCGAGATTATTTTGTGTGGATATTATACGGATACCTACCTATACCTACTAGCACAGTCGCTCTCAGGTCAGATCAGATATGGGAATGGAGAAGGCGACCAAACATAAGTTATGTGGATGTCATTTTGTTGACAAAAAAAATAAGCAAGTTATTGTAATTTTTATTAGTCAGTCATCAAAACCGACTAGGAGGACTATATAAAAGACAAAGACTTGCGTGTTCAAATATTTTGTTAATCTTCACTTTGCTTCGTCTGGTAATTACTGACATTGACTTTTTACACATCTCTTTCGGATTGTATGCAATGAATGCAAAATGGGACGCTGCTCTATGAAATCTCAACGGAGCCAATAATGGGACCCCAGAATGTCTTCAATAGCAATCAAAAAATTTGGCTTTTATTTGAAACCGTGGCCATAATATCATGTTGTTAACAAAAAAATTTGCTCATTGGATAAATAATAGTATAATAAGTACTTCCATGCTGATCTGGGAGCAAAAGAAAAACATAGAATGTATCAGTTGCTTCTCGCAAACGTTGCAAACACCTATCGAGGGAATGGGCGAAATTGTTAGGAATCATGGTACAGGCGATACGGCTAGCAACCCATCACTATATTGATTCCCCATTCCACTTATACGCCTACAATCATGCTAAACGTGGCCTTTAGGTCTTGTTACCTCAGGCTCTGTCTAGCCTGTAAGGGATATACCTAGACGTGATTTGTGTATGTCTATATATGTATAAATAATAGGTCGGAGAGTTGGACAGTTGACAATGGACGGTGATCGAAATTGTGATCATACTATTTGCATACGGCACGGTGAATATACTCGAGTTGAATAGATTAAGTAAACAAAACAATTTTTGCGAAACAAAAACCTGTCTTCCCACAAAACGTGCCCAAACGACAAAAGTTTAGAACAACTCAAATCTGTTCACGCGCTACAAAGTAAGCAACAACCAATATAAGGTTATCACTGACAGATATAGTAGCAACATGCATTAGAGGCATAGTACCTCGTAGGACGATAAGCGGTCTCATCATCCGCGTTATCAGCGGCTTTATCTCGCTGATAAGAGGCCACCATTTAGGGGACACTTTAACCAGGAGTTATCTTGGCTTGGACGTCATGCTGTCTTAAAATAGTTCAGTGGTTTCTGACGTGTAGGTGCGTGACGCGAGCCAGTGCGGAGATGTGCCGAGATGCAATGGACTCGGATCGAGTCAATATTATGTACGTACGTGATTCAGCATGACACAAATTAATATCGGGCTGGATTCTACATCTATATTAATATACTAACATTATAAAGAGGAAAGATTTGATTGTTTGATTGAATTGAATAAACTTCTGGGTCGATTTGAAAAATTCTTTCACCGTTAGAACCATACATTATCCCTGGTGAACATAGGCTACTAGTTAGGTACTATGGGATAATTGACATCGCCTCTAGCGGAATGAAACGGCAACAAACAGCTGTCATAGTATTTGACACTTCAACGCAAACGCGTTCGAAACGTTTTTTGCAAAGAAAAATTTAGGTACACTTAGCATACTGTATACGTTGTAAAGTAATTGAGTTGTTGATTGTCTCTAGATATAGGGTCTTTTAAAATTGTTCCGGAATATTCCTCTAGATATAGGGTCTTTTAAAAATGTTCCGGAATATTCCTCTAGATATAGGGTCTTTTAAAATTGTTCCGGAATAGTCCTCTAGATATAGGGTCTTTTAAAATTGTTCCGGAATATTCCTCTAGATATAGGGTCTTTTAAAAGTGTTCCGGAATATTTCTCTAGATATAGGGTCTTTTAAAATTGTTCCGGAATATTTCTCTACATATAGGGTCTTTTAAAATTGTTCCGGAATAGTCCTCTAGATATAGGGTCTTTTAAAATTGTTCCGGAATAGTCCTCTAGATATAGGGTCTTTTAAAATTGTTCCGGAATATTCCTCTAGATATAGGGTCTTTTAAAATTGTTCCGGAATAGTCCTCTAGATATAGGGTTTTTTAAAATTGTTCCGGAATATTCCTCTAGATATAGGGTCTTTTAAAATTGTTCCGGAATATTCCTCTAGATATAGGGCCTTTTAAAATTGTTCCGGAATATTTCAGCAGGTAATTGGGTTAGTTAGACTAAATAGCCCTAGAAATGTTTTTCAGGACTTGGGAATCATAGTTGACAAATAAATAGTTACCTGCTATGGGTGGTGTAGCAGTATAGCACGCATCACGGAATGATGAGGATCCGGGTTCGATTCCCGGCCACAGCTTTAGTTTCGGATTTTTTGTATGTTCTAATTTCAGTGTCGATTAGAAATTTTAATGAATAGTTGTTCCAAGTGGACCGCGTCAAGGGCGCGATTCAATTTTGAATCAAAAATTTAAATGAAATAATGTGTTCAGTAACTTCTTTGTCTTTAATTTTTACATATATACATACATACATACCGCCACGCCTCTTTCCCACAGGGGTAGGCAGAGACTACTTTATTCCACTTGCTACGATCCTGACATATTTCTTTCGCTTCATCCACAGTCATCAATCTCTTCATACATGCTCGTCGGTTTTGGGTACTCCTGACCTGACCTTTTTCCAAAACGTCTCCTATTTGGTCTCCCCTCCTTCGTTCCTCTTCCTTCGTTCTTCTTCGTCTAGGTCTTCTCTTCTTCTTTTAATTTTTTGTGGCAATAAATGATCTTTTATCTTTATCTTTATCTTTGTAGGGGTGTTTAGTCGAAGTAACCCAACCCCCAACCACATGCTGAAATATTCCGGAATAAAGGTGCGACCACACCGGCGCGTAAAAGACGTTGACGGTGCGTTTACGCAACAAAATGTTTGAAAAAGTGACGCCTACGACACGTCACTGCGTATACGCGCGTGTGGTCGCTCCTAAATTCTGAGTAATCTTGTTTTTATAATTCGTAGTTAGATCTGAGGTAACTAACTAGTTCTGTTAGTCAAAATTGAAGCTAAATACTTATACCTAGATGTTAAAAAGAGCAGCTGTTGTAACCACATCTCTAGGAGGGATACGGTCGCCACCAGATTGTTTGGGCTATTACCCGATGACGCGTGCGCGCGGGTTATGTTTCAAATCGGAATTGGTGTAATCACGATCAATAACGGTGCTTTGTTGTACCAGTCGTCTTAACAAACGTAGAATTTTGTAACAACTAATGTTAGGTAGAATAGCGATTCTGTAACATGAGAATAGTGTGCTTAATGTAAGTTTTTGGTCACGGAATAGTCTCGACTGCGTTTGCGGTAAACTGTCAAATACTAGTTGTTGTTTTTTGAATTCATCCCATTTGGGATAGGCAAAGATCAAAAAGATCATACAGCCAAGTATTCTTAGTGTATTTTCCAAATTCGAGATTCATGAAAGCCTTAGGCCAATTCTTCAGTGTAAAGTGTCAAATACTGTCATTATACTGTCAAACTCTTTGTTGTTGCCGTTTCAATTTACGCACGGTAATTGACACTTTAACGCGAACGCGTTCGAGACGATTTTCATGTCAAAAACTGACACTAGTGGCTCAGGCTGTACCTTTTTTAGGATTCCGTACCAAAAGGTTAAAAACGGGACCCTATTACTAAGACTTCTCTGTCCGTCCGTCTGTCACCAGGTTGTATCTCATGGGCCGTGATGTGATAGCTAGACAGTTAAAATTTTAACAGATGATGTATTTCTGTTGCCGCTATAACAACAAATACTAAAAACAGGATAAAATTAATATTTAAGGGGGGCTCCCCTACAACAAACATTTTTTTTGCCGTTTTTATAGATAATGGTACGGAACCCTTCGTGCGTGGGTCTGACTCGCACTTGGCCGGTTTTTATTACCTGTTTTGGCATCCCACTGATGGGCAAAGGCCTCTCCTCTCGACCTCCACAACTCCCGGTCGACGCAATGTCAGGCCATTCTCCTTATACATTCCATGATTCCATTTCTTAGGCATTCCTCCATGTACGCCAAATCGTCCCGCCATCGCGTTCTTGGTCTGCCTGGTCGTCTTCGGCCATTCCACCATTTCACCAAAGTGGCTGAGTGTGCTCACCTCTGTGATCTCTACCGCGTGTGCTAGTCTGTTTTTACCGGATAAACCTTTCAAAGCTGAAAAATTGCGGTTTCAGAGAGCAAAAGAGTTAGGTATGTCAAACGTTTATTATGGCAAACAGTACATTATGCCATGTGAACAAATGAAAGGATTCGGTATTCGAATATCTGGTACCTTCGAGTACGGAACCCTAGGAACTCCAATAACTTTCTCCGTGTTCACGCTAAACTAAATGTATTGGTGCGATAAGTAGTTTTTAATGGAGCCGGCCTTCACGACACATTACGTCCCGAGTACTCCTCGTTTGCATACTAATCTTTAAAGTTATGCAGGATGGCCTTTATGTGGGAAACTATTACATGATGTTTTATAAGCATTATACGGCTGGATAACCCGGTTATTAGTCCTGTGCTAGTTGGTACACCGTGGTTGGAATTTTAAAAATAACTCTCTTAAAAGTTCAAAAATGGGTAAGGAATGTGCTGAATTTGGATTAAGAGAAAAGTAAAAGAAAATAACGGCTGTAATCAAACTTTGTAACGTAGGTACATTTCTTTTGAGCTGTAGTCGTACACAGATTTTGACTACAAGTCATGGTTTGGTTGTTTAATGGCATGGTTTAGACAGTCAGTAATACCTTGATACTAGTATATATCAATAGAGGATGGTGGATTTAAAAACAAATTTGCTGGGTTGCATAATTATTATTTCGCGATCGCTATATGCGTGGATATTGAACGTCAAATCCATGCTAATGATTATATTACAGTCGATCAAAGAATTCCTTTACCACTCGTGAGATTCTGTACATAAAATAAGAAACGGAATCCTAAAAGTTAGGACAGTCAAACGACACGAGCGAAAACAAATTAGATTTCAAGTTATAACGTATCAAATCCATCCGAGCTACCATTAAAGAACATACAAAGAAAAAACATTCGCAATTTCAATTTATATGATGTTTTCCCTAGCAACGAAAATACTCTGATTCCAATTTGAGGGCGCTAGCAAATACAAACATAGCCGTACAAAATAAACAGTTCTAGCCTCATACTTTCTTCGGTTGGTTTTGCCACACCCTGAGTAGGTACTTAACGTAAAAGTTAGGCTGAAACAACCAATCTGGACGCCCGCTACTACTTTACACCATGTTGAAAATAGAATGTTGTGCGTGTGTGCCTTTGCAGTCACATTGCAAGGGTTGTCCGAATATTCAGATGAGGAGTTAACTCTCTCTAAATATAATGAATATTTATTGAACGCCACGTAATACACAACATGGAAAACAGGTACCAAGACAGTTTCAGGTATAGTTTTCTAAATTAAATAACAGAAACCTGAATGCAAAAACAAATAAAATAAATAAGCCCTAAGAACCTGGCAGCAGAATTTCCAGTGAATTAAATACAGCAGACGGGACATATTTCTGTGTGATTTGTAATTTTGGTATGTCGAAACTCGAAAGTGGTGAAACTTGGCGCTGAATTGAAATACGAGTAGATTAGACGAACGTTACAGCTCTTATTAATCTGATTAGGCACTCTTAGCTCAAAATTTAATTTGAGCTCTAGTTTTGTAGAAATACTACACGATTTTTTCCACTTTCAAATGGTACACTCGATTGATGAGCTATCATAAATCGGGCCCCTGTAAGAACAGAAGAGAAGAAATATCATTTTCTTTAAATACAAACGAGTTAGCGGACTCGTAGCATACTTGTCTACGTAGCACAAAGAGTTGACTATATTGGAAGCCCGTCAGCATGACAAAGGCGCATATGTGCCATGTGAATACGTCAGATTTGTAATATTTGTGCGTGTGTGTAGGAATATGACTAAACTGTGAGTTGTTTCGTAGAATTCTATGACACTGCTAAGCCGCTTCTGGCTTATTTTTCGAAGGTAAAAGTTAGAATATTGTAAGTCTAAAAAATTCAGCAACATTGACCCAATCAACCAATCAGTTAGGATTTGACCGATGTTGCGAATTTGGACTTGTAAAAGTGTGAAGCTACAGCTTCGATAAGCGTAGTATAAAAATATAGTTGTGTTCCGTACCAAGACTTTCCCGTAAGAAGGAAGACAGTGACTATAATGACAGGTTGCGTTCACACTTCAACAGTCTTGTTATTAATTGAAGTGTCGATTGGTGGATGATTGCACTAGACTCTAGATGAGAGCAAAAGTGTATAGCGTTGGCTTTTTTGGTAAAAAGTGAGCAACAAATCGAGAAAATAAATAAAAACTTACATTTTTTACACAACGAAGTACTGAAAGAGCATCAAGGTTGTACTTAGTATATTCCTCTTATGCTTACTTACAATAACAGTAAAACTATGGTAGATAACGTATAACCTTTTCATTGGCGCATATCGAATGAAAAATGAACAAAACAAAATCCGTTCTATGTGAAAGGATTGAATGAAAAAATCACTGATTGAAATAAAACTCAGGCAGCCAGCGCGTTTCCTTTGTTTCTTTATTACGTCTCTTTCCTACTAGGTAGATCAGAAAGAGATGTAAAGTGACAAAGAGAATTGCATCTACTTATGCTACCCAGATTTTCCACCTATATTTTACATTGTGATTCTTTTTCAAACTTAGTGACTGGAAGGATGGAATTCTGGTGATGTGAAAGGATTTAATTGTTGGTGAATCTCAATACCTCCCTGTTATTAGGTTTCTGGTATGCAATAAGCATTCAACATTTTCATGAATGAGTATCTTTGCTTTCAAACAAATGATAACAGAGTGAAGAGAAGAGTCCTTTACGTGGTCGTACCCCTTAGCATATTTATGTGAAATTTCGACCTTGTCCTATGAAAATATTAGATACGTGCCTAACGGAAAAGAATGAATCTTAGAAAATAATAGTAGAGGAGATTATAGTGATCTCGCTGAAATAATATACGAAGATACGTTTTGAGGTACCGTACCAATAAATTACTTGCTATTTATAGATACACTCTTGTTATGGAGAACAAATATAGGTATAGTAAATAATTTACATGTACTGTTGTCTGTCACATTTGACACATTGTTTAATTTAACCTGAGTTTACTTAAAGCCAAAATCATAAATAAGTGATCATTCTCATTTGTAAAGTTTTCATCATCATCATCGTCTTCAGCCTATATACGGCCCTCTGTTGGGTACAGGGCTCCTCTCATGAAAGGGCCCAGTGCGGATTGGGAACTTCACACACCATTGAATTGTTCCCAGATGTGTGCAGCTTTCCTCACGATGTTTTATTTCACTGAAAACTCATGGTAAATTTCAAATGTAATTTCGCACATACATTCCGAAAACTCAGAGGTGCGAGCCCGAGATTCGAACCCACGTCCCATCTGCTCGAGAGGCCACAGGTCGAACTACTAGGCCACGGCTTAAAGAGTTTTAATTAGAATTTTTTTTAGCGAGTCATTAGTCACTGTCAGTTGTCATAAGCCATTGCAATAACATAAGACTTGACTATTCTCTCAGAAACTATACTTACGAGCATAAAATAACGGGTCACTTTTCATACAATTTCTAAGTGAAGTGAGTGTGTATTGAAATAAAATATCGGATTCATTTGTCACTGCTATGTTGAGAGCGCGGACTACTTTGCCTTAGTGCACCATTTATTCTTTTCACTGTAAAATATGATATACTTAGGTACATGGAATTCAAAGAAGGCTTTCTATCTTACTTTTTAAGGAGAAAAAAGTTGCTATAAGAGGAGAGTAAGAGTTGCTAAGGCTTTCTTTTCGTTCTCTAAAGGGTGGGTATAGGTACTTACGATTCGATTGCTACTATTCATCGTTCAGACTGTGAGAGTATGTATGTATGTAAACTCTTTATTGTGCAAAATAAACATGAGACTAATACAATTGACAAACACCGAGATACATGCACAAAGGCGGACTTATCCCTTTAAGGGATCTCTTCCAGTCCACCTTTGAGTGGGCGAAAGGGTCTGTGTGATCCGAATTAGACGATATTGATACGCTACTACGAGTATAGTGTTTCGATTAGTCTGAACGACGAATCGGTAACTACCAGTGTTGCCAGAACTGAGTTCCCAAAAAGTACATATCCAGCGCTGAAAAGGTACATTTTGGGATAAAAAGGCGCATAAGCATTTTTTTTACTCAGCACACTCCTACAGTTCATACACAGCTTCTATCGCTCTGTGTTGCCACAACTGTTAGGCGGTGGTTTATAAAATGTAACACATAATTTTGAATAAGAACAGAAGGCCCGTAAACCCACATTATACATAAGACATTGGAGGCTATAAAGGTACGACAAATGTGCAAAATGTACGCTAACTGCAACGCTGGTAACGACTGATCGTAGGTACTGCCGGTATATGGCGTCCTTAACACTATACGGCGTATAGTATACGCCATCATGCGGAGCGTGCGAAGAGTGGCACGGGCGTAGCCAGGTTTTAGGATCGGTTGAAGAAAATAAAACGACTAACCCCCTTATTCATAAACGCTCTATACCTAGGCTTCTGCTAAGCAATCGCTTATCCTTATCTGTGAAAGGTAAATGTCAAAGTGACAGACAAGGACAAACGATTGCTAAGTTAGCAGAGGCCTACAGAGCGTTTATGAATAAGGTGATAAAAGTACATAAAAGAACCCTTATATGAGAAATTTATTTTAATTCTATGGATGTTAATGTTATGTTATGTGAATGTTAATATCTGAATTTTTCGGGGGGGGGGGGGGGAGGGGGGGTTTGAACCTTCTTTCTTTCAGATCACCCCAACAGCGACGGCTTGAAGCTGTTGGCACTGACTGCTCTTAGCAGTCCGTCTATGGCCGGCCTTAGCTTTCGTCCTAAAAATATTCAAGTCCATAATTTGAGTAGCAAGCGTTAATATTTGAAACGTTAATTAGTATAAGTAATTCGGAGTATCGTAGCCACGAACCAATGAAGGGTTAACTTGCTAAGCACAGCTGCTTATGGCGGGGGTATAAAGTATAACTTTGAACAGTAACAATTGCCGCTTAGAGTAGTAGCGAAACGGTGACAAATATTAAAGGGTGCCATTTATCTACTGCCAGAGTTATCCGCGATCGTCCCACGCGGGTCTGACTTAAGTCAAATAGTTACAGAATTATACGTATCACTTATATTTATACAGCTTATGTCGGATACAGCGTAACGATCAAAATAACCAAACATCTGAACACCTTAAGCCCTTAAAATAATGCATTGTTCCGATATATTTGGACATACTTTCCCCGTTATTATAATATCTGACACTGACTATATGTACAGGATGTCTCGCAAGTTCCTGTACGACAAACTTACGGGGAAGATAGGTGGGCAGTTCATCTACAAAATATAACAAAAAAACTACTTTAGTAAAAGAGAGGTCAAAACTTGAACAAATTCTATTCTGAAAAAAATATAAGAGAACAATTTAAACTAAAGATCTAAATATCTCGGAAACGGTAAGATTTTTATCGACTTGGCGGGGGCACTGCCGTGCCCCTAGATTACGTTTATTTGTCTATATTTTGGTAAATAACCTACCCACCTATCTCTCTCTAAAGTTGGTTGTACAATTTACGGGACACTCTTTACTTTATATGGTGAAGTTAAATTGGAAGGAGAACCTACCCTTACAGTTATTGCAAATTGGATAAAGTCTTATGTAATTAAGTTTTATATTTTGTATAATTAATATTGGAATTTAAATTACTGAAATAATCTTCACTTAGGTAATTAGATTTTTCAAGAAGACTTTTTGTATGAGAATGTGAGCTAAAAAATGTCATTAGCGACTAGTTATACTATTTTAATTGATAGCAGTACTTGTAAGGGCATGATTAATTAAGGTTTTTCCATTCTGGCTTCGTATGAATAATTTCGAGAATTTTTCAATGCAAATTGATGAAAACTGTATTTTAATCAAAAAATATTAGGACTCGAAAATCTCCAGATAATCAAATTAAAATTCGTAGTGCGGAAAAACTTTGGTTTAGGGATGATTTTAAAACTATTTTTTTTAACTGATTTCCAAATTAATTTTTGAATATCATGTAATTATATACTATGTACTCGTAAAATACTAAATATGCAACATCAGTGTAGGGCTCTAATTCGGTACTAGTTGATATAAATTCAGTATCGTAAATATCCGAGAAGTGTGTCGAATTATCACCATTAAATCATGTCACATAACTCGTTCAAGTAAATCCGAATACCGTTAATAGAAAACGTCTCACGCGAAAACCGCCAGCCGAAAGACATCGGCGAAACTATTCCAAATTGATGCCGACAGCATTTCCTACATTGTTCAATGCTCAACCCCGAGGCATCCCGAGGGATCCTCAAGGACGAGAAGGGCTCAGATTGACAGCCCTGATCGCGGTACCGACTGATGAAAATGGTAATTGTGAAGATACGAAGTTTTAGGTACTTAACAATGTGACACCTACTGTCCTTATCGAAAATTTTACTTTGCGATGTTTGTCTAAATTTTTCCGCATGTAGACTAGACTTACTTACACTTAGTTTGGCATAATTTACACATTTTAATGAAACAAAAAACATTTAAAAAACATTTCCGTGTGGGAAAGAGGCGTGACGGTATGTATGTATGTAAAAAACATTTACCTTGCTACTCCGCTACTACTCAGCTCAGCTCCGCTGCTTAGTAGCGGAGTAGCAAGGTAAATGATTTTCTTTGTGTTTTAGTTTCGGTATACTCGTAATTACAAGAAAACAAAATGACAAAATGTTTTCGGCGGCGAGCGAAATTTAACAGAGCCTTGTTACGACAGAATAGCCCGAAGCCAATAAGTGACACGGTAATGGCTTCAGTAGAAATATTTCAGAAACAGATATTGCTTCTTTAATCTAAAAAAATATTATGCAACATGGATCGGTAAATTAGAACAGCCGTCTATTTAGTCAGGGAATCCTGCCGTCGATACGTCTTATTGTGATCACACCCGGCATCTTATATTTTTACATTTCACCGCCACAATATTTTATTGGATGATCACTGCAAGCTACTAAATATATCTTTACTATTATAAAATGCGGCTCGACAACGATCGCGGTGACGTGCACGGGCTTTACGATGTTTTTAGTCGTATCAGAGTGATTTGTCGGTTTGATATGTAAACTAATAATAATAAAGTTCAGTCTGGAAGAGGAGTTCGTAATTAAGATTAAGAGCCACCAATTTCTGTTGGCACATTCCCCGTTTCGATAACAAGCTGTCAATTTAAATCACGGTCACAATTGTTTATGTCATGGTACCTCTTGGCGTTGCCCTAGTCAGATTATTAGAGTCAAGTGGACTGCGAACGGTATATTTACGCACACCAATATTCGTTATCGTGTTACATTGTTTGTGTCAATTTAAAGAGTCGATCGTTACGAAAAATGTCGACGTCGAGTGCTCTGGGTCAAAGGGCCTGTCGTATATATTTGTGTCTACCCACATCTTTGAACATAATTTTTTGTTTTCACCTCGTGTTTTTTTATTGATTTTTAATGACATAAAAATGTCGGTGTATCTACCAATCGTTTGTTTCTTTTATAGAGAAATTAATCACTGGTCAACAATATGGGCTATCCTATTCTAAAAGCACATTAGTAATTTGATGGCTCTTCCTTAATACTCTACATGGAACAAAGCTATTTTAGTAATTAGGATTATGATTCGAATTGAATTCGTTTTTTTATATTAAACAAAGTTAGCTCTGGACACTATGTCACGCAATGACTTAACATTTATACCAGCGTCGATCGTAATATCTGCTTGTCCTACTGTAGTGTACCGAGGTACTACTTGGCCTAGGGCCGTACAATCAGAGTGCAATATTTAATCACTACAGTAGTTAAACTTTTCCATATATTGGTTAATTCCTATGATTTCATAACTACTATACGATTCCATTACCAATTATTAATTTTAAGTATTCCACCAACCTATCATTATTGGATTACCGTAATATTTACAGATATTATATCTACTGACGCTACTTCTCTTTACCCTCACATAACGAACTCTGAAGTTTAATTCTCGTTTGATCCTTCATCAAATCGTCAGGATTATTCTACCAAAAATTATCTCAACCTGTCTTATATCAGCAATGTTGACAAAACTCATTGCGACCCCCGGGACAAAACCCAGTGAACTAGCGAAACCGTATTTCCCTCGTTTCGGTTGTTGATTCACTTTTTGTTTCCGGTACTATTGAGAACTGTTTTGACTTTTTGGCTACTTTTACTCTTAAAAAATCGCACGACTGCGAACTTTGGCCGACTTTTTTGTGGCATCTAGTAACTCCAAACTCTGACCAAATAAAAGGTCAACTCCCTGTATTGCGAAATGCAAAGTAAAGCCACTTTTAACAGCTTCTTCACGTGTTCATACAATACACATACAAATGCAACCAAACTACTAAACCAACTGGTTGAGATACGCACACACGGACACGGCAAGGCGTTTAAATCTCACTTTATCGTTAGCAAAAGTCGTGACTTTTTAACCGACTTCAAAAGCAGAATGAGGTTTTCAATACGGTTGTATTTTTTTTATTGAGTTAGGGCTACCAAAATAAACAGCCAATGTGATCTTGAAATTTGGCCGTTTTCATGAACGTGACATCGTGGCCGAATAAAAGGGAAATGTGTGAATTTCCTTCGCTTTCAATTCGTTTACGTCCGAGAAAAACTGGCTTGCGTCGTGAATGGGCGTGATACTCGGGACAATCGGGGACCGGGCCGCTTGATTTTTTCCGACATTTCCGACAATTGTCGTTATTACTTACAACCAATTGAAGCAAAACCTTTATAAACTATACCCTAACCCGTCCTCGTAAATCACTCTATCTGTTTTCCGCAAACAAACAAACAGACGTGGCGCATTTTGTTTTATAATATGGGAGATCAAAATTCTTTTGCAGCCAAGACTCTTCTGATATGCCGTATGGGATGAGAGTCGTTCAAATCCTCGAATGTGATTCATGACAGTTGCCGCTGTCCTCCGTTTATTTTACGGCCCTACGACTGACAGCTCTTATGCGACGAAATGGAAGGCGTGGGTTAGTGATGACGAGTGTTGGAACTTCCCAACAGTATCTTAACAATCGAGTAGCCTTCCTTGACGAGCTACTCGATTGTTAAGATTCTTTTTTTTATGAAACAGATGAGGCAAACGAGGGGCTATACGCCTAACACCTACAAAACCAAAGAGTCCTCGTAAGATGTAACACCAAACATCTGTATCACATACTTAATTGACGGGATTAAGTCTTAGTTTGCTATTAAATCGCATAAATACCAATTAAGTTTAATTCAAGACATTTACCCTTAAGTATTTTTTAAACGAACATAACGCCCCATTAACTTAATCCGCTGTCCGCGCGGAGAACAAACTGCCTATCTCGGTCCGAAATGTAGTCCTGGCACGTAATTATTCTTCATTCGCCGATTAATTCGCCATCGCTCCTCGCACCTGCAATTAGGAACCTGGCCGGCTTGAGGTCGCGAGACCATTAATGGTTTAGAGATTGCTTTAGCAGACATATTGAGGAGGGATTTTTATATGTTTTCGATGATTCGTACGCAGTTTATAAGTTAAATACACTTTACGCACATCTTAACTACGAAAAAACGAAAAGAAAGAAACTAAGTACACCATTACTAAGGAAATTTTATTACGGCGTCTTACAAATCTTCAGCCATTTCAATCTTATTACAAATCAGCTTCTACCCGCGACTTCGTCTGCATATAATTATACATATAAACCTTCCTCTTGAATCACTATATCTATTAAAAAAAACGCATCAAAATCCGTTGCGTAGTTTTAAAGATCTAAGCATACATAGGGACCGACAGACAGACAGACAGGAAAAGGGACTTTGTTTTATACTATGTAGGTAGTGAAGAAGATGCAAAAAGTGAACATTTCCTTACTTCATTGGCTGTATCTGGTACCTATTTTTTCCTATTTTATTAGTTACCAGGTCTTAAAAGTATTAGGCCCTTCATTCATAAACGCGGCACAGCAGCGAAGCGGTACTAATTCATCGACTAATTATTTAAGGTTGACAGCCCCATCTTGTATTCTGCCAGTGTATGGCACAGTTACGACGCCACGGTTTGGCGCAAAGTCAAAGCATAGCAAGGAATTAGGTTTACGTATTTCTTAGTAAACACGCTTCGTGCTCTGACTCGAATTCGTTGTTTGTCTGAAGTGTTTTGAGGTGGGCAATGCTCATAAACTTGTACTGGAACTCGCAAAGGAATATTGGAGCTATTATCCACATTTTGCGGTATGTTTTAATTAATATCACGTAAAAATTTTAGATGTGGTCAGTTTTTACTTGCTTAGTATTTGGCCGCAGTATATAGTGACCTCCGACACTAGACTATACCATGCCTTGCGCCTTTAAGCCAGCTCTCGCTTGCTACTAACCCCGAGTTTTGAAAGATCTTTCTGGACCTGTTCCCTCCAGCGGTACCTGGTACGACCAACTGGTCTAAGTTCACTCGGTCATCCCAAGACTTAGTCTCAAGTATGCTTTGGTCTCTTCAATACCTAGTATTAGACTCGGACACTAGGTCTTCGATTCCTCTATTCTTCGTCACCCTCCGTCTTCTCTTTGAGTCGGTCCAAGAACTCTCCAAAGAGTTCCATACCTTTCATTTTATACAATTACCCATTTAACAAGTTGTTTTTATTGGTTAGAATGGTATTGAACAAATTGAACAAATATGTCATAGATTAAATCGTTTTGTGTTTGCCCTCAAAAGACTTAGAGAGACTGTTTCCGTGGAGGCTGCGCTGACGGCTTACCATGGATATGTGTCGTCTGTGCTTGGTTATGGCTTGATACTGTGGGGGAACTCTGTAGATTTTGGAAGGGTATTTAAAATTCAAAAAAAGTGCTTGAGGGTAATAAGTAATGCTTGGAGGGATGATAGCTGTGTCCCACTTTTTAGAAAATTAAATATTTTACCTTTACCGTGTTTATACATTAGGGATGTGTGTGTTTTTGTTGACTCCCATCCAGAATACTTTAAAAAACGGGGTGAAATTATACAGAGGCCGACAAGGGCATGCATTATGTCCCTCTTGTACAAACCCCGCTGTCGTAAAGCGATTTACAAAAGAAATGCGTACAATATGTGCATTGAAATTTTTAATCATTTGCCGGATGAACTAAAAAAGTTGTCGGGAAAGATGTTCAAACGTAATTTGACGAGATGGTTATTGGAGAAATGTTTCTACAGTGTCAAGGACTACTTAAATTATAGACATCATTGACATTGTACATTGATTGGATTAAGTTGACATCATTATTATCTAGGAATGTTATTATTTCATTATTATTGATATTATTGACCATTTTATTGTAAATTAAATGCCTACCCGAATTAATTAATTAGTTTATATTTTAAAATATTTGTACGCTTGCTTGCAGGCTGAATACAGGGACTACTTATACCACTTAAGACCACTGTACTGTACATATACCGTATTCTTACAAATAAACAATTTTGAATTTTGAATTTGAATTTATTATTTGATGTTGGTGTACTGTGACTGGGCTTGAGTCTTTTACATTTAAGTAATAGGTATTAATTAGGTATTTCTTGGATATTGTCATACTGGATTCTAGATTTAACAACGATAATTCGATTTTTGTCATATTTAAACAAACCACATTCCTATCCCAAATTTAAACGCTTTTGACGCTAAGCAGAAACGCCATTTATGTCGACGATGCGGTCGGTTCACGCAGCGAAGCATAATTAGTCGAGTTCTACTCAGCCTGTGGTTGGCTAGGGCTAGCTGAGAGCTAGCCGCTATAGGCGTAATTAAAAACGAGTTTGATTGACTTGGAAACTAATAGATAACTGGCCAGTGTACCTAAAGCAAAATAGTTAGAGTTAGGTTATTGTGAGCTTGTGGATTTGAATTCAATTCAAGAACCCGGCAAAATCAAACTATACAAAAATATAATTGAGTGGGAATTAAGATGAAATTGGTTTGTTTACAATGGCGCTAAAATGGATCGATATGAAGAACAGGACACGCTTCCTTTAAATCTTTTTAAATAGTATTTCGTTGGTCTGCTTGAGACATTGTAAAGTTGTGGTCAGTGTTGATGGTGTTGGTGTACTATTATTTAGTAGCTTTGAGAATGAACTTGTTGGGAGTTTTAAACTCGTATGCATCTTGTAAGTGAGCAGCACTGCCCATGGACATCCACGCTAAGTCATCATCATCATAAACGATCTGCCGCAACGGCGACGGCACTCTGTCAAGGGGAACTTAGAAGAAGATCGAAAGAATTAACAATCACATTTGTAACACGAGGCTATATGAGGCTCGATCGACCGTCCATTTTAACCCCCGAGGGAAAAAGAGGGGTGTTATAAGCTTGACGTCGAAGTCTCCATGTGTGTGTGTTTGTGTGTGTGTATCTGTGGCATCGTAGCTCTCAAGCGGAGGGACCAATTTCGGTGCGGTTTTTTCATTCGGACACCAGTTTCCTTGCGGTGATTCTTAGCCATGTTTGCTAAAAATCGTTCCAGCGGTTAGAAGAGTATTAGGTCTTTTCCAAAATGATATAAGGCATTTTTGGCATAAAATATAATTAATTCTTTATTTACGTATGATTATTCGATTAATGCGTGGGGGGGGAGGGGGGGATTTTATAAATTTTAATTTTTGGTTTATTATTCATTACGAAAAGTGTCAAATTTGGATAGTACGTCTTTATAATGAGAAAAGGCGTTCGAATTCGTAACCTATGTCACATTCGACCAACCCCGCTTGTCTAGTTAACCTGCGTAAAAGCGAAACCGTGTTTCTGTAACCCAATAAGGGCTTTGGATTAACTTCACTGATAAACTGTGAAAATAGATGATTGGGATTTAGAAATGTTCCGGGATTATCTAATTCTGGAGGTGGACCTCGTGTTGGAACAAATTTTGAAACCCAACAAGCTTTGGAGATTAGCTTGTACACAACTGTAAAATGCGTTAGTATGTTTGTACCAATTTAACTGAATTTAGTTTAGAATATTTGTTACATGTTCATTACTTACTTAACTAACGCAAACAAAGTAAGCTGCATAACTATGTATATACAAATATTATGTTGCGACTTCGCGATAGCTTAATAATAGGTACTTATTCCGATCTAGATGATTTTGAGTATTATGTAAGTACCTACTTTAAAGTTGATCCCCATTAAATTAGAAATAAATTTTTCCTCGCCAAAAAGTTCTGTTCGTTGGGGTTTTCTTTGTTAAGTTGGCATGTTTTTAAGTATTACAGATACCTATACACGGTTTTATAATAAAATAATAACTTTAACTCTATTATGTACGTGTAGGATCCAGTTACTGTTCAGTTTTAAATAAAGGGTCCCACTAGTTTGTTTGAATGGCAAATAAAGTTGCTTTATTATTATGGCTACCAGCTACGCTTTCATCCCTTGGTTATTAACTTATTTAGTTTAATATTTCATTTTGGTTTATTTACATTCTGTTTTTAATTAATACCTACTGTCAGTTTCACTCATACTAAGTTATTTTATTTTTATCATATCCAGCAAATGTAATTAAATAAATACTGAAAATTCATTTATTTTGTAAATGGATACTAAAGAATTGACAAAAACATAAACAAAGCCAACTTTAAAAATAACTTTATAAAAATAAAACTCATGCTAAAAAATAAATACTGAGTATATCCGCAAAACAGAAAATGTATGAGAATTCAGAGGCAAATCATGTAACTCATTTAGGTACGAGTATCTAAGTACCCACAGTATGACACCCAAATGTAGTAGTTTTATGCTTTGTCCTACCACTCTCTGTTAAGTTCCTGACATCTTATATGACAGATGTCTATGGCGCCGTCTCTATGATTACTACGAAACGAGCAGAGGCGGTATCATAAATATCTGGGACTTAATATTATCGGGAATTTATCAAATAGTTGTGGAACGGCCCTTAATGTATACACAAGTCATTTTGTAAACGGGTTTTTTCCGTTATTTCCAATCTTGGAGTACGAAAAACATAACGTTTAAAATAGTAATCCAATTGCTTTAAAGCCCTCTTCATCATATTCAATCCTCAATCGCTACTTCACAAGCCTTAATCTGAGTGAACTAAAGCTACACTAAACGAAAAAATCACAAGCATTTATAAGTCATCAGAATCATATTACGCCGATTAACTTTGCGACGGGCTATGTCCAAATAATCCCGCTGTCTAGGGTACCGTAGCTTCAAAGAACTAAAGCAGGACCCAACCTTAAGCTTTAATTTTGGAATTTTATACTGTAAAAAGCCAGCATAATTTTTTTTATTCATCATTTTGTAAGTATTTCAAATTGCAACTGTCTCGTTGTAGTCGAGATCTCACACTTATTAAAGAGTAAACGGAATAAGGAATACGCATGATTTTTTTATTGCTTTAGTAAAAGCTTATTATGTACCTATGAAAAAACATACTTAAACATTTTTCAAAAACTATAAAAATAACCGAGATATAAGCTATCAAAGATTATCTCATCTCTTTCTAGAAAAATATATTAAAAAACAAAACGGAGTTTATGTAGGCGTAGTGTTTTTTGACGTCACGTGAATTTCTCTTTTTAATTGCTGTCTAATTAACTAGTAGGTTAAAACTCTTAAATAACAAAAGTAGGAAATTGGTATTATGTAGATAGGTATTTGTAGAAAAAAATGAAGCTAAACCTAGCATATTGATTAAGCCTTTACAATATACAGATCCGATTATCTCAAAGTTAAACTAGAACTTGACCAAATTTAATACCTCAAAAAACTGCCAAACGAAATTTGAGCATCCTTCCTTTAAAACCCGTTAAAGGCACAAGTGGAGAGAAAATCCTTTATTAATTACCTCTTGTTTTGAAAACATTCTTAAAACATCATTTCCAGTTAAGCTTTCTTCTTAAAAATACAGTCGGAAAACAAAGAGTGCCGGAATAATATAAAGTAACTAGCTTTTGCCCGCGGCTTCGCACGCGTGAACCATGAGCATTTCAAAGAAGCTAGCAATCAAGCAAGCGAGCACCCAAATCTGCAAGCATGTAAGTATGCAAGCAGGCATGCAAGCAGGCATGCAAGCAGGCATGCAAGCAGGCAAGCAAGCATGCAAGCAAGCGTGCAAGCAAGCATGCATGCAAGCGAGCGTGCAAGCAAGCATGCATGCAAGTAAGCACGCAAGCATGCATGCAAAGCAAGGACTCAAGCAAGCATGCAAGCAAGCCCCCGCATTGCCCCGCTGCCTTAATTTTTCTGAAACTGTAAATATTGCAGGATTTTTATAAAACAAACCTAACCTAACCTATAGGGCTGTCCTAAAATATACCTACCCCAAATAGCTTTTGCTCGCGACTTCGTAGTTACGCGCTAAGATGTAAAACGAAAAAATAAGTTTTTTCCCGTTCCCGTGAAAATTTTGGGGAGTGCTTTCGGAGTAGGTACACTTAAAGCCTTTAAAGAAAGACACGTTATAATAAATGTTAAGTCTCTTTCTTCCGCTGTTTCGTCTGGAAACGTAAAATCCCGTTTTTTCCCGTTTTAGTGTTCCCCTACACTCACGAAAAAACCTACGTGACAAATTCCAACTCTTTGTGTCCAGTAGGTAAAACGTAAAATCCCGGTTTTTCCCGTTCCCGTAAAAATGTTAGGAAATCCTGTGTTAATGCTCCCTTACACTCCCTAAGGAAGCTAAATGCTAAATTTCATCTTTCTACGACCAGTAAAACGAAAAATCCCGTTTTTCCCTATCCCGTGGGAATTTCGAAAAATACCTTCTTAATGCACCTCTAGGATATTCAAGGTATATGTGTGCCAAATTTCAAGTTTCTAGCTATATTATGCCTACCGCAGTATTTCTTTGTAAACAAATATTTTTCCCGTTCCCGTGGGAATTTTGGAAAGTACTCTCTTAAAGCTCCTCTGCACTCCCGAAGCAACCTACATGCCGAATTTCAGTTTTCTGCAACCAGCAAAACGAAAAGTCCCGTTTTCCCATTCCCGTGGGAACTTCGAAAAATACCTTCTTAGTGCACCTCTAGGATACTCAAGGTATATGTGTGCCAAATTTCAAGTTTCTAGCCATATTATGCCTACCGCAGTATTTCTTTGTAAACAAATATTTTTCCCGTTCCCGTGGGAATTTTGGAAAGTACTATTATAAATGCTCACCTACACTCCCGAAGCAATCTACATGCCGAATTTCAGCTTTCTGCAACCAATAATGAAAAGTCCCGTTTTTCCCGTTCCCGTGGGAATTTCGGGAAATCCTTTTTTTAGTGCTCCCCTACACTCCCCAAAGGAACTTGAAGGCCAAATTTCAGTTTTATACGACCAGTAAAACGAAAAATCGATCCCGTAGAACTGAATATATAAATCCCGTTTTTTTCCTTATCCGTATATTTCCAAAAATCATTAAAATATTATTTTACTATTATAATCACCTACTTCTATGCCAAATTTGAATAGTCTAGTAATTATAGTTCATAGGATTTCGTTAAACTGAACATATAAATCCCGTTTTTTTCCTTATCCCGCGGGAATTTCCAAAAATCCTGAAATTAGTTTCTTCTTTTTGTAATCACCTACTTTTGTATCAAATTTGAAGAGTCTAGTTATTATAGTTACTGAGATAGCGTCACTCGGAGTCGAATATATAATTTCCGTTTTTTCCTTATCCCGTGGGAATTTCCAAAAATCCTTCCTTAGTGGATGCCTACATTATATAAGGTATCTATGTGCAAAATTTCAAGTCTCTAAGTCCAGTGGTTTGGGCTGTGCGTTGATATATAGTTAAGTCAGTCAGTCAGTCAGTCAGGACTTTGAATTTTATATGTATAGATTATCACTTTGTTTACGGTTTTTTCTATTTTTATACACATTGTTGACTTCTAAATTTTCAATCAAGTAGCTTGGGCATGATTAAATAGGTACTTAGTTGATTTTTGGGACAACCTTAAGGTATATTGGGACAAGATGCTCAATATATTATATTTGAATAACATTCCTCTCGTACAGAATATATATAGTAAAAAGAAAAGCCTCAACTGACTGCCTCATCAACGCCCATCCGTAACTCCAAAGACAAAATGCTGAATTTTTTTTTAATCCTATTTATGACGTAGAAAAAGATTAAAGATGATTTTTTTTTATCCACGGGATAGGGAGATCTAAAACCAGGGTGCAGCCGCGGACGCGAGCTATCAGACAGAAGTATCAAATTATAGGATAGTACGAAATGACATGTAGGCAATCAAATTAAATAATATGTAGGCAATCAGGTAAAATAACAACAATCGGAATACAGTGCGTATACGATGTAAAACCAACCGGTGTAGATTCTTATGGAGATTTTAATGTAAAAGAAATGTCACTTGTCAACTACAAGTCGCATTGGTGAACAAGGGGCCTGGTGACTACTTTGACAGGTGCGTTCCTTTTGTTCCCCAACTAGGTACGTAGATATTTACGTTAGCCACCCGTCTTCCAGTTTCTTGTTTACCGTCTTTCAGACACAAAATCCTTTAGGTCGCAGAGCCTGACCTTATGTTAATTAATAGCCCTTTGCAAGGCCCGAACATAAGCTTCTCCTCGTGCATAATGAGCCTTATTCCGCTAATGGGAATATAAATCGTCTGATTACTCTGGTGCCCTGAACGACAATTTATTTGAGTCATGAAAACTTGAAAGGAAAAAAAGCCTTCTTTGTAAAGCAGGGTAAGCTGAAGCTTTAGTTTCTTATAATTATATTAGCTATGCCGCCATTTTGCCGTCGCTATGAAGCATCAAATGACTTCGCTGAAATGGTGCCATTGAAAATTGATTTCCTAGAGACTAGAGACGTTTTTAACTTCATATAACTGTTGTCTCTGGTTTGGTCCTTCGTCTTGCTTTAGGAAGAAACTAGATGTTAAGGAGTATGCGAGTCACCTGGATGCATGTGCATCTTGCTACACCTGGAAGACTCCGGAAGTGTAACCAACCTGGAGGGATAAGGGAACGCCAATAGTCTCCCTGGCCGTTGATTCCTCCATGCCAGAATATGATAGTGCAAGCACTGGTGGTCAGTAAGATGGTGGTATAGTTGCAGGTGTTGCAACAGCACTGTCACAAAGAGAGAAGGAGGTTAATAGAAATCTGTATACTGTACGCAATGAACGCATATCTACGCAAATAGGTTTTAATTCAGATTCATCTGTGATACATGTTTACGTTTGCAGTCTATTAATGAGTGTGATGACACGTGGGTCTAAAGTGCTTTTTGATTGGCGAGCGTGAACTGACACCTCACTCTACTGCGCATCCGACGTACGCGCAGCTAGTGTAGCCATCATTAATGCACAGATTGTAAATCACCATCTTTTAATACCTGCCTCTGTCATTTGTGTTTGATTTGGAAGAAGTTTATATTTGTGTCTGTTTGGATGTCACCGACAACTTTGAGAATTGTGGTTTAATATTTGTTTTTTTTTATTGGTATTAGATTCGGTTCGGAAATTAAGATTTTATTAACATTTGAAGAAGAGTAATGTTTTCCTTTTAAGAAAATTATACATATATACTTTACCGAATGCTATCTTGGTTTTTGATTATGTTAAACTTAAGGCTTATTGAATACATTGAACTCTAGTTGAAAATTTCGTTTTTGACGTTTTATTTCACACGAACGAACAAAAGTTGGAACAAGAACTGCTATTTTAAGATTAAGACTAGGTAGAGTTTAGTTTATTACGGTGAATTGTATATTACATTTAGTTTTGTCACGTGTCAGTGATATAAATAGTTAGCACCATAAATCATAGTTCGTCAACCTCGCACGCGTCACCAATGGCATTGTCACGTTAGTCCGTTTTGACGTTTTCACGCGTAACGCGAACGTGCGTGTTTACGTTTTACTTTTCAGTCCACGTCCAATTAAGGGGCTACCCTACGCCAATGACCTCGAGCGTTTCGACTCCACAACCCCCCGCACCCTTGCTTATGTACACGTTGACAAGCTACGACATCCTACTGTCACAAGAAACATATTTGAATTATATAGGCAAGGAGCTGGCAGCCCAAATACAACGTAAATACTTTTATGTTCCGGGACAAAATTCCGTCCGATTTGCAATTAAACATTTTAAATTTTTATTAGGTTTAAAATTAGTGCGAACCACTCATAAAATGGAAGGGAAATTGAAAATCCGTATTTATGCGAAAACTTTTTATTTAATCGGTCCCCTTAGATTTCGTACATACATACACACACATAAATCACGTCTTTGTCCCTTACGGCCCGTAAGAGGTAGACAGAGCCTAAGGTAACAAAACCTTAAGGCCACGTTTAGCATGATTAAGGGCGTATAGGTGGAAAGGACAAGTATGTTTTTTTGATAGATTTGGTACAATACTTATAATAAAATTCTTCGAATAATTCCCATCTTTTTACATACGTAATATATTTAAATAGTCTGTCCAAGATTTTTTAGCCAACCCATTTTTATTATATTTTTCAACACACTTGCTCGTAAATTGAGTCTTATTGCACCGCATTTAAGCTCATAATTCAGCTTATTAAGCAAAAAGTTCAGTTATGTATTGGAACAAGGAATATTTTCGTGAATATTAAACTATGTATTTTAGGTAAAAGACGATAAAATAATCATTTAATTTCGACAAATTATTCATTTTTATCTAAAAGTGACCATAATTTGCATATTTCAAGCATTGATTAATTATTTTATTTTTTTATTATAATTTTTATATTAGGCTGTTTAGCAGCCTGTTGTCAGTGTTTTCGTCACGCGCGTGCTAAGTGCACAGCGCGCATGCGCGAGTGCTGCGTGCGGGTTGACGCGGAGAAATAATATCTGCCGCCATTTTTCACTGATATTGTTGATTCAGGCTTTGTTATTTTATTACTTTAAAAATTACTAGTTCAAGTAATAAAGAAATGTAGTGTCCGTCGCTGGAAATACTAAAATATGTTCGGACAATGTTCGGACAGTTAGATCAGTAAGAAATCCAAGGTGTTAATTAGGTACCAAATGATAAAGAAGTTCTAAAGCAGCTCCAGGTAAGCAATGTCTGGTAACAAAGGTAAACTAAAGTTCTTAAAGTCCTTTTATTAACTAATTTTATTTATTTTTCCTCGCAAATGTGTTGAAAAACGTCGTATGCGACGCGTGTGCTTTGGTAATTACACATCTCGGCTCTCTTACCCGCGCTCGCTAGCGCTCGCGCGTACAATACGCCTCGTGTGTAATTACCAACATAGCACACTTGTATCATAATGTACTATTCTAATATACTGAATTTATTATAAAATGTGTTTCATTCTATTATCAGCTCGGTGCAGATCGACGTTATATTCGGATCTTAGACTATAAAGAAAGTGTCTAAATAAAAATGACAGTTGTCAAATCGGACGGACCAACGTTTGCGCAAGCGTAGTGGGTTGCAGCGGAGTGACACGGGTTCCCCGTCTGAAAGCCAAACGGCGACTGCCGCCCGTCGCCCGCACAGACTACCGCGAGCAAGGATTCGTGCGTAGCACTAAATTATGCCTTTTTATTAAAAACTACAAAGTTAATTAAAATTTCAGTAGTACAAACTGTAGTGTTCGCTATTGTCTACTAATATAAAAAGTAGTGTGTCTTCAAGTCGTGTAATAATGGAATTATAGCGGAGTTTAACTGGCGAAAAGGGGTTTGGGATTATTCTTTTTTCTCTTAAGTTATTATTATTTTTTACACCCCAATGAATCAAATTGAAGAATACATACCATTCTACAATATATATTAGTTTCATAGTTCTGCTACCATATTTAAGCATACTTCATCTGGCTTGAAAACAGCGTAAATTTACCCGGTAGCCCCTTAAAAGGTCGCTTAATTGGACGTTATTACGTTGTTCCATTAATATCTATTAAGAAAACTAGTGCGTATGCGCGGCTTCATAAACAAATTAGTGCTACAGTTAGTAATTTAAAATGGTCCTATGCAAATTGAAACATATTGCTTAGCTTTAAGCAGCAGTTTTTTGGGGTCTGTGAAACGCAATAGGAATCGATGTGAACTGATTGAAATATACCCATATCGTCAGTTTTAATAAATTTTTGGCGTTAGAAGAGGATTCAATAAAAAAAATTATCCGCTGTCATGATTTTGTGAAGGAACAGGTACAGTCAAAGGTATAAATATCGATACAGTAAGTGTGTGTATATATGTAAGGTGTATGAAGTCTTGGTAACGTCAAAAGCGACCATAATTGAGAATTGTGTAGAGCTTCCCTATCTTTCCAAACCTCCATTACGACCAATCCTAAATCTTTGAAAATATGGGATTATTACCCGTTCCGGGCCAGCCATGACAATAAACGACCGACAGCTTTAATTAGTTGTTCATTGCTCGGTCGGAACGTGCACGTTACAACAGTTCCCGTCAGTACACGCAATGTATTACAGAAATAGCTCGCCACGCTGTCGGTCGGTCACGGTCGTGACAGACCCGTGAGGCTCGGTGCTCACTCAAGGAAACATTAAAAGGAAATTTGCGAACACTTCGCAGTTCGCTGGTTCGTCTGCACCCATCTTAACAAGTATTTACAATTCAGGTTATTCAAATTAAGCGCAAAATACTTGGTTCATTAAGCGAATGAATAATTTGTAACTGGTGTTATGAAAATTGTTGCGTAGAAAGTTTTCCTACTAGAAACTTTTGTTACTCCCGAGTAATCCTACAGTGCTTTTGAAGGCTTTAATTTGCCCGTTTTTAGGTAACTAGCTTTTACACCAAGCTTGGAAGAAGTTGAGTGAATGTTTTCGTTCTGAGGCCATTAGTAGTTTGTCTGAAAGGGGAGCACTTTCGAATTTAAAAATATACTGAGCTGCAAAACTTTGGACGTATGTATGCAATATAGGTTATTTAATGTTGTTTGGGTGAGGCATGTTCAGCAGTGGACATGTTTTGGCTGATGATGATGATGACTTGTGCTTCGAGTATTCATCAATCATCCTACTAATATTGTAAATGCAAAAGTTTGTGAGTATGGACGTTTGTTACTCTTTCACGCCAGAATGGCTGGACAGATCTGGATCATATTTGTCACAGAGATAGATTACAGTCTGGAATAACACATAGACTTTTTATCTCGGAAAATTGCGTAGTTCCCGCGGGATAGCGATAAATGAATTCTTTGCAAGCGAAGTCGCGGGCAACAGCTAATTCTGTATCACGCCGATTTTTTTGTTTTTCTTTGATTTACCTGCACATATTCGTAATCATGTATCTCAGTGTTTGTCAATTGTATTTGTCTTGTTTATTTTGCACAATAAAGAGTTTACATACATACATACATACAAAATACGTTTAACTTCCCAATGTGCAGCCGGATATCACGAAGATAGGTGAAGCCACTCACGTGTGAAATTGGAACGAGACGCAGCAAATGAGGGCTATTGAGGACGGAATACAAAGAGACATTGCAAAATCAGTAGCAGAATGGTTATCACGAAAGGTTATACAAGATTAGCGGTTGCCCATGACTTTGTCCGCGTATAAAAATAATAGTGGTGAAGCTCCTGCTCGCCACTTTAAATATAAAATCTTTATTCCCTAATCAAATTCCAATTCAAAGGGTTAGTAACAAAAAAGAAGAGAAACAAAACAAATTCACACGAAATTATAAACTTATTACAAACGCCGCGAAGGAGCGGTGACAGGCGCAGCTGCACTATCCTGCGGGAATTTTGTTAAATCTAGCAATTACTTTTTAGCGGTAATGATTCCCTACTTGCATACATACACATAAACCATGTCTTTATCCCTTACGGGGTAGACATGACTACTTGCGTGACTCTAGTAATTAGTTACGGAGGTAGTGCCTCTTTGCAGCGAAAATATTTACCTACCTATACCATTTATACCCTATCCTGTGGGAATTTCAAAAATTCCTTTTTAGTGCACCTCTATGATGTTCAAAGAACGTATTTTTGCAGATTTTGATGACTGGATAGCCTAGTGGCTAGTGGTTAGTGACCCTGACTAAAGCTGAAGATCCTGGGTTCGAATTTCGGTAGGGTCAGGCAATTCTGTAATGAATGAATTTACCCTAGTCATGGATGTTAAATTTTGTATTGCTTAGTTTGGGACTAGGTCGATTGATGTAAATTGTCCCATTATATTTATATTAACTTGCGTTATTTTGGAAAACGCTTAAGTTATCTTGCAACGTTTAAAGTCAGGATGTTGAATTATTCAGAGATATCTGGCTCAGTTTTATCTGCCTTAGCTGATGTTATTAGTAGCTAAAACTTGTTAAAGAATGTTGTAAAAATAATAATGTAGTATGAGTAGGTACACTGCAGTGGCGTGGCGTCAAGTATAGGTACCAGAAAGCAAGCCGAAGGGAATTTTATTAGCCTTTTCCTCTAATTTTGTACAATAAAGTGCCCAACTGCCTTAAAATAGGCAAGCCAGTGGGAATCGAGTTCTATGGACGCCACGCCTCTGGTACACTGTATATAAGAATAGACGACTCACATGTGCAAACCAATACGACTGACAACCCTTCAAAACTGGTACCTATACTTACACGTGTAATTAAAGATCAAGAAGGACTACACATTCTTACTAACATAAATCCATCATCAACTACCAAAATTACATACATAGATATATACAGCCAATTTCTTTTTTCAAAAAGAAAAGGCGAGACAAATGGTCAAGTGACCTGAAATGGAAAGAAATTTCCGCTAGCCGTAGACATCTGCAAAAATAAGGGAATTCAATACGTTTATAAATAACTTATAGTGCTATAACGAGATGGCCTTGTCAGTAACTATCCGGCTATTCTGCCTGCACCCATTAACACAATAAACCCTGCTACGGGAGTAAATGGTGACAGTGAACGGAACGTAACGTAACGTAACGTAAACGTAACGTACCGTAACGTACTTTACGTACTGTACGTACGGAACGTAACGTAAGTTTGTTTCTGTATTGTTTTGTACTGATTTGTGGTGTTCAATAAAGAGTATTTGTATTGTATTGTTGTATTGTAACGTTTTCAACTGTTAGTTATAAGTCCCGAACGCATCGGTTCATACAGTGCCACCGTGATTTGCGAACCATACATTTTAATAGCCGCTGTCAACCAGAACTGATCGCTTAATTTATCTAATGGCTATGTAAATTACTCCGCATATACCAAATCGCTGACGCTTCACGCCTTTAATTACTACACTGAAAAAAAAACGAAACGCGGAATTATCGTCTTTAGTCACCCCACAATAAGAGCTCGTGTGTCTATTGTGAAATCTTTTGTATCAGTATGACTAATTGGCTGTTTTGGTTACAAGGTGACATAGAGATGATAAATTGGTCGAAGTCGGAAGAACGCTAACAAGCCGTGGTGTTCCAAATTCATGCATGGCAAACAAAATATTTACGAATTGTTTTCCAAATCATCTATGTCTATGAATAGCGTGCGTGTGTTTCTGTTGTTTAAAACGGGATGAATACTGGAATAAAGGCAGTTTAAATTAATTAAATGAAAGTTTGCTTGACTGGAAATTAGTTAGGGTAATTTTTTTTTTTACCAAATATTTATAGTGCATGTGCAATGTCGGTAATAATGGGCTATTCTGCAACTGAGATAAGTATTATTACAACCCGTAGACTTTAAGCTTCAAACTTCAAACTTCAAGTTTAAACTTGGAAACTTATTTATTAAAATTATAAATACTACTACTACATACATACCTACTAATATTGTTGCGGCTGGTCGGTGTCTAGATAATCTTATATATAAAATTCTCGTGTCACAATGTTCGGTCCCGTACTCCTCCGAAACGGCTTTAGCGATTCTTACCAAATTTTATATGCGTATTCAGTAGGTCTGAGAATCGGCTACTATCTATTTTTCATTTGAAATTTAGAAGAAAAAAAAAACGGGAGCGAAGCCGCGGGCAATAGCTAGTTTCTTATAAAATTCCCATTCAGATGGAAGGAAGCTCGAAGAATGTGTCCATTTACATTATTCACTGCGTTTAGGTTGTAATTCTCGTAAACGCAACTTGAAACTGACATCTGCAAGAAGAAACTGAATTACTTGATGACTGAACAAATTTTCACCGTTTTCTGCCAAACCGCCGGCAACTGTTAACCTTGTTCTTAATTCAATCACTAATTGCGGAACCCATTTTACATCGCTTAGGCACTAAATTATGCAAAAGCGGCTCGCCCCTCAAAGCTTAGGGTATCTTTATGGCAACTTCATCCCAAACTGTTCTGATAATGTTGGTCGTTCACCTATTCAAGCTACAAGGAAGAACACGAACTTGTAATCATCTATTTTACTAAGTTAACTTAAAATTATGAAGGGACGCAGCCATAAAATTTTCTTATTGGACTACATCAGCTGGCTCTTGGCTGGCTTTTAGTTAGCTATTCCAAAACCTTTTCAAGGGGGGCTTCTCACTGGCTAAAAAAACAACGGGTTGCACTCCGGGAGTGCGGCAGAAGGGAAAACTACACACACGCACACTCGCGCAAGCGCCCAGCGCCACTTAAACGACCCAGCAGGAACTCGTTTAAAAAAAATTTACCCATCCCAAAAAGTGCACAACGCCGATAAAGAACTTTTCAATTCAAAAAATTTTTCGCAAGTGCATCCTACTAATATTATAAATCCTACTAATATTATAAATGTGAAAGTTGGTGAGAATGTTTGGATGTTTGTTACTCTTCACGCCAGAACGGCTGGACAGATCTGGATGAAATTTGGAACATAGATAGATAACAGTCTGGAATAACACATAGGCTACTTTTTATCCCGGAAAATTGCGTAATTCCCGCTTTATCGCTAGATAAACGAATTCTATGCAGACGAAGTCGCGGGCAACAGCTATTTATTTCATAAATTCTTAAAAATAATCCAAAAATCGATTGACTTCTGCAAGTTTAGACTTAACATGTTAGAGTATTTGTATGTATAAGCAGATAATAAGGGTTTGAAAATTCTGAGTTTTTAAAGTGATGCATTTTTAAAAAGTTTCTTAGCATATAATGAAAAGTCAAGTCACTATTCGACCGACTACCGTCAGCATTTTAATGGCTACTATGGATCTATGGCATTTAAAATCCACCTGCAGAATATTCGAGTTCCATATAACTTATAACGTACCTAAACAAACACTATTCTATTAAGACGAGCTGATGTGAACTGTGAAATACATTGGTCTATTGTCCATTGTTCCATTGAGATATAGTGGTGTTACTGGATGCCATAGTTTTTGAAAGCTTCATTACGCACAGCTGACCAAAGTGTCCGGTAGACTAAACACAGCTGTTTACGTTTGCCTAATTACCAGTGTCGGTCAAGGTGCGCTGTAAAATGCTTTCCGGGTCGAGGCTGAGCCAAATATTCGGGAAAAACAACATATTGCACATCAAATGGCAAGGTGAGGCTATTTTTTATGGAAAGTAACAAGCGATAGCATTATTTTGCGCCGTGGTTGCGCTAGTAAAAGCGGAGAGGAGTAGAGATATGTAGAGTCGGTCAATCGCATTAGTTTGAATCCGTGCCACATTGTCATATCACATCACATCATGTCATTATAATATCGTATCATATAGTAGCTGTCATATCATACCTATCACATTAAAAGGATAGCGAGGCGAGTCGTAGGTAGGTATCAATTAAAAAAAAACATTGTACGAGTATGTCAACGACTACCTACCTACTTCTGTAATCAGGAAAGGATTCTTTAAATTACAATACAATACAATACAATAACTCTTTATTGAACACCACATATAACAACCAAAACAGAAAAAAGGTATACAGAATAGTACAAGGTAACAATAGGCAAATTACTAGTTACCTACAATTAATTCGTGAGTTTTTTCTCTATGAGGCTAGGTTAGGTTAGTTTAAATTAGTTGCTAGCAAAATCTGTAAAATGTACCTGGTTTAGAAATCCTTTTAGAGGCAGCAGAAAAGTAGCTCACAAAATAAATGATGTAGACGCGATATTTACCTTCGTCTTCACTTCACGTTATTTGCTTAAGATGCAGCGACAAGGAATAAAATTATAGCAAACAAACTTACTGTGAAACAAGAACTGCAACAAATTGGCTCGCTCCGCAGCCATTGCACGGAACAATAAGCCTTCTATGAAATTGTACACCCGTTCGTTAGTCGAGAAAACAACCAATTCACTGTGAAATTAATTAAATGTCTATTAATATGCCAAGAGCGTTGCCTAGGGTTAAAAAGGATCCCTAATAAAATTATCTTCAGCTGTCTGGAAAAACGTCTTTTGAAAAGTATTTAAAACATTCGTTCCAATTTTCAATGAAGGACTAGTTCACACTTGTACGCATCGCGGTGCGAAGTTGTTTGATACGACATCCACGATTACCACTAAGAAGAGTAGGGTAGAAATGAAACGGGGGCGCCACTTTCTATGTAACGGGCACATTTCTGACGTAAAATGTTTGAATATAACAACAATTTGGTGTTAAACAGTTCCTCTTTCGATCATTTTCTTCTGTATCGTGTGGGAGTTTAATGTCTTCTCTGTAGTCTTGCTCACGTTCGAGCTTTAACTGATGCCCGTTTAGTCTAAAATCAAATTCAAAGTCAAATTGAAGCTGAGTAAACTTTATGTTTAGACTCGTGCATATGTGAGTAACTCAACTAGTTGGCGTGGCGGAGTATAGCTGCATGTGTGCGTGCGACGTTGCTGTTTGTATACGTCTAGGCGTAGTTTTACCTTCCTCTCGTAGTACTTCGATAAATCGTTCCCTCCACGGCCTCGAAATGTAATGTTAGTTGCATGATTTATAAATTCATGTGTGCTAGGCTTTATGATGAAAATACAGTTTTCTCTCGACCTGCAGTAATGTAAATTCAAGGTTCAAGGAAGGCCGGAACGTCTTTTGTGCTGTCTCGAGTCTGGAATATGTCTGAGATCAAAATGTTTTATTATTTGCACCCACTGATTGCACGCCATCATCCGACGTCGTGTTTGTAAACAGACTTGTTACAAGGCTGGGTGATTGTATGATTTTTAAAGTTGCTTATCATTCTGATAAAGAATTATTTCGCACAGTATCGAAAATAACAGATATTCGGAAAGTAGAAATGTTGATGTTTATTAAAGTTTTGTTAATTATAGGCAGTCTAACTAAAACCAACTTTTCTCTTTATTTTTGCTTGAGTTTAGCTATTTAAATAATATCAAAATGGGTCACGGTCCTCTTGGATATCTGACACAACTCATTTAAGTTTTGTTTTGCGCAAGCCATATTTAGGATGGAATCAGGGGCTCATTTGTAAAATATTAAGCTTTAATGTTCTAATTTATTAGTGTCAAGTGTACTCCGACTCCCAGCTAAATGGTTGTTTTAGAACAACGTAAAACAACATGGTATTAGCGAATTTAAAAGTTATAGAAATGGTATCACAGTTATCCAAAACTTAACAATGAAGATTTGCCGCAGATTAGTACAAGATCTATGTATACTTCGCACGGCATGTCACGCTATGACCGGTGTTATATAGCTCCGTACGTTCCGAATCGGCCCACATATCTTGACGATACATTCATCTAGATACCCTTTGTCCCCCGACTCGATGATGGTAAAAGGCGTTATCCTCCCGAACTCCGGGAAGAACGAATTATTCTTGTACCTACTTGGATACTTTATTCGACTTTTGTATCAGGCTTTAAGCTATACGGCAGCTAGGATGGGACTAACGATTAAAGATAATCTTTTGTTTCATTGTACAGGATATAAGCGGTTATTAAAAAAGCAATTCTTTATTTTTTTGTTCCAAAATAAAACTACCGCATGCTCAAAATTCTGTGGATATCTTGTGGTAATTGGTAATTGGTAACTTATTGGTAATTATTAACTTCTGACGGTCAACTTCCGTAAGGTATAAAAAGAAAGCAACAACTCTGGTTATGGAACCAGCTACTATGCAGACTATGGAGTCTGGTCTGGATAGTAGCGAAGTCTCACTGAACAATCGAAGGTGAGGTTGCCTTTCTTAGTGTAGCCTTTTGCAATTTGGTGTCTACAGAGTGTGTGGTGTCAGGTTTCTTATGGCGTGGGTGGTTATGTCGAGTACTGCAATCTCGGAGGGTGCAATCCAATACAATGATGCGTCTGTGTGATCATTATTTCTAGCATAATGGGCTAACCTCGAATAAGCTTTTTATAACAAGACTAGCTTCTGCCCGCGACTTCGCCTGCGTAGAATTATACATAAAAACTTTCCTCTTGAATCACTCAATCTATTTAAAAAAACCCGCATCAAAATCCGTTTTGTAGTTTTGAAGATATAAGCATGCATATGGACATAGGGACGGAGAAAGCGACTTTGTTTTATACTATGTAGTGATAAAACATTTTTTTTAGGTTGTTATGTCCGTCAACCGGACATTTGCGGTGGTATTTAATTAGGGTGACGTCAACGCCACCTGCCGGCAGTCCGTATCAAAATAAAACGTTTTCGCAGAAGAATCTGCACCACGACGTATTATCATAAGCATAGCGTTGTTATTCATGTTTTGTGCGTCGAAAATACATGAATTCCTCTTTGATTTATGTAGCTGGATAGGAACCGAACTGACTCCGTATACTTTCAGTCTCAACTTATTATTATTCGTAGAGTCTCAACGATGTCAGTTTGCTAAACTGAAGTCATTGTAATGAATGGTATCGGGAAAGCTTTGGCGATGACCAATCGTGGCCAACTTCAGGAGGCAGAAGGCACAGTTGCCCTGTTTAACTAGTCCCATCGTAGAAAAACTTTTTCTAAGTGGACGTTATTTATGAATTTAATGATTTAGTTCGTTTGTTCCCAAATTTTCCCCGAATCTTACTCGGGAAATATTACCATACATTATAAATTACTTTCCCAAGCCTTTGGGACTAGATTTAAGTAAAGCGTTAGACTTTAAAACTACTTATCGTGGCTAAGCTTCGAGGCACTTAACTAAGCGTTCAATGTTGGTACCTATTATAAAGGTGCTACTAGAATCTAATTTCACACAAGAGCTCATTTCCTTAAGGCAAGCCGAGATCCACTTTGTTGGTACGTGTGTCTTGTTCTAATAAGCTGAAATATGAAAGAGACGGCTGCTAACGAGAAGCGCTGGCCTGTATTTCCTTAGCAGCAAACTGAGCTTTGCGAAAGTAAACTCATTTATTTGCTCGAAGTCGGGCGAGTTGGGAATAAGTTTGCACAACCAATGCCAAGGCTGGTATAATTTCAAAGCTATGGTAAATTTGTTTTGCTTTTTACAAGCTTTTATTTAAGTTTCAATGTTTGTTTGTTACTTTGTTTAGATGAAACCTTGCAAGTCTGATTTCACCCACTTCCTATGGACGGGTTGGCTTAAGCTAATTGAAATGTGGTAGAATCTCACAAATAATACGGCGTATTATGCGTAAATATGCTTGAATATGGTAACAATTTCGCTTATCTTTCATTTTATTTCAATTATTTTATGCCTATGCTTATTATGAGTGTAGATTCCAAAGCGGTTAAAATCACAAAATAAGCTTGTGCTGTCTTTTTAAAAAAGAACTTAGTAATTTAATTATCGCAATATAAATGTAACGTTCTGCTCTACGTAAAAAATTTGCACGCCCACAAAAAAAAAACGGTGTCACTGCCTTTAATTATATTATTTGAACAATTTTGTTTCACAATAATTATTTGTTCTAACTAAACAACAACTGTTAGCTATGCAAACAATAACTAAATTGCATCAAATATAGGCTAAAATAAGCATGATTGTGTGCCCTTGCAGGGATTCATGTACACCTACTAATCTCGTATAACATCTTTTTTACCATGTACTTGACTTTACAATGAATAAATGAAACGATGCAGTTTTTCAGTTTCCAAATCCAAATAAAAACGCTGTTGTACGCACTAACGTGCAAAAATAGAGCTTCATTGCGTGTGGATTACCATTAAGGATTAATTTAAACACTCCACGCAATTTTCCCCGTAAACGCCAACGTCACGGCGTGACGTACAGTGCATGTTCTACGAAACACCTTACTCCATGAACCTATCAGTAAACACCGTTCTGATCAATAAACAACTGTGGAAAAGCGTAATAATTACGTCTGTTCTTCCAAAAATCATTCAGGTTTGAATACGCTGCCAAGCTGGTCTGGGGCAAAGAAAAAACATAGAATGTACCAGTTGTTTCACTCCCCGCGCAGATGGTTACACCCATCGAGGGAATGGGCGAAAATCTTAGGAATCATGTTATAGGCGATGCGGCTAGCAACGCATCACTATTTTGATTCTCTTTTCCATCCACCACCCACCTTTCCAACCTCAAAGGTGGCCTTTAGGTCTTGTTACCTTAGGTTCGGTCTACCCCGTAAGGAATAAAGACGTGATTTATGTATGTATGTAGAACAGTGGTTCCTAACCTTTTCAGTTCCGTTACCCTAATGACCTGGGGTCTCGGATTAATCGGATTAAACCCCTCACGGACAAGCTTATTCGTTGTTAAGGCAAGAAAATCATCCAGCCAACCAGCTTATGACCCGCGAAAAACCAATTTTACTCCCGAGGGCCACTACAGACGCCTGATTGCAACGTAGCTGTGTGTCTGCCGCAGCCGTGCAGTTGTTTTTCTGTAAAGCTTGTCACGTTGCAAAAAGTAACGAATATTCGAATTTCTAATTTCGAAGACCACAACTCGACGATGGACTGGAGGCGCTATTCTGACAGCCTCGCTCTTGAAGGGATCCAAGCAGAATATTTGCGTTGATATCGTCATAAGTAACAATTATATAAAAATGCTGAGGGCTGGAAACGTATCTAAGCGTTTTCCAGAATTTAACTATTTTGGGTTTTTCTTACTCAGAATCGTTTACCCTACAATACAATACAATACAATAAGGCTAAGTTCAGATGACCGCGCGGCGACGCGCGGTTGGCTCGGCGCGCGGTTCAAGATTGTAACAAATCTATGTTGCCGCGCGGGACAAGAACTTGCGCGCGGTGTACGGCGGCGCGCGCGGTCCCGCGCGGCACCGCGCGCTCATGTACACAGCAACATAGATTTGTTACAATCTTGAACCGCGCGCCGAGCCAACCGCGCGTCGCCGCGCGGTCATCTGAACTTAGCCTAACTCTTTATTGAACACCACATATAACAACCAAAACAGAAAAAAGGTATACAGAATATACCCTATCGATCCTTATGCAAAAAAAAATGTGTCCCAAAATTTACATACCAGTTCGTCACTTTTTTCGTATAGGTATGTATGCAACGTGACGAACAGGAAAAAAAATCCATAGCAAAATCTGGGACTCATTTTTTCTTGTATGAGAATCGATAGGGTAAACGATTCAAAGTAAGAAAAACCCAAAATATTTTAATTCTGGAAAAATGTACATGTGGACTTTTTTATGGAAAACGGTCATATGCAATCTCTCTTAATTGTGTTACGGGTTTAATCATACTATAATCCGGTGAACATCGAGCTCATTGGTTCATAAAAAAGTTGCAGTTCTTATATCCGCCATTGTAACCAAAGACAAAGTTCAGCCCGTTATGTTGGCTGTCCTGAACACGTCAGTTATTTGGCTCGTAGAGAATAACAAAACGTAATTAAACGATGGAAGTTATGGCGAATGTAACGGTTACGAGCTAACTTTACGCCGGCGGCCGTCCGCGGGACACACTGGCCCAAACTACATTAATTATTTAAACTAAGTAATATATGCGTGCAATGAATACTACCCTTTACGGCAATTTAACTATTAAGCTGAAACAAAGTTTCTAAATGCGTGAAATATAAAACAAGTGGGATTCCTCATTACATTAAACCGAAATCATTGGAGTTAGTAACTAATGCGAATGAAACTTTTTAAATATGGCCTCATTAGGTCACTTAGATCCCGGGGAGTAATCTCTTCTCTATTCAAAATAATTGGTACTTTATTTATTCAATGGGGATTGAAAACGAGCAAGTGAGTCGCTAAATAGAAGTGAGCACCATCAGACCACCACCCACGGGCATGTAAAGCCAGGCTCCCGTCGAAAAATATTGTGAATAAAACCGGCCAAGTGCGAGTCAGACTCACGCACCGAGGGTTCGTTACAAATTTACGCGAAGTTAATATTAAAATCCAGTGTTAGCAGAGCCCTGCTCCTATGCAAAATGTATGCAGTGTGGGTTAGTTTTATATTAGTTATTTACATAGACAGAGAGACAAAAATATTCTGTTGTTAGTATTTGTTGTTATAGTGGCAACCGAAATATATCTGTGAAAATTTCAACTGTCTAGCTATCACGGTCCATGAGAAATAGCCTGGTGACAGACGGACAAACAGACGGACGGTGAACTCTTAGTAGTAGGGTCCCGTTTTTACCCTTTGGTTACGGAACCCAAAAAAAGGCCTAGTACCTATAAAAACATTTCCCTCGGACCCCTAGAATACAAGGTAGGTACGGAAGGGGTCTGTGGACCCCACTATAAAAAATCCTACTCTAGAATCTCAGCTCATATTTACTTCAACTTATAGCTGGCTAACTTACACAGTATATAATGAATTATGACACATATATGTATTAAAAGTTTAATAATTTGCTACTACGTGTTACATTATACTACTTTTTCTTTGTTACTAGGAAACCGTATGTCTCAAACGTAAATAGTAGGCAGTAAAAGTCA
This sequence comes from Pandemis corylana, assembly GCA_949127965.1. Classification (NCBI taxonomy): domain Eukaryota; kingdom Metazoa; phylum Arthropoda; class Insecta; order Lepidoptera; family Tortricidae; genus Pandemis; species Pandemis corylana. The sequence goes on along the minus strand of OX421867.1, from coordinate 5,054,994 downwards.
GCCCAGTCTGCGGCAGTAACCGTTTCCGAAGAAGCGTTCCCAGAACTACACAATGTTTACAATCTCCTCAAATAGACCGGATTGTTGGAGTACAATTGTATTAATCGAAAAATATTCTTCCTCGAGGAAAGGGAGGTTTAATAAAGTGGAATAATCTTCGCTGCTTCCAGGAATTTGTTGATCAATATGTTTAAGGCAAACGCCAAGTGACGTCTGAAGAATTTCATTGATAATTTTACCTAGTAGCTTATTGAAAGCTAATACACTTGAGAGTGAGAGAATAACTGGTGTGATGCTACAATTATTTTTGAGAAATTCGATTCTCTTTCAGTAAATACTCTCGTTCTCGTAGAGTCTAGACTTTATTTGAAAACGGTCCAGTGCCCTACATCATTTTGGAAAATAGCTGATACTCTTTAAACTACTGGATCCATTTTTACCAAACATGGCTAAGAACTACCGCAAGGAACTGCCGTTACGATGCTGTGGCCGACACACGACACACACACACAGAGAGAGAGAGACATCAAACTTATAACACCCCTCCTTTTGCGTAAAAAAATAAATTATCTTGCTTGATAATAAAGTTACCAGGCAGCTGGCTGTGGGACATATAATTTCCAGAAACCTACTTACCGCTTATACAAATGTCCCACAATAACATACTGCTACGAGCACAAGCACAAGCCACAAATGCAAGCCGTTTCAATCTACATAGATATGAGAGTTCATTCTGTAAGCTTAAAAACATCGAATACCACCTTTCTGTGTCCTATTTAACATCTGACGTACCAGCGAGCGCACTCCAGTATTTCATCAATGAACCAGCTTTGTTACGCCGCCAAATATTACTTATTACTTATTACTAATATTATAAATGTGAAAGTTTGTGAGAATGTTTGGATGTTTGTTACTCTTTCACGCCAGAACGGCTGGACAGATCTGGATGAAATTTGGAACTTAGATAGATTATTGTCTGGAATAACACATGGGCTACTTTTTATCCCGGAAAATTGCGTAATTCCCGCGGGATAGCGATAAGCGAATTATATGCAGACGAAGTTGCGGGCAACAGCTAGTATTGAATATTTTTTAATCATGCAATTAATCCGCCTTTTCTCCGATTTATAAAATGAAATGATAATGCAATATTAAACATATTCAATGCAAACGCGGTCATCTTCCATGGTGGTCTAGGATCTTCCGCGCCGGTCTGGGAACAAAGAAAAGCGTAGAATGTACCAGGTGCTTCTCTACCCGCACAGAGACAGACAGAGGGAATGGGAATCATATTATAGTTAGACGACGCAGCTAGCAACGCGTCACTATTTTGATTCCCCCTTCTACCTATACGCTCACAGTCACGCTTATATAACGTGGCCTTTAGCTCTATGTTACCCTAGGTTCTGTCCTCCAGGGATAAAGACGTCATTAACATGTACGTATGTGGTCATTTTGCATGATTTGATTTCACTATTGTATCTGTTTCTTTATATTTGTACAATAAAGCATTTACTTACTTACTTACTATTTTGAGCAGTAACCCATTTACATAGTTTAAAGATGTGTTGTCTCCATCTGATTGTTTACCATCCACCCTTGCATGCAATTCTACTTTTCTGAACTACTTCTACATACTCGTAGCTATCCATCCAAAGCAATTTAGTTAGCAGTATACGTCACGTTTCACCTCGCTGTGCCTATACGCCTAACAAGGCCCGGCCTTCGTATGTCCAGCTGTCCAATAAATTCAGCTTAAGAGCCTTCTAGTACTACCTACACACCATCAAAAATACAGGTAAGTGTGGACATGCGATGTTAACATTGCCTCTAGTGCACATTTTGTCATAACGCGTGTCTCGAACGCGTTTGCTATGACATCTCAATCTAGATTTCTACGGGCACATTCGCAGCGCCTCAGTGGCGTATGTCGGCAACAAACTACTGTAGTTTGGTAATATTTGACACTTAAATTTCCTCCATGCTGGTCTAGGAGTAAAGAAAAAACATAGAATTTACCAGTTGCTTCTCTTCGCTTATGGTAAAAGCCCATCGAGGGAATGAGCGAAAGTCTTACGAATCATGTTATAGGCATAGGCCATCACTATTTTGATTTCCCTTTCCACCTATACGCCCTTAGTCATGCTAAACGTGGCCTTAAGGTTTTGGTACCTTAGGCTCTGTCTACCCCGTAAGGGATAAAGACTAAGTAAATTTCCTTCCACGCTGGCACGGGAGCAAAGAAAAAACAGAATGTACCAGTTGCTTCTCTTCCCGCGCAGATAGCCCATCACTATTTCCATTCCTTTTTTCACCTATACGCCCACAGTCATGCTAAACTTGGGTGTTGTTACCAAAGGCTCTATTTCGTGATTTGTGTATATATATTTCCTTCACTCCATTATGTAACTCTCTCACTTCTCTGAGAGCGTGACATGACATAATACTGTTATAGAATAGGGATCCAAAGTGTATGCTAATTTCTATGTTACTATGCATATCTGCCCGCTGGTCGGATGGCGTTAGGCTATCAACTGTAATGCTATGAAGAGACTGACATTTTCGATGCAATTTGTTACGTGGATTTCTTAGTTCGCATTGATTTGCACACGCACACGAACCGCTCCCCGATAACTTTTTTTATAATCTTCTTTTTTTCATGTATTTTAAATTTGCACTGTTCTTCTTTTATGCGTCAATGCGTAATTCTCTTACTTATTAATTGCGCCCAATTTTCATGTTCTTATACTTACCCAAACTTTATAGACAGTAAAGTCTACAAGACCAAGTTAATCTGCCTTAAATTTTGGTCTGGCCTAGAAACGTACGAGACCGTATATTTCTTATAGATATCAGTATCTCGTTTTGACGGCAATACAGCCTGTGGCTTGGCGACTAGCCAATAGCAACAGGTGGGAGAATTGTGAGCTTCTATTGTAAAGTAAATGCACTAAAGCTCTATAAAACGATGTGCCTTCAGGAATTGCAACTTCTTCTTACTTAAATATTCGTATACTTATAAATGGCTCCCTTACATCCCTTCGATGGTTGACCAAATTCATAGATACCCTTTTGCTGGTTGGATTGGACCAACTGTCAAAGCTTGTGTAGATTTACAGAAAGAACTTCGTCAATGTGATCAGACTTCTTCTTCATCGTAAAATACATCACCTTGCATTCGCTCGGCTTTTAAATCACTAAAGCCGATGTGAATCGAGGAGTAAGCATGCCATATTGGTTGGTAGATCTATATAGGTATGCTTTGCTATTACAGAAGGGTGTTATAGTAGTTGGACTATTACAACCTTGTAATTTGGAAGTTATCTATGGGATATTATTGATGCATGGTACTTAGTGTCAAATTTGATTACTAAGATATTTATTGAAATAAATATTGACAAACGAGCAAAAGATAAAAGTCAGATATTGTGGCGAGAAAGGAGTTTGTGAAAAGCTAATAATAATAAAACGTAGGCCGTAAAACATAAGATAATGCTGTCAAATTTATCACATCCTGTCATCGTTTATGCCAATACATAAAATAAACAGAAATTGAAACAAACATCATTTCGTATCATACATATTCCTGTCATAATGCTTTAGGGAATTTGAATTAATAATATTATACCAATAGGAGAAGAGTTTACGGGGGACATACCAATACATTATTAGTGTTACCCATAGAGGAATGAAACAATAGAGTAGAAATAGGCGCTAAGTGTCATTTGGCAGTTTTTTTAAAATATTCGGTCGTCAAATATATTGTTTTTTTTTAATACTTAACCATTAGGCATCTAGACTACATTTAATTCATAATACCATTTTCGCTAACATTTAGTAAAAATCTAACCTAGTCATAAATTACCCTCCGGTTAACTAAGTTTCAAATTCTTACCGTTGTTGCCCAGGTTGCACGGGCCCCAACATCACTCTTTCCCCGTCAAGGCTACCTGCCAAAGGGGTGCCGTAAGGTTGCCCTCGAGAATGTTATCCAACTCACACCGACCTGTTTAGTTATACAGAATTTACTGTGCTTGTGAGATATGGTGTAGCTGTCAGCTCTACCTCCCTCCTCCCCACCTCCCCCCATTTATAGAGCAACAGGTCAGTGGGGAGGCCTAAGTGAAATTACACATTGAATTTACGACCAAGTTACGCAGGTATCAACGAAAGTAAGAAAATATTACCTTACTTGTACGGCTGTAGGGAAGTAATACTTAATTATTATGTAGGATTTCCTTTTCGGAGTCTGATGTAAAGGCGTCATTAGTGATGAATTGGGATCCATTGTCAGTATTGAAATTGATAAAAAATTTGCTTCAATTATATTACAGTTAGGCCCTTGGAGCCGGTGGTAAAGCGTTTTTTCATGTTCATCATGGCAAAAAGAAAGGGACCATCTCTCCGTAACAATCTTATAATTTACTTTTTGTCACGAAATCTTCTGGTTTGTTGATGATCTTTGGCACACAGTCATCAAGTGAAAATATGAAGGAGTAGTGGTCTCGAGGTTTATTATAAACATATTATAGTTCTGTTAAAAGTCAAAAAGTGTGATCATAATTATGGATTATACGATTAAATAATTTTGACATAATTTTGCGGATATATTTTTGAGTCAAAACATGTATCTAGTATCTAAAGAATTTGTATGAAGAATAGAGGAACAACTGGCCAATTGCTAAAAACAGGTCACATTAGGATTTTAAACCGCACTTGATGACATATTTAGCTTCTTGAGTCATTTTACAGCAATAAACTAATTCAAAACTTCAGTGTTAAATAAAAACAAAAGCACGCGATTAGCTATAAATGTTTTGACTCCAGCTTGGCATTTATTGAGTGTCGTAATAATAATTTGATTGTTTCTTTTCCTTTGTCAGTCGGGCAACTGTCTGGACATAAAAGTGGGTTAATGTAAGCGTTATCGACAAAGTTCAGACGAGCACAATATTATGTTTACGAAACTCTATTTATACACGTAATGGGGCTATTATTAAAGCTGCGTTTGAATGGTGTATTGGAATCATAAGCTGATTTATTTTTTTGACGGGATGTTCCTTTGAGGCAAGTTTAAAGACGATTTGTAAAAGTAATAAGTAGATCGCTTTGAGTTTTGCTCGCATTTTTTATCTGTAATAAATAACCGAACGAAATCTAGTGTAACCATATAAATCAACTATGTAGAATTAATACATACATATTCGTGAAGATATTTACAAGTTAAATCTTTACTTTAGTTTGGTCTGAGGTTGTAGAATTTTAGGCCAACTGCCGTTTCTTTCACTGCGTACGTCGCTGGCATGTTAATAACTTGGTGACAATGTTATTAGTATATTTTGTACGACGTAGGAATATTCTGCGCGCGATTGCTGCGACATGCGCTGGCTTAATTTTAATGATGTCTTGAAGGAAAGTGGTACGTGGGACGAATATGCAGTGGGTAACATATTTTACTCATCGACATACCTATATATATAACGCAAATTTCTGTAAAACTATTAGCTAAATGAACTTTTTTGATATGGTAATCTATAGATTGGTTTAGGTTAGGTTAGGTTTGTTTTATAACAATCCTGTTAATTTGTAACTTTCTTAGAAAATCGCGTTATATATTATAAACCATTATGTATTTTAACCCATTATACATTTTAAACTTAATGTATTTTAATACGTACCCATTTCGAAGCAGTTGTTTGCATCATGATCACGGGTAGACTGAAGAAATTGCGGGTAGAAGTTAATGTTCCACAGACTGCGCGCGAACTACCCTCATTTTTGCACGTCTGCGTGCACTGTTATTACCATTGGACGCGTTGTTAATATCTGTTATGTTAAAAACCGTGGATCTTTTAAATATGTTACGTTAAACAAGGTTTTTATGGTCTGTTCAAACAGCGCCCTTTCTTAAATGTTTTTCTGTCCTGATGTAACGTTTTGTCGAATGATTGAATTTAAACATACATATATTATGGCCTGAGAAACAAATTACCCTCATTGTTGTAGAAATATGGGAACTTAACAAAAATAACCACGTGAAGCCTGTTTTTACAAGTTACAAGCGTTATATTAACTTGCAACGTATGTTTTCTGGGCGGAATCTTGCGACTGAATTTCGAAGCAGGTTTCTTCAATTGATTGAGCTGAAATTTTGCATACTTATGTAAGTCAGGTGACAATACAATAATCTGTTAGTAGAGTTCGGGTGACTAGTCAACAAAAAAGGAAGAAGTTATGAATTTATTTTGACAATTAGAGAAAAGGACAGAAATACTTACAGCTTGCAATCGCAGCGCAAACTCAGCATTTTCAACACAATAACCTTTATAAATCTAATTTGTTTCTGTCTTTTTTCACAAGGCGTCGTACTTTGCTCACAAATTTCACGTACCAAATTGTCCTCTAAATTAGCAAACACACTTGTAAATTATTCAGGAAGTTCCTCGAAAATTCCCAACAACGATTCGAATGGTAAACTTTTCCGGGAAATTGAACGCGAAAGTTGGACACCTGTATAGGTTAGCCGGTGAACGCGTACCCGGCATGTTCCCGACCCTGTAGCCGAATAAGTCTTTCTATTTTTTAATACTAAACTACGGTGAGACTCAAACAATTATTGCAGTAAACTGGATAACTCACGTACGAAAATATCGGATAATTGGCCGACAGTTTCGATTATATCTGACATTTTTAGTCTTGGAATGCGTCACGGGTCCACAAGTCACAACACTGTTCAAGAGTACGAATCTTGGATAGACTTTTTCCCTTATTACTTTTGGCCTGCCAATCTTTCCGTATATCACAGGCATTTTACTCGGATACTATGAAGCCGGAAAGTATAAGGCCGCAAAACCTAAACTTTCTTAAAAAATAACTATTTCTAAGTGATAACTGTTTTGGCTTAAACAGAGTTGCCAACAAAATTGCATTTTTTTATTCCGGCCTGTCAACTTTGAGGCCCCGTGTTCCGTAATTTGTCAGTTTCAACACCCGAGCTGTCGGAGTTAGATTTGTTTTAAAACATTTGGAAGGGACGTAAGTATACATAAGTAGATATACATATGGATGTTTCATGTTTGAGCTGACGAGTTAAGGGTGTATGTGTTTGCATCGGGCCCAAATCAGGTTGGAATAGAAATATCTATAATTACAAGGCATTTTAGTATTTCACTGGAATACTCTAGCTGAAGGTTGGGTTACGCCGATTTAACACTGCTATAAAAGTTTTATAGCGTAGTTTTGAATTCAAACCGTACTTCACAACTATCCAGTAAAGTCAAGTTGAACAAAACCGATTAGAAGACCCGAGGGATTCACAACTAACATAATCGTTGCACCAGCAATACAATTAAGACTGGATCTCTATACTCTGGAAATTTCGAAATAACTATTACTTAGACTACACGGGAAATTGCGTTTTGGATTGTATTGCAAAAGTTTCATCCGTGCATATCAAGAGCGGATTGTTTCGAGTATACCTGCGCCCACGTAACATACCCAAACCTACAGACAGCTTAACGATGATATTCCGTGTGGTCTTAATATACTGACGGGCAAAAATAACTGGCTACATCGCTTACAATATATATATATGTCGGGTCTCCCTCTGGGGTATCACTCTCTTTTGGCCGGACATGATAGGAATCACGAAATGAGACTCGGTAGTTATAGCACACCAGTGTATTATCTGATTTCAATGACTAAATCACTAACCTTAAACTACTAGACTGTTCAAATGTTGGAAGCGCGGTGTGTTCACCGCAGAACTAGCAAGACGTGCGCACAATCCCACGACTCTATCCAGAATGCCCGTTGGTACCCGCTTTTCTACCCTTCTCAAACTTCCGTAAAACGCACTACCGCCGGGCAAGTTAGTCATCCCTACGATCGCTAGTTCTGCGTCGACCACACCCAAGCTTTACTGCTTGGCGTTTCCAAACGTCGCCGGTAGATGGCGTTGAAACGAACAATAGCAATCAATAGGCGCTGTACGCGAGCCGAAACAAATCTAAAGCAGTTCTTAAGTCTACCACGCGTGGCGCCACTGTGCTATGAAGGCTCTCCGACACGGCCATCATGACACCTCACACGTCCCCGTGTGACGTACCTGAAAGATGAAAAAAAAACTTGCAACAGTAAATGTTCAAAGTCTCGGCCAACCTGACCATGTGAGATAAGGTAGAGATGCAAAGTTGGATATGTCTCAAAGTGCAACATACTTCTTACACAATTACTTTAGATATGTACACAGAAAACCGAAGTGTTAGTAACGATATGCAGAACCAATTGTAGACATATATCACTTGCTTCCATTTGGAAAGTCTTGGACAACCCTTAAGAATGCTCATCGACGAAGAACGGTCGTTTTACAATAACATGACTCTTTGTTGAACACCACATAATAAACGACATAGAAAACAGGTACAATGAGAAAATTAATAGGTAAGCATAGGTCTTAATTTGATAACCACTGAACAATTCTTTAGGGTGACCGACAGAATAATCATTTTCGTTTCCTCAAACACTCCTGGACAATCCTTAAAGGCGACCGATGGTTGCCTAACCAGGTGACCCCGTGGACAACCTTCAAGGACGACCGAAACCCGCCTCCATCTGGCTTTTCCTGGACAATCCTTAAAGGCGACCGATGATTGCCTATCCAGGCGACCTCGTGGACAACCTTCAAGAATGACCGAAATCCGTCTCCATGTGGCTTTTCCTGGACAGCCCCTAGAGGCGACCGATGGTCGTCTGAACGACCCCATGGACAACCTCCAAGTGCGACCGACAGTCATTTTCCGTGCAAACTCCTGGACAACCAGCACTTAGCGTCCGATATCTTACACACATTTTTATTACATTACTATCTTTAATCATCGTAAAAATTAGTACTTCTCTCAAGGTAAAGGATCTGCTTGCGCGTCAGAATTGTCACAGTTACTACTCTCAATGTTTTCGTCTTAGAGACTATTGTCTGGTATTTTTTCGTAGTCTGTCGTGCGCGTACTTGTACGTCCGGTTAGATTTGAGAGCTTTTGGAATGTAGCGATCACCTTCTAAAATTTCAGTTATTTCAAAGGGACTCTTATATTTGGGATCAAGTTTCGTTTGATTTCGCCCATTGTTTTGGAGCAGAACAAAATCTCCAACACAAAAAGGGTTAAGCTTAGCTTTCGTTTTATCGAAATGTGTCTTGTCATATGAATGGCTAGGCCCTGGGCTAATATTTCACGTCCAACCAAAATGTCATGATGAAAATAAGAATCTGGCAAAACATGAAACAAGAATTTTATGAAAAGGTCGTCAATTTCAACAACAGTCAGTACCTACTTGTACAGTAGAGTTCACATAAGTCTGTCCTATGCCAGTCATGATTACAAAGTCATGAAATCGTTTTCCGTTAAATTTGCAGGCGACAGATTCTTTAACTAAAGAATATTCTGCTCCTGAATCATAATAGAATGGCAAATGCTCACCGGAGTAGCGCAGGAATCAAGTAGGAGCTTCCATGATGCAGAGCTCCACACGTTTCTTCTTGAGAGCAGCCGCATCGCCACTGCTTTCCTCGCGCCCGCTCTTCTTCGGACAGTTGCTCGAGTAGTGGCCCTGCTCGCGGCATGCAAAGCAGGTGACAGATCTGTGTGCAGCCGATTCTTTCTTGGCAGCATCAGTATTCGGTCGGTTGGAATGCTGGTCTGCCACTCTTCTTGAGAAGCATTGAGAAGACTTGTCGCCCAATTCGTAACAAAAAAACACTTGTAACAAACACAACGCGGCACGACAACAGTTGCTACCAACTTACAAAGGTACCGCTAGATGGCGCTGTCTCCTGTACAAACATGCCAACGTTTGTTCGCCGCGGAACATTTAAGTTAGTATGTAAGGTTTGCTTTAATTATCTAATTTCTACAATAAGTAAGTGTACTAGATCGATCCTGGAACTCCGGGTTGGTTAAGGGCCTTATTATCATAGGCTAGCTAGATCATAATTACTTGTAAACAAATCGCTCTAATAAATTACTTTCTTCGAGTATATTGGTTTTAATCACCGAACGCTGCGCTCCTGCACTACACACTTAATATTTGCATTAGGTCCTGCTTTGATGTCGAGGGCTGCGATTTATTTAAAGTTTCCAACAAAGCCATGAAGTTCCGATTCTGTTGTTCCATCAGTAGCCGCCACTTTTCGTCACTTCGCCGTCTGGCCGGCAGTCGCGGAGAAAAGCTAATGGATCCCACCACTTCTGATGTCGGGTCTCCCTCTGGGGTATCACTCTCTTTTGGCCGGACATGATAGGAATCACGAAATGAGACTCGGTAGTTATAGCACACCAGTGTATTATCTGATTTCAATGACTAAATCACTAACCTTAAACTACTAGACTGTTCAAATGTTGGAAGCGCGGTGTGTTCACCGCAGAACTAGCAAGACGTGCGCACAATCCCACGACTCTATCCAGAATGCCCGTTGGTACCCGCTTTTCTACCCTTCTCAAACTTCCGTAAAACGCACTACCGCCGGGCAAGTTAGTCATCCCTACGATCGCTAGTTCTGCGTCGACCACACCCAAGCTTTACTGCTTGGCGTTTCCAAACGTCGCCGGTAGATGGCGTTGAAACGAACAATAGCAATCAATAGGCGCTGTACGCGAGCCGAAACAAATCTAAAGCAGTTCTTAAGTCTACCACGCGTGGCGCCACTGTGCTATGAAGGCTCTCCGACATATATTTTTTTTTTATGTGAATAGGAAGGCAAACGAGCAAGTGGGTCACCTGATGGTAAGTGATCACCACTGCCCATAGACACCCGCAACCCCGGGGGGATTGCAGATGCGTTGCCAACCTAGAGGACTAAGATGAAATGCCTCTTGTGCCCGTAATTTCCCCGGCTGTCTTACTCTCCGCACCGGAACACAGCAGTGCAAGCACTGCTACTTAGCGGCAGGATTAGCGAGTAAGATGGTGGTAGCGATTCGGACGGACCTTGCACAAGGCCCTACCACCCGCAAACCCGGTATTCCGGGAGTTTGGAAATTTTACGAGTAGAGTTTGGGGGAGCGTGCAAACTCATATAAAGGTTCTCTATTAGTGACATTAAAACAAAACAACGGTGTGTGGGTTAAACCAACTCTTCACTTTACTTTAAGTCAGGTGAACTGGAAGAGATCCCTTTCTGGGGATAACTTCGCCTTTACTTGTACATTTTTAAGTGTTATGTCGAAGATATCTGCGCTTTGATAGTAATAAGAGGGTTACTTAAAACCAAACCCAGTTTGTTGGCTTAGGTACTACTATCTGGATGATTTATTAAAAACCCTTTATTCTCAATAGAATTTCTATTTTCTGAGGTTAACTGGTAGACATCCCTTATAGGGATAAGTTCGCCTTTGTGCATATATTAATGTTATTTTTATTTTTTTGTGTATTGTATCTGTTTCTTTATATTTGTACAATAAAGCATTTACTTACTTACTTAATTTCTTCAATGACAAACTGATGTAAAGCACTAGGTATAGTACCGCTTAAAAACTTTAATTCGAAGTTTTGCAGCTTCTTCTCGAGACGTCAAGCTGAAGCGATTTTAACTCGGCAACTTCTTGTCTCAAGCGCGATAATTAACTGTTTATTAAACTTAGCCAATTAGTCCTTTGTACTTTAGCAAAGTAACGGTACAAAGTTTTGAGGAATTCCCGCAAATACTTCTTAAACTCTTTAATTGATCCAATAGGTTTTTTTTCCAATAGGTTGTTATATTTTATTAGTTTTATAATCGTCGTCGTTGCATACGAGTAGATAGTCAAGTTTTTATTGACGAAAAGTACTTTATTTTCACTCGCCAAATTACCGATTTCAGCACACGTGTCGATTTATCGAAAGGAATAAAGAACGCATGACCAATTTGCACTCGGAGAATTTACTTTCTAAATCCAGATTCAATTTTCTTTGTGACGAAAAGAGAAAATTATATTCCCTCGAGGTAAGATAAGAAAGTCGGATGGGGACGAAAATTAGGGAATATGAGGGAAATGTGGGGAAAATCTCACGTCGGGGGGAAGCAAGCGCGGTCGAAAAGGCTTAGTTCCTTTGGGACTGTCTTGTTTTTCGTTCATGAAAATATCTCTATGAAACGCAGGGGCGTCAATGTTGTTCAGCGAACGTCGATACATATTTATTTGACTCTGTGTTTTACGTTTATTTTAGTCGTAGTACGAGATCCCACTAGTGTGCAGCCTTCATCATCATATTCAGCCTATACATACATACATACTTACATACATATATCACGTCTTTATCCCTTACGGGGTAGACAGAGCCTAAGGTAACAAAACCTTAAGGCCACGTTTAGCATGGTTAAGGGCGTATAGGTGGAAAGGGAAATCAAAATAGTGATGGGTTGCTAGCCGCGTCGCCTATAACATAATTCCTAAGATTGTCGCCCATTCCCTCGATGGGCTTTTACCATCTGCGCCGGAAGAGAAGCAACTGGTAAATTCTATGTTTTTCTTTACTCCCAGACCAGCATGGAAGAATTGTTTATAGGTAGAGAGAAATATCTGAAACTACCAACTGTTATAATATGGCAATGTTGTTTTATACCTTAGATTATGTGTAGCAACACTAGGTTACCTAAGTAACTAGGAAAAACTGTTCTGTCTTGTGCCTGCCGAATAAAACACTCGTACTATCAAGAATAAATTGTTTCTCTTCAATCTCCTCGCACCCGGTCATAATATCCACATCATATGGTACCAACTTAACCGATAAAAAATTTATTACGCCAAGCGAAAGCAACACTATCTGTGATTAGCTAACCTGCCTTAGTGTGAACTACCATTGTTGCTAACATCTATGGATCTGTGCATCCAAATAAAGAAGTATTATTATTGTTGTTATAGGATACTTTTCACCCGAGAAAGTTGGAAATTCCCGCGAGGCGCAGGGGAAGTTGCAGACAACCGCTAGTTATTCGTATTTTCTCTTACAATATGAGCTACTTGAACAGTAAAAGCATCCTTATACGGCGGGATCTCGGGCTATAAGATGTTTATTATGTGTCTCTTCCCATATTCGCTGACATGTTTGCCTTTGTTTATGATCTACTCGCGCGGGAAACAGACAATTTGATACGAAATACTTTTACAAACGACTTGAAAATAAGAACGTTCTCAATTCGTTTGGTCTTCTTTTGTTTTAAGTAGGTAGTTTTTCGCAATAAAAACAAACTATTGAGGTTTTATAAAATAAGAGTTTTCTGACGGACAAGATGTCGCTAGATGGCATTAGTATCGAGAGGCCCCTTTGACATGACACGTTAGGAATTATAGTACCCGGACATAAAGATTGCACTTCTTTGGAAAGACACAATTGGCGTCACTAGTTAGAGCGAAACAACGCTCTACAAAGCCGAAATTAGCCGTGAAGACCGATGTGCAATCTTTATGGCCGGGTACTCTAACTACTTCTTCTTTTACATTGTATAAAAAAACTCACTTTCGCCGACTGGATGCATGTATGTACGCTTAGATCTTTTAAACTACACATACTTACATAAATCACAACTTTATCCCCTACGGGGTAGATAGAGCTTAAGCTGACAAGACTTAAAGGCCACGCGTAGCTTGATTGTGGGGGTTTAATATAGGTGGATACTACATGACGGATTTTAATGCGGTTTTCATCAATAGATAGAATGGTTCAAGAGGAAGATTTATACGTACATAGTTTAACAACCTGTGGGAAGCTGGGGCGGATCACTAAGAAGTTATAAGCCAATACCGAACGTGACAGAAATGTAAACCGGATCTCTCGATTCGAATACCATATTTAGAGCGATATTTTGTTTGTCACAAAACCCTATTGTTACTAATTCCCAAAAAACTTGTTATTAACAGAAATTCTATGAAGTACATATATTGCTGAATTATAAATGCAAAAATCGTAGAAAATCGTTGTAATCATGTTATAAGCGATGCGGCTAGCCCATCACTTTCCACCTATACGCCCACAATCATGCTAGACGTGTCCTTAGGTCTTGTTACCTTAGCCTGTCTACCTCGTAAGGGATAAAGTAAAGACGTGGTTTACGTATGTGTTCCATGCACCCTCAATTCGCAAATTCGACTCGCTCTTGGTCGGATTATATTTAAAGTCACAGCCTGCCGTGAAATACACGGAAAGCGCAACTTCAATTAGCAGCTTGGATAAAATCGAAGTATAAATAAATACAGGTTGTTATCTCAGCAGACCTTGTCGTGCAGTATTCATAATGAAAGTAACTCAGTTCACGCAGCCGTATTCTGTATGCTTAGTGTAAGTTTTCGTTCACAAAGTATCAAAGTTCCTCAGTTGCTTTAATTTGAATTTGCTGTTTTCTCCCAACTCGAGAAGTGTTACTTGATTTATTTCGACAGGTAATGGTGTCACGGAAAATTATCCGTTCATCTGTGGTTAGAAGCGCTTATTCAAAATTATAATAATCCCACACTCAGGAATAATTTGTTGACGCTTCAGAGGCTCTCGATTAACGTGACTTCGAATCTTAGACGTTTTGTTTGTCCCGCTATAGGAATAAATTAATTCCCCGCGAAACTGACTGACTGGCCAAGAACAAAGGAGACTCCACTGAAATACGTATTCAATGAAACTCGGTTGCCCTACTTTGATCCAATTTATAACACTTTGACAAAAGCAATCTATTCACCGTCAGGTATCTCGAAGTTCAATTTGTGCTTGGTTTTTTGATAAATATTACAAAAGTGTGTGCGTTGAAGAAGGCCTGTGCCCAGCAGAGGGATATTTGTGGGCAAATTATTCAGTCCAGTAAGTTAAATGCAGATAACTGTAAAACTGCAACACGTACAACGAAAATACAACAGCAAAATACGTCACGTCATTTATTTCGGTTGCCTTTTTTCACTTAAAACCGTAGTTTACTGAAACTACGCAGTTTTATAGGATAAAAAGTAGGTATTGAATGAATTCATCCTCACAAACAAGCATTAATAATATTAGCGTTGCGCTATTATAGTAAGATATAAGTAGGTATACTGTCGTATGAATATAGACTACAAGCCCATGGAAAAAAAGCATGAGAAATGAACCAGCGTGAATGAAGCTTAGAAGGCTGTTACCTACTATATCATAACATAACTCTGAGCGATATGCCGTCATTTCTGAGCGGTACATTTATGGAATTTCTCAGATACAAGTGAGGAATTACGACTAATTATTAATTTACGGCGTTTTTATAGCTTATAGATGATTAAAAATAAATGTCGAAAAACCTAGTGCCGCTTTAAAGTGGTGGTGCCGGAAGTTAGTGCAATTTTTTTTTTCAATGTATGATAATCAGAAATGACGGCATAGCGCACAGAGTTATACATGTTTTTTTTGTCCATGGGCTTGTAGTCTAATAGATCCTAAGTGCAATTACAGAGTTTGAGTACAATCTGTTACGTAGGTTATCTTTAAAAAATCGAGGAATTAACTAAAGTCCTTAGCCCTGTTTGCCGTTTAAATTCATTTCATTCGTAAATCTGGATCAAAATAATTTATCAGCCACTTCGATTCAGTTACTACAACAAAGTATATGTAACATAAATATAAGTCACCAACTCAGTAAAGATCAAAAGCCGAATCGGAAATGGGGTTCACCGCTAATTTATCTCGAATATTATCCCACTGTGACATGAAACTGCTTTAGTTAAGGATTAACTTGCCGGTCTAGTTTTGGTTTAGGATTACGGAAAACATATCATTATTTCTTTCCTTTTATCTTGGCTTTTGAGATACGGCATGGTACTATCCATCCCTAATCCCTAAGACAGATCGATTAAGTATTGGATTCGATTTATTTAAGTTGGAATTTACTTATTATTCATCGATTGGATCCAACTCATCGTCAGGCAAAAAATTAGTTACTTATAACTTGGACATTTATTTCCATAATAATGATTTCTTCGAGTTTCTTTTATCCAACTTTGTAATGTTACGAATGAACTTTATCCTTCTTTTTTAAATTATTGACTCTAGTCTTATAATACCTTTTCGAATTGAGAATACTTATATAATGCACGAGCCTTCGATATGTCTCAGTTTCGAAATGTAACAAACTTACCAACTTGGTAATAAAGTTAATTTTAACACCGTCGAGATAACAAAACAGTATAAGATTCAAGCAGCCAAGAGTCGAGATCACATCGAAATCCAATAAACTTTGCATATGGAATCTTTGAAATACACTTATCAGATAGGATATAAGGATAGGATATTGTGATGTGTTTCAGCTACCTACATAAAGGAGTCGACAGAAGGTTCCGCAACAGCTTATTTTAATAAAAACTTAAAATGTTTTCGCTAATGGGTGGTATAAAAATTGAAAAATCGTGCTTCAAAAGAAATAAAGTGAAATTGATTTTTGCTCATTATTCAAATTATACATACATACACAAATCACCTAACATAACATACATATAAAAAAAATATAACAAGATCAACAGGCCACGTTTAGCAAGGTTGTATGCGTACCTATAGATGGAAAATGGAATCAAAATAGTGATGGGTTGCTAGCCGCATCGCCTATAACATGATTCCTATGATTTTCGCCCATTACTTCGATGGCCTTTACCATCTGCGCGGGACGAGAAGCAACTGATACTTTCTATGTTTTTTCTTTGCTCCCAGACCAGCATGGAAGTGAAAATAGTAACTTGGAAAAAGTTACAGAATTGGCCACTAATTAAAATTCAAAGCACAAGAATTTAGGGATTCGAAAATTTTAAATGTAGTCTGTGTATCCAAATTAAAGAAAATTAATTTTGATAATTTAAATAAAGCCTGCACATTTTCGAAATAACATTTCCTAATAGCTGGAGGCGTACAATTCGGTAATGAGGATGTAGGAAAATGAAACGGGAAAGGTCGCAGCGGACGGGATGAGCGGGGAAGGAAGTCATCGTGCCGGCATTATTTGTTATTGGAACTTCTCTACAACTTTTTACCTAATACTATGTACCTACCGTACATACCAGTCTTGTGAATAAAGAAATCAAATTTTCTTTTCATTTTTCTTTGTACCGAGCAATTCTTAATCATTTAATAAAATAATTCTGGATCTGACTTTTAACATACTTTGGCTACCACTATGTCCTAAAAAAACATTAACTGTACGTACAGTTAATAAATGTTCATAAGATATGAAAATATCGCATACATCTTGAAACGCATACACCTTGAAACGAGCAATTCTTGTATATATTATCTGAATCTCGAAATCGATCTAGCTAGTTTTCATTTTTAGAAAACGTACCAAAAAAAATATCGGTCGTCCGGGTACTATACATTCCCTACTTGTATAAAATTATTCTGTTCTCAGTTTTTTTTACTAAAATTAAGAATATCGTGGCTAAGCGGCCTCTTGTCCACAGGTGTCTCCTGTTTTCACCTCTATTCGAACTGAAATTACTCGAACTTTAATAACGAATTCCGTTATTCTTATGTACAGAGCCACATAACGTATACCTGTTGTAAGGTAGTTTTGTAAACAACAACGAAAAGACAATCATTTCAGTTAATTTACTGATACCAACAATAAGAAAATAAGCCATAAGGACCGGACGTTTCACTTGACTCCGTACACTTTTTAATTAAATAAACTTTCCTTTCTTTTATCGCTGCGTAAGTTGGCTTAAGCTGAAAATTATTGCCGGTACTCCCATAAACTTTAGAATGCGGCTACAAAGAAAGGGAAGACTCCATGAAGAGACCTTTATTAGAAAAGTTTCACATCCAATATAAGCCGAAAGACAGCAAATCCATTATTGCCGTTGCTTACCTGTAGATGCAAGGAGACAATAAGACGCACTTTAAGACTGAGCGGTATATCGACTGGTTATGACGGACCATTGTCTTATCGTATCATATCGAAGGTAAATATAATATCCTAAGAATAAGTAGGTAACGTCAGAAAAGTGGTGCCTAATACCTATATTCGCATCACGCTCTACGTTTTGTATCAGCTTTGATTTCAAGCATGATTTTATACTCAGAATCTATTTACTCAAGGAATTTATCTAATACTAGCTTTTGCCCGCGGCTTCGCACGCGTGAACCATGAGCGTTTCAAAGAAGCAAGCAATCAAGCAAGCGAGCAAGCGAACCTGCAAGCTTTCAAGCAAGCATGCAAGCATGTAAGTATGCAAGCAGGCATGCAAGCAGGCATGCAAGCAGCAGGCATGAAAGCAGGCAAGTAAGCATGCAAGCAAGCATGCAAGCAAGCATGCAAGCAAGCATGGAAGCAAGCGTGCAAGCAAGCACTCAGCGAGAATGCATGAACCTGAACATGAAGCAATCAAGCAAGCGAGCAACCAAACCTGCAAGCTTTCAAGCATGCATGCAAGCATGTAAGTATGCAAGCAGGCATGCAAGCAGGCATGCAAGCAGGCATGCAAGCGAGCAAGCGAACCTGCAAGCTTTCAAGCAAGCATGCAAGCATGTAAGTATGCAAGCAGGCATGAAAGTAGGCAAGCAAGCATGCATGCAAGCAAGCATGCAAGCAAGCGTGCAAGCAAGCACTCAGCGAGAATGCATGAACCTGAACATGAAGTAATCAAGCAAGCGAGCAACCAAACCTGCAAGCTTTCAAGCAAGCATGCAAGCATGTAAGTATGCAAGCAGGCATGCAAGCAGGCATGCAAGCAGGCATGAAAGCAGGCAAGCAAGCATGCAAGTAAGCATGCAAGCAAGCATGCAAGCAAGCGTGCAAGCAAGCACTCAGCGAGAATGCATGAACCTGAACATGAAGCAATCAAGCAAGCGAGCAACCAAACCTGCAAGCTTTCAAGCATGCATGCAAGCATGTAAGTATGCAAGCAGGCATGCAAGCCTTCAAGCAAGCAGGCATGCAAACAGGCATGCAAGCAGGCATGCAAGCAGGCATGCAAGCAGGCATGCAAGCAGGCAAGCAAGCATGCAAGAAAGCGTGCAAGCAAGCATGCATGCAAGTAAGCACGCAAGCATGCAAGCAAGCCCCCGCATTGCCCCGCTGCCTTAATTTTTCTGAAACTGTAAATATTGCAGGATTTTTATAAAACAAACCTAACCTAACCTATAGGGCTGTCCTAAAATATACCCTAAATAGCTTTTGCCCGCGACTTCGTACGCGCTAAGGTGTAAAACGAAAAAATAAGTTTTTTCCCGTTCCCGTGGAAATTATGGTGAGTGCTTTTGAAGTACACTTAAAGCCTTTAAAGAAACACACGTTATAAATGTTAAGTCTCTTTCTTCCGCTGTTTCGTCTGGAAACGTAAAATCCCGTTTTTTCTCGTCCCTGTGGGCGTTTCGGAAAATCCTTTCTTAGTGTTCCCCTACACTCCCGAATAAACCTACGTGACAAATTTCAACTTTCCCCCGCTCCCCGAACTGAATATATAAATCCCGTTTTTTTCCTTATCCCGTGGGAATGCAAGCATGTAAGTATGCAAGCAGGCATGCAAGCAGGCATGCAAGCAGGCATGCAAGCAGGCAAGCAAGCATGCAAGCAAGCGTGCAAGCAAGCACGCAAGCATCCATGCATGCAAGTAAGCACGCAAGCATGCATGCAAGCAAGCATGCAAGCATGCATGAAAGCAAGTATGCAATCAAGCATGCAAAGCAGGGACTCAAGCAAACATGCAAGCAAGCCCCCGCATTGCCCCGCTGCCTTAATTTTTCTGAAATTAAATATTGCAGGATTTTTATAAAACAAACCCAACCTAACCTATAGAGCTATCTTAAAATATATCCTAAATAGCTTTATCTAGCTTTATCTTTATCGCTATCCCGCAGAAATTACGCAATTTTCCGGAATAAGAAAGAAATAAATTAGCCATGTGTTATTCCAGATTATAATCTATCTATGTTCCAAATTTCATCCAGATCTGTCCGGCCGTTCTGGCGTGAAAGAGTAACAAATATCCAAACATCCATACAAACTTTCACATTTATAATATTAGTAGGACATATTTTACTAATTTTACTAATAATTTGATTTCTTACCTGCAATCACAAATCTCAACGTAATAGTAGTAATAGTACCCACTTAGTAGTAATATATTCATCACCATCATCATCATCATATATCCCTCGGGATAGTTCATTTTTCCGGAATAAAAAGTAGCCTATGTGTTATTCCAGACTATAATCTATCTATGTTCCAAATTTCATCCAGATCTGTCCAGCCGTTCTGGCGTGAAAGAGTAACAAACATCCAAACTCACAAACTTTCACATTTATAATATTAGTAGGATATGTATCTAATTATGTCTAAGATTTTGATAAATATAATTAATTCTACCCTCTGCTTCAGGACTACCAATGAAATTTCAATCAAACGACGGAAATTTCATTTAATTTAAGATATTATTATACTTTCAATATAAATCTAAATTAACCACAAACTTTGGGTTCACGAGTGGGCGAAAGACATTTTCGAAACGAATAAATGAACAAATAGCATGTAAAGGGCAGAATTTATCATGACTGACGTCGATTAAAAGACAATGTCAAAACATGAAATTTTCGCGTGTACCTTTCTATTCATTACATTGAAGTTAATCTCCTCTTGTTCCAGACACAAACCATGAAGCAATTAAGTGCTAGTGTTAGTGCCAAAGTGTAGTGCAAATGTGCCAGCATGGGTTGCACGCCAAGCATGCTCCTGGACCACAAGAGCCGGCGTCGGGACAGCAACGGGTCCCAAGAGGCAGCCTTGGCTAAGGTTGCTCCGACGCCTGTGTGCAACAAGGCAGTCCAGGCAGCTCGGGCGCCACGCGCCTCGCTGGAGTCAGACGGCTTCAGCATACAGTTGTCCAGCAAGAAAGACAGCTATGTGTCGCAAATGGGCAACAACTTCGCCACTCAGTTGCACATTAAGCGGATATCTGGTAAGTCTAATTGTACTTATGGGCGTTTGTAATTTAAAGTGTACTCGTACACCAATTACTACTACTAACTAATACTCACTACCACTACTACTACTACTACAAATACTAATTCATTATACTACGTAACTAACAAAATGAATTATTGTCGTTTCAAATAAATGCGTTTATTATTATTTCTACTTACTTTTTTTTCAAAAAGATGATGATTATGATGAGGACGAAGTTTTGTGTTTTTTCTAATTAAAATAAACAAGAAAATGACCGTATTATTTGACAGTTTTGTGTTAATTTTTTTTCGTATAATATAAATGGCGTGACTAAACTGACACACTAAAACTGTGATTTTTCAAGTCAAGACCCCATTCTTGCGATGCTTGAAAGTATTCTAAATTATTTATTGTATTGTATCATTTACGTTACGTTACTCATGCGTGTTAGCAGGGTAGGTAATTGTATTTACTTAATTTTCTCAAAAAAAAAACATTAAAAAGCCCTGTGCCCTTTTTTTACGACAATATTTAAAAAATTAAAATTTATCTTCTCTAACTACAGATGGGGATTCATTG
Source organism: Pandemis corylana (assembly GCA_949127965.1). NCBI lineage: Eukaryota > Metazoa > Arthropoda > Insecta > Lepidoptera > Tortricidae > Pandemis > Pandemis corylana. Next base: position 5,033,507 of record OX421867.1, on the reverse strand, counting down.
ACCTTTTTACCCTTTTGCATTTCCGCAAATTTGGTGTTCTTTTGTTCCTCATTCACTGCCTTTTCTTTATCATTTTCTATTGCGGCTGCTATTATTTTAGTCATGATATACTTTACAGTTTTATTCTGACACTGACCGGAACCAAGCGGACATTCTTCAAATTTCTGAAATTTTGACATGCTTTCGAGTATTTTCTTCAAACTTTTCACTTGCAGTTCCTGCGTCAACTTGTACTCCTCCCAGTTTGTGATGTTGATCTTTTTTGGTGGTTTTATACCTATTGTGCTATTATTGGTACTCGTAGAGATCACCACAAGTGCCGCGAGAATAGTCTGTTGAAAAAAATCAATAGCCGATCATTTCGTTTTCTAGATAATCTTAAAACATTTTTGAAATCAAAGCCTTGTTAATAATTCAGCACATAATGTTGCACTCTTTCATCTATTAATAAAAAAATCAAATAAATCCACCCATTGGACCCCATCGCCTTTCATTAGATTTCATGACAAGTTTTAAAACTTTTAAACTACATTTATTGCTGTATTTTTGTCACATAGTTTCAGATTTGACTAAACTAAATTTAACAGAATTTGGCGGAGCGTTTGTTAAACTTACAGTACTTACAATCTTTGATTTCATAGTTCACTCGATTCGTTTCCCGTACAAATACTCTAATGCGATGGGTTCAAATATTTTTTTGATAAGGCTTTAATTGGTTATATTGTTAACAGTGATTATTTTGATTAATGCAATCGACTATACTGCCGAGATTCGACGCGCTTACTTAGAAACGATGTGGTTTATGATTGCAAAATAAAATATATCAAGCACTGGCTAAATATGCTAATCTTTTAAAGTGTGTTAGTTTATTCAAAAACAATAAAATAAAAACAAACACTTTTTAATACTTACTTCTTTCTAAATATTTTATTGAATTACTTTTTACTCTTCGCAGTTCCATTTCAATGAACAAAAAATATTTACTTAGCTACTTCCGCTACTTACGTGCAAGATAGCCAAGCCTGTGCGAAATATATTATGATTTTTTTGTTTGTAGGTACGTCGTTGGTTTGCATGGTTAACTGGTGCTCGTACTCTCACTTCGAGAATAATCCCGTAGAGGGGCCAAAACCCGTCAGTGTTTTGTGTGGTTTAGGAGGTTTTGAGCACAGATAATATTTTAAACATAGGTCTACTCTTGTTTGCAACTTTTTATACGATTATGAAACTAAATGTAGTGGTCGAATTTTATTTAGCACACAAAGTGTAGGTAATTTTTAAACATTAAAATCGTCTTTTAAATGAAAAAAGCCCTTATCCTGCTTGTCTCGAAAATGAGATCCAAACTTCAATTTTTCAGGTTTAAATTTGGCCTTTGATTTCGTTCCATTGGCCTGCGTTTGGTTCAGTAGTGCCTTGCATTCTATGGTTTTGTTTCTTTCAGCTTCTGCCTGAGCTTCTCTCTTTTCTTTTTCAATTGCAGCGGCTATTATTCTAGTAAGTACGTATTTTACGGATGCATCTCTACAGTTACCGTAGCCGAGTGGGCAACTTTCCAATTTTTGAAACTTCGTCATACTATCAAGTATTTTCTTTAAGCTTTTCACTTGAAGCTCCTGTTTTAAATGATAGTATTCCCAATTGGTGACGTTTATCTTTTTCGGTGGCTTATGAGTCTTATTAGTTTTATTAGGTTTATTAGTTCTTGTAATATTATTGCTTGAAGTAACCGCTACAAGAACCGCGAGAATAACCTGTTGATAAAAATACAATGGCTGATAATTATGTACTTCTGCGTAGTCTTGAAAATAAATATGTTTTTTTTTATTTTTAGTAAGTATAAACTGACCAGCGATTGACCTGTATGTCACCTGATGGTAAGTGCAGATGAGGCCGAAGATGTAGCTCACTGGTTCAGTAACAGCCTATTCAAGTATTATGTTCAATGAAACACCATAATTCAGGAATCACGTGTATTGAGCTCAGTAGCAAATCACAAAGTAAATCATATTAGATGATATCAAACTACCCTCACTTAGTCAACCTTATTGAATAAATAAAGTGGAAAAGTACCCGCATATTTGATACATAACATACCTTTCCCCCAAGTATGCAAACCCTCCAAACCATACATAAAATCCAATATACTTAAAACTAACAACATCTTTGACTCAAACTTAAACCAATATTCCAACTTTAATTAACACACATAGAATAATTACAAAAACATAATCTGCATTATAATTATAACATAAAGTTGCAATTGTGATTAGGCCTGGTGTAAGGAGACCGACCATGAATAGCCAGTTTATTCTTGATTTTTCCACCAGAATATGTTGGCTCCGATTCAGTCGGAATACCTAGCATCTCGGCCCATTTATCAGAACTCGGTATCTCTATAATTTGTTCACTGTCTAGACTAGAGGGGACATTTTCCATCTCCCGCTCCTGACCTTCCCTTTCCCCCTGTTCTACGGTTTCCATAGTCTTATCATCCCTAACTTGTTCCTGAGTGTCTTGCTCCGTTTGAGGCATTTGTGTGTCAGGTATTTGTTTTCTAAGCAATTGGTCTATATGTCTACTAACCACATTTCCTCCTCCCGTTTCTATTGTATAACTAGACGGCCCTTGTTTGCTTACTATCGTACCTGGTAACCAACGTGGTCCACTACTATAGTTCCTATACATGACTGCTTGTCCTAAGTCTGTCTGTCTGTTCTTTTTCGTACTATTTCTTACAACTTGTTCTTCCCTAGTTTTACGTTGCCGCTCATGCGGCCAATATTGTACGCAAACGCCGGCCAAACAAAAGTTCAGCTGGGCTCTTGTTAGTAGACGTACAAGGTGTAGCGCGAAGTCCTAATAACATGTTAGGGATTTTGATATCCCAAGACATGTTATCCATTTTACGAAGTTTGTCTTTGACGGTCTGCACCATACGTTCTGCCAATCCATTTGTTGATGGGTGAAAGGGGCAGACCTGATGTGCTTGATTTTATTCGCTTCTAAGAATTCCTTCATTTCCGATGAAACAAAAGGTGTTCCGTTATCGGAAACTAACGTCTCACAAAGGCCATGAGTGGCAAAAATCATCCGCAGATGCCGTATTACTGTAGCCGACGTCATATTATTAACCACAAACACTTCGGGCCACTTTGAGTACGCATCGACAATAATCAAAAATGTTTTATTTTGATACGGCCCCGCAAAGTCCATATTCAACCTAGACCAAGGTTTCGCCGGCGTGACCCACTCGTAGGTAGTCTTCGGTGGCATATGTCGGTTTTCTAAACATTTTTCGCAGTTCTGCACTAAAGCTTCTATGTCGTCGTTCAACTGTGGCCACCAAATATAACTTCTGGCCAGTGCCTTAGTTTGTACTATGCCACTGTGCGTTTTGTGTAACGCTCGCAACACATCTTCACGTAAAGGTGGAGGCACCACTACGCGGCAACCTAATAAGATGCAGTCTTCATGCATCGATAGCTCCGCACGATGCAACCAGTATGGACGTAGTTGATCGTCCGTTTCCTTGGCCGGCCAACCGCACAATATGTGGTGACTTACCCGATTTAGAACTTTGTCACGCTTAGTAGCAGAAGCTATTTGATCCACATCGATCGGGAAGTCCTCCGGAGTCTCGGCCATGAGCAGTATATCGCACAACTGTGGTTCCGATTGCTCTGGGACGGGCTGCGGCCATCGACTCAGTCCATCAGCATTACCTATCTGTGGGCCTGGTTTGTATGTTATATCATAACTATATGAAGTAAGCAACAACGCCATTCTCATAAGTCGAGGTGATAACACATTTGGTATAGGTCTTTTCGGATCAAAAATCCCTAATAAGGGTTTATGATCTGTCACAATCATGAAAGACCTGCCCATCAAGTAGTTATGAAATTTGCTTACTCCAAACATGATAGCCGTAGCTTCTTTGTCGAGCTGAGAGTATCGTCGTTCGTGCGTGTGCAATGTCCTTGAGCCCATCGCTACAGGACGCTCCTGTCCATCGTCCATGACGTGAGACAGGACGGCGCCTGCTCCGTGCTCTGAACTGTCGCAAGTGAGTACCAGCGGCCTGTTCAGGTCGTAATGTACGAGCGTCAAGTCCGAAGACAAAAGTCGCTTGGCAGTGTCGAAACTGTGTTGTTCACGATCAGTCCATGTCCAAATCTGAGCTTTGTCGAGTAGTCTGTGTAGAGGCTCGAGAATAGTAGCTTTGTGAGGTATGAACCTCTCATAAAAATTGTATAATCCAAGGAACGCTTGTAGCTGTTGGACATTTTTAGGTTCGGGGGTTTTTAGTATCGACTCAACTTTACTAGGCGCTGGGTGTATACCGTCGGCGTCGATAACAAAGCCTAAAAATTCCACTCGCTCCTTCGCAAACTTACATTTGTTCCCATTGAGCCGCAAACCTGCCTTCTGGATCCGCGCGAGCACCGTGTCCAGCCGCTGTGTCATCTCGGGCATGGTGCGGCCACTGATGATGACGTCATCGATCAGCACCGCGACACCGGGCACGCCTGCCAGCAGTGCCGTCATCAGCCGCTGAAAAATACCTGGACACGCTTTTACACCGAATGCTAACCTGTGTACTGTATAAAGGCCTTTACATGTGTTTAGCGTTAACAGTTTCGCTGTGGCGTCCGTAACCACCACCTGCGTGTACGCCCGATCAAGATCAAGTGTACTGTAAAATTTTCCCCCAGAAATCGTCGCGAAAACTTCACTAGCAGTCGGCATGGGATATGTGTCAGACTCGGTAGCCTGATTTACTGTGCTTCTGTAATCCCCGCACAAACGGACTGACCCGTTCTTTTTTATGATTGGGACGACAGGAGTTGCCCACTCTGAAAACGAAACTGGCTTGAGAACATCCTCGTTTACCAGACGATCTATTTCCTGTTCGACCTTATCTTTGATGGCGTAAGGTACAGGTCGTGCTTTTAAAAATTTAGGGACAGCGTTCTGTTTAACTTGAATCGTAACTGGATCTCCCCGGTAGGTACCGAGTTCATCTTTAAAAACCTCCTCATACTTAGATAATACTTCTTCAGTCGCACCCATGTCAACATCTAAAATATTTACATTAACAGAAATGTCCAGAGCTTCAAACCAATCGCGACCTATGAGGTTGGGGCCCGTGCCTTTAGCTACCACTATGTTGAGTACACGCTTAATGTCTTTATACTTCACCGAAACCGTAGCTTGTCCTAACACCTCCACTCTCGAGTCGTTCCACGTACGCAGCTTGACGGTGAGCGGGCACGGCGCGGCGCGGGGCTGCAGGCGCGCCCACGTGCGCTCGTTGAGTAACGAAAAGGCGGCGCCCGAGTCCACCTCCATAGCGACCGGCACGCCGTCCAGCAACACGCGCACCTCGTAAGCCGGCACGCGCACGCTCGCCCGCGCTCCAGCCACGCTGTAAATCCCGTTCATACTTTCGCTGGAAGACTCTTCGTCTGCGTAGTTCACCTTGTTCGGTGCATTTTTCTTCTTAGCGGTGCAAATCTTCTCGATGTGTCCTTTCTTTTTGCAATAGTGACATACCGCGTTAATGAAACGGCATTCTCCGCCGTGGCGGTCACCGCATCGGTAGCAAAGACGAACGTTCGTTTTAGCTTTGAATGCGTTAACATCCATCGGCTCGGGGGCGGGCGGCTCGGAGTGGTGCGGCAGCGGCGGCGCGCCGGCCGCGGCGTGCATCATGCGCGCGTCCCTGCCCGCGCTCTCGGCCGACAGCATGGCGTCCACCACGTCCCGGTATTGCAACTCGTCTCGCTTCAACAGTTCGTACTGCAGCTTGTGATCGTTCATACCGCAGACGAGCCTGTCCCGCAACATGCGCTCCAAATTTGGAAAATTACAGTCAGCACTAATCTTCCTTAGCTGAGCAATATACTCTGCCGAGGTCTCGTTTTTAGCTTGATCGCGTTTGTAAAATTTGTATGACATCGATATCTCGTTGGGTTTCGGACTGAAATGTTTTGTTAAAGTTACCACTATTTCATCAAAAGTAACCTCACTGGATTTCTTCGGAGTTATCAACGCGAGCAATATTTCGAATGTTTCGGAACCACACACTGTACAAAAGTTCGCCCTTTTCACCGAATCATCGTTAATACCATTCGCTTCAAAACAGTACCGTAACCTCAAAATATAATTGTCCCAATTGTCCGTTTTTGGGTTGAATTCACCAAATCTCACTAGCTTAGTCGCCATATTTCACTTTAAATCCTCGTCGCCACTATTATGTTCAATGAAACACCATAATTCAGGAATCACGTGTATTGAGCTCAGTAGCAAATCACAAAGTAAATCATATTAGATGATATCAAACTACCCTCACTTAGTCAACCTTATTGAATAAATAAAGTGGAAAAGTACCCGCATATTTGATACATAACATCAAGTAAGTAATTATACTTATCCGGAAAAACAGACGACAGAAGCGCATTCCATTGCTTAGCAGTCCGCAATGTAAAAGACGAAGCGAAGCGCTTATACACAAGTAAACTATAATTTCATTTTAGCACGCAGCTCGGCTATTATTCTTCATTTAAGGTCCGACCACACTGGTGTGTAAAAGATGTTGACAGTGCCTTTACGCAGCAAAATGTATGAAAAAACGGTGAGAAAACGTGACGCCTACGACACGTCACTGCGCACACGTGGCGGTGTGATCGTTCCTTTACTGCATAAAATAAATACTTGAAGGGACCGATCCGCGACCGATTGGGAGGGATCGACGGAGACCGTCTGATCCATCTGAAGTGCAGAAGACGACTGACACATATATCATGATGTGAGCAAGAACACGAAAAAGGCCGAGGTAATAATAAACTATGAATTGCGAGTTTTTAACGCTGAGCTGTAGTGAAAATTCTCGATATTTACTTAAGTGGTCCGTTGGTTTTACGAGACTTGAGACTGTATTGCAACGAGAAGAGCGTAAAATATCGTGAAGAGTAACCAGTCAAGCAAAATATATTTCATTTAATTTTACTTACAATGTTTAGATCCATATTTCACCCGATAAATTTTCCGTTCATCTCATCAAAGCAATGCGTATGTATATTGTCTAGTTAAATCTTGAATTGGCTATATTGTTTTCTTTGATAGTTCATTAAGATTTTAAATCGATTTAACGGCCAGATTTGACACACTCAATACCGATCAAAGACACTATCTGAAATACACGTCTCTTCTCGTTTCCCTTGTAATTTAATATGACTTGAATTTGCATAAGATGAACAAGTAAATTTTCTCTGTTTAATTTGGCTGTCGGTTCGGCTGTATGTTCTCCTGTTAGGCCAGGGTCGATAATTTTTAAGACAAAATAAAATTATAGTAGGATGAAACCCATCAGGAAAGGTAGAGAATATTACAAAAATGAAAGGAAAAATAAGTTACGGTCGATCTGAGGTCGGGAAGGGGGGAGGGGGGAGTTTTTAAGGGTGAAAAACGGTTTATCTCGATTTCCGGCAAAACTACAAGTCTTATGAAAAAAAGTTAAATTGCAAAGTTGTAGGTAATAAAAAGGTCTACAACTTTTGTATTTACACTTTTTTCACATAACCTCAAAATTTATGAGAAAAATTCAAATAACCAAGTTTTTGGTTTTTTATTTTTATCTTTTGCAAAAATAATTATTTTTTCACGAAACTTGGTGAAAACTTACCTTTTTATGTCTCGAACATACAGTAATTTTTTTGATTTAAAAGAGTCATTTTTTCACCTTATTTTGACTTAATATCGAAAAAGCACCCTAATTTTCAATCGAAAATTCTCACGTCAAAATATCTGCTTTTTTAAAAAAGTCGGTGCCTGTTTTGTTCGTTGAAATCTTTACTTTCTGATGGTATAAAAATATATATATATTACTATGGTAAATGTTCTCAGAAAATGCAAATAAACGAAAAGAACATTATGTTCAATTTTGAGCTATTTATTAAAATTAAAACTTTAATTATTCGTTAAACGTAAGATTTCATGTTACATTAGTAAACAAAAAAAATTACGAATCCATAAAACATAAAGATTGCAAAAAACATTCGAAAATTGTTTTTTTAATATTAAAAAAAAAATTGATTTGAAGGGGATTTCATCTAAAAAATGTGACTGCTGCGATTTTTTTCAGTAATAAAGTTGATTTATTAAATTTTAATTACATTTATGTCATAGAAAATCTCATAATATATAAATATACATGTAAATAGTACTATTGAATTTCGATACTTTATACTGGTTACGTTATTCATTATAAATTTCTTAAATACAATAATCTTGTCATTTATAAATACCTTGTCTTGCATTCTAATCACTTCTCTGTTAGTTTTTGTCTCTATGATGGCATTTCTTCATCGTTAGATTCGAACACACATCTTTTGCCGTACTTTGTTCGGGGTGGACGCAATATCAGATCATTCGTAAATTTTATTTGCGTATGAATTTTTTTATATAACACTGAATTAAAATGCAGGTGTTGTATGTATACGATTGTATTGTATTTAATAACTTTGTTTTTTTGTATATTTTGTGAGAGGAAATAAGATAGTTGTACTGAAACAGTGTTTTTATTAATTTGTTTTGAGCTATTTGTAATGGTTTGAGGTTAGTCTTGGCGGCTGTACCCCAATACCCCAAACTTCGATAAGGTAGTCTAGGTGAGGTTTTACTAGCGCATTAGGTATATCTATAACCGCACGTGTACCGCACTTGTTAGGGAAGAAATCTAGCAATACCACGGAGTGCTCCTGTCAAAGAGGTAATAAGTCATTTATTCTTGAAGGATTATATTCTGTTATTTTTTTTATATTTTTTATTTTTTTGCTAAAAATATAATTGTGCTACTAAAGTTTTCGAGTAATTAAAGTGTAAATTTTAATAAATAGCTCAAATTTGAACATAATGATGCAAAAAAAAATTAGCATTCGAGTTTTTTTTCGTTTATCTGCATTTTCTGAGAACATTTACCATAGTAATGTATATATTTTTTTATACCATCAGAAAGTAGAGATTTCAGTGAACAAAACAGGCACCGACTTTTTTAAAAAAGCAGATATTTTGACGTGAGAATTTTCGATTGAAAATTAGGGTGCTTTTTCGATATTAAGTCAAAATAAGGTGAAAAAATGAATCTTTCACATCAAAAAAATTACTGTATGTTCGGGACATAAAAAGGTAAGTTTTCACCAAGTTTCGTGAAAAAATAATTATTTTTGCAAAAGATAAAAATAAAAAACCAAAAACTTGGTTATTTGAATTTTTCTCATAAATTTTGAGGTTATGTGAAAAAAATGTAGAACAAAAGTTGTAGACCTTTTTATTACCTACAACTTTGCGATTTAACTTTTTTTCATAAAACTTGTAGTTTCGCCGGAAATCGAGATAAACCGTTTTTCACCCTTAAAAACTCCCCCCTCCCCCCTTCCCGACCTCAGATCGACCGTAATTTATTTTTCCTTTCATTTTTGTAATATTCTCTACCTTTCCTGATGGGTTTCATCCTACTATCATGTCCTATCTCAGTCAGAGAATCCAGAAAGTGGACATAAATAGAGTGCAGTCATGTGGTGCGCCGGTGAAGCTTGGAGTACCACAGGGTTCAATATTGGGCCCTTTTCTCTTTCTGGTGTATATCAATGACTTGCCCCGCCTACTGGAAAACAAATGTGACATAGTTTTGTTTGCTGATGACACCTCTCTGATTTTCAAGGTAGACAGGCAACAGGAAGATCAAAGTCACATCAATGAGACTCTAACAGAAGTGCTTCAATGGTTTACTGCGAACAATCTACTACTAAACGCAGCTAAAACGAAATGTATTAAATTTTCGTTACCAAATGTACGACAGGTTGAAACAGCCATTTCCATAAACGGAGAGAAGCTAAACCTCGTTGATGACACCGTTTTTCTTGGTCTCACCCTGGATCGTAACTTACAGTGGAGCCCACATATTTCTGCTCTTGCTGGTAGATTGAGTTCTGCCGCCTATGCTGTACGAAGAATTAGACAATTCACCAACGTGGAAACTGCTAGACTGGTTTATTTCAGTTATTTTCATAGCATTTTGTCTTACGGCATTCTGATTTGGGGAAGAGCAGCTGACATTCAGAGTATCTTCATTTTACAGAAGAGGGCAGTTCGGTCCATCTACAATCTGAACTCCCGAGAATCATTAAGAGAGCGCTTTAAAGAGATAGAAATTCTCACAGTAGCTTCGCAGTACATACACGATGTAATTATGTACACACACAAGAATTTCAATTCCTTTAAGAAATTGTCGGACATCCATGATATCAACACTCGTAATAAACACAAGCTACTCATTCCTAAATTTCGTCTACGGAAAGTAAGTAAATCTTTCCTGGGAAACTGTGTCAGGTTCTACAACAAAGTGCCTGTAGATGCGTGGAAATTGTCATATGTGTTATTCAAGAAATACATAAAGAACACGCTGTTAAAGAAAGCATATTACACAGTCGATGAGTACATGTGTGATGAGAACATGACATGGCCATCTTTGGAAAAATTACCATAAGAATCCAGTGTTTTTTGTGAGTGATCCTTTAGTGTGTATATACGTGTGTGTGTGGGTGTGTGTGTATGTGTGTATGCGTGTAGTGTCTCTAGATACGGCGGTCTCTGGCCCTGTTGCTACCGTCTGCTGTTTAGGTTAGCTGATCTTGATTAATTAAGATTTTTATTATGATTCAAAATTGTATAGCTATTATTAATTATGAATATTAAGATAGGTATTATCAATATAAATATTGTACCTATTGTAATTGTTTATTTAAATATTTATATTATTTTTCATAATTATTATTGTTTACAATGACGTAAATATTGCTATGTCATACTAGGTATTGCGTAGGTATATTGTTAAGCTTATGGATTTCCGGTTTCATTTTTTTTTTTTTTTCTCTTTTACTATTTAGTTGCAGGCTAACGACGTCGAAGTTCCTAAAACGTTCCCATAGTGTGCCTGTGGGGACGGAAGCGAAACATGCCCTCGGTACCGCTCTGCTTTCAGAGCAGGACATGAGTGCGTGGAAGCCAACATTGGGGGCGGCAGACGCAAGCTTGCCTTCGGAATCCAAAAGCTTATTGGTTACTTACTTGACATGAAATGTATATTTCATAATTTTGTTTTATATATTTTTTTTTTCTTTTCCTGCGACATTGGAGACATCTCCAATTAATTTATTTGACGTTAGAGGCGTTTTACACCTCCACTTAACTTATTGTTATTATTTTCTTTTCTTTGTTTTTTATTTTTGACTAGTAGAGACTTTATACATCTCTACTATTTATAGATTAATATAATTTAAGGCTCGGGGACCTTATACATCCCTTTTATAAATGTATTTAATTTAAGTAGAACTTAAGTATTCTTACTGTATTTTATTTTGAAAAAATGACTTTCTGCCAAGTTTCTTGCGGCGCATTCTTCTTGGCAATGATGGTCTTTCCGAATGTGCTGGTAGTTTCAAAAAGACATGTAAAAGAGCCCCTGGCGGCCAATTTGCAAAAATAAATTTTCATTTTCATTTTCATTTTCATTTTCACTATAATTTTATTTTACTTTTTATCATTTTCAAAGGTATCGACCCTGGCCTATGTACATTGATTCTTATGACATTTTGTTAGCAAGTGCGTTAATTAGAAGTAATTTTTTGTCCATTCAGTTATGGTAAATTTTCAAAATGGCAGAATTTAAAACGTAAAAAATATGCAACGGTTAAGGTGTTTTGAAAAATTTTCAAAATACGTTATATTGACAATCGGTAACATGACATAACTAAATGTGCGTTAATCGGATGCGTATAATTTCCTACGGCGGCTAACCCCGTTACAAGATTTTTGCAGAACTCATAATGAAATCCTAACGTGAAAACGCGTCGCGATGCCGAAACTCAATACTCCTGTTTGAAGCTCAATTTACTTGTATTATGATATTGTTCCAGGTATTGAGGTATTTTGTTTGCCTCATTATTCCCTAACAACGCGTGGGTGCTGTTAAGCGTTCCGCGAAGGGTTTACAAGTAAAGCCTAATTGTTAGTGGCTTAATTTTCATGCTTAAATTAACTTTGTAATTTTATTTCACGTAGAGGAGAGTAATTTTACCATCTGAAACTTTTCATGGTAGACGTTTAAACATACGAACAGTTCATCCAAAGAATGAGATAGCTGACGATGTATATAATAATATATGCTGAACCATGGGTGGGCGAAGACCAAGAAGTGGTCCACCTTAACGCAATTTATTTAAAATTAAATACAATTTTTAAATGTCACCGAAAATGAGAGCACATAGAAAAATCCGAAAAGTAAAGCTACGGCCGGGAATCGAACCCGGATCCTCGTCATTTCGTGATGCGTACTATACCCCTATACCACCTGCTATGGTGCTGTGCTGCTGTGGTATGGATGACGAGGATTCGAGTTCGATTCCCGGTCATAGCTTTACTTTTCGGATTTTTCATGGCATGGATTTGACATGGCTTCAATGTGGTTAATAACTGGCTTCAACATCATTTTCTCACTCTTAACGCGGATAAAACAAATTATATTAAGTTTTCCATGCGCAAACTTACGTCTACGCCAGCTAGCTCTACACTATATGCTCATTCTTGTAAAGTCCCCACAGATAGCCAATGTGTGTGTTCCGCGATTAAGGCGCGCTTATAGACGAATTTTAGGTATTTGCGGGGGTGAAGCAGACATGAAGTGGAGGCGCATGCGGGGCGCCCCGCGCATGGCCTTATTCTGTTCGTAACCGTATTCTGGGTGAAGTAAATTCCGGAGCTTTCCGAAAATTATAAAATACTTTATTTTTGGTTAATTAAAAGAAATGCTTCATTTGATACTAATTTAATGTAAATAGTAACACTTAGTGGTAACAATAGACCGTGTTTTTATCAATGACGGCATTAACAGCGCACACCGTAGTTATAGCTCTTCAAAGGTTAATTGTTTGGAGCAAGAAGCGATGTTTTCCTTATTTTCGTCACTTGTAAAATATGGACATGGCTTTCATTGTAAATCTGACGTTTTTCTGAGTTTGCCTTCTTCTATCGCCGCTTCACGCTCACGCTTAGCTGCTGCTGCCATGGATTCAACAGCGGTTAATTCCCAGTTATCATAGATAATATCTTGACTTTTTGAATAAGTTGCTGCCGTAAATATTGGTATATCCATGCACGCTGTGATTTCTGTAAACTGGGAATACTTCCATGCTGGTCTGGGAGCAAAGAAAAAACATAGAATGGTAAAAGCCCATCGAGGGAATGGGCGATTAAAATAGGAAACATGTTATAGGCGATGAGGCTAGCAACCCATCACTATTTTGATTTGATTTTCCACCTATACGCCCACAATCTTGCTAAATGTGGCCTGTAGGTACCTGTTTCCTTAGGCTCTGTCTACCCCGTAAGGGATAAAGACGTGATTTGTGTGTGTGTGTGTGTGGGAATAGCCGATTCCAGCCGAAGTAATTCCTGTAATTCTCCTATAAGTGACACATGAGTAAAATTGCAATTAAACAAGGAATCGTGGCTGGCAGCTGTGTCTGCAGCTGCTGAATAAAATAAGTTATGTCAATAAGTTTCGTCCTGAATTTGTGACCAATTCTCTTCATTCGATCTGGTCTCGACTTGCAGATCTTCAGTAATTTCTCTGAACATATAATTAAGTTTAGTGCTTCCTGCCGCTAAGCAGCAGTGCTTGCACTGCTGTGTTCCGGTGTGGAGAGTAAGACAGCCGGGGAAATTACGGGCACAAGAGGCGTTTCATCTTAATCCTCTAGGTTGGCAACGCATCTGCAATCCCTCCGGGGTTCCGGGTGTCTATGGGCAGTGGTGATCACTTACCATCAGGTGACCCACTTGCTCGTTTGCCTTCCTATTCATATAAAATATATACATACATACATATATCACGTCTGTATCCCTTACGGGGTAGACAAATAAAAAAAAATATATATATATATATATATATTGTCTACCGCGGGCAACAGCTAAAATTAAAATATTATGTTATTTAATCATTTAAAAAAATATATTTAGACCATATTTCTCATCGAGGTGGGTTGTCCCGGAGCCGGTTTAAGTTACAAAATGCCGGATAAGTCGAACACTATGCGTGACAACAAAAAAAATATCTTTGTTTTATTACCATAATAAACAGGTAACAAAAAAAGCACATCGCCTGATTTTTACCTCATTTGTAAACCTCTGAATATATGCATATATATTTGTCCGGAGACACGCTCTCATTCCGCGGGCAAATTTTGGGAACGATTTATTTGCCGAGTTTGACCCTTAAGCCCCTCCGTCTCCCGCGCACCCCGAGCGATAGTCAAACTGCGGCGCTCAGCGAGAGTAGACGTGTGTAACGGCGAACGTTTCCGAGCAAAACGTGGGCATTTATCATCGCCATGGTGTGGGGACAAAAAAAGTTTCATTCCGGAGTTAGTCATAACTTTTGTATTTTGTATCACTTTTGTTTTAAATTTATATTATGTCACGTCTAATGTAGTTCTGATTTCAAGAGTTTAATTAGTTTAAGAACACGAGGCTTACTTTTTTTTAATATTTATTTTTATGTCAAGTTTCTCATTCCACCATATTTATTCCGGTGTTTCCGGTGTAGTAAAATGACTTAAATACTCACCAAAATGAAAATAACACCGGAATGACATCAAATGTAGCTTCACTTTATTATTATGAAATGGTTCCGTAGCATAATTTCTAAAATCAAATACTGAACTTATTTTATTGTACCACAGCTCATGTCTAAGATAAAATTTACGCTTTTAGGCTATCAGGGGGTGCTACAAAAAAGGCTTAAAAATTTGGTTTCCGTACCCAAAGGGCAAAAACAGGACCCTATTACTAAGATCACTGCTCGTCTCTCTGTCTGTCACCAGGGGAATCTCATGAACCGTGAATACCGTGATAGCTAGACAGTTAATTTTCACATACGATGTAGGATTCTTTCGCAGCTACACAATAAATACTAAAGACAGAATTATTTTTATGTTGGTCTGTCTATGTAAGGTAGTGTCATTCTTACCTGTCCTATTTGGTAAACAAAATTCTAACCTCAAAACGTCTTATTTTTGTAATTTTTTAACTATTTCATCGTAAATAAAGGAACTGGAGATAAAATATCAGCAAAATTATGTACAAAAGATTAACTCAGGTTTATAATCACTTCTTAACAAACAACGATTTACAAACTATTCATTTCAGACACCTGTCATTCCTAAAAATATTCAATTTACAAATAATTACTCGGTAATAATCTCATATATCTATCTATTCTACAACATAATATGATGTTTTTTCAAGTATCTAATGTTTTATGCAATTTCTAATTTGTGAATCGTTGATTTGCCTAACGTAGTTTGTAAAATGAATTCATGAAATGTTGTTTACCAAGTGATGAAATACCTACTTAAAAAATATTCATTAACTGGCACCAAATTTTCGCTCTTAGGACTATTAAAATATACTTAAGGTCTGTCTGTATTTTTTCTAAATAAAAGACGTGATTATGGAGCCTTATTTATTACTTTAATTCCGGTGGTCCATATTTCATTCCAGTGGGCTGATATTATCATCCCCGTGTATATTTATCATTCCGTTGTAAGGTGTCATTCATTCCGGTGTACATTGTATAATTCCGTTCCGCTGTGTGTTTAGAAATTCGACCTCTAATAACTCGAAAACTACTTAAGGTTTTAGGTTCCCTTTTACATTATGTCTTGTAAAATTGCCTAAGGTGTCGTTCGACATTTAAAAATCTAAAAAAAAACACATATAAGGGACCACACCGAAATGATACAAAAAATGAGTACTGTTGAAATTGACCCACATGGTTGGTGATTGTAGGTGTTCTAGAGTTGATAGAGATGGCTTAAGGTAATTAAGCCGACAAGTTATTTCTGCCCTGAAATAAAAACATTATTTTTAGACGGCAGAAATTGAAACATCTAGACAAGCGGCAGCATGACCAGCCATTCCAGCCAAGTTCACCTAACAAACTGGCGAGCATCGCCATTTTTTTTTTAAAGTAACATGGAAGTCATATAATGATATTCCGACTTAGAGATAGGATAATAATCAAGCGTTTTCGTAATAAGCTCTAATATTTCATAATAATTCATAATAATTCTGCTGAGCTGAGTGAGCGACCACGCGCAGTAAATGTGCTGCGGCCGCTCTGATTAAGGGTTTCGGACGAACCCGACACATGTCAAGCGTATATCGACTACTTATAATGTTCATGGGTGTCTCGCGCTTCTTTTTTTTTCTTATTTTCTGAGACAAGGACGACACGAGTGAGATATGGAATAATAAAGCATTTCTCGAATTAAACTATCCGGGGAAAATACAGTAATAATGTGAGTTAAGAATTATCTAAGTTATGGTAATGAAACTTACTCCTTACGAGAAGGATTAGGGGTTTCAGTGTCCGTTGAGTTTGGCAGTGACGCATCTATCGGTGTCAGGGTTCTAAGTGACGTTCCGGGGTTTTCAAGCTGAGAGAGTCCTGTTTTGCTCTAAAATTACAATTATACTAAACTAGCTGTTGCCCGCAACTCCATCTGCATAGAATTCGTTTATCGCTATCCCACAGGAATTACGCAATTTTCCAGGATAAAAGTAGCCTATCCTATGTGTTATTCCAGACTATAATCTATCTATGTTCCAAATTTCATCCAGATCTGTCCAGCCGTTCTGGCGTGAAAGAGTAACAAACATCCAAACATCCATACTCACAAACTTTCACATTTATAATATTAGTAGGATGGTATTTATTCAACACCTCTAAAATAATGATACTTAATTCACGTGTAGTTTAGTTACAAATTAATGCATTACAAACCGGATTTTAAATTATCGTAAGACATATTTAATACTCATTAAGGAAATAACGGCTGTAACTCACTTGAAAATAACTAGAATAGAATAGAACTGTATAACACACAATTAGTAAAACTGCAAACCAACTACGTCAAAACGAATGTGAAATCGCTACGACGCGGTCTGGTATGTAGGTACTTACCGTTTAGGCACTCTAATGTTTCTCATTATGTTCTCTTAGTTCACTTAAGCGTTTCCTCTTTCGCTTAACTTTATTTACACTGTGATTACCCATATTGCTTGCTGTCTAAAGTACTATTACCGAGTTAGAAAAATGTGCACAGGTCCGGCGTCGGCAGCGGCCACGAGCGTACTGGCGACTGGGCAATAGTCGGCCGCCGCCGCGCGTTGAACCATTTTATTTTGCCAAAAACGAAATAAGTTGGTATGATTGATGTACTCAACTTATTAAAAATCTATGAAGCACAAATCGAGATCTACTAAAAAACTATTAAATAAAACAAATTTTGTGCAGATATTCATAATAGTCATCGAAATATTTGGTTTAAGGTTTAAAAAAAGGGTTATTTTCAAAAAAAAAAACTATCGAGGTTTTTTTCAGCAATCGTGTTTCTGATGAAGTAAAAATCTAGGGAATAGACTGAAAATATA
Organism: Pandemis corylana; assembly: GCA_949127965.1. Taxonomy (NCBI): domain Eukaryota; kingdom Metazoa; phylum Arthropoda; class Insecta; order Lepidoptera; family Tortricidae; genus Pandemis; species Pandemis corylana. Next base: position 5,015,951 of record OX421867.1, on the reverse strand, counting down.
CATATAAAAAAATTGCAGTTGTAAGTTCTGTGCAAGTATTTTATTAATATTTTCTAAAATTGTAGTTTTCACTATCTACAGCGCCTTAAAATAACTGACCGAATAAAATACTTGGGCATTATAATAGATGAAACTCTTTCGTTCAAACATCACATAGAAGCGTTGTGTGGTAGGATTCGTAAGTTGATATTCGTGTTTAAAAAGTTACGTTATATTGCAGACCCTAAATTAATTAGGCAAGTTTATTTTTCGCTATGTCAGTCTATCATAACTTACTGCATAACCACATGGGGTGGTGCGGGTAAAACTCAGTTACTAGCCATCGAGAGAGCGCAGAGAGCTATTCTTAAGGTGTCTATCGCCCTTTCCTTTTTCCTACTAACCTGCTGTATAAGTCGTGTAATGTACTAACAGTTCGACAGTTATTTATAATTAGTATAGTACTTAAACAGCACGCAGCCCTACCCTATACCACCGAACTAATAGCTAAAAGACGAAAGGACATAGTTTGCTATCAGAAAATAAGACCCAAATTTGCTTTTACACACAAATTCTTTGTTTTCCTAGGACCATTCCTTTATAATAAGTTAAATGCAATTTCGTTCATTTATCCCCACAATTACAATAAATGCAAGAAAATTCTCCTGGAATCACTTCAAACTATGTCATACAAAGATACAGGGAATTTATTATTAGTTGTGAAGTAGATTATCTTTGTAACCTTTATTTTTATTGGAGTTAATTTTTTAAGATTTTATATGATAATGCCTAATCATAGTTTTAATTTATTTATTTCTTTATATTTTTGTCATGTTTACATATTTTTCCCTGGTGATTGTTTAATTATTTAATAGCCATTTTGTTTAGCTCTTATAGCCTGAAACACAGGATTTCCTAGTTCAGGCATATGAGTTGTTAACTTAGATTTATAAGGAAACTTTGTTCTTAGTTATAAATTTGTAAAACAATTATCTTTATCTTTATCTTTATCTTTATCTTTATCTTTATCTTTTCTATGTGCTCTAATTTTCAGTGACATTTAGAAATAGGTAACGGTAAAACCGTAAAAGTAAACATAATAACCAAGAAATAAAAATTCTTGATTCATTTGATAGTAAAATTAAATAATTAGGTAATTTACTTAATTTGTCACACCCAAACTTTTTCCAGTCAGGCGTTTCATGTGGTTAACTACTATTTGTCGCGGTCCAACTTTTTGGTCTTCACCCTTGGTTTGAAAAGTGCGTACATTGATTTTATAAATATAAAATAGAAGGCAAAGAGAAAGAAAGTTAAAAAACTATTAAAACATTAAAACTTGCATGTCGGAATAAAACCAATCTAGTGCAATTCTGACTCGCGCACTGAGGATTACTAAGCGTAGGTAAGGTTATACCGAACCATGTCTCCACATAAACCAGCTATCTTAAAAATAAAAACAAAACTTCGCGAACAGTCATGTTTAAGGGTTAATTAGGTTTGGCTGTTTGGTCAATGTTCGTATGCCATTGACAGTTAGCTCGTTAACTTTTTCGGCGCAGTCACGTAGGGGTATTTTGTCCTCTAACTCAGTTGCTTTGGGACGGTACCTACTTTTACCTATTCTGTGTCTGGCGACCCTCGGGACGGGTAATTGCTATTTTAGTACACACGTAGGTGTGTAGCACTTTGTCTACACTCTACAGCCCAGAGCCCAGACGAAGGATTCATGTGGTAATTTAAAGTTAAGTGTTGATGGAAAGTGCCCATTCATTTAATATTTGTAAAAGTAAGCCAAAGAGAAAATGTTTACGACCGTTACTAGGAAAAAATGGAGGCAAACGCAACGAAGATTTTCAGTGATTATGATAGTTAGGATTTTGTTACTTTATCGTTGACAAAATATCCAGATTTTAGTTATTTCCAATATGTCACTATAAAAAAACCGGTATTATAATGTATCCTGTAGTGTTTAAAGAGCTAACGGCTTAAAGGTTTGTATTGTCCACAGTTTTCATCTCGTATCTCGTCTCTAAATAATACTTGTTAACTTTGCAAGAAAGATTGTATTAAGTCTACTAACTTTTTAAACGCCTATTGTTGAAAACATGTCACCTTTCGACGCATATTGCCAATCTCTGATGACAGGCATCTATGCATGGCGCAACGGTTTCCAAATCTGTTCCAAATGCATTGTTCCTATAACTTAAAACTGAAAACGAAGTAGATAATACTATGAATAATTTTGATTTTATTATTGTTTAAAGATAAACCGGTCAGCGAGAGATGGCATTTTTACCAACTTAAAAAAAGGAAGAGTTTCTCAATTTACTTGTTTGTTTCATATTTTATAGGTATATTATATGTCTGTCAGTCGATATCTTCAGCTGCAAAGGAAAAATAGAAATGAGCCTTTTTGAAAAAACAACCCTCAGGTGAAAAAGTGACTGGACATGTTCTTTTCACGTAACCTTCAGCTGGCATTAAGAGATAGAACAGCCGCGTCTGCTGTATTAAAACACCAAACATATCTATTAAAATTCCTCTGAAGCCAATAAAGGTTTATTGTTTTATAGATTTTCCCTTGGGTGTACATAAACGAGCTCCGTGTTTTATTCCGAGCCCCGCCATCTTGCCAACCGCAATATTTGAAGGTTTTACCCTCCAGAGAATGAGAATCCATCTTTTTTCTTTGAATGAAGAACAATTATTAATACTGCTCCAAATCGTTTAAAGCTTTTAACATTGTATCTCCCTTTACGAAGTTTTACAATAAACGTTAAGTAACGTAGACTAATGATATCTTTTATCAGGGCTTAGTGTGTTTATCAAACTGATTGAAAAAATTACAACCCGGTTTGGAAACATACGAAGGTAATCTTGTGATCTTTCTGTGTGGATTAAAGATCTATTCGAAACGTGATTAAACATTACATTACAAGCCCGCGGCTTCGTATCCGTGAAAATATAAGTACCAGAAATGGGACGACTTTAAAGTTCTGTCAAGCAGGTACTTTAAAATATATAAAACAATAAAATGAGGAATTATAAAATATTAACGAAAAGATGACGGATTGGCGGTAGCAAATGCGAAAAAAATAGTGAGTCATTAAATTAATTTTCCTAATCACCCCAGCAGGTCAAAGTGACCTCTGTCCGCGGTAGTTCAGTTCTGTGTCCAGTAAAATCGCTTCTTAGTGCACTTTTGTAATTAAGTACACATATTTTCTACGGGATTTAGACCGTGATTCCCTTTCATAAGCTCCCAAGCGTTCGGCCTACCGGTGAACCGGTGATCATAATGAATGAATTTGCGTCGAAATATAGAGTGATTTTGATAGGTAAAGAATAATGTGTATTTGAATCTCTTTTTTATGTAAGTAGTAAACTTTCTGCCAAAGAAGTCTATAAGTTTCAGTTGTTTAGGCTGAGCCCTGTCTGTAATCAGTTTTACATCAGATGTTTACATTTTTGTGTAGAGTATTTAATTCCCAAAACACAATGAGAATTGATACTAAGTTCGTAATGCATGTATTGCTACACATTGTCACACTTGTAAGTATTGTACAAAAACAAAAATTAACGAGTTTACAGTTAGATACATTAGAGTTATTTAATGATAGCCAGAATGTACTTACGATCTACATTTGTTTATAACCGTCTTCAAAAAGATGCTTTCAAATTTGTTCTTTGTTACATTTGAATTATCTGTCTAACTTGACAATTTTCAGACACAAATTTCGAGAACATATTTGAAGTATCTTAGTACTACGTGGAAATTCCATTACACTTTGTTGTAATTACAACTGTGCCGCAGAATATAATAACTAGGAAAACCGCGCTTTCTTAAATTATGGATTTCTGTTAAATCGTGTTCTGGAAACGTGACATTGGTCGGTGCTTTACCCTTTTATCCGTACCTACTTGGCTTGTCGCTGTAAACAAAAAAAAAAGGTAAAAAGAAATTTCATACTCTTGTCTTCATCTTCACTTCACTACATAGTATAAAACAAAGTCGCTTTCTCTGTCCCCATGTCCCTATGTCCCTTTGTATGCTTATATCTTCAAAACTACACAACGGATTTTGATGCGGTTTTTTTTAATAGATAGAGTGATTCAGGAGAAAGGTTTTTATGTATGATTCTACGCAGACGAAGTCGCGGGCTGAAGCTAGTTTACAATAACTCAAAAAATCATTTCACTCACTCACTCAGAAACGTTCATTTAGTCGTCACTTCTATCTACTTCTTTTGATATCATGAAATCTATGAAAAAGGGTTACGAACTTGTTACTCGCTAAAGCTATATATGTTAAGCATATCGCTTTTATGAGCAAAGGCCGTCGTTGAAATAGGCACGCTTGGATTTGAAGGATCTATATTTTTAATTATAAATTTTAAAATGACAGATGCATGTTATGACTTTCCCTATCTGTATTTTCGAGTCGCGCTGTATACCGTAAGCCCCTCGGCTTTTAACTAAGCTCTAGTCTGAACATTAATACCTAACGCAGTTATTTTTCTTTTTATTACTTTAGTACCTACTTATTGACCATCATGAAAATACTAACACAATTAAAAACTTTTGTACGATTGTTAGGGGATGGTTCATTATTTTGTTTTCGGAACTTGTTCAAATAATTGGGCATCGAGCTGTTGTTTCTGCGAACCAGTACTTAATTACTGTCGAGTTAACATGAACGTTTATTCTGGAGTTATTTTATGAGTTCAGAAGTATTTATTTCCTAAGGCTAAGCTCACTCAGATATTTTCGCTAAAGAGCCTCAGACCAAACAAAAAAACGAGACAGATTTCTACGAACGGCCAATTGAGACCTGTTTAAAGTATGCCTTAACATGGTGCGCACAGTTCCACGCACCTAAGCGCTACCGAAGTTAGCCAAGCAAACTGGTTGAGACACACACGTACGCGGCGGGGTGTATAAACCGGCATCACTTTTCCGTTGGCAGACATTGGCAGGACTCCGTCTTGACTTTTTATTTGGCCTGACTTAGGGGCAAAACTTAATTATGTTTCTCTGTACTCCAAAGCGCTATTGCAGCCCTCGCGTGAGTTATGAGCAGTTAGGTACTGAAGCTGAACGTGCATTAAATAATGTTAACTGTGGTTAGCGTATTAGTAAATCATATGTTGTTGTTTTAAGGGCAAGTTATGCTTTGACCACCGATACGAAATTAAGTCTGATGAAAATATTTAAAACTAGCTGACTTCGTTTCGCCTTACAATCAGTTTCTGTTATTTTTTAGTTGCGTACCATTTCTTTTTTCGTCATCTTTTCATATTATCATTGCTTTTTGTGCTATTCAGGGTGGAGACAAGTCCAATAAATCAAAGATCATAAAAATCAGTGCAGCCGTTCTTAGAGGTAAGTTACACGCATAATGGGCGTAAATAACCCAACTTTGTTTCATGTAGGTATACAGAAGATAGAAGAAAAAGAAGATGGCTAAGTTGTATCTACCTAGTATTATAAATGATAAACGGCAGTTAATATTTGTACACGGACACTGAATAGTTTTCGGGTATACCTGAAGCCATAGTTGACAGTGGAAAATTAATGAGTGCCGTATGAAATGTAACGTAATTGCGCTGCGGTAAGCAACACGTGCTGTTCAGTTATTATCAGAATAACTCAGGAGTCAGCTCGCCTTTTTGATAAATATAAAACTATCTTTAATATCGTGATGGCATGAATTTAATTACATTATGGCACCTGATGGCACTGCGTCGCGCCCTGGATTTTAATTTATGAAATTTCCGGAAGAGATGCGACAGCTAGGTAAAGTTTTGCAGGGTTAAATGTTTTCCGTAGCAATATACGTTTATAAGTAACGGGAAAACAGCGAAATAGGTAAATCGATCATTTATTTTAAATATAACATCCAGCTTATAGTCGTTTCGACCGCTGTTTTCTGCGTAGTCACGCGTGGGTCACGGTTGCGAAACGATGTCTAAAATATTTTAAAATAATGTAATATGGATGAAATATTTACTGATTCGGAATTGAAAATTGTTCAGCCGTTAAATCGTGATTTAGAGACAAACGTACATTAATCACAATATGTTGCACGACATTTTAATATCTTGCTCTGAATTTCAAATCAGCACATTTCTACACACTACGATTGCGCCAACAGAGTAATTAGTTTTATAAAATCAAAACCAACTTATCTAATTAATGGCAGAACTTCTTCATTAACTGCTTATTTTATTACGTACAATTATAGTCACCTCTAGAACAGCACAAGCGTCGTCTGTCTAACTTAGTGGCATAATTGCATAGTTGCGCGGTCTGTACCAACTTTATAATTAAAACAGAATTTAATTTCGAGACATGTCGGTGCCGCCGAGGATTTACCCAGAGCCTTTTTAATAACAGACATTAGGTTTTTAATGCTAAGGGCTGGTTTTTCAATCGTCAGATAGGCCGTATTCGACGAACAACTATGGGTATCTGTCCGTTAAGTTCTTATCTGAGGATTGAAAAATCGGCCATAAGTCAAATAATAAAAAAGAAGGGTTGGGAAAGATTCGTTTGTGTTGTCCATACATTGGAAAGCGGAGTGTTGGATGGAATACCTCGGTTGCAAATAGCAAAGGAAGAGAGGGGTCTGGACGTAAGAAATTTCAACGACAAATCGTTTTTTGTAGCAGGGACAGGAAAAAAAAGTATATGACAGGACAGGAAAGGAAGTAAAGTAAAAGTAAGTCTTGCTTAGGCCCCAAGATCATTCTGCCACGGACATTTCACTAATGTTTAAAAACCAACAACTTGGTGTCCAAAAGTCTACAAATCTGCCGAATATAAGTGTCAAAGAAAACAAGTCCTACGTGAAAAGTTACTTAGAAAAACATGACGTTACTAATGGAGGGCGTGGCATTACTGCTCTACTTGTACATGGCTTTATACAATAATTTAATACTTAAACAAAAAATGCTAAATTAATCTTCAATACTTTGTATTTAGAATCATTTTTAATCATTCAAAAAAGTTTTATAATTGAAGTGTAAAACTAAACATTGAGTAACTATGAAAATCTGTTTTATAAAAAAAAATACACAACAAAACAAAACAAAAACAAACAAACACAAAACTTTACAAAATTTTGTTTGGCATTCTGGATCTGTTTCACGCATTCTCATTCCAGATAAAATTATCACCTAAAAAGTATCTTTAACCGCAATAGACAGTTTCCGTATTCGGATTTCGATTTACGCAAAGTCCTGTAGCGATGGGAGAAGGTAGAGAGGTCTCGGGCGGTGCACGTCGGGCTTTGTCTGACTCCTTGCACATGAACAGTAGGTAGGTACGCGAGTTTTCATTTCAAAGATCGGCTACATAAGTCATCAAGCGTCAAAATGACTAGGAGTCGAAGTGGTCGCCATGGCCGAAATCGGTGGAAGGATCATCATCATCTTTAACCTGGTGTGAAACAAGGTATATCTTTCTTGATGAATACTGTGTGTTTCTAGCGGAAATTTAATTCATTTTATGTTGTTCGAAAAAAAACTTGCGAGCAAGTTTAGTTCTTGTTTGTGATTGTTTATTTTTTATGATAGAATAAATGTCTACACGGCCGGCTTGATGTTTAACTTAGGGTTCAACTGTGATTCTTCTTATAGACACGTTTAGTTAAGAATTTTTAAATTTGGCATGGTAGCAGATACTTATGAAAAGTGATCCGTTATTTTTGCTCGTCAGTATATTTGAGCTGATGATTTTATACGGTCTACAGACGGTTTTAAGAACTTTGCTCCATATGGTTACTGGCTAGCGGCTAGAATGTAGCTTCACGGAGTACTTTAAAGTCCTGCAGCTTTGTTATATGATGATGATTCTTCCGACCGATTTCGGCCATGGCGACCACTTCGACTCCTAGTTAGTATGACGCTCATGCGCCCGAAGATGGCTTATATAGCCGATCTTATCTTAGCGGTGAAACCTCGCGCACTATGAATGCACGTGAGCACACCGTTGACATAATGGTAGCGAATGGCAACCGGCTGGCGAGTCTTCAGTTCATCGCGTTTAGCGTCGAGGTCAACTAAACGCTGCTCCTCGAACTCGCGAACCTTGTCCTGCACCAACCTGCGCCATTCAGAGCGCTGTGCTGCGAAACCCTCCCACTGAGAAGGCTCGATGTCGCAATTTTTTTTTTTTGTTATATAAAACCATGATAAGCATACCTGTGCTAACTCGGGGCACATTCTAGGGATTTGATATTGATAAAAAAAGATGACAATATTTTAAGCATGCTCCGTTGACCGCTGTGGACGTTGAGAGAACGTTCAGTAATTTAAAGTGAATATTTTCGCCTAGACGGCAATCTTCAATACCGACGAATATGGAAAAAATATTGATTGTGTATTATGAAAACTATTTTAATTTTTTAGTTTATTCTTTTAATTTTAAATTGAACAATATTTACATGTTGCCAGTAACATCGCTATATACCCACATGCAAAAATAACGGCTCGCTTTTAATAGAACTTTGTATGAAAAGTGACGCGTTATTTTTGCTCGTCAGTGTATTTTTGTCTATAAAATGTTTTGCTACATAACTTTATTCTAGGTGCCCCGAGTTAGCACAGGTATGATGATAAGCTGCCGACGATGTCGACTACTAGTTTGTGGAGCCCTGGTACTGGAGGCACTACATGACAATAATGACACATGCTAGGACGTAGTACATTATATAAACCGGTGTCTCTTCGCTCTTCTTGGTGGTTGGCGACACCATCTTGACTTTATTTTAATCTGAATAATATGAGATTTTATTTAATCTGTACAGTTTGTAACAAAAGCTGGTGTTTTAATACAGAACCCAGTCGGCATGTCAGCTCGTCGCAACTTATTTGCCCGGCTGTACAAACTCGTTACGGCAATTTTTTATTTGCCCCGCGCAGATTTAAGATTACCTTCATTTTCTTGGGTTTAACTTACTGTTGTAGCCCTCCATTACACCACGGCCTTGTAAAATTGGATTTTTGGAGTGGAACCTTTTTACAGAACCAAAAGATAATTGAAAAATTATTTGGCCCTAACGGTTTTACAGTGGATTGCTTGTACAACAAAAGGTACTTACTGCCAACTTCACCTTAAAACCTCGTGCAAAGTTAATAGCGTTTTTCGAAAGGAGTTAGTCTCTTTCGACTAAATCAACAAATGAAAAATTTGTGTTTACTTGCTATGTTTTCACAACTCAGCCAATTTTAGGGAAAGTTTGAAGGTAACTTGAAACGGGAAAGCGGTAATCTCGGGCTATAATTGATCCTTGGGATATCGGAGTACCGATCATACATTATCATCTATCACACCTAAAGCTATCTGATAATGATATCGTATATTTTTTGGGAATTCCCATGCACACCTGTGGGTTTTCAGTAAAATCCCGTAGTTCCGACCGCCAGATCTAAGCGGGCGAAGTCGGGGATAAAACCAATTACTTTTAAAAAAAATATGGGGCACCACATGTTGTTACATGACTTGCAACGTGCTTTTTGATTGCATTTGATTTAAGCGGTAGCACATCGGCGTCACCTGCTAAACAAGCTTTAATCCCGGTTATAATTAAATTTCGGCCCGCTTGCGCCGTATAAATTAATAGACTATTCAAACTCATTTAAGTGGTACACAAGTAGAGCGATAACCAGATGGTATATCTCACTCTTTCCAGTACAGTCGCCTTCTGATATATCGTAGCGGGCAAGGTCCTCAAATATTTCGGAGCAGCCAATTCGTTACACTGTAAGGTTGATAACATCAGAACACGCAATTCGTCATAAATATAAGAGCAGCGACTTTTACTACGATTACCGTGGCGGTGTAGTGCGTCTGGCCTGGCATGTTCGCCGTGAATAGAGTAGACAGCTTCTTCGCTGTCATAAGAGACACTGGTCTTTTGTTGTGAGGGTGAGCGAATCGGTAAATAATATAGTGAAGGCGGTAAGCGCGACATGTTACTTTAACAGCGAAATCTCGATCCTGCGCGTATAGGCTCGATTGCTTAGGTTAAGTGATAGGTTAAGATTTAATTTAATTTAATTCACACACAAATCACGTCTTCATCCCTTACGGGGAAGACAGAGCCTAAGGTAACAGGTATTAATTTAATTCAATTCAATTTGTAATGATATGGGTTCAATTAATGCCTAAATAAATAAATACATTATTATTATTATTATTATTTTCAACAAATTCGGCACGTTCAATGCGGTCAAAATATCAGGAAGCACATATTGTCCAAGGTTGCAGTCAGGCTGGTCATAAAGATCGGAACATTTGTGGAAAATAAACCTGACGTATATAATAATAGATTCGAATTCCAAACAAAATACAAATATAGCTCGTACGTCGTGCCAAAATGAAAGATGTCACCTATATAGCGTACTCGTTTGCATGCATAATTCACTGTAATTTAAACTGTTTCCACAAATGTTCCGATCTTTATGATCTGCCTGATTGCATCGAGACCTTTGACGATCTGTGACGTCCCGATTTTATTGAAAAGTCGCTCTTATATTTATGACTAATTGCGTGTTCTGATGTTATTAACGTTACTTAGTGTAACGAATTCATTGAAATTTAAGGCTGCTCCGAAATATTTGAGGACCTCTCCCGCATTATATGCATTTTAGTATGTACTTATTTATTAATGTATGTTTAATTGTTGTCTAGTACCCATAATACAAGCTTTGCCTAGTTCAGGGATAGGGCGATTGGTATATTTTTTAAAATTGTAGATAACAAATTGTGCTCAAAAAATTATTGTTCAAACTTGAAATATTTACCAGCAACGTAATTTTATGTACATTAAACTGCTTTAAATATAGACTTGCTGCTATGTATATAACATTCTGGTATTTGATCACTTCATCTACCACGACACACCACGACACGTTACGTATCGCCCACGTTATCAGTCGTTATCAATGACGCACGACTCGCAGACACCTTCTACCTATATAGGTTGAAACCAATCAATCTATGCAAATGAAATCATGCATGCGGCATGCGTGGTTAGGCACGTACGTTCGGTTTATTTTGCATTTGGTAAAGCAGTTTACTCACTCACTACCTCCCTATGGCTGTAGACAATATACCTTCACTCTATAGGTTTTTCTTCTCGTCCTGTCTACACTTATGTCTGGCCAGTCGCTCGAGAACACGTTCAGGCCACCCGCCATCTCTGCTTCGGCCTGCCACGGCACCTGTTAGCCATCAGTAGTAACATTTGTCCATCTCTGGGCGCGTGGGGCAGACTTGGCCGCCCAGACCCATTTGAGCCTGGCGATTGCTTTGCCTACATCTATGATGCAAGATTTTGTGTTTTAAGACGGCTTTTCACTTTAGCCGATGTTGGTTAGTTGAATTGCAGAATTATCAGAAAGTAAGTAAGTAAATATAGTCGCCCGAACCAGTGCTTTACCTTTTTTAAATGAATAATCCTGAAAAAACAAATGACATTGAACTTTAGAATGGTAAAGGAATTCCTTGTACTTCTATACCTCAATGGCAATTTCAGCTGATGACCAAACAAAGTTATTTGAAAGAACTGACTTCAAATATACTAAAGTCCTCTGAAAAAAGAAACGTTTACTGCCGAGGTGTTCTTTAAAAAACATTTTTAAAGGGGAATGTACACGGGATCAAAACACCTCCGGGAAAGCACTGAACTGTGAGTAATCTGGTTAGGCGCTAAATCATATTTGTTATGCACGAGGTGACGGCCGCCCTCGTACAGGCTTGCGCGGTTCCTGCAAGAAATAGACGAGATAAAATAGACAAACTGTAAGTTGTAGTATTAATTATACCTGTGAATTAAGCAACTGACGTTAGACTATAGGTGCACGGCTAATTTTCAGAGTACTTCTGCTTGGATACTAGTAACGGAATAACGAAAATATTCAGTTAAGCACTCCGCGACTTTTTTTAACACGACAGTCATATACTGATGTATGCTTATAATTATTGTATATTGTTAATCTTTTTTTTTACTCTTAAATTCTTAAATATAAATAAAATGAATATAACAACATGCAGAAATTACTGTATTTTTGAGATTACCATCAATCAAAAAATAAACAAAAAATATTTACCTTGCTTACTCCGCTACTTACGTGCAAGATAACCAAGCTTGTGCGAAATATATTTGTTTTTTATGTAATTCCTCCCTCCAATACATAAAACACATATAAATCCCGCAAAGTAACGCCTGATTCAATAAAATATCAATCAAGTACTTGAAGAAAATTAAAATACTACTACTTCAAGATCATGACCATCATTTTCCTGCCATAAGTACGCGGAACCCTTGTGCCTCTGACAAAACAACTCCCAGGTACGTGATTATTCGGCCAACCTCCTTCGGAACTTGAATTGTTTCCGGAACTTTTATGCTTCCAGGTAATCTCCCATCTGTCGTTGTCCAAATTACTGGAATACCACAAATGGTTGCTGTTTCGTCTGTAGTACTCGAAATATAAAGAATTACGTCAGGAAACACTGAAATGTTATGTTAAATTAGATGTAGGTATCCCCTACAACGTATTCTTATATATATAGAAAATTCTCAATCAAATGAGATAGATATATAGTTCCTACTTACACGATACAGCCACCTTGCCATTAGATTAGCGCAGGCTCCTAATTGATCTCGTTTCCGGTGCTATTCCGAACATTATCACCTCACACGTCATCGTATGACCGCTTCTCATGAGTAATTCACTATCTTATCATCAAATTATAATGTTGTTAAGCATTACCACCAAGAAATGGGTAAATGGGTAAAGCCGGGAAGCCCACCGCGCGAAATTTATGATTTTTGATTAAGTATGCTCTTACGATTACGAGTTTGTTAAATGTGTGCACTGTGATGTCATGGCGCTATCTATTCGGTTCGGTGTTCGCGTAAACAAACGTTAGTATATAAATCTAGTTTTCACATCACTGAAATCACAAACAGATTATCATAACTGAATCGGTTAACCAGTCAATGCTAATGCGGAGAATACAGGGTATGCACGACTAGACAAATTGATGTGATTAAATTATGAAACAAAGAAACGCGGCGAGATATTGTTGATTCGTGATGAAATACTGGCTGCGAGAGTAACAGTGCTATTCAATTACTGTACTCATCGAAGTGAGAAACTCTGTTTGGCTGTACAACGCATTACCATGTAATCTATACTAATATTATAAAGAGGAAAAATTTGATTGTTTGTTTGCTTTGAATAGGCTCCGAAACTACTGGACCGATTTCAAAAATTCTTTTGCCGTTAGAAAGCTACATTATCACTGAGTGACATAGGCTACTTTTTACCGCGGGAAAATACCTTTTCCTACGGGAAAATTAAATTATTGCGGGCGAAGCTGCGGACAGAAGGCTAGTATAAAATAAAACTCTGTTTGGTTGTAAAATAAAAATAGCTCGTCGGCAATGGGATTCTCTGTTTGGTTTCGAACTCATCGCAAATGGGACTCTCTGTTTGTTCATACAACTCATCACAAAGGGGATCCTCTGCTTGGATGTACAACTCATCGCAAATTTTATCCTTTATTTGATAGGTTCGAATGGGGTTTCCTTATTGCGACGGGGCTTGGAGAGAATGGATTGTAATACTCTGCATTATTTCTGTGTTGTGGGGATGGATGTTGTCAACCAGAGATCATACTGTTAATGCGCAGGCGTCTGCAGTCGCATTCACTATGAATCTTTCTGCCCTCATTCTGTACCATTTGACAGAAAGACATGGTCGATCCTACTTGATACTAGTAAGTAATGATGACATATCAACTGCGCCAAGCGAATAGAACTATTGTTTATTTCACTTCAGCAATTTACTCTCCTTTGCGCTCCTTCCAACCCTGAATGTACGTACACAAAAATAGCGTTCCCTTGTAGAATTTGGCCGCCTTTCAATTGGGCCGAAAAAGGCATCTATCCTCGCCCCCGATGTTCTTTATATTTATATATTTTGTATTCTTTGTTAACCAGCGGTTAAGGAAATCGCGGTGTAACCGGAATGTGGGCTGGGGTCTCGTTGATTTCCCCAGGGAGACGGCGTGACGCATCTTGTACATTTACGATGTATATAAAAATGACGGAAATTAAAGAGATAAGACGGTAATCTGGGTGGTCTCAGCCACACAAGTATACATATGCCGCAATGCCCGCAACACGAGTATGCTGCGGTTAGAAAATTTTGCTGCTTAGTACACATAATTGTACTACTTATAAATAAGCTCATAGAGATGGTTAAGCGTACAACAAAAAATACTATCTGTACGAGTATTAGGGTCAAGTTCAAATTACATTGTCCATTCGGGTGCGACCAATGCACATCCCGGAAAATACGGCGGAGAATGTGCGACCCTGATAATTCGTGTGTTGTATACGAGTTAAAGGTAGGCACGAACTACAGGCCGTATATTCCTTGGTAGTACATTACTAGGCGAAAGAGGTGTGTCAGGATCATAGCAAGTGTAACAAACTAGTCCCTGCCTACCCCTGTGGGAAAGAGGCGTGACGGTATGTATGCATGTATGATAATAATGGTGATAAAAACGAGAGTAGTTGGGAGCCGCTGTCAGCTGTGCCGCTGCTGACGTGTTGAGTTGAAATATTCTCTCAGTGTTGGCCATGCTTATCGTAGATGCGTTAGTTGGAACTAAATGTACACCTCGTGGTGTGGGAATGCTTATCAGTCGACCTCCATACGCGCAAGCGGCAGCGTCGACGTAATGTTCGATAAACATAGTAAATAATATCGGTAAATATGGAAAATGATAATTATCAAGGGTAATTGTACCTAAATTGATTAATATATAAAACCAATTTTATAAAATAAGTACCTAGCTAACATGGTAATGCGACATTGATATTTGTTGCGACGATTTTGAGTTGATTTTTTTTTATTGCACGTGTTTTCGATATGTCGCAGTTAATTTACGCCACTCAGTGTATTTCAGTTAAGTACTTAGAACAATGTTCTAAAACATGTCAAGTTTTACATGTCAACCAAAACTTAGACATGACATGAATTATTTTAGATTTTTCTCAAATAAAAAAACAAAGAAAAAAAATCTGTTTTGTTTATCGTAAGTACAAACGAAGACAAGGAAATAATGGATATTAAAGTTCATCCTCATAGCGACTGTTTACCTCAGCTGCTTATCTAGTATTATCCGGTTTAAAGAACGCTTAATAAGTGCAATAGAATTTATTGCAAATAAACCAGGTGTACTATTTCGCCAATACAGCGTAAACCGAGTCTCTTGGTGAGAAGGTGTTGAACTTCCTATTTACGCTGGTTTTGTTCTAGTCATATTTACATTCTCGATTTTATTTTACAAATGGACTTATGGGGCTCTGTAGGATCTTAGGATTCCCCGCAGTGGCTTGGCAAGTGCTTTTTGATTCCCTTGGGGGAATGAAATGGGGGATCCTCGTGAAACACGTGGTATAACCCAGCAAAAATATAATTGTATAAAATAGTCTAAGTTCCTCATTGACAAAAAGTAGTAGTATCTAAGTGCCAAAGACTCCGACTGTTAGCAGTTAAAGTTAAAGTTATACCTAATACAAAATTGATATTTTACTTAAATTACGTATAATACTTTAGCATAAAAGGTTATTGAGATAAAATAAATCAATATGCCCACTTAACTGAATATACAAAACTTAAAACTAAATAAATATACCTAACTATAAAAAGAAAATACCATCTAAAAGGCCCTCCTGCGGCCTAAACCCTAACACACTGGCGGCATTACCTCTCTGTACAGCCAGAGAAATTACTATAATTTAGACTTCAATTGTTCGCTACTCTTAAGCCAAGTTTTGTCGTCTATTTGTTTATCTTTAACTGAACAGAGCTTCGTTTTACTCAATGTATTTAAAAGTAACGATTGTTAAAAGCAAACGAACCGTTAAACCTTAACGAACCT